>CM074726.1:144316965-145608730 GCA_037306005.1 Rhinophrynus dorsalis
AACAACATACAAATGACTGGTAGCTGTTGTTTTTCAGAAGTGATTTGACCATCACCTCATTTTATTGATCTGTCAAATGTTGATTAAATTAGACAGAGACTTGTAGTCAAATACAATAAAGGAACACTGGATAAACACAGCCTGGTGGGAATTCAAGTCATTCAGCATTTATATTGACCTCCACAGGTTAATTTGGAAGATGTGCATGCAAACTGAAATTTTATTTAAAGAGGACCTATTCTCTATGATAGTGATAATTAATTGTTGGTCCACCAGCTACTGGGAAGTATAATAAGTAGCTCTTAATCTGGAGAGTATGACTTACTTAGGTAAGTGTCCTTCATACAGCAGCACCGTTTACCTACGTATTTATGTGTATCTGTGTTTCGGTATTTGGTGATCTCTGTTTAAGTCTCCCTCTGGGTCATTTCCATCAACACAAAATGGGCTTCACTTGCCTTGAGTTGCTGATAAGGGTCACTAGACTTTATCTTTGTAAACTGAAACAACAAAAAAGTAGATTATAGCAGAAATCATGTATGTGCAGTTCTTAACAACAGCTGTATCTTGTTGGGGTGTCAGGAAGTGTGTTTGTGGTTCTGTGACTACCTGTATACACAGTGGAACATTGCTGGTATGGCTGTTGGTGTATGTGTGGTTTTATGACTACCAGTCTAAAGTAGAACAAGGCCTGTGTATCAGACAGTATATGTGTGGTTCTGGGACTTTCAGTGTACAGTGGAACAAGGCCTGGGTATAAGAAATGCATGTGTGATTCTGTGACTACCGGTGGAAAGTGGAGCAAGGCCTGGATATCAGACAGTGTATGTGTAGCTCTGGGACTACCAGTGTACAGCGGAACAAAGTGGGGGTTCATATAATATGTATAGTTCTGTGATTACCAGTGAAACATGGGACAAGGCATGTTTGTAAGACAGTGTTTGAGTGGATCCGTGAATACCAGTCCATAGTGGAACAGGAATGGGAGGTCATACGGTGTATGTGTAGAAGATTGACACATTTCACTTAGTACAATTTTGTTTTCAGTTACACTTCTCTTGTAATATGCACTATAATATATGTTATATATCTTTATTTATATGGCGCCACACAGTGTATGCACCTTACAACAAAATAATAGTATGTTGCAATAAATAAATGGGGATAAAATAACTGTTGCTGTCATATAAACAATTGGAGAGAGGTTCCTGCCCTGAGGAGCTTACAGTCTAAAGGGTCTGAGGGTGTCAAGTGCTGTGAGTAGGCCCTAAGAATAAAACCAAGACTGGTATCTGTTACCTGCTAAATTTACACCTAATATTTGAATGATAGGTTTTGGTACTGTCTAACATTCAACTACAGTTAATAATGATGCAATCTTAACCCCTTGCTAGCATCCAAGGAGTTAAAACTTTTGATCAATGGAGTTACACGGGGATTCCTGTTATCACTAAAGGGTTCTAAAGTGACAAATAACTTGAGAACCACTGGCTTAAAGTAATTACATTTTTTTTCTTTTACCAATACTTCTAATAAAGAAAAAAATAAAATAAAATGAATATAAATTATAAAAATAAAAAAATGTGGATTTTGGAAATGTATATTGTATGGAAGAAGTAGGGCACATTTCAGATGATCTTATTACATTGCATGCTGACAGGTGGCTAGCTAAAAAGACCAGACCAAGAGTGTCTGCTGGCTAAGTGTTTTATTAAGCCTGAATGGCTAAATGGGTGAATCATTAGCCTTTTTCCCTCGACATGTCATGGTAATGTGCTCAGTGACTTGGATGTAAGCGGTTCAGCTCAATCACCTGGCTAGTACAATACTTCATTGCTGATTCTTATGACAGACATGTAGCCAGAGCTGGGCCTAGATGCACTAAAGGTCAAAGAGGCCTAGGAATGTCGATGTACTGTCGAAGCAGGGTCGTAGGCACATCCGCAATATTCACCAAAGTCTCTGTGACATCACATTGACATGATTCCGACAAAAAATGCCATATGATTGCATCTTCTCTGAGGCAAACTGACAAGACGAGGCACACTTTCCTGGGAGTTTTTAAAGGGACTGCTCCTCCCAATTGGTGAGGTAACGTTGTCGTCATACAAGAAAGGAGAACGTGTTAACTTTATGTTACCATTAGTATTAACCCATTCTCATATATGGGAAAATCAATGATAATGGTTAGCTCAATATTCAATTGGCTTTAAAGGGATAGTAATACTTCGTTTTATCTTTATTTTATTTTGTAGGCATTAAAAAAACATAAAGAACAATATAAGTCTTATCTCTCAAACGTTTATGTTTTAAGAGATATTCACAAGCAAAGTTTCCCCTCCCGCCCCTTTTACCTAGTGTAAGCCATCTCTTCTCAGATGTGGAATGCAGTCCATAGACCAGACAGATAACAACAGGGGACAAGCTTCTTCCTATGAGAACAATGAAAGCCCTGCCCCCCTTGACAAGTTTTTCAGGTTTTTCCCTTATCTTAATTGAAGATTGTCCCTCTCTGCAGTCTACCTGGGCACCTCCCTTCTGATCTGGTTGAACAGTGTTACATCAGTAAAAGGGGCGGGAGGGGGATACTTTGTCATTGAATTACTCTTGAACTACAACTCTGACAGAATTGAAATAACACTCTCCAAGGTCCAAATACTATGATGATTAATTAGAGCTGCTTTTATTATGAAGCATTACTATAGCTTTAAATACCATTTAGATGTAGTCACAGCCTAAATTATTACAGACTAGCCAGTCATTAAATAAACATAGAGTTTAATCAAGACAAAATTAAATCCAAAATTATTTATTTTGCTTCTGCTCTGTCATGTCAGTAAAAATTAAATTAGATAAAAGTTATTATGATTGAATTGAAAAGATCTATCATTTTTAGTGTTGAGCGAGCATGCTCGGCCGATGCTCGGATCGGCTCGAGCATCGCTCTGCTCGGCACATGGCGGTACTCGTACGAGTACCGCATGTGCTCGCCCGCCATGTTCGGGTCTCCTCCCCGCACGTTTTGCGGCTGCTGCGCAGCCAATAAACGTGCAGGGAGGCTCTGACATCGGTGTAATGCCAGCAGCCATGTTGGCTGCTGGCATTACACTGATTGGCTGGCCAGAACCCGTGGTCGGGTGCTGTATAGCACCTGACCAGCGAGTTCGGCTCAGTCTTAGCCAGGGAGAGATGAGGATAGGAAGGGAAAGTCAGTGTAGGGAGAAAAAAAGCAAAATTGTGAAAAAAAAAGAACCAAAAGTCCTTTTTAGGACTACTGTGTGTGGGGGCAGCAGGTTATTTTGTGTGGGGGGAAAAAAACAAAAAAAAAAAATTTTATATATTCTGTTTAGTGTGCAAAGTTGCAGATTAGAGCACATTCTGTTTAGTGTGCAAAGTTGCAGATTAGAGCACATTCTGTTTAGTGTGCAAAGTTGCAGATTAGAGCACATTCTGTTTAGTGTGCAAAGTTGCAGATTAGAGCACATTCTGTTTAGTGTGCAAAGTTGCAGATTAGAGCACATTCTGTTAAGTCTTCAAACTAAAATATCAAAGTCACATATTCCATTCAGTGTGCGTCGCCGCAGTTTAGCAGCACATTCTGTGTACTGTGCAGAGTTGCAGAATAGGAAGAAATACTGTTAAGTCTTCAAACTAAAATATCAACGTCAGTCACATATTCCATTCAGTGTGCTTCGCCGCAGTTTAGCAGCACATTCTGTGGACTGTGCAGAGTTGCAGAATAGGAAGAAATACTGTTAAGTCTTCAAACTGTAAATATCAAAGTCACATATTCCATTCAGTGTGCTTCGCCGCAGTTTAGCAGCACTTTCTGTGTACTGTGCAGAGTTGCAGAATAGGAAGAAATACTGTTAAGTCTTCAAACTAAAATTTCAAAGTCACATATTCCATTCAGTGTGCGTCGCCGCAGTTTAGAAGCACATTCTGTGTACTGTGCAGAGTTGCAGAATAGGAAGAAATACTGTTAAGTCTTCAAACTAAAATATCAAAGTCACATATTCCATTCAGTGTGCGTCACCGCAGTTTAGCAGCACATTCTGTGTACTGTGCACAGTTGCAGAATAGGAAGAAATACTGTTAAGTTTTCAAACTCAAATATTAAAGTCACATATTCCATTCAGTGTGCGTCACCGCAGTTTAGCAGCCTATTCTGTGTACTCTGCACAGTTGCAGAATAGGAAGAAATACTGTTAAGTTTTCAAACTCAAATATTAAAGTCACATATTCCATTCAGTGTGTGTCACCGCAGTTTAGCAGCCTATTCTGTGTACTCTGCACAGTTGCAGAATAGGAAGAAATACTGTTAAGTCTTCAAACTCAAATATTAAAGTCACATATTCCATTCAGTGTGTGTCACTGCAGTTTAGCAGCCTATTCTGTGTACTCTGCACAGTTGCAGAATAGGAAGAAATACTGTTAAGTTTTCAAACTCAAATATTAAAGTCACATATTCCATTCAGTGTGTGTCACCGCAGTTTAGCAGCCTATTCTGTGTACTCTGCACAGTTGCAGAATAGGAAGAAATACTGTTAAGTTTTCAAACTCAAATATTAAAGTCACATATTCCATTCAGTGTGTGTCACCGCAGTTTAGCAGCCTATTCTGTGTACTCTGCACAGTTGCAGAATAGGAAGAAATACTGTTAAGTCTTCAAACTCAAATATTAAAGTCACATATTCCATTCAGTGTGTGTCACCGCAGTTTAGCAGCCTATTCTGTGTACTCTGCACAGTTGCAGAATAGGAAGAAATACTGTTAAGTTTTCAAACTCAAATATTAAAGTCACATATTCCATTCAGTGTGTGTCACCGCAGTTTAGCAGTCTATTCTGTGTACTCTGCACAGTTGCAGAATAGGAAGAAATACTGTTAAGTTTTCAAACTCAAATATTAAAGTCACATATTCCATTCAGTGTGTGTCACCGCAGTTTAGCAGCCTATTCTGTGTACTCTGCACAGTTGCAGAATAGGAAGAAATACTGTTAAGTTTTCAAACTCAAATATTAAAGTCACATATTCCATTCAGTGTGTGTCACCGCAGTTTAGCAGCCTATTCTGTGTACTCTGCACAGTTGCAGAATAGGAAGAAATACTGTTAAGTTTTCAAACTCAAATATTTAAGTCACATATTCCATTCAGTGTGTGTCACCGCAGTTTAGCAGCCTATTCTGTGTACTCTGCACAGTTGCAGAATAGGAAGAAATACTGTTAAGTTTTCAAACTCAAATATTAAAGTCACATATTCCATTCAGTGTGTGTCACCGCAGTTTAGCAGCCTATTCTGTGTACTCTGCACAGTTGCAGAATAGGAAGAAATACTGTTAAGTTTTCAAACTCAAATATTAAAGTCACATATTCCATTCAGTGTGTGTCACCGCAGTTTAGCAGCCTATTCTGTGTACTCTGCACAGTTGCAGAATAGGAAGAAATACTGTTAAGTTTTCAAACTCAAATATTAAAGTCACATATTCCATTCAGTGTGTGTCACCGCAGTTTAGCAGCCTATTCTGTGTACTCTGCACAGTTGCAGAATAGGAAGAAATACTGTTAAGTTTTCAAACTCAAATATTAAAGTCACATATTCCATTCAGTGTGTGTCACCGCTGTTTAGCAGCCTATTCTGTGTACTCTGCACAGTTGCAGAATAGGAAGAAATACTGATAAGTTTTCAAACTCAAATATTAAAGTCACATATTCCATTCAGTGTGCGTCACCGCAGTTTAGCAGCCTATTCTGTGTACTCTGCACAGTTGCAGAATAGGAAGAAATACTGTTAAGTTTTCAAACTCAAATATTAAAGTCACATATTCCGTGTAAGATGAAGAAGGCGGGTAAAAAGGGACGGGGAAGTGGACGTGATCCTGATAGTTCAGGGCGCGGGTCAGGACGCGGAGAAACTGTGCCTGGTGCCAGAGCACAAGAAAGAAAGACATCCACCATACCTAGCTTCATGTCTAATTTTACAGGGGGTCGCAGGACATCACTCTCGAGGTCCGACCACTGCGAACAGGTGGTCGGTTGGATGTCAGCTGATACTGCTTCCAGTCGGTTAAGCACCACCCTGTCTTCCACCAAGTCCACTCTCAGTAGCCAAGAGTCTGGTCAACATAATCCTCACTCTGATCATCCTTCCTCCCACCATAGACGGTCTGGTCAAAGAAGTGATCCCACACTGGGATATAGTGAGGAGCTCGTCTCATCACCAATCCTTCATTTGACCCTCTCTCCAAGCACGCTTGCAGAGGAACATGACATCTTGTGCCCTGATTCACAACCTCTAGAGGGTACCCAATCACAAGAAGATGACAGATGTGAACGGCATTTAAGGTCAAAGGAAGTAGTGGATGATGATGATGATGATGATGAGACACAGTTGCCATTAAATCAACCACTATTACTGTCTCAAGACCTTGTTGAGGAGAATGTTATACAGTTGTCAATGACTGAGTATGTGGTGGGATCAAGACATGGGGAGGATGATCAGAGTGAGGAAGTGGAGGAGGACTTGGTGGACGATGAGGTGACTGACCCCACCTGGGAAGGTGTAGAGCCGAGCGATGACAGCAGTCCTGAGGGTGAGCCATCTGCAGCACCGCAACAGGCTGGAAGAGGCAGTGGTGTGGCTACAGAAAGAAGGCGGACCGCACCAAACCGGCCCGCAAATGTTCCACGGAGCACCCCCTTGCGTAAATCTCCCTTGCCAAAGGGTAGGTGTTCCGCGGTATGGCGTTTTTTTAAGGAAAGTGCGGACGACAAAAGAATTGTAGTTTGCAACCTGTGCCACACCAGAATGAGCCGAGGCATGAACACTAGAAACCTCACCACCACCAGCATGATCCGACACATGGCATCCAAGCACCGTAGTAAGTGGGAGGAACGCCTGGATCGCCCATCTGTGTCTGCAGGCCACACCACTGCCTCCTCTTCCCCTGTTTTCGGTGCCGGCCAATCGCCTGTCGAAGGCGCAGGCCCGCATACCTCCCGCCCTGCACCTGTACCATCTGAAGCACCATCAGCGACCACATCCACTTCCCTGTCCCAGCACAGCGTCCAAATTTCGTTACCCCAGGCATTTGAGCGCAAGCGAAAATACCCAGCCACCCACCCACAGGCCATAGCACTAACCTCACACCTTTCCAAATTACTGGCCATCGAAATGCTGCCATTTAGGCTTGTGGACACTGAGTCCTTCCGCAGCCTGATGGCAGCAGCTGTCCCTCGGTACGCGGTCCCCAGCCGCCACTACTTTTCCCGGTGTGCCATCCCCGCATTACACCACCATGTGTCCCGTAACATCACCCGTGCCCTGACCAACGCAGTTACTGGGAAGGTCCACTTAACGACTGACACATGGACAAGTGCTTGTGGCCAGGGACGCTACATTTCCCTGACGGCACACTGGGTGAATGTCGTGGAGGCTGGGAGCGACTCGGACCCTGGGATGGCACGGGTGCTACCCACGCCGAGGATTGCGGGCCCTACCTCCATCAGGGTTTCCGCCAGCACCTACGTTATTGGCTCCTCCTCCTCCGTTTCCACCTCCGAATTCTCTACATGCAGCGCCACTCCCCCATCAGCCAGTAGCTGGAAGCAGTGTAGCACTGCAGTGGGGAAGCGTCAACAGGCCGTGCTGAAGCTGATCTGCCTTGGGGACAAACAGCACACGGCCTCAGAGCTGTTGCAGGGGATTAGTCACCAGACCGAGCAGTGGCTCTCGCCACTCAACCTGCAACCAGGCATGGTTGTGTGTGATAATGGGCGTAACTTGGTGGCGGCTTTGGAGCTCGGCAAGCTCACACACGTACCATGCCTAGCGCATGTATTTAATTTAGTGGTTCAGCGATTTCTAAAAACCTACCCCAATGTGCATGATCTCTTGACCAAGGTGCGCCGCGTGTGTGCACATTTCCGTAAGTCATCTACAGCTTCGGCCGGCCTGTTGAAGCTGCAGCAGCGCTTACAATTGCCAGCTCACCGGCTGCTGTGTGACGTGAGCACGCGCTGGAACTCCACCTTCCACATGTTGGCCCGGCTTTGTGAGCAGCAGAGGGCAGTAGTGGAGTACCAGCTGTTACACGGTCGTCGCCTCTCCGTTCAACTTCCTGTAATCAGAAGTGAGGAGTGGGAATGGATGTCAGACCTCTGCGAGGTTTTACGCAATTTTGAGGAATCGACACAGATGGTGAGCGGCGATAACGCTATTATCAGTGTAACCATCCCACTTCTGTGTCTACTGAAACGCTCGCTGCTCACAATTAAAACCGACGCTTTGCATGTGGAAGAGGTGGAAATGGGGGAGGAAGAGCTTACACAAGGTGATAGCCAGAGCACCCTCACTTCGTCTTCTCAGCGACAATTGGAGGAGGCGGAGGAGGAGGAGGAGGAGGAGGAAGACACGGTTGCCTCCGCTACAGAGGGTAGCCATGTGTCAGGTTCAGAGGGAACCAAGGAAGTCTAGATGGAAGAAAGACTCCTCCAACAAGGATGCTTGGGGCGAGAAGCTAGGGTGCGACGCTAGAGCGCGTAGCTGGATACCGTAGGCCAACCACAGGGAGGTGTGCTGCGGCCTAGGCCGTGTAAATATGCTAGCCGCAAGGCTAGATAGCCCCTTTTGGTTGAGCCTCCGGGGACCCCGGATACCCCACCACGGTTGGACTATACCCCAAGTACCCCAGGGAGAAACAACTCCAAAAGCAGGAACACTAGAGCAGGCAGAGAGAGATCAGGCCAGCCGGAAGTAACTGGAACAGGACACTGGAGAAAGTACGGACAGATCAGGCAAGCCGGTCAGCAGCAGGAACAGGACACTGGAGCAAGCACAGACTGATCAGGCAAGCCGGTCAGCAGCAGGAACAGGACACTGGAGGAAACACAGACTGGACAGGCAAGCCGGTCAGCAGCAGGAACAGGACACTGGAGGAAACACAGACTGGACAGGCAAGCCGGTCAGCAGCAGGAACAGGACACTGGAGGAAACACAGACTGATCAGGCAACCGGACAGCAGCAGGAACAGGACACACGCTACCAGAATAGCAGGGCAGAAGCAGGTAACGGAACGCTTTGATAGCGCGCCCGTTCCAGACAAAGGGCATCCATTTATAGACCAGGCAGCCTCTAAGGTTGGACCGCGCATGCGCGAGCCCAACCGGAAGGAAACAGAACGGAAGAGAGGATGCCGGCAACGGAGCGGAGACGGAGCCGCTCGAAGGAGGTGACACCATGGAACTTTAGTTCCATCTCTTCAGCGTGGGTGGGCAGAAGAGGAGGAAGAGGATGAGGAGATTGAGAGTCATCCTCCTGGTGAGGACAGCGAAATCTTGACTGTTGGTACTCTGGCACACATGGCTGACTTTATGTTAGGCTGCCTTTCCCGTGACCCACGCGTTGTACGCATTTTAGACAACACGGATTACTGGGTGTTCACCCTTCTGGACCCCCGCTACAAAGAGAATTTCTCATCTCTCATTCCTCCGGTGGAGAGGACAAGCAAAATGGTGCAATACCAGAAGGTTCTTGTTGAAAAATTGCTCCAAAATTTTCCATCTGACAACGCTGGCGGCAGAGTACGTGCTACCTTGGCCAACCGAGAAGGGGAGAAAAGGGGAGCACACAGCAGTTCCGAGAAAGGCAGGGCAACACTCTCCAAGGCGTGGGACACCTTCATGACACCCCGCCAGCACCCTCACCCTGATGCGCAGCCTAGTGTCACAAGGAGGGAAAAGTTTTGGAAGATGGTGAAGGAGTACGTAGCAGACCGTGTCAGCGTCCTCAATGATCCCTCTGTGCCTTACAACTGCTGGGTGTCCAAGCTGGACACATGGTATGAACTGGCACTCTACGCCTTGGAGGTGCTGGTCTGCCCTGCCGCCAGCGTTCTGTCTGAGCGGGTATTTAGTGCTGCTGGTGGCATCATAACAGATAAGCGTATCCGCCTTTCCACCGACAATGCTGATAGGTTGACACTTATAAAAATGAACAAGGCCTGGATTTCCCCTGACTTCTCCACTCCACTGGAGGAAAGCCCCGTGGGAACATAAACTCACTTTACATATATTATTTACAATGATGGGAATACTCTGTATTCCCATTCACCCCTTCCACCCAAAAAACGGGTATATGGTTGACTCTTAATCTTCTCATCCTCCTCCTCCTCTTCCATATGCCCTGTGCTATAATTTTTATATAGGGCCAGCTCACCAGCGGGCCCTGTGATATAATTTTTATATAGGGCCAGCTCACCAGCAGGCCCTGTTTGACAATTTTTATATAGGTCAGCTCACCAGCGGGCCTTCTCATATAATGTTTTATTGGGTCAGCTCTCTAGCGGGCCCTCTCATATAATGTTTTATAGCGTCAGCTCACTAGCGGGCCTTCGCATATAATGTTTTATAGCGTCAGCTCACTAGCGGGCCTTCGCATATAATGTTTAGGATGGTCAGCTCTGCAGCAGACCCTCACCCATAATGTTTTAGATGGTCAGCTCAGCGCACGTTCCCCTCTTAATCATGGCCTCAGTTCAATAAAATCAAGGAAATTTTTGGGAGAATTTGCCTCTGCGCACGTTTCCCTCTTAATCATGGCCTCACTTCAGAAGATCAAGGAAATTTTTGGGATAATTTGTCTCTGCGCACGTTTCCCTCTTAATCATGGCCTCACTTCAGAAAATCAAGGAAATTTTTGGGATAATTTGCCTCTGCGCACGTTTCCCTCTTAATCATGGCCTCACTTCAGAAAATCAAGGAAATTTTTGGGAGAATTTGCAGATGATATACAAGTAAATATACAGCAAATATTGTTTGGTAACAATTTTTCGCCTAAAGTCGTTTTTATTTTCCTTTTTGTGTGTTTTATGGTCAGTCTGTAAAAATGGCGTACTACGGGCGAAAGATCGTTCCCAGCAGCGATGTTGGAGTCCAAGATGCATCCAGACATCCTCCCTATGCTGTCCCTGAACCATTTCTGTGGTGTTTCCATCCTTTTCTGCCCTTTTCCTATGGACCAGGCACCCTCCCCTCATCAGAGCAGGGGGTGCCTGGTGTAATGCTCGAGTCCTCCCATTGACTTCAATGGGGCTCGGGTGCTCGGCCGAGCACTCGAGCCTCCGGGGGCGCTCGGTCAGAGCACCCGAACACCCGAGCATTGGGGTGCTCGCTCATCACTAATCATTTTATAAATGAACATGTAGCTGGTATTCCTCATTTAAACCATGAAGCTGTAATGTATTAAGTCGAAATATCCACTGATTTTAATTTCTTAGAAGTATTAAATCCAAGTTGCCTCCATGTATGGCCAACTTAATGGACTGTATGTTATCATAAAACACAAAACACTTTTAGGTTTTATGTTTCTTTTATCAATAAATGTTATGTTTTATTTACTTTGCTGCTATTGTTTGGTGCTTTTCAAGTTTGGATTTAAGTCGGAGAACATGATGCACACCCGTGTGGTTCTGTAGCAGGGGGAACCAGCATTCAGATTCCCTACTAAGCTTTCTACCGGTTGTGGGAGATAACAGCCGGTAGGAGACTTTATGTGAGTAACATCTCTTTCTATACTTTGGATCTTGTGTACTGGTTTAATACAAACAGGACAGCTCTCCTCGTACCTTGTATTTTGTGTATGTTATCATGTATGGTTATATTTTTATTATGGGCTATTAATGTAATACATCATAAATATGACACAAAAAATGTGCACATTTCCTTTATTTAACACTTTTGTAAAAATCACACATATCAAGTAGTTGTAAGCGTTTGATAAATATGACAAATTCACTAATATTTCTTTAGTGTTCTTTCAAACATTTATGGCAGGATCAGGGGCGGACTGACCATCGGGCATTCGGTCACGGACCGAGGGCCCGTGACCGAAGGGGGCCCGCCGCCACTTCCAGAGCTGCTCAGCAGCTCTCCTACAAAGGCCGCCGGCGCGCCGTTCTACTAATACAGAGCGCTGGGAGATGACATCATCTCCCAGCCTCTGCATTACTAGAGGCGCGCCCCACGCCGCTAGACCACCAGGGACTGCAGGTAAGGGCATGGTGGAGATGAAGGGGGTATTGTGGAGATGAAGGAGCAATGTGGAGACGGGTGCATTGTGGAGATGGGGGCATTGAGGAAGGGGCAATGTGGAGATGAAGGGGGTATTGTGGAAGGGGGCATTTTGGAGATGAAGGGGGTATTGTGGAAGGGGGCATTGTGGAGATGAAGGGGGGATTGTGGAAGGGGGCATTGTGGAGATGAAGGGGGGATTGTGGAAGGGGGCATTGTAGAGATGAAGGGGGGATTGTGGAAGGGGGCATTGTGGAAGGGGCATTGTGGAGATGAAGGGGGCAATATTGTGGAGATGAGATCAAGGGGGCATTGTGGAGAGAAGGGGGCATTGTGGCGATGAGATGAAGGGGGCATTGTGGAGAGAAGGGGGCATTGTGGCGATGAGATGAAGGGGGCAATGTGGAGATAGGGGGCATTGTGGCGATGAGATGAAGGGGGCATTGTGGAGAGAAGGGGGCATTGTGGCGATGAGATCAAGGGGGCATTGTGGAGAGAAGGGGGCATTGTGGCGATGAGATGATGGGGGCATTGTGGAGGTGGAAGGGGCATTGTGGAGATTTCTGCAGGGGGCCCAGACCTCTTTTTGGACCAGGGGCCCTGGGTCCTGTCAGTCCGCCCCTGGGCAGGATGCAAGAAACACTCGCAAGTGCTAAGTTGTGAGAGAAAATTGAGAGCGAATGCATTTATGCATGATTTTATTGAATTGCGTAGGAAAAATCTAAAATATAGAATTGGTGCGCACATTTTGTGTTTGTGGGTGTGGTCACGTGGGCATGGTTACTAGTGATGAGCGAGCACCCCAATGCTCGGGTGTTCGGGTGCTCTGACCGAGCGCCCCTGGAGGCTCGAGTGCTCGGCCGAGCACCCGAGCCCCATTGAAGTCAATGGGAGGACTCGAGCATTACACCAGGCACCCCCTGCTCTGATGAGGGGAGGGTGCCTGGTCTATAGGAAAAGGGCAGAAAAGGATGGAAACACCACAGAAATGGTTCAGGGACAGCATAGGGAGGATGTCTGGATGCATCTTGGACTCCAACATCGCTGCTGGGAACGATCTTTCGCCCGTAGTACGCCATTTTTACAGACTGACCATAAAACACACAAAAAGGAAAATAAAAACGACTTTAGGCGAAAAATTGTTACCAAACATTATTTGCTGTATATTTACTTGTATATTATCTGCAAATTATCCCAAAAATGTCCTTGATTTTCTGAAGTGAGGCCATGATTAAGAGGGAAACGTGCGCAGAGGCAAATTCTCCCAAAAATTTCCTTGATTTTCTGAAGTGAGGCCATGATTAAGAGGGAAACGTGCGCAGAGGCAAATTCTTCCAAAAATTTCCTTGATTTTATTGAACTGAGGCCATGATTAAGAGGGAAACGTGCGCTGAGCTGACCATCTAAAACATTATGGGTGAAGGTATGCTGCAGAGCTGACCATCCTAAACATTATATGCGAAGGCCCGCTAGTGAGCTGACGCTATAAAACATTATATGAGAGGGCCCGTTAGAGAGCTGACCCAATAAAACATTATATGAGAAGGCCCGCTGGTGAGCTGACCTATATAAAAATTGTCAAACAGGGCCCGCTGGTGAGCTGGCCCTATATAAAAATTATATCACAGGGCCCGCTGGTTAGCTGGCCCTATATAAAAATTATAGCACAGGGCATATGGAAGAGGAGGAGGAGGATGAGAAGATTAAGAGTCAACCATATACCCGTTTTTTGGGTGGAAGGGGTGAATGGGAATACAGAGTATTCCCATCATTGTAAATAACATATATAAAGTGAGTTTATGTTCCCCCGGGGCTTTCCTCCAGTGGAGTGGAGAAGTCAGGGGAAATCCAGGCCTTGTTCATTTTTATAAGTGTCAACCTATCAGCATTGTCGGTGGAAAGGCGGATACGCTTATCTGTTATGATGCCACCAGCAGCACTAAATACCCGCTCAGACAGAACGCTGGCGGCAGGGCAGGCCAGCACCTCCAAGGCGTAGAGTGCCAGTTCATACCACGTGTCCAGCTTGGACACCCAGTAGTTGTAAGGCACAGAGGGATCATTGAGGACGCTGACACGGTCTGCTACGTACTCCTTCACCATCTTCCAAAACTTTTCCCTCCTTGTGACACTAGGCTGCGCATCAGGGTGAGGGTGCTGGCGGGGTGTCATGAAGGTGTCCCACGCCTTGGAGAGTGTTGCCCTGCCTTTCTCGGAACTGCTGTGTGCTCCCCTTTTCTCCTCTTCTCGGTTGGCCAAGGTAGCACGTACTCTGCCCCCAGCGTTGTGAGATGGAAAATTTTGGAGCAATTTTTCAACAAGAACCTTCTGGTATTGCACCATTTTGCTTGTCCTCTCCACCGGAGGAATGAGAGATGAGAAATTCTCTTTGTAGCGGGGGTCCAGAAGGGTGAACACCCAGTAATCCGTGTTGTCTAAAATGCGTACAACGCGTGGGTCACGGGAAAGGCAGCCTAACATAAAGTCAGCCATGTGTGCCAGAGTACCAACAGGCAAGATTTCGCTGTCCTCACCAGGAGGATGACTCTCAATATCCTCATCCTCTTCCTCCTCTTCTGCCCACCCACGCTGAAGAGATGGAACTAAAGTTCCATGGCTACCCTCTGTAGCGGAGGCAACCGTGTCTTCCTCCTCCTCCTCCTCCTCCGCCTCCTCCAATTGTCGCTGAGAAGACGAAGTGAGGGTGCTCTGGCTATCACCTTGTGTAAGCTCTTCCTCCCCCATTTCCACCTCTTCCACATGCAAAGCGTCGGTTTTAATTGTGAGCAGCGAGCGTTTCAGTAGACACAGAAGTGGGATGGTTACACTGATAATAGCGTTATCGCCGCTCACCATCTGTGTCGATTCCTCAAAATTGCGTAAAACCTCGCAGAGGTCTGACATCCATTCCCACTCCTCACTTCTGATTACAGGAAGTTGAACGGAGAGGCGACGACCGTGTAACAGCTGGTACTCCACTACTGCCCTCTGCTGCTCACAAAGCCGGGCCAACATGTGGAAGGTGGAGTTCCAGCGCGTGCTCACGTCACACAGCAGCCGGTGAGCTGGCAATTGTAAGCGCTGCTGCAGCTTCAACAGGCCGGCCGAAGCTGTAGATGACTTACGGAAATGTGCACACACGCGGCGCACCTTGGTCAAGAGATCATGCACATTGGGGTAGGTTTTTAGAAATCGCTGAACCACTAAATTAAATACATGCGCTAGGCATGGTACGTGTGTGAGCTTGCCGAGCTCCAAAGCCACCACCAAGTTACGCCCATTATCACACACAACCATGCCTGGTTGCAGGTTGAGTGGCGAGAGCCACTGCTCGGTCTGGTGACTAATCCCCTGCAACAGCTCTGAGGCCGTGTGCTGTTTGTCCCCAAGGCAGATCAGCTTCAGCACGGCCTGTTGACGCTTCCCCACTGCAGTGCTACACTGCTTCCAGCTACTGGCTGATGGGGGAGTGGCGCTGCATGTAGAGAATTCGGAGGTGGAAACGGAGGAGGAGGAGCCAATAACGTAGGTGCTGGCGGAAACCCTGATGGAGGTAGGGCCCGCAATCCTCGGCGTGGGTAGCACCCGTGCCATCCCAGGGTCCGAGTCGCTCCCAGCCTCCACGACATTCACCCAGTGTGCCGTCAGGGAAATGTAGCGTCCCTGGCCACAAGCACTTGTCCATGTGTCAGTCGTTAAGTGGACCTTCCCAGTAACTGCGTTGGTCAGGGCACGGGTGATGTTACGGGACACATGGTGGTGTAATGCACACCGGGAAAAGTAGTGGCGGCTGGGGACCGCGTACCGAGGGACAGCTGCTGCCATCAGGCTGCGGAAGGACTTAGTGTCCACAAGCCTAAATGGCAGCATTTCGATGGCCAGTAATTTGGAAAGGTGTGAGGTTAGTGCTATGGCCTGTGGGTGGGTGGCTGGGTATTTTCGCTTGCGCTCAAATGCCTGGGGTAACGACATTTGGACGCTGTGCTGGGACAGGGAAGTGGATGTGGTCGCTGATGGTGCTTCAGATGCTACAGGTGCAGGGCGGGAGGTATGCGGGCCTGCGCCTTCGACAGGCGATTGGCCGGCACCGAAAACAGGGGAAGAGGAGGCAGTGGTGTGGCCTGCAGACACAGATGGGCGATCCAGGCGTTCCTCCCACTTATTACGGTGCTTGGATGCCATGTGTCGGATCATGCTGGTGGTGGTGAGGTTTCTAGTGTTCATGCCTCGGCTCATTCTGGTGTGGCACAGGTTGCAAACTACAATTCTTTTGTCGTCCGCACTTTCCTTAAAAAAACGCCATACCGCGGAACACCTACCCTTTGGCAAGGTAGATTTACGCAAGGGGGTGCTCCGTGGAACATTTGCGGGCCGGTTTGGTGCGGTCCGCCTTCTTTCTGTAGCCACACCACTGCCTCTTCCAGCCTGTTGCGGTGCTGCAGATGGCTCACCCTCAGGACTGCTGTCATCGCTCGGCTCTACACCTTCCCAGGTGGGGTCAGTCACCTCATCGTCCACCAAGTCCTCCTCCACTTCCTCACTCTGATCATCCTCCTCATGTCTTGATCCCACCACATACTCAGTCATTGACAACTGTATAACATTCTCCTCAACAAGGTCTTGAGACGGAAATAGTGGTTGATTTAATGGCAACTGTGTCTCATCATCATCATCATCATCCACTACTTCCTTTGACCTTAAATGCCGTTCACATCTGTCATCTTCTTGTGATTGGGTACCCTCTAGAGGTTGTGAATCAGGGCACAAGATGTCATGTTCCTCTGCAAGCGTGCTTGGTGAGAGGGTCAAATGAAGGATTGCTGATGAGACGAGCTCCTCACTATATCCCAGTGTGGGATCACTTCTTTGACCAGACCGTGTATGGTGGGAGGAAGGATGATCAGAGTGAGGATTATGTTGACCAGACTCTTGGCTACTGAGAGTGGACTTGGTGGAAGACAGGGTGGTGCTTAACCGACTGGAAGCAGTATCAGCTGACATCCAACCGACCACCTGTTCGCAGTGGTCGGACCTCGAGAGTGATGTCCTGCGATGCCCTGTGAAATGAGACATGAAGCTAGGTATGGTGGATGTCTTTCTTTCTTGTGCTCTGGCACCAGGCACAGTTTCTCCGCGTCCTGACCCGCACCCAGAACTATCAGGATCACGTCCACTTCCCCGTCCCTTTTTACCCGCCTTCTTCATCTTACACGGAATATGTGACTTTAATATTTGAGTTTGAAGACTTAACAGTATTTCTTCCTATTCTGCAACTGTGCAGAGTACACAGAATAGGCTGCTAAACTGCGGTGACACACACTGAATGAAATATGTGACTTTAATATTTGAGTTTGAAGACTTAACAGTATTTCTTCCTATTCTGCAATTGTGCAGAGTACACAGAATAGGCTGCTAAACTGCGGTGACACACACTGAATGGAATATGTGACTTTAATATTTGAGTTTGAAAACTTAACAGTATTTCTTCCTATTCTGCAACTGTGCAGAGTACACAGAATAGGCTGCTAAACTGCGGTGACACACACTGAATGGAATATGTGACTTTAATATTTGAGTTTGAAGACTTAACAGTATTTCTTCCTATTCTGCAACTGTGCAGAGTACACAGAATAGGCTGCTAAACTGCGGTGACACACACTGAATGGAATATGTGACTTTAATATTTGAGATTGAAGACTTAACAGTATTTCTTCCTATTCTGCAACTGTGCAGAGTACACAGAATAGGCTGCTAAACTGCGGTGACACACACTGAATGGAATATGTGACTTTAATATTTGAGTTTGAAAACTTAACAGTATTTCTTCCTATTCTGCAACTGTGCAGAGTACACAGAATAGGCTGCTAAACTGCGGTGACACACACTGAATGGAATATGTGACTTTAATATTTGAGTTTGAAAACTTAACAGTATTTCTTCCTATTCTGCAACTGTGCAGAGTACACAGAGTAGGCTGCTAAACTGCGGTGACACACACTGAATGGAATATGTGACTTTAATATTTGAGTTTGAAAACTTAACAGTATTTCTTCCTATTCTGCAACTGTGCAGAGTACACAGAATAGGCTGCTAAACTGCGGTGACACACACTGAATGGAATATGTGACTTTAATATTTGAGTTTGAAAACTTAACAGTATTTCTTCCTATTCTGCAACTGTGCAGAGTACACAGAATAGGCTGCTAAACTGCAGTGACACACACTGAATGGAATATGTGACTTTAATATTTGAGTTTGAAAACTTAACAGTATTTCTTCCTATTCTGCAACTGTGCAGAGTACACAGAATAGGCTGCTAAACTGCGGTGACACACACTGAATGGAATATGTGACTTTAATATTTGAGTTTGAAGACTTAACAGTATTTCTTCCTATTCTGCAACTGTGCAGAGTACACAGAATAGGCTGCTAAACTGCGGTGACACACACTGAATGGAATATGTGACTTTAATATTTGAGTTTGAAAACTTAACAGTATTTCTTCCTATTCTGCAACTGTGCAGAGTACACAGAATAGGCTGCTAAACTGCGGTGACACACACTGAATGGAATATGTGACTTTAATATTTGAGTTTGAAGACTTAACAGTATTTCTTCCTATTCTGCAACTGTGCAGAGTACACAGAATAGGCTGCTAAACTGCGGTGACACACACTGAATGGAATATGTGACTTTAATATTTGAGTTTGAAAACTTAACAGTATTTCTTCCTATTCTGCAACTGTGCAGAGTACACAGAATAGGCTGCTAAACTGCGGTGACACACACTGAATGGAATATGTGACTTTAATATTTGAGTTTGAAAACTTAACAGTATTTCTTCCTATTCTGCAACTGTGCAGAGTACACAGAATAGGCTGCTAAACTGCGGTGACACACACTGAATGGAATATGTGACTTTAATATTTGAGTTTGAAAACTTAACAGTATTTCTTCCTATTCTGCAACTGTGCAGAGTACACAGAATAGGCTGCTAAACTGCGGTGACACACACTGAATGGAATATGTGACTTTAATATTTGAGTTTGAAGACTTAACAGTATTTCTTCCTATTCTGCAACTCTGCACAGTACACAGAATGTGCTGCTAAACTGCGGCGAAGCACACTGAATGGAATATGTGACTTTGATATTTTAGTTTGAAGACTTAACAGTATTTCTTCCTATTCTGCAACTCTGCACAGTACACAGAATGTGCTGCTAAACTGCGGCGAAGCACACTGAATGGAATATGTGACTTTGATATTTTAGTTTGAAGACTTAACAGTATTTCTTCCTATTCTGCAACTCTGCACAGTACACAGAATGTGCTGCTAAACTGCGGCGAAGCACACTGAATGGAATATGTGACTTTGATATTTTAGTTTGAAGACTTAACAGTATTTCTTCCTATTCTGCAACTCTGCACAGTACACAGAATGTGCTGCTAAACTGCGGCGAAGCACACTGAATGGAATATGTGACTTTGATATTTTAGTTTGAAGACTTAACAGTATTTCTTCCTATTCTGCAACTCTGCACAGTACACAGAATGTGCTGCTAAACTGCGGCGACGCACACTGAATGGAATATGTGACTTTGATATTTTAGTTTGAAGACTTAACAGAATGTGCTCTAATCTGCAACTTTGCACACTAAACAGAATGTGCTCTAATCTGCAACTTTGCACACTAAACAGAATGTGCTCTAATCTGCAACTTTGCAAACTAAACAGAATGTGCTCTAATCTGCAACTGTGCACACTAAACAGAATGTGCTCTAATCTGCAACTTTGCACACTAAACAGAATATATGTTTTTTTTTTTTTTTTTTTTTTTCCCCCCACACAAAATAACCTGCTGCCCCCACACACAGTAGTCCTAAAAAGGACTTTTGGTTCTTTTTTTTTCACAATTTTGCTTTTTTTCCTCCCTACACTGACTTTCCCTTCCTATCCTCAGCTCTCCCTGGCTAAGACTGAGCCGAACTCGCTGGTCAGGTGCTATACAGCACCCGACCACGGGTTCTGGCCAGCCAATCAGTGTAATGCCAGCAGCCAACATGGCTGCTGGTATTACACTGATGTCAGAGCCTCCCTGCACGTTTATTGGCTGCGCAGCAGCCGCAAAACGTGCGGGGAGGGACCCGAACATGGCGGGCGAGCACATGCGGTACTCGTACGAGTACCGCCATGTGCCGAGCAGAGCGATGCTCGAGCCGATCCGAGCATCGGCCGAGCATGCTCGCTCAACACTAATGGTTACGATTAACGAATCTGTCTGAGTGGAGTAGAGAACGCGTTTAATGCAGGAAGTGATATATTGTGAACTAAGTTATACGTCTGGTGGTGTCGCAAATGCTATATTTTGTGCGAAAATCTAGGAAATTGATGCACAATTCAAGATTCTTTCGGTAAAAGGCTTCCTGGATTACAACTTGCACAATTGTTACTTGCGCAGGTTAAAATAATTATTTCACGTTTATCAATTGTGAACGTTTCTTACATTCCGCCATTATGATTAGCTTTAGTGGATTCTGTGTGTATTTGAATCAAGTGGGGCAGGGGATTGTGTAAGTTATAACCCTTTTCAGTGTCACAGGGGTGTGAGCTGTGCAACGCTTTGCAGAGCAATATCTTGCACATCCCTATGGTGCAGAAGTGTCTGAGCACATTGTCTTTTCTTCCCCACGTATTGTCCCCAACACATCACCAGCATTACTCCAACCTCATATGCTAATGATCAAAGTTCATCCCTTTCTCATTGCATAGATAATTTTGGTATCAGGAAGTGTGTCATAGTCTCCATAGTAAACTGATCTGCACACATCACCAGACACACTTCACTCCTTATCGCATCCCCCCCACACCAGTATTGTTTTGTCATACCATTGTCATCTACTCTGCACGAACACAAACAGAAAACTTGGGTTTTCTTAATAAAACAATTACATTACATGTGTTTTCTTGCTAAGTAATAAAAAGATAGTGCCACAGTAGATTTTTTTAATAAAAAAAATGTATAGCTCAAATTAGTCTTTTGCAAAATTAAAATGCAGTTTCCTATTCAGGACAACAACAGGTGCTACTGTTCCTATCAGTTGCTATGAGTGCCATAGTCAGATACTCAAGTATGTTAAAAAAAAGAATGTGTCTTGTGAACACTATTTGGCACTGTTGGTTAAAAAAAACAATATGCTGTAATAAGTTTTGAATGGCAAATCCCCCAGCAGTGGAAGTACCCTTGTTTTACGCAGCAGGAAAAAAAATATAAGCTGTATTTTAATAATAAAAGTTTTATTATTAAAAATTAAAAAAATGAAAAAGTTTCACCTTCAAAATAAATGACACATCTTCTTTTTGTGAAGGATTTTGTACTAAGGGTAAAGATGCTTACTTTAACCCTTTGAGTGCCAGAGGAGTAAGCAACGCGTTGCATACCCCTCTGGCACTCAAAGGGTTAATGATCTCCTAATTTTTTTTGTAAATATGAGGGTGCATATGATATATTTGGTCAAGAGTGAGTGAAACTGATGACTATTAGGGACTCGCAAATCTCTTGGACAACTTAATAGAGCTTACTAGAGACCCTATCACCTTTTCTCTACGTGTGAGGCGTTAATTAAGCATATATTATGGTTGGTACCTTCAGTAAGGATGATTCTCCTTATTAATAATTTGTATTTGTTAATTTCCTTTCTTCTGCTTCACTGACAGTGGAGAAGTTTGAAAAAAAGATCACATCTGTCTCTCTTGCCTTCCTCTAGTGATTTGAACCTTCAAATTCTGCAATGCACTTGATATCTCATCCAAGGTGTTAATAATAGCCTGTAAACAGGTATATAACCTGATGCAGGGACATTAAAATTGCTCTGGCCAAACCCACAATTCAGAATGTGGGTGTGGCCAACACAGCAGAGATGCCCCTCTGAATGTGAAACTCAAGGCAGTTGCCTTCTCTTCCAATAGGGAAATCTGGTTCTTGATTTAAGATTCCCATGTGCAGGGAACAGAGGTGGGGGTACTGTGCCCAGCTAAAAACTGTCATGTTCACCTCCATGGACATCCAGGACTGTCTGAAGATTTTATATCTTGAACAAAAGCAAAAAAATAAAATTCATTGGGGCCATTAGGATTTGATGGTCATAGTAAGGTGAATAAGGGTTATTATTATGAGCTGTTACTTTTCCTACAAGGAATCTAACGGTGGAATGCAAGAAAGTGAAGCATTCACAAGTTTTTGAAAGCCATCAATGTATGCACTATTCGTGATTGCTCACATTTTGATGTGAGAACCATACTAATGACTTTATACTGAATAGCACATGTTCCTAAACTAACGGCAATGTTAGCATGTTCGCCTAAATTAATGGTAAAGTTAGTGAATGTGCCTAAATTAACGGCAAAGTTAGCACATGCTCCTAAATTAACAGCAAATTTAGCACGTGCGCCTAAATTGATGGCAAAGTTAGTGAAAGTGCCTAAATTAGTTAGTGAATGTACCTAAATTAACGGCAAAGTTAGCACATGCTCCTATATTAATGGCAAAGTTAGTGAATGTGTCTAAATTAACAGCAAAGTTAGAACATGCTTCTAAATGATAGTGAATGTGTCTAAATTAACGGCAAAGTTAGCACATGCTCCTAAATTAACAGCAAATTTAGCACGTGCGCCTAAATTGATGGCAAAGTTAGTGAAAGTGCCTAAATTAGTTAGTGAATGTACCTAAATTAACGGCAAAGTTAGCACATGCTCCTATATTAATGGCAAAGTTAGTGAATGTGTCTAAATTAACAGCAAAGTTAGAACATGCTTCTAAATGACTGGCAAAGTTAGTGAATGTGTCTAAATTAGTTAGTGAATGTGCCTAAATTAGTTAGTGAATGTGCCTAAATTAACGGCAAAGTTAGAACATGCTTCTAAATGACTGGCAAAGTTAGTGAAAGTGCCTAAATTAGTGAATGTGCCTAAATTAACGGCAAAGTTAGCACATGCTCCTATATTAATGGCAAAGTTAGTTAATGTGTCTAAATTAATGGCAAAGTTAGAACATGCTTCTAAATGACTGGCAAAGTTAGTGAAAGTGCCTAAATTGGTTAGTGAATGTGCCTAAATTAACGGCAAAGTTAGCACATGCTCCTATATTAATGGCAAAGTTAGTGAATGTGTCTAAATTAATGGCATAGTTAGAGCATGCTCCTAAATTAACAGCAAAGTTAGCCACATGAATATGCGTGCTAATTGCTTTGCTGAATTAAGTGCAATCACTAATCCTCTCACAAAACAGTGGACATTTTAGCCACTCCCACTTTTTGAAAGACTTTCACAAAAAAGAGCGCAAACGTTAGCTAATTCTGAAAAAAACATTCGCAATTCAGTGACATTTTGGGGTGAATCATTTTGCCATCAAAGGTACACTGTAAATAGGGACTGCACATGTTTCTAGCATATTAGATTTCTGAGGCTATTAGGCGTATAGATTCTGAAAATGCAAAACATCTCGACAAACGAGACAGATGTACTAAGATGCACTGGAACAATTCTTGGGCAAAGCAATTCCGCTATAAGGGACAAAAACATTTTCCATTGTTTTCAATGAGCCATGTAACCCCTTGAATGCTAGAGAGGTCTCCGACACATTGCTTTGCAATGTGCTAGAGACATCTCAATAGTTCAAGGGGTTACAAAGTCTCATTTAACCCTTTGAGTGCCAGAGAGGCACGCAACGCATTGCAAAGCAATGTGTTGCGTACCCCTCTGGCACTCAAAGGGTTAAACCAGCAGGAATTTTGAGAATGTTTACTTATCACTTATGGTGCAGTTGGTTTGCACCAGAATTATTTGACTTTTTGGACCCCATTACGCAGCTATAGATGCCTATACATGTAAATTAACAAGGATTTTATTATGCATTTAGGCCTGGATTAGGTTACAGATGATAACGTTATTAAGGGTTTTACAAATGTCTCCATAGACTTCAATGGGAATCTGTTACATGAAGCTAGTGATAATTACTTCCCAATTCAGATATAATCTAGGAAGTTATATGAAATAGGGCCAACATTAAACTGGGGGTCTACAGAACACACTGGGAGTAAAATGCAATATACATCAAAATTAGTCATTGCTAAAGCAAACGAGTGGATTTTTTTTGTCTTTTCGCTCAGATCTCTTAGTAAAATGCCCCACTGAAGCCCATAACGCAGCATCTCCCTATGGTGAAGCATGGCAGGATCTGCGTGACCTATACTTCTCTATGGACATGCTTCTGGAGATAGATGCAGGTCCGGGAACACTCTAGAAACAAGAGGCTTTATTTCATATATCTGCCTTGTCTCCCAGAGCTGTGGCTTTGGGTTTCCAGCAGTGCTCTCCATCTGGTGCACCATGACCCCCATAAAACTTTAGCAGGTTGCCTGATGATGCTTTTCTTGCTTGTAGGTGCTAGGGATGCCTTTATCCATTGATGTCTGAGTCCCTTTAAGATTTGTAACTATAAAACATAATTTAAATTACTTGTATTTGATGTTGCGTTTATACATTACTCCCCCAAATGTAACCTCTCACACATAAATCTGTCATTATTTCAATGTCACCCTTGTAGGGAATGGGATTGACTCATATAGTGACAATATAAATTTATATCCCATTATAAAAGCCACCATACAAGCTTGGAAATGAATTATAATCTATTATTATTATTATTATTATTATTATTATTATTATTATTATTATACAAATTAGTATTTTAATCCCCAGTGCACAAGACTAGTATATATATTCTGGCAATGTGGTAGATGCAAAAAAAAAAAAAGATTCACATGAAATTTTACATAACAGACCCATTTACGAACAATAGTGAGATGTACTAATAATATTCCACAATATACTAGGCACTAGGACTGATTTCTTAGTGTTACAATGGACTAAAGTCAATTTACTAAGGTACTTAAACCAAAAATGGCCCTCTGTATACCGACTGTGTCAAGAGGTGGACAGTGGGAATGTGTATAGGTTTTCTGAGATATTCCTTTTCTTCCAAAACTTGTTTAATCCTTTGAGTGCCAGAGAGGTATCCAACGCATTGCAACGCAATGGGTTGGATACCTCTCTGGAACTCAAAGGGTTAACACAATGTAATAACAAGAAGCAGAAGAAACAGAGCCACTTTATATCATTCCCCTGCACATACTACTGGGGAAGCGTTCGGATCTTGCTGTAGCTAAAGTCTTAAAGGGATAGTAATGTTTCACAAAAACAGCAGCTCCAATTAATCTTCATAGTATTTGGACCATGGAGAGTGTTATTTCAATACTGTCAGAGTTGTAGTTCAGGAGTAATTGAATGATAAAGTATCCCCCTCCCATCCCTTTTACCTAGTGTAAGCCACCTCCCCTCAGATGTGGAATCTGGTCCTGGGATCAGACAGCTCACAGCAAGGGACAATCTTCTTACTGTGAGCATAAGGAAAACCCTGCCCCCCTTGACAGGTTTTTCAGGTTTTTCCCTTATACTAATTGAAGATTGTCCCTCCCTGCAAGCCACCTGGACACCACCTTTATGATCGGAGGTGAACAGTGTTACATCAGTAAAATGAGTGGGAGGGGGATACTTTATCGTTCAGTTACTCTTGAACACTCCAAGGCCCAAATACTATGAAGATTAATTGGAGCTGCTTTTATTGTGAAACATTACTATCCCTTTAAAAATGGTGGAGTGTGCTCTCTGATCAGTGGCAAAACTCGTCATTGGAGGGCCTTGGTCTGAACATTTTTTGGGGCCACCAACACAAAATGATATTCAAAGATATACAACCAGAACCTGAGATGAAGATGGGGGCATCCTTGGATGCTGGACCACAGGGCAACTGCATTCTCTGCACTTGTGCCACTGGTGCTTTTATGGACTAGAGCTATCATATGTTCTAGAACTTACTCCAATGTGAAGACTCTTGAGTTGAAAACTAGCAGATAATGAGCTACACTGGTAAATTCATATATCCCCCCCCCCAAAAAAAAAAAAAAAAAAAATTGGTATTACATATTCAATTAAATACTTTAATACATTTAATGTAAGAATCTGGTTAAATAAATACATAAAACAACAGGAAAAAAATAACATTTGCATTTTATTTTTTTCATATGTCTTAAATTCAAGTAGAACACACATTTTGATATGTTAGAAAGAACTGTTCTGGATGTGCTTTTTGTCATTCACAAAGATGCCTAAAGAAATGTGAGAATCAGGAAAAACACGAGAACGTCTCTTCCCTCCCCCAAAACCCAATTCAAGAGAAACCAAGGTTAATCCTCAAACCCGCTAATCTCCCAAGTGATACGGGATAGAAATAAGGACAATATGGAGAGGGTCTGTGGGTCAGAGTCTTGCCCAGGGGCTCTTAACCCATTGGCTGACAAAATCCCTGAAGACCCATTCAGAAAAAAAAACAGCTTGTCAGTGGAGTCAATAAAGATAGAACATTTTACATTAGCCAAATATTAACTCCTTAAGGACAGGAGGGGTAAACAACACATTGTGAAGCAAAGGATTGCAGGTCCTTATGTGTAAACTAGTATAAAAGCTTGTGTACACAGGCCAATATCTGGGTAATGGTAACCCTCTGAGTGCCAGAGGGGTATGCAACGCAATGCTTTGCAATGCGTTGAATACCCCTCTGTGACTCAAAGGGTTAAGCAGCCGCTACCTCACTGCTCCACATGATGCAGTCCTACATCACTTCGCTCATGCGATGCAATCGTGCGCAGTAGAGACTGCCCCAACAAGCTCAGTCTCTACTGTGCATGGCGGCTTCTGACAAACATCCTAGCAAATTATTACATAGGATGCAAAGTGGAATTGTTCTGGAGCAAACCATTTGCATACTGGGGGACAAATAAAAAAAAAAAATCAACAAATTCTCATTGCATTAACATTTAACCCCTTTAATGTTAAAGGTCTCTCCAACACATTGATAACAAATGCTTTGGAAACCTCTCTAGCATTTAAGGTGTTAAAAAAAATCCCATTTAACCCTTTGAGTGTCAGAAGGGTATGCAAACATTGCTCAACAATGAGTTGCGTATCCATCTGGCATTCAAAGGGTTAAATTCATGGGAACACTTATTTCTCCCCTCCGATGCAATTGCTCTGCTTTGCTTTTATGTATAAGGTTCATACCATTTATGTTCTCGTACTGGGAAAACTGTAGCAGTTTTTGAAACCAGAAATTATTTATTAAAGTGGAACTATCATGATTATAACACTGCCCCCCAATACATTAGTAACATAACAAAGTCATACTGTCATTAACCTGAATAAGTCCGTGTTATTGCAGAAAAACAACTTCTGCTGCAGGAACCAGCAGACATCAGTGCAGACATCTTTGAGGATATGTACCTCTGAGTCTAAATTGTCTGTCCTGTTCACTGCCCGGATTGGTGAGTGACGTTCCTTGGTACCTTAAAGGGATTGTAATACTTAAAATGTAAAAAAAAAATATGTTGTAGGGTTTATCCCCCTGAGTAAAACAAGGGTACTCCCACTGCTGAAAGGTGTTGTATTCAAAAGTTATTATAACTCAAAGTAGAATTTTTTAGGTGTAATATCACAGTGGCCTGGAATTGTACAGTGGCACTGTTGCTACACCATCCTATGGAGATTTATGGTCTATGGACCAGAGCTGTCCATAGGATGGTGTAGCAACAGTGCTACTGTACAATTTCAGGCCACTGTGATATTGCACTTAAAAAATTCACCTTTGAGCTGTGATAACTTTTGAATAAAACACTGTTCAGCAGTGGGAGTACCCTTGTTTTACCCAAGTGTTAAGGTAACGGAGGTTCCTGACAGCGCAGGCCCACAAAGCTTCTCTTGTAAGCTATGTGCTTTGGTTGCCTCCTGAAGAAGTTGATTTTCTGCAATAACGCAGACTTATTCAGGATAACAACGTCAGTATGGCTTTGCGTATCATTATGTTAATAATGTATTGGGGGACAATGTTATTATCATGATACTTCTGCTTTAAATATAATTACGCCGTTTTGTTTTTCACTTTACATTTGGAGAATATTCGTTTTTCCTTGAGTCAATACCTAAGCAAATGTTTGCTAACACAGAAGAATTTAGTGAATGTGAATTACAAAGAATTTGGCCACTTCTGGAGCATGTCAAATGTACCATAGGACAAAGCTTCACATATTCCCATTGCTTTAAAGGGATGGTAATGTTTCATAATAAAAGCAGCTCCAATTAATCTTCATAGTATTTGGGCCATAGAGAGTGTTATTTCAGTACTGTCAGAGTTGTAGTTCAGCAGTAAATGAATGATAAAGTATCCCTCTCCCACCCGTTTTACCTAGTGTAAGCCACCTCCCCTCAGATGTGGAATCTGGTCTTAAGACCAGACAGATCACAGCAAGGCATAATCTTCTTACTGTGAGAACAGTGAACACCCTGCTCCCCCTTGACAGGTTTTTCATGTTTTTCCCTTTTGCCAATTGCAAATTGTCCCTCTCTGCAAGCCATCTGGACACCACCTTTCTGTTCTGAGGTGAACAGTGTTACACTAGGTAAAGGGGGCAGGAAGGGAATACTTTATAATTCAATTACTCTTGAACTACAACTCTGACAGTATTGAAATAACACTCTCCATGGCCCAAATACTATGAAGATTATTTGGAGCTGCTTTTATTTTGAAACATTACTATCCCTTTAAATCAGGCTTTTAGGCCACTGAATGCTAGGGAGACCTCCATCACAACATTGCTTCAAAATATATTGAGACCTTTCTAGCATTCAATAAGATAAAAGCTCCATTTAAAGGAACACTAATAGTGATGATCGAGCACCCCAATGCTCGGGTGTTCGGGTGCTCTGGCCGAGCACCCCTGGAGGCTCGAGTGCTCGGCCGAGCACCCGAGCCCCATTGAAGTCAATGGGAGGACTCGAGCATTACACCAGGCACCCCCTGCTCTGATGAGGAGTGGGTGCCTGGTCCATAGGAAAAGGGCAGAAAATGATGGAAACACCACAGAAATGGTTCAGGGACAGCATAGGGAGGATGTCTGGATGCATCTTGGACTCCAACGTCGCTGCTGGGAACGATGTTTCGCCCGTAGTACGCCATTTTTACAGACTGACCGTAAAACACACAAAAAGGAAGATAAAAACTAATCTGCGGCTAGGCACACTAAACAATATGTGACGCTAATCTGCGGCTAGGCACACTAAACAATATGTGACGTTAATCTGCGGCTAGGCACACTAAACAATATGTGACGCTAATCTGCGGTTAGGCACACGAAACAGAATGTGACGCTAATCTGCGGCTAGGCACACGAAACAGAATGTGACGCTAATCTGCGGCTAGGCACAGTGAACGGAATATGTGACTTTTATTTTTTACACTTTGCACACTAAACAGAATGTGCTGCTAATCTGCAACTTTGCACACTAAACAGAATGTGCTGCTTATCTGCGGCTAGGCACAGTGAACGGAATATGTGACTTTTATTTTTTACACTTTGCACACTAAACAGAATGTGCTGCTAATCTGCAACTTTGCACACTAAACAGAATGTGCTGCTTATCTGCGGCTAGGCACAGTGAACGGAATATGTGACTTTTATTTTTTACACTTTGCACACTAAACAGAATGTGCTGCTAATCTGCAACTTTGCACACTAAACAGAATATGCTGCTTATCTGCGGCTAGGCACAGTGAACGGAATATGTGACTTTTATTTTTTAACACTTTGCACACTAAACAGAATGTGCTGCTAATCTGCAACTTTGCACACTAAAAAGAATGTGCTGCTAATCTGCAACTTTGCACACTAAACAGAATGTGCTGCTAATCTGCAACTTTGCACACTAAAAAGAATGTGCTGCTAATCTGCAACTTTGCACACTAACCAGAATGTGCTGCTAATCTGCAACTTTGCACACTAAACAGAATGTGCTGCTAATCTGCGGCTAGGCACAGTGAACGGAATATGTGACGTTTTTTTTTTAAATCTCTGCCCCCCCAAACAAAATATAACTGCTGCCCCCACACACAATAGTCCTAAAAAGGACTTTTGGGTCTTTATGTTGTTCAAACACACTTTTCTTCTCCCTACACTGACTTTCCCTTCCTATCCTCATCTCTCCCTGGCTAAGACTGAGCCGAACTCGCTGGTCAGGTGCTATACAGCACCCGATCACGGGTTCTGGCCAGCCAATCAGTGTAATGCCAGCAGCCAACATGGCTGCTGGCATTACACTGATGTCAGAGCCTCCCCGCACGTTTATTGGGTGCGCAGCAGCCGCGAAACAAGCGGGGAGGAGACCCGAACATGGCGGGCGAGCACATGCGGTACTAGTACGAGTACTGCCATGTGCCGAGCAGAGCGATGCTCGAGCCGAACCGAGCTTCGGCCGAGCATGCTCGCTCATCACTAAACACTAACACCTAAAAATGATATAGGTTGATACACATTTAAATACCTTGTAGTCTGTGCTAGCCTCTGTAAAAATTCAATGTTTGTTTTCTGAGGCTTAAAATCTTACATACACTCTCTGGGGGCTCCCACTTTTCCTTTTTTTCCAGGGAGCTCATTAAAATAGCAAGCTTGATTGGTGTCTCAGAAGTGATGACATTTTATTGTCTGTCAATGGACCTGAGATAGGATATCAGGCATTCTGCATAGAAGAACAGTGGGTGCTAATCTCACTACATTAACAGCACCAACCCTTTGAGTGCCAGAGAGGTATCCACTCTCTGGCAATCAAAGGGTTAAGGGCATACAAATAATTAACCAAATGATATAGGATAGTCTTTGTATGCATTAAAACTGCAAGTTTAGGATTTCAGTTTAGCAATGCAGCATATGATAGCTCCATTTTACAGATGCTTGCAAGTGGCACTCAAAGGGTTAACGGCACATCAGCCTCAGTGACCAATCTAGACTTCATGTTCTCTTTTTGTTTGTAAAAACACAGACTGCATTAACCCTTTGAATGCTAGAGGGGTACACGAAGAATTGCAAAGGGTTTATGTTTGAACTTACTCAGTATAGCCTTGACGCGCACCGCCCTGTTCCTGTACTTGTTTCAAGTGCCATCTTATATTACTATTTATTATAACTCAAGCTCTCCCATTGAGTACATTAGTAAAAATGTCCTTTTGACACAGTATGGCACAGTTTCCAACAGTTTGGTTAAAAAAAGGTTAAGATTGAGCAATATTAACTTTTGAAATACCCTTATTTGACCCAATAGGGACTGCACTTTTAATTATATTTTAAAGTTTATAACTACAATAAATGGAGCTGGATTTTCCATTAGCTTTACAAATGGACTTCCCACTCTTTAACATAAAGGACCTGGGAAGAGATGCATTAAGGTGTGATAAAGAAGAAATAACGTCTCCACACTCTATGGAGCACATTGCACTAAGATCTCTCAAGGTGGAAAGATGTTAGTGCATAGGCACCATTACAATAATAGGGAGGTAATGCACTAAGGTATGAAAAAGAGAGCAGCACAGCACTGTGGGCAGCACAGTGGCTCAGTGGTTAGCACTGTTGCCTTGCAGCGCTGGGGTCCTGGGTTCAAATCCCACCAAGGACAACATCTGCAGTGAGTTTGTATGTTCTCACTGTGTTTGCGTGGGTTTCCTCCCACACTCCAAAAAAACATACTGATAGGTGAATTTAGATTGTGAGCCCCAATGGGGACAGGAACCAATATGAGTGTAAAGCGCTGCGGAATCTGTGTGCGCTATATAAATAAAGGATTATTATTTATTATTATTATATTAAGAGGAGATCACTTCTCCGATGAGATAAACTCTGCAGTTCCTATGTTACTCTACTGAGCCTTTGCAATAAGATCTATGGAGACATATTAGTTCATAGATTACATAGAATGGCAAAGGATCTGACAGTTTATCACAATGGAGAAGTGACCTCCTCTTTATTACACTTCAGTGCATAAACCATCCAGTGTAGAACATTATTAACCATAGTTACCACCCTGGTTATGGTACACAGTAGGAAATAAAAGATTTTATCCTCACTCCACATTCTTAGATCATTTTCCTGTTTAGAGATATGTAATGCCAAATCTTTTAAAGCAGACAGCAGGGGAGGGCTGCCAACTTTTGGCCTGTTAAGTACAATCAAGCGGCCTATTTCTACTATCACTCCAGCCCAGTCTTCCAGCCCACACCCTCTTGTTAATGTTATAGCTGGTATTAATGTTAAGAAGTGATACCAGAGAGCTTATAATTGAAATGGTGGTACACTAGTGATACCACAGAGCTCACAATTGAAATGAAGCTACACTACTAGTTTACTCTATTTGAAAGAAGCCATAGGGAAATTAGGTGGGACAGCATGCCTCCCAACATTTCAGCTGGACAAGGAGGGAAACTTTTGCTTTAGGTGGTATCGCTGGGATCTTGGCTTGTAGGCAGGGCATTACTGAAAATGTTTAGTTTATTTTATAATCTACTGACATCTCTTTGTGTTACTAAACAAATTATTTAGAATAAGACCAAAGTATTTTTTACACAGACTAATTTATAACCACATATAGTAAAGTTCAAACAGACCAATAACATTAGTGTTATTGCTGTGGAGCAATGTGATACACTTATATACACACCACACAGTCTGATCTCCTAAACACAGGGACACCAGGGTGATACACTTCTATACACACCACACAGTCTGATCTCCTAAACAAGGGACACCAGGGTGATACACTTATATACACACCACACAGTCTGATCTCCTAAACACAGGGACACCAGGGTGATACACTTCTATACACACCACACAGTCTGATCTCCTAAACACAGGGACACCAGGGTGATACGCTTCTATACACACCACACAGTCTGATCTCCTAAACACAGAGACACCAGGGTGATACACTTATATACACACCACACAGTCTGATCTCATAGAAAAGAGGGACACCAGGGTGGGAAAGAGGGACACTGGGATTTTGATCTCGAAGAGGGACTGTCCCTCCTAAAGAGAGACTCTTGGGAGATATGGGACAGTGGCCCACTGGCCTAGACTTCTGACTGTCCCAGAGGGGGACAATTGCCCCCTTGCCTCCAGGCCAGCCCTCCCTTGGTAGACAGGAAACAACTTCCACTTGTTCTTCATATGTATTTATACAGTGCTGTGCAGATAAACCCATGTGCATATGGTATAATAACGCTGATAGTGGATTTAATTTCAACACATGTTCATAGATCCATGACCAGTTCATCCAGCTTTGTGCAGGCAATGTGATAGGATCAAGAGTGCTCTGGGTAATTCCACTGAATGGGCCTCAGCGCTATCAGTTTTTAACCCTCTAAAGACAAGCACGGTGCACAATGCTTATAAATCAATGTGTTACACGTTCCACTTGTCTTTCAAGGGTCATATGCAATGTTTTAACTTCAAACATAAATAAAGCCACAAGTGAGAGGTAAGAAAAGCAAAATATTGTTACTGAGCACGGTACTAAAAAGGACAACGGGGTTATGAACTAAGGTATAACAGAGAGGATATAACTTATCCCATGTGATAAACTCTCCAGTTCCTATGTTATTCTATAGAACCTATGCACTAAGATCTCTGAAGCTGGAGAAATGCTAGTGCATTGACTCCATAGAGTAACACAGGAATTGGAGAAATGATATCACTAGTGAACTCATCTTGACTTTATCACCTCTTTATCACAACTTAGTGCATCTCCCCCTGAAGAGTTTATCTCACTAGAGATGTTGGGGGTTATGCACTAAGGTGTGATAAAGGGGTGATAAAGAGGAGATGACTTCTCCAGTGATATCATTTCTCCAGTTCCAATGTTATTCTGTACAGCCTATGCACTAAGATCTCTGAAGTTGGAGAAATGTTAGCGCATTGGCTCCATAGAATAACATAGGGAATGGAGAGTTTATCACATTGAATATGTTATCTCCTCGTTGTCACACCATTATCAAACCTAAGTGTGTCCCTTTCCTGAAGTAATACTGTTTCAAATTACCTGCAACGTAAAAAAAATTCCCATGGTTTTAACTGAGGCCCACACCTCTCCAGCAGTTAAAGGGTTAAAAGCCCTGTTTAAATCAATGCCAGTTTGGAAAAGAAATATTTAATTCCTATACTGAGTCAGTTTGCACATAATTACTCCAGGGAGGCTATGAGCTAAAGTGTGATAAAGAGGAGCTAACTACTCAAGTGAGATAAACACTCTTCCACCTGTGTTATGCAATGGAACCTAAGATCTCTGCAGTTTGATTGGTTTTAGTATATAAGCTTCCTAAAATAACATCAGATACGGAGATGTTATCTCCTCCTTATCATACATTTATCACAGCTTAACAATTTCATTGCTAGAGGGGTATGTAACGCTTTGTAAAGCTATAGATAGACAAACAGACACATAGATATTTAGATGATAGAAACATAGATAGCTAGACAGATAGATAGACAGACATATATTTATATGATAGATAGATAGATAGATAGATAGATAGATAGATAGATAGATTGATTGATATTTAGATCATAGATAGACATATATATGATAGATAGATAGATAGATAGATAGATAGATAGATAGATATTTAGAGCATAGAAAGATATATAGATGATAGATAGAGAGATGATAGATAGATAGATAGATAGATAGATAGATAGATAGATAGATATACAGATGATATATATTTAGATGATAGATATATAGATAGATATTTAGATGATAGATAGATAGATAGATAGATAGATAGATAGATAGATAGATAAACAGATAGATAGATAGATAGATAGATAGATAGATAGATAGATAGATATACAGATGATATATATTTAGATGATAGATATATAGATAGATATTTAGATGATAGATAGATAGATAGATAGATAGATAGATAAACAGATAGATAGATAGATAGATAGATAGATCACAGATAGACAGATAGATAGATGATAGATAGACAGATGATAGATTTATAGATATTTAGATCATAGATAGATATACAGATGATAGGTAGATAGACAGATGATAGATATATAGCTATTTAGATGATAGATAGATAGATAGATAGATAGATAGATAGATAGATATTTAGATCATAGATAGATATTTAGATAATAGATAGAAAGACATATATATATATAAATGATAGATAAACAGATAGATAGATAGATAGATAGATAGATAGATAGATAGATAGATATTTAGATGATAGATAGCTAGATAGATAGATAGATAGATAGATATTTAGATGATAGATAGATAGATAGGTAGATAGATAGATAGACAGACAGACAGACAGACAGACAGATAGATAGATAGATAGATAGATAGATAGATATTAGTTCAAGATTAGCTAGCTACACACAGATAGATAGATAGATAGATAGATAGATAGATAGATATTAAATAGATAGATAGATAGATAGATAGATCACAGATAGACAGATAGATAGATGATAGATTTATAGATATTTAGATCATAGATAGATATACAGATGATAGGTAGATAGATAGATGATAGATATATAGATAGATATTTAGATCATAGATAGATATTTAGATAATAGATAGAAAGACATATATATATATAAATGATAGATAAACAGATAGATAGATAGATAGATAGATAGATAGATAGATAGATATTTAGATGATAGATAGATAGATAGATAGATACATAGATAGATAGATATTTAGATGATAGATAGATAGATAGATAGATAGATAGATAGATATTTAGATGATAGATAGATAGATAGATAGATACATAGATAGATAGATATTTAGATGATAGATAGATAGATAGATAGATAGATAGATAGATAGATATTTAGATGATAGATAGATAGATAGATAGATAGATAGATAGATAGATATTTAGATAATAGATAGATAGATCGATAAAATGTAATTATATAGTACAAAAGTAAGATACAGTTAAAACACCTTTTTTAACAAAAAAAAATAGATATATAGATATTTAGATGATAGATATATAGATGATAGATAGATATATAGATGATAGATAGATAGATATATAGATGATAGATAGATAGATAGATAGATAGATAGATAGATAGATAGACAGATGATAGATAGATCGATAGGTAGATAGATAGATAGACAGACAGACAGACAGATAGATAGATAGACAGACAGACAGATAGATAGATAGATAGACAGATAGATAGATATTAGTTCAAGATTAGCTAGCTACACACAAATAGATAGATAGATAGATAGATAGATAGATAGATAGATAGATATTTAGATGATAGATAGATAGATAGATAGATATGAGATAGATAGATAGATATTTAGATGATAGATAGATAGATAGATAGATAGATAGATATTTAGATCATAGATATTTAGATAATAGATAGATAGATCGATAAAATGTAATTATATAGTACAAAAGTAAGATACAGTTAAAACACCTTTTTTAACAAAAAAAATAGATATATAGATATTTAGATGATACATAGATATATAGATGATAGATAGATATATAGATGATAGATAGATAGATAGATAGATAGATAGATAGATAGATAGATAGGTAGATAGATAGATAGACAGACAGACAGACAGACAGACAGATAGATAGATAGATAGATAGATAGATAGATAGATAGATAGATAGATAGATAGGTAGATAGATAGATAGACAGACAGACAGACAGACAGATAGATAGATAGATAGATAGATAGATAGATAGATAGATATGAGATAGATAGATAGATAGATAGATAGATAGATAGATAGATAGATATGAGATAGATAGATAGATAGATAGATAGATAGATAGATAGATAGATAGATATTAGTTCAAGATTAGCTAGCTACACACAGATAGATAGACAGATAGATAGATAGATAGATAGATAGATAGATAGATAGATAGATAGATAGATAAAATGTAAATATATAGTACAAAAGTAAGATATAGTTAAAACAGCTTTTTTTAACAAAAATTGGTTAAATTATGTTATTAAAATGTTTTTCCTCTGCAGCCTCAATTGCAATGAATGCATGTAATTAATTTTAATTGAAAACATTGAAACAATTGTATACATACTGAAACAATTAGTAACAAAATGCATTCTTAAAACAATAAATTGAAAGCCTGCCATATACAGTATTAGGGAAAATAATGTATAAATAAAAGTAATAATAATAACTAATGAGTGTTATAACTGAATCATAGCAAATAACAGAAAAAGCTAAATAAATAAATACATGAAATAAACACCTGTTTATGTGATTAAAGTCACACCCTTTTATAGCTTTAGTTATAAGGCAAATTTTGTATTTCCGTTAATGATTACATTAATTAAAATATTTCTTTGGTTAATTTCTAGGAAAGTTGTCATAATCTATTCATACTCTTCCCTTTATGTCTATATGAATATTGTGTAAATTGGGTGCTAAATGGAATTTTTGCGTGGGTTATTTGTTCAAACAATTTATGTCAAATTAGTGCACGTCAGTGACTCTATCTTGTATCCACCTAATTTAATTTCCTCTAACTAGAGATAATTATTGACAACATCTTGCCAAATGTTTTCCAATTCAGAATGCCAATCCATTTGCCTCCCATGGATCTCTTCAATAAAAGAGGTTATTGTTACAAATAATAAACTCATTTAAACACAGTGACAAGATGCTGGTTGGATGGGAGACAGAGTGCACAATGGCATAAAACAGTTGGGTTGTGCTGATAGAGTGACCCTAACACTGTCTCTCTTCTATATACTCCAGCCCATAGTTCCCACTGATTTTACAGCCCCTCCTTTACAAGTGCAAGAGATTGCTGTGTGAATTCCCTTCTTCCTCGGGAGGGTAATTGTAGCAGTGCATATGACATATGGCTGAGCAGGGATACCTGCTGGTGCACCAGCTGTGAATTGGGTGTCTCGGATCAAGCTTACATTAAAAGGCTTGATCTCTGTGGCTGTTTCTCTCTCCCTTTCTCTGTGTTGCTAACCCTCTGCTGAGGCCGTTATTCAAATGACAGTTCTGAAAGAGGACAGGCTCTCATGCTGCTTGACTTCAATCCATGTCTGGATGCCTGCGGGGGGGGCGGTGTTCTCATGGTTTTTAGGATAACATACTGATTGCACTAACAAGTTTCTGCTGTTTTCGGATAACTATGCTTACTTTTTCCTTGGGTGTTACTGCCGTGTCTGTTCCACCTTCTAAACAGAAATGGCATGGTTTGATTAAAGGGATAGTAATATTTAGAATGTAAAAAAATATATGTTGTAGGGTTTATCCCCCTGAGTAAAACAAGGGTACTCCCACTGCTGAGCGATATTTTATTAAAAAATATAACAGCTCAAACTTGCATTTTTTCGGTGCAATATCACAGTGGCCTGAAAATTTACAGTGGCACTATTGCTACACCATCCTATGGACTGCTCCGGTCTGTAGACCATAAATCTCCATAGGATGGTGTAGCAATAGCGCCACTGTAAATTTTCAGGCCACTGTGATATTGCACCTAAAAAATGCAAGTTTGAGCTGTTATAATTTTTTAATAAAATATCTCTCAGCAGTGGGAGTACCCTTGTTTTATTCGGGGACATAAACCCTACAACATATATTTTTTACATGTTAACTATTACTAGCCCTTTAATCTTTGTATCAATGATTAACCCTTTGAGTGCCAGAGGGGTGTCCAACGCAATGCTTTGCAGTGTGTTCGGCAACCCTCTGGAATACCAAGGGTTAATTCAATAGAAACAATGAGGGTAGTTAATATTTAATAGATAAGCATACAAACTCAGTTCTATACTGTTAGAAATTCATTGGAAAAAGTTTTATATATTTGACAAGTGGCAGAATTCTGGAACAAACTAATTTAAGCCATAGGGAAGACATAAAATTCCCCAATGGTTTTAAATGACATTTTAACCATTTGAATGCCACAGTGGTCTCCAGTGCATTGCATCACATTGTGATGGAGGTCTCACTAACACTCACTGGGTTAAAAGCACCAGTTAAATCAGTGAGAATGGTACATTTGTCCCTATATGGCAAGTTGACTTGTCCCAAACTTTCTTATTGTGGGCAGGAGTTATATTTGTCCCTAAATATTTATTTCCTGATAGTTTTAGAACTTACATAATATGTCTGTCTTTGGACTTTGTTCTAGAAGGGGCAAATATATCACATGACCACCTGGCACTAACCCTTTAAATGCCAGAGGGTTACAAAGCAATGTGTTGCACACCCCTGACACTCAAAGGGTTAAAATGGGCCTGTTACCTACACAGCTTTTAATCTCATTAAATGTATCTATTTAAACTGTCTGTACCTTCTGATTGTGTTTTACAAACAAGGTAATGTTTTCAGAGAATTTTGGTTTAGTAGATTGCAAATCTCATCTTGACATAGCTGTTTTCTCTGACTTGCTAAGTTGTATAATTAATTACTCACGCATCCAGAAAATCATCTGTCTCTACCTTCTTAGTCTACTAGAACCTATCACTTTCTACCAAAGGGGTGGAGCTGCAACACAGGCTGGGGAAGATAGTATAATTGAGGGAATGGGATTAGAGAAGGGTCATGGGGGTGGAGAGGGGGAATGGGCTAGTTCAGCTAATAGGGAGTTGCCATTGTTACAGCCTGATAAAAGACAAATACATCTGAAAAAGAATGAAATCTTTAAGAATGGCAAAAAGATAAAATGTATGCATGCAAATGCTCGCAGTCTGGCTGGTAAGATGGGGGAACTAGAAATGATTGCAGTACATGAGCAGTATGATCTGATTGGAGTGTCTGAAACCTGGTTAGATGATACGTATGACTTGGCAGTCAATCTAGAGGGTTATTCACTTTTTAGGAGGGACAGGGTTAATAAAAGGGGAGGAGGGGTATGCCTATATGTAAAGCAGGCCTTAAAACCTAGTTTAAGGGGAGATATAAATGAAGGGTCCAATGAAAAGGTAGAGGCCTTGTGGGTTGAAATACACACTGGGGGCACACATAATAAAAAGATATTGGTGGGGGTTTGCTACAAGCCACCTAATGTTGGGGAGTTGGAGGAAGCCCAACTTTTACTGCAAATGGAAAAGGCTGCTAGGTCAGCAAAGGTAATTATAATGGGAGATTTCAACTACCCTGAAATTGACTGGAGCAATATGACTTCAGGCACAACAAAGGGAAATATTTTTCTAAGTATGATAAATGATAATTTTATGTCCCAACTAGTAGAGGAGCCAACTAGAAAAGAGGCCTTGCTTGACCTAGTGCTCTCAAACGATTCTGACATTGTAAACAGTGTGCAGGTAAGGGAACATTTGGGCAGCAGTGACCATAATATTGTATCCTTTGAAGTTTGTTATGAGAAACCCAATAGCAAGAGTTTAACCAAAACATTCAATTTCAAAAAGGCTAATTTTACAAAGTTAAAAGAAGCTTTAAAGGATATCCAGTGGGATGTAATTTTCAAAGATAAAAATGCACAAGAGTCATGGAATGTATTTAAAATGCTCTTGGGCAAATATACACGTCAATATATACCATTGGGGAATAAGCACATTAGAAGTAAAGCAAAACCAATGTGGATTAATAATGTGGTTAGCAGGGAAATGAGAAATAAAAAGCAGGCTTTTAAGGTGTTTAAGTCAAATGGGTCAGATGCATCATTTAAAAAATATAAAGAATGTAATAAAATCTGCAAACAAGCAATTAAGCTAGCTAAAATAGAAAATGAGCGAAACATTGCAAACGAGAGCAAGAAAAACCCTAAACAATTCTACAAGTATATTAACAACAAAAAAGTTAAGGTTGATATTGGTCCTCTTAGGACTGAAACAGGTGAATTGATTAGTGAGGATAAAGCTATGGCTGAGACCCTAAATACGTTCTTTGCTTCAGTATATACAAAGGAAGCAGAAATGACAAGCTATGGGCAAACAGACAAAACCATGGAATTTCCTCCAACATCTACATGGCTTACTGAGGACAAGGTCCAAAAGAGACTGGAAAGGGTTATAGTGAATAAAGCGCCTGGACCGGACGGTATACACCCAAGGGTACTTAAGGAACTTAGTTCAGTAATAGCAAAACCATTATACTTAATATTTGTTGATTCGCTTTCATCAGGCATAGTGCCCTGTGATTGGAGGAAAGCTGATGTAGTTCCATTGTTTAAAAAGGGAGCAAGATCCGAACCAGGAAATTAGACCTGTGAGCTTGACTTCCATAGTGGGTAAGATACTAGAAGGGTTATTAACTGATAGTATTCAGAACTATGTGAAGACAAACAATATCATTAGTAGGAATCAGCATGGTTTCATGAAGAACAGATCATGTCAGACTAATTTACTTGCATTTTATGAAAGAGTGAGTAGTAATTTGGACAGGGGAATTGCTGTTGATGTAGTATACTTGGATTTTGCAAAAGCCTTTGACACAGTGCCTCACAACAGGTTACTGCATAAATTAAAAGGCTTCGGTTTGGGTGGTGGTATCTGTACATGGATTGAGAACTGGTTAAATGGTAGATGGCAGAGAGTTGTTGTAAATGGAACTTTTTCAAATTGGTCTAGGGTTATAAGTGGGGTACCGCAGGGTTCAGTCCTGGGCCCAATGCTTTTTAATTTGTTTATTAATGATCTAGAAGTGGGAATTGAAAGTAGCATCTCAATCTTTGCTGATGACACTAAGCTATGTAAGGAAATACATACAGAGCTAGATGTTTTTTCCCTACAGAAGGATTTAGATAAACTAAGTGAATGGGCAGAAAAGTGGCAGATGTCATTTAATGTAGATAAATGTAAGGTTATGCATTTGGGTTGTAGAAACAAACTTGATACATATACTCTAAATGGGAAACAACTTGGGAAATCCTCATTAGAGAAAGATTTAGGTGTACTGATAGACAATAGTCTTCACAGCAGTGTGCAGAGTCACTCAGCTGCTGCAAGAGCAAATAGAGTACTAGCCTGCATAAAAAGAGGTGTAGAAGCAAGGGATGCTAATATTATCCTACCTCTGTATAAATCCTTGGTTAGGCCTCATCTAGAATATGGAGTACAATTTTGGGCGCCTGTTCTAAAAAAAGACATTACTGAACTGGAAAAGGTGCAGAGACGTGCAACAAAACTGATAAAGGGATTGGAGGATCTGAGTTACAAAGAGAGACTAGCCAAACTGGGTTTGTTTACATTAGAAAAGAGACGTCTAAGGGGTGATATGATTACCATTTACAAATACATTCAAGGCCAATACAAAGAACTATCCAATGAATTATTTATGCAAAGAGCTGAGCTAAGAACAAGAGGTCATCCATTAAGACTTGAGGAAAGGCGCTTTCGACTAAAACACAGGCAGGGATTCTTTACAGTAAGGGCGGTAAGGCTATGGAATTCTTTGCCTCGGGATGCTGTGCCTGCAGATAATGTAACTGCATTCAAAAAAGCAATGGATGCCTATCTAGCACAGAACAATATTGACAGTTATGACAGATGGCTTCAAAGCAAATAGGATATTGAGCCGGGGAACTATTTGACACACTCACACACACACCTACATTGGAAATTGCTCCAGAGGGCTTTTTTGTTGCCTTCCTCTGGATCAACAGGGGTGTTATTGGCATGGGCTGGACTTGATGGACGCATGTCTTTTTTCAGCCTTATCTACTATGTTAAGTGGAACATAATGATAAGGAGGAATCACCATGGGGGTCACCATGAGCTCCCACTGAGGGAAGGACTAAGAAAGGTGATAGGTTCCCTTTACAAATTAAAAGACAGTGCATATTTGACGGAAATTAAAATATAATCCTAAGCATACTTTTCATTTTTAAACTGATGGGTCCACTTTAACTAAAGAATGGTTTGTCCTATTATGAGTAATAGCAATTTCTAAAGAAACAGCAATTTTGTATTATTTTTTTCCATGGGGTTTTTGTGCTTAGTTAGTTCTGTTTTCCTATTTTTATCTTCTCTGGGGAAAGCTGGAATCACATTATTATTAATGGAAGATTTGTATTCATGTAAACTCATGAATAGTTTAGTTGAGTGAGAAAAATACTTCTGAAGTGGACTAGTCATCCTTACAGAGAAGAGAAAATCTGCCTATATATTGGACTAGTCATTTCTCTGAAAAATAAATCATTGTGCGATATTAAACTTTGTATTTTGATGGCATTGTATAGCACAATTATATATGTATAGTGAGCTGGTGTAGAGCAATCCTATATGTATAGTGAGCTGGTGTAGAGCAATCCTATATATATAGTGAGCTGGTGTAAAGCAATCCTATATGTATAGTGAGCTGGTGTAGAGCAATCCTATATATAGTGAGCTGGTGTAAAGCAATCCTATATGTATAGTGAGCTGGTGTAACGCAATGCTGTATGTATAGTGAGTGAGTGTAGTGTCATGCTATTTTTATAGTAAGTGGGTGTAGTGCAATGCTATATGTATAGTGAGTACGTATATTGCAATGCTATATTTATAGTAAGTGAGTGTAGTGTCATGCTATATGTATAGTGAGCTGGTGTAGCACAATGCTATATATATAGTGAGCTGGTATAGCACAATACTATATGTATAGTGAGTGTAGTGCCATGCTATATTTATAGCAAGTGGGTGTAGTGCAATGCTGTATGTATAGTGAGTGAGTGTAGTACAATGCTATAGGTATAGTAAGTGAGTGTAGTACAATGCTATATGTATAGTAAGTGGGTGTAGTGCAATGCTATATGTATAGTGAGTGGGTGTAGTGCAATGCTATATGTATAGTAAGTGAGTGTAGTGCAATGCTGTATGTATAGTGAGTGAGTGTAGTACAATGCTATATGTTTAGTAAGTGAGTGTAGTGCAATGCTATATGTAGCCATAGAACCACACATATTGACCTCCCAACCTTGCCCCACTGCACTAATAGCTATAGAATCACACCTACTGACCTCCAGCCTTGTCCCATGGCAGCCATAAAACCACACATACTGACCCCCGCCTTGTCCCACTGCACTGATATCCATGGAAACACACATACTGACCCCCGCCTTGTCCTACTGCACTTATATCCGTGGAAACACACATACTGACCCCACTACCCTCAGCTTTTATACCATAATAGCCATAGATCTAAACATTTAGGCCTTGCAGCCTTGTCTCACTTTATGCATAGAAGGGATATTAAGGGAGTTTTTGTCTATCAGCAGCTGGAGAGCCTCATGGATGTGGCCAGGTGAAGACATGTGGGTTGTGGCACTATTTGATTTGTCTGTTTTATATTTATTCTTGTTTTGATTATTTACTAATTATTATTAATATATATATATATATATATATATATATATATATATATCTATCTCCAGGTCTCCATGGATGTTGTTATTGGGGTTGAGTTGTCGGCATCTTTAAGTGCAGGAGTGCTGTGGGTCTGGCTGATATCCAAATCACAGTATTGGCTGCATGATCCCGACAGTTGAACTGCAATTCATAGGCAGGTTGTTGTTTCTTCCTGCCCTTGGATAGGATGATTTTCTATGTGTTTTTAATAGTGACCAACTAGGATTATGTTAAGTGGTTTTAAATAAGATTTCCTAACTGGTGCACTAAGTCTATGATTAAGCGCTCTCTGGTGCGAACATGTTAGACGTTTCTTGGATGATCGTCACCCTTGGATAGGATGATTTTCTATGTGTTTTTAATAAAGTTTTCTGCTTTTGATCGGCCCGGATTGTCCTCTTCTATCTACCGTCATGTGTCTGGGAGTGGTTTGACCCTATGGATCGTTGAGTGCTCCTGACATTTTTGTTTGTTTGAAGAGACTCATTTTGCCCATCACTGCTGTGGTAGTGGTAGCCATGGAAGCACACATACTAACCAGCTCAGCTTTTTCCCACAGTAGCCATAGAAGTTCACTTATTGACATTTTCCATTGGTTGCCACAGAACCACGTATACTGACCTCACCAGCCTTGTCCCACTGCTTTGGTACGCAAGAACCTCACATACCTCCTGTCCTAATGTATACTAACCTGGTGTTCACCTTATGATTGTATATACAACCAGTTAATTAATGCACTTATTTTACCCCCTCTATACAAAATGTAAATCTGTAAAGTGCTAAGTACAACTGTCGGTGCAATATAAATAAAAATATACATACATTCTAGGTCTAATGCCTCTGTGTGAACTAGTAAAAGTTTCTGTGAGAAATGTCTTGGGGTTAGTGAAGAGGAGGATATTTTGGGGGCTCTGTATGTGAGAAAGTTCATGAAAAAAGTGGAACATTGCAGTTTTCTTGCAAAATTACTGTAGGGAAAAATGGACTTTTCGCCGATCCCTTCTTTTATCTGACTTTACAGTCACCATGTCGCCATAATAAAAATGGCGACATGAGAATCACATCCTGCATGACAGAGCGAGATTCTCATGTTGCCTACTGAAAGGTCGCATTCCAGTCCAACATGCGCTCTGTTGTTGATCTGCAGCTCCCATCATGCTGCCCCAGCTGTATCCCATCATAAATATATCAAAGGAACCACTAGCACTCTATGGTTATCTGCTCCCGGCATTACTGAGCTTGTTATATTGCTAGATATCCTTGCGCCTACCATGCGGCACAACAGCTGGGCTAAGTAGGAGGGCTGGAAACAGCGTGAGACAGGTCAGCAATGCCTGCGGTGTGTGGATGCAGCTCAGGATGCGGTGGGCACAAGGATATTCAGCAGTGTGAAAAGCTCAGAAATGCCAGGAGCAGATGAGCATAGAGTGCTAGTGGTTCCTTTGATATATTTATGATGGAATAGAGCGGGGCAGCATGATGGGAGCTGCAGTCCAACACCAGAGGGCATCAGTGCACTGTGGTACTTGTTGGACTGGTCGGACTGGGATGCAACCTTTCAGTAGGTGACATGAGAATCTCGCGCTGTCATGCAGCACGAGATTCTCATGTTGCCATTTTTATTATGGCAACATGATTACTATTTATTTAAAAGGATACCCATTTAAGAATCTCCAAGCAGGGAAAAGGGTATTTGCAGTACTTTTCTATTTGGACATTATTCAGAGGGTCCAGTGCCGGCTGGTTATGGAAGTCATTCCCTCCCTTGCAACAGAAATAAAAAGCCCTTAATAAAATGTTATGGTGCTCGACTAGATGCTTGTGGATGTCACATGAGCTGCTTCACTATTGTGTCATCATCCTGGTAGACCTAGTTGATTTATGCAGTTAAACATGGGGACCAGCAGTAATCAATCAAGGAGAAAATGAGCTCTCCAGTCCTCTCTTTTTTGTAGAGAAGACACCGTTTCTTTGGTAAATAGCCATGCAGCAAAAACATTATTTTGAATGTGGGGGACTTTTAGAATAAAAATATTATTGTACTTCAGAAAATAATCATACTTATGAGGGAGTGTATTGCAGTTTCTATTCTAGACAGTATAAACTCAGTACTTATCGAAACATTCTGGAATTGCAATATATACTTCCAGGAAACAGGAATATCTCTAAAATCAATGATACACAAATAATCATTTTTTTTTTATTGCTTTGGGCCTGGATTACATTATAGTTTATATTTTTATCAGGGTTGTACCTAAAAAATGTTCAATATACAGATATAAGAAGACACAGGATGCGCTCTACAGAGCCACAATCTCATGAAATGCCAGTGTAACAATCATAGTAAAAAAATCCGGCTTTATTGCAAAACGTATAAAAATCTTTCTAAGCAGGAACAAAACACACAACGCACTTTATGCGTTTCGTGAATAAATCACTTATATGTTTTACAATATGGTTGGATTTTTTTACTATGATTGTTGCACTGGCATTTCATGAAATTGTAGATCCGTAGAGCTCTCCTATCCTGTGTGTCTTCTTTTATGCTGAAACCTGTGCTGAGGTTGTTGTGGGCTGCCCCGGGTCCACTTTGGCCTTGAGGCCCTGTGAGATCACTTCTAATTTGATACAATGTTTTAAAGGCAACAGTAGCAACCCTTTTTTCTTTATTTCTTTTCTTGTTCTTATACAGATATAGCCATACTTATTGAACATGATTTTCTTCTGCCGTCTGTAACTTTCTGTTATAAGTAAAAAAAAAAGATCCCAATGCAAGTCAATGGAAGTTGGTTATCAGATTGAGGTGGCTTAACTCAGAAACAAATTAAAGATGGATATATCTTTACTTCAATTTGAACCTGGTAGAGAAAATGTATATTAATGATTATCAACAGCAATGTAATTTAGGCCTTGTTGGCTTACAATATTGAAGAGTAAGCAATGTTAAGCAACATATTACACGTAGAAATAAAGGAAAGTGAACAATGGACAGTGAATGGGAAATACTAAATAAGAGTAAAGCAATTTTGGACAATCCAGCTGCACCATAGGGAAGACAAAATAACATTCTATTAGTTTAAAAAGCCTTCGAGTGTCAAAGAGGTATCTATTGCATTGGGGGTTATGCACTAAGGTGGGATAAAGGGGTAATAAAGAGCAGATGACTTCTCCAATGACATCACTTCTCCAGTTCCTATGTTATTCTGTAGAGCCAATAAACTAAGATCTCCAGTTCAAGAAATGTTAGTGCATAGGTTCTATAGAATAACATAGGAATTGGAGAAGTGATATCACTGGAGAAGTCATCTCCACTTTATCACCTCTTTATCACCGCTTAGTGAATCTTCCCCATTGAGTTGCAATGCATTGCATACCTCTCTGGCACTCAAAGAGTTAGGGTCTTTTAAATACTTTAAAGCAGAACTTTCACCTAAAATAAAAATTGTCCCATGGGTTTTAACCCTTTAAACAACATTAACGCTGTGTGTTTTTTTTTCCAATTCCCCTAGTAGTGGAGATATTTACCCTTCAAAATCTGGCACTTCTGCATTCTACAGGACCCCGTACCTTCTCAGGACTTCCCATCTGCCCCAGGGAACGCGTTCACGCTCCCCTTCATAGCTGTATTTCTGTGGGCTAACGTTACAGAAAACTCTGTTTACAAAGCTATTGAGGTTGCAACCTCCACTCACCAACCTCAGTAGCACTGTAAACGGAGTTTGCTGTAACGTTAGCCCACAGAAATACAGCTATGAAGAGAAGTGTGAACGCTCTCCCTGGGGCAGCTGGGAAGTCCTGAGATGTCATGCGGGACATACAAGGTTCAGCAGAACGAGAAAGTGCCCGATTTTGAAGGGTAAATATCTCCGATACTAGGTGATTTAAAAAAAAAACACACAGCGCTAATGTTGTTTTAAGGGTTAAAACCCATGGGACAATTTTTATTGCAGGTGAAAGTTCCACATTAAATGCTAGAGAGACTTCCAATACATTGCCTGGACTGAATCTTCTACAACACGGGGCACAAATAACTACTCCTATAGATTTTCACCCTTTGAATGTTAAAAAGATCATCAACTCATTGCTTTGATAATGAAGACTTTAAGTACTAGAGAGGTATCCAGCGCATTGGGGGAGATGCACTAAGGTGTGATAAAGAGGTGATAAAGTGGCGATGACTATGTTATTCTATGGAGCCTATGCACTAAGATTTTTCCGAATTTGGAGATCTTAGTGAATAGGCTCCATAGAATAACATAGGAATTGGAGAAGTGATAAATTGGGGAAATCATCTCCCCTTCATCACATTCATGTCACACCTTAGGGGGAGATTCACTAAGAGGTGATAAGAGGTGATAAAGTGGAGATGACTTCCCCAGATTATCACTTCTCCAATTCCTATGTTATTCTATAGAGTCAATGCACTAAGATTTCTTCAGCTTTGGAGGTCTTAATACACAGGCTCTTTAGAATAAAATAGGAACTGGAGAAGTGATAATCTTGGGAAGTCATCTCTACTTTATCACCTCTTATCACCTCTTAGTGAATCTCACCCCTTGTGTATGACCCCTGTTGTGTTGCAATGCATTGGATACCTCTCTGTCACTCAGAGGGTTAATAATTTGAGGTTCCAAAGGGGTTTTAAATACATTAGAAACACCACTGTCACTGAAAGTTTTTTTTTTTTTTTAGAAAAAAAAATCTGATGATCAAAAGGTTAAAATCGACTAACATCAAGAGGATCAGTGGCTTATATTGCAAGTCAGTGATAATACTACTTACCATTACTGGTCAAGTGGGAATAAGTGAAAGCAAAAAAACGACTAGCAAATGCTAATCCTGCTCTTTAAATCCTTCCACTGGGGGAGAAAGAGGAAGTAGTGATAATGAGAGGCAGGATAAACTCTGAGAGTAACTAAGTCTCTTTTGCTACAAAAAGATAAAGACAAGAGGACAAAACTGTACACAGAAGAGCTGTGGGGCTCTCCAAACAGTCAGGGTAATGAGGCAGAATGGATCGGTAATCTCTTGTTTGCCTGAATAATCACTTGACTGCATTAAAATAAAAAGGCAATGATAAGTGTCTAACAGTTTTAGACACATTTTGTCACAGGTCATTACTTGTCAAAATGTCATTAATTAGTTTATAACTATTATTACATGAATTTACTGTGATAACGCCGCGGTATAAGCAGTACTTTATATTTATCAAGACTGAATTTTTTTGCTTACATTAGTCAGTGTTAAAGGGATAGTAATAAAGAGATAGCTGAAAAAAATGCAGCTCTGATTGAGCCTCATATAACATGGGCCATGTAACGCTGTATTTCAATATTTTCCATGTAGTAGTTCAACAGTAACCGAATGATAAAGTATCCCCCACCTGCACCTTTTACCTCCTTTAAGCTGCCTCGCCTCAGACGTGGAATTTGGTCAAGGATCCAGACAGCTCACAGCAAGGGACATCTTCATCCACTGAGTCTAAGGAAAACACCTAGGTAGGTGTCATTCATATGGCAGTCAGTTATTTCTACTCATTTTTTTTGCATGACTTCCTAAAGGCGCTCCCATACATAACTGAAGGCCCAAATCCCCTCAGTAAATGACACAGACAACTCTCTGGGAAGGAAAAGGCCACAACTTTATTTAAAAACCCTAAAACAGTTAACATTATGCCTGCATCTCAGCAGATGCCGAGTGGCACTATAAACACACCCAAACAATAAGAGTCTCTGCCCCCCACTTGCGCCGTTAGCCTGCGAGTGGGGGACTAACTCCCCAAAAACCCGCTGGGGGGTACTTGACAGCTCAAAGTTATTCCTTGGCGAGGACCAACCCCGAACAATCGCTGTGACACAAACAAAAAAGGGGAGGGAGGGAACAAAGAAATCCCTATTGCGGCTGTCTCACACGATGAACTAAAGTGCGCAGACAGCCGCACGGGCAATATTTATAAACGTAACCCCCCAACCCAGCCCCCCAAAAAATAAACCGTCAGACACTAAGGACCACCTATAGGCAAAATATTGCCAAAATATGGTCCGTGCCCTGCAGTCATGCCCTCCCTCAACAATATGTCGAGGAAGAGGCCTCTTTATATCTACAGACAATTGTATTCTCTACTGTCTACCTTTAGATTTCAGTTCCTCACATCAAATTAATGAGATTCATGAATGGCTCATCAGGGACACAAGTTATCAGATGAAACATAATCAATTAGCAGTGGACAGCAAGAGAAACTGAGAACTATTAAAAATGTTACAAATATATAACTGATTGCTATTTTAAAGTGGACCTTTCACTCTCTTTGAGAAACAACACAAAGAAAGGATACACAGGAGAGGCTCTCCTCCTTTGTGTCATTCTCAGTGATCCTGTTGGATAATCTGGTTGGAGCGCTCTGACACTCAGAGATCTGTGTGTGGGCATTGTCAATATCCCCACATGCTTCACTTGCTACTATATCTTTAGGTACCAAGGTCAGAATGTAAGTAACATCTTCCTTATTAGGATGTCTGACAATTTATATTGAACTTACTACCATAGCTGGGAACTCTCCGGATTTGGCCCAGAGACTCTGGTTTTAGCTTCTAATTATCGGGTCTCTTGGGCAGAGGCTGATTCTCCGGATATGGGGAGTTTCTAATGAAACTCTGCCCACTTCCGCTACTTCCATTGTGTCTCTCCCACTCTCCAGCCTCTTCTCCTCCTTCCCCAGCGTATTCAGCATAAACTCACAATTAAGATAGTAATACTTCGTTTTTTCTTTATTTAATTTTGTAGGCATTAAAAAAAACATGAAGAACGATATAAGTCTTATCTCTCAAACCTTTATGGTATGAGAGATATTCACAAGCAAAGTTTCCCCTCCTGCCCCTTTTACCTAGTGTAAGCCATCTCTTCTCAGATGTGGAATGCAGTCCATAGACCAGACAGATAACAGCAGGGGACAATCTTCTTTCTATTAGAACAATGAAAGCCCTGCCCACCTTGATAAGTTTTTCAGGTTTTTCCCTTATCTTAATTGAAGATTGTCCCTCTCTGCAGTCTACCTGGGCACCTCCCTGCTGCTCTGAGCTGAGCAGTTACATCAGTAAAAGGGGCAGGAGGGGGATACTTTATTATTGAATTACTCTTGAACTACAACTCTGACATAATTGAAATAACACTCTCCAAAGTCCAAATACTATGATGATTAATTAGAGCTGCTTTTATTATGAAACATTACTATCCCTTTAAGCCACCCACCTTTTTGATGCAAGTTGCATAATTTTTTCTCCCTCAGCACCACCACAGAACTCCCTTCTCTGGGGAGTCCTCAACAACAAGCTCCCAGGTATGTTTACTATGCTATAAGTCTCGTCCCCTTGTGTCCGTTTTCTTTCATGCCCTTACCTCCGCAGCCCTATTTGTTTTTTGTCAAAACATCTGCAAAAAAACATATTGATTCATGGAAGGGTGGCAGGTGTAGAAATTATGACACAGAGGGCCCTTCCATAGAGCGTCACTGTACAGCCTGTATCGCACTCAGCGACCGATAACATCACCAGGTAATTTTTCAATAACCTTTATCTACAAAACTATGCGGTTTAAAAAAAAAACTCTGCTGATTTAGAAAGAGTTTGCAATAACGTATATATGTTGCATTATACATTTTTTATTTAGAAAACTGATTTTTGAGTTTTTTTAGATTAATAGATTATGTTAATTAAGGCATGCAATGCACTCACTTTTAGCTGTTCATTTCCACCACCCCCACTCACTGACAGTTAATTCTTTCAGTGCAAAAATTTAGGTGGAGTCAATGGTTGGGGGAGGTAATGTAAATCTAAGACAGGAAACCTGTTCATGGCATGCCACAATTAGTAAAAAATATTTCTAAATAACTCAAAAATTGTTTTTTAAATATAATATGGATACTGTAATATGAAGGATGATGGTGAAAGCTCTTTAAAAATTACCAGAGTTGTTTTCAGCTTACTTATTCATACCATGCATTTCCCGTTTAACCTTTTGAGTGCCAGGTGATATCCAGCTCACTGTGCTGAAATGTGTTGGAAACCTCTGTGGCACTGAATAGGTTAAAAATGGCTAATTATAACAAGACATCAAACTGTTAACCCTTTGAGTGCCAGAGGGGTTTTCAAAGCAACGTGTTGGAGAACCCTCAGGCACTCAAAGGGTTAATTAGCAACAACTGCATCACTGTGACCAATTATCCTCAAAACATAGCTCAAGGGGAGGAGGAAGAGCTTTTTTACTGTTCTCCTTTACATGTTCTCTGATTTACCTGCTATTGTTAACCCCCTGAGTGCCACAGAAGTGATCAACATATTGCATTTCAATGTATCGGGCACTCCTGGCACTCATAGGGTTAAAGGAATGGAAGTCTAGCTCTCTATGTCAAGTAGCATATTGCATAAGCTCATGGCACCCATACTGTGCGCTAGATGGCCTGTGGCAATCATTAATTATTCAAACTAGAATCAAGACAATTTTAAATCTTAGTTGAATATCCAAGAAACTGTGACATTGTACTTTTGTTGTTGTGGAATCAAACAAAACAAAAAAATCCTTACTATGGACTACCCAGTTCCCCATATAAATACATTAATGAAAATAAGTGACACTGGTGAGTCAGTGAGAATGATGCACTGAGAGGAACTGGAGTAATTATGTGGAGAACCAACTGAAAAGGATGGATATCTCAATAGGCAGAGTAGGCAAATGTCTGAATTGTGCGTGGAAACAGCGCAATTTAAATGTCCTTGTACCAGTGTTATCCCATTGTGTTTTAATGTGGTGGTTACCTCCCTGGCACTCAGAGAGTTGTACCCCTTTACAAGCTACTATTTAACCACTTGAATGCTAGAGGGATCTCCAGTGTACTGCAAAATAATGCATTGGAGATCTCTCTAGCAACCAAGGGGTTCACCATTTTTTACTCAGGCTTGGTATAGGCCAAAAGTATTTTCTGTGCCAGGAAACAGTGGATGGGACAGGGGGCAGGGTCATGTGAGGAGTGGGGTGGAGCCATGGGTGGAGTGTCTTGCCTAGGCCCTCTGTAATGTAAATCTGGACCTGCCAACTGCACCATGCAGTTAAAGAGATAGTAATGTTTCAAAATAAAAGCCGCTCCTATTAATCTTCATAGTATTTGGGACATGGAAAGTGTTATTTCAATAGAGTCAGAGTTGTAGTTCAAGAGTAATTGAATGATAAAGTAACCCCCTCCCACCCCTTTTACTGATGTAACACTGCTCACCTTAGAACAGAAAGGTAGTGTGCAGATGGATCACAGAGAGGGACAATCTTCAGAGAGCACAAGGAAAAACCTGTCAAGGGGGGCACATTAAGAAGATTGTCCCTTGCTGTGAGCTGTCTGGTCCCAGGACCAGATTCCACATCTGAGGGGAAGAGGCTTACACTAGGTAAAAGGGTCGGGAGGGGGATATTTTATCATTCAATTACTCTTGAACTACAACTCGGACAGTACTGAAATAACACTCTCCATGGCCCAAATACTATGAAGATTAATTGGAGCTGCTGTTTTAGTGAAATATTACTATCCCTTTAAATACAAATTACCTAAATTACTATTGCTTTAAATGGGGCCTTTCATCCCTTGAATGCTGCAGAAGTCCTTCCTGTCCTACCTGGGAGGCGGGGCTCTCAGGTGTGCTGCCTTTTGAGACCATGAAGGAAAAGGAATTGACAGATAAGAACATTGTGCCTTTGTCTACTATACTGCAGATGGTTCGCTCCAGAATTACTACTTTTTACACAAGGTTCTCTGGGTTGTATTCAGGAAGTAATGTACATTGATTTATTTTACATGATGGCTTTCATTTTCTTTAAAGTGACAGTCAAACACCTTTTTGACCTTACATATTCTGAAAATGTATGATATGCAAAAAAAATGCCTTTACTTTTTATTAATTTTTTTCATCGTCACCTATATTTGTTACACTTTTTTATCCTTGACAGAGAGCTTTCTCTCATATACTGGTGAAAGAATGAATATTGCACCATTGTAAAAAAAAAAAGTACAATATAAAAAAAGATAGTGTTACAATGTAGAAAAGCCTGCCTCTACTTCATACAGAGCACTCAGTGCTACAGGCAAAGAAGCTGGATTTTCTACATCTTTCTTACAATGTTGCAGTATTCCAGCGCTCTCAGTTCCTGACAGAGTGTTCTCTGGAAATGAATTCATAGAGCTCCTTGGGGGAACAGAGGACAAAGAGAAGGATCCATCCCTCCCTCCCTATTAGGGTGTTTGTTTTTGGTGTGGTCATGGCAGGGTGAATGGTCCTTGCATAGTTGTCAGGATCAATAACTGATGTGGTAAAGTTGTGGGATTTGATCCTTAGGTGAAAGCCATTTGGGAGTTTGCCCTGGACTGAGATCATGGGAGGTGACGTTACCCATTGAAGCTAAAGTGTATGGCCAATTGGGTATTTCCTTGGGAATCAGCTGTAAGTGCTGAAGAATGGTGGAGTCAGCTGTAAGTGCTGAAAAGTGGTGTAGTCTTGGCACACACTCTGACACATCTATAACACTACTATTATGTGCCCCAGAGCCCCGTAAACTTTTAGGAATGCTTCTTCTACTGTTAGAAGTGGTGCCTTGAACATGTTGATGATAAGTGTGTCCCAATCAGACCTGTGGTTGTGCTTTAGGTGTGATCTCAGTGGGGACGTGCATCAGTGTGCCCCTGCTTCTTACACAGACAATTGATAGCAAAATGTTTAGCTTTTGGATTGTGAAAGAAGTACATCCATTCTGTAGACATGATAGTATAAGAGGCCCCTGAGGGGCTACTACTAATACTACTGGGGCTAGATGCTGCAATTGTACTACTTCTAGATGACAAAGGTGCTGCACTTCCAACAGCAGCGGAAACACTCATCACATTTAGGGCTGTGATTGTTGATGACCTGTGCTGATTATTCAGCAAGAGTGTGTGAGTGTGTGTTTGTGTATGTGTGTGTGTGTGTTTGCGTGTCAGAATCCAGGATTTATAAAACCACAGTAATATATATTAGAAAAAAATATATAAAGAGCATACAAAAAGTCTGCACTCACAGGATTTTTGAGAAGAAGAAAATAACATTTATTATGTCAAATTATATATATATATATATATATATATATATATATACTAGTTGAACAGCCTGTTACATGGGCCACAGTGCCTCTGGCAGCCGGTCGCGGGGCACTCATGCGCAGTAGAGACTGCCCGCGCCACTGCTGATACAGAGCTAGACGCTGCTTTGGAGCGCCCAGCTCTGTATCAGCCGCGGCGCGGGCAGTCTCTACTGCGCATGAGTGCCGCACGCGCAGCAGTGTCTACTGCGCATGTCGGGCGTTACACACGATTTAGCGAATTATTATATAGGATATATATATATATATATATATATATATATATCTATATATATATATATATATATATAAAATGTTATTTTTTTCTTCCCACAAAGTCCTGTGAGTGCCTATTTTTCATATACTCTTTGTATTTTTTTAATATATATTATTGTGGTTTTATAAGTCCTGGATTCTGATTGTGAATGAATCTTTCAATTTGAGTAATTCTCAGCCTTTTGAGAATCAGAGGGGTACGCAATGCATTGCTTTGCAATGCGTTGCATGCCCCTCTGGTACTCAAAGGGTTAATAATGCAGTATTGTAATCTCATATTATGTGCACATATAGGCACATTATGAAAATAACCTTCTATATAGCATAACTGAGAAATGTATGACTGCACACGGGTATTTGGAAATATGTGACAAAGATGTTTTATTTTTTTTGTCCAGATTGTTATCAAAACAGCACATTGAGTAATAATGCCTTCTGCTTATGGGCATTAACTGTCACTTAATGGTCCCTGGGCAGAGACAAAGGCCCCTACGGTAATGCCAAGGGTGTCCCTACTTTGGATCATTATTTGACATGTAATGGTCTAATGCAGAAATGATTTGTCTCTTGTAAGTTTCAAAACCAAGAAACATTTCTTTATATTTTTATTGTATTTTTCCTTTTATTTTGCAGTTAACCATGTTACTATAGTAACTTAAGTCTGTTTACATTCTAAGGAAGTAGCTTTGAAATAACAGCTCACTTAGTAAAATATAGATGAAGCTCACTCTAAGAAAGGATTGGATTCTAGTGTGCAGTGTCTCAGAAGCAGGTTTCTCTGCTTCCCTTTGTGTCTGCGTATGTGGATTTGTATTGTGTCATAAGTATCAAATATGTATTATGTTTCATTGTTTAACCACGCGTAGACCAGAGGGTTGTGCAACACATTGCAAAACAACGCTTTGCACACTCTTCTGGTCTTCAGGGGATATTAATGGTTTATACAGGGCAATTACTTCACAATCCATTAGACTGCTCTTGAGGAACCAAGGGGTGAAATTTACACACACACACACAAGCCTACATAAACATATATATAAGGAATCTATCTATCTATCTATCTATCTATCTATCTATCTATCTATCAATATATATACTGGCAATGTTGTATGGCATTGCCTATGAGATTTCCTTTACACCCTGGCTTCTTTGCTGTGAATGAAAGAGTTTGTCAGAGGCGATGCAACAAATAGGACAGGGTGACCCCTTCCTGTTACAAGATCGCTAGGCATTAAGGGGGTTTTTGGAAGGCAGTACGGCTATAAGTCATTGGCAGTGAATCTCACTGCTGCAATTTTGACAGAAATGGCCAGGGGATCTTAGCCTTTCAGTCACTCCTGTAAAAATCTGCACCCCAGTGATTCTTTCTGCAGCAATCTTGACAGGAGTGGCCAGGGAGGCTTCACACAGTGGTGAGTTGCTGGTTACAGATGATCTCCACCACCATGGTGGCACACTAAAGCAAGATTGTAAATAATACAAAGATTGGTGAATATGATTAGGCAATCATGGATCTTGAGAAGGAACTTGAAAGTTTCATTCCAAACCAATGTGCAGAGAAAAGGCCGCATGTAAATAATAGTCCTATGCCTGGTGCAATTTACAAATAGCAATGTCCTGTTTTTAAGGAACAGGTCACACACATTTTATATTTGTGACAAAGTCTTGCAAAGTTCATGCTGAGAATTGACAAGAAGATTACAGGAATCAAACAAACAAAATGATATACCTCCAGTGTATTATGTCCAAAAAGAAAGAGCTGGAAAGAGTAAGACGCCTCAGCATGGATATACCATTGGCTACTCCAAGACATAGCCCCCTCCAGTGTCACCCCAGTGAATGATTGATTGAATGAATGAATAAATATATTTGTTTATATAGCTAAACAAGTGTAAGCAGCACTTTACAATCTAAGGGCTGTGGTTACCATGCAGCAGGTGGCTATGTGTAAGCCAATAAAATGTGTCATACCACCCTGATTTACTGGGGCACATGTGCAAAGGCCAGAGTGGAGCAAATCTGGTCTAAATCCAGCTGTACCAAAAGGAACAAAAATACATTCTCATTGAACTAATGGGACTGATACCCTATAACAACTTCTGTGATTTTCAAAGGACTCTCATAATATCTTTTAGTTAGGTTTATTTATTTGTCTTGTCTGTTTTGCAAATTATTCAGTACTGGATGGCATTTCTCAATGCTCTCCCCCCGTATCTGTCACTCACTGCTCTTCCTACCATCTGCCATGCTCTGACAACCAGATACACACATTCCACACTGTTCTTCCTCCCACCTACCACTCCCTGCTTGCCAGAAACTAACCTTCCACACTGCTCCTTCTCCCACCTGCCACTCATTGCTGATTGGATACGAACACCCCACACTGCTCTTCCTCCCCCCTACCACTCTCTGCTGGGCAGATACTAACCTTTGACATTGCTCTTTCTCCCTCCTGCCACTCCTTGCTGGTCCGATACTAACATTCCACACTGCTCTTCCTCCCACCTACCACTCCTTGCTGGTGAGATACTAACATTCCACCTTGGCCTTCCTCCCACCTGCCACTCTCTGCTGGACAGATGCTAACCTTCCACACTGCTCTTCCTCCCTCCTGCCACTCCTGGCTGGTTGGACACTAACATTCCACACTGCTCTTCCTCCCACCTGCCACTCTCTGCTGGACAGATACTAACCTTCCACACTGCTCTTCCTCCCTCCTGCCACTCCTTGCTGGCCGGATACTAACATTCCACACTGTTCCTCCACCCACCTGCCACTCTCTGCTGGACAGATATTAATATTCCCCACTGTTCTCCCAGCCGCCACTCCTTGCCAGTCAGATACTAACATAGAACCCAAAAAAGAAAGTTAATCATTTAAAAACTGTATGCCTCCTAATACCATTTGTTTTATTTTTAATAATAATTGTAAATGAATGATCTGTATTTGCAGAATGGCCAAAATGATTATTTAGGGGATATCTATTTGCTCTTTTAAACTGATCCTGGAAAAGGTATCTGAGAGTACTCTCACTGCGTGATATCATCTTTAGAGAAATAAATCAATTTAGATCATATGTATTAAGAGAAAAGTGGAGCAATTATGGGGCAAACAACTCACCATAGGGAACAAACAAAAATAAAATTTGTTTTAAATAGGGCTTTTAACACCTTGTATGCTAGAGAGGTCTCCAGTAGTCACGTTTCCTTACCACAAGCATTTCCATTGGAAAGAGAGATGTTTTTTCCTTTCTGCAGAAATTCCTGATACAAACAAAAGCAGGCAAAGTTTACCAGTGGAAGGAGGTTAAAGCGGAACTATCACCAAAAAATAAAAATTGTCCCATGGGTTTTAAACTTTAAAACAACATTAACGCTGTGTGTCTTTTGTTCACAAATCCCATAGTAGCTGAGATATTTACTCATCAACATTGGGCACTTCCGCGTTCTACAGGACCCTGTATGTCCCGCATGATGTCTGATGACTACCCAGCTGCCCCAGGGAGCGCGTTCACTCTCCCCTTCATAGCTGTTTTTTTGTGGGTAAACGTTACAGCAAACCCCATTTACAATGCTACTGGGGTTGCAACCGCAATAGAATTGTAAACGGAGTTTGCTGTAACGTTAGCCCACAAAAAAAAAACGCTATGAAGGGGAGCGTGAACGCGGTCACTGGGGCAGCTGGGAAGTCCTCAGACGGTACAGTGTCCCATAGGATGAGGAAGTGCCCGATGTTGATGGGTAAATATTGCTGCTATTAGGGAATTTGTAAAAAAAGATCCACAGAGTTAATGTTGTTTTAAAGGTTAAAACCCATGGGACAATTTTTATTTTTGGTGATGGTTTCGCTTTAAGTCTACCAGAGATCTTCCCATACCACATTTCACTATTCACATCTGTGCTCCTGAAGTTCCTACTCACACTTCACTACACAGACACGTATAAAGCATCACACGTGTACACACATACTCATATCAGTTCACCAGCTGGAAGATGTCAGAAGGACCTTTACTCAGTTATTTCTGCAGGAGATGGAAGGTCCAATTTTCTGCTGATTCATTTCAGGGAGGAACATTTTGCTCCCCCCATGGTCTCCAACAAATGACTTATTTCTCTTGGACTGTCTCTCTCCCTTGCCTACAGATTCGTAGGGAATCAAATTGGATGGAACCAGAGTGTTTCCAGTATCTTCCAAATCTATCCATGAACTTAAATGAAGATAGTGTACATTCTTTTCCTGCACATGTTAGTGGCAGAAAAAGGGAAGTGGTCATGCCACTCTACAGATCTCTAGTTGGACCTCACCTAGTGTATTGTGTACAGTACTGGAGACACCATCTCCAGAAGGATATAGATACTCTAGAGAAAATTCAAAGAAGGGCTACTGAAATGGTGACTGGTTTACAGGAAAATAAATATCAGGATAGACTAAAGGATCTGAACATGTATAGCTTGGAGGAGAGAAGAGAGAGGGGGGATATGATAGAAACATTCAAATACATGAAGGGATTCAACAAAGTGCAGAAGGGAAGTACATTTTATAGGAGTAGAAATGTTAGGACAAGAGGCCATAGTCTAAAAATAGAGGGACACAGGCTTAGATGTAATATAAGAAAGTTTTACTTCACTGAGAGGGTAGTAAATAAGTGGAATAGCCTACAAGCAGAAGTGGTAGAAGTTAATACAGTGCTAGAATGTAAGCATGCATGGGATAGGCATAAGGCTGTCCTTAACTTAAGAAAAGACCAAGATCCAAAAAGGTTTGATGTTTTTACAGTAGAAAATGGGCAGACTAGATGGGCTGAATGGTTCTTATCTGCAGTCATATTCTATGTTTCTATGTTTCTACATACATTGTGGCTGGTAGTCTAATGTGTCCACTAGTATCCACTATAGAAATCATATGCTGTAGTGCATACCGTTACGTGCATTAGGGAGGCCCTTTCTACCATTGTGCTTGAGGCAGCTGCCCACTTTTTCCCTATTTTCCAAATGTCCCTGACTACCAGTGTCTCATAATAAATACTTAGGGGTAATTCACTGCACGGAGTTAGTTCTGGACAGAATATCATTTTGGCTTAGCAGTTAAGCACTTTAGCTAATAACCTCATCCGACTTGTGGCTGAGCAGCAGAGAAGACCAATGAATGCAGCTATGTCTGTAGTCTATTGTTTCCTGGCTGGGGCATTTCTATTCAGAGCACTCTGCTCTCATTAGACCATGCCAGTTAGAAGGGCTGCCCTGCCAGAAGACCCTTTGATCTTTTTATACATGTACTTAATCTCAATCAGCGCAACAAAAGAGGACTCAGAGATCGTCCCCTCTTCTCACAAAGGAGCTGCACACTCTTGACAGCTGCAAAGTACCATGAGGGAGAGATCCTGTTGTTAACCATGTCACTGCTGGCACTTCATAAGAGAAGTTGCAATAATGAACACATTAAGGACCAGAGGAGTGTGCAAAGCATTGCTTTACAATGCGTTACACACCCCTGTGGTCCTGAAGGGGTTAAAAAGTGTATTGTTTATTAAGAAAAATTATGTGCGCCATTGAAAACAAAAATTTGCTAAAATGTGCATGACTCTAAATGGGATTTTTAACCCCCTTGAATGCTAGAGAGACCTTCAGCGCATTGCCAATCAATGCGTTGGAAACCTGTCTAGCATTGAATGGATTAAAAAAAAAAAATTGATTAACCCTTTGAGTCCCAGAGGGGTACACAACGCATTGCAAAGCAATGCGTTGCGTACCCCTCTGGCACTCAAAGGGTTAAAGAGAACTGAGAGAACTTCTATGTGTGTGTAGCTGGTTTGCAGCGGAATTACTCCTCTTTTCTTTTTTGTGTAAGACCCATTGCATTACAAAATTAAGATAATAGATACATTTAGTCCTTTAAAGTAGAACTATCACACAAATTAAAGTTACTCCCAAATAATTATGCACATAATAATAAGCATATCCATAGTAGCATTACCCGGAATAAGTCCAGCTTTATTGAGAAATCCGATTCGTTTTGAGACAGTCAGATAAGCAGCTTACTGTAAAGGCATCTGTGCACCTGCACCATCAGTCACTTCCTGTACCTTAAGGTACAATGCAATGCACCATCAGTCACTTCCTGTACCTTAAGGTACAATGCAATGCACCATCAGTCACTTCCTGCAACGCCTCCTAGAGGAGACCGGGACGGACAGCACAGGCGCACAGATGTCTGCTCTGGTGTCTGCCTGACCGTCTCAGAACGTGTTAGATTTATCAATAACGCTGGACTTATTCCAATAACACTAGTCTGGATATGTGTATCGCTATGTGAATAATTATTTGGGGGTAACTTTAATTTGAGTGATAGTTCCACTTTAAAGGAACGCTAACGCCAAAAAAAAAAAATTGGTTTACATCTCTTTGAATATAATGTTCTTCCTGCTAGTATCTGTAAAATCTAGCAATTTTATGTTAGATCCCTAAAAATGTAATCATAAATTTTACTTTATTAATGCATGTATTGAATATTCCATATAGGCGCAGTTTAGTTAATTGTTTGTGCACAGCTAATGATGTTACTGTATTGAGATTAGTACCTTACACCTATTAAGAAAGACTGATATCTTGTCAGAGGTCAATTAACAGACAGTAAAACACTATCACTTCTGAGACAACCATCAAGATTGCTATTGTAATGGAGGAGGAGCCCTGAAACACGCAGGAATGTAAGTTTAGATGTTAGGCCTCAGAAAACAGATCTTTTTGTACATTATATATACACTGTGCACATATACATAGCTGGGAACTCTCCAGATTTGCCCCGAAGACTACGGTTTCTCCAAAACTGAAGATATCTTAGTGCATAGGATCCACAGAATAACATAGGAATTGGAGAAGTGATAAACTGGAGGCCATCTCCACGTTATCACCTCTTTATCACACCTTTATCAACACATAGTGAATAACCCCCAAGGTGTTAATTCACTCAATATTCTATACTTTGTCAAAGGTCCACCAGTGGCTTAAGTTGGCAAGGCTTGTTTTTAATTATTAATACTAAAGTTTAATTTGTATATGTAATCTGTCATGCTGCCAAGTAGACCTTCTATGGAGCATATACCTAGGTCTTTTAGCAGTGATCTTCCTTATTGCATTTGTATGACTCGTTCAGCCCCATTGACTCTCATCATTTAAAACTGTTAGCCCGCCTCGGCCATTCCTGATTTGTCTATAATCTTTATTTTAGAGACCATTTATTTTGGGTCTCTCAGCGCAGATCTTTGTCTATACAGAGAAAGTGTATATATTCATAAAAAAAAACACATATCAACAATAACAATCCCTCTGGGAAGTGACTTTTCCTTAACCTTGACCAGAAAGGTTAAATGAAGATTCCGAGTGAATTCCTCTATGAATTTAACATGCTTAAATGCTTTTTTTTATGAATTTCTTTAAAACAAAAAATATAGATTTATTTTTCAACAAACAAACTCCCTTGATATCTCAATGAAATGCCGCACATGCTGTTTCACTGCATGAGAGCACAAAGAACATGGATAAAGGACTTAAAAGATGCTCAGCCTTAGATTGGAAATGCTCAGTTTATGGCCTTCCGTTGCCGAGTCTTCCACCTGAAGGCTGAGAGCAAACATTCAACAAATGTAATCACTTATAGTAAATCATTCAGACAGTCACACTGCTTTATTGTAGCAGATATCAAAGGAACGTAGAATGATTCTGTGTTACTATGCAAAGTACCATTCAAGAATATATTTTTTTAAGTTTCTAGTAATATATATTTTACTACATATGGTACTATATTGAATAAGGAAAAGATGTACAATTCTGGGACAAACCAATTTCACCATAGGGGAAAAATTAACATTTCACAATTACTTAAACTGGACTTGAATGCTACAAAAGTCTCCAAACATCTCTAGTATTCAAGGGGTTAAAAGCCCCATCTAAATAAATCAAAAGAAACAAGAAAGTGCCATGTAGTGTAGTAACCAGGGCTCAAAATTTTCACTCGCCACTAGCCAATGGCGAGTGAAAATTTAGCCCTATCGAGTAGAAATTCAGCCCTGGTGGGTATGTTTTGGCTTGAAGTGGTGAGTAACTTTTCAGGTCCGGCTAGTAGCAAAGGATTTCAAGTTTTAATCCCTGACAGTGTAGTATGTACAATATAATTCAGCCTAGATGAATGAAATATTGCTCACATACAAAGAGGTTAGGGCTCCGTTATCGAAGTCCACTGACATGCACACTTAATGTACATTTTCTACATTTGAAACCTCCACCTGTTTCATATCTAAGAGCTTGGATTTATCCTGTGGACATAGTGAGTAACCTGAGAGGAAACAAGTTTATTCACTCTGTAAGCTTGCATGTCAGTGGACTTCGATAAAGGAGCCCTGCCCACTTTGTATGTGAGTAACATTTCATTCATCTAGGCTGAATTGTATCGGACATACTACACTATATGGCACTTTCTTGTTTCTTAGTTTCTTTTGATGCTATGCCGTTGAGGGAGAGCATGTGGTACTGAGAGCTACCAAGGATATCATCCATATGAGAGGAGTTGCTCTGTTTCTGGAGGCAGTTTGAATTCACCAGTTGCCTGAATAGTTGGAATCGGTATAAGCCACCACTGACACATGCCTTGTTGTGAGTACACACCATAAGGTGAAAGGTGGTGGTCATTTATATTGATTGATATACACAGGGGCTCCTCTGGTGTTTTTCTCACATTCTTTTGTCTACACCAGCTAAATAAATGGGAATTTGGACAATATATATTCGCCCCCTGTGGAGAAGCTCACCCCGGCAGCAGTTCCTGTATTGTAGGGAGGAAAACACATCAGAAAGGTCAACAACATTAGTGATTTATTATAAACAGCAAAAGGAATGGGATGTTGGAGCCTGTCCGAAGACAAGACATGTCCTGCATTACACACTGATCTATCTTGCAGTGGTCTGGACTTCCCCTTATATTCCTTTGGAACTCAAGCCCGGCCAGTGCACCACTGTTCTACTCTGCTGTGCTCCAGGGGTGTATCATTCAATCTGGAGCCAGCTTTCGAGTTGGGGAATAAAAACCAGTTAATCCAGAAATGTAGGGACAGCAGGAGGACACTGAAATCACTGCCTACAATCTTCCATCTCCCAGGGGGATGGCTATCTCCCCTTCCCAGCTTGGGACCAGACAGCCAACCAAGATCCCAAGAGAATCATTTGTTCCCCTGACTGTGTGCATGTGCCACCAGACTGGATTATCTGGAGCACTGTGAAGACTGACTGGTACCTGGTACTTACACCAAGTAGCAGCTAAGCCCCCTGGATGACTCTATGTTTACACACAATACATATCACACCAGATATCCAACCTCACTGGAGCCAGGGACGGATCTGGATAACACATTATTGTGCAAAGAGATCCAGAAGCACTGGAGGAGATAGGAGATGCCTGGTGCATAACTTTCTGGATGGGTTGTGCTTGCTTGCTTGAGTGTAGAATACTGGCCAGATAGACTGGAAATTCCTGTCTATCTGTAGAATACTAGCCAGGTAGACTGGAGTAAGCAGCTGGTTGAAGAATACTGATCAGGTAGACTGGAAACAACTGCTGACTGGCTTTAGAGTACTGGACAACTAGAATGGGGACTGCTGGCTGGCTGTAGAATACTGGGCAAGTAGACTGGAGACTACAGGCTGGATGTAGAATACTGAAAAAGGAGACTGGAGACTGTTGGTTGGATGTAGAATACTTGAAAAGTAGACTGGAGATTGACTGCTGGCTGTCTGGCTGTCGAATACTGGACAAGTAGACTGGTGACTGAAGGTATAGGACGATGGTAGACACAGAGGAGAAACAGCACTACAAAAGTTCTCAACAGTACTGCAGACAGATGAACTTTGCTGCTGAGGACTAATCAGATAACATAGGTCTGAACTGTAAGACTGAAGAAGTAGGAGACTCAGCTGTACTGTAGAGCGATGAACAAGATACCGCTAGTGTTGGTCAAAAGGGTGAGGACTAAACTGCTGTGCAGTGTATACAGGAATCTCAGCTGATCTGAAGAACGAACTGCATAACTGCTAGAGAGGCAATCAGTTGCATGGAAGTTCAAACCTGCAGGGTGGTCAGTCAGTAAGATAATTCACCAGTACAAAAGGAGCAATGTATACAAAGTACCAAAGGAGTAGAATGTGAGGTAAAGTCAGGAAGCGGATCCAGATTATAACTGTAGGCAACACAGAACTAACTGGAAGAACAATGGTAACTTGAAGATCCGGAAGTGAGTGCAACCAGTGGGAAGGTTTTTAAAGGTCAGTTGTCCAATCAGAGTGATCTAACTAACAAGCTCTGATAAGTATAGGTGAGCTGAACAGGCAGACATGACAACTGATACATGAGCACTGAATAGTCAGGCAACATATGCATGTAACACATAATACACAGCGTACATAGTGTGATTCTATTCCCAACTCCCTCCCTCGAACAAGGACCTGGATAGTATAGGTAGATGAGAGTGGGATTTATCTTTATTCATGCCTTCCGCCATCCCACCTAAGGGACGTATAGCTCTCAGTTAAGTGCTCCATTTTGGAAGGACTTGTCCTAGGGAGATATGATGCACAATGTACCAGGGTAGAGCAGATCAGGAAACTGTCCAGTGTATGGGTGCTAACTCAGTACAGTGAACAGAGCTGTCCAGTAAAGAGTGCTCCGCCTTCCTGAAGCCATGAGGGCAGCTCTCCAGGACAGGGTGCTGAAGGGTGGGATGGAGCTGTCCATTGAAGGTCTAAAGGATGTGGCATGTACTAAAAACTGGGGCTAACCACACACCCCTTATGGTGCAGTTTATTTGCTCCAGCATTACTTTGCTGGAGCGGGGGATTTCTAAAATAGTCATTATGATATTTAATTGGTCAAAGGGCAATTATTATTTTCTAAGTCTCCTCCTATGGCATAGGTGTGTGTGTTTATTTATATGTAATGCTAGGTATGGTATATTAGTGTAATGCTGTATGTATTGATGTGTGTGTGTATGTGTATGTATAAATGCAATCCAAAAAATCTCACCTATCTCTACAACTAAGCTCTAACCCAGAGCACTGTGTCCTAACTCAATGAATTCTGGACAGAGCTTACAAAATTGCATTGAGAAGCCCCTTACATAGAATTCCCCCAGTCATTCCACCTGATGTGATGCTCAAATCTGCTATTGGCTTTCAGGTTTTAGAATCAGGGAAGAAGTATTCAGCTGTTTGTTTATTAGTTAATGATAGGTGTTTGGTAGCATTAAAAATTCATGCCAGATATCTGATGGGATTCACTATTGTGGCTTTTGGCTGGCAGATGCACATTTTCAAAGAACTCAGTGGAATACTCGGCTTTAATGTAATGAGCTGGATATGGACTGAGGTTTTCTATTGAATCCCCCCATAAAAAGGCATCCAGAAGGAAGATTCGGTCAGAATGGAATATTGTCCAATGCTGTAACTGCATTGTGAGCCTCTCGGACCAACAGGCGATCAGAATGGGGTCTGAAAAAGAGCCCCAATACGTCCCTGGGAAACAAATGAACTCTATTGTGCAGTTTCCTGTCCTGTGTAATGCAGTTACCATAGACACTTTTATGTGGCTTCCAAGTCAACACAATGATTGGAACAGTTCCCTCAACTTAGGGTTTGTGGCTGAGGGGGCAGTTTTCTGACACCCCGAATGGTGGATAGGAGCAGTGATTATTGCCTTTTAAGTTCAGATGGATCAGACTGGCAGCACCCTTCATTATGTATTTACTGGGTACTATCTAGTCATAGGGAAGAGCAGTGAGAGAGCATGGTAACAGCTGTGATGTGATGAGACTGATGCACTAATGAGAACTGGAGCACTTTAGGGGACACATATAGATTCCCCAAATGTACAATTAAATTGGAAATTTAGCCCACTGAATGCCAAGTAGGTCTCCAACACATTGTGAAGCTACGTGTTGGATACATATCTATGCATTCATGGGGTTAAATGTCCCATGTATATCAATAGGATTTTTTGTATAAAATCAGTTGAAATAACTTTAAATATCATGTACTTAAAGCTAATTTATGGGCATCCAACATGCGGCCCACAGGCCTGACACCAGAGTTTGTCCCTCCTGGAAAGCTTTAAAGTGGAACTGTCACCTTAATTCAAGTTTGCATATTTGAAAATTACTTTAAAAACTGCCTATATGTCATGTTAACCAAAAGTCCAGCAGATGTATAGTTTAGGAAATATTCCCACTTTTATTTCTGGGCAAAGTGAAAGTGAAAATTTCCTGATACAGCACAGAGCCGATTTATCATATAAATAGTAATTTGAACTTTCATTAGCATGTGACATCACTGAAAAAGGTTTAATTTAGATTGTAAGCTTTCGGGCAGGGACATCGCACCCAATGTTTCACTCTACAAAGCAACTGTAACCCTGTATTGTTTAAACCCTTAACCCTTTGAGTGCCAGAGGGGTACACAACGACACTCAAAGGGTTAAATTGTAAAGCGATGCCTACATTTGTGGCGCTATATAAATAAACATATTCATTCATTCATATGAAACATCATTGATTGCCTTAATTAGCATATGAAAACATAGTTGATGCTGTACATTGCTGCAATTATCATACATTAGCATATGAAATAAACATGAATATCTCCTGAACTGTACATTTGCTGGTATTTTGTTTAACATGACACATAGGCAGTTTTTAATGTAGTTTTCAAATATGCAAACTTAACTTAAAGTGAATTTCCACTTTAAAAACATTTTTATCTAATTAGCCAGCACACACATGAACTAGTAGTCTCTAACCACCTGCTTGTCACTAAACCACTGTGTAACTAACTTCCTATCGTTCTTGAACATTTTAGTCTCTTAATCCTTTGAGTGTCAGGGTGGTATGCAACTCATTGCAATGCAATGTGTTGCGTACCCCTCTGGCACTCAAAGGGTTAAATACCAGTATCCACATTGCCTCGATTAATGACTAGCACAAGACCTATAACTACTGTATGTGCTTTATCATGACTGTATTTTTAATATCTAACAGGCTACAATTCATTATATTTTATCAATAAAAATAAATGTGGCCTGCAAACAAATGGATTTCTGATCAAGTGGCCTAAAACTGAGAGAAAATAGGCCTCCCCTGGGTTAGCAAATACACAAATGAATCATTCATATGATACATGCCTAAACTATCATTCTAAACGTGCTATTAAACACATGCGCGTTGTCATATTCAGAGGGTATTTATTTAAATCTGTGCTGTTTATAATGAAAAATAAGAGCTCTAGTCAGTTAATGTGTCATGATTAGTGCAAACTGCTCCTGTATTCAGAAATGCTGTTATCTTACCCCAGACATATAACAAGATTGCTTCTTCTTATCTTTACTGCTCTCCACACTGCTGCCCTCCCACTTACATCTCTTCATACCTCTCTCCCTATGCCTAGAACAATCACCCCCTGTCTTTAACCCTTTGAGTGACAGAAGGGTACGTGACTCATTGCAAAGGAATGTGTCGCGTACCCCTCTGGCACTCAAAGGGTTAAGTCTACCCTGTATTCTTATCTTCTGGAGCACTAGAAACATAGAAACATAGAATTTGACGGCAGATAAGAGCCATTCGGCCCATTTAGTCTGCCCAATTTCCTACTGTAAAAAAAAAACACACAACCTCAAACCTTTTTTGGTCCTTGGTCTTTTCTTATGTTAAGGACCGTCTTATGCCTATCCCATGCATGCTTAAATTCTGTCACTGTATTGACATCTACCACTTCTGCTGGTAGGCTATTCCACTTGTCTACTACCCTCTCAGTGAAGTAAAACTTTCTTACATTACATCTAAACCTGTGTCCCTCTAGTTTTAGACTATGGCCTCTTGTCCTAACGTTTTTACTCTTTTGAAATATACTTCCATCCTGTACTTTGTTGAATCCCTTCATGTATTTGAATGTTTCTATCATATCCCCTCTCTCTCTTCTCTCCTCCAAGCTATACATATTCAGATCCTTTAGTCTATCCTGATATTTCTTTTCCTGTAGATCAGTCACCATTTTAGTAGCCCTTCTTTGAATTTTCTCTAGAGTATGAATATCCTTCTGGAGATGGGGTCTCCAGTACTGTACACAATACTCTAGGTGAGGTCTAACTAGAGATCTGTATAGTGGCATGACTACTTCCCTTTTTCTGCTACTAATGCCCCTAGCTATACAACCCAGTACCCTGCTTGCATTCCCCACCACTTTATTACATTGCCTGCCTACCTTTAAGTCATTAGAAATAATTACTCCCAAATCCCTTTCCTCTGTTATCTCTGACAGCACAGTACCCTTAATGGTATATTTTTCCTTCGGATTTTTATGTCCCAAGTGCATTATTTTACATTTATCAACGTTAAAGTGCATCTGCCACACTCTTGACCATTCTTCTAATTTACCTAAATCATTCACCATTTGGCTTTTTCCCCCTGGAATGTCTACCATATTGCAGATCTTTGCTTCATCTGCAAAAAGGCGGCATACCTTACCTTGAAGACCTTGCAATATCACTAATAAAAATATTAAAAAGAGGGCCATGCACTACCTTTTGTCAAACTCAGCACTTGTAATCTCAGCACTTGACTGTAAGCTCTTGGGGCAGGGACCTCTCTTCTATTGTTTCTATGACTGTGACACTTATTTTATCCCCTTTTTTTTTTTTATAACATACTCATACCTGGGAACTTCTGTTTGTGGACTCCCCGGAGATCGGAGTCCTGTGGTGCCACAGAGGGACATAAGAGTCACAAATTGTGTCAAAAGGGGCAAGGTTTAATTGTGTGGGGGGGGGACTTCCGAAACGTGAAAAATTTTTAGTAAAAGGCTGGAGAAGGAGGAGAAATGGGGAGTGGGAGGAACACATTGTGAACACAAAATGTGGGGAGTTTAAAGGGATAGTAATACTTAAGATGTAAAAAAATATATGTTGTAGGGTTTATGCCCCTGAGTAAAACAAGGGTACTCCCACTGCTGAAAGGTGTTTTATTAAAAAATTATAACAGCTCAAACTTGATTTTCTTAGGTGCAAAATTTACGGTGGCGCTGCTGCTACACCATCCTATGGAGATGTATGGTCTACAGACCAGAGCTGTCCATATGATGGTGTAGCAACAGTGCCACTGTACATTTTCAGGCCACTGTAATATTCCACCTAAGAAGTTTGAGCTGTTTTAATTTTTTAATAAAATGTCTCTCAGCAGTGGGAGTACCCTTGTTTTACTCAGGGGGATAAACCCTACAATATTTATTTTTTCACATTTTAAGTATTACTATCCCTTTAATTAATGAGTTCCGGTAATTTGCTGCAAAAAAACGGAGTCTTTGGGTCAGATTCGGAGAGTTCCCAGCTATGAACATACTACTATTGTAAGGCACGGCTTACACTGTGTGGCACCATATAAATACAGATATACATACATACATTGCTATGATACTTGGATCCCTGGAATATGAAGGAATGTCTGATCTCTAAAAGTATATGTAAGACTAGATTTGAGGCCACAAGACACAAATGGAGAGGTTTTACAGATGCTACCATGAAATGCAGTGTATTTAAGTGTATACTATACATTTCATTTCTATGTCTTAGTGTTCTTTTAGAGGTGCCTTGTTATTCCCGGTTCTTCCTAAAACAGCATTCTTGGCAAGTGCATAACAGAAGATTTTGGTTGTTCCTCATGGGAAAAATGACTGAATCTAACGTATATTTCATAGGTAATAAAACCATTAACTGGAAAGTAAATGAATGCATAAAGAAGTTGACCTGTAGGTAGTGGACCCCCAGTTAGTACATGTTTGTAATGTAATGTCAGGAATGGAGGATTATTTTGAGGTGATTGAACAATATGAGCTGCTATATGTGTTTTTACAAGATGTGAGTTTCAAGACGACATCCAAGAAGAGGCATAGGAATTACAGCTGGTGACATGAGCCATAAGAGGAGGGGAGAGGTCAAAGAAGAGAAGAAGATTTTGGTCAGCTTACAGATGATACTGAAACTCAATACAATGTATTAGCTTGCCAAGGGAAGATGTGCACATAGAAACAGCTAGGGGTCTGGGAATGAACTCTGACTTGCCCCAACGGTTAGAAATGATGGATAGAAACTGGTTGGGTCCTCTGAAATATCCATTGACTTAGAATACACAATCAGATGAAGCAAGGATAAAGGAAATCAATTAAATCTTATGAGAGGTCATCACGTAAGAGCACAATAAAGGCATAGTTACTGTATAACATAAGTGCATATATGTCACTAATGGGGATGTAATAAGAAGAAATTAGACAAATTCTGAAGCAAACCAACTTCACCATAGGAGACAAACCAAAATTCCCATTGATCTAAATTGCATTTTTAAAGGGATAGTAATGTTTCATAATAAAAGCAGCTCCAATTAATCATCATAGTATTTGGACTTTGGAGAGTATTTCAATTCTGTCAGAGTTGTAGTTCAAGAATAATTCAATGACAAAGTATCCCCCTCCCGCCCCTTTTACTGATGTAACACTGCTCAGCCAGATCAGAAGGGAGGTGCCCAGGTAGACTGCAGAGAGGGACAATCTTCAATTAAGATAAGGGAAAAACCTGAAAAACTTGTCAAGGGGGGCAGGGCTTTCATTGTTCTCATAGGAAGAAGATTGTCCCCTGCTGTTATCTGTCTGTGGACTGGATTCCACATCTGAGAAGAGATGGCTTACACTAGGTAAAAGGGGCGGGAGGGGAAACTTTGCTTGTGAATATCTCTCAAACCATAAAGGTTTGAGAGATAAGACTTATATCGATCTTCATGTTTTTTTAATGCCTACAAAATTCTAGGGGTTACAAACTCCATTTAAATCAATGGGGAATTTGGGAATTTTTACTTCTCCCCTATGCTGAAGTTGGCTTCTTCCATAAATACTTTAGTTCTTCTTAGTACATTAGCCTTGTTGGATATAGAACTTAAAGGAATAGTAATACTTCAACCAAAATGCAGCTCCAATTTTTCTTCATACTGTTTGTCCCACGTATCACAGTATTTCAATAATACCAATCTGGTAGTTCAGCAATTGAATGAGAAAGGATCCCCCTCCCGCCCCTTTTAATCGCCTCCCATCGGTTGTGGAATCCGGTCCTGGGACTGGACAGATTGCAGCGAGGGACAATCTTCTTGCTGTGAGTATAAGGGAAACACTGCCCCCTTGCTGAAGGAGGGCAGGATTTTCCTTATGCTTACTGAAGACTGTCCCTCACTGCGCTCCATCTGGACTGGCTTGGAGGGAGGGATAGGGATCCTTTCTGATTAAATTGCTGCTGAACTACAAGACTGATAGTAAGAAATACAGAGCTACATGGGACAACTAGTATGAAGAAGAATCAGAGCTGAATTACTATCCCTTTAAGATTCCATATAATTGCAGGCATCCATTCACCACAATATATACGTCTGATCAGGCATAGCATCACTCAGTGATGGATTTCCCATTAGGCTGAGTAGGTAAATACCAAGGTTGTGATTAACTATATGTGCTGGCCATACCCAACTAGATTACTGTAATAATGTCCAGTGTATATACTAATTTGGACAGTTTATTTACTAGTTCACATCTTCCTATACTGTCCATTTTAATCACTGGGAAGCCAGATATGGATACAAAATATAGCCTCCCAGTGGACTGGGGAACTCTCTACCATCCAAGGGGTTAAAATGACAGTCAACTTCCTTTTTGACTTTACTTATTCTACAGTTTGCAGATATAAAGTCAACTTGCCTATGTTATTTATTTATTGTCACTTATATTTTTAAACCTTTGAGTGCCAGAGAGGCATCCAGAGCATTGCAAAGCCATACAAAAACTTAAGGTTGCGCATGGAAGTATAGCGTGGTGAATTCTAAACTAAACAAAAAGTGACCAAAAAACATGTTCTTGGATTCATCAGCAAACACAGGTCTATGACATCATTGAAAGAGTAAAGAGCATGAAATGGAAATGGTCAGGCCACACAGCAAGAAGACCTGACAGTCGGTGGTGTAACAATACGGGTCAACTGCGACCGGGCCCGGCTGCCCCCTGTGAACTTCCTGCACGGCGCCCTCAACTATCTGAGGTCTGTGCCCTCTTCGGCACAGACCTCTATTAGCAGCTGAGCGCCCTCTCTGTCTTCAGCACCCTAGTAATGCAGAGCGCTGGGAGATGATATCATCTCCCAGCGCTCTGCATTACTGGAGAGAGGACCGAGTGGGAGCTCCAGCTTCTAATAGAGGTCTGTGCAGAAAGAGGCACAGACCTCTACTGCCACGTTGCTGGACCATCAGGGAGGTAGGAGATGCACATTGGGGGCAATGTGTGGAGAGGTAGACATTGGGGGCAATGTGTGGAGAGGTGGACATAGGGGGCAATGTGTGGAGAGGTGGACACTGGGGGCAATGTGTGGAGAGGTGGACATAGGGGGCAATGTGGAAAGGTTGACATTGGGGGCAATGTGGAGAGGTGGACATTGGGGACAATGTGGAGAGGTGGACATTGGGGGCAATGTGGAGAGACAGACATTGGGGGAAATATGGAAAAGTTGACACTGGGAGCAATGTGGAGAGGTGGATATTGGGGGCAATGTGGAGAGACAGACATTGGGGGAAATATGGAAAAGTTGACATTGGGGGCAATGTGGAGAGGTGGACACTGGGGGCAATGTGGAGAGACGGACATTGGGGGGAATGTGGGGAGATGGACATTGGGGGGAATGTGGAGACGGACATTGGGGGCAATGTGGAGAGATGGACATTGGGGGCAATGTGGAGACGGACGGACATTGGGGGCAATGTGGAGAGATGGACATTGGGGGCAATGTGGAGAGATGGACATTGGGGGCAATGTGGAGGTGGCCAATGGGGGCAATGTGGTCAGGGGAGGGGCATGGCAATTTTTGCACCAGGGCCCTATGACTTCTAGTTACTCCTCTGCTCACGGTATATGGACTAAACAAATGTTGAAATGGATTCCACTCAATACTAAATGTCCAAGAAGAAGACCATAGACAAGGTGGGTAGATGAATTACCAAATGCATTGCATACTCCTCTGGCACTCAAAGGGTTAATAATAAAGTATATGCAAGTTAAATTTACTTATTGTGAACTTGCAGAATACATTGTGATAAATAATACAATTAATCATAACCATAATAAGAATATTAATAATAAAAATACATGCAATTTAACTTTACATATTTTGCACTTTGCAGACTGCATTGTGAAAAAGGTTGACTGTCACTTTAAGGGTTTTGTGTGTGTGTTCATGTTATAGGCTAAATGTATTTACTGTGGCAGAAACAGTTGATGGGTTGGGGCGGAGTCAAGGGAGTAGTGGGGGTGTGGCCACACAGCTCTGCGATTTGGCTAGGGGCACATGAGATGTAAATCCAGCCTGGACACACTGATATTACTTTGAATGGTTAACCCTTTAATTACTAGAGGGATATGCAACGCATTGCAAAGCAATGCAGTGCATACTCCTCTGGCACTCAAGGAGTTAAGGGACTTAAAGGGTTAGTAATGTTGTTATATTAAAACATTTAATATTGCAGCAATTAGAAAAATAAACTAAACGACCCCAGTCCCATCTCTCCTATCTTGAGAGATATATGAGGCTAAATTTCCCCCCTCCCTCCCCTTTTCCTGACAGCTGACGGCAGGATATCCTGGTCCCGGGACAAGCATGCGGCTCTTCAGCAGAGCTGAAATAGCGCAGTGTAAAAAGAAATACTTAATTGGAACGGTCTACAAAGTGTGCCTGGGGTCGTTTTGTTTACTAATAGCTGCAATATGACATTTTTTAATGTATCGACATTACTAACCCTTTAAGAACATATTCAATAAGCTAAAGAGTTCTGGAGCAAACTAACTTAACCTTAAGGGAGAAAGGAACATTCCCAATTATTTAAATAGTGTCTTTAACCCATTGAAAGACAGATATCGCAAGCACATTTAAAGGGTTAAAAGGACCAATTAAATCAATGTATGTGTGGAAAATTTTCATTTGTTCCCTGTAGTGCAGTTGGTTTGCCCAGAACTTTAGATCTTTAGGTCTGTTTTTGGAAAGTGGTGCAGTTATGGAGCAAACTAGCTGCACCATAGGGAGCAACTAAAAATTCCCCCTGTCTGAATTTATATAAATGGTTCTTCTAACGCTATGGGGAGATTCACTGAGCAGTGATAAAGCGGTGATAAAGCAGAGATGACTTCTCCAGTGATATCACTTCTCCATGTCCTGTGTTATTGTATAGAGGCTAGGCAGTAAGATCTCTCCCGCTTACAAAATCTTAGTGCATAGGCTCCATAGAATAACATAGGAACTGGAGAAGTGATATCACTGGAGAAGTGATCTCCACTTTATCACGTCTTTATCGCCGCTTAGTGAATCTCCCACTATGAATGATAAAGAGGTCTCTAACAATGGGGAGATTTCAAGCATTCACTGAGTTAAAAATCCCATTTTATATGTTAATTTCTCCCCTTGGTTTCCCTAGAATTATTCCAGGTCTAGTTTGTTCATATAGCCCTTAGAGCTAGCTGCTTTAGCAGCCAATTTTAACTAGTACGTTCACAGAATACAACATCTGTTCCATATATAAAGATAAGCCACACCTAGCAACAGGTGGTGTGCTCCGTACTGCTGGATTTTTTACTGGATTACTGTGTTAATCCAACCACTGGAGCCTGGCTAAATCAATGAAAAGATACAACGTACCATAATAGCATATGTCAGTCTGAACAGAAACACTTTCTTGTTCTTTTAAGTGGGATACACTGCACTAATACACATATCTCACTTTATACTTTAGAAAGTGCAAGAGGATTAAGAGAATAATGGAGAGAGAATGGAGCCATATTTCTGTTCCCTGAAGCAGAATATCACTTTACTAAAGCAAATTGCCAGCAAATTGAAGGGGACCTTCAATACCATTAAATCAACATGTTCAAAAATGAAATGATCCCAAAAATCCTATATAATAATCCACTAAATTGTTTGTCAGAAGCCGTCATACGCAGTAGAGAAGGCTGCGAGCACTGCAGTCATGAGCAGTACAGACTGCCCCCGGCGCGGCTGATAACGGAGCGGGGCTCCGAATTCAGACCGTAGGTGGGCAGAGAGGACTACGGTCTGAATTCTGAGCACCCCACTCTGTTATCAGCTGCGGAGCAGGCAGTCTCTACTGTGCATGACTGCACCGTGGCCGTTGCTGGGTGGCACTGTGGCCCGTGTGCATGGGCTCTTCAACTAGTATTAATACATTTACTGATTTATTCATATTGTGGATGATAAATACATTTCTAACACATACATAATAATGGTTCATTACATAAAATGCAATTCAATTTTAATTATTGAAATGTGCTTTTTTAATTATGCAATAACATTTTTATTAATGAAATGGTCTTTATTTGTATGAGTGAAGGGATGAGTGAAAAGTAACATTTTCTCCCAGCGGGAAAGAAAATCTGGTTCTGCAGAAGACCCTAAAGAAAGGAACAGGCATTCAAGTTCCTATGCGGGAAGGTGAAACCTGTTGATTTCAATGGATTTTCACCAAACGGCACTGACGCACTCATGTGCACGTCATCACTCACCAACACATGCACAGACACACATACAACCACTAATGCTTGTTTCAGACTGGGAGCATTGTCGTGGGAAGACATTGGAGTTTTCCTTTTTATTTATGTGATTACATTTTTCACTCATTCCTATTAACACTTTGAGTGCCAGAGGGGTATGGAACGTGTTGCAAAGCAATGCATTCCATACCCCTCTGGCATTCAAAGGGTTAAATAATGACTAATATTAATTCTAAGAAATAGGCTGATACCATAAGAAGAACTTGGGTAATTCTGGGACAAAGTAACTGCACCGTAGTGTATAAATGCATCTTTCCAAAATTCCTATTAATTTAAGGGTTAAATGGAACTTTTAACTTCTCGAATACTAGAGAGGTGTCCAATTCTTTTTAATTCGACCATTACCAATACTATTTGAATCAACCATTACCAATACCATTTAATTCAACCGTTTCCAAAACCATTTAAATCAACCATTACCAATAACATTTAATTCAATCGTTACCAATACCATTTAATTCAACCTTTACCAATACCATTTAATTCAACCGTTATCAATGCCTTTTAATCCAACCATTACCAATATCATTTAATTCAACCTTTACCAATACCATTTAAAACAACCATTACCAATACCATTTAAACCAACCGTTACCAATACCATTTAATTCAATAGGATATAGCAGAATTTTTATTGCTTTCCTTTGTGGCAGTTGGTTTGCTTCATGAATACATTTTTCTTAATCAGCTTTTTTTTCTTTTTCTTTTTTTTCTTTTCAATCCAATGCAGGGCTCCCCGAATGGCGTGCAGCTGTGTGGGGATCCCTGAAATCCATGATGTGCCAGGACCGTTATGGGTCCTTAAAGGGTTAAGGGTTAAATGGAACTTTTAACTTCTAGAATGCTAGAGAGGTGTCCAATTCCATTTAATTCAACTATTACCAATATCATTTTAATCAACCATTACCAATACCATTTAATTCAAGCATTTCCAATACCATTTAATTCAACCATTATCAATACCTTTTAATTCAACCATTACCAATGCCAATTAAATCAACCATTACCAAAGCCATTTAATTCAACTGTTACCAATACCTTTTAATTCAACTGTTACCAATACCATTTAAATCAACCATTACCAATACCATTTAAATCAACCGTTACCAATACCGTTAAAATCAACCGTTACCAATACCATTTAAATCAACCGTTACGAATACCATTTAAATCAACCATTACCAATACCACTTAATTCAACCATTACCAATACCATTTAAATCATTGGGATATAGCAGAATTCTATTGTATTTCTCTGTGATAGTTGATCTGCCTCGTGAATACTTTGTTCTTCTTAATCAGCCTCATTAACTGTATAATACGATTATATTGTTATATTTTATAATATCTTAAATCAGACTTAACTGCGCACGTCTAAGTCGTAATACGGAGGAAAGACGTGTAACAATTTTGGAGCAAACCAACTGCATCATAGGGGACAAATAACATTTTGTCCAAATTTCCATCAATTTAAATAGAGCTTCTAATCCATGAATGCTAGAAAGGCCCCCAATGAACTGAAAAGCAATGAGCTGGAGATCTATTCTCAATCGAGGAGTTGAAAGTTACTTTTAAATCAATGAGAATTTCTAATTGTCCCTAATCGTTTGCTCCAGATATGCTACTTGTTTGAACTGTTGCTCAGGTTCTTTGTACAGTACAAATATTGCTTTCCTAAGATAGAGCAGCTGATAGACTAGAAGTTTTGTGTGTATATTAGACAAGGCTTCCTTGCATTGCTCAGGCAGCACATCAAATATTTAGAGGTCCGCCATAGGCAATTACATTAGAGCAGATAGTTAAACACCCCATACCCTGGGGCTCCCCCATGCAATGTAAATCAAACAAATTGGACTCTTTTCACAATCGACACGCACAATTTTACTTACTATAAATTATTTAGTGTTAAAAAGTACAGATATACTTTTTCAACATCAACTGCATTTGCTCTTTTTTATGTCTTTTAGAAGCAAAATACAGATAACTGTGTATCCAGGTTGTTCTGGAATTTGGAGCTGAAGTTTGTATTTAAGTTTACAGTAGCTATTCAGCCTTTATCTCAGCAAACTGAAGGATGACACACTAGTAAAGCAAGGAATTCTGTCTAAGGTATCATAATGTTTGCCTAAAGAAAACTGTTCATGTAAGGAAGAAATAATAGTTTATATTATTTCTTCCTGGTCTTTTTATAGGTTCTCTAAAATTAAATTGGCTAGTTAGGGCAATGATTATGTTTTAGTGAGTCTGTTTCAATAGGAGCAGACATTAGTGGACCTGTCACTGTTTCAGTGAGAGCAGACATTAGTGGACCTGTCACTGTCTGCTAAGTTTAGTTAATTTTAACGAGAATTAAAAACTGTCTATATGTTGTATTTGTCAATTGTTTGTAATATAAACAGTTTTTGAGAAATTAACTTTATTTGTTGTTGGTGAGTCTGACACTTTATGCTAGTTAGTTTACAGTGAGGGACCAAGTCTCATTTCGGGTGAATTTTCACAGAAAATCAAATTTTTTCTTTTTTCCTCAGAAATTCTGACAGGTGGAAAACCCATTAAATGTTCCACCTTTTCTCTACCACAAATGAAATTACCATATCTTCCCAGCGTGGTGCAAGTTTTTTAGTATGTTCTGTATTCATGCAACCTTTCTGTGCATATTGTCTTTACTCTGGCCATTTCCCATGTATCTCTGGTTAAGTGAACATTCTTTCTGTGTGATGTTTCCAGCCCTTTGTCAAAGACATGAACCATTTGCTTGTACCACTGTGGCACAGCAATTCTAAATAACTACAGCTTAGGATATGCCAGTGGGGGTTCAAAACATAACATTACCTCTGTTTTCTACAAAAGATTAGGCAGCATGTAATCTGCCAACATTTTATCATGTTTGCCATTTCACTGGCTCACTTTTGAATTATTCTTCTACATATTTTTCTGTCTAGGAGCTCAGTAAGTGGGTTGGCAGGATTTAGAAGACTGTGTAACAGAATTGCTTTAATGTGAGTAGTGGTGGGGGAGGTGGTGGTGGCAGGAGTGGCACTTGTGTGGAGTCTGTGATTCTCATTTCTAAAACATCAGTGTTTTGTTACTGAAGAAAATGTTTTTCCATTCCATGAGACATCTACAACACTATTGTTTCACTCTTGCCCAGAGGACTTTTAGGAGTGTTGCTGCTGCTGCTAGTCGTTGCATCTTGGACATGTTGTAGGTGTGTCTCCCTGACAGATCTTTGCTTCAGGTGGGATCTTAATGAGGATGTAGCCAGGTGTGATGCTGATTTTCTCCTGCTCACATTTATTTTAAAAGGATGGTAATGTGTTAAAATAAATGCCCCGTTGATTATTCTACATAGTTTTTTGTCCAAGTACAGCAGAGACGTGCAACAAAACTGATAAAGTTATTGGAGGATCTGAGTTATAAAGAGAGACTAGCCAAACTGGGTTTGTTTACATTAGAGAAGAGACGTCTAAGGGGTGATATGATTACCATTTACAAATACATTCAAGGTCAATACAAAAAACTATCCAATGAATTATTTATGCAAAGAGCTGAGCTCAGAACAAGAGGTCATCCATCGATCTAGAGTAAAGGCGCTTTCGACTAAAACAAAGGCAGGGATTCTTTACAGTAAGGGCAGTAAGGCTATGGAATTCTTTGCCTCGGGATGTTGTGCTTGCAGATAATGCAACTGCATTCAAAAAAGCAATGGATGCCTATCTAGCACAGAACAATATTGACAATTATGACAGATGGCTTCAAAGCAAATAGGATATTGATCCGGGGAACTATTTGACTACCAATTGGAGTCAGGAAGGAATAATTCCCCCACACACACTTGGGACTAGGTTGGAAATGGTTCCAGAGGGCTTTTTTGCCTTCCTCTGGATCAACAGGGGTGTTTTTGGCATGGGCTGGACTTGATGGACACATGTCTTTTTTCAGCCTCATCTACTATGTTACCATGTTACTATATTACAATTCTGTCTGATTTGTAGTTCAAGTAAATAAGTTATAAAGAGTCCCCCTCCTGCCCCTTTCACCTATGTAATGCTGCTCGCCTTTGAGCAGCAAGACCATCCGGATGGAGAGCAGCAAGGGACAATCTTCAGTGAGCATAAGGAAAAAACTTTATGAAATATTTATTTGTGATTTCTTCTATTTAATACATTATCAATCTTCATGTGAGTATATTAACCCTTTGAGTGTCAGAGGGGTATCCAACGCATTGCTTTGCAATGTGTTGGATACCCCTCTGGCACTCAAAGGGTTAAAAATAATCTTAAAGACACGTAAATAATGTGACAACAAGAAAAAGGGATGAAAATGTTAAGACCACGGGACAGGAAGCTATAAGATAGTCAGCTAAATGTAAGTCATGCCTGTTTTAATGCTAGTTCAAGATTTTGCATCCATCGTCTCCCTAAAGTCCATTATTGTATGCAGGAAAGAACTTAAATAGACTGCACTCTGCAGCAAGCTCACAGCAAGCAGTTAATGCTACTTTACCTCTAGACTGTAGAGTACATCAATTGAATAATGTCAGAGTGCGGTAGACTGAACATGGCTGGGAGTAAGTCAACGGTTGCAAAGCAACATGGGAAAGAAAAAGTTGGTTCTGACAAGTGAATTAACACTTTGACTGCCGAAGAGGGTATCCATTGCATTGTGAAGAAATGCGTTTGATACCACTCTGGCAATAAAATAGTTAATCCCAAGTTTAATACAGTGCGAAATGAAGAAAACAGCTTTAATATCAAATGGGTTTTCCAAAATAAATAAATTGGTTTTGAATAGGAGTAATGGATAAAAACCATTGTACTAGGATTAAACGGAGCAGACCAACTGTGCTATAGGGAACAAATAAAATGTCTTCAAATAGTAATTGATTTAAGTGGGGATTAACACCTTGAATGTTAGAGAGGTCTCCAACGCATTGCTTTGTGATGCACTGGAGATGTCTATTGCATTCAAGGGGGTGAAAAGACAAATTGAAAGATAATTTTTTTCTTCCGTGGTAAAATTGGTTTGGTTCAAGATTGATCCTGTTCTTCTTAGTAATCAGTTAACAGGGGATTGACCAATGTTCTCCTTTCTTAGAAGGGACCTGTCACCTGTCCAAATTCTTACATCCATGGGGGCATCCCTCTTGACAGTATTTGCATGATTATTCCTAATCATTTATTTATTCATACCCTTTGGTGGAAGCTGATATTTGAGGACAGGAGAGTCATTAATTATACAAATACTGTCATGTATGTGAGAGAATTGAGCTTTGCTAAGGTTAAACAGTCCCTAACTACTAAACCAAAAGTCTCAAAAGCCATTACATTGATTGAAAAATTAAAAACACAAGATACAAGATGTTTAAATAGATTTATTTGAGGCGAAAATGTGGTAGGAATCAGGTCCACTTAAATATTTGTGACTACTGTTAGAAACACACAGAGGCACAATCGTTCTATACTCTGTCCATGGTGCTGACAAAAAACAGAAATGCATGCATATTTCAGGTGTCCTATTTAAATAACACGGGCACTGGAGGAGGTTAAATATTCCTTAAACTCTCTTGTGCCATGAATACTAATCCCTTTAAAGCTCCCTTTAACAGTGCTATGCCTGAAGTGAGTGCAAAAGCATTGTAAAACAATGAATTGCATTCACTTGTATAGCCTCACCCACACTACAAATCATTAACCCCTCAGTTGTTATTAAGGTATGCAACAATTTAACCACATTCCTGAATGGGCTGATGCTGTTAGCATAGTAAAAGGCTATAGGGTTTCCAGATCATCCATTTATTAAAAATGTAAGCTGCATAGTTCTTAATAACCTTTGCAGACCAGTAGTAACCAGTGCAACCCTGCAGTGTGCATTTCTCCAGTGTATGGACTGGTAAAGACTGGGAAAGACTTGTGTGAACATTAATCTTTTCTTAAATCCTTATCTCAGAATGTACAATACATTCATCTTAACCCCTTCTATTGGAGGTTTCAAAGGTCAGTCCTCTAAGGCTGCGCACAGGTCATGATTTTAGGGTTTCCCTTCTTGAGCAAATAAAAGTAAGTGAAAAAGAATGATTTATATAATAACTCACCTGTGCCTTATTCATGCTTATATTTTACTCTTTAATGACCAGGGGTGTTTTCAATACATTGAGAAACAATGCATTGCACACCTCTGGTCATTAATCCCTTAAGGCCCGCGTGACGTGCTATGACCATCACACAGTTTTTGCCTTAAGGAGCGGTGATGGTCATAGCACGTCACATACATTTTACTTACAGCACTCCTCCGTGAGCCCTGTAAGTAAAAACTGGGTCTGAATTTGACTGCTCCAAGACTGGCGCTGTCTCTCTTAGAACCCAATGTGGTGCTCTGTTAAGCATTTCAGGTCACGTGTACCGGCGTGTTGGATAGGATCTAACTTCCCTGGACCACTGGTCCTTAAGGGTCTAAAAAGCTAATTCCTGACCTGTTTGAGTATTAGACATTAGTGCATGTTACAGAGGTGTCCAGTGAATTGCTACATATCTATATGCCTTTCCAGTGTTCACAGTCATGCATTAATCTAGCACACAATATTTACACCAGTTTCAAGTCAGAAGGCTGATGTACCAAATCAGCATAACTGGGAACTTCCACCTGAGGGCTACCCAGAGGGGAGTCCTCTGTTCAGCAGGGGGTGACAAAAATGACGCTAATCGCGTCCAAAAGGGGCGGGGCTTGACGCGGGGGGGAGGGTGCTTAACCCTTTGAGTTTCAGAGTGGTACAGAGTGCTACTCTAGCACTCAAAGGGTTAAAAATGTCACACAGAAGGCTGGGGCCCGGATATTTTGCTTAATTTATTTGTCAGCTTTTAGAACTGATCTAGTACTTCCTGGTAGGAAGTGGCAGTTGGTAATGCAGAGCAGTGTGGAATGTTTGAGTCTTCCAGGAATGCCTAAAGGACTTGTACTAACTGAATAATAAATACACCTAAATATCTGCTAAACTATAATTTAAAAAAAATACATAATCTAAATATAGTTTGCTTTTGAAATCTCTTTCAAAATCACCTAGGGCTAGATTCTATTACAGGTGCTAATTTTATCTCTGCTTTTATCTCCAGTTTTCCCCATAGACTTCAATAGGAAAATGTTTGATAAAACGGGTGTTAACATTTAGCACCTGCAATAGAATCTAGCCCCTAGTTGTTAAAAAGTGATAGTTCCACTTTAAGGGTATTTAAAAACTCCATTTAAATCAAAGGCAATTAGTTGAATTTTTATTTTCACCAATGTAGCAGTTGGTATGATACAGAATGCCTTCCAATCCTCTTAGTGCATCAGAATCAGTGTTACCGCTCAAGGAATTTAAGATTGTAACATTCTCTAGTATCATTTTCAGCTTTATTGCTTATTTATATTAAGATCCCACGAACCGATTTAAGTTTTTAGAAATCAATACCGTATCTCAATTAATTTTCTTACATTATTAAGTGCAGCAGCATTTTTAATAAGGGTTTTACAAACCTGATTAAATTATTCATTGTCATGTGCTTTGACTCAGCACGTTACCCTAACATTCTCCTTTGTAAATAACTTTCATCCAATTGTCACGGCATTAACCGTTTGTGCATTTTACTGTGATGAATTTTACAAGTACAGATGCAATCTGTTCAAGTAAGTAGGTTAAAATCACCTCTGAGAGTCAAAGGATTTAAAGGGATAGTAACCCTTTATTTTGATTACATAGTCTCAAGTACATAACATGAAACGTTAACATGACTGGATTTCCCAATAGGCAGAATAGAATAGGTAACTGCGGGGACCTTCATCTGTGCAGACCACATGGCACTCAAAGGGTTATTCAAAGGGTTAACTTCTGAAGAAGAACCCTACCTCCATTATAAAAGTATTTCAACCTACAGAAGGAAAGACCACTCGATTCTTAGATTCAAAAACAGCTCCAGGTTTACTGTTATACTGCATTATACATTGGGACTATAGTAAGAACGTTTCACTCCAATTTATTCCATATATTTCGTCACTATGGAATATATTATTATGTATAGAGTCACTATTAATATATTGTATTATTAACTAGTGTAAAAGCCCGTGTACATGGGCCAAGGTCTGGGTAATTTTAACCCTTTGAGTGGCAGAGGGGTACACAATGCATTGCTTTGCAATACGTTGCATACACCTCTGGCACTCAAAGGGTTAAGAGGCCGCTACCTCACTGCTCCACACAATGCAGTCTTGCGTCGCTTCACTCTCGATGCAATCATGTGCAGTAGAGGCTGCCTGAAAGCGGGCAATCTCTACTGTGCATGACTGCATCATGACAAACATCCTAGCGAATTATTATATAAGGATATGTACATGTTTACTTGGTTTATACAGGTATACCTGTTTGTTTTAACTCTATATGCCTTTTGGTGGTCATTAAATTGTATTTTGAATTTCTGATCTCAATACCATTCTTTGTATATATTTTTTATATAATATTTTTATTTAGTGTGCTCTCCCATATATTCCATTTCTTATGTGTTTGTACTTGTTCACATTAAAGTCTTAACGTTGGTGGCATGTATACAACAGTATGCTCTATAGTGATCATATGCTCTAGTACAAGAATGGTCAATATGAGGCCCTCCAGTTGTGGAGGACTACAATTCCCAACATCTCCAGACAGCCATCTACAGATGATGGAAGTTGTAGTCCTCCACAGCTGAAGGGTCTTTGGTTGTCCAATCCTGTTTTAGTATACACCCAGTAGTGTAGATGCATGAGGAGAAAGCCAGTGTCCCAGCATAGAAAATGAACTGCACCAGTGTGAACATACACACTCCTCCCAATAACTTCTGAAGAAGCGCACAACCTCCATTAAAAAAGTATTTCAACCTACAGAAGGAAAGACTACTCGATTCTTAGATTCAAAACCCTGTCTTACCCCATAACCACGAAGCATGCATTGATGTCACACAAAAGAAAACAAAGACTAAGGGATGCAGCCTCTCTCTAGACAGTAACATCTATCTAATTCTACTGTGATTCTATGCACTGTCTTTTTCACTGTCTCTACAGAGTCCATTGTGACAAAAGTTCCACAGATAACAGAAAAAATCAATTAGAGCCCTTTTATTGACTTGTGAGGAGTTTTCACACCACAATGAGTCTTCTTTGGGTAAACGTCCCTCCCATCATCTCCTTCACACCGCTGTCACTGTAGGAGGCTGCCCTAATTTCTTTTAAAGAAGTCAGCCTTCAACAGTAACAGATTGTCTCATCTGTGCTTGCTATCCATTTTGTCTAATGGTGAAAAGCTGGCAACTGCCATATACACAAAGAAAAGAACAGCAGTTCTGGGAGAAACCTCCTGTACCATTAAGAACAAAAGAAAATTCCCATGAATTAAATGGGGCCTTTAACCTACTGAATGTGAGGTCTCCAATGCATTTCTTCACACTAAAATAACATTTGCCCCAGTCTGACTGCTATACCAAGATATAAAAGAGTAATTCTGGGTCAAATCAATTGTGTACATAAGATTTCAGCAGCTCTTACTTTCGAGAGGTTTATAAACATTTAAAGCTTATGCATTGTACATGTGTATTGCATTCATCACACAGATAGTCACGTATTGATATAAAGTAATAGGGCTTAAAAAGATTGTGGGTGTAGTGAAAAGAGTTTCTCTCAATAACTCATTAGTCAACAATTGTGTGAATGTAACAAAGTACCCAGCACTACCACAGATAAATCCAAGTGTAAATCAATATGTAAAAACATCAAACACTTGATTCATATTAGTAAAAAAGTACATCCAAGAAACATGCTGGCCAAGTGTGTTTAAATGGAGACACTCACAGGTGATTAAATTCAGACAGCTCGATCTGCTATAATGTCATGACAGACAGATCGTTTCGAGTTTGACACGCTTACTCAAGAGCTAATTTTTTGAGATCATGAGTAAGTATGTCAAACATGAAATGTGTTGATCTATCTGTCATGACATTGTACCACATTGATTTGACTAAATTGAATCACCTGTGAGTCTCTCCATTTAAAGGGATAGTAATGTTTCGTAATAAAAGCAGCTCTAATTAATCATCATAGTATTTGGGCCTTGGAGAGTGTTACTTCAATTCTGTCAGAGTTGTAGTTTAGGAGTAATTCAATGACAAAGTATCCACCTCCCATCGCTTTTACTGATGTAACACTGCTCAGCCAGATCAGAAGGGAGGTGCCCAGGTAGATTGCAGAGAGGGACAATCTTCAATTAAGATAAGGGAAAAACCTGAAAAACTTGTCAAGGGGGGCAGGGCTTTCATTGTTCTCATAGGAAGAAGATTGTCCCCTGCTGTTACCTGTCTGGTCTATGGACTGCATTTCACATCTGAGGAGAGATGGCTTACACTAGGTAAAAGGGACGGGAGGGGAAACTTTGCTTGTGAATATCTCTTAAACCATAAAGGTTTGAGAGATAAGACTTATATTGTTCTTCATGTTTTTTTAATGCCTACAAAATAAAATAAAGATAAAACAAAGTATTACTATCCCTTTAAACACACACTTGGCCAGAACATTTTTGGAAGTACTTTTTTACTAATATGAATAAAGTGTTTGATGTTTTTATAATATGGACTTATTTGGATTTATCTGTGGTGGTGCATGATACTTTGTTACATTCAAATCAAGTTGTACCTTAGGAAATAAAAATCCCCCAAACTATCATTGATTCAACAGAGGCCTTTAGCCACTTGGATGTTAAAGAGGTCCCAAAGTTATTGTTTTACCTTTTATATATTAAAATATTAATATTCACTAGTTTAGACATTATTCAGAATTTAATATGACTCTCACTCATTTTCCTTATGTCTCCTGTTCTCTAGAGAACTGGGTGAATGAATGGGCGACCAGTTGCCACAGCAACCTGCTCAGTGTTGACTCACTTGGAGACATTTGTCTTAACGTCCGTTGTTTTGATGCATCTTGAGAACTGACCAAAGCTGTGAGTCTAGAAACAAATGTGTCAATTTGAGTTAATGCCAGGAATGTTGCCATGGCAACTTGTCAGTCTCATGAGTCAGTCCCTTTTATTTGGGGACTAGGCTGATGTAATGGAAAGGGGTAGGAGGGGAGAAAGAAATGCTGAATAACTCTTAAACTAGTGACCATTAAAGACTGTGACTGACACACATCACGAGCTTCAGTAATTTACCAAGCATTAAAAGAAAAAATATGAGTCATTTATATGCCTTTAAACTGTAAAACCATTGCTATGCATACCTCCCAACATTTCAAATGGCCAAAGAGGGACACTTTTATTTTAGATAGTTTACGTGGGATGTGGCTGGTGGGCAGGGCATTACCGAGAGGTTTTAGGCTAATTCATGACCTACTGACACTTATGTGTGTAACCTAATAAATGATTTATAACAAGACCAAAGTATTTTATTTACACAGACTAATGTATAAACACATGTACTTAAGTTTAAACAAACATTAATGTGAGTTTTATTGCTGTGGAGCAATGTGATTCACTTCTATACACACCACACAGTCTGATCTCCTAAGCACAGGGACATCATGGTGGTAAAGAGGGACAGAGGGATTGGGTCTAAAAGAGGGACTGTCCCTCCTACAGAGGGACACATGGGAGGTCTGGGTATGTATGTCATAATTCATAAACAAAAGTATCACTTGTTTTGCTGAGCTTTCTACATTTCTGATCCATTGAAGGAGTGGCCAGTCTTTACTCTTCTTGCTGTTGTTGGACTACATCTTATATCAGCCTAATCTAGCCATAGGTTGCTGAGTCCCTGATCCAGGACAAGCAAATAAAATGTGGTACTATTATATATTTTGCTATAACATTTCCCAAAAATGTATTCTTTATATTGAAAGGTGCTGTAACTTCAAGTAAAAATTTCCCACAATCCATTACAATTTAATGATGTTAGAAAAAAGGTCCAAGGCAGAAAACGCTGTTTAGAATTGGTGCTAGATTACAGTGTTACACCAAATACCATCAGAATTGTCTTTGGTAAATGATTTAATACCCATGCTCCATGTTTTACCCAACATCAAATAAGTAATATCAGAATCTTTGTTCCTTGTCATCTTATTAAGTTATTGGGCTAACCACAGAATCAAAAATATAAGGCAAGAATTTCTAGCTCCGTGGGGGATGCATGGGTAGCTTTGAAGTACATAATGTATTTTTAAAAAGTATATTATTTATTGACAGGTACTAGAAAAGATTAGGAAAGCAGTACTCCCCAATGTAATTACACCAATATGTCTTCAGTTCTACTATAGTTACTGTAGTTGGCTGCAAAAGTGAGTTCATGTGAATTTGTCAATGGGAAGTTAAAGAGCAAATATTGGGTTAAAATTAAGTGCAGGAAACCTAATGTGGGGCAATTCTGGAGCAAACTAACTGCATTATTGGGACTCAACATTCTCTCAATATTCCCTTTGTTGTAACCTTTTGAGTACCAGAGGGGCACGCAATGCATTGCCTTGCAATGCTTTGAGTACCCATCTGGCACTCGAACAGTTAATTAAATGTGGCTTCAGCCCCCTTGAAAGTGATTCAATGCACTGGAGAATTTTTTTGCTTTCAGGTTTTACATTTCCATTTAAATAATTGGGAATTTTAATTATTTCCCTTTGGTGTAGTTAGCTTTTTGTAGATTTGTATTTGAGTCGTAGAGATTGTTATTTCAATACTGTCAGAGTTGTAGTTCAAGAGTAATTGAATGATAAAGTATCGCCCTCCCGCCCCTTTTACCTAGTGTAACACTGCTCATCTCAGATGTGGAATCTGGTCCTGGGACCGGACAGCTCACAGCAAGGGACATTCTTCTTACCTTGACAGGTTTTTCAGGTTTTTCCTTTTTCTAACTGAAGATTGTCCCTTTCTGCGATCCATCCAAACAGTCTTGCTGCTCTGTGGTGAGCAGTGTTATATCATTAAAAGAGGCGGGAGGGGAACACTTTATCATTCAGTTACTCTTGAACTACAAGTCTGACGGTATTGCAATAACACTCTCCATGGCCCAAATATTATGACGATTATTTGCAGCTGCTTTTATTATAAAACATTACTATCCCTTTAAGGAGCAGAGTGGTGTGCAATTCCTTGAACACCCCTCTTGTGCTTAAGGAGTTAAGCATGCTGTCCCAAATCTGTTTTTATTGCAGTAAACCTAACAAGTAGCCTAGGAATATACTGTGCAGCCCCAAAGTGGATCCTGCCAGCAATGTTATGGGGAAGAAATATTAATCCCACATCTGTCTATAGTACAGATCTAAAACAGAGGAGCCCAAAAGTACAGTTTCTGGTTTCACTTGTGTCTCTGTTTCCTCAAATTCGACTCAACACACTATACTCTGCATGCATTCACTATAAGTGAAGCCTGAGATTTTAAAGTTTTTGACTCAACTGCTTCCTTTAAAGGGATAGTAATACTTTATAATTACTATCCCCCATATTGTACATATTTGTAAAATAATTTAGTAGCCCCCAGATTCATCTCTCAAACCTTTATGGTTTGAGAGATAACCGAAGGCAAAGTTCCCCCCTCCCTCCCCCTTCACTGAAGTCAGCATTGTGCTGACTGCAGGGATATCTGGTCTGACTTTAATCATGCGGCTCTGCAGCAGAGCTGCAATCGCGTTAGTGAAAAATAATTATTTCACTGAAACGCTCTTCTACATGTGCTTGCAAACCAAGCACATGTAGAAGACCGTTTCAGTGAAATAATTCTTTGTCACTAACAGGATCTTGGCTCAGCTGCAGAGCCACAAGTCTGTCGTATGACAGACTTCCCCTGCAGTCAGCATAACGCTGACTTCAGGGAAGGGGGAGGGAGGGGGAAACTTTGCCTTTGTTTATCTCTCAAACCATAAAGGTTTGAGAGATGAACCTGGGGGCTATTAAATAATTTTACAAATATCTACAGTAGGGGGATAGTAATAATAAAGTATTACTAACCCTTTAAGATGCCAAAACTGCAACACTTGCTGACCTCAAAATGCACTGTTTGCCTGAGCTGAATTATTTGCTTATGAGGATCTATTGCATGGTTTTCCCCATTGTGCCAAACAAACTTGATATTTATTGTGATCATTAACGCGAGTAGACACTGTCCAGTCATTCCCAAAAATCATTCGTTTTTTTTTTCAAATGATCTTTAAAATAGTTTAATTTAAAACAAACTGCAGACCAAAGGAACATTTTCTGCAATGCCAATATGATCCACTGATGCTTATTGTATACATTTGATAAACTGCTATTTAAGCACAATATATGTCAGAGAAAATTTAGATGCAACTAAAACGCAGCCTTACATACACTCAATACATAATGCACTATCAACACAATCACTATGGGGCCAGTTGAATGAAATAGCAGTAGTGCTATTAGCACCAATAATAAAAACTTCATAATTATGTTATGCAGACAAATATACCTATAGCTATTAAACTGAGCTAAATTCCACATCAATAAAACTCACATTGATTTTTGTGTAGACTTCACTGTATGTGTTTATAAATTTGTCTAGATAAAATACTTCAGCTTATTATATTCAGCTATATAAAGTGGCGTCAATAGATTAAGAAATAACCTAAAAACCTACCCCCAGGAGTCTTTTGGTGCCACTTGGAGAGAGTGAGAAGAGGAGTAGCTGTCTGAGATAGTGAATATCTACCTGTGTCTGGGGCAGGAAATAAACCCAGTCTGCACGAATTGCTGTTTCTCATATATGTGACTGATAGCCATTTTGTTTGTGAGCACCCACGAGTGGAATGATTTTGGTGGTGTACCGTGATCCTGCTTTTATTGCTCTCTGTTGCTCTCCCTTTTGTCTTTCCTGCATGTATATACTTTATTAGGGATTTTCAAGTTTAGAAAAACAAAGGTATTCCCACTGTTGGCATATGCTCAGACCCAAAGTTATTACAGCTCAAACGGTTGTTTGCTTTGTAATATTAACCATTTAGTAGCAGTGCCACCTGCTGAACAGTCATTTTTCTACTGTGTTCTATGGGGCTCTTAGTGACACTTCAAGGGTTTTAAAGTCCCCTATGGTGCAACTGGTTTGTGCCAGAATTTCTTGGGGTGGCAAACAATAACGAAAATCTAGTAAGTTACTGTGACAGACAAAGAAACAAGAGCCATCAAGGTCCCTATATGAGGCCCATTTCCTTTATAGAAAAGGTCCATTTCCTTTATACATGAAACCTATTTCTTCTGTACATATGGCCTATTTCCTTTATGCATTAGGCAATTTCTTTTATACATGAGGCATATTTCCTTTATACATAAAGGCAATTTCCTTTATACACAAGGCCCATTTCCTTTATACATGTGGCCTATTTCTTCTATACATAAGGCCTATTTCTTTTATACATAACACAATTTCCTTTATATTTCAGGCCTATTTCCCTTACACATAAGGGCCATTTTCTTTATACGAGGCTATTTCCTTTATCCATACAGGCCATTTTCATTATATATGAGAGCAATTTCCTTTAGATGTGAGGTCATTTCCTTTATATATAAGGCTTATTTCCTTAATACATAACCATTTTATACATGAACCCCCATTGTTTTTATACATAAACCCCATTACCTTTATACAAAACACTTATTTCCTTTACACATAAGGGCCATTTCCTTTATCTGTAAGATACTTTTCTTTATACGAGGCTATTTTCTTTATACATAAGGGCCATTTTATTTATACATGAGGTCCACTTCCTTTATACATGAGACCCATTTCCTATTTCCTTTCTATATAAGGCCATTTACTTTATTTATGAGAGCTATTTCCTTTATACAGTAACCACATTACCTTTATATATAAGGGCCACTAACTTATCCTTTATACATGAGACCCGTTTCCTATTTCCTTTATACATAAAGACATTTCCATTATACATGAGAAACATTTGATTTATACATGAACCCCCATTACCTTTATACATAATCCCCATTACCTTTATACATAAACCCCATTGCATTTATACATGAAGCTCATTTCCTTTATACATAAGGCCCATTGCCTTTATATAGAAGGGCCATTTCTTTTATACTTTAGTCTATTACCTCTATACATAAGGTCTATTTCCTTTATACATAAGGTCCATTTCCTCTAATCATAAAGTCTATTACCTTTATACATAAGGTCCATTTCCTCTAATCATAAAGTCTATTTCCTCTAATCATAAAGTCTATTACCTTTATACATAAGGTCCATTTCCTCTAATCATAAAGTCTATTACCTTTATACATAAGGTCCATTTCCTCTAATCATAAAGTCTATTACCTTTATACATAAGGTCCATTTCCTCTAAACATAAAGTCCATTTCCTTTATACATAAGGTCCATTTCTTCTAAACATATTACCTCTATACATAAGGTCAATTTCCTCTAAATATAAAGTCCATTACCTCTATACATAAGGTCCATTTCCTCAAAACATAAAGTCCATTTCCATTATACGTAAGGTCCATTTCCTCTAAACATAAAGTGCATTTTCTCTAAACATAAAGTCCATTACCTTTATACATACGGTCCATTTCCTTTATACATAAGGTCCATTTCCTTTACCTTTATTCATAAGGCTGATTTACTAAGTAAATTGAGCAGTTCTGGAGCAAAACAACTGCATCATAGGGGTCATATAAAAATCCCCAGTTCCCATTGATTAAATGGGAATTTTAACCCATTGACTGCTAGATAAGTATCCAAAGCATTGCTCCTCAACATTTAAAACCCCATAATTGAACTGGAATTTTAATTTGCCTCCTATGGTGCAATTGGTTTGCCCCCCGAAATTCACCACATTGGCTATAAGATATGCAATTCAGAAAGCAAACTAGATGCAATTCTGGAGCAAACCAACTGCACCATAGGTGTCAAATGAAAATGTATCCAAAGCCCACTGATTTAAATAGGCCTTTTAACCCCTTGGAGCAAACCAACTGCACCATAGGGGTCAAATGAAAATGTATCCAAAGCCCACTGATTTAAATAGGTCTTTTAACCCCTTGATAGCTAGAGTGTCCATGAATCATAACATTCAAGGGGACAAAAAAAGTCCCATTTAAAATCAATTGGTATTATTATTATTTCTACCTTATGGTGTCCTGTTGGTTTGCTCCAGAACTGAGTATCTTTAGCTTATATCATTGCACCTTTAACCCTTAGAGTGCCAGAGGGGTTTTCAATGTGTTGGATACCTCTTAGGTACTCAGAGGGTTAAGGATCTTTCTAAAGATGAGTAATTCTGGAGCAACCCAACTGCACCATGGGGAACAAATAAACATTTCTAAAATTCCCATTGATATAAAATTCCCATTTAAATCAATTGGAACTACCCTCCCCCATGTTGCAGTTGATTTGTTCCAGAATTGCTCATCTTTGCCTTCCTCGGTACAGCACTACTTTATGTTTTGTAAGTGAGAACAATTAGCAAAAAGTAGAAATGATTGTGTTATTTTAGTATATAGTGTATATATCTTTATTTAAATATGTTCCATACATGTACACAGCACTTTACACTAATAGGACAATACAAATGACAGGACAGGGATAAGAGCATTAGGCTTAAGTGCAATCACCGCATTATTGGTGGGAGATACGTGCAACCGTCTGAATCATACATTGGGAACCCTGCCCCAAAGAGCTTACAATCTAATTAAGTGAAAATGTAAGTCATTTAAGTAAAAATCAAGCTAAGCTATGATGTCAACTATATTTGTGTTTTAAGATTTATTTTTTAATGCATATAGCTTAATTTTCATTTATAATACACAATTTTTGACCACATTTATTAAGGTTGCCCAGCGAGGTTGTTCAACACATGAAATTAATTAGCAAGCATTTATGCGTTTTTATTAAACAATTTATTGATGAAAATTGTGTGTGCCACGTGAACCTAAAATATCGTATAAAGTCATTTGAGGAATAAAAAAAAGCCTTTTTTTTACATTTATGAAATAAAAAAACTATTTGGTTTTATGTAGGATAGCGAACAGGATTAACCCTTTGAGTGCCAAAGAGGTAGCCAATGTATACCTCTCTGGCACTCAAAGAATTAAAATCATGGCTCAGATTGATTTTAACCCTTTGAATGCCATGCATTCCGTACCCCTCTGGCATTCATAGGGTTAATGTAAATGCTAAAAAAAAAATTAGGATAAATAAGGTGTCGTTCTGGAGCAAACCAATTGCACCAATCAACATATAGGAATGATTAACATTTCCATCGATTTAAATTGGAATTTAACCCCTTATGCATTGCATCACAATGCTGTGGAAACCTCTTTTGCATTTAAGGAATGAAAACCCCTATTTAAAGAAATGAGAATTGTTATTTCTCCCCCACGGTACAGTTGGTATGCCCCAACACTGCCCTCCTTTAGCTTGCTGGACCCGACTCTAATTTGCTACTTTTATCTATTTGTTCTCATTTACTAAACATGAACGTACAATAGTAAATCTCAGCAAACGCAGGTGCAAATGAACAATTTTTTGACAAAAATGCATATTTTTTAGAGCGACATTTATAAACGCATCCATTTGTTTAATAAATACACTTAAATACTCGTTCATGTATTTTTTCGTTTAAAAAACACGGGAGCTTCTTTAGTAAATGTGACCCAATGATTTCAATATATAGGATGCAAATGAGATCTAGCAAAAATATAATTGATATCACTGTGTCATTGAATGCAGACTTGTAGTCACGCTTTGCCAGCTGTATTTCAATTGTAATTCTTGTAGCTAGTAATTTCCTTTCTTGGATGCCTTCTCTTTCATTGTCTTACAATAGGAGATGGGAAGATCCTCTTACCATGAGCTGCATGCTGTGCAATGTAACAGTTCATGCACACAATGGTATCAGAATACATCCTTAGCCACCTGACTGCCTGCTGTTCATTAGGACTCTGGGGAAGGCTAAAGGAGTGGTTGGTGATGCTGAGAGTGATCTCACTGCCTCCAGCTCATCTTTCATTAAGGAGGATCCCTTTGCTCTCAAGCTCCTCCAATCCTAGAATCAGGAGGAGGGGTCACAGCTGCTGATACTGTGATAAGAAGTCAGACAATAACAACACACCAAAAAGAGCAAAGCTTAACCAAATTCCAACCCGCTCATGAACTAGCAACACGGGTGTCCACTGTCCTTTTCATCATGATGTCTATGAACAGCAAACAGGCATTCAGCATGCATCCAATTCTACATGAACCCAAATATACACCGCTTCACAGTAGCTCAGAGGCTATCCGGAGAGCCTGTCTTCCTAACCCACAGGTAAGCTTCAGAATATTGTATTAGTTTTTTTTTTTTTTTTTTTTTTTTGGGGGGGGGGGTTATGTTTATAGCTTATCTCTGTTTATATGTACCTGGTAAAATGATACATCTGCTGTTTGTATTATAATAAGGCTAAATGTAATGGAAAGTATTATCACAAATTTGTAGTGTATAAAAAAAATATTTCCTTATAATTTTGTATTTTATATTCTCTCTTGAATTGAGTTGTGAGACTCTAATGCCACTCTCAGTGTTCTCTGGCAATGCAAATGGTTAAACCTTTGAGTGCAAGAGGTTGTGTACCCTTCTGGCACTCAAAGGGTTAACAGCATGATTCTAAATACATTATTGATGAAAAAGGTTTTATTTTATTGAATGTGGAAAATGACGTAGGTGTCAATATTTAAATATCTAGTATTGTATTGCATGTGCTGCTTTCTTTACATGAAATACATATGTTTGCTTTATCCACCCTATATAAAATGTAATGTATATGTTAACCCCTTTAATGCGAGGGACATCTCCAGTCCATTGCTTCGCAATGCGTTGGATACATCTCTAGCATCCAAGGAGTTAAGATACCTTTAATATTTGATAAATATGTTATAAATAGCTGCACTTATTTTATAGAGTACTTTTCTATCTTTTTGAAAAGTATTACTGATTTTATGTTTTTTAAGGATACTGTGCAATCACTTATAGCTATGCTACTGAAAAGACAATGTTCACTTCTAGCTCTGTACAAAGTAAAGTGTCAGTGTAACTGTATGGTATTTTCATTTCTTACAGCTCCAAGGTAACATATTTGCTGGCTTTGATGAGACTTTGCTACGAGGAGCTGAAGCTTTGGCTGCTGTGGATATTGTATCTCAAAAAACACATCCTTTTAAACCAGATGCCACCTATCACACCATGAATAGTGTGTCCTGCACTCCAACTTCTTCAACGGTGCATTTGCATCATCCTTCTGTCCTAACAACTCATCACTCACATCATCATCATCATCCTCACCATCAGCCCTCACAAGGCTTAGATGGAGATCTTCTAGACCACCTAAATCCTGCCCTCACCTTAGGAGGTGTTCCAGGACCAGATGTTGGATCAACACCCTCCCACCCACATGCACATATGTCAGCCATTAACCACATGGCCCACCACACACAATCTATGAACATAACTCATAATCATAATTTGGTAACTCATGCAGCACTCTCATGTTCTGAAAGTGAAACAGACCCAAGAGAACTTGAATCATTTGCAGAAAGATTCAAACAGAGGCGCATCAAACTTGGGGTAACACAGGCTGATGTTGGGTCTGCCTTAGCCAACTTGAAGATCCCCGGGGTTGGTTGTCTCAGCCAAAGCACCATTTGTAGGTTTGAATCACTTACGTTATCTCATAATAACATGGTAGCTCTGAAGCCCATTTTGGAAGCTTGGCTAGAAGAGGCAGAAAGAGCACAAAGGGAGAAAATGGCCAAACCTGAAATATTTACTGGGGGAGACAAGAAACGCAAACGTACTTCAATTGCAGCCCCAGAGAAAAGATCACTGGAAGCCTACTTTGCTGTTCAGCCAAGACCTTCTTCAGAGAAGATTGCAGCAATTGCAGAGAAGCTAGACTTAAAAAAGAATGTTGTAAGAGTCTGGTTTTGTAATCAAAGACAGAAACAAAAAAGGATGAAGTTTTCTGCAACGTACTGAAAAGCACTGTTTTGAACTAACATATAAACTGGTTTCAATCTAAGGGAATAAGGTAAACTGAACATTATATATGTACCACTTCAACCATCCTTTTTGTTTTCATATTTTGGCAAATGAATGAACTGATAAGGGACTGTGACTGGAGCACAATATCCACCCATAAAGTTGTACTGGTGAGTGGAAAGTTTGGGAAAGTGTCATTGTTTTGACTGAGACTTTTTTTGACCCAATAGCCCTTGAACATATGAAATAAAAATTTGAATACAATCAAAAGGAATGAAAATCAAGCTAACGAAACTTGAAATGTCCATATGTTTCTCTCAGTTTGACCTGCCCTTTTATATTTATTATTGTAAATATTAATCTGTGATGATATTGCATCAGTGATTAAACATTTTAAGTTATTATTAATATAATTTGCTGTACAGCACACAAACCTTGAGTATAATTTAATTTAATAAAATGACTTCCACTTTAAATATGCATTCCCATTGCATGGTTTACTTAACTTTCTTTCTTAAAATCCCATAGCGTTTGCAATAACTGTTCTGTTTCTACCTCATCATCAGCTTGAAAGCACATGTCTGGGATCATAATTCCTGTAGAAATGAAAAGTATGGTTAACTAGTCATATCCCTGCAATTTCACTGCAAAGATGCTTTGACAATCAGATCAGTCTGTTCACATTTATTCCTACGTTCCCCTTGAAAAGGCTAGACAGTGTGTTTAGGACTTTATATTGTCTTCAGCATTTCAGCACTGTTCAACTGTACGTGTGTGTTAGTTATTTTACGTTAACCCCTCGAGTGCCAGAGGGGTGCACAATGCATTCCATACCCCTCTGGCGCTCAAGGGGTCAAACCCTTTGAGTTCCAGAGAGATTTCCAATACGTTGTGTTGCACTGCGATGGATACATCTTTAGCGCTCAAAGAATTAAGGAAAATTGAAGAAGGATGAGAGTTTTATTTTTTAAAATTTAACTTATATGTAACTGATTCCACAATGATATTTAAAGTTAATTATTTTGAAAATATTCAACTTTGCACTTTCTTGGCAAGACACAAATTGCTTGGCATAAAATGGAGAGATTTCCCTATGTTTCTTTTTTATGAGTAATTACTTTTCTATGTGTGTACCGAATGAAAATTTTGTGTCTGTGTATGTTACAGAATTTCAAATAAACCATGCACGATTTACCTCATTTTTCTCTGTATAGTTATTTTGATGCAAGGTTTTATCATGTATCTATTTTATAAGATTATACAATACTTTCATATCTTCCAAATACAGGAATTATATGTCAAAAATGGGCAAGAAACATAATTATTTAAGTAATAAAACAAGTTATATGAGTCATATCCTTAATGGCTAACCAAGAAGGGTTAGGTAGCAAGCTGTCAAGACACTCAAAAAGGAGTTACCATTCAAAAGGTGGCAACAATGAGAACATTTTAGCAAAAAATATGTTAAAAAAAAAAAAAAAAGCAATAGTAACATTGACATAATTACATTTCTGAGCTAAGCTTTTTTCACAACTGTAATGTTTAGTAGTGTAAAGTTATAATATAGAAAGGAATGCATTACACATTTGTGTGTGGTATTAGTAACTATGGTGTATGGAATATATGTCAAACTATTAAACTCATAAACATTTAAACATAAACATTCATTTAGACAAATTGTTTGAATACTGTATAACTAAAATAAATAAATACACTTATTTTCTAAAAAAAATAATTTGTCAACTTTATAAATTCAGTACGGTAAAAGTATCAGCTGTTTCAAAACTAAACTAATAAACATTTTACACTGTACTAAACTGCAGACCATAGAAGCTACACTATTTATTAGTATGGATAGAAATGTAATCACATAAATGGTCGTTCTGCTTCAATAAAAGATGTGATTAACCCAGATTATATTGTGAGCATATTTAAAGTTGTAGGGCGATTACAAATTGTTAGAGCAGTAAAATATTGTTCTTTCCTAAGATATTCATTTCTTCAAAAGTATTATTTCATGCAAATTCTGTTAAAATTATGTTTGCTTGTCTGTTTATTCATGTGGGGGTGCAACCAAATTAAAATATGAAATAATAAACATATAAATTGTGAAATTATTTAATCTATATTTAATTGTAAATTTCTTGTTGTGCTTTATGAATAACTTACATAGTAAGCATAAAACTGTAAAAACAACATACATAAATACTTATGACACTCTACCTTAGAAAATGATTGTAAAGTGTAAATGTTTACTTAATTACATACAATTAAAATTTAAATACCTAAACTATAATATGTAAAATATTTTTTCAAATTATAAATAAAGAACGTTGAATGTGTTACATAAAATATGCTCCACTTCCTGTTATTTGTTTAACATAATGACAGGCAAATAATTAGGACCACAAATAACAAGAGATAACATAAAACACTCTTGCAACAGAAATCAAACAAGATTATTTCTTTAGTGCTTCAAATCGTTATGGTATGGTCCTGTAAATGATTTTAGAGTAAAATACAAGGAAATTATCTGTGAAGTAGCTGCTTTTCCTGTTAAAATATTAAGTTCTTATACAACTGGCTTGGAACTAATTAAGGAAAAAGTAACCCTTTATTTTACATATTCTGTAAGGACATAATGTATAAAGTTAAATTACCTGTAATTGTTATTATTTTTATTGTTTTGTGTACATAATTTTTTTACACCTTTCTGTCCCTGACAATGATCTGCCTGGTGATGTTTGTGCAGATCTTTCTGTCACTGAACATGAAAGCAGGACAGTAATAAAATGTAGAAAACTGCAACAATGTAAAATAGAAGGCACACAGAGCATTCAGTGCTGCAGTGAATGTAACATTATATTACATCCTTCTTTGATGGTCTATTGACCAGGAAACCCTTTGGAAACTGAGATGCAGGCAGCTCACTGTCAGCAACATAAGAGTAAAAAATAGCTGAAACTAAAAAAAAACAACAACAAACAAACATGTTTAGGCAGTTTGACTGTAATTATTATTCGCTTGCAGAATATGTAAAGTCAAAATATAGGGTTACTCTTTCTTTAATACGCTCACTATTCTTTGTGGAGTAAAAGACCACAACATTTTAATTTGTGTAATACAATTTTTTATAATTAAATGAACACATAAACACGTCAGAAAATGTAAGAATTATAATATTTATTTTCATTTTCAAATTAGCAGAAAAAAGGCACAGTACTCCAAATTCATGTGATCAGTTAAAACATCAGCTATTGTATCTCACATTAGAAAATATCACAGCATTCATTGGTATTCTATGGAGTTGCTATATAATGGGCTGTACAGACTAGGATATCCCAGATTAAACACAGGTGAGTTGATCACTAGCATATGCATTTGACTGACCCACCTGTGCTTAATCAGGGATATCCTTAAATCTTAACCTGGATAAGGCTCTTGAGGACAAAATTTGAAACCTCCGCTTAGTCAACCTGGTGAGTCAGATTTATAACATAACATCATATAAAGAGATATAGCTTGTGAGATAAAATACCACTGTTATATCACTATATAGCTTTATGCCTACCTCATCTAATATAATGATATATATATATATATATATATATATATATATATATATATATAATCATAAATAGTAAAGAAAAATATATTTCAATATGTACATAACTGTAATCAACTGTATACTCTCAATGTAAATGGATGAATAAAAGAGATTTTTGTTAGTTTATTTGTCAAATTTGTATAACTCATATATTTCTTCCTTATAATAATATTTACCTTTGCCCAATCCAACTGTTAATAATAAATATGTTAGAAAACATTCATCTATACTTTCTTGCAAAAGAGAAATCAAGTTTCAAGAGACTCTGCTGCATGTTTAAATAGAGGCTACAGACCTCCCCAAACAGGCATACACACTTATGTCTTTTTTTTAAAGAATGCCCCCAGGTTCTGAAAACACATAACTTACACTTCTGGTTGCAGAGGAGCTGAACATATTTATTACACACTATAATTTTTATTTTACTTTTTCTAAGCTTCTTACAAACTTTTACTATGGATGTCAAGCTGACCTGAAGTTGCATGGTGTGTGTCTGTAATACCAAAAGCTGCACTTCAGGGTATGCACAGTGGACACACTCTACCAATGTTAGAATATAATGCCAGCAAGCCCCTCACCACCATTCCCATGGCATGCTCAGGGAAATGGACAGTGATTGCTACCAAGTTGTCTATTCCATGCTAATACATTCATTAAAGGAACACCAACAGTCTCATTTGCCTACTTTTGATGCAAGGGGTGTTAAGGGGAGGCTTTTTTATATTCATAAATTTGCAATAGGCAGGATTAGGGACTTAACAGCATTTTCAGCAAATGAACAAGAGTGGAATCACTGCCCCTTGTAAAAATGAAAGGAGAAAGTCCAGATATTTTATATTTAAGGACAACACTTAATCCTTTGAGTGTCAGAGGGGTAAGTAATGAATTGCAGAGCAATGCATTGCATACACCTCTGTCACTCAAATGGTTAAAGTTATAGGGCTAGCTATAAACATTTGTTTGTAAGTCTGTTATACGGAGGTTTACCTTTCTTGAGTGACTTTTTCAGCAGCAGTTGTACCTTCCATTTTCTTGTTTTTTTTCTGTATCTTGGTGGTTTATATCAAGTGTCATTAAATATTCTTAAAAAATATATACAAGAATTATAATTGTATAGCCAATGTGATAGTATTGTGATGCCCATTAGTAATAAACTCTTAGATGATAAAGATATCTCCATTACATTGCAAACCAATACACTGGCAACATCTTAGTAGGGCAAATTATGAAACTATAAGATAGACATCAGGCAGATTGTCAGTTGACCAACAGATGCAATGCAATGCTTTATGCATTTCCCATAGCATATTAAAAGATACCTACAGCTACCCATGTGTCTGTATTGTACACAGATTTATCTGTACACAAGTTATACATAGTCAAATTGTAACCAGTCTACTCCATAAATGGTTAAAAATATAAATATTTAATACAATATACAAATTAAACATGCATCAGTTTGGTGGTTTGTTCTACATGGGAATTGCATTAACACACAAGGAAATCTTTCATAAGCATAGCTGACTATAAAATCCGAAGACCCTCACTTACACCATTGAAAAAATGTCAAATTATATATTTAATTAAATCAAAAAGGTTTTTTTTTAAATGAAGGTAAAATGTATTGACTGCAAAGAAACAAAAAAAAATCAAAGAAATGTTTCATTAACTAATAAATGAAATGTCAATAAATGTTTTAATGTAAGTGCATGAAAAGGATGCCTTTGAACCAAAGATCACATTAAGTCAGAGTTTTACCCTTCAGTTTTCTCTTCGCCAGAATGGATATGAAACATTTTATGTATAGAAATAAAACATAACAAATGAGAACATTGCCACAAACATTGTAGTAGGTATCGTAATACGTACTATGGATATATAGTGGACTAACACCAATGTGTTATCCCACAATAATTATAATACTTAGCTCCTGAGGAAGTAACCGTGTGTTACGAAACGCGTAGAGCGATAATATATTTTATATATGGAATTTGTATTAGTCTAATTTATTGCCTAATAAGATTTTATATTTGTTTTTGGAGTTTTTTAATATCATTTGTATATTGTATTACAATAAATCAGTACTGGATACTGCACCACTAAGCTACTTTTATTTTTGGATCATATATCTATGGCACATTAAATGCCCTCTGTGCTAGTACTCCTAATAAGGATCCAGATATTTTTCCCATAAGAGGATTACTGTGGGATAGTGTATTCCTTGATATCTGGCTGTTGAAAAAAGGAGGAACATGGAAGAAGGACACAGGAGGAAGCTATTTGCACTACATCAAGAAAGAAGCCTACCTGGGGTTTATACCAGAAGAGCCAAGTAAACTCAGAGGCAGTATAGAAAACCTCTCGAACATGTGAGTGTACTACTATGAGAGCACAGGGTGCAGGTGGAGGTTTTACTGATTTATGAAATACTACGCTTAGAGAGACTTCTGCGCTTTTGTTATTATTATTGTTTCTGACTATATCGTAATAAGTACATCACAAAGCATACATCACAAAGTGTGATACTTCTAACTCCTTTGCGGTCTGACGTCCAAACTATAAGTTGCTAGCCCGTGTGGCAGTGAAAAAATGAGTGGTAGTATTTCATATTTAACCCTTTGAGTGCCAGAGGGGTACGGAATGCATTGCTTTGCAATGCATTCCGTACCCCTCTGGCACTCAGAGGGTTAAGTAAAACACTTTTTAAAACATTACAGGTCTGTATATAACAATTATCTTTTAAACCAGGTATGAACAATATGTGACCCTCCAGCTGCTGCTAGACTACAACTCCCATCATTCCTCGCCATCCATTGGCTGATAGCGAATGATGGGAATTGTAGTCTAGCAGTAGCGACGTATCACGATGCCCTTCATTTTTGTAAGCTCTGTGGGGTTGGAACTTAAATTCCTTTTGTTATTTAGTTTACATAACTGCTATTTCATTCATTTTTCTAGATGTTTATAGTAGTGAATAAAATATAAATAAGGATTTGATATTAACTTGGAATTTTTGCGCAGAGAATGGTAAATATGTTTTTGATATTATGTTAAAAGACATTGCAATAACTAACCAAACAAAAACAGAAACAATATTTCTGTTTGTGGTTTAAATACATCTGTAAAGCTGTGGCTTTGATGTGAAAACTTCATTGTCATACACCATAACAGACTGTGCTGATTAGTCTGGCTACTTATGCCAATTTAAAAATGATGTGACACATTTTCATTAATAATTAACTTAGGAAATCCAACAAACATTAATCTAATTAATGGATGACATTTACATTTTTTTGCAAAATAAACAACTGACTATAAACTATAAATAATGATCATTTGTTGCATAACTTAATTTATTTATTATATGCAAACTTCTAGAATAAATTCTCCGCTAAAATATATTCTTACGTTTAATTCAATGAAAGTCTTATTCATTAATGTCCTTCACGATAGTTTTCGGTGACTCTTTGTAGACCAGAGCAGTGAACAACGCATTGTGTTGGGCAACCACTGGACCTTATAGGGTTAACCCTTCGAGTGCCAGGGGGTACGGAATGCACTCAAAGGGTTAAAGTAATACCAGAAAAGCAACAATAATACACTTTGCTTACAAGCTATAAATCAATCTGATGTTATACCATAGTATTATTAATAATAATAATAAATGATCAATCATATTTCTTCTTATGTTCGCATGTTATTTTATTATGTTACCAGGGCAGATTTCAAACATAAAAGTTCTAAAATAATAAATAATGAATGGTAGACACAAACTTATTGATTCTGATTCTGATCTGATTGTACAACTTATTACACATATTACAGATCCCATACTGTTCAAATGGCTACACAATAAAGACAATAATATATAAATGTAGGGCTTACCCATCATGACAAATACAGGTATTGCCATAAAATACACAACTTTTGGTCTACTCCAATACAATATTCAGGCTTTAAAATATGTGATGCATTTTTCTACCTGATCAATCTATTAACCCTTTGTGTGCCAGAGGGGGTAGAACAATGCGTTGCGTAACTCTCTGGCACTCAAAGGGTTAACATTTCCCCTTTACTCTTTTGCATGCTGGAGAAGTATACAATGAAATGCGTTGGATACCTGTCTTGCACTCAAAAATCTAAACTGTATAGGAGTTTATTGGCGTTAACCCTTTAATATATGAAATACTTCTAATATTAAGAACTTATACAATGAATTCATGCAGTTATATTATATTTGATTAAAACCATGATTCCATTTATTTGTGTTATTATACCTAATAATAATGCAAATAATAATAGCAATCATTATTATTATTAATCATCATAATGAATATGAATTTAAAATGTTTCTTAACAAATAATAATTCAAAAATGAAATATAAAATACATTGTATTATTTTATATTGATTCCCTCCTTTGATATATTTTAGGCAACAAATGATATCCTAAAATTAACCCTTTGAGCACCAGGGGGTTTCCAAAGCCACATGCAGACTTTAACCTTTGGAGTGCCAGAGGGGAAAGCAACGCATTGCTCCGCAATGTGTTGCACACCCCTCTGGCACCCAAGGGGTTAAAATATATAGCCAGCTGATGGTTAAGATAACCATGTACATTGAATAAGGGAATCCCAGAACAAGGGGTAAGTAGGTGGCTAATGATTAAACATATTCTTTGCCAGTGTTTCTAATCTAGAAATGAGTGAAACGAGTGAATAAAAGCTTATTGATTGAAGGTTCAGCTTCCAGCTTTAAAACTCTATTAATTGTTTCTCCTATATGGAGCTTGCAACATTAGTTTGCCACTGAAACAATTAGTTGAGTTTTGTCAAGTGAAAGAGACACTCAGAAATCAATGGAGTGCCGTGAGAATGGTTTAAGTTTGCAGTAAACTTTGTGGAAATATCTCCAACTCTCATTAATGTATCCATCTTTCAATCTACCCATCCCACCACTCAGTAAGATCCAAACTCCCTCTTATCCAAAATTTGGCATTTCGCCTGGGACCACATTAATTCCTCTCTGTGGGCATTAGACAGGGAATATATTTTATTGTGTATATTTTTCCAATGAATGAGAGACTTGTTTTTAATCATGTTAGCATCTTTTAAGTCTGTATGATGTCTGCCCTTGTAAATTATGTAGCACTAGTTCAAGAGCCCGTTACCCAGGCCACAGTGCCACTGCCAGCCGGTCGCGGGGCAGTCATGCATAACAGAGACTGCCCACGTTGCGTCTGATACAGTGCCAGCCAGTTGCGCCGCAGTCATGCTCAGTAGAGAGTGTCCGCGCCGTGGCTGATACAGAGCTGGACGCTCCTTCAGAGCTCCCCGCTCTGTATCAGGTAGTCTCTACTGCGCATGACTGCAGCATGCGCAGCGGTCTCTACTGCGCATGATTCTAGCGAATTATAATATAGGATTGTTATTGTGGGAGTTGTTGCACTGAGGATGTTCGGTAATCACTCCAGACATCCACAGAAATGTTAAAACATTTCAGGACCATGGACAGAAATTGTTGCAACTGGATATTCATATGCGTTGCAGCCAGATATTTAAAGGGATAGTAAAAACATCAGCTCCAATTAATCTTCATATTATTTGAGCCATGGAGAGTGTTATTTCAATACTGTCAGAGTTGTAGTTTATGAGTAATTGAATAATAAAGTTTCCCACTCCCACCCCTTTTACCTAGTGTAAGTCATCTCCCCTCAGATGTGGAATCTGGTCTTAAGACCAGACAGCTCACAGTAAGGGTCAATCTTCTTACTGTGAGAACAATGAAAGCCCTGCTCACCCTGACAGGTTTTTCAGGTTTTTCCTTATACTCACTGAAGATTGTCCCTCTCTGTGATCCACCTGGACAGTCCTGCTGCTCTGAGGTGAGCAGTGTTACATCAGTAAAAGGGGCAGGAATACTTTATCATTCAATTACTCTTGAACTACAACTCTGACAGTATTGAAATAACACTCTCTACGGCCCAAATACTATGAAGATTAATTGGAGCTGTTTTTATTGTGAAACAATACTATCCCTTTAAGTTAAAAAAATGATATATGTCACATTTTCAAAATAATAGTCTCCAAATTAATATTGTCTTTACTCATTAATTTATGAGATGGACATTCCCATGCACGCACACATACACACACACACATATATTAACTTTTACTGTATTTTTCTATGTACATAGGTGTGCCATAATAAATTTGCATGTATATATTTGTGTGTGTGTGTGTATATATATATCACACATACACACACTTATATTCTTAATGAATTCTTCCTCTTTGTTCTCTTATCTAATTCCTGTGTTTTTTTCCATGAAGCGGAAAGCACATTTTCATAAATAGACCTTGGCCAAGTGCTTGGTATGAAAATTTAATGAAGTCTGGATGCTGAGTGCAGCCTGGGGGGGCCTTTGAGAATCATTTCAATGCAACATTAGCAGGGCAATTTCTCTCTCTCTCTCTCTCTCTCTCTCTCTTTCTTTCCATCACAGCCACACCAGACAATCAAGCAATACCAGCCCCCTTCTTTCTTGCAGCACTGATCCCCTAAAAAGGTGGGGGGGGACAGGGGCCAAGCTTCGTTTGACTTATCAATAAAATGTGAGCCTAGAATGAACCTTTCTAAGACATGAAAAAAAATGAACAGGTGCCACATCTCACACCACTAGTATTAAAAGTTTTAAATGCAGGCGATGCAATATTTATCACCTGAGATGATAAAAAGGCAAGTCAGTATTTTCCTGTCACAAATTCAAACAGCTTCAGCAAATGCTAAGGTGGAGAATCAGTTTGAGTTGTACTTTTATGAAGAGCTACTTTCCCCCTAATATTATTAAGAAAATGTTTGTTGCCAGAATCCAGGTAAGGCATTTTATATACAATCATTGATCTCCTACAAAGACTAAATATTATTTGAATATTAACTAATCAATCTAAAGAAATACTTTACGGGTACTTTATGGCTAGAACAGTAGAAGTTAACCTTTTGAATGTCAGAAGGGAACACAACACATGGCTAATTAATGCTTTGCATACCCATCTTGCAATCAAAGGGTTAAGGACTAGAGGGGGGTATGGCAGTCAAAGGGTTAAAAATGTTGACCATATTAGCAAATGGTTAACTGTCGGAAACACTAGAGACGTAGGAAACAAGTCACAATTAGTAAAACTAACTTAATTAATCATTCAATTGCCTTTGTATTGTCATTACCATGATCACTTACCAACCTTTGATCCTCATTGAATCTTAAGACAAATAAGCCCCGTGGAGCTCTGTATTTGCATAGCTGGTAATGAATATGTACTGCTATTAATAAATCCACATGAGATCTGCACAAAAAATATGTCAAAACAGAATAGTTTGTTAAAAAAAAGGCTTTTATCTGTCTTTTTTCATAGAATGCAATGCAGCACAATCCGTTGCTCTTTCACTGAAAGCATTTTAACGGTTTCCTCAACCCTTTAACCCTTTGAGTGCCAGAGGAGTACACAGAACATTTCTCTGCAATGCGTTGTGTACCCCTCTGGCACTCAAAGGGTTAAAATGTTTTGCACAAATTCATTTTTTTTTATATTGTACATAACTGCAAAATGTTGACATTAGTTAAATATTTATCATAAAATTAAATATGGAACGTTTCATTTTACCAATTAATATTTAGTCCATTAATATTCTGAATATGAAAACATTAATAAGAAGAAGCAAATGAATAGGTAACATTTTTATAGCATTTGATTTCATTAACAACAGTTTCATTTCCATAAGATATAATAAGGATTGTCAATTTTACTATTAGATAGTTATTTTGTGCTTAACCCTTTGAGTGCCACTGACCTATCCAATGCATCGGCTTTGCAGTGTGTTGGATACCTCTTTTTATCACTCAAAGGGTTAAATGGAACACTTTTAAAGGTGTATACCACTTGCAATTAGCAATAATACAGAGCAAAAGAGGCTAAGAATACAGTTGTTATAAATTAAAATGAAGGAAAAGGTTGCAATGTTCACATCAAGAAAAATGCTTGAACCCTTTGCATGCCAGAGGGGTATGCAATGCATTGCTTTAAGAAAGTAATAAAACAGAAATAATGGATCAATTTATTATTTCTTTAAAATGTAAACTTTGAACACGGTGAAGCATATTGGGGATCCATGAGTTATGCAGGTGCGCACCCATATTGGTCTAGGAAAGAGCAAGTTGACTGATGAGTTGTGATGCCCTTAATTAAAGGGGAAGTAACACTGCCTATAAATACCCCCGCACACACTTTGCTTACTATGGCCAGAAATCACATATCCTAATGGTGTGGTGTGTGTGTGTAATGTATTTGGTCCTAAAAGTTTTAAGTAGGCTCATGCATGTTGCCAGTAACTGTCATGTCTGACTCCATGAACATGACATCCAGTAGTGATTGAAGATGTGATCTATTGAAGGAAAACAGAAAGGCAAAATCTTAGGGGCCACTAGGATTTTCTGACCAAATTAATTAAGTGAGGAGGTTATTATTAAGAGGTGTTACTTCCCCTTTAACCAACAATAGAGTATCTTAGATTACTTATTTATATTTCTATAGTTGGTGTGTATGGATTTTAAAATTTGTATACCCACATTAACAGTTATGTTGAGTGTAATTTGAAAATATTTTTAACCCCTTAAGGACTAATGACATTACAGGACCATCGTGGCGGTTCTGCACTTAAGGACCAGTTGCAGTCCTGGCACCTGTTGGAATTCAGGGGTCCCCTCTTGGCTGCACACCGCTCAGGAACCCCTGAGTCCAATTCACAAATAAAAAAAAAAAATGCTCCGTGGTCCTTAACTGCCGGCCACGAACGGATTAAATACATTGCTGTATAACATCTAAAAAAATATTAATTCCATTTGGGTTCATTTTATTGATTACTAATTTTGTCAGGCATACTAAACCCCTTTGGTCACATGATGGGTAGCTGAAGGGCTTCATTAATCAATAGAATAAGATACACTTGCACTCTACATGGACAAAAAACTTCAAATATCTGTGATAAAATTACCAGTGGAATAGCACAATACTAGAATTGGATATTTAGCACAGAAGACTTACATCTGTTCCACTTCTTCCGCTTATATTTATTAACCCTTTGAGTGCCACTCTCCAATGCATTGCACTGCAATGCATCGGATACATCTCTGTCATTCAAAGGGTTAAGTTTTGTTATTTCTTCTTTATTGGATATGCAGTATAGGGATAGGGTAACCCCTCGGGGGGGGAGTCATCCAAGTTCAATCAACTGAAGGACACTTCATTTCTGTCATGAAAACTTGTTGTGGGAATAATGGAGCGAAATGGAGAATTTCAAAGCAAATGAACACACAGAGTACTGGCTTTTCCATGAAGTCAATAGAGATGTTAAGAAGCTCTGATCTGAAGCTAAAGTGACTTCATATGATATTTAAATCAAAACAAATCCTTTTTATTTAAATGTCTTTGCTTTTCATTGGAACTGGACAGGGCCTTTGATTCTTGTAAAAACTGTAGATGCTAATGATGGCATAACCAGCTTTGTATGGATGTATATGTTTATTAAAACAGAGGCAACAGGTAGTGTTGAGCGAGCACCCCGATGCTCGGGTGCTCGGGTGCTCTGACCGAGCACCCCCTGAGGCTCGAGTGCTCGGCCGAGCACCCGAGCCCCATTCAAATGAATGGGGGGACACGAGCATTACACCAGGCACCCCCTGCTCTGATGAGGGGAGGGTGCCTGGTCAATGCCCCCCTTCATCTCCGCTATGCCCCCTTCATCTCTGAATGCCCCCTTCATCTCCGCAATGTCCCCCTTCATCTCCGCTATGCCCCTCTTCCACAATGTCCCCCTTCATCTCCGCAATGCCCCCTTCATCTCCGCAATGCCCCCGTACCTCCAGTCCCTGGTGGTCCAGCGGAGCGTCTTCAGATCTGTGCCTCTTCCGGCACAGATCCCCGCCACCCGAACATGGCGGGCGAGCACATGGCGGTACTCGACGAGTACCGCCATGTGCCGAGCAGAGCGATGCTCGAGCCGATCCGAGCATCGGCCGAGCACGCTCGCTCAACACTAGCAACAGGTGTACATAGCACTTTCCAGTTTACATTTGGTATAGAGGGGATAGAATAAGTGCAGCAAGTAAGTGATTATACAATTATCATAAGGCGAACACTAGGTGAGCGTACATTAGGATAGGAGGTCTCTGCGTCATAGAGCTTACAATCTAAGCATAGGATGGGTGACATACAGATACAAGCAGGTAGAGGAGGAAGTGCAGTTTTTGACAGTAATAATCAGTACAATAAAATCAATATTAAAATAATTCTTGAGATATGTAAGCTGCATTCATGCTTAAAAAAATATGTATTTTAGAGAATGTTGCTCCTTTTTTAAAGGGAAACTACCACCCCACAAAATCTTTATCTTAATCCAGTCCCCATCCGGCCGGCTCCAAAAGGGACTGAGAGCGCAGGCGGATGGACGTCACTATGGCAAGATGTCCGTGCTTCCTGCTACTGTCAGCCTCGGAACAAGTGTAAAATCAGTTAAACCAGGTAATAATTCTGGCGACTAGCGCTACTAAGCAGCTAGTTGCCAGATGGGGACTGGATTAAGATAAAGATTTTGTGGGGTGGTAGTTCCCCTTTAAGTGTATACAAGTATATGTGGCCTGGCATTGCTCTGGGTGTGTAACATGCAAAATATTGTGCATAGACATCACACAGTCTTTCTGTCTCTCTTACTCCATCACTTTCTTGGCTTTTTGACACTGTCTGTCTGTCTTTCTCCTACAATTTGTCTCTCTGTTCATCATTCTTTTTCTCACTGCCTCATTCTTACTGTCTCACTTGTGCTGTTTCTGTTTCATCTCTCTCTCTTTCTCTCACTCTCTCACAGGGCTAGACATACATTCCAAGTGCCCCGTAGCCATACCTGGGAACTCTCCGGATTTGCCCCGGAGACTCCGGTTCTGACAGAGATTTACCGGGTCTCCGGGGCAGAGGCTGATTCCTCCGGATGTGGAGAGTTTCTATTGAAACTCTACCCACTTACACTGTTTCTCCCGCCGTTCCTCCGTCCCCAGCCTTCTGTGTGACATGTTTAACCCTCTGAGTGCCAGAGTGGTACGGAATGCATTGCTTTGCAATGCATTCCGTACCACTTTGAAACTCAAAGGGTAAAGCACCCCCCCGCTCGCGTCAAGCCCCGTCCCTATTTGACGCGATTAGCGTCATTTTTGTCACCCCCTGCTGAACAGAGGACTACCCTCCTGGTAACCCTCAGCTGGAAGTTCCCAGGTATGCCTGTAGCAAGGCACTGCAGATCTCCTTAGCTCTGCCCATGACCACATCCCCCATCACATAACCACACCCCTTGTCCATTTCACTGTTTCCTAGCACTGAAAATACCATTGGTCTTTAATAAACAAGAAACAAAAATAGCTTTATCTCCATGGTTAATAGAGATATATCCACACCTATCTAGCACCCAAGGGGATAAATAATAGCCTGTAAAGGCATATAAAACTTGTGCAGGGACATGTAAATTTCTCTGGCCACACCCACATCAGATAATATGGGTGTGGACAGCACAGCTGACGTGCCCCTCAAAATTTGGAGCTCTAAGCAGATGCCTAGTTTGCCTATTGAGAAGTCGGGCCCTACTTTCTCATTTATTTCATCTTGTTAATTTTTACTGTCTCAATCATTTTTTTTCTCTCTCTCTCTCTTTCCCTTTTGCTGTCTCTGTGTTGCTCTTACTTTCACGTAGGGTTGCCACCTTTTTTTCAAAAAAATACCGGCCATGGCATTGCTTCCATAGACTTAACATTGGACAGAAGCCAATTTTTTACCGGCCTGCCGGTAAAATACCGTCTGGGTGGCAACCCTACTCTCACGTCTGTCTCCTTTAGAGGGAGGATTGGAGGGTAAGTCCAAGAACAACTGGTGAACCACATGTAGGCCATCCCTGCTTTAGTCTGTGCAAGCTATAGATGCAGATGTTTTGATAACAGATATGCTGACTGTTTTGTTTCAATTATTATAGTTTGAAATTAAAAGGAAAAGGCATATATAATATAAAATTGGTAAAGCATGGTACCATTAGCCATAGAAAGAGTAGGAGACTAGCAGAGTAAAAATTATACTTTTATTGGCTGAGTGGCTCTAGGATGCAAGCTATCAAGACAACTAGGTCTCTTCTTCAGACATAATAAGAATGAAGACTGAATAGACAGGTTAAAGGGATAGTAATGTTTCATAATAAAAGCAGCTCTAATTAATCTTCATAGTATTTGGGCCATGGAGATTGGTATTTCAATACTGTCAGAATTGTAGTTCAAGAGTAATTGAATGATAAAGTATCCCCCTCCCACCCCTTTTACTGATATAACACTGCTGAGCTCAGAGCAGCAGGGAGGTGCCTAGGTAGATTGCAGAGAGGGACAATCTTCAATTAAGATAAGGGAAGAACCTGAAAAACTTGTCAAGGGGGACAGAGTTTTCATTGTTCTCACAGTAAGAAGAATGTCCCTTGCTGTGATCTGTCTAGTCAAGCAACCAGATTCCACATCTGAGGTGAGCAGTGTTACACTAGGTAAAAGGGGCAGGAGGAGGATACTTTATCATTCAATTACTCTTGAACTACAACTCTGACAGCATTGAATTAACACTCTCTATGGCTCAAATACTATTAAGATTAATTGGAGCTGCTGTTTTTGTGAAACATTACTATCCCTTTAAATACTCATGCACATTATTTTAACATATAAAATCAACTGGCAGCAAATATTCTTATCAGTATTGTTGATAATTAATTCCCTAGGCTTCTGTAGAGTCTCTTTGTAGTGGACTAGAAAATACAACCAAGATGTATTACATATTTGATGCGCCAGTGAATCCTAGACTTTAGCCAGAGATGGCTAAGTCTATAGAATGTATCAGTGCTTTTGATCACATAAACACATACACATACACACACATATATATATATATACACGCACACACAAACACACACATACATATATACACACACACATACTCATACATAGACATACACACATGCGCATGCATACATATATGCAAAGACTAGTGGTGCTAGTGGGGTGGCTGGGCAGTAGGAAAAGCTCTCCAAGTTACCTGTGTCATGTTCCACTGTGAGTAATGCAGCTCTGAAGGCATCTGGAGGAGACCAGAGAGCATGTGTTGCTTATCTAGTTATTTCCTCCTGTCTTTGACTGCTTTAGTTTCAGTTCAGTTGTTCTTTGTTTCATATGCCTCCCCCAATCTCCTTCATGACCAGTGCCTTCAGAGATGTATCACTCACTGGGGTACAAAACTCAAGGCACTTAAGAGCTTTCCTACTATCCAGCTGCCTACAAGCACCCCACTAGACTATAAGACATAGGTCATTTTTAGTGTTGAGCGAGCATGCTCGGCCGATGCTCGGATCGGCTCGAGCATCGCTCTGCTCGGCACATGGCGGTACTCGTACGAGTACCGCATGTGCTCGCCCGCCATGTTCGGGTCTCCTCCCCGCACGTTTTGCGGCTGCTGCGCAGCCAATAATCGTGCAGGGAGGCTCTGACATCGGTGTAATGCCAGCAGCCATGTTGGCTGCTGGCATTACACTGATTGGCTGGCCAGAACCCGTGGTCAGGTGCTGTATAGCACCTGACCATCGAGTTCGGCTCAGTCTGAGCCAGGGAGAGCTGAGGATAGGAAGGGAAAGGCAGTGTAGGGAGGAAAAAAACAAAAATTGTGAAAAAAAAAGAACCAAAAGTCCTTTTTAGGACTACTGTGTGTGGGGGCAGCAGGTTATTTGGTGTGGGGGGAAAAAAACAAAAAAAAAAAAAAAAAAATATATATATTCTGTTTAGTGTGCAAAGTTGCAGATTAGAGCACATTCTGTTTAGTGTGCACAGTTGCAGATTAGAGCACATTCTGTTTAGTGTGCAAAGTTGCAGATTAGAGCACATTCTGTTTAGTGTGCAAAGTTGCAGATTAGAGCACATTCTGTTTAGTGTGCAAAGTTGCAGATTAGAGCACATTCTGTTAAGTCTTCAAACTAAAATATCAAAGTCACGTATTCCATTCAGTGTGCGTCGCCGCAGTTTAGCAGCACATTCTGAGTACTGTGCAGAGTTGCAGAATAGGAAGAAATACTGTTAAGTCTTCAAACTAAAATATCAAAGTCACATATTCCATTCAGTGTGCTTCGCCGCAGTTTAGCAGCACATTCTGTGTACTGTGCAGAGTTGCAGAATAGGAAGAAATACTGTTAAGTCTTCAAACTCAAATATCAAAGTCACATATTCCATTCAGTGTGCTTCGCCGCAGTTTAGCAGCACATTCTGTGTACTGTGCAGAGTTGCAGAATAGGAAGAAATACTGTTAAGTCTTCAAACTAAAATATCAAAGTCACATATTCCATTCAGTGTGCTTCGCCGCAGTGTAGCAGCACATTCTGTGTACTGTGCAGAGTTGCAGAATAGGAAGAAATACTGTTAAGTCTTCAAACTAAAATATCAAAGTCACATATTCCATTCAGTGTGCTTCGCCGCAGTGTAGCAGCACATTCTGTGTACTGTGCAGAGTTGCAGAATAGGAAGAAATACTGTTAAGTCTTCAAACTAAAATATCAAAGTCACATATTCCATTCAGTGTGCTTCGCCGCAGTTTAGCAGCACATTCTGTGTACTGTGCAGAGTTGCAGAATAGGAAGAAATACTGTTAAGTCTTCAAACTAAAATATCAAAGTCACATATTCCATTCAGTGTGCTTCGCCGCAGTGTAGCAGCACATTCTGTGTACTGTGCAGAGTTGCAGAATAGGAAGAAATACTGTTAAGTCTTCAAACTAAAATATCAAAGTCACATATTCCATTCAGTGTCTTTCACCGCCGTTTAACAGCCTATTCTGTGTACTCTGCACAGTTGCAGAATTATAAGAAATACTGTTAAGTTTTCAAACTCAAATATTAAAGTCACATATTCCATTCAGTGTCTTTCACCGCCGTTTAACAGCCTATTCTGTGTACTCTGTACAGTTGCAGAATTATAAGAAATACTGTTAAGTTTTCAAACTCAAATATTAAAGTCACATATTCCATTCAGTGTCTTTCACCGCCGTTTAACAGCCTATTCTGTGTACTCTGTACAGTTGCAGAATTATAAGAAATACTGTTAAGTTTTCAAACTCAAATATTAAAGTCACATATTCCATTCAGTGTGTTTCAACGCCGTTTAACAGCCTATTCTGTGTACTCTGCAGAGTTGCAGAATAGTAAGAAATACTGTTAAGTTTTCAAACTCAAATATTAAAGTCACATATTCCATTCAGTGTCTTTCACCGCCGTTTAACAGCCTATTCTGTGTACTCTGTACAGTTCCAGAATTATAAGAAATACTGTTAATTTTTCAAACTCAAATATTAAAGTCACATATTCCATTCAGTGTCTTTCACCGCCGTTTAACAGCCTATTCTGTGTACTCTGTACAGTTCCAGAATTATAAGAAATACTGTTAAGTTTTCAAACTCAAATATTAAAGTCACATATTCCATTCAGTGTGTTTCAACGCCGTTTAACAGCCTATTCTGTGTACTCTGCAGAGTTGCAGAATAGTAAGAAATACTGTTAATTTTTCAAACTCAAATATTAAAGTCACATATTCCATTCAGTGTCTTTCACCGCCGTTTAACAGCCTATTCTGTGTACTCTGTACAGTTCCAGAATTATAAGAAATACTGTTAAGTTTTCAAACTCAAATATTAAAGTCACATATTCCATTCAGTGTGTTTCAACGCCGTTTAACAGCCTATTCTGTGTACTCTGCAGAGTTGCAGAATTATAAGAAATACTGTTAAGTTTTCAAACTCAAATATTAAAGTCACATATTCCATTCAGTGTCTTTCACCGCCGTTTAACAGCCTATTCTGTGTACTCTGTACAGTTCCAGAATTATAAGAAATACTGTTAAGTTTTCAAACTCAAATATTAAAGTCACATATTCCATTCAGTGTGTTTCAACGCCGTTTAACAGCCTATTCTGTGTACTCTGCAGAGTTGCAGAATTATAAGAAATACTGTTAAGTTTTCAAACTCAAATATTAAAGTCACATATTCCATTCAGTGTCTTTCACCGCCGTTTAACAGCCTATTCTGTGTACTCTGTACAGTTCCAGAATTATAAGAAATACTGTTAAGTTTTCAAACTCAAATATTAAAGTCACATATTCCATTCAGTGTGTTTCAACGCCGTTTAACAGCCTATTCTGTGTACTCTGCAGAGTTGCAGAATAGTAAGAAATACTGTTAATTTTTCAAACTCAAATATTAAAGTCACATATTCCATTCAGTGTCTTTCACCGCCGTTTAACAGCCTATTCTGTGTACTCTGTACAGTTCCAGAATTATAAGAAATACTGTTAAGTTTTCAAACTCAAATATTAAAGTCACATATTCCATTCAGTGTGTTTCAACGCCGTTTAACAGCCTATTCTGTGTACTCTGCAGAGTTGCAGAATTATAAGAAATACTGTTAAGTTTTCAAACTCAAATATTAAAGTCACATATTCCATTCAGTGTCTTTCACCGCCGTTTAACAGCCTATTCTGTGTACTCTGTACAGTTCCAGAATTATAAGAAATACTGTTAAGTTTTCAAACTCAAATATTAAAGTCACATATTCCATTCAGTGTGTTTCAACGCGCCGTTTAACAGCCTATTCTGTGTACTCTGCAGAGTTGCAGAATAGTAAGAAATACTGTTAAGTTTTCAAACTCAAATATTAAAGTCACATATTCCATTCAGTGTCTTTCACCGCCGTTTAACAGCCTATTCTGTGTACTCTGTACAGTTCCAGAATTATAAGAAATACTGTTAAGTTTTAAAACTCAAATATTAAAGTCACATATTCCATTCAGTGTGTTTCAACGCCGTTTAACAGCCTATTCTGTGTACTCTGCAGAGTTGCAGAATAGTAAGAAATACTGTTAAGTTTTCAAACTCAAATATTAAAGTCACATATTCCATTCAGTGTGTGTCACCGCAGTTTAGCAGCCTATTCTGTGTACTCTGCAGAGTTGCAGAATAGTAAGAAATACTGTTAATTTTTCAAACTCAAATATTAAAGTCACTTATTCCATTCAGTGTGTGTCACCGCAGTTTAGCAGCCTATTCTGTGTACTCTGCAGAGTTGCAGAATAGTAAGAAATACTGTTAAGTTTTCAAACTCATATATATTAAAGTCATATATATCGTGTAAGATGAAGAAGGCGGGTAAAAAGGGACGGGGAAGTGGACGTGATCCTGAAAGTTCAGGGCGCGGGTCAGGACGCGGAGAAACTGTGCCTGGTGCCAGAGCACAAGAAAGAAAGACATCCACCATACCTAGCTTCATGTCTGATTTCACAGGGCGTCGCAGGACATCACTCTCGAGGTCCGACCAGTGCGAACAGGTGGTCGGTTGGATGATAGCTGATACTGCTTCCAGTCGGTTAAGCACCACCCTGTCTTCCACCAAGTCCACTCTCAGTAGCCAAGAGTCTGGTCAACATAATCCTCACTCTGATCATCCTTCCTCCCACCATACACGGTCTGGTCAAAGAAGTGATCCCACACTGGGATATAGTGATGAGCTCGTCTCATCACCAATCCTTCATTTGACCCTCTCTCCAAGCACGCTTGCAGAGGAACATGACATCTTGTGCCCTGATTCACAACCTCTAGAGGCTACCCAATCACAAGAAGATGACAGATGTGAACGGCATTTAAGGTCAAAGGAAGTAGTGGATGATGATGATGATGATGATGAGACACAGTTGCCATTAAATCAACCACTATTTCCGTCTCAAGACCTTGTTGAGGAGAATGTTATACAGTTGTCAATGACTGAGTATGTGGTGGGATCAAGACTTGAGGAGGATGATCAGAGTGAGGAAGTGGAGGAGGACTTGGTGGACGATGAGGTGACTGACCCCACCTGGGAAGGTGTAGAGCCGAGCGATGACAGCAGTCCTGAGGGTGAGCCATCTGCAGCACCGCAACAGGCTGGAAGAGGCAGTGGTGTGGCTACAGAAAGAAGGCGGACCGCACCAAACCGGCCCGCAAATGTTCCACGGAGCACCCCCTTGCGTAAATCTACCTTGCCAAGGGGTAGGTGTTCCGCGGTATGGCATTTTTTTAAGGAAAGTGCGGACGACAAAAGAATTGTAGTTTGCAACCTGTGCCACACCAGAATGAGCCGAGGCATGAACACTAGAAACCTCACCACCACCAGCATGATCCGACACATGGCATCCAAGCACCGTAGTAAGTGGGAGGAACGCCTGGATCGCCCATCTGTGTCTGCAGGCCACACCACTGCCTCCTCTTCCCCTGTTTTCGGTGCCGGCCAATCGCCTGTCGAAGGCGCAGGCCCGCATACCTCCCGCCCTGCACCTGTACCATCTGAAGCACCATCAGCGACCACATCCACTTCCCTGTCCCAGCACAGCGTCCAAATGTCGTTACCCCAGGCATTTGAGCGCAAGAGAAAGTACCCAGCCACCCACCCACAGGCCATAGCACTAACCTCACACCTTTCCAAATTACTGGCCATCGAAATGCTGCCATTTAGGCTTGTGGACACTGAGTCCTTCCGCAGCCTGATGGCAGCAGCTGTCCCTCGGTACGCGGTCCCCAGCCGCCACTACTTTTCCCGGTGTGCCATCCCCGCATTACACCACCATGTGTCCCGTAACATCACCCGTGCCCTGACCAACGCAGTTACTGGGAAGGTCCACTTAACGACTGACACATGGACAAGTGCTTGTGGCCAGGGACGCTACATTTCCCTGACGGCACACTGGGTGAATGTCGTGGAGGCTGGGAGCGACTCGGACCCTGGGATGGCACGGGTGCTACCCACGCCGAGGATTGCGGGCCCTACCTCCATCAGGGTTTCCACCAGCACCTACGTTATTGGCTCCTCCTCCTCCGTTTCCACCTCCGAATTCTCTACACACACCGCCACTCCCCCATCAGCCAGTAGCTGGAAGCAGTGTAGCACTGCAGTGGGGAAGCGTCAACAGGCCGTGCTGAAGCTGATCTGCCTTGGGGACAAACAGCACACGGCCTCAGAGCTGTTGCAGGGGATTAGTCACCAGACCGAGCAGTGGCTCTCGCCACTCAACCTGCAACCAGGCATGGTTGTGTGTGATAATGGGCGTAACTTGGTGGCGGCTTTGGAGCTCGGCAAGCTCACACACGTACCATGCCTAGCGCATGTATTTAATTTAGTGGTGCAGCGATTTCTAAAAACCTACCCCAATGTGCATGATCTCTTGACCAAGGTGCGCCGCGTGTGTGCACATTTCCGTAAGTCATCTACAGCTTCGGCCGGCCTGTTGAAGCTGCAGCAGCGCTTACAATTGCCAGCTCACCGGCTGCTGTGTGACGTGAGCACGCGCTGGAACTCCACCTTCCACATGTTGGCCCGGCTTTGTGAGCAGCAGAGGGCAGTAGTGGAGTACCAGCTGTTACACGGTCGTCGCCTCTCCGTTCAACTTCCTGTAATCAGAAGTGAGGAGTGGGAATGGATGTCAGACCTCTGCGAGGTTTTACGCAATTTTGAGGAATCGACACAGATGGTGAGCGGCGATAACGCTATTATCAGTGTAACCATCCCACTTCTGTGTCTACTGAAACGCTCGCTGCTCACAATTAAAACCGACGCTTTGCATGTGGAAGAGGTGGAAATGGGGGAGGAAGAGCTTACACAAGGTGATAGCCAGAGCACCCTCACTTCGTCTTCTCAGCGACAATTGGAGGAGGCGGAGGAGGAGGAGGAGGAGGAGGAGGAGGAGGAAGACACGGTTGCCTCCGCTACAGAGGGTAGCCATGGAACTTTAGTTCCATCTCTTCAGCGTGGGTGGGCAGAAGAGGAGGAAGAGGATGAGGATATTGAGAGTCAGCCTCCTGGTGAGGACAGCGAAATCTTGACTGTTGGTACTCTGGCACACATGGCTGACTTTATGTTAGGCTGCTTTTCCCGTGACCCACGCGTTGTACGCATTTTAGACAACACGGATTACTGGGTGTTCACCCTTCTGGACCCCCGCTACAAAGAGAATTTCTCATCTCTCATTCCTCCGGTGGAGAGGACAAGCAAAATGGTGCAATACCAGAAGGTTCTTGTTGAAAAATTGCTCCAAAATTTTCCATCTGACAACGCTGGCGGCAGAGTACGTGCTACCTTGGCCAACCGAGAAGGGGAGAAAAGGGGAGCACACAGCAGTTCCGACAAAGGCAGGGCAACACTCTCCAAGGCGTGGGACACCTTCATGACACCCCGCCAGCACCCTCACCCTGATGCGCAGCCTAGTGTCACAAGGAGGGAAAAGTTTTGGAAGATGGTGAAGGAGTACGTAGCAGACCGTGTCAGCGTCCTCAATGATCCCTCTGTGCCTTACAACTACTGGGTGTCCAAGCTGGACACGTGGTATGAACTGGCACTCTACGCCTTGGAGGTGCTGGCCTGCCCTGCCGCCAGCGTTCTGTCTGAGCGGGTATTTAGTGCTGCTGGTGGCATCATAACAGATAAGCGTATCCGCCTTTCCACCGACAATGCTGATAGGTTGACACTTATAAAAATGAACAAGGCCTGGATTTCCCCTGACTTCTCCACTCCACTGGAGGAAAGCCGCGGGGGAACATAAACTCACTTTATATATGTTATTTACAATGATGTGAATACTCTGTATTCCCATTCACCCCTTCCACCCAAAAAACGGGTATATGGTTGACTCTTAATCTTCTCATCCTCCTCCTCCTCTTCCATATGCCCTGTGCTATAATTTTTATATAGGGCCAGCTCACCAGCGGGCCCTGTGATATAATTTTTATATAGGGCCAGCTCACCAGCGGGCCCTGTTTGACAATTTTTATATAGGTCAGCTCACCAGCGGGCCTTCTCATATAATGTTTTATTGGGTCAGCTCTCTAGCGGGCCCTCTCATATAATGTTTTATAGCGTCAGCTCACTAGCGGGCCTTCGCATATAATGTTTAGGATGGTCAGCTCTGCAGCAGACCCTCACCCATAGTGTTTTAGATGGTCAGCTCAGCGCACGTTTCCCTCTTAATCATGGCCTCAGTTCTGAAAATCAAGGAAATTTTTGGGAGAATTTGCCTCTGCGCACGTTTCCCTCTTAATCATGGCCTCAGTTCTGAAAATCAAGGAAATTTTTGGGATAATTTGCCTCTGCGCACGTTTCCCTCTTAATCATGGCCTCAGTTCTGAAAATCAAGGAAATTTTTGGGAGAATTTGCCTCTGCGCACGTTTCCCTCTTAATCATGGCCTCAGTTCTGAAAATCAAGGAAATTTTTGGGAGAATTTGCCTCTGCGCACGTTTCCCTCTTAATCATGGCCTCAGTTCTGAAAATCAAGGAAATGTTTGGGATAATTTGCCTCTGCGCACGTTTCCCTCTTAATCATGGCCTCACTTCAGAAAATCGATGAAATTTTTGGGAGAATTTGCAGATGATATACAAGTAAATATACAGCAAATACTGTTTGGTAACAATTTTTCGCCTAAAGTCGTTTTTATTTTCCTTTTTGTGTGTTTTACGGTCAGTCTGTAAAAATGGCGTACTACGGGCGAAAGATCGTTCCCAGCAGCGATGTTGGAGTCCAAGGTGCATCCAGACATCCTCCCTATGCTGTCCCTGAACCATTTCTGTAGTGTTTCCATCTTTTTCTGCCCTTTTCCTATGGACCAGGCACCCTCCCCTCATCAGAGCAGGGGGTGCCTGGTGTAATGCTCGAGTCCTCCCATTGACTTCAATGGGGCTCGGGTGCTCGGCCGAGCACTCGAGCCTCAGGGGGTGCTCGGTCAGAGCACCCGAACATCCGAGCATTGGGGTGCTCGCTCATCACTAGTCATTTTAATGACCATTTTTAAAGCAAAAAATAGAGCTTTTTAGAGTTTGTGAAATACAATATATATATATATATATATATATATAAAATCCTGCTGAACTCTATGGATTTTATCATTGTGCCTTTGTTCAAGATATAATGTCTTCAATCCTAGATACCATATCTATGGGGGCAGCTGCATTCAGTGCTCTAGCTGACTGCAGGGGAATCCAGTCCTGGGACCAGCCGATGGCTCTGCAGAAGAGCCGAGATCGAGATATTGAAAACCAAATCCTTCACTGGAACAGTCTTCTAAGTGTGCTTGCAAACCAAGCACACTTTGTAGACCGTTCCAGTGAAGGATTTCTTTTCCAATAACGCAATCTCGGCTCTGCTGAACAGCCACCGCTGGTCACGGGACAGGATTCCTCTGCAGTCAGCTAGAGCTCTGATGTCAGGGAAAGGGGAAGGAGGGGGGAACTTTAAATAAAATTATCTCTCAAACCATGAAGGTTTGAGAGATGGCACTGGGGGAATTTAATTTCTTTTTTCAAGGGCTACAAGATGCAGATTTGTAAAACTTAAGTATTACTATCCCTTTAAAGGCCAGATGTAAAGCATTGTTTCACCATCAGTTGCACACTCCTCCAGTCCTTAACCCTTTAACCCTTTGAGTGCCAGAGTGGTACGGAATGCATTGCAAAGCAATGCATTCCATACCACTCTGGCACTCAAAGGGTTATTGTCCAGCCACACGACATGTGGCCATCAGTGAGCATTTTTTTTCAGCATCCGATTGCATGCAGCTGCGCAGAGACCCCTGAATTCCATGACATGCCAGGACCGTCACTACTCCTTAAGTGCAGGACTGCCGTGATGGTCCTGGCATGTCATTGGTCCTTAAGGGGTGAAAGGGTTAGTATGTGTGTTAATGTGTGTGTGTGCCTGTCTGTCTGTATTTGTTCATGTAATTCACAGTTGTAGGGCTGTATATTCAAAAGAAACGTGGAGTCATTGAGAGGACGTCTCCAGCATTCAAAGAGTTAAAAGCCCAAGTGGAAAAAAAAGGCTGTTTTATTTGTCCCTGTGTTGCAGTTAGTTTGCCCCAGATGTACACCACTTGTCTTTTGAATGTTGGGCCCATAGGTTGCGTTCCACACCTCTCTGGAACACAAAAGGTTGATCCTAGCAGCTTTGTAAATTTGCACATCCGTTTAGACCCAAATTGTATTTACTGACTAAACTTGCCCTAAGGGCCCTTAAGGCAGCGCTGAATTAAGACTGTATGTGTTCTGGGTAAGAAAGGAACATTCCAGATCCAAACGCTGTGTCCACTGCTGCTATATCACTGCTCATGTGATTCCTGCTCCTGATTGCTGATGCCTTTCTGCCACAATCAATGTTCCAAACAGTCCATTTATCAATCTATCACCACCTAGTAACTACCTCCCGCATATCTTACTGTGGACAGAAAATCCCCATGACCCCTATGACTTTCCCTTTAGTTCAAGAGATAACATGTTCACTCCATGGGCCATGGAGGTGGACATGACAGTTGCCTACAGAGTGATTTGCAATGCATCCTCTGGTCCTTACAATGCATTGCCTACCCCTCTGGCACTGAAAGGGTTAACACTTTGAGTGCCAGAGGGGTATACCTGGGACTTTCTTTGACTGGCTCCCCCAGAGGAGAGCCCTGTTATGTTGCTGAAGGCAGAAAAAAGATGTGATTCGTGTCATAAAAAGGGGTGGGGCTTATTTGCAGGTAAGGGGGGGGCAGGACAAAACAAAAATACCCGGAATAGACTGGAGAAGGAGGAGAAGAGACCAGGGAGTAGGAGGAACATGGTAGGAAGGAGCAGATGTGGGCAGAGTTTCATAAGAAACTCCCCACACCCGGAAAATCAGACTCTGCCCCGGAGACCCATTAATTCAGAGTGAAAACCAGAGTCTCCGGGTCAAATCCAGAGAGTTCCCAGCTATGCAGAGGGGCATCCGATGCATTGCTTTGCAATGCCTCGAGTACCCCTCTGGAACTCAAGGAGTTAAGATTACCATGTGCAGAGTTTGTGTCCTATAGTCCTGCTAGCAACTGTCATTTCTGCCTCCATGGACATGCCATTTCTTGAACCAAGGACAAGGGGGGATATTTTCTGGCTATACTTTAATAGGTGGGGGTTATTATTAAGAGATGTCAATTTCCTTTAATTACAAGACTAATTTGAGTAGATAACAAATTAAGTAATGTAGACACAGCCCAGGACAATGGCTGGATAATGGGAGCTGGATTTACAACCCAGGTGCCCCTCTGCAAGGCACTATAGGAGCCCTTAGCTCCACCCAGGGCCATGCACCCCAGTCCCACCCTCTATTTCCTGACACAGAAAATACCCTTGGCCTATAACAAACAAGAACAGAAAAATAGCTTTAAGCCCTTTGTTGCTAGAGAGAAGCAATGCATTGGAGATCTCTCTAGCATCCAAGTGGTTAAATAATCGTCTGTAAAGGGATATAAAACTGGTGCAAGGACATTGAGATTCTCCTGGCCACACCCACAATTCAGAATGTGGGTGTGGCCAGCACAGCTGAGGTGCCTCTCAAAATCTGGAGCTCTAAGCAGTTGCTTATTCTGCCTATTGGGAAATCTGACCCTGAGCAAATCAACTGCACCATAGGTGACAAATAAGATGTCCGACTGATATAAATGGGGCTTTTTAACTCCTTAAATGCTAGGGAGACCTGCAATGCATTTGATGGTTTAAAAAGCTCATTTTTAATCAGTGGTAATATGGAGAATTTTTATTTGTCACATATGATGCAGTTGGTTTGACCCAAATCTACTTCATTTTGGCCTTCGTGAGTAAATGAATAATATGTAGTAACTGAAGATATAAATATATCAGGTTTTCTGGTCCTAGTGGCGGATGTAGTAAAAAAAAACTGGGAGGTGGTTATGCACTAATGTAGGATAAAAATTTGATGCAGTGGAGAGCACGTCTTCCGTGTGATCAACTCTCCAGTTCTCATGTTATTCTATGGTGCCAATGCACAAAGATATGTTAGAGCATAGGCTCCATTAAATAACATAGGAACTGGAGAATATTTCCCATACAAGGGTGTAACTACAGGGGATGCAGTTGTACCAGGGGCCCAGCATCCAGGCCCCCTATTCGCTCCAAGGTCCAATAGTTTATTATTATGCCTCTATGAAATAATTTTTGTACTGGGAGGCCCAAAAAAACACTTTACACTGGGCCTTCCAATGACTAGTTATGCCGCTGATCACACAGGAAGTGTTATTACCTCTTCATCACCTCTTTATCACCTGTAGTACATCACCACCCTGGTATAATTCTGGGACAAATCGACACACCAATGGGGTCAAATAAATGTCCAAAATTCACATTGTAGAGCTCTATAGTCATAACTGGGAACTTATATTTTGAGCCCCTGGAGAGGACTAATGGGCTGTGGCTACAAACTGCATGATAAAGTGGGCAGGGCTGGATCAGGGGAGGGGCTCAAGTGGGTCAGAAGTGGACAGAACAGGGTGAGAAGTAGGCAGAATGTTTGAGAAGTGAGCAGGGTTACCCAGGACACTCGCCAAAGCTGGAGAATCAGTCTGTCTGTCCCTGGAGACCCAGTAATTAACTCTAAATTAACTCTGATTGATGGCAATTTTTGCTAGTCCTCTATGGTGTCTCTGGTTTATATCCTAATTCTTCCTCTTCCTTTTATGTTTAAGGCCCATAAGATGCAATTGTTTCTCTGCTCCATATTTTCTAAGCTTTTACTTTGATACACGCTACTAGTATAGTAAAGGGATAGTATTACTTTACTTTAACAAGCTTTAATATAGTTCTTCTTAAATAAATAAAGCAAATGAGCTTACTGTTCTTTCCATAACTTGTACAGTTTGTGTGTAATATTGTTCTAAATGTCCCCCTTCCTGTCCCTTTTACCCACATCAGAGCTCTAGCTGACAGACTTAGATTCTGGTCCCGGGACCGGGCGGCTCGTCTGCAGAGCCAAATAACATGGCATACAAAGAGAATGTTCATGAAAGCAGTCTACGAAGTGTGCCTGGTTTGAGGTAGTAGACCGTTCTCATGAAGAATCCCATTGTATACACTGCTATTTCGGTTCTCCAGACGAGCCATCCAGTCCCGGGACCAGAATCCAAGTCTGTCCATTACAGCGCTGACGTGGGTAAAAGGGACGGGAAGGGGAACTTTAGAACAATATTACACACAAACTGTACAAGTTATGGAAAGAAGACTACGCTCATTTGCTTTATTTATTTAAGAAGAACTATATTAAAGCTTGTTAAAATAAAGTAATACTATCCCTTTAAAGGGATAGTAATGTTTCATAATAAAAGCAGCTCTAAGTAATCATCATAGTATTTGGACTTTGGAGAGTGTTATTTCAATTCTGTCAGAGTTGCAGTTCAAGAGTAATTCAATGACAAAGTATCCTCCTCCCACCCCTTTTACTGATGTAACACTGCTCAGCCAGATCAGAAGGGAGGTGCCCAGGTAGACTGTAGAGAGGGACAATCTTCAATTAAGATAAGGGAAAAAGCTGAAACGCTTGTCAAGGGGGACAGGGCTTTCATTGTTCTCATAGGAAGAAGATTGTCCCCTGCTGTTATCTGTCTGGTCTATTGACTGCATTCCACATCTGAGAAGAGATGGCTTACACTAGGTAAAAGGGGCGGGAGGGGAACGTTGCTTGTGAATATCTCTCAAACCATAAAGGTTTGAGAGATAAGACTTATATCGTTCGTCATGTTTTTTTAATGTCTACAAAATAAAATAAAGATAAAACAAAGTATTACTATCCCTTTAACTGCATCACCTAATAAACAATATTACCACTGGAGATGGTACGTTATGTTATATATCATCCCCATTTCTCACATCTGACTTGTGTAGCATAAACTGCAGGAAAAGTCTGTTGTTTTGTGATGGCTATATAATTATTATATAGTGCCAACTTATTCAGCAGCGCTGTACAAAAAGGTACAATCATAGAGAGGCATTAAACAGTACAAATGGAACATAGAAAACAAAAGGGTCAAAATGCCCTGTTCATGAGAGCTTACATGAAATAATGTCCATATTTTGATACATTTTTTTGACATTATGTTTAGGCAAGATTATTAACCCTTTAAGCACCAGGGGGAGTGCAACACATTGTGTTGCACATCCCTCATGTCACTAAAGGGTTAATGAGCAAGAAACATTTCTAACACCCGAGAGGGTTACACACTTACATTAACAGCAGCAAGACCTTGGAGATTAATTGATGCACTTCTAAAAAATATGGAACTGATAGGTGCAGTAACACAGTAAAACAGCACAGTCACATTGACTTGTTCAATAGACTGCTGTAACATCTCCAGTTTTTCCAGCAAATCAAATAATATGGAAAAGTCCAAATTGCTCTTGCTGTTATGCCAGTGCATTAGCCAACTGTGTGGGTAGCCATTATTTTAAGCCTCTGAGTGCCAGATAGGTATCCAACGCATTGCAATGTGTTAGATACCTATCTGGCACTCAAAGGGTTAATGCATGCAGTATGCCCAGAAAAATTGGTCTGCAATTACCTGAATTAAAAACCCACTGTGCCTGTGTGTAAGCATCTGTGCATTGGACCACTAGAAGTTGGCACCGGTTTTAACGTTATCACTGATTGGTTATTCTGCATCAGGGTGTAACTTAAGGTCAGGAGATCTAGCATTTTATATTGATGATGGATTCAGGGCCGGCGCTACCATTAAGGCAGGACAGGCAGCTGCCTTAGGGAGCCGCAACAGGGGGGGGGGGGCGAAAAGGGGGAACCTGGTATTTTTTTTTTTTTTAAATATATATATCTGCCACGAGGGAGCGCTGATTTACACTACCAAGCACTCCCTCGCGGCATCTATTTGACACGCCGCAGAGAGACCCAGGCTCTGTAGTAATACAGAACGCTGGGAGATGACATCATCTCCCAGCGGTCTGCATTACTGAGAGCAGCGAGCGGAAGCTTCAGCTCTGTGCCGAAGGAGGCACAGAGCTCTAAGTTATGGCACACCACTAAACTACCAGGGACTTACGGTAGGGGATGAAGGGGGCATTGTGGAGATAAGGGGGCATTGTGGAAGGGGGATGAAGGGGCATTGTGGAGATGAAGGGGCAATGTGGAAGGGGCATTGTGGAGATGAGGGGGTTGTGGAAGGGGGATGAAGGGGCAATGTGGAGATGAAGGGGCATTATGGAAGGGTCAATGTGGAGATGAAGGGGGCAATGTGGAGATGAAGGGTCAATGTGGAGATGAAGGGAGCAATGTGGAAGGGGCATTGTGGAGATGAAGGGAGCATTGTGGAAGGGGCATTGTGGAGATAAGGGGGCATTGTGGAAGGGGGATGAAGGGGCATTGTGGAGATGAAGGGGCAATGTGGAAGGGGCATTGTGGAGATGAGGGGGCATTGTGGAAGGGGGATGAAGGGGCAATGTGGAGATGAGGGGGCAATGTGGAAGGGGCATTGTGGAGATGAGGGGGCATTGTGGAAGGGGCATTGTGGAGGTGAAGGGAGCATTGTGGAAGGGGCAATGTGGAAGTGGGGAGAGTGTGGAGGTGAATATGTGGGCGGGGCAGGGGATTGTGGCAAAGTCAGGGGGGGGAATTGTGTCCGGGGGGGGCATCAAAATGCACCTTCGCCTGTGTATACAAAAACCCTTGCACCGGCCCTGGATGGATTCCTCCATTTGCACATGTGTTCCAATGTTAGAAATGATATGCAGGTAAACTACATTTTTTTGGGGGACTATTATCATTTATTTCTGTTTTAAATTTAATGGAGATGCATTTAAAATTGGTGTTGCTAATTCACCTTTAATGAAATGAAGTGGTATATTTAGAGTTTAATATAAAGTAACATGACTTTATAATTAGTTTAATCACAGACATTTGTATTTTTATATCACTAAATTCTGCATTGCATTCTAATATAGAATATCTGCCAGCTGTCCCAGATATCCAGGAATAGTCACGGGTTTGGGCTCCCTGTTAGGGATGGGCGAAAATTTTCACCTCAAACTGAAATCGGCAAATAATGGCACTTTCCACTTAGCGAATAATTTCAGATTTCCCACTTTTTCCCGCCTTTTCCGCCCATTAAATTCAATGGGAAGAAAAGTTTTCTACAGCCATATAAAAGGCTGTCAGGCTCTCACAGCTTGCCATTTTGTGTTTGTGAGAGGAGAAAGCAGCACCTTGTTTGAGCTAGACAAGACAAAGAGGGGAATTGAATTTTAGTTTAGGGAATCTTTTGGGTAGGACATTTGTTCTGTGTACGTGTGTATTAGGAGAGTCAGTGAGGCATTCTGGGGAGAAGAAGGGAGGAAGAGGTTGACCCCAAATACTCCAAAATTCCATGTGACTGACTGGCAAGACACAGGCAGCTAGGGACCTATTTGCTTGCTGATCTTGCTGTAATTGTCTTTGTGCTGGGTGGAGAAGTCTGAAGAAAGACAGTGTTGATTTTGTTTTTCAGTTCAAATGTTTTTTTTGGACAGACTGTGATAAGACAACAGGGTGGACAACTTAAAAAAAAGAAAAAAAAAAGAAAAAAGAATAAAGAACTGAATATCTTAGGTGACAGTGACAGACAGCTGACTGGGCTTAGGCAAGGCATCATACAGATCCATCAGTTGTGTTGTGTACAGTACAGGAAAAAAACATGTAATGTCCAGCAAACGCACAAGGGAAAGGGGGAGGGGAAGGGGGAGAGCAGTGCAGGGACATGAGAGTAAAACAGTAGTTCAAAAACTGACTACAGCAATGGTTGTTGAAGTTTGTGCAATCAGTGATGATGATCCCTTTACTCCAAGGGAGGATGCAGTTTGTCAAGGTCCCAGCAAGACTAGTTCCAGCACCACCAGTGCCAGCAGAAATAAAGAACAATATAAGAAGAACACTGAAGATGAGAACAAGTCGCATTCAAGTGTTGATGATGCTGGCAGTAGCATAATAGAGGAAGGTGTAGCAGCTGAACCACCTACTGCATCAGATAATGAGACAAACAAGCACCAAAACACCCACAGTAGGAAACTTTGTTACAGTAAAAGTAAAAAGAAATTGTTTGAGACCTCCAAAAGCTTAGGGGAATATAAGGGTAGTAGTAGGCAAACTGGGCAAGAAGTGGCAGGTGATGCTGATGCTGCTGAGGATGACCTAATGATGACTGATGATGATGCAGATCTAGAACATATCCCTCAAGCATCCTTCTCTCTCTCACAATGTTAGATATGACGAGTACCTCTAGTGCTGCTGCTGTAAGTGCTGCACCTTTGACACCTAGTAGTAGTGGCAGTAGAACTGCATCAACATCTAGCCCCAGTAGTAGTAGTAGTAGTAGCACCACCACAGGAACCCCTCATTCCATGAAGTCCACAGTATGGAGATACTTCACTCAGGATCCTCAAGCTAAGCATGTTGCTATCTGTTGTCTATGCAAAAAGCCTGTGAGCAGGGGGAAAGAAGGCTCACACAGGCACCTCCTCAATGTGATCCCACCTGAAGCACAACCACAGGTGTGACTGGGAGACACACTGTCTGCAGGCCAAAGGTGCCACAACTAGTAGCAGCAGAAGCACTTTAAAATGTCCCCAGGGCTCTAGTGCAGAAAAAAGAAGTAGTGAAGTTATTTATGTGTCAGAGAGTGTGCTACTACCAGTGCCAACAGTTAGTTCAGTCCATCTAACACCTATGGCTCCTGCTGCAGAGGAGAATGATGACTCTGGCTTTTCTGTAGGAGATGGCAAGAGTCATAGACTGCCCACACATGCTGCATCTACCGCCACCACCTCCTCTAGTAATGTTAAAGCAATAAAGTTTCAGGGTTTTTCTGCCATGTCGTGCCAACCCACACTGACTGAGTTCCTGGTAAGGAGACAAAAACTTCAAAAAACAATCTCACAGTACACCTTTGGAATGGCAAGGTTGCCAAGATGTTGGCAATGGACATGCTGCTGTATTATTTGTATAAAACCGAGGCTTCAGAGAACTGATGTCATGTGTAGCTCCACGCTGGAATATCCCAAGCCGCAGTTATTTTTCCAGGACAGCTGTGCCTGAATTGTACAAGCAGGTGGTTAGTGTGATGGGCAAAGGACTTAAAAGTGCATATGGCAAGAAAATCCACCTGACAACAGATATGTGGACAAGTGGGCAGAGCACAGACTATATGACTGTGACTGCTCACTGGGTTTCCCTCCGATCAACAACAGTGGACAACACTAGCTTAGAGCATCAGGTGAAAGCCAGTATTCGTGCTTCTGGTTGTGGCACTGTGGTTAAAAGGCAGTAGCAGCAGCAGCAGCAACAGTATAGCCCATACCATTGTCACATCACCTTGTGAATGCAGAGTTTTGAGAGACAATCCCACAAAGCTGTAGATGTTCTGAGTAAGCTAGAGCAGGTGATAGAGGAATGGCTTGTACCAAGCTCCTTAAAAGCTGGTTTTGTGTCTGCTGATAACGGCTACAACATATTTGCTGCTTTGAGAATTGGTGGTATGGTTCATGTGTCCTGCTTTGCCTATGTGCTAGATTTAGTTGTGACCAGATTCCTGGCAGAATCAGAGACCCTCAAAGAGACGCTTACTATTGCCTGCAAAGTCTGTGCCCATTTTAGTCGCTCCTACAGTGCACGCAATGTTCTAGATTCCATACAAGAGCGTAACAACCTGCCCCATCACCAGCTGAAAATGGAGGTCCCTACCAGGTGGAATTCCACCATGTACATGCTAGAGCATTTGGACAAGCAGAATAAGGCCATTAGCGAGTACACCATGCAAAACTGGAAGGCTTTGGAGGGAGCCTCTTTGTCACCTTGCCAATGGCAACTAATGTGCAATGTATGTGAGCTGATGAAACCCTTTGAGGAGGCAGCCATGCTGGTGAGTAGCATTGGGGCAGAAATTAGTGAAATTCTACCACTGATATTTTTATTGCAGAAAAAAATTCTTACCAGAATGACAGCACAGACATGCACCAGTTGGTAAAGGACATGTTACCTCGCATAGTGTCCATTAAAAACAATGAGGAATACATTTTGGCCACTTTGCTGGACCCCCGGTTTAAAATTTCTGAATTTCTGCCAAAGGGCCATCAACCATTTGTCACAACAAGGAGTCATGGTGATCATCAGCAACTCTCTGAGGAATCGGATTCTGTCAATGAATATCGAGACATGCTTATTGATCGATTGGAGGGTTGCATTGTGGAGGATGAGAGGGAGAAAGTGACGGCACAACAAACATCTAGGCAGTATAGCGAAAAGGAAGGCAGCAAAGCATTTGAACCAGCAGAAGCAGCTACATCATGAACCAGAATATCGCATTCGGAACACAGGGCAAATCGTCATGGGTCTCAGCAGGGGTGGCAAAAAACCAACATGGGTAGTGGTGGTGGTGGCTCCGGTGGCACATCTCTTTGGGACTTGCTCCCTGAGTATGGGTTGTTAACTGATACACAGGTACACTGTGTATCTTCTAGAAGTAGTCCCAATGCATGTAGGATGGTTTCTGCATACTTGCAGGATAGCTATGTTTTAGGCAGAAACAAAGACCCCATGGACTACTGGCAAACAAAGCTGTGTGTGTGGCCAGCACTGACATGTACTGCACTGGAAAGCCTCAGTTGTCTTTCAGCAAGCGTTGAGTCTGAGAGGGTTTTCAGTGCGGCTGGTTATTTTGTCAATGACTGCAGGACACGGCTATCAAGCGGCGATGTTGGGAGACTAACATTCTTAAAAATGAACCAACATCTCATACCATCTGAGTATCAGGTAGCAGAAACCACATATGATGACAGACAAAGCCAGGACAAATATATTAACAGCAGCATGGATGTGAAGAAGGGTCGCCACTATTTTCGACACTTGGGACCAGTCCACTGCTATGACCGATAAGTTGTGTGTCAATAATCTGAGAAGGAGGATAGCATGTGACAATGGTAAAAATACTTACACAAACCACACCATGCCAGTCCCCCACCACCACCACTACCATACACATCTGCAACATTGTAGGTTATAGTTTATTTATTTTTTATTACTTGATATCATGAATATGTGCTAGTGTCACTTAAGCAGGAAGAAAGTGTTATGGACAAAGGACAAATGCATTCTGCATGCTAACATATTTTTCAAGGCATATGTGGCTATAGGACTCACAACTTTGACTTTCAGCCACTTATTTCTAAACTTTAGCCCTCAGAAGAAGTAATATTGCAGTAGAAAATTTAGTACCTATTGGAAATATAGGCGAAAAATGTGTTAAAATAGGCGAAAAGGAGGACATTTTTGCATAGACGGAAAGGCAAAAGTTTTCGCATGAAAAGTGAAAAATCGGCATGATTTTGCGACATTTTTTGCGGGAAATTTTTCACATTTCTATGTGTCCCTGGTTAAAGGTGAGGTCTGGTCACCGTATCTGTTGGAGACTACAGCTTCCATTCCATCATCCCCAAACACACATTGTCCAGACTGCAGGTAGTCCAAAGATTGTATTTCACTGATTTAAGCCCTGTAATGCTAGAAATATTTCCAGTGCATTGCATTGCAATGAACATGAATTACCTCTAGCATCCAATGGTTTAACCATCTTTGTGACCATTTTTGGGGCAAAATCTGCCTCCCTGTGTAATACTATTTAAGTAACTAAACTATATCATTAAATATTTTATACTAGTTTTAAAGCCCATGTACACGGGCCACAGTGCCTCCCAGCAACCTTGGCTGGTGCCAGGAGCCTCTCTTCTCACTATCCAGGCTGCAGTCATGCGCAGTACTGATTGCCCGAACACGCCGAGGCTGACACTGAGCAGGGTGCTCCGAATTCAGACTGTAGTCCTCTCTGAGCACCTTCCTGGGTCCCAGAAAGGTGCGCAGAGAGGACTCCGGTCTGAATTCGGAGCTTCCCGCTCCATATCAGCTGTGGCACGTTCTGGCAGTCAGTACTGAGCATGATGGCTTCTGACAAACATCCTAGCGAATTATTATATAGGATATCATGTTTGTAAAAAATGTTAATCATGTTAGATCAAAGTTGGTCAACCTGAGACCCTCCATCTGTTGAAGACTACAATACATATCCTTTGGCTGGCCAGTATGATGGGAATTATAGTTTTCAACCGATGGAGGACCTCGGGTTGACAATTCCTGCCTTAGATGTTTGATAATTCTCTAATGCATTGCTTCTCAAATGGTCTAGTTTAGTAATATTGTGGCAATGACAATATTTTAAGTGTCTTCTATGTCCCAATTTTCTTTGTTACTTAACCCTTTGAGTGCCAAGATGGTATCTAATGCATTAAGCTCAATGCATTGGATACCTCTCTGGCACTCAAAGGTTTAAGGCTGCCTTCCCCATATGGCTTAATCTAAACCTTTCCTATACTGTCCTTCTCTTGTTCTGCAGAGGGAAACCATCTCAGTGTTTTATTACCCGATTTACCTTTAGACATAGGGTTAAATAGTCTAGGGTACTTCCTAGAGGAGGATCCCACAGACCCTACATAGTAACGATAAATACAAACCACAGGTGGGAAGGGTGCCTCTCTGTGCTTTTTCCCCCAATCTCCTTCTCCTTCACCTTCCAACTCCCTCTGATACACTTCCTCCTCCTTCTATAATCTTCTCTTGCTTTCCACCCTCCTCCCCCACCTGTCATTATACAATGTAGGCACAAAACTCACATACAGTAAAATCCACTGGACATGAAAAAGAAACACAATGCGCTCTAGGCAGTCAGTAATAGATATTCTTATACATTGATCAAATAATTTCTCACATGTGGTTCAATCACTTCACTGGTGTTGTGGCTCTCCAATAGTTTCCTTCATCGCACGCTTTCACTCACTGTTATGGAAAAGAAAAAGGACAGAAGGAGAGAGCAGAGCACCTCTACGTGTAACATGGTGAATATAATCAACTAGTGTAAAAGCCTTTGTACATGGGCCAATGTCCAGGTAATGTTAACCCTTTGAGTGTCAGAGGGGTACGCAACGCATTGCTTTGCAATGCGTTGCGTACCCCTCTGGAACTCACAGGGCTAAGCGGCCTCTACCTCACTGCTCCACGCGATGCAGTCTTGCGTTGCCTCACTCATGCGATGCAATAATGCGCAGTAGAGACTACCCAAATGCAGACAGTCTCTACTGAGCATTCATGCATCGTGACAAACATCCTAGCAAATTATTATATAGGATGTTTCCCTCATCAACAGTTTCAACCTTCTTTTTCTAGTTTTATTTCCCATATGTTGAAGGAATAGGTGATTTACACAGCAGCTGGTGGAGGGCAATTTGGGATACAAAAGGTACAGGGAGACCTTGTGAACTCATTGGAAGAGAGTGAATTATTACAGAAGTCATGCCTGAGGCTATATGCATGTAAGGCTCTTCACTCTGGAGGTGGATCCTAGTAAATAACTGTCCTTTTAGGCAGTGATTATTGATCATGTTCACAGTGTTATGGCTCTCTTTTTTTCTTTTCCTCTTTTCTCCAATGGACAACCCCACCCCCCATATTACAAAATCTAATAAAACCCCCCCACCATATTTATATGTTTAGTTATATTTATTTACACTAGTACTTGCAATAAAAGGTCATCACTAGCCAAGTCCACAGTCTTTCTCTGCATTTATGTATAGCCACATTTATTGTGGCAAAATGTATCATCAAATGCCACAGCCATGTTAAGCAGCTTTCTTTCCTTGCTTCTGCTTCTTGATGATCTTCCTTAGATGAAACTGCAGGAGCAGGAACAAGCAATTGTGCAGCAGATTGGGGATGAGACATGCAGAATATTTTGGCTGAGGAGTAATTACAGTTGAACATGTTCCAGGCGTACCTAGATGAGCAGATACAATACTTTTTTGGAGCAGACAATGATTTACCAGAAGTTTTGTGGAGAACCTGATGGCATAGGACTAGTAATACTTGTAACATGACTATCAGCATTGGGAACAGGAGGAGATTAGGGAGCAAGTCTTTCCACCCTCCTCCTGCTGCTTTCCATTCTTTCATGCAAGTCCTCTAAATATTCAACAGTAGCAGATCATTGAATTTAATTTGGAACATTACTTGGCCACTAATGTAATTGTGTATGTGTTTTTTTAACTTGGATTCTAACCAATCTTTTGCTGGTACAGCATTGGGGCTTAACCGGAGGGGTGATGGGGATATGGGAAGGGTGCCATGGAAGATGATGGATCAGGCAGCATAGTGGAGAGATTGCTGTTGTCCCCTTTGTTTGCCCTTTCTTGATTTAGTCTTAGAAAATGAGTCACTTTCCTTGGGTTTTTTAGCCTCACTTTGGAGTTGTAATGGAGAGTTTTTCAATGCTCCAAACGGATTTTAATAAAGCACAATAAAAAACACAATTCAGCAATTCAATTATGGTCAGAATTTGATTGCAGAATTGAGCAATAAAAAAATCCCCCACTCCCTCATTTGAATACATGTTTAAACACTCCGATACCACGGGGTCAAAAGGGTCAAAATTACCCTTCTAAAAAAATGTCGGGATAACATCTCTCTGGAATTACATCTTATATGCATTTAAACGAACTGTCACAATTTTCTATACTGTTATGAGCTACAAAGGTATCTGTCACGGTTTATTATGACTCTCAACACAAGTTTTAGGTAAAAATCAATTTTATTGAAATAATAAATTGATAACGTAGGATGGCAACCACATACATACAGATATATTCAGAATATAACAAGACAGAAGGCAGACTCTACCGGTCCTGTCAATATACCGGACAGGACAGTCTGAAGTAATAGAATGTTAGGCTCTACCGGCCTTGCCAATACCGGGTAAGGCAACCTGCAGATGGAATCGCATAACGGTTCTACCGGCCTTACCAAATTACCGGGCAAGGCAGCCTCAATAGATTCATAATGTAGGCTCTACCGGCCCTGCCAATACCGGGTAAGGCAACCTCAGATGGAATGTGGCAAAAGGTTCTACCAGCCTTACCAATACCGGGCAGGGCAGCCCAGAGATAGTAGCAGCAGTCAGATGGTAATGGCAAATTGACAGGATCGTAAGCAACCCAGTGTACACACACTGAGACTAACAGGGGAATCGTAAAGCCGCAAGGCTTTGGAGCAAACCAGCGTCCGCACGCTGGGATCAACACTGAATTGTATAGCCGATAAGCTTAGGAGCAAACCAGTGACCGCACACTGGTGTAACAAGCGAGTTTGTATAGCCGCAAGGCTTTGGAGCTAACCAGCGTCCGCACACTGGGACCAACACAGAATTGTATAGCTGATAGGCTTTGGAGCAAACCAGTGACCGCACACTGGTGTAACAAGCGAGTTTGTATAGCCGCAAGGCTTTGGAGCTAACCAGCGTCCGCACGCTGGGACCAACACAGAATTGTATAGCTGATAGGCTTTGGAGCCAACCAGTGACCGCACACTGGTGTAACAAGCAAGTTTGTATAGCCGCAAGGCTTTGGAGCAAACCAGCGTCCGCACGCTGGGACCAACACAGGATAGTACAGCCGATAGGCTTTGGAGCAAACCAGTGACCGTACACTGGTGAAATAAGCGAGTTTGTCTAGCCGCAAGGCTTTGGAGCAAACCAACGTCCGCACGCTGGGACTAACACAGGATTGTATAGCCGATAGGCTTTGGAGCAAACCAGTGACCGCACACTGGTGTAACAAGCGAGTTAGTATAGCTGCAAAGCTTTGGAGCAAACCAGCGTCCGCACGCTGGGACCAACACAGGATTGTATAGCCGATAGGCTTTGGAGCAAACCAGTGACCGCACACTGGTGTAACAAGCGAGTTTGTCTAGCCGCAAGGCTTAGGAGCAAACCAGCGTCCGCACGCTGGGACCAACACAGAATTGTATAGCCGATAGGCCGTGGAGCAAACCAGTGACCTCACACTGGAGTAACAAGCAATGTCGCCGACGCGACCAGGCAGGAGGTCGCCAGGATACAGGAGACAGGCGATGCGATGACAGGAACCAGCAACGATCAGTCAGGTCAGGAAACTGCAGAGAAGAAGTTCAGCAGGAACTGCAACACCAGAGACTAGGCCGGAACCAGGACTGGAAGTACTTCAGCATGCAGGAAACACTGGAACAGTAGAGATCAGGAACTCAGGAACACTGGAACAGAGGCCCAGCTATCACTGGCATATTGATAGCAAGAAGGTCAGAAACAACACGAAAGGGCACTCAAAGGGTGCCCAATCCAGGTTTAAATAGGCAATAAGAGGCGGGCTATCTGCAGACAGCCAATAGAAGCCCCCTACTGGTGACAGACAAGGAACTGCAGCAATCACGGGCACCGTGATAGTATCAAAGGTAGATGTAAATGTTCAACTTGATGGACTTTTGTCTTTTCTCAGCCTAATGTACTATGTTACAATGTAAAGTATCTGCAGTGAATGCCAAAAAACAAACTCTCAAGGCAAAGAATTATTCATTCTTACTGCCCTTCCTGATAAAAATCCCTGTCTTTGTCTCAGTCAAAACATCTTTCCACTAGTTTTAATGGATTACCACTTGTTTTTTTGCTAAGCTGTTTGAGTAAAGCAGTCCCCAGAGAGTTCTTTGGATGTTTGTAAATTGTATCATGTCCCCACCTTAGATACCTTTTATCTAATTAAACAAATCAAATTCAGCTTACCAGCTAGTCTCTCATAATAACTAAAATATTTCAATCCCTTCATCAATCATGTTGTACATATTTCTGTAGTTTTTCCAGTATAATAATATCTTTCATTTTGGAAAATATAAAGTTACAAAACAATATAAGTGCAAAATATACAAAATAGCATTGCAACTTACCTGAAATGTTGCAAGCAGAAAGTGCAAATGTTTTTACATAATGCATACTGTATGGTTAAAGTAATCTAATTGGTGTAACGGAGTCAGAGGCAATGCAGATCAATAGTATGTATACAGGTCTATCTTAAGGGAACTAACTTGCCAAGGTTAGGAAAGGTGAATGAAAGGAAGGGGGGTGGAAAATGACAGAGGGACCGAGAGAGGATCTATGATTAACTTGGGCATGGACAATGTAAGATGCCAAGTATAGAAGTGTGGAAGGAAAAGGCTAACTATGCAGTTGTCTCCAAGGTTGGAAGAAGGCAGATGCTTCTCATTGCTTTTTATTGGATGTGGTAAGATTTGCTCTTATCTCCCGGTACACCCCTACGGTCTTCCCAAGGGTTCTTCCTGTCCTCTCCCTACACAACTCAAGCCATCTCTCTCAACTACAAGCTTTCTCACTGGCTGCCCCTCGACTCTGGAATGCCCTCCCTATCACCATTCACCAATCATCCACAATCATCACTTTCAAGCATCTCCTCAAAACCCACCTGCTCAAGGAGGCATCTCAATAGCAATATCCTCATCCCTGCACAACGATAGTGACATCAGAATCTTTCTGCACTTCCTTCACCACACCTTGTACTTGCACTTATAATCATCCTCCTACTGTCTCTGTATGTCGTGAACTCTAATTAGATTGTAAGCTCCTTGGGGCAAGGTCCCTTTCCCAGTGTATGTTTCCCTTGCTGCACTTTCCCCAAAAATTAATGCAATGATCGCACTTTAGCTTAATGCTCTTAACCCTGTTCTATATTTTTGTATTGTATTATTTCAAATTCTGTTAAGCTCTGTGTACATGTATGGCGCTATATAAATAAAGATACATACAAGTTAAATATTCTTTATAAATTGAGATGAATAATTCACTGAAAACAGTTCTTCATAGACTGTTATAGTAATAGTTTTATCACTTCCTGTCACTTTGAACTTCCAGGAAGTAATTAAGATGTTACTCACTTTCTGACAGTTTGAACTGTCTTTGGAATAAAAAATAAAAAAAATGGCCAGCGGTACCCAATAACATAGAATTGAACTTGAAAAGTTTACTGTTCCTTTATGACTGCTATGTTTAGTGGGTGGAGTTTGCATACTGTGGCCCTGTGATCAACTGTCGTATCCACCTCCACCTCCATGACATTCTGGACTGATTGAACATGTTGTCTTTTGAACAAAGGCACACAGGCAGCTTTTCAATGGGGAGAGGTCCCACTGCTCCTTTAATCCCTTAACACCCGATGACATGCCAGGACCATCATGGCTTTCCAGACTGTGACGGTCCTGGCACATCATGGAATTCTGGAATCTCAGTTGAGGCCGCATATTACTCTGCAATTCCAGAATCCATCGGTGAAAAAAAAGTACAGTGGTCCTCTATATTATATTACTGATCAATAAAACCCCATTTAATGCACAGTTAATGTCTGAAAATAAGTATAATGAAGTCAGATAAAACTTCTAGCTCTTTGATGCCAGAGACGTATGCACTGCATTGTCATGCAACACAATAAGATGTAAGTAGCTTCCAAGGGGTCAAAGTATGATGTACGGTCCATATTCATCTAGGTAAGTAGGTACACACTGAATAAATTAACTGCACCATAGGGGTATATGAAAATTCCCATTCACCCCCATAAAAGCTAGAGGCGTCTCCAGTTCATTGTTTAGCAATGTGTTAGGGACCTTTCTGACATTCATGAATTTCAAAGAAAAAATTAAAGGGGAAATATCACATGAATGCTTCTTTGCACTGCATCTGTAAACCTTTTTTTTTTTTTTTTTTTTTAAATGTAATGTGGTATTCACAGAGATATTGGCTTTTAAAGTTCAGCAGGTTACATCATTCAAGAAAGGCTGCAGGTCAACTCTGTCAGTCTGTCTGTTCCCCTCCCCAAGTAGCGCCTTGTTCCAACCTCCTCCGATGATGGAGGATTTCTCCATGTAAATTGGAGCACTCTCTTGCCAATGAGACCTCTCCAGCTTATATGGAGGAGCCTCTGTCATCAGATGAGGCTGGAACAAGGCACTACTTGGGGAGGGAAAGAGTTGAAGATTCACAGGCGGTGGGGCAGATCTGACCCCCAGTCTGTCCTGAAGTGACGTCACCAGATTAACTTTAATAGCCAATATCTCTGTGAATACCGCATTATATTTAAAAAAAAATTAAGGGATTACAGATGCAGTGCAAAGGAGCACTCAAATCAAGCCAACTTTAATACAGGTGATCATTCCCCTTCAGATCAATAGAAATTTGCAGACTTTTCATTCAGGCCTTTAGTGCAGTTGGGTTACTTCAGAATTCTACCAACACTTTAAACTGTAATAACTCCAGAAAAAAACATTTCCCAACAGTGAGAATGCCCTGTTTATTCCATAGGAAAAGCCCTAACATATATGTTTTTTTTTTTTTTTTTACATAAAAAGTGTATCATTACTTTAATCCTTTAAGGACTAGAGGAGTGTGCAAAGTGCTGCTTCTCAATGTGCTGTACACCCCTCCAGACCATGGTACTGATGATGATGATCACTGATATGACAAGTGAGTATTTCTAGGCATTAGTGATGATCGAGCACCCCAATGCTCGGGTGTTCGGGTGCTCTGGCCGAGCACCCCTGGAGGCTCGAGTGCTCGGCCGAGCACCCGAGCCCCATTGAAGTCAATGGGAGGACTCGAGCATTACACCAGGCACCCCCTGCTCTGATGAGGGGAGGGTGCCTGGTCCATAGGAAAAGGACAGAAAATGATGGAAACACCACAGAAATGGTTCAGGGACAGCACAGGGAGGATGTCTGGATGCATCTTGGACTCCAACGTCGCTGCTGGGAATGATGTTTCGCCCGTAGTACGCCATTTTTACAGACTGACCGTAAAACACACAAAAAGGAAGATAAAAACGACTTTAGGCGAAAAATTGTTACCAAACAGTATTTGCTGTATATTTACTTGTATATCATCTGCAAATTCTGCAAAAATTTCATCGATTTTTCTGAACTGGGGCCATGATTAAGAGGGAAACTTGCGCAGAGGCAAATTCTGCAAAAAATTTCATCGATTTTTCTGAACTGAACCCATGATTAAGAGGGAAACGTGCGCAGAGGCAAATTCTGCAAAAAATTTCATAGATTTTTCGGAACTGGGGCCATGATTAAGAGGGAAACGTGCGCAGAGGCAAATTCTGCAAAAACTTTCCTCGATTTTTCTGAACTGGGGCCATGATTAAGAGGGAAACGTGCGCTGAGCCGACCATCTAAAACATTATGGGTGAGGGTCTGCTGCAGAGCTGACCATCCTAAACATTATATGCGAAGGCCCGCTAGTGAGCTGACGCTATAAAACATTATATGAGAGGGCCCGCTAGAGAGCTGACCCAATAAAACATTATATAAGAAGGCCCGCTGGTGAGCTGACCTATACAAAAAGTTGTCAAACAGGGCCCGCTGGTGAGCTGGCCCTATATAAAAATTATATCACAGGGCCCGCTGGTGAGCTGGCCCTATATAAAAATTATATCACAGGGTATATGGAAGAGAGTCAACCATATACCCGTTTTTTGGGTGGAAGGGGTGAATGGGAATACAGAGTATTCCCATCATTGTAAATAACATATATAAAGTCACTTTATGTTCACCCGGGGCTTTCCTCCAGTGGAGTGGAGAAGTCAGGGGAAATCCAGGCCTTGTTCATTTTTATAAGTGTCAACCTATCAGCATTTTCGGTGGAAAGGCGGATACGCTTATCTGTTATGATGCCACCAGCAGCACTAAATACCCGCTCAGACAGAACGCTGGCGGCAGGGCAGGCCAGCACCTCCAAGGCGTAGAGTGCCAGTTCATACCACGTGTCCAGCTTGGACACCCAGTAGTTGTAAGGCACAGAGGGATCATTGAGGACGCTGACACGGTCTGCTACGTACTCCTTCACCATCTTCCAAAACTTTTCCCTCCTTCTGACACTAGGCTGCGCATCAGGTTGAGGGTGCTGGCGGGGTGTCATGAAGGTGTCCCACGCCTTGGAGAGTGTTGCCCTGCCTTTGTCGGAACTGCTGTGTGCTCCCCTTTTCTCCCCTTCTCGGTTGGCCAAGGTAGCACGTACTCTGCCGCCAGCGTTGTCAGATGGAAAATTTTGGAGCAATTTTTCGACAAGAACCTTCTGGTATTGCACCATTTTGCTTGTCCTCTCCACCGGAGGAATGAGAGATGAGAAATTCTCTTTGTAGCGGGGGTCCAGAAGGGTGAACACCCAGTAATCCGTGTTGTCTAAAATGCGTATAACGCGTGGGTCACGGGAAAGGCAGCCTAACATAAAGTCAGCCATGTGTGCCAGAGTACCAACAGGCAAGATTTCGCTGTCCTCACCAGGAGGATGACTCTCAATCTCCTCATCCTCTTCCTCCTCTTCTGCCCACCCACGCTGAAGAGATGGAACTAAAGTTCCATGGCTACCCTCTGTAGCGGAGGCAACCGTGTCTTCCTCCTCCTCCTCCAATTGTCGCTGAGAAGACGAAGTGAGGGTGCTCTGGCTATCACCTTGTGTAAGCTCTTCCTCCCCCATTTCCACCTCTTCCACATGCAAAGCGTCGGTTTTAATTGTGAGCAGCGAGCGTTTCAGTAGACACAGAAGTGGGATGGTTACACTGATAATAGCGTTATCGCCGCTCACCATCTGTGTCGATTCCTCAAAATTGCGTAAAACCTCACAGAGGTCTGACATCCATTCCCACTCCTCACTTCTGATTAGAGGAAGCTGAACGGAGAGGCGACGACCGTGTAACAGCTGGTACTCCACTACTGCCCTCTGCTGCTCACAAAGCCGGGCCAACATGTGGAAGGTGGAGTTCCAGCGCGTGCTCACGTCACATAGCAGCCGGTGAGCTGGCAATTGTAAGCGCTGCTGCAGCTTCAACAGGCCGGCTGAAGCTGTAGATGACTTACGGAAATGTGCACACACGCGGCGCACCTTGGTCAAGAGATCATGCAAATTGGGGTAGGTTTTTAGAAATCGCTGAACCACTAAATTAAATACATGCGCTAGGCATGGTACGTGTGTGAGCTTGCCGAGCTCCAAAGCCGCCACCAAGTTACGCCCATTATCACACACAACCATGCCTGGTTGCAGGTTGAGTGGCGAGAGCCACTGCTCGGTCTGGTGACTAATCCCCTGCAACAGCTCTGAGGCCGTGTGCTGTTTGTCCCCAAGGCAGATCAGCTTCAGCACGGCCTGTTGACGCTTCCCCACTGCAGTGCTACACTGCTTCCAGCTACCGGCTGATGGGTGAGTGGCGCTGCGCGCAGAGAATTCGGAGGTGGAAACGGAGGAGGAGGAGCCAATAACGTAGGTGCTGGCGGAAACCCTGATGGAGGTAGGGCCCGCAATCCTCGGCGTGGGTAGCACCTGTGCCATCCCAGGGTCCGAGTCGCTCCCAGCCTCCACGACATTCACCCAGTGTGCCGTCAGGGAAATGTAGCGTCCCTGGCCACAAGCACTTGTCCATGTGTCAGTCGTTAAGTGGACCTTCCCAGTAAGTGCGTTGGTCAGGGCACGGGTGATGTTACGGGACACATGGTGGTGTAAGGCGGGGACGGCACACCGGGAAAAGCAGTGGCGGCTGGGGACTGCGTACCGAGGGACAGCTGCTGCCATCAGGCTGCGGAAGGACTCAGTCTCCACAAGCCTAAATGGCAGCATTTCGATGGCCAGTAATTTGGAAAGGTGTGAGGTTAGTGCTATGGCCTGTGGGTGGGTGGCTGGGTATTTTCGCTTGCGCTCAAATGCCTGGGGTAACGACATTTGGACGCTGCGCTGGGACAGGGAAGTGGATGTGGTCACTGATGGTGCTTCAGATGGTACAGGTGCAGGGCGGGAGGTATGCGGGCCTGCGCCTTCGACAGGCGATTGGCCGGCACTGAAAACAGGGGAAGAGGAGGCAGTGGTGTGGCCTGCAGACACAGATTGGCGATCCGGGCGTTCCTCCCACTTATTACGGTGCTTGGATGCCATGTGTCGGATCATGCTGGTGGTGGTGAGGTTGCTAGTGTTCATGCCTCGGCTCATTCTGGTGTGGCACAGGTTGCAAACTACAATTCTTTTGTCGTCCGCACTTTCCTTAAAAAAACGCCATACCGCGGAACACCTAGCCCTTGGCAAGGGAGATTTACGCAAGGGGGTGCTCCGTGGAACATTTGCGGGCCGGTTTGGTGCGGTCCGCCTTCTTTCTTTAGCCACACCACTGCCTCTTCCAGCCTGTTGCGGTGCTGCAGATGGCTCACCCTCAGGACTGCTGTCATCGCTCGGCTCTCCACCTTCCCAGGTGGGGTCAGTCACCTCATCGTCCACCAAGTCCTCCTCCACTTCCTCACTCTGATCATCCTCCTCATTTCTTGATCCCACCACATACTCAGTCATTGACAACTGTGTATCATCCTCCTCATCAAGGTCTTGAGACAGTAATAGTGGTTGATTTGATGGCAACTGTGTCTCATCATCATCATCCACTTCATTTGACCTTAAATGCCGTTCCCCTCTGTCATCTTCTTGTGATTGGGTACCCTCTAGAGGTTGTGAATCAGGGCACAAGATGTCATGTTCCTCTGCAAGCGTGCTTGGAGAGAGGTTCAAATGAAGGATTGGTGATGAGACGAGCTCCTCACTATATCCCAGTGTGGGATCACTTCTTTGGCCAGACCCTCTATGGTGGGAGGAAGGATGATCAGGGTGAGGATTATGATGACCAGACTCTTGGCTACTGAGAGTGGACTTGGTGGAAGACAGGGTGGTGCTTAACCGACTGGAAGCAGTATCACCTGAAATCCAACCGACCACCTGTTCGCAGTGGTCTGACCTCGAGAGTGATGTCCTGCGACGCCCTGTAAACTGAGACATGAAGCTAGGTATGGTGGATGTCTTTCTTTCTTGTGCTCTGGCACCAGGCACAGTTTCTACGCGTCCTGACCCGCGCCCTGAACTATCAGGATCACGTCCACTTCCCCGTCCCTTTTTACCCGCCTTCTTCATATTACACGGAATATGTGCTGCTAATCTGCAACTTTGCACACTAAACAGAATGTGCTGCTAATCTGCAACTTTGCACACTAAACAGAATGTGCTGCTAATCTGCGGCTAGGCACAGTGAAAGGAATATGTGACGTTTATTTTTTACACTTTGCACACTAAACAGAATGTGCTGCTAATCTGCGGCTAGGCACAGTGAAAGGAATATGTGACGTTTATTTTTTACACTTTCCACACTAAACAGAATGTGCTGCTAATCTGCAACTTTGCACACTAAACAGAATGTGCTGCTAATCTGCGGCTAGGCACAGTGAAAGGAATATGTGACGTTTATTTTTTACACTTTCCACACTAAACAGAATGTGCTGCTAATCTGCAACTTTGCACACTAAACAGAATGTGCTGCTAATCTGCGGCTAGGCACAGTGAAAGGAATATGTGACGTTTATTTTTTACACTTTCCACACTAAACAGAATGTGCTGCTAATCTGCAACTTTGCACACTAAACAGAATGTGCTGCTAATCTGCGGCTAGGCACAGTGAAAGGAATATGTGACGTTTATTTTTTACACTTTGCACACTAAACAGAATGTGCTGCTAATCTGCGGCTAGGCACAGTGAAAGGAATATGTGACGTTTATTTTTTACAGTTTGCACACTAAACAGAATGTGCTGCTAATCTGCAACTTTGCACACTAAACAGAATGTGCTGCTAATCTGCGGCTAGGCACAGTGAAAGGAATATGTGACGTTTATTTTTTACACTTTCCACACTAAACAGAATGTGCTGCTAATCTGCAACTTTGCACACTAAACAGAATGTGTTGCTTATCTGCGGCTAGGCACAGTGAACGGAATATGTGACGTTTATTTTTTACACTTTGCACACTAAACAGAATGTGCTGCTAATCTGCAACTTTGAACACTAAACAGAATATGTTGCTTATCTGCGGCTAGGCACAGTGAACGGAATATGTGACGTTTATTTTTTACACTTTGCACACTAAACAGAATGTGCTGCTAATCTGCAACTTTGCACACTAAACAGAATGTGCTGCTAATCTGCGGCTAGGCACAGTGAAAGGAATATGTGACGTTTATTTTTTACACTTTCCACACTAAACAGAATGTGCTGCTAATCTGCAACTTTGCGCACTAAACAGAATGTGCTGCTAATCTGCGGCTAGGCACAGTGAAAGGAATATGTGACGTTTATTTTTTACACTTTCCACACTAAACAGAATGTGCTGCTAATCTGCAACTTTGCGCACTAAACAGAATGTGCTGCTAATCTGCGGCTAGGCACAGTGAAAGGAATATGTGACGTTTATTTTTTACACTTTCCACACTAAACAGAATGTGCTGCTAATCTGCAACTTTGCACACTAAACAGAATGTGCTGCTAATCTGCGGCTAGGCACAGTGAAAGGAATATGTGACGTTTATTTTTTACACTTTCCACACTAAACAGAATGTGCTGCTAATCTGCAACTTTGCACACTAAACAGAATGTGCTGCTAATCTGCAACTTTGCACACTAAACAGAATGTGCTGCTAATTTGCGGCTAGGCACAGTGAAACGAATATGTGACGTTTATTTTTTACACTTTCCACACTAAACAGAATGTGCTGCTAATCTGCAACTTTGCACACTAAACAGAATGTGCTGCTAATCTGCAACTTTGCACACTAAACAGAATGTGCTGCTAATCTGCGGCTAGGCACAGTGAACGGAATATGTGACGTTTATTTTTTACACTTTCCACACTAAACAGAATGTGCTGCTAATCTGCAACTTTGCACACTAAACAGAATGTGCTGCTAATCTGCAACTTTGCACACTAAAAAGAATGTGCTGCTAATCTCCAACTTTGCACACTAAACAGAATGTGCTGCTAATCTAAAACTTTGCACACTAAACAGAATGTGCTGCTAATCTGCGGCTAGGCACAGTGAACGGAATATGTGACGTTTATTTTTTACACTTTCCACACTAAACAGAATGTGCTGCTAATCTGCAACTTTGCACACTAAACAGAATGTGCTGCTAATCTGCAACTTTGCACACTAAACAGAATGTGCTGCTAATCTGCAACTTTGCACACTAAAAAGAATGTGCTGCTAATCTGCAACTTTGCACACTAAACAGAATGTGCTGCTAATCTGCAACTTTGCACACTAAACAGAATGTGCTGCTAATCTGCGGCTAGGCACAGTGAAAGGAATATGTGACGTTTATTTTTTACACTTTCCACACTAAACAGAATGTGCTGCTAATCTGCAACTTTGCACACTAAACAGAATGTGCTGCTAATCTGCGGCTAGGCACAGTGAAAGGAATATGTGACGTTTATTTTTTACACTTTCCAGACTAAACAGAATGTGCTGCTAATCTGCAACTTTGCACACTAAACAGAATATGTTGCTTATCTGCGGCTAGGCACAGTGAACGGAATATGTGACGTTTATTTTTTACACTTTGCACACTAAACAGAATGTGCTGCTAATCTGCAACTTTGCACACTAAACAGAATGTGCTGCTAATCTGCGGCTAGGCACAGTGAAAGGAATATGTGACGTTTATTTTTTACACTTTCCACACTAAACAGAATGTGCTGCTAATCTGCAACTTTGCGCACTAAACAGAATGTGCTGCTAATCTGCGGCTAGGCACAGTGAAAGGAATATGTGACGTTTATTTTTTACACTTTCCACACTAAACAGAATGTGCTGCTAATCTGCAACTTTGCGCACTAAACAGAATGTGCTGCTAATCTGCGGCTAGGCACAGTGAAAGGAATATGTGACGTTTATTTTTTACACTTTCCACACTAAACAGAATGTGCTGCTAATCTGCAACTTTGCACACTAAACAGAATGTGCTGCTAATCTGCGGCTAGGCACAGTGAAAGGAATATGTGACGTTTATTTTTTACACTTTCCACACTAAACAGAATGTGCTGCTAATCTGCAACTTTGCACACTAAACAGAATGTGCTGCTAATCTGCAACTTTGCACACTAAACAGAATGTGCTGCTAATTTGCGGCTAGGCACAGTGAAACGAATATGTGACGTTTATTTTTTACACTTTCCACACTAAACAGAATGTGCTGCTAATCTGCAACTTTGCACACTAAACAGAATGTGCTGCTAATCTGCAACTTTGCACACTAAACAGAATGTGCTGCTAATCTGCGGCTAGGCACAGTGAACGGAATATGTGACGTTTATTTTTTACACTTTCCACACTAAACAGAATGTGCTGCTAATCTGCAACTTTGCACACTAAACAGAATGTGCTGCTAATCTGCAACTTTGCACACTAAAAAGAATGTGCTGCTAATCTCCAACTTTGCACACTAAACAGAATGTGCTGCTAATCTAAAACTTTGCACACTAAACAGAATGTGCTGCTAATCTGCGGCTAGGCACAGTGAACGGAATATGTGACGTTTATTTTTTACACTTTCCACACTAAACAGAATGTGCTGCTAATCTGCAACTTTGCACACTAAACAGAATGTGCTGCTAATCTGCAACTTTGCACACTAAACAGAATGTGCTGCTAATCTGCAACTTTGCACACTAAAAAGAATGTGCTGCTAATCTGCAACTTTGCACACTAAACAGAATGTGCTGCTAATCTGCAACTTTGCACACTAAACAGAATGTGCTGCTAATCTGCGGCTAGGCACAGTGAACGGAATATGTGACGTTTTTTTTTTTAAATCTGTGCCCCCCCAAACAAAATATAACTGCTGCCCCCACACACAACAGTCCTAAAAAGGACTTTTGGGTCTTTATATGTTGTTCAAACACACTTTTCTTCTCCCTACACTGACTTTCCCTTCCTATCCTCATCTCTCCCTGGCTAAGACTGAGCCGAACTCGCTGGTCAGGTGCTATACAGCACCCGATCACGGGTTCTGGCCAGCCAATCAGTGTAATGCCAGCAGCCAACATGGCTGCTGGCATTACACTGATGTCAGAGCCTGCCTGCACGTTTATTGGCTGCGCAGCAGCCGCGAAACGTGCGGGGAGGAGACCCGAAAATGGCGGGCGAGCACATGCGGTACTCGTACGAGTACCGCCATGTGCCGAGCAGAGCGATGCTCGAGCCGAACCGAGCTTCGGCCGAGCATGCTCGCTCATCACTACTAGGCATGTTTATTTGTCCAGAGTTAATCTCTAGAAGAGTTTACAAACAGGCATCTTTTTTCAATGGTGAAAGTTTAAGCTATATCATCACCATTCTCACTCTCTACTTCATCTGTATCAGAAGAAGGTGAGGACGGTGGAGGGATATCATTTCCAGCACCAGTACCCCAATGTCTAGAACTATCACCCTCCATCTTTAAATCTACCCTGAAATCCTAGCTTCTGGAGCATTAGAATCATGCACTGCCGTTTTGGAAACATCAGCACTTTAACTCACCGCACTTGACACCCTCATACCCTGCTGTCTGTCTCCTATTATCTATTTAAACTGTAATCTCCTTGGGCAAGAACCTCTTTACTATTGTTTCTATGATTGTGACACTTATTTTATCCATATATGTTTATAGTAACCTAGTACTGTTGTAAAGAGCTGCATACACGGTGTGGAGGCATATAAATAAATATATATATCCATCCATACTATGGGATGTTCTTGCACCATCATAAGAAGAGGCCTCACAGTGGCCTTATGAAGGTGAGATAACATCCTGCACTTGATGCAGTACCGAGTAGCAGGAAAAGCTGGAATGCAGCGTTGGCATGCTGCATGTGACTCTCCACTTTCAGGAAGGGCTAGAGAGCAATCATATTCTAGATCAATTTGTGTGATTTAGCATATAATAAGTTACAAAATAATAATAATAAAAAGTATGCAGTTTATTATAAGGACCTCTACTGGTCCACTGTACCTCTGATCAGCCACAACTGTGACTCTAGGGGGTAGGGGATCATTGGTAGAAAAGGAATAGCAGAGATCCTAATACTATATAATAGTTAAAGAAAAAAAAAAAAAAAAAGTAGAAAAATATATAAACAAATTGTGTAATCATACATATGTTTATGGCTCTAGACCACAAATAAAATGCAGATATTAGTGCCATCCTCTCCATCTGTAGTATACTTCAATAACTGCCTCCTTGTGTCCCACAGTGTACTCACATCACATGATGCGGAACCCGGTACTTCTGTGTCAGGCTGAAGTCTCCTGATCTGGAAGTTCAGTAGCCAGCTGTCAGATGTGGCATGCATGTCTTAATACCACAGTTGTGCCCATTTACGTACAAGCATGTCATTTTACTAGTCCAGTAGTGAAAATACCCTTTTTCTTTCTTTCTAAAAAAAATTAATGTAAGGACTAGTGATGAGCGAGCGTGCTCGGCCGATGCTCGGATCGGCTCGAGCATCGCTCTGCTCGGCACATGGCGGTACTCGTCGAGTACCGCCATGTGCTCGCCCGACATGTTCGGGTGGCGGGGATCTGTGCCGGAAGAGGCACAGATCCGAAGAAGCTCCGCTGGACCACCAGGGACTGGAGGTACGGGGGCATTGCGGAGATGAAGGGGGCATTGCGGAGATGAAGGGGGACATTGTGGAAGAGGGGCATAGACTCTATGCCCCTCTTCCACAATGTCCCCCTTCATCTCCGCTATGCCCGTCTTCCACAATGTGCCCCTTCATCTCCACTATGCCCCTCTTCCACAATGTGCCCCTTCATCTCCGCTATGCCCCTCTTCCACAATGTCCCCCTTCATCTCCTCTATGGCATAGAGGAGATGAAGGGGGACATTGTGGAAGAGGGGCATAGCGGAGATGAAGGGGCACATTGTGGAAGAGGGGCATAGCGGAGATGAAGGGGCACATTGTGGAAGAGGGGCATAGCGGAGCTGAAGGGGGACATTGCGGAGCTGAAGGGGGCATTCTGAGATGAAGGGGGCATAGCGGAGATGAAGGGGGCATTGACCAGGCACCCTCCCCTCATCAGAGCAGGGGGTGCCTGGTGTTGCCCCATTCATTCCAATGGGGCTCGGGTGCTCGGCCGAGCACTCGAGCCTCAGGGGGTGCTCGGTCAGAGCACCCGAGCACCCGAGCATCGTGGTGCTCGCTCAACACTAGTAAGGACACTCATTGTAATTGCAGGCCTATAGAAACCAAAATATTATATATCTGGTATCACATGGGTGTCTGTAGGTGTGTGTTTGTTCGTGTGTGCTTCCTTGTGTCTGTCTGTAGGTGTGTTTGTGTGTGAATGTGTGTCTGTAGGTGTGTATTTCTGTAGGTATGTGTGCATGCATGTTTGTGCATCTGTGTGTGTCTGTAGGTGTGTGTTCGTCTGTGTGTCTGTCTGTAGGTATGTTTATGTGTATGTGTCTGTCTGTAGGTGTTTGTGTCTGTAGTTGTGTATACATGTGTTTGAGCATATGTGAGAGTGTGCCTGTAGATGTGTGTTTGTCTGCAGGTGTGTGTGTGTGCGTGTCTGTGTGTATCTCTGTGTGTGTCCATCTGTTGATGTATATATGTGAATGTGTGTCTGCAGATATGTATGTCTGTAGGTATGTGTGTGCATGTGTGTCTGTGTGTGTGTATGTGTTTGTCTGTAGGTGTTTGTGTCTGTAGGTATGTGTATACATGTGTTTGAGCATATGTGAGAGTGTGCCTGTAGGTGTGTGTTTGTCTGCAGGTGTGTGTGTCTGTCTGTCTGTAGAGTGCGTTTGCGTGTGTGTGAATGAAAGTGGGCGTTACTGTGTGTGGTGACTATAGGGAAATTTGATGCTGACCAATTTCAGAGTAAACCAACTACACAACTTGGCATTCATAATCATTCCCATTGATTGAAATGGGACCTTAAATGCCTTCAATGCCAGAGAGGTCTTAAACATGTCTTTTGCATGGGGGTATTGGTTCAAGTAAAGACACAGACAACATAATTATGGGTTAACTCAGGCCACAGCTTTATTTAAAATTACATAATAACCTTTTTTACCCCAGACTTTAAGCCCTTGCCAATAACCAAATTTTAGTAGGCCAAAAACCTACCTACCCCCTTTTGAGCCTTAGGCTCCCCAATCTTGTTCCACCTTACCGCGCCCCATTAGCTGGTCACTGCAGCTCAATGGGGCCGGTGTCCAAACCCGCGACACAGTCCGGGTGTCATTGTCCCTAGGCCGCTGGCCTACCATCTTCCTGTAACCATATCCAACTTAATGACCTTATACACATTGGCAAGGGCCCAAAGCGCCCAAAAGCTGCGACAAACAAGAAACAAAACAGACGCCCACACCGACCACAACCCACACACCCTAAAACAAACCCACCAAAACAAACAACACAAGGTAGGGAGGGAGGGACGCTGTTCCATTCCAACATTGAGAGGAAGTGACAATTACCATGTGCTCCTTATATTACCTCTTACCATTTTCCCACTTCCTGTCTCCACCTCCTAACTTTACTTGCCACCCCCAGCTCAGACATGTCTCCCCTTCTTATTTTGCGGGGAGTTCTTGTCTTTTGCATGGGGGTATTGGTTCAAGTAAAGACACAGACAACATAATTATGGGTTAACTCAGGCCACAGCTTTATTTAAAATTACATAATAACCTTTTTTACCCCAGACTTTAAGCCCTTGCCAATAACCAAATTTTAGTAGGCCAAAAACCTACCTACCCCCTTTTGAGCCTTAGGCTCCCCAATCTTGTTCCACCTTACCGCGCCCCATTAGCTGGTCACTGCAGCTCAATGGGGCCGGTGTCCAAACCCGCGACACAGTCCGGGTGTCATTGTCCCTAGGCCGCTGGCCTACCATCTTCCTGTAACCATATCCAACTTAATGACCTTATACACATTGGCAAGGGCCCAAAGCGCCACAAGGGCCTGATGAGACCACCTCTCATTCAGGCCCTTCCCCCCAACACAAAGCCATGACCTGCCCCAAAACCCCCACTAACGCTTGACTAAAGAAGCCCAACCCAACTGAATGGATGAACACCAGCACCCCAGTGCCCGTCAAGAGCCGGAACCCCCAAAAAATACTGTACCAGACCGCTAAAAAACCCCGTGCCCGACCACCAACCAAGCCACTCACCGAATCAGCCGGACTAGCCGAAGACCCTCCGGCAGGAGACACGACCTACACACACTTGGAGCACCAAACCAAGAAACTGGCCCCATATATCCCAACCGAGAACCACCAAACAACCAGTCCCAAACCTCTACCCACAGACATGCCCAGGACACCAAAGAATGCCCCAGGACCAAAACCATCGACCCATGGAACTAAGTTGCCCATGCGAATGGCCCTGAAAAAGCCGAACCACCACCACACAGAAAAGACGCCCCAAGAGTCCCGCCACAAATCGACCGAAGAACCGCAGAAGCAGGCACAAGGAGAAACGAAAAACAAAAGATGGACGATGAGCAGACCCCTCCACCAGATAGGCCACCAACCCATAATTGACATCCGCACCACAACAGAACTAGCACCGACCACCGCCCCCCAAGTGAAACTCAATGACACACCAGCCCCACCCAGCCCGAACAGGCACACTCAAATCCCCAGCATGCCATATCCACCCCTACCATAATACCCCAAACCGACCAAGCCATAGCCAAGAGACAAACACACATACTGTACCATTCCAACACCCCGTGTGACACTGCCCCCCCCAGGGGTTAACTGCCCCTTCCAAGCTACCCCAAACCAGCAGGGAAAGGCATTCAAACCGCCAGCACCCGAAGTAAGCCCCCAGAAAAACCCGCACCTGAAAACAAGTTACTGTACCCACAGCCACATACCAGGCCAGAAAATACCCATCCCGATGTGGACATCTCCACCCGAGGACACAAAAAGACAAAACGGAGAAGAAGCTGACAGACCATCATAGCCGAACCAACCCACTGCAACCTGAATGAAACACCACCCCACCAGCACGCATCCCCCGACCCCACAGACCGACCCCAAGGGCCATCGAGTGAACCCAGTCAACAACGGAACTACCACCAACACCCTAATATCATCCCACCTGCCAAAACACCAGACTACAGCAAAAAGATGCCCCAAACTAACCCCTGGCACGCCGCCAGGACGAGACCCCGCCCGACCATCCATCCGACCCAGAAGAGTCAATCGAAAGTGAGGGAAAGATGCAAAGAGCACCCAAGATTCGCCCCAACGCAGGAGAAAGGCCCGACCCTAGGTAAGAATGTGGCCCTCAAGAATAGGGATAACCCTATGACTCCGAAGTCCGAATAGGAACCGTCCAAGCCTGCTGTAAATCCAGAAACTCCACCAGCCTATCCTCCAACCTGCCCCACTGCAGTCCACACCCCAAGATGCCCAAATCCCGCCAGGCCCCGAGAAGCGCAGACCCGCCAATTACCCCACTGTCACCTCACCAGCCAAGTGGACCCCCAGTCCAAGCACCTGCGGAATCACGCAGAACTGCAGGCCGCATCCCAACCACCGAACCCCCACCTAGAAGCTACAGCAAGGAAGTGCCCGATGGAGAAATACCCTGCCCCCCCCATAGACCCACCCATTCGGAATACCAGACCAACCGCATCCCCACCAAACCCAAAGGGAAAAACCTGAAGATAGACAAGCAAGCAGATACTCTGTACCTTGGAATGATCCCCCAAGCTGAAATCAGCAACCAGGAGAGGTAAGCTGAACGTATAACACACCACCCCAACAAAAACTCCCACTGCACAGTCCCCGTCACCAAACCACCCCAGAGGCCCCCATGACGGTCCCAAAGTACCCACCGCCGGAACCCCCACCATGCATGCCCCAGAATCTGATCCCCCATGCAAACCCGCCATACGGAACCCGTAACACCTCCCCACTCTACAAGGCACAGCCCAAAAGCGTCCGGAGAATGAACACTAGCGTCAACCCCCGGTGTGCCCACAGCACCCCGTCGGTCACACCCAGAAACGACCAACCATAGAGAAGGGATGGAACCTGAACCAACAAACAGACAAGCAGGACCCCCCCAGTGGACAAGCTCAGCAATAAACCGCAGACCTGCAGTCCATCAGCCAGAAACGGCCCCCAGAGGAAGAACAGACACAAAAGACCATCTAAAAACCCCGAATGGAGACGACTGCAGTCCCAGGCCCTGATGAAACTCAGCAACGGACAATCCCCCATCGAAGGAGCAAGCACCCCGAAAGGTGCCACCATACACAAACCCAAAAGGCATGCCCCCGTAAAATGCTCAACAACAGACTCTAGCAACATGGAAAAGTACAGAACCCAATCCGAAACACCCACCGAAAGCTCTGAAACCCCCAGTGAGCGCCCCCACCCCGTCACAACATACGGCCCCCCCAATTGCAGGTGGCGTCCCATACCCCTAAAAGAAGGAGAAGACACCACCAACCTGTTACACCAGTATGTCCCGTGCCGCCACCCGCAAAGGATGGCCCCCAAGGCCCCCACAACACCTATACCCGGGCCCCAAAATCTGTCTACACCCCAGCAAGCCATCCACCCCCTGCCATCCACCCCCAGTAGTTGAGGGACCCAGGAGCCCATGCCCCGATCCCCACCCAGAACCAACAGGCCAACAGCGGGACCGCTCGCTGGCCAAAAATCCCCCAGAGGCCACCACCCTTCCCGTCACCCCGGAAGGCACCCTGCCCCCAGCAAATAGATGGCAACCTGGTGGAGATGGAACTCCACCGCCCACACCAGGAACCGCAGTCCACAACTAATGGAGGGAAACCCCGAGGCCGCCCGCCCCCAGTGGCCAAAAAACCCAACTCCCCCGGCCCCCCCTGTAGGACAGCCCAGAAAAACCCACTTTAGTGTGCCCGAGACCGGACCATGAACGGCCACCAAGATCCCCCCCAAGCCACCGAAGCCCCCTTTGGAGCCCTGCCAAGCACCCAGGCGTGCCCCAACCCGCTACCCGTGACCCCGGACACTGAAACAGCCCCCTTACAAACCCCAAGTAGGCGACCTCCCCGACAGCCGCATACCTGCTCCAGATCGATGATAGTTGCAACTCACAGGGTCACCATCCCCTCAGTCGTCACCACCGCGGATCACCGGACGCATGAGGTGTCTCTCCTGCGAAGTGTCCGCCACCTACAAAAGAAGACTGAAACAAACAAACCCCAACCCACCAGCAACTACCCCCACCATACAGAGCTCGAATAACATGACCCAGAAAAGCGTAAAGTTTTTTTTTTTTTTTTTTTTTTTTGTATAAGAGTTTGCATTGTGTTCACAATAAAATACAGAATCGTAAATCCCATAGTACAGCAATACCCCGCAACTGGGGCTCGTTAAAACAAAAGAAACCAATTGTGCAAAGACTGCCATACATAAGGAAGATGCCGCTTCGGCAAAGGTCTGAAGTCCCCAGACGCAGCACGACCTAGAAACAAAGCACAATGTTCGTCCATAACCCTGAAGCACCCGAAGTAGCCCAAGCCATCCCAGGCCCCATACTCCTGCGCAACCAAGGACCAAAAAGAACTCACACCAGAGGGAGCGGGGGGGGGGGATGCAGTCAGGACCACCGGGACCCGGACCTCAATGGCAGAAAAGGACCTAAACAGAAAAAAAGGGGGGGGAAGGACCAGAAACACAAGGAAAAGGCCCTAACAGAAAAAAGGGGAGGGAGGACCATGAACACCGGTGAAGGCCCTAAAAAGAAAAGGGGGGGGGAAGAGGGGGGGGAGAACCAGGAACACCGAGGCGAAGACCCTAAAAAGAAAAAAGGGGGGGAAGGAGGGGGGGGACCAGGAACACCGAGGCGAAGACCCTAAAAAGAAAAGGGGGGGGGGAGGACCAGGGACACAAGGAAAAAGGCCCTAAAAAGAAAAAGGAGACGAGGGAGAAGACCCTGACAACAGATGAGTCATCCACAGGGAACTCCTGCAGCACCGCTACCAAGGCAATGAAGAGGACACACCACAGGCTCCAGAGAAGCAGTAATAGAGCAGCAAGCTGTGCCCCCTGACTGAGCGCCTCCCGCCCGCAGAGTCCATCCGGAGACAGCTCCCGGAAGTAGGACCCGACTCCACACCTCCGCACACGCTCCATCACTCCCCGGCCCGCCTCACACCACAAGCCGCATCCAGTCAGCTCTCACATCACACCGGCTGAAACTACCGCTCCACCCCTAACAGACAAAACAAAAAAAAGGGGGGGGGGGGGTACTGCACACGGTGCAACCCGGCCCCACAGGAACAGCCCGCTGTCGCACCTACCCAGCCTCAGCCCAGTCGCGGCCTCCCACAGGATTCTCCCGCAGCCACGCGGAAAACAACGCAGCAGAGGACCAGCAACAGATCAGCAACGGGCCAGCAACGGCTCACCAGGGAACAGCAACGAACAGCAGTGGATCAGCCAAAAAGTGAACAGGTACCCAAACAGGAAGCATCCACGTAGAACTGCACGCTGTTCCATTCCAACATTGAGAGGAAGTGACAATTACCATGTGCTCCTTATATTACCTCTTACCATTTTCCCACTTCCTGTCTCCACCTCCTAACTTTACTTGCCACCCCCAGCTCAGACATGTCTCCCCTTCTTATTTTGCGGGGAGTTCTCATTTCTAAGCACAGGAGACCTCTCTAGTATTCAAGGGATTTAAATCAGTGAAAGTATTTATTTGTCCCTTATGGTTGCCAAGCCCCAGAATTACTCCAGTTATACCTAGTACATCTGCCTCTGTATATGGGCACATTTTACAGTTTTGTGCTGTTAACCATATTGCCTAGAATGGCCAGTGAAGCAGCAGCACGCCCATTTTAGTCCATTTTCGCTAGCGGGTGCTGAAAAGAAAATACCCAGGTATATAATTAATTCATTATAGTGCAATGTTGCCTTAGTACATTCCCCCCAATGTATTCATTTTACAAACTTTGCTGTCTTGTGAGCTGTATGTTTAAAATTTAAACAGCACGCTACAGGCACTTCTAGCAAACACCGAATCATGTTTTAAAGGTAGAATAATGAAGATATTGTCCGTGTCATTTTGCACGTGTTAGTTTAGCATGTCTTTTGCTCTTTTGGATTATCAGGTAGCATTTGATTCAATGTCAAACAACAAATGAACAATGAGTTGCACTGAGGGAAGATCTTTTATACATTTATACATTGATGCAATGAGCAATTTTATTTCCGTGGCACAAAATATAGTGAGAAAAACCCTCTAGACTAAATCAACTTTGACAAGCTTTTGGGAGGTTGAATTCCTCCAGGTCAAGAAACACTGAGGCAGTATGTCTTGACCTGATGAAAGCAGTTATGTTCCCAAAAGCTTGTCAAAAACATTTGCCATGTTCAACAAATAGTTATGATACCTATACAAGTGTTTATTCTATTCTTTCCATTCCTGACTTGACAGGAAGACGAGCATGTGCAAAATTCTATGCATAGATTTTTCAGAACCATATGTTTTAGATTTAAATATGGTCACCTGTCCACATTCTCACCTCAGTGAGTATGTTCAACTTAACAGCAGTTGAATGGATGTCAGCATAAGCAAATTAAAAAGTGATGGCTGTCAGAAAATGGTAGGTGGTAGGAAGAGCAGTGTGGAATGTTAGAATCTGGCTGGCAGGGAGTTGTGAGTGGGAGGGAGAACAGTATGGAATGTTAGAGTCTGGTTGGCAGGGAGTGGTAAGTGGGAGGGAGAACAGTATGGAATGTTAGAGTCTGGTTGGCAGGGAGTGGTAAGTAGGAGGGAGAACGGTGTGGAAAGTTAGTATCTGGCTATTATGCAAGCTCATACTTTATTTTAAATTATAAAAAATGAAATGTGTAACACAAATATAAGGATTTTAAATGCTCATCACCTATTTGTGATAAAGTGACAGACCCACTTTATAGCTCTCTAATATATATATATATATATATATATATATATATATATATATATATATATATATAGGGCTTATAATTTTAAATCCTTTGCTACTAGCCAGACCTGAAAAGTTACTCACCACTGCAAGCCAAAACATACCCACTAGGGCTGAATTTCTACTCACCAGTGGAAATTTTGAGCCTATATATATATATATATATATATATATATATATATATATATATATATATATAGTCAACATTTTAATCAATTGATGAATTGTAATGAGTAGCTCATATTTCTACAGTTATTTAGACATATTTCCAATCTGGTATATTTAACATATTGTTTTTTTGGGGGTTCCTCCAGAAACCCAACTTTTTAAACGATGCAAAAACAAATCCATAGGTGATGTATCAAATGAGCCATTGTTTATTTCTTGAGCAATGGCATTGAACAATGATTAACAAAATTTTAATTTCTTAAGGACCTGGCCTATTTCACACCTTAAGGATCACATCCAGTTTTTTTATATGTGTTTGTTAAAATTAGGTTTCACCAGTTTATTCTTTGGGGCACTATATATATAGACAAGCATACTAACCCTGGTCCATCCAAGACTGATAGGGAACGGCACTCAATCCATTAGTAGTCAAATGAACAAAGTTTATTGCATCTTCAGCCAAACATTTTCAGCCCCAACTGAACCTTCATCAGGTGAAAGGGGTTTTAAGATAATACAGTACATCTTTATAGCTTGACCCAGGGTACCTGTTGGTGTCACGTCATCCACACTGCACTCCACAAGGCCACTTAAGCCTCAGCATCTCATTTCATTGTGTTTGCTTCGGGACGTCATCCAAACAACATCTGGTATCCAAGAAATAGTACCCAAACATTACCACATCAGTGTTGATACATCGGTCAGGCTGAAAACTGACGAAAGGAATAGCCAAAATTAAGTGTCATGTTGATAACACAACTAATATATGGGGAAACATAAAGTGTATGAAAAGAAAAAAGAAAACTAAAAATAACAAAATATAATGGATAATGTAGTAGACTTGTGTGAATCGGTTCAGCCGATTTCGTAATTCGGACGAATAAGCGTCATTCTGTGTCATTCAAGCCATCCGAAAGGAAAAAGTCATTCATTTTTTTTTTAAAAAACAAATCTGAACAGCCCTGGTTCAGAATGTTGTAGAAAATTTCGGAAATTCGGCGACAACTACCCGTGTGCGCGATACTTTCCCTCCCTATCTAGTCCAGTTAGCTTCTTTGTTTCATGATGGGGGTTAGACTAATGACACGTCAGACACCCAGACAGACTGCATTTCCTGTTAGTCTGTTGTTGGAGCTCAGAGAGAGCAGAAGGAGATAGAGAGTGTCCAGTTGTTGTGTAGGCAGGCAGGTAGCATAGGCAGGCAGCCAACATTAGTACTGTAATGCCACTGCAATGGAGAGTCATCTTTGTTCCTGTGCAAAATATAAAAAAATATTAGGAATTTGTTTTAATAGTTTTCAGAGTGACACAGCCAGTCTCACAGTTGTGTTGGCAGGTAGGCAGGCCTACTACCTTATTGCCACCGCAATGGAGAGTCATTTTTTAAAGTATGTCGAACAGGTCTGGTCCGAAATGCGGATCCTCCGAACGACAAAAAAAAATTGTCCCAAATCGAATTTTACTGAAAATTTGTGTTGTGCACAAGTCTACGGATCGCAGGAAAGTTCTGTTATGAAGTTTCTGTAATGATAATAAATGCACCTTAACCATTTAGCACAACCTCAAATAGTTATTTTCAAATACATCCAATGAATCATCCCCAAAAATAAAGGAATCGGTAAGAAGAAAATTGCATGTGCTCTCAGGTGATAAGAAACTAGGCCATCTGTTTGCTGTACCACCTATATTCTGCTATAGATGAGGCAAAAATTCAGGGGATATGCTGATGAATGCTGACCCAGTCAATAAATATGACAAGGGTGGCACCTGGTTAGCACATCCTGTGGGAATATACAAGTGTAAATTGTGGGAATATTATCGCTGGTTAAATATATCAGAACCCTAAAACTGACAAAGTAGTCAAAATTGGAGACTTTATGAACTGTGAAGGTCACTATGTGTTATACATGGTCCGTTGCCCATTCAATCTATACTACATAGGAAAGACAACTACTATGGTTAAAGAAAGAACCAACAACCATAAATCATCCATTAGAAAAGCATTGGACAGATCACTTGAAACAAAACAATCCATCCAACAACCAGTTGCCAAACACTTTGGCTTGTTTCGACGTGACATCAAAGATTTTCATTTCATGTCCATTCTACAAGTCCAAAAACCTGCAAGAGGAGGTGACCAACATAGGTTGCTATTACAACAAGAAGCAAGATTTATGAATACTTTGGCACCTAATGGACATAACCATGAACTCCAGCTATCCAGTTTTCTATAAATCTCATGAATGGTGAGCATTGTGGGCATCCCTGAAGGCATGATCCCCAGTAAGGAGTACCTAACCACCCATACAACATTGGTAACAAGTTTGGGCACTCCTGAAGGCCAGATTCTTGGGAAGGAAAACCCAGATACCCTGGTTTAACCTGGAGTTATCCCAGCTACATTTGATGCATTCATGAATAATTAATTGAGGTTGTGCGAAATCTTTGAAGTACATTTATTATCATTACAGAAACTTCATGGCTGAACTTTGCTGCAGTCCGTGATACATGAATTGGGACAATATAATCTTACAATAAGACCATCCATGTGGTTTCAAATATTTATGACAATATTTTGGCAGCATCTTTTACACTTTGGACGCAACTATAATACTGTAACTGACTGTGGTGATCTATCCGGCAAGCAGACCTTACATATATAAGGGTATATGATATTATAGTATTATGTGGATTACATTTTTTCACTCTCAAAGTGTTCAAGAGGATAAAGTTCCCAGGTATGGGAATCATACTAGTACATCCGCCCTAATAAATTTACATTTTTCTAGAAAACAGTGTAACTGATAAAAAAAAAACTATTATATTAACCCCCTTCACAATACGATGGAAATGTCTTAACAAAGAGGTAAAATAAATATTCCAAATGGCTACAGTTAGCAACATAATCAATTACTCGTAATGTCCCACGGTTCCCTCTGAGTGTTTTGAAAAGAAATGGTCATTGACCCCTTTAAATACAAATGAACTGGGAGTGTGAAAAGTACTTGTATACAAATTACCAAAGAATAAAATAACATGTTTGAACACTGACAAGTGTGTTTGCCTTGTGCATCCAAGCAAGAGTTGGTGCTGAAAGGACAGCATGCTGCTCAATTGATTTCTCTTTTATCTGCACAATAAATCAAGTGCTCTCAATAGGAGAGCAGCTTCCAACGAAGCACAAAGGGCAGACCTTTTTAAGTGTGCTTCTTTTGTGCACATTCCCAATTGACCGACTCATTTATCCCATTGAGTGCCAGAGGGGTGTCCAACGCACACCCCAGTGGCACTCAAAGGGTTAAAGTGGACCCATCACTTCAAGAAAAGTTTAGTTTGCTTTACAGAGACTAAAGATTTACCTTGATATTGCGCTAGCCAAATTGTTTTTTAAAAATTGGTGGCACAGTACGCTATATCCCTGCATAGTACGCTATATTCCTGCACAGTTTGCCAATTACTTGTGTATGAGACCAAACATCACTAGCTGTATAAAACAGAAATGTCGTGTAATTAGCATAAAACTCCATACTGTGTGACCAAAAAATAAAGGTTCTTTTCTTTGAAATATTAATATTATAAATGAGTGGCTAGTAGAACTCATATGCAGTTTTTGATTCATTTTAAAAATGAACCCCTTGAGGACCAGAGGGAAGTACAATCAGTTGTCTACCCCCTCTGTAAATTGGGAGTCAGAGATGCTCAACTAGGAACAAGCCTGCAATACAAATTTGCAGGCTCTCTAGGAGTGGTGTCCTACCCAGGGTGCAGTCTCTTTTAGCCCACTAGTGCCTTTCACAGACAGAAAATATCCTAACGAACATCATGACCTGCCATAAAAGCAGCCCAACCACCAAATATCAGACAATTCCTCTCTGAACAAGAGAAGCAGCCAGCCTCAGATGTATTTTTCGGCCTTGATGGGCCTCGTCAGTCTATCCCTCTGTCTTCAGTGAGTAGATCACCTTTTTCTTAGAGTGTCAGGTTAATTTTAAGCACAAATAAGCTAATGCAATAGGGGCTAGAACAATTCTGAGACAAATCATCTGCTCTATAGGGGTAACTAAAATGTTAACTTTGAATACTAATGAAGTTTCCAATGCATTTCTTTGTAATGTGTTGCATACCGCTCTAACATTCAAAGAGTTACAAGCCCCATTTAAAATTGTATATAGCCCTGTTTATAGTGATGAAATTCCAGTGTGCCAAAAATCAATACCCTGTCACTGAGCAGAAATGTAGTTTTTGTCCAGGCTTTGTAGTGATACAGTCTTTGCGAAGATGAAGAGATTTGTCCCTGCTCAGAGCCTATATCCCTGTGAGCAATCAGAGCAGGAAGTGGACAACATCTTCACTGGACCTTGTAAGAATCATTGTAGGACTCATTTAGTAATCTAGTTTGTGGGCCTTTTATACACTGGAATAGAGCAGCTTTCATCAGATGCAGGCTGCAAAAATATAAACTATTTTTTTCCAGACAGAGAAAAGAGTTATTGGGAAATGAAAAGTAAGTATTTCACTCAATGTTAACTTTTGAGAACAACATCATTTCTTACTTGTCTGCTGAATTGTTTTAATAATCTCAGACTAGCGATGTGTGGTTCTATGGAAAGAAAACACAAATAAAACCAGTGTGACCCTCTTCTAAGTGCAGCAAGATTTACATTCGTCAGTGCTAAAATCTTATTCGTTCCGTAAGACGCACTTCTGGATATGACACCAGAATGGGAGGAACATGGAAGAAGACAACTAGTGCCGTGTTTTGAAACTGTATAAACTGATGAATTGAAGAGGCAACCAGGTGATTCCCCTGATGAAGTGACGGGCTGTATTCATTGTCTGTTTATATATATCTAAAAGCTTAAATAATAAATTCTATATACATTTTATCTAAAGCCTATTGCTAATTATTGCAGTCCCTCATTTCAACACCTCCCACCAGTTGATTGGTATAAATTATTTCTCCTCATAAGCCTGTAATATGCTGTCATGCCCTTCTCTGCCCTTCCGGGTATTTCTTGGCAGGTATTCTGTTTTTCCTCTGTTCAGTTTCCCCGTCTTGTTGTTTGACACTCTTGCTGAGCCTTTATCAAGCTCCAGCACCATGTGTCAGTGCGCGATCAAGCATTCCTGTCGTGACCTATTTCAGTGGTGTTCCTGTGTTTCCTGTGATTCCAGTGTTTGACCTGGCTTTCCTTCGTCTTCTGATTTGGATTTGTATCCTGTACTGGTTTGACCTAAGATTTGTTTCATCGACTCCTCTTCTGCCTGCTGCTTGTCTACTGTGTACTAGTTTTCACCTTGGCTTGCTCGACTATTCTCCTGTCTCATCCTTGGTAACGTCTCTGCCCACTTTGTTAACAACCCAGCTTCTTGACTATTCTCCGTTCAACTCCAGAGGTTCTCCTGAGCCCACCATGTCAGATTCAACTCTGATGACCACCTTTGTCGAGTTCGACTCTATTGACTGCCTTTGTTGAGTTCAACCCTTGCGACTCCTTCAAGTTTACGACTGGCTGTTCATGGTTCTTCCTGTTCAAATATTTCAACAGAGACAACAAACAGCTGGTAGGTTCCATTTACTGATTCCTGTCTCATTGAGTACCTCTCTATGTCTAGAGTTGTCATCCTGTTATCTGGGTTCATGGCCAACACCTTTAACATGGCTTAGACCTCATCAAGGCTTCCCAAGAACAGCCCCGCCAAGTAGCCATGCTCCCCAGCCAGCACACTGTAGCATCTGGCTCACTAAGGCCTACTATCAATATATCTTGTATTGCTGTCTATTGTCTTGTTTTATTCATCTTAATAGCAGTCTGTATACTCTTTTTGGGGATTCCACTCTGCAAAGCATAACACAGGAAGCTTACATTGGACGCTCCTAGTCTGATCATCACAGTTTCTAGCCAATTTCCAATGGAGAATAAAGATACCTGAGACTAAGGAGTGTGACCGGTAAGAGATTCATAGAGAGAGAGAGAAGGGGTGGAGGTGTTTGACTGAACTGGATGTCTGACCTAGCCAAAGTGTGACTCCAAGAGGCAGGATTAGCCTCTTTCTATTTGTTCTATTTTTATCAGAATGTGTGGTTCTATGGCTACCAATGCAGTAGGTAAAGGCTGGATGGTATAATGTATGGATTTCTGGCTACCTGTGAAGTGAGACAAGACTGGGAGTTCAGCAACTGTGATTACTACTAGGTCAAGGCTGGGGAATCCATTTTTAAGCATTTTTCTTTCTCATTTCCAGCACAGACTGGCAATGCAATAAACTGGCTCTACACATTATTAGCTTTGATTTAAATGCATGAAAAGATATGAAAAGCTGCACTTTTAATGCCAACAAAAGCAAAAAGTGATATTTTGTGCTTGTTTTTCTCTTTTCAGGAAATTTTTTTTGCTCATCCCTCATTACTATGCATTAGGATATGACAAAGAGGTGACGACTTCTCCAGTGTGAAAACTCTCCAGTTCCTATGTTAATCTATGGAGCCCACTACTACTTTTCTGAGCCCATGCATTAATATTTTTACAGCTTGAAAGATCATAGTGCACATGTTCCATAGAATAACACAGGCGTTTATAACATTAGAGAACTTATTTCACCTGTATCGTACCTTCCTCACCTTAGTATATCTCGCCCCGGTCATTCAATTCTTTGCTCTGCTAGTGGCATGCAGTGGTGTATTACTTTGGTGGTACCTGTCTTCAATACGTTATGACCTTGGTGATAATAAGCTCTGGGGGAACATATCTCTTTCAATTGTCTTGGAGAACAAACAAATGGACTTTTGAATTGCAGTGATCAGTTCAGTTATTACAGACTAATTAGCATAGCACACTATCTATCTATCTATCTATCTATCTATCCAATGCTTATTTTAATAACATTATTTCCCGTAGAATCTGTTCAAGCCACAAGGTCTCAGGTTCTAGTCCCGGCAAGGTCAGCTCAGCCTTTCATCCTTCTTAGGTAGATAAAATGAGTCCAGGACATACTTGAAAACAAGAGACAATCTCTATGTATTCTTCCTGGTAAAATACATCCACAAAAAATAAACACATAAAAACAACAGCAACAAAGGGAACAAATAATCAATTGATTTAGATGGTGCTTTCAACCCCTTGAAAACTAGTGTGGTTGCTAACGCACTGCATTGGAGACCTCTCTAGCATTCAAAAGGTTAAACCTCCATGTACATCAATGCAAATTTGGGAACATTTTATTTGGCCCCTATTTGCAGTTGGCTTACTCTAGATTCAGAATGTCAGTTTGGGAGGTGTTATCTGTACATAGATAGAGAACTGGTTATATGATAGATGGCAGAGAGTAGTTGTAAATAGAACCTTTTGAATTTGATGTAAAGTTGTAAGTGGGGTGCCACAGGGTTCAGTCCTGGGTCCAATGCTTTTTAATTTGTTTAGAAGTTGGAATTGAAAGTAATGTCTCAATCTTTGTTGATGTCCCTAAACCATGTAAGGAAATTCATACGGGGCTGGATGTTTTTTCTATACAGAAAGATAGTGGGCAGAAAAGAGGCAGATGAAGTTTAACCCCTTAATATGCCAGCACTGTCATTCCAGTGCCAGCACTTAAGGAGTGGTGATGGTCCTGGTACATCATGGAATTCTTGGATGGCAGCACGCCTGCACAATGCTCTTCCATCCCAGAATTCAATGCGGGCGGCTGTTTAGGGGGTAAAGTAGATAAATGTAAGGTTATCTATGCATTTGGGCTGTAGAACAAACATGCTACATATACACTAAATGGGAAACTACTTGGGGAATCCTCGTTACAGAAGGATTTAGTACTGATAGATTATAGACTCCACAGCAGTGTGCAGAGTCCCTCAGCTGCTGCAAGAGTAAAAGGGTACTATCCTGCATAAAAAGATGTATAAGATTCACTGGATGATAATATAATTCAAGCTCAGTATAAATGCTTGGTAAGGTTTCATCTAGGAGATGAAGTACAGTTCTGGGCACCAGTTCTTAAAAATAAATTATTGAACGTGCAGTAAAGTTATGGAATTCTTTGCCCTGAGATGCTGTACTTGCAGATACTGTAATTGCTTTAAAAAAGTAACAAATAGCTATCTAGCACAGAACAATATTGAGAATTATGACAGTTGACTGCAAAGCAGATAGGATGTTGATCCAGGGAACTAGCTCACTGCAATTTGGAGTCAGGGAGGATTTTTTTTTACCCACTTGGGGCTTAATTGGTAATGGATTCAATGTTTTCTTTCTGCTTCCTCTGTATCAATAGGGGTGATATGGCATTGGCTGAAGGACACATGTCTTTTCAGTACTAGAGGGGTGTGTGAGGCATTGCTTTGCATACCCTTCTGGTCCTTAAAAGGTTAAGTAGGAATATGCCCTCTGCCAATACCTGGGAGTTTTTTGTTGTGGATTCTCTGGAGGGGTGAGTCCTGTGGTGCCGCTAGAGGAGAAAAATGACACGATTTGCATCAAAAAGGGGTGGGGCTTAGTTGTGAGTAGGTGAGGAGCTTATAAATTGAATCAAAAGTATAATAAATAGCTTGTGGAAGGAGGAGAGTGTGGGGAGTGGGAGTAACACACTAGGAAATAACAGAAGTAGGCAGGTCTCATTAGAAACTCCCCACATCCAGATAATCAGCCTCTGCCCCAGAGACATGGTAATGCAGAGACAAAACGTGAGTCTCTGGGGCAAATCCGGAGAGTTCTCAGCTATGCCTCTGCCTGCTTCAGTTTGGAAAACACTTCCAGCAACTGTCATGTCTGCCTCCACGGACATGACATCCAGGACTGGTTGAAGATGGTAACGTTTGAACCAAGGCACAAGAGCAATATTCATATGCCTCGTTAGGCTTTTCTGATCAGACCAAATGGGGGGAGTTATTATTAGCAGGTGCTAGTTCCCCTTTTGAAGTCAAATGAAGCACAGCTAATTCCATTTCAGGTAGCCTAGGGTTTGTTTATAAAACATAATTCCCCTAATTACATTTTTTTACACAAGCATAAAACAATCAACATATCAAAGAGAATGGGAAATGAACATTCTGCCTGATTATACAGCCCTTTATGAGCAAGTGTATCACAAAAGGGGTTTAGTTATCGTTTGAGAAAATGCTGTGTTCACTCCACCCTCGAACATATATTGAGATCTGTCAGAATAAAATGTTGAAATAAAATGCTCATTTTGATCACATAGAAGCAGAAGTACTATGGGGTAAACCAGCTACATCCAAATTCCTCTTGAATGCCAGAATGGTCTCCAACACATTGTTAAACAAAGTATGGGGGACTTTTCCAATAATCAGAGTTAGAAGCCCCATTTAAATCAAAAGCATTTTTTTTTTTAAATGTTACCGTAAAATCTCAGGTAAATACTCCCCTGTGTATATTATACCCAAGACTTTAGGGGAAAACAAGAGTGCCTGTGTATCAGTGACGTCCACAGACATTTTGGGGGGCAGGGGCTCAAATGAAAAAAGGGCACTTCTCATAATTATTTATTCAAAATATAAAAGGACACAAGGGCACTTTGGACAAAAAGGGCAGGTGCTCAAGCCCCCCTTGGTGTCTATGTGTGCACGTGCCTGCTGTGTATGATATGCACCCTTGTTTCCCCCCTTACTAAAAAAATTAGAGCTGCCAGGTACCTTCCCTCCCCCCCAGCGCAATCCGCTCTCAAAATAATACTTACAGTGAAGTCCCTGTCTTCACTGTGGACGGCATGCTTGAATTTCCCATCCGCTTCCTTCATTGGGCTGTCAGGACCTTCCGCCTCCAGCCAATGGTAAAGCCCGGTGAGGATCTCAAGGTCCTCGCAGGGCAATACCGTAGGAGGAAGATCCTGACAGCCCATTGAAGGAAGCGGGCAGCAAATGCATGCATGCCGCCTGCAGGGAAGATGGGGACTTCAGTGGAAGTAAGTAAGGATTATTTTGAGAGTGGATTGTGCTGGGGGAGGGAGGAAAAGTACCTGGAAGCCCTGCGTTTATTTATTTACTTTTATAAATGCGGCAAAATGATAAAAAAGTAACCCAAATAAACACTTCACATAAGGTGAAGAGGGGGAAAATTGTGCGTATTATACCCGAGATTTTACGTTGTTTTTTTCTGCGCATTTTTTGCTATAGAACGGGTTTGCATTATCTTTGTATGCCCATTATAACTTTGAACTTTGAATTAAATTTCAAATCAGGGATTTTGACTCACTGCATATCATGTGTATTAACCCCTTAAGGACCAGCATTCCAGGGAAGTTACCTTCCCTTAAGGACCGCTTTGATCCTTGCCGACGCGCCGGTACACGTGACCTGTTACTCGTACTGGCTCCCCACTTTGAGGTCTAAGAGAGATCACTCCAGTCTTGGAGCGATCAATTTTAGACCCCGTTTTTACTTACATCGCTCCTGGTAGAGCGCTGTAAGTAAAAAGTACGTGACGTGCTATGACCGTCACTGGTCCTTAAGTGTATAAGGACCGTGATGGTCATAGCACGTCACGTAGTCCTTAAGGTGTTAATTAAGGTGCTTATGCAGAGAAAACGATTTCTGGAGCATATAAACTGCACCATAGGGGACAAATAAAAATGCTCAAAATTCTCATTATTATTACTATTTATAAAGTGTAAACATATTCTGCAGAAATATAAAATGGGGTAAAAATATGAGGATATTTATAATCATTGTTAAAAGGCATTGGAAACTGAATAATATGAGGGCTTTCAGTCTGGAGCAGTGGTTCTCAACCCATGCCCTCAGGGCCCACTAACAGTCCTGGATTTAAAGATTTATTTACTTGAACACAGGTTGGTTAATTAAAGACTAAATGAGTTTTATTAATTTGCATGTGATCTTCAAAAGGAAATCCTCAAATCCTGGCCTGTTAGTGGGCCCTGAGGGCATGGGCTGGTAACCACTTGTCTAGAGCTTACAATCTATGGGAAGTGAAGGGCTGATACAAGAGCTTGGAGTTTCTGAGTGGTCCAGGTACACATTGTAACAATAGGCAGATAACAGTAACAAGTGCTATAAAGGACATGTAGAGCATAACATTTATCTGATAGTTATCATAGAGGAAATCTGAGGAGGGAGAGTGGAAGAGTGGATTGGGTTCGGTTCGCACAAGTTAAATGGCTTGTCCCAATGCAATGAGTTCCAGCCTCAAAGGAGTATCGAGCAGTGAAATCCAACCCTTGTCCTCAAGAGTTACCAGCAGTGCATGTTTTTTTGCTATCCCTGAATGAGTACAGGTGGAGCAGTTAACATGACTGGGCCTCTGATTAGTCCACCTATGCTCCAGATGGGATATCCCGAAAACTGTTGGTAGCTTTTAAGGGCCAGGGTTGGCTACCGCTCTTCCCTGAAGAGGTGTGTTTTGAAGGAGCTTTTAAAAAGTCTGGATGTTAGGGTAGAGTCTGACAGAGCGAGACAGAGAGCTCTATAGGGTGGAAGCAGCACTAGAAAAGTGTTGTAGATGGTAGTGAGTGGTGGTAGGTGTCATCATGTTCAGAGTGTAGGAAATGATTGTGTATGTAGCTTCATGCAAGGATAGAAATAGAGAGGGGGGTAGTGTTGTTTATTGTCTTGTAGGTTAGAACCAGGATTCTAGACAGAACAGGCAGCCAGTGCAGGGATTTACAGAGTGAAGTTGTGTTGGTGGATTAATGAGGAAGAGTAACCTTGCAGAAGCAGTCAAAACAGACTGGAAAGGGATGGGAAAGAAGAAGGTTAAATAGGAGAGGGTTGCAGTAATCGAGATGGGAGATGATGAGGCCATGATTTAGGATTTGGGTTGTGTCTTGTGTGAGAAAATCAAAAACACATGATATATTTCTATGATCAAGATGTCAGGATTTGGAAAGGGCTTAGATGTGGGAAATGAAAGAGAGGGCAGCATCAAAGATGACGCCAAGGCAACAATCTTGGGGGTGACAATTATACAGGAGTCATCCACAGTGACAATAAATTCAGGAGGGAGTTTGGTGGATGGCTAAAGAGGAGAAGTTCTTTTTTGATAGACTGAGTTTTAGATGATGAGAGGACATGCAGGGCGAGACTGCAGAAAGGCATTTGGTAGACCAATCTATGAGACAGGGACTGATGACAGGGGAGGAGTAAAGGTAGAACTTGCACCCCATATGAAGTTTGACACCAAACATAATATCACTGCTGACCTTCTGCAGTGTGTCTGTGTATGTCTGCAATATGACAGCATGTAAAGTGTGTGTGCTTTCTGAGCTTCTAACATCTAGCATCTAAGGATTAACCTTTTATTCATTGGGATGTGACATTAATTCAACCAGTGTAACCTCTGCATTGTCCAGTTATAAGATGTACATTCTTTATTACTGTATATTATAGTGAATGAAGGATCAAAATATATTTGTCTGTATCTGATTCTGTCCAAAGCAAAATGCTTATTCAGCAAAACCCAGTGACTTTTGTTTTTAATTTCAGCAATGTATGTTTTTCAGTCTCCATCTCATAATTTGATCATATTAGAATTTAACAATTTAGTTCAGAAATTTCCTAAGATTACTGAGGCACTCATCATTTGACCCTTTGAATTCCATTGCTGTGCTCTGCATTGGCGCTCAAAAGTGTTAAGAGGGGTTGTGACCATGGTTGTAGCTGTATTGAAAGCTATAGGGAAATACCAACTTCACAAGGCTCTGGTAGCACAGACAGGTATCGGAGCTTAGTGTATGATGAAGTGGCACATTAATGTATGGCTAATGTATGGATATACCCACATGAACAAGACAATGGCTCATTAAAGCATAACTATCATCTTCATAATATTGACACACAATACATTACTGATATAGCGATAGGCAAAGGGATACTTATGCTGAATAAGTCCACGTTATTGAAGTAATCCAGCTTCCTCTGCAGCCACCAGTGGACAACAGTTTGGAGTCTGCACTGTCTGTCCTGTGCACTGCCCGGATTGGTGGTGAAGTCCATTGGTTACCTTAAGGTAAAGGAAGTTGCTGCCTGTGCAGGCGCACAGATCTTCTCTTGTAAGTTCTGTTTCCTGGATACCTGCAGAAATGTACAGGACATACAGTGCAGACTCAGAGGCAACTTTCCTCTAAGATGTCTGTGCTGTTCTCTGCTGGATGCCAGCACAAGAAAGTGGATTACTTCAATAACGCGGACTTATTAAACATAATACAAGTATGCCTTTGCCTATCGCTGTATTAGTAATGTATTGCGGAGTCAAAATTATGAAGATGATAGTTCCACTTTAAGCAGTATTTCTATATGCAAATGAGTCATTCTTGAAATAGTCAAGGAAAAATTGCAAACCTGGAGATGGCAAGGTGGATTCATGGTGATGTTGGTGTATTTGTGGTGCATTCACAGCGATATGATGGAGAGGACATCTTATCTTAGTGCCTATATCAAGATGTCAGCAAAGCAAACATACCATCATAGCTCCAATCTGAACCCTTATTGAACCTTAGTGCATCATCCTCCATGGTCTCAATCACTTCCAAGAGGTTAAGAGACCGATAAAAAGATTGTGGATGGATGGTAGTTTATTACACACAAATTCTAAAGGGAGTATATAAAGGGAGTAAGAATGGTAAGCAGACAGGGAATGTGCTTTAGATTCCTGTGATTCCTGATGTTAACTGTGTAGCATGGAGAGAAAGAGGTAATGAAAGTCATTGAGATAAAGCATAATTTACAGATATTTAGTTAGGGTTATAATGATTGAGATAAGAAAGGGTTAAACTCATTTGTTGTGCATATGAGAGTGTTTGCAGCAATTTGGAAGCATATTAGACAACTGCAATAGGAATAATCATGCCAGAGGAGCCAGTGCGGTGAATTCCCTCTGTTCCCCCACTGTATAACTCTCAACTAATCCTGAATAAATATACCTTATCTCCCTGTATAACTCCTAATGAATCATTAATACACATTTAGAAATCTTCCACTGCACACAGGCCCGCTGCCTCCCAGGAACAGCTCCTTCTACTAGAGACATAGAAGTAAATAGACCAGGTTCATCACATGCACAGCAAATTAAATGGGGGTTAACACTTCACAGTGAAAGTTAGCTAATGGGAATGTGGAAGAATTGACACTATCAGTGGAACATAAGGAGTTAATCAACTGAGACCAATAGCTCAACTGAGATGACAATTATTGTCAGACAACCAACAGAGATCAATGGAAGATTGGGGAAGTAGATTTTTCTGAGGGTAATTACCTGAAAAACAAAATGCTCAGTCTGCTAGGTCCAGTTCAGCGGGGTTAGATTGGCATGAAGAGTAAATAACTACTTCTGTGTCTAGTTAGTAAATATGTATTCCCGTGCAGCTCCCAATTAATCCTTAACCCTTTGAGTGCCAGAAGGGTATCCAGTGCATTGCTTCACAATGTGCTGGCTGGCTACCCCTCTGTCACTGAAAGGGTTAATAAATATTTCTTTACCCTTTGAGTGCCAATGAGGTATGCAACGTTTGCTCCACAATATATTAGGTAACCCTCTGGCTATCAAAGGGCTAATTCCCTGTGTAACACCCAGTTCATCCACAAGTAATATTCCAATACAAACAGGCCCGCTGCCCCCTCCAGAGACACTGCCTAACTCTAGACTAGAGTGATCACGTGTCCCGGATTGCCTGGGACAGTGCCGGATTTAATATGTGTGTCTCTTGTCCCGGCCAGCCTCCTTCTGGGACAATACAATGTCCTGAAATGAAGACTCCAGAGCAAAGAGTTCACAACACTAGAAGAAATACCCTACTGTAACAGAAAGTGATGCCTCTTCTGGGCTACAGGAAAATGGCCTCCAGACAGCGCTCTAAACCCTAGAGTCTTGAAGATGACAAACAAGAGCTGTAGTAGAATTTAGTTGTAGTGCATACCTCCCAACATTTCAAATTGCTAAAGAGGGACACTTGTGTTTTAGGGGGTGTTGCTGGGGGCATGTCTGGTGAGCGTGACATTAGCAAGAATTTTTAGGCTATTTCATGACCTATTGACACCTACTTGTGAAACCTCATAAATGATTTAGAACAGGACCAAAGTATTTTATTTACACAGACTAATTTACAAACACATACACTGACATTTTTACAAACAATAATGTGAGTTTTATTGCTGTAGATCAATATGATACACTTATATACACACCATGCAATCTGATCTCCTAAAAAGAGGGACTTCAGGGTGGGAAAGAGGGACAGAGTGATTTGGGTCTAAAAGAGGGCTATCCCTCCTACAGAGGGACACTTGGGGGGTATGGTAGTGTAAAGATTAACTAAGGGTTTGGGCATAATGTACATTATCTTCTACTCCACCACAGGATGGCATTCAGTCTCAAAAATCAGTGGGCAGTTCTCCCTCTAGTGCCAAGAAGTGTGTGGTGCGCTCTTCTCTCTGCAGTGTCCCTGGATGACAGCATTGAAATGTGGTCACCCTACCCTAGGCTGATAGCAAATAAATAGTAGGTCCCATTGATTTAACCTTTTGAATACCAGAGCGGTGTTCAACACTTTGCATAGTAATGTATTATTCTCCGCTATGGCACTTAAAGGGTTAATTTTTTTTTTAATTTTTTTTTTAACCTCCGTTGAAAGCTATGGAGGTCTCTGACACACTTCTTTGGGAGCATATCTAGCAGTCAAAAAGTTAAAAACTCCATTTAAATCAATGAGAATTTGGATAATTTGATGTGTCCCCAATAATGCAGCTGATTTGCGACAGAATTTCCTCCCAGTTTGCCCAATGAGCCGTGCTGCTACGTTGTGTTACTTTTATCAGCTTGTTGGCCTCAGAATGACTCCACTTATCTACTTGTACATGGGGGGAGATTTATAAAAGAGGAATTAAGCAAATAGAAGTGTTAAATTGGCTTTAACAGTTCTTCGATGGTTACAAAATGAATAACATTTGTAAAAAGTTGTGCAGCGAATTGTACTTTCTTGCCAGAATCTTAATGCCAGGTATATACTGTCCTTAAGCATTCCATAATAGCAGTGTAATAGTGCCACATTAATAAAAACACTTTAACCCTTTGAGTGCCAGAGGGATACGCAACACATTGCTTTGCAATGGGTTGCGTACCCCTCTGGCACTCCTAGGGTTAAGCACTCAGGAAAGGGAAAACCCTGTGGAGGAAACCTCAGAGGAAACCATGGCTTAACCCTTTGTGTGCCAGAGGGGGTATGTATCACATTGCTCTGCAATGCATTGCATACCCCTCTGGTACTTAAAGGGTTAAATCATTAATATCAGCCCTGCCATTATTCCAAGTATTCCAGTTTCAGCTGTAATAAGTTTTGAATAAAACACCTTTCAGCAGTTTGAGTTCCCTTGTTTTACTCAGGGGCATAAACCCTACACCATGTTGCTATATTTTAAATATTATCCCTTTAAAATAGCTTGTGTGATATTTTGCTCTATTTTATTTATATATCATCATATGGATAGAGAAGGACCCCCTTGCTCTCTTTTCACCATTCATTATCCTAATGGCCCTTATGAATCTTACCCTTGTGCCTTTGTGCAAGATATAACATCTTTAATCAGTCCTGAAATGTCTTGTAAATGGGAGCGAACACAACAGTTGTGAGCAGGACCACTAGACATAAACCCTGACCACTGCACATGGCAGCCAGACCTCAATGTGTTGCACCCCCTCTGGTCCTTAATGGGTTAAGAAAGCTCCTGCACTCTGCCTGCTCCAATCTGTAAAAACTGCCAACAACTGTCATGTCCATCTTCATGCACATGATACCTGGGGGGTTATGCACTAAGGTGTGATAAAGAGGTGCACTTAAAGAGATCAGCCGGGCCCTGGCCAGGGCATTATTTTTGAATTTCAGGGATTTTTTTATTTCAGGTATGGTGCCTACGGATTGGCGTAAAGCAGATGTGGTGCCCAAATTTAAAAAGGGATCAAAATCCAAGACGGGAAGTTACAGACCTGTAAGCTTGACATCTGTAGTAGGGAAACTGTTTGAAGGCTTGCTAAGGCAATATATTCAGGAATTCATCTTGAACAGGAATATCATTAGCAGGAGCCAGCATGGCTTTGTGAAAGATAGGCCTTGTCAAACTAACTTAATTGCATTTTATGAAAAGGTGAGCAAAAATATAGATTTGGGTGCTGTGGCTGATGTGATCTATGTAGACTTAGGCATTTTATATGGTTCCACACAAAAGGTTACTGTACAAATTGACTGAAATAGGCTTAGGGTCAAACTGTTCATGAATTGGAAATTGGCTGAAAGATAGATTACAAAGAGTGGTGGTAAATAGGAAGTTCTCCAGCTGGACAAACATGATAAGTGGAGTACCTCAGGGATCTGTCCTGGGACCTATTCTTTTTTTATTTCTTTATTAATGATTTCCCAGTGGGCATAGTGTTTGCTGATGACACAAAATTAAGTAGGGTAATAGACTAAACTGGATTTGTCTTCATTACAAGAGAACTTGGATGAATTGGGTAACTGGGCAGGCAAATGACAAATGAGATTCAATATTGACTAGTGTAAAGTTATGCATTTTGGGTATAATAATAAAATGCAACATATATTTTAAATGGTGTTTCTACTAATCTACTAATGAAAAGGATTTGGGGAGTAATGGTAGACAATAGACTTAGCAGTAGTGTGCAGTGCCAGCTGGCGGTTGCAAAGGCCAATAAGATATTGGCATGTATTAAAAGGGGTATTGACTCACGGAAGGAAGATATTATTCTGCCCCTTTACAGGTCCATGGTAATACCCCACCTTGAATATGCAGTTCAAATCTGGACGTCTTTTCTGAAAAACGACATTATGGAACTGGAGGGAGTGCAAAGGAGGGCTGCAAAACTAATAAGGGGAATGGAAAGTTTTAGTTAAGAAAAAGGGCTAGAAAAGTTAAACTTCTACACACTAGAGAAAAGGCATCTTAGAGGAGATATGATAACACTATATAAATATGTTCAGGGCACATACAAAGGGATCTCCAAAGACCTGTTCATTAACAGAACAGTACAAAGGACAAGGAGTCATCCACTTAAACTTGAGGAAAGGAGATTTTATCTACAACAGCAGAAGGGATTTTTTACGGTAAGGACAGTAAAGGTGTGGAATTCACTGCCTGAGGAGGTGGTGCTATCGAGCACTTTAGATGCCTTTAAAAAGGGCCTGGATAATTTTTTAAAGGAGCAGAACATAGAGGGCTATGTATGTTAGTACTGGGATGAATATTTATTTAGTGCTTGTTGATCCAAGCAGAAATCTGATTGCCATTTGGAATCAAGAAGGAATTTTTTCCCCCCATGCAAAGCAGAATTTGAAATTTCTGTAATGAGGGGGTAATGGTAATCACAATAGTAAGATAGCTCAGTGGTAAAGTCCGTGACTATGGAGCCTGTTCAAACTGCAAGGTTGCAGGTTTGAATCCCAGCAGGGTCAACTCAGCCATTCATCCTTCTGAGGGCGATAAATGAGTACCATTGATTGGGTAATAATAGCATCTATTATTTCAGCTGCGGATTTGGTTAATTCTGAGAGCGTGCGCGGAACGTGCTTTAAGTCCCACTGGGAGAAAGGCACTATATAAATACTAGTTGTTATTATCAGGGCTTATAATTTTAAGTCCTATGCTACTAGCCAGACCGGAAAAGTTACTCGCCACTGCAAGCCCAAACATACCCACCAGGGCTGAATTTCTACTCGCCAGGGCTAAATTTTCACTCTCCATTGGCTAGTGGCGAGTGGATATTATGTTATTATTATTATTATTATTAAAAAGATACGAAAGGGACCTCCCACTTCACCAACAAGCAACTTTCTGCATATCTAATCACAATTAATTAACAACAGTAATCTAAACTGTATATCTAATGCAGAGCTTGCTAAAGAACATTAAGTACGCATAGCAAAAAAGATAAAGCAAAATTAGACCAAGTGGAATTTCTGCACAGAGAGCTATCCGTGCATGCTAAGAACGGCCTTTGAAGATACCCTAGGGTATGCGTCCATCCCAGAGGCATAACTAGAAGCCTCCGGGCCCTGGTACAAAAAGTGCCACGGGCCCCCCACCACCACATTGGCCCCCCTCCCACCACATTGACCCCCTCCACAATGCCACCATCTCCTACCTGGAGCTCCCGCACGGTCCTCTTAGTAATGCAAAGCACTGGGAGATGATGTCATCTCCCAGCACTCTGTATTGCTAGAGCGCCGGCAGGAGATTGCGGAGGGGGAGGCCGGGCCCCTGGAGTGCACAGGCCCGGTCACAGTTGCGACCCCTGCGACCCCTATAGTTACACCACTGGTCCATCCTCATATCCGCCTGTATATATAAATAAGATCATTGCACCTACAGGATGAGTACTGAACTCACAGACATACTAGAAAGTGGTATACAGAATACTACCACCTTCTAGTTCAGCCAAGCTGAAATGACAAAACTTATAGAAGCAGCAAATGAAATTGACCTGTCTGTACAAACTGTGACTGGTATGGAGGCTAAGAAAAGCCTTGAACCATTGAACCATTACTACATCAGTCCACTTTGGTTGAATATATTAAAGCCCAAAGGATTACCAGGCGATTGAGAGCTGGTCTACAATCAATATTTGGCAAAGATAATTCAGAATTTATCCATAAGTATCAAAGCATCCTAAACAAATGCAGTATATTTACAATCCAATATCAAAGTGGTACAACAAGACATCTATAAGACTACTGCAATATTTAAATATACTGCTGAATTGGAATTTAAAACAGTTATTGATGAATTGGAGGCTGTTATTGCTGCATTAAAAAGGACATCTTATATAATAATTCGCTAAAATGTGTGTAACGACGCAGTCATGCGCAATAGAGACTGCCCTCGCCATGGCTGATACAGAACTGGACGGTCCAAAGGAGCGTCTAGCTCTGTATCAGCCGCAGCTAGGGCAGTCTCTACTGTGCATGACTGCCCTGTGACCAGCTGGCAGTGGCACTGTGGCCCGTGTAACAGGCTCTTCAACTAGTTAATAATAAAAAAGATGAATAATTTTGCTAGCACCACAGGATTACAAACTCACCGAGTACACATGTGAAAGCAGGCATGATACTGAAAAAAAAACAGGATTGGAGAAAAAAGGTCACTCCCCTTCATCTATGTCATCGGGTAGCACCAAATGGGATACAGATTCAGTACTGTCAGAGTTGTAGTTCAAGAGTAATTGCATGATAAAGTATCCCCCTCCCACCCCTTTTACCTAGTGTAAGCCACCTCCCCTCAGATGTGGAATCTGATCCTGGGACCACACAGATCACAGCAAGGGACAATCTTCTTACGGAGAGAACAATGAAAACCCTACCCCCCCTTGACAGCTTTTTCCCTTATGCTAATTGAAGATTGTCCCTCTCTGAGATCCACCTGGACACCACCTTTCTGTTTTGAGGTGAGCAGTGTTACATCAGTAAAAGGGGTGGGAGAGGGATACTTTATCATTCAATTACTCTTGAACTACAACTCTGACAGTATTGAAATAACACTCTCCATGGCTCAAATATTATGAAGATTAATGGAGCTGCTTTTATTTTTAAATATTACTATCCCTTTAAGACACTAATTCTGCTTTACCTTCTTGCTATGCACACTTTAAGGTATTCAGCAACATATACAGTTTAGATTACTGTTGTTAATTAACAGCAAATAGGTACGCAGGAAGCTGTGTGTTGATGAAGTGGAAGATGCCCCTTGTGTCTTTTTAAGGCATCTGTGCTGTCATTGTGGTTATGCCTGATGAAGGGAGGCACTGAGCCCAAAACGTTGCATTTTTCTGTTACACTCAATAAAGTCCAGCTGATCCGACAATTCTGCACATTTCTCTGTGTTTTCCTGCTATTTCTACATAGTACATTGGTCTGTGAGACACCAAGTTGCTTTTCTGCACCAATAGCTATATATGCAGGCTAAGAATATCCTAGACATCTTAGAGTGTGTATCCACATTATTCATAGTACCCAAAATTCATAAGGGTCATCAGGATTTTCTGGCTATGGTAAGGTAAGTAGCTGTTGCTGCAATCATTAAAAGAGAAGATTTATTAAGAGAGGGGATCCATTAAGAGGGGAGAGCCATGATCCTTCTCTCTCTCCTTTCAGCAAGGTTTGTGATCGTCATCATGAGGAGGAGAATGTCCCACGCTTTCATTTATACAGTTTCAGCAGCTATCACAGAAATCCAAAAATTCCATCTCTTCTTGCAGTTCAACTGTTTACTGTGGTGTCCCGCTCGCCCAGTGCCTTACCCTGGGCGTTGTTGCGGTTCCGGGTTGCCTTTCCGGTCCCAGCGCGGCTTCCTCTGTTCTTCGCCGCTTCCGGAGGCGGCGCGCATGCGCATGTCGGCAGACCATAGAGTGGATTGGATAGAAGGTCCGCCGACATTCTAGCCACCCTCTCCAGGCTCCTTCCGGTTTGGGGATCCTTATCTTCCTCCTCTTGCTCTATGTGGACGCGTTTGTATAGCGTCTAATAGAGCTTCCAGTGCTTGGGTTCTCTCCTCAGTGTGTTCCTGGACCTAACCTCAGCCCGATCCTGCCTGTGCCTCTGTGTATGACCCTGACCTGCCTTGACCAAGCCTCTGCCTGATCCTGCTGTGCCTCTGTGTATGACCCTGACCTGCCTTGACCAAGCCTCTGCCTGATTCTGCTGTGCCTCTGTGTATGGCCCTGACCTGCATTGACCAAGCCTCTGCCTGATCCTGCTGTGTCTCTGTGTATGACCCGGACCTGCCTTGACCAAGCCTCTGCCTGATCCTGCTGTGCCTCTGTGTATGACCCTGAACTGCCTTGACCAAGCCTCTGCCTGATCCTGCTGAGCCTCTGTGTATGACCTGGACCTGCCTTGACCAAGCCTCTGCTGATCCTGCATTGCTGCTGTGTATGACCGGAACCTGCCTTGACCAAGCCTCATTCTGACCCTCTTCCTAGGAGACCTGAGTGAGTACCTTTTTCTTTTGGAGATTCATTTCCTCCCTGGGGACCTCTGAGTATAGTTTGTCTAGGTTAGGGTTATCCGGGGTTACCCAGTGGCTCCTCTGCTGGGGGCCACTACATCTGGCTTCGCGGCCAGCACCTTTAGACGGCTCAGCCGCAGCACATCCCTGGCCTAGGCAACCTATGCTCCCTAACTCCGCTCCCTAGCGTCACCCCCTAGCATCTTGCTCAGCAGCCTCTTGTTGGAGGAGCATCCGTGTCCTGCCCTCAGGTACTCAGGTTCCTTCCTGTCCTCATCTTTGGGCCTGACATTTACCCTTAGTCCCATGCCCAGTGCATATAACTGAACAAGAGTGGTCTTTCCCAGTCGTTAGTATGTGGCCACACAGTATAAAGAGCAGAAGACAGTATACAGAACAGACATACGTAAAGATGACAATTTTTGGTTTTAGACACATGTGAAATGCTGAAATCAGTGTAAGCCTGGGGCATAACTGCCAGGGATGCAGAGGATCCAGTTGTGCCAGGGCCCATCATCCACTGGGGAATACGGTTAAAAATGTGTATTAAAGCTTTTGCTGATGTGACTTGTTACTGTAATGTAACAGATAGATCTAACCCATATACTGCAGGAGATGCATTGTGAGATTATGCATCACAAAAGGCATTGTGTATAACACAAAATATTGCATCCATGTAGTTTAAAACAATAATAATTTGCAATTACAATTGAAACACAAAAATATCAAATCAAAACAGACTCACTGAACCATGTAGTCTACCCATTACTCAGTCTATGTAACCAATTGAGTGCCAGAGTGGTAACTAATGTATTGCTTCGTACTGAAACTCAAAGAGTTAAAGCACAGTTTTAGGTAACCTTTTACAAAGTCTCATACGTATCCATGGTGTTTAACCCTTTGCGTGTCAGAGAAGTTCACAACTCATTGGTCATTGTTTACCTATCTGATACCAAAAGTGTTAATCCCTTGGAGCAAGGGGAGTACATTACCTTGTTTAGTTTGTTAAATTCCCTTACTGTGTGAACCCCTACCACATCGCTACAAGGCCTCCCACAAAATCTTCCACTGTCAATAAAGTTGTATTACTTTTTGCACAAACATCACCTTTGAAACTGCACAATTTTTACAAAATATGTATTGAACTGTGTATGTAGCCAAGTTACCTAATAAAGTGGGGATGCTAATATTTGTAATATATCTGTTTCAAATAATCCAATTTTACAATTTACACAGGTGTATTGAAGGGTAACTAAAATGACAACATATTTTTTTTAAGATGAATCATTTAATTAGTAATGGCTACTACATAACAACATAAAAGCAGAACACGCTAATTTACATTGCCCCAGAATATATTACTAACTATCACGGCGCCCGTGATTAGGCAACATTCTGACAATCTTGTTACTGCTGCCGTCCCATTAGCTGCGCTGTTCTGCTCCTCCCAGTGACAGCCCAGTGACAGCCCAAAATCTTCCACTGTCAATAAAGTAGTATTACTTTTTGCACAAACATCACCTTTGAAACTGCACAATTTTTACAAAATATGTATTGAACTGTGTATGTAGCCAAGTTACCTAATAAAGTGGGGATGCTAATATTTGTAATATATCTGTTTCAAAATAATCCAATTTTACAATTTACACAGGTGTATTGAAGGGTAACTAAAATGACAACATATTTTTTTTAAGATGAATCATTTAATTAGTAATGGCTACTACATAACAACATAAAAGCAGAACACGCTAATTACATTGCCCCAGAATATATTACTAACTATCACGGCGCCCGTGATTAGGCAACATTCTGACAATCTTGTTACTGCTGCGTCCCATTAGCTGCGCTGTTCTGCTCCTCCCAGTGACAGCCTTTTTATAACATGGGCTGTCACTTAGCGGGCGCCCTTTCGTGGTGTGCCTGATGCCTAGTGCTAGTTTTGTCTACTTGATACCAGTGTATAACCCCGGACTGCCTGACTACGCTCTTGTTTCTGTCCTGATTCTGTGTACTGATTTGGATTGGCTGACGTTCCTGCTTCCTGTTCTGACCCGGCCTGGCTGATGTTCCTGCTCCGTGTACCGACCCGCGAGACCGACGACCCTGCTCCATGTACCGACCCAGCGAGACTGACGATCCTGTTCTGTGTACCGACCCGGCTTGGCTGACGTTCCTGTGCTGTGCACCAAATCAGCTTGGCGATGGTTCCTGCTTTCTCCGTGCCAGGCTGGGCTAAGACCTGGCAGTTCCTGCTGCTGTATACCTTGCACATTTCTCACGTTACTGTGCCTCTCTGTGTTCCGGTACTCCGGTACCGTGCTCAATCCAGTCCATGGGTTCTGAGTCTCAGTTGTGTCAGTGCTCCTCCACACCGTACTAGTTGATCGCTTGGTCTTCCGCTTTGGCTTCAGTTGTGGCCTCCGGTAGTCTGCCGAGTCCAGACCATAACGTTCATTAACCCCTTCGGGGATGGTGCCTCATTCCACTACTTGCTACCCCAGTGTCGTTCATCTCCGTTACTCTGTGCGGTTGGTATTCCATATAGGTACAGTTGGGCGTCTCCGGTTACCATCCATTTTATACTATACGCACATTAACCCTTCGTGGGCAGCAAAGGCACACGGTGGTGGATAGTCTCGGTAGGGGCTCCGTTCCTGGCACGAGCTCTGACTCGCCCTTTTGTAGCCTGCGGTGGCCGTCCACCATTGCATCCTCCGTACAGGTGATCCTTGCTTGTTTGTTGTTGCCGTTCTGTCACTGTCGCCTCCTGCTGCCTACAGGCGACATTGGGCCTCCACTATTCTAGGCAACTTAGCCAGTGGCTCCATTGGCCACATTGGACTCTATTACACTGTATCAATCAAAGTTACCTGACCTGTGTCAGTATTGTGATTGTATGTCCATACTGGACCCGTGTGGGTTAACTGCTTGTAACCTGTCCTGTGTCAGTTATTGCTGCTAATTACTGGACCCGTGAGGGTTACACCATTCCTTGTGTGCTTTAATAAAATTATGTTTTACCAACATCTACCGTGTCTGAGTGTACTGAACCGTAACACTAACCTAGCGATATGCAAAGTTAAACTATCCTTAAACTCAAAAAGTCCATGGTATTTCAGTACAAATACATCTTTGGCAGGAACCAGAGGTGGGTTTTTACTGAAATACCACAGACTTATTGAGCTTAAGGGTAGTATAACTTTGCATATCACTAGGTTAGTAATATATTCTGGGGCAATGTTATTAGCATGAAAGTTCCGCTTTAAACTTCCAGCTCAATTATACAGTCCTTGAAATGTATAAAAGACACTCATAGCCAAATATCTGGGCACATGCTAATACTGACACTTAAATATCACCCAAAACATCATTACCAGTTATTACCCCAGTCGATATAACACACTCGGCTCCCATGAATAAGTTAACACCTGCAACACTGTTGTCTTCCTGGGGAATCAATAAATTCCACCCTTCAATATGAGTTTACCCAACACATTAGAAAACATTGAAAGGGCCAGAAGCCTAAAAAGGGAAAATAGGGATCTGAGAAGGGAGAGTCCACAAAACAAACAAACAAATAAAAAAAAAACGGTGGGAGAGAGGGATGCTTCTCTGACCTAAGCTAAGGCGCAAATATGCCATACCTCTGGTTCCAGCAAGGACCCACAATTCAAACTCTTCCCCAAACTGAAATAACCCACCCAAACCTCCCAAACCTTTCTCAGGACTATGGATGGGCAAAAATTTTCACCTTAAACTGAAATAAGCGAAAAATTTCACTTTCGGTTTTGTGAAAAATTTCCTGCGAAAAGTGCCATTTACCTGCTTTTTTCGCCTAGCTCATTGCATTGAAATCAAGGGAAGAACATTTTTCTCTACTACAAGAAAGTTTACTCTGATTTTCTCCAGCCATATAAAAGGGTGTCAGGCTCTCACAGCAGCCATTTTGTATTTGTGAGAGGAGAGAGCAGCATGTTTTTGAGCTAGAGGAGATAGGCAAATAAAGGGGAATTGAAGCTTAGTTTAGGGAGTCATTTAGGTAGTAAATTTGTTCTCTGTATTAGGGGAGTCTGGGGGATAAAAAAGGAGGAAGGAGGTTGACCCAAAATACCCCAAAATTTGGTGTGACTGACTGGCAAGACACAGGCAGCTGGGGTCCAAATTACTTGCTGATTTTACTTTTATTTTCTCTGTGCTGGGGAAGTCTGGGGAAAGAAGTTGTTGATTTTGTTTTTTAGTTATATGTCTTTATTTATTTTTTGGACTAACTGTGATAAGATAGGGTGGACAACTTAAAAAAGTAATAATAATACAAAAAAAATAAAAATACATAAATAATTAAACAAATAAATATGTTAGACAGCTGACTGGGAGCCTGATGTGAGCTCTGTGACCGAGGCAGACTTGATAGACAGAAGACAACATTTACAATTTTGTTGAGGTCCAAGGAAAGACATCACACTCCATCAGCTGTGTACAGTAGAGAGTGAAACACACACAGTAGCTGAGTAATTTCCAGCAAATGCCCAAGCGGGAGAGGGAAAGGTGGAGCAGTGCAGGGATGTGGGAGTAAAGTGCAAAAACTCACTGCAGCAATGGTTGCTGCATCATATGTAATAAATAATGATAAATAATGATGATCTTTCTCCTCCGGGGGTGGATGCAGTTTGTCAAGGTCCCACCAATCACACCATCCCAGACTCCACCTCCACTCCCATACACATCTGCCACATTGTAGGTTGTACTTTATTTTTTTTATCATTTGACATCATCTTGAATATGTGCCAGCATCACTTAAAGGGATAGTAATACTTCGTTTTAACTTTATTTTATTTTGTAGGCATTAAAAAAACATGAAGAACGATATAAGTCTTATGTCTCAAACCCGTATGGTTTAAGAGATATTCACAAGCAAAGTTTCCCCCTCCCGCCCCTTTTACCTAGTGTAAGCCATCTCTTCTCAGATGTGAATCTGGTTGTAAGACCAGACATAACAGAAGGGGACAATCTTCTTTGTATGAAAAGAATGAAAGCCCTGCCCCCCTTCACAAGCTTTTTCCCTTATCTTAATTGAAGATTGTCCCTCTCTGCAGTCTACCTGGGCACCTCCCTTCTGATCTGACTGAACAGGGGGGGATACTTTGCTTGTGAATATCTCTTAAACCAAAAAGGTTTGAGAGATAAGACTTATATCGTTCTTCATGTTTTTTTAATGCCTATAAAATAAAGATAAAATGAAGTATTACTATCCATTTAAGCAGGAAGTTAGCAAGGAAGTGGACAAAGGACAAATGCACTCTGCAGGCTAACACATTTTTCAAGGTATATGTTGCTGTAGAACTCACAACTTTGACTTCCAGCTATTTATTTCTCCATAACAGCCCTCAGAAGAAGTAATATTGTGCTGGAAAATGTTAAATCATATTAAACATAGGAGAAAAATGTGTTGAATAGGAGAAAAATGTGATGTAATAAGTGAAACATTTGCTGGAATAGACGGAAAAAAGGAAAAATTTGCACTGGAGAAAAGGAGAAACCTTTCCCCAAAAAAAGAGAAAGATAATCCGTTTTTCATGAAAAGTCACTTTTTGCTCACCCCTAGTGTACGTGACATTGTGAAGCAGTGAGTTGCATAGCCCTCTGGTGCTTAAAGGGATACAATAACCATATGGAGTGAACAGAGTCTGAGGTCCAATCTATGGTCTGGCTAGCAACTGTAATGTCATTTGCCACTGACATGACATCCAGAACTAACTGGAGATGTTCTGTTTCTCTTTAATAAAGACACAAGAGTAAAGTTCATTGTGGTCATAAGCATTTTTCTTACCATTGTAAGGTAAGGTGGCGTTATTATTAGGAGCTGCTATATATTCTTTACAATTTCTTTTAAGTTAATTGACCTTTAAAAAACCCATATTGCAATGTTTTTATGACATATTGAATCAATGGTAATTTTTATGTTTTTTTATTTTTACAGGTTATGCCAAATTATCATGGCGTGGAGGTATATCACTTTAAAAACTACATTCAAGATGATTTGTTCCAGCATATAAAAACTGAAGCAACAATCTCAGCTCAACATTCATCACAAGCGTTATTCCTACTTTCTTTATAAAGAACAGTCAACGTTAGTTTTATTAGTACTGTGTTGGGAATCACTTACATGTAACCCTTACAATTCGAGAGCGGTAATGCATTTGCTACCTCTGTGACACTCAGAGAATTAGATGCTTGCGTGTTAGATGCGCCAACATTTAAAAGGGTTAAGGAGGTGTACTAATGTGCCAGCTTCCAATCAGGTTCTAATTTTGGGTGAGGTGTAAATAAATGTGAGAGGCAATCTCAAGCAGACTGGAGTGTGGGGATGAGAAATTCCTGTAATGTGAACAGTAGATTTAGAGAGACTCTCATACAAGAAACAGGCCTGCTAAGTAAGGACTGTGTCAGTTATGGCAGTGATCCATTAATGGAACATTTAACATTTTTTATGAAAAACTTTATGTTATACTGCATTTCCTTCTGAATAAAACAAGGGTCCTAAAACTGCTGGCAGTTTTATTCATAACTTACTACATCTAAGACCTACTGTGTTTGCAATTTTCTACTGTGATCACCAGGTGGTGCTGGTTCTATCACTTACTGTGGATAGTGTTTAGAGTGGATTATAAAAATGCCACTTGGACATCATTTGGAACTGTTGTTAGCAGTTTGCCAATAAAAAAAATATAGTCTGAACTGCAATAACTTTTGAATAATGAATCTCCCAGCACTGGCAGCAATACTGAGCAGGCAGAGCCCTGTCATGTATATTTTATACTAAAAATAGATTAATGCCCCTTTAATACATATCTGCTGTGGGTAGGAACATGTATTGTGATGTTTTAGTACAGGCATCACAGGATTTATTTATTCAATTTCAAATACTATTAGTCCAATGGCAAGAAACTTTAGTTAAATCCACAGTTAAGTTTCTCACTCAAATGTATAAAAGCTTGGAAATCCATGTTAAGTTCTTCCAGTTTACCTCCATTCCTTCATATGCAAATGTTTTTGCATTTCCTGGCTTTTATGCATTTGGGTGAGAACTTAAAGGGATAGTAATGTTTCATAATAAAAACAGCTCTAATTAATCATCGTAGTATTTGGACTTTGTAGAGTGTTATTTCAATTCTGTCAGAATTGTAGTTCAAGAGTAATTCAATGACAAAGTATCCCCCTCCCGCCCCTTTTACTGATGTAACACTGCTCAGCCAGAGCAGAAGGGAGTTGCCCAGGTAGACTGCAGAGAGGGACAATCTTCAATTAAGATAAGGGAAAAACCTGAAAAACTTGTCAAGGGGGGCAGGGCTTTCATTGTTCTCATAGGAAGAAGATTGTCCCCTGCTGTTATCTGTCTGGTCTATGGACTGCATTCCACATCTGAGAAGAGATGGCTTACACTAGGTAAAAGGGGCGGGAGGGGAAACTTTGTGAATATCTCTTAAACCATAAAGGTGTGAGAGATAAGACTTATATCGTTCTTCATGTTTTTTTAATGCCTACAAAATAAAATAAAGATAAAAAGAAGTATTACTATCCCTTTAACTATAGCATTAAGAAATGTTTTTGACATAGAATTTTCATATTTTTTTCCAAACTATTATTAATTTTGCTTGGGATTGGGTAGATGTTTCTAGAACTTGGTATGTGGAAAAACATGTCACATTTTTTCATAAACACTTGATTACTGGTTTAGATTTTATGATCTTAAATGTATTATGTTTTGAATTTCCTGGGTTTACAGTATATTTTTCCATTTGTTCCATCATTTACCTGTGGTTAGGTTTAAGTTAAAGAGATAGTAACAGCCCAATAAAACTTTAGCTCCGATTATTACTTACACTTTTTTGAACACGTTGTTCTCTCTCTCTCTCTCTCTCTATATATATATATATATATATATATTTATTCACATTTCTGTAGTTCAAACGCTACTGAAGTGTAAAGGATCCTCCTCCCGCCCCCTCTACCCACCTCCCCTTAGATTTGTGATCCAGTCATGGCAACGGACGGATGCATCGAGGGACAGACTTCAGTCATTAAGTATAAGGAAACCCCTCCCCATTTGAAGAAGGAGGGCAGGATTTTCCTTATGCTTACTGAAGTTTGTCCCTAGTCATCACTCCCCATCCAGACCTCCATGAGCGGATCAGTGACACTGCCAGAAGGGGCGGGAGGAGGGGATTCTTTCCATTTTAATAGCGTTTGAACTACGGGAATGTGAGTAAATATATATAGTGCAACATGGTCAAAACAAGTGTGAGAAATATTCAGAGCTAATGTTTTATTGCGCTATTACTATCACTTTCAAAATCTGTATTTCATCAAACCTAATTTGAAGTCCTTCAGTGCCATCTATTGATGAAAGTGGTACTACACTGAGAGTGATTGTTTCACTGTGAGCTCTATACTGAGCATTTGTACCAATTAAGTTAAATTCTCTAATTTATTTATTTTTGCTTTTACTTTAAATACTAATGTCTACTGATCTGAGTTACTAGCTTTTTTATTTTTCAAAAAGCATACAGTACTCACCAAAGCCCTTCACCCTCCTAATTTTGGACACAATCCATAATCAAGTTTAGGCTGTAATCTAACTTAGTAATTTAGGTTGAAAAAAAGACCCTCGTCCATCAAGTTCAACCTTTGCCTCATAACCCAGATAAATGAGAATGATATAGCTTTCCTGCTGCTAAATAAGTTAGTCTCTATCTGAACTTGCCTAGTAATGCATAGTATAACCCTGTATGTTCCCTCTTGAAAGAAATGCATTGAATCTTCTCTTAAATATCCATTGTATCTGCCATAACCACATCCTTGAGCAAGGAATTCCATGATTTAACAGACCATACTGTAAAAAAAAAGCCTCTGCTGAATTTGAAACCTCTTTTCGTCTAATCTCAAGGAGTGGTTATTTGATCAGGCCTTGGAATGAATAGCTCACCACACAGATCCTTGTATTGACCTCTCGTATACTTGTACATTGTGATAAGATCTCTTCTTAGTCATCTTTTCTCTAGAGTAAATAAACCAAGTTGGTCTAGCCGTTCCTCATTCGTCAAGTCTTCCATTCCCTGAATTAATTTTGTTGTACTTTCTCCAGTTCTAGAATATCCTTACTCAGAACCCGGCACCTAAAATTGCACTGCATATTCAAGATGAGGTCTTACCAACAATTTGCACAATGGCAAAATTATGTTATCCATTTTCTTCAATACCCCTTTTTATGCAATCAGGACTTTGTTTACTTTTGCTACTGCTATCTGACACTGGTCACTGTCTCCAAGTTTGTAGTTTACAAGTAGCACTGAGATTTTTTCTTCCCAAATGCATGACTTTACACTTTCCCACATTAAACTACATAATCCATTTGATGCCCAATCTGCCATTGTAATGTAAACTGTATGCCATTGTAATGCCATGTAAATCCCTCTGTAAAGAACAATTATCCTGTTCTGAATTAATTACCCTGCATAATTTAGTGTTATCTGCAAATATTGACATTCTGCTTTTCTATATCCACTTCCAGGTCATTTATAAACATTAAAAAGCAGTGACACAAGTACTAATCCCTGACATACTCCACTCTGAACTTTAACTGTATTGGAGGACTGCCCATTTATAACTAAACTTCTTAATGTGCCAAATAGGAAAATTGTATTTTTTTAAATAGTATGATACTCGAAAACGATGCAACCAATTTGAATGAAACTTGCAGTTTCTAAGAACTGCCATTTCAACCAGGAATCCTACCGAGCTTTTATAATATGAGATAATGAATATTGCATCCATCAAAATATTAACCCAATGAGTGACAGAGGGGTACGGAATGCATTGCATTGCTTTGCTCTGGCACTCAAAGGGTTATACCTTGCCACAGGTTGGCTACTAGATTGTAGCCAACCTGTGGCAAGGTATAACCCTTTGAGTGCCTTACCTTTTGTGCTGAGTAAGCTGTTTAATTGTTTGGGAGCCAGAGGGGTGTCCAGTGCACTGCCTGCAAAGCAATGAAAACCACTGTACACCCAAAGGGTTAATCTACCACTGTACAATCTCAGCACAAAAGGTAACTGTTGCTGCTATGGATTGGCAAAAACTCATCTTTCCTTTCTTCCTCTTTTACCTACTAATCCTTTATTCACTGTTGCAATGGGAATTCTCTAAGAAGGTGACAGTATTGTTAGATAAGATAAACTTTCAGTGAAAAGAATAATTAGGAACCTAGCAGCTGTTTGAAATGATTTTACACTTCCCACTGATTTTACTGGGGTGAAAATTTGTGGCGAAAATGGGACTTCCTCAGGAATTTCCATGTAAGATGGACAGTGGTATTTTCCACCTATTTTTTTTTCCTGTTGTGGAAATATTTTGGCTATCCTTAACCCCTTAAAGACCATAGGGGTGCACAAAGCATTTGCAATGCGTGGCTCGCCCCTTTGGTCCTCATGTGGTTAATTAGTTACTGCCTATGAGAATTACTTTGCATCAGTAGAAGCTGCCGGAATTAAAGGGATAGTAATGTTTCATAATAAAAGCAGCTCTAATTAATCGTCATAGTATTTGGGCCTTGGAGAGTGTTATTTCAATTCTGTCAGAGTTGTAGTTCAATAGTAATTGAATGATAAAGTATCCCCATGCCAGCCCTTCTACTGATGTAACACTGCTCAGCTTAGAGCAGCAGAGAGTCTCCAGGTAGATTGCAGAGAGGGACAATCTTCAATTATGATAAGGGAAAAAGCTGAAAAACCTGTCAAGGGGGGCAGGGTTTTCATTGTTCTCACAGTAAGAATATTGACCCTTGATGTGAGCTGTCTGGTCTATGGACTGGATTCCACATCTGAGGAGTCAGAGCTTACACTAGGTAAAAGGGGCGGGAGGGAGAAACTTTATCATTCAATTACTCTTGAACTACAACGCTCACAGTAATGAAATAACACTCTCTAAGGCTCAAATACTATGAAGATTAATTGGAGCTGCTGTTTTTGTGAAACATTACTATCACATTAAGGGACGTTAGAACATAGTGATAAAAGATAAACTTCTAAGGTTTTCTCAGTTGAGTAAAATAACGACTCTCATAGTAAGGGCTGGGTTTGTCAATAAGCAGATTAGGCAACTGCCCAGAGCTCCACATTTTGAGCGGTGGTGCCTGAGCTGTGTTAGACACACCCACATTCTAAATTGCGGGTGTGGCCAGATCAGTCTCCAACTCATTGCAAAGCAAAATATTGGAAACCTTTATAGAATCCAATGGATTAAAGCTTTTTTTGTTCTTGCTTGTTTTAGGCAAAAGGGTATTTTCTGTGCTAGGAAACAGTGAATGGAACTGAAAGGGATAGTAATGTTTCATAATAAAAGCAGCTCTAACTAATCATCATAGTATTTGGACCTTGGAGAGTGTTATTTCAATTCTGTCAGAGTTGTAGTTCAAGAGTAATTCAATGACAAAGTATCCCCCTCCCGCCCCTTTTACTGATGTAACACTTTTCAGCAAGAGCAGAAGGGAGGTGCCCAGGTAGACTGCAGAGAGGGACAATCTTCAATTAAGATAAGGGAAAAACCTGAAAAGATTGTCAAGGGGGGCAGGGCTTTCATTCTTTTCATACAAAGAAGATTGTCCCCTTCTGTTATCTGTCTGGTCTTACAACCAGATCCCCATCTGAGAAGAGATGGCTTACACTAGGAAAAAGGGGCGGGAGGGGATAGCTTTGCTTGTGAATATCTCTCAAACCATAAAGGTTTGAGAGGTAAGACTTATATCATTCTTCATATTTTTTTAATGCCTACAATATAAAATAAAGTTAAAACGAAGTATTACTATCCTTTGAAGTAGTGGAGTTGTGTAAATAGGAGGGGTTAATGGCGCATAGCGTGTGTTTCCTAGGTGCATCTGATATGTAAATCTGACCCTTCTTATACTACTATGAGATGATTTATTCAAAAGTATTAATAGCTTAAGCCTGCATTATTGTGAACGTTTAAAGGAGCAATACATTTTAATAAAAAATATATATGAAACATAGATGGCAGATAAGAACCTATTAGCCCACCCAGTCTGCCCATTTCACTATCTTGACAGCTAAGACTTATTTTAGTCTTGAATAGCCATATGTCTGTCCTAAGAGTCCTTACATTCATATACTGTTTTAGCCTCAACCATTTTTTCTGGTACTCCACTTATCTATCACTATTTCATTAGTGAGTTTTCTTACATTTCCTCTTATTTTCCACCCACCAGTATGCTCTCCTGTTCTAGTATTTCATTTATTCAGAAACACTGATCCTGGACTGTATTAAATCACTTAATATATCTGAAGATTTAAATTCTAAAACGCCTCTCCCTTTATCTTCCAAACTATATATATTTGGAATCTGGAGTAGTTTCTGTGGTTTTGTTTTATAGCCCGTGAATAATTTCAGTGGCGCTTCTTTTGAATAGTCCTTGATTTATTGATGTCATTGTGGAGATATGGTCTCCAGAACTGCATACCATATGCTAAGTGGAGTGTAAAGTGCCATTAGGACCTCTCTGGTTCTTCTGTTAATGCATTGTCCTGTACATCCTAGTATTCTGCTTGCTTTCCCCATGGCTTTGATGGATTGCTTGCCTACCTTTAAATCATCAAGTATTACTTCTATTAAGCCCCCTTCCTCTGCTGTTGTCTCATCTTGTTTAACCCTAGAGTAATGCCAACCCTGTTACAGCTCTTAATGTCATTTGCAAAAAGGCACACATTCCCTTCAGTCAACAGTAATATAGTTAATAAATATATTACAAGTAACAGGCCAGTACAATGAGAAATAAGGAACTCCAATAGTAACCCATCCTTTCTCTGAATGTATTCCATTGATTGTGACCCTCTGTCTCCTATCCTTTATGCCAACTACCTTTATGTACAGGCATTACCCATGCAACATGTGGACTAGCTTTTTTCATTAGACAGAGCTGAACGGTTTACTACAATCCAGATATGCTACAGCTACTGCTCCATCTAAGTATATGATTCTATTTTCATATGAAAAAAGAAGAACTTTTTTTTGTCTCACTGCTGGTAGATTTAGCATTTAAAAAGTTATTACAGCTCACACTTATTTATTTAATCAACAGTACGGACTAGTGTTCAAAGTACAACTGTTTTTTATAATGCACTTTATAAGATCTTGAGTTATTGACTATAACCCCATTACTAGGTGATAGGAACAGCACTACCGTGTGACCCAAAGAGAAAATAATAATGTAAAAAATTGAGCTGAAATACTTTTTAACCCCTTAAGGATGGCTGATTATGCATGCGGCCATCACTTAAGGACCACGGGGAGCCCTGAATTCCATGATGGTCCTGGCACGACATGGGTCCTTAAAGCAAATCTACCCATGACATGCCAGGACTGTCAAGGGTCGTTAAGCGGTTAATTATTAAAATCCATCAGGTCTAATATACCTAATGCAGAAATACTGAACCCATATTTGATCACACTTATAAAATGTAAATAATTCAAGTCCATATTATGTTCATGTTTTATTATACCAAGTAGTACATGTATTAAATATCTTTAGGCCAAAAGGTGTCTTTGATATCCAGCAAAACGAGAACACAAACAAGATGGGCAACATAAATCTTGAGTCAAAGAGAGAGAGAGATGGGGGGAAAGGAGAGCAAAGGTTGTCTTAATCCATATTGTGATATTTGAGCACTCATTTGGTACATGTCAGGGTAAATTGATCATCTCCCCTCCTGTCATATAGTATATGATCATTCAGGCAGTTGACCATCACTGTCAGTGACGGAGCAATGCTAGAAAGATCTCCATTGCATTCATTCTCTATTAGCTGGGGATCTCTCTGCTAAATAATGGCCAGTAAAGGGAAACATTATCTGGTAAATTAATTAGCCACCATTAATCAGGAGCCAATGTCTGGTGCAGCAGTACTAGGATTGCCCTGGCCACACACATAACTCTACTGTGTAAAATACAACAGATAATAAGTTATGCAAATACTCTTTGCTTCCCAAGGCCTGTTGAAATTCGCCATATGCAGTATCATATATCTAAGGTTCTATTAGTTGTAGCCAAGTATATATATATATATATATATATATATATATATATATATACACATCAATGAATAGTATAGGGGGTATAGGGGGTATCAAAAACATTACTTTGCGTTGGATACTCCTCTGACACTCAGAGAGTAAAGGGGAACTAGCATTAAACAAAAAGTCTTAGTTTTTTAATAGTTAATCTGTGTTACATCACTTCTAGTAGTGGCATTTCAATCTTACCTCCCCAACTGAACGGGTCTGTCTCATTGTTCTTATTCCACCACCTGTAAAGACTGACTTTGCCAGTGGCAGCCTCCAGTCTATTGGCAGACTGGGTGTGTGTGACAACAAAGTAGCCAATATAAACCATTAGCTGTCTCTTCAGAGTTGACAGCAACCGTCTGCAGCTGAAAAACCCAGTGGAAGAGGAGGGGAGGAAGCAGAAATTATCTATACGTGAGAATAGCAGCAATGAACTAGTAAAATGCTAGTGCCTCTTAATAATTATCAGCCTCTTTTCTTACTATGACCAGAAACTTCTAATGGCCCCTATGCTCCTTGTTTGAAGAGATAACATATTCAGTCAGTCCAGGATGTCATGTCCATGGAGGCGGACATGACTGTTCCTAGCAGGACCACAGGACACAAGCTCCACCCACTGCACATGGTAATCTTAATCTTCTAAGGACCAGAGGACGATGTTATCTCTTGAATAAAGGCAATAAAAGCAAAATTCATATTGTCCACTAGGATTTTCTGGGAAGAATTATTAAGAGGTGTTACTACCCATTTAACCCTTCTGCTTGTCCTTGGGAAAATATCAGATCATTGCCTTCAACCCCTTCAGTCCACCTTACTGTGGAGGGTCACACCTCCCAGCATCCACAGCCAGCAGTTGCTCAGTCCTGCCTTAGAGGCTAATTGTGGTGACCTATATCATCTGCCTCTTTTCCAGTCTCAGCCAGGGAGGGGCACCTCTTCTCTGGCCAATATGATCCAAGGCTTACCCAAACTTTGCACTGGCCCTGACAGTTCCTCCCACTCAGCTGCAGTAAGAGGAGCCCTTAATTGGGAAGTTAGACCTTATAAACCAAAGCAGACAGAGCGCACAAGCTTGCTTAAAATGTTAAGGACCAGAGTGGTGCCCGGCACATTGCATTCCACACCCTATTGCTTAAAGGGTTAATATTACCATGTGCAGTGGACAGGGATTATGTCCTGTTGTTCTGCTAGCACCTGTCATGATATGCAGGTCTAAGTGAAGATGGTTTCTCAAACAAAGGCTCAAGGGTATAATTCATAGGAGCTATTATGATTTTCTGGTATACTTGGGAATTCTTCAGATTATGACCTGGAGACACTGGCTTTTATACTTAATTACCAGGTCTCTGAGAACAGATGGAGATTCTCAGGACTCAGTGACTTCCGTTGTAACTTTGCCCACTTTACTGCCAGTTCTGGACACTCTTCTTCTTGTTCTTCCTACTCTCCTCCCATTTTAAGGGCAAACCCCCTCCTACCATCCTCCCAGCCCTGCCCACCTCAGTCAAGACCGACCCACTTCATGAAGCTAATCATTTCATTTGGACCCTCCCACCCTCAGAACTTCTGTACCTCCGGAGGATTGGCCCAAGAAGGTTCCCAAGATTGTTTTCTGGCAATAACATAGTACGTGGCGGTTGTTGTTAGGCAGTGTTATTTCTCCTTTAAAGTGGAACTAATCCCTTATGACAACTTAGGTTAATTTGAAAGATATTTCAGACTCTCCTATATGTTATGTAAGATATTAATTATTTAAAATAATATGAGATATTTAGCTTTATGTGTCATTTTATACAAGTCAGGCAGCACTTACTGGCACAGCTGTGTGCCAAACAGTAACATTCCACCTTGCTCTCACAATCTATGTTGCACAAATGGTTAAAAACAACATAGTCATGATCTTAGAGAAAAAAAAACCTCACAGAAAGGGAAAGTGAACCGAAGTTGTGGTAACCCTCCACTATCCCCAATCTAAAAACAAAACAACCAGAAGACAAGCCTGCACAACGTGATAAAAAAATGATTTACATGTGACCCTTGTGTGTAGCATACATTATTACCCAAATATTAACTCCTTATGGACCAAGGTACTGGGATGTTACCTTCCCTTAAGGACCACTTTGATCCTTTCCGATGCGCCAGTACTCTTGACATATTGCGTGCACCGGCTGAAAAAGACCGCTCCAGTCTTGGAATGGTCAATTTCAGACCCCATTCTTAATTACAGCTCTCTCCTGAAGGAGCTCTGTAAATCAAATGTACATGACGTGCTATTAAGGTGACCACTAGTGATGAGCGAGCACCCCAATGCTCGGATGTTCGGGTGCTCTGACCGAGCACCCCCTGAGGCTCGAGTGCTCGGCCGAACACCCGAGCCCCATTGAAGTCAATGGGAGGACTCGAGCATTACACCAGGCACCCCCTGCTCTGATGAGGGGAGGGTGCCTGGTCCATAGGAAAAGGGCAGAAAAAGATGGAAGCACTACAGAAATGGTTCAGGGACAGCATAGGGAGGATGTCTGGATGCACCTTGGACTCCAACATCGCTGCTGGGAACGATCTTTCGCCCGTAGTACGCCATTTTTACAGACTGACCGTAAAACACACAAAAAGGAAAATAAAAACGACTTTAGGCGAAAAATTGTTACCAAACAGTATTTGCTGTATATTTACTTGTATATCATCTGCAAATTCTCCCAAAAATTTCATCGATTTTCTGAAGTGAGGCCATGATTAAGAGGGAAACGTGCGCAGAGGCAAATTATCCCAAAAATTTCCTTGATTTTCAGAACTGAGGCCATGATTAAGAGGGAAACGTGCGCAGAGGCAAATTCTCCCAAAAATTTCCTTGATTTTCAGAACTGAGGCCATGATTAAGAGGGAAACGTGCGCTGAGCTGACCATCTAAAACATTATGGGTGAGGGTCTGCTGCAGAGCTGACCATCCTAAACATTATATGCGAAGGCCCGCTAGTGAGCTGACGCTATAAAACATTATATGAGAGGGCCCGCTAGAGAGCTGACCCAATAAAACATTATATGAGAAGGCCCGCTGGTGAGCTGACCTATATAAAAATTGGCAAACAGGGCCCGCTGGTGAGCTGGCCCTATATAAAATTATATCACAGGGCCCGCTGGTGAGCTGGCCCTATATAAAAATTATATCCCAGGGCACGCTGGTGAGCTGGCCCTATATAAAAATTATATCCCAGGGCATATGGAAGAGGAGGAGGAGGATGAGAACATTAAGAGTCAACCATATACCCGTTTTTGGGGTGGAAGGGGTGAATGGGAATACAGAGTATTCCCATCATTGTAAATAACATATATAAAGTGAGTTTATGTTCCCCCGGGGCTTTCCTCCAGTGGAGTGGAGAAGTCAGGGGAAATCCAGGCCTTGTTCATTTTTATAAGTGTCAACCTATCAGCATTGTCGGTGGAAAGGCGGATACGCTTATCTGTTATGATGCCACCAGCAGCACTAAATACCCGCTCAGACAGAACGCTGGCGGCAGGGCAGGCCAGCACCTCCAAGGCGTAGAGTGCCAGTTCATACCACGTGTCCAGCTTGGACACCCAGTAGTTGTAAGGCACAGAGGGATCATTGAGGACGCTGACACGGTCTGCTACGTACTCCTTCACCATCTTCCAAAACTTTTCCCTCCTTGTGACACTAGGCTGCGCATCAGGGTGAGGGTGCTGGCGGGGTGTCATGAAGGTGTCCCACGCCTTGGAGAGTGTTGCCCTGCCTTTCTCGGAACTGCTGTGTGCTCCCCTTTTCTCCCCTTCTCGGTTGGCCAAGGTAGCACGTACTCTGCCGCCAGCGTTGTCAGATGGAAAATTTTGGAGCAATTTTTCAACAAGAACCTTCTGGTATTGCACCATTTTGCTTGTCCTCTCCACCGGAGGAATGAGAGATGAGAAATTCTCTTTGTAGCGGGGGTCCAGAAGGGTGAACACCCAGTAATCCGTGTTGTCTAAAATGCGTACAACGCGTGGGTCACGGGAAAGGCAGCCTAACATAAAGTCAGCCATGTGTGCCAGAGTACCAACAGTCAAGATTTCGCTGTCCTCACCAGGAGGCTGACTCTCAATATCCTCATCCTCTTCCTCCTCTTCTGCCCACCCACGCTGAAGAGATGGAACTAAAGTTCCATGGCTACCCTCTGTAGCGGAGGCAACCGTGTCTTCCTCCTCCTCCTCCTCCTCCTCCTCCTCCTCCGCCTCCTCCAATTGTCGCTGAGAAGACGAAGTGAGGGTGCTCTGGCTATCACCTTGTGTAAGCTCTTCCTCCCCCATTTCCACCTCTTCCACATGCAAAGCGTCGGTTTTAATTGTGAGCAGCGAGCGTTTCATTAGACACAGAAGTGGGATGGTTACACTGATAATAGCGTTATCGCCGCTCACCATCTGTGTCGATTCCTCAAAATTGCGTAAAACCTCGCAGAGGTCTGACATCCATTCCCACTCCTCACTTCTGATTACAGGAAGTTGAACGGAGAGGCGACGACCGTGTAACAGCTGGTACTCCACTACTGCCCTCTGCTGCTCACAAAGCCGGGCCAACATGTGGAAGGTGGAGTTTCAGCGCGTGCTCACGTCACACAGCAGCCGGTGAGCTGGCAATTGTAAGCGCTGCTGCAGCTTCAACAGGCCGGCCGAAGCTGTAGATGACTTACGGAAATGTGCACACACGCGGCGCACCTTGGTCAAGAGATCATGCACATTGGGGTAGGTTTTTAGAAATCGCTGCACCACTAAATTAAATACATGCGCTAGGCATGGTACGTGTGTGAGCTTGCCGAGCTCCAAAGCCGCCACCAAGTTACGCCCATTATCACACACAACCATGCCTGCTTGCAGGTTGAGTGGCGAGAGCCACTGCTCGGTCTGGTGACTAATCCCCTGCAACAGCTCTGAGGCCGTGTGCTGTTTGTCCCCAAGGCAGATCAGCTTCAGCACGGCCTGTTGACGCTTCCCCACTGCAGTGCTACACTGCTTCCAGCTACTGGCTGATGGGGGAGTGGCGGTGTGTGTAGAGAATTCGGAGGTGGAAACGGAGGAGGAGGAGCCAATAACGTAGGTGCTGGTGGAAACCCTGATGGAGGTAGGGCCCGCAATCCTCGGCGTGGGTAGCACCCGTGCCATCCCAGGGTCCGAGTCGCTCCCAGCCTCCACGACATTCACCCAGTGTGCCGTCAGGGAAATGTAGCGTCCCTGGCCACAAGCACTTGTCCATGTGTCAGTCGTTAAGTGGACCTTCCCAGTAACTGCGTTGGTCAGGGCACGGGTGATGTTACGGGACACATGGTGGTGTAATGCGGGGATGGCACACCGGGAAAAGTAGTGGCGGCTGGGGACCGCGTACCGAGGGACAGCTGCTGCCATCAGGCTGCGGAAGGACTCAGTGTCCACAAGCCTAAATGGCAGCATTTCGATGGCCAGTAATTTTGAAAGGTGTGAGGTTAGTGCTATGGCCTGTGGGTGGGTGGCTGGGTATTTTCTCTTGCGCTCAAATGCCTGGGGTAACGACATTTGGACGCTGTGCTGGGACAGGGAAGTGGATGTGGTCGCTGATGGTGCTTCAGATGCTACAGGTGCAGGGCGGGAGGTATGCGGGCCTGCGCCTTCGACAGGCGATTGGCCGGCACCGAAAACAGGGGAAGAGGAGGCAGTGGTGTGGCCTGCAGACACAGATGGGCGATCCAGGCGTTCCTCCCACTTACTACGGTGCTTGGATGCCATGTGTCGGATCATGCTGGTGGTGGTGAGGTTTCTAGTGTTCATGCCTCGGCTCATTCTGGTGTGGCACAGGTTGCAAACTACAAATCTTTTGTCGTCCGCACTTTCCTTAAAAAAACGCCATACCGCGGAACACCTACCCCTTGGCAAGGTAGATTTACGCAAGGGGGTGCTCCGTGGAACATTTGCGGGCCGGTTTGGTGCGGTCCGCCTTCTTTCTGTAGCCACACCACTGCCTCTTCCAGCCTGTTGCGGTGCTGCAGATGGCTCACCCTCAGGACTGCTGTCATCGCTCGGCTCTACACCTTCCCAGGTGGGGTCAGTCACCTCATCGTCCACCAAGTCCTCCTCCACTTCCTCACTCTGATCATCCTCCTCAAGTCTTGATCCCACCACATACTCGGTCATTGACAACTGTATAACATTCTCCTCAACAAGGTCTTGAGAAGGAAATAGTGGTTGATTTAATGGCAACTGTGTCTCATCATCATCATCATCATCCACTACTTCCTTTGACCTTAAATGCCGTTCACATCTGTCATCTTCTTGTGATTGGGTAGCCTCTAGAGGTTGTGAATCAGGGCACAAGATGTCATGTTCCTCTGCAAGCGTGCTTGGAGAGAGGGTCAAATGAAGGATTGGTGATGAGACGAGCTCATCACTATATCCCAGTGTGGGATCACTTCTTTGACCAGACCGTGTATGGTGGGAGGAAGGATGATCAGAGTGAGGATTATGTTGACCAGACTCTTGGCTACTGAGAGTGGACTTGGTGGAAGACAGGGTGGTGCTTAACCGACTGGAAGCAGTATCAGCTGTCATCCAACCGACCACCTGTTCGCACTGGTCGGACCTCGAGAGTGATGTCCTGCGACGCCCTGTGAAATCAGACATGAAGCTAGGTATGGTGGATGTCTTTCTTTCTTGTGCTCTGGCACCAGGCACAGTTTCTCCGCGTCCTGACCCGCGCCCTGAACTTTCAGGATCACGTCCACTTCCCCGTCCCTTTTTACCCGCCTTCTTCATCTTACACGATATATATGACTTTAATATATATGAGTTTGAAAACTTAACAGTATTTCTTACTATTCTGCAACTCTGCAGAGTACACAGAATAGGCTGTTAAACGGCGTTGAAACACACTGAATGGAATATGTGACTTTAATATTTGAGTTTGAAAACTTAACAGTATTTCTTATAATTCTGGAACTGTACAGAGTACACAGAATAGGCTGTTAAACGGCGGTGAAAGACACTGAATGGAATATGTGACTTTAATATTTGAGTTTGAAAACTTAACAGTATTTCTTATAATTCTGGAACTGTACAGAGTACACAGAATAGGCTGTTAAACGGCGGTGAAAGACACTGAATGGAATATGTGACTTTAATATTTGAGTTAGAAAAATTAACAGTATTTCTTACTATTCTGCAACTCTGCAGAGTACACAGAATAGGCTGTTAAACGGCGTTGAAACACACTGAATGGAATATGTGACTTTAATATTTGAGTTTGAAAACTTAACAGTATTTCTTATAATTCTGGAACTGTACAGAGTACACAGAATAGGCTGTTAAACGGCGGTGAAAGACACTGAATGGAATATGTGACTTTAATATTTGAGTTTGAAAACTTAACAGTATTTCTTATAATTCTGGAACTGTACAGAGTACACAGAATAGGCTGTTAAACGGCGGTGAAAGACACTGAATGGAATATGTGACTTTAATATTTGAGTTTGAAAAATTAACAGTATTTCTTACTATTCTGCAACTCTGCAGAGTACACAGAATAGGCTGTTAAACGGCGTTGAAACACACTGAATGGAATATGTGACTTTAATATTTGAGTTTGAAAACTTAACAGTATTTCTTATAATTCTGGAACTGTACAGAGTACACAGAATAGGCTGTTAAACGGCGGTGAAAGACACTGAATGGAATATGTGACTTTAATATTTGAGTTTGAAAACTTAACAGTATTTCTTATAATTCTGGAACTGTACAGAGTACACAGAATAGGCTGTTAAACGGCGGTGAAAGACACTGAATGGAATATGTGACTTTAATATTTGAGTTTGAAAAATTAACAGTATTTCTTACTATTCTGCAACTCTGCAGAGTACACAGAATAGGCTGTTAAACGGCGTTGAAACACACTGAATGGAATATGTGACTTTAATATTTGAGTTTGAAAACTTAACAGTATTTCTTATAATTCTGGAACTGTACAGAGTACACAGAATAGGCTGTTAAACGGCGGTGAAAGACACTGAATGGAATATGTGACTTTAATATTTGAGTTTGAAAAATTAACAGTATTTCTTACTATTCTGCAACTCTGCAGAGTACACAGAATAGGCTGTTAAACGGCGTTGAAACACACTGAATGGAATATGTGACTTTAATATTTGAGTTTGAAAACTTAACAGTATTTCTTATAATTCTGGAACTGTACAGAGTACACAGAATAGGCTGTTAAACGGCGGTGAAAGACACTGAATGGAATATGTGACTTTAATATTTGAGTTTGAAAACTTAACAGTATTTCTTATAATTCTGCAACTGTACAGAGTACACAGAATAGGCTGTTAAACGGCGGTGAAAGACACTGAATGGAATATGTGACTTTGATATTTGAGTTTGAAAAATTAACAGTATTTCTTACTATTCTGCAACTCTGTAGAGTACACAGAATAGGCTGTTAAACGGCGTTGAAGCACACTGAATGGAATATGTGACTTTGATATTTTAGTTTGAAGACTTAACAGTATTTCTTCCTATTCTGCAACTCTGCACAGTACACAGAATGTGCTGCTAAACTGCGGCGAAGCACACTGAATGGAATATGTGACTTTGATATTTGAGTTTGAAGACTTAACAGTATTTCTTCCTATTCTGCAACTCTGCACAGTACACAGAATGTGCTGCTACACTGCGGCGAAGCACACTGAATGGAATATGTGACTTTGATATTTGAGTTTGAAGACTTAACAGTATTTCTTCCTATTCTGCAACTCTGCACAGTACACAGAATGTGCTGCTAAACTGCGGCGAAGCACACTGAATGGAATATGTGACTTTGATATTTTAGTTTGAAGACTTAACAGTATTTCTTCCTATTCTGCAACTCTGCACAGTACACAGAATGTGCTGCTAAACTGCGGCGAAGCACACTGAATGGAATATGTGACTTTGATATTTTAGTTTGAAGACTTAACAGTATTTCTTCCTATTCTGCAACTCTGCACAGTACTCAGAATGTGCTGCTAAACTGCGGCGACGCACACTGAATGGAATACGTGACTTTGATATTTTAGTTTGAAGACTTAACAGAATGTGCTCTAATCTGCAACTTTGCACACTAAACAGAATGTGCTCTAATCTGCAACTTTGCACACTAAACAGAATGTGCTCTAATCTGCAACTTTGCACACTAAACAGAATGTGCTCTAATCTGCAACTGTGCACACTAAACAGAATGTGCTCTAATCTGCAACTTTGCACACTAAACAGAATATATATATTTTTTTTTTTTTTTTTTTGTTTTTTTCCCCCCACACCAAATAACCTGCTGCCCCCACACACAGTAGTCCTAAAAAGGACTTTTGGTTCTTTTTTTTTCACAATTTTTGTTTTTTTCCTCCCTACACTGCCTTTCCCTTCCTATCCTCAGCTCTCCCTGGCTCAGACTGAGCCGAACTCGCTGGTCAGGTGCTATACAGCACCTGACCACGGGTTCTGGCCAGCCAATCAGTGTAATGCCAGCAGCCAACATGGCTGCTGGCATTACACCGATGTCAGAGCCTCCCTGCACGTTTATTGGCTGCGCAGCAGCCGCAAAACGTGCGGGGAGAAGACCCGAACATGGCGGGCGAGCACATGCGGTACTCGTACGAGTACCGCCATGTGCCGAGCAGAGCGATGCTCGAGCCGATCCGAGCATCGGCCGAGCATGCTCGCTCAACACTAGTGACCACATATCCCTTTAAATCAGGGACACTTATAAAATACACACATTTCAGGGTTGCTTTGATTCCTGTGCTGTCCTGCAATGTGTGTATTTTATAAGTGTCCCTGAGTTAAAGGGATATGTGGTCACCTTACGTTCTATGTCTATCACCAGCCCTTAAGGTAAAAACCATGTGACAGTCATAGCATGTCGTATGGTCCTTAAGGGTTGATATGTTTTGTTGCCTAGTTGTTTGTCCATAACATGTTGCGTTGTCCACTCCACTGGCACATTGCTTTGACATTGGACTTGCCTTCTAGGAAGGAACTGCATTTTAGACAAGATCTAGCTATTACATCATAGCACGTAGTATGGCTTAAAAATGCCTTGTATTATAAGTTCCATCTAATGCCCCATGTCTTAACTGGCTTGCCTTTAAATGGGATTTCCTTCAGTGAGTAGACAGGAACCTCAAATACTGGGATGTGGAAACTCTCAAGGCCATAGAAATGTCTAAGATTTCACAGGAACTTTATTGGCAGTAGCAAAAAGGCAGACATTTTAGTGGCTTTTCTATCGGTGGAAATGAAAAAGTGTGCTTTTTCCATGAAAATTCAGATGAAAAGAAAACTATCTTTTCACCCATATCCAAGGACACGCTATTATGGAAGGAGAAGCTTAAAATGTAAAAAAAATATGTTGTAGGGTTTATCCCCCTGAGTAAAACAAGAGTACTCCCACTACTGAAAGGTGATTCATTAAAAAGTTATTAATTTTCAAAGTTGAATTTTTTAGGTGCAATATCACAGTGGCCTGAAATTGTACAGTGGCGCTGTTGCTACACCATCCTATGGAGATTTATGGTCCCGGGACCAGAGCTGTCCATAGGATGGTGTAGCAACAGCACCACTGTACAATTTCAGGCCACTGTGATAATGCACCTAAACAATTCAACTTTGAAAATTAATAACTTTTGAATGAAACACTTTTCAGCAGTGGGAGTACCCTTGTTTTACTCAGGGGGATAAACCCTACAACATATTTTTTTTTAGATTTTAAGTATTACTATCCCTTTAAAGTAATACCTTAATAATGCAATCTAGTAGAATGGAATCTTGTCCTTAACAAGAAGAACAGGGGGGATTCTGGTGCAAACCCACTGCATTATTGGGTATAAATAAACATTCCTGAATTTCCCATTGATTTAAATGGGAATTTTAACCCCATGAGTTCTATACCAATCTCCAAATCAATATGTCTCTTTACTTTGGATGCATTTATGTTAATAAAAGCAACATTGAAACCAGTGGAAAGTTGTGTGTTTTCCTTATGGTGGTTTGCCTTAGAATTGCTCCAATTCTTATCACATCAGCCTTGTTATGTTGTATAAAGAATTTAACCCTGCTAAACAATTAAATATCAGGTATAATTAAGGCATAAAATGCAACATTCTAGCATACAAAATGTTGCAAAGTATATTTCCATATGTATAAAAATAAGTAATTATGAATTGTCACAGTGACAGTACACCATAGACAGGCTAGATATTGAGACTGATGTAACATAGTAACATGGTTGATGAGGTTTAAAGTGTAACTTTCATGGTACTATCATTGCCTCAGAATATATTACTAACCTAGCGACATGCAAAGTTATACTATCCCTAAAGGGATAGTAATACTTTGTTTTATCTTTATTTTATTTTGTAGGCATTAAAAAAACATGAAGAACTATATAAGTCTTATCTCTCAAACCTTTATGGTTTATGGGATAATTTGTCATTCAATTACTCTTGAACTACAGCTCTGACAGAATTGAAATAACACTCTCCAAAGTCCAAATACTATGATGATTAATTAGAGCTGCTTTTATTATGAAACATTACTATCCCTTTAAGCTCAGTAAGTCCGTGGACTTACTTACTTACTTTCTGCAGGCATCAGGCTGCAAAGAGCTTACAAGAGAAGCTCTGCGTCCCTTCTGGTGCCTTAAGGCACAAAGGGACGTCACCACCAGGACTGGAAGTGAACAGGACAGACAGCGCAGACTCAGAGGCACATTTCCTCCAAGATGTCTGCACTGTCTGTCCTCTGGTTCCTGATGAAGATGTGTTTTTACTGAACTACCACGGACTTATTGAGCTTAAGGCTGGTATAACTTTGCATGTTACTGGGTTATGATATGCAAAGTTCAGCTTTAAAAAGAGAGTTTCCTGCAAGTTCAACCTTTGCAGTATGACCCTTGTTTTTTTTGATCCACAAGGAGAAAGGCAAAAAAACCTTACTGATGCTATTTCCAATGATTCCTCCAAAAGGCAGTCAGATATCTCACTGGATCAACATCCTCTTTGCATTGAAACTAACTGTCATAATTACCAGTGCCATTCTGAGCTAAAAACAGCATCCAATACTTATTTGAGAATACTTACATTATCTGCCAGTACAGCGTCCTGAGGCAGGGGGGAGATGCACTAAGATCTGATAAAGAGATGATAAAGTGGAGATGACTCCTCCAGTGATATCAGTTCTCCAGTTCCTATGTTATTTTATGGAGCTAATGCACTAAGATTTCTCACGAGGGAGATATCAGTGCATTGACTACATTGAATAACATAAGAATTGGAGAAGTGATATCATGGGAGAAGTAATCTCCATTTATCACCTCTTTATCACACCTTAGTGCATAACCCCCAAAAAGTTCTACATCCTTACTGCCCTTAATGTAAATGGTCCCTGCTTTAGTTTAGATCAAAAGCACCTTTCCTCTAGCCTTGAAAGATGTACTTTTTTCTCAGCTTGAAACTAGGAACAGGAGAGAAGTTACCTTTTCTCAATAATTTTCACTAAATGCACACAATTTGCTGCTTTGCTTTTCCTGCGGAAACTGCCACTGAAAATACATAGAATTGCCCCCTAACACTACTGTTATTGAATTTCTCACAGAAATGTTTATTTTCCCACTTATGATGGCCAAAATAATCCTGTCCCACTTCTATAGAGCTTAATACTGTGTTATGTGGTGAGTTGAGACAGAGAGAGATAGAGAGTTGCAGAATCAGTGAGAAATGTATATGGATAAAAATATAGTTTAGAGTTTTACTGACAGAGAGAGTGATCACTAATACACCTGTAGTTCTAATAGTAGCAGTGGTCAACAGAGACCACAGAAAGGTAATGTTGCTGCCATCACCCCCACCATATTCCCTGTGACTCAGAGATGTCAAAACTCACCATCAGATAGTGCTGCAAATTAGAGTGTAGTCTTTCTCTCCTGTTTTTTCTTGACATAAACCTGGTAACATTTTCCTTTCTGGACTTATGTTTCTGTAAACTAGCTAACACTTTATTTCAACACTTGTTTTAATGCAAGCCTGCTAACATTTTATTTCAAAGGCATGTCTTGATGCAAGCCTGATAACATTTTATTTTCAGGCTTATCTTGCTGTAAGAGTGCAAACATTTTTATTCTCAAAAAGATAAATAAAAATGAGAAAGTCAAATCTAATATGCTGGATGGTAGAAGTAAACATATGATGACTATTATGAGTAGGAAGAAATGCTAGACAAATTATGGGCAGTATCATGTATGATTCAAATATATGACCTTGCATTATTATTTGAGAATCATGCATAAATGCTCATAGTAAAGGTATCAACTGTTGTCGATGGTGACAACTGTGCAAACCCCTCCTTCTACTCTGTGCTGCTGTTAATACATGAGCCATATGATTCTTTATCTTGTGTGTGCTGCTGGATAGACATGTCCTATGGTCAATAATGATATACCCAGGACCACTGAAAACCCATCCTCACTGCACCCTTACTGATCGTTAGTGAAGGGTTTCCTCTGCAGTATACACCCATGCTGGTCACACACATTGTTTTGTTTGCCAGTATTCAAGTGGTTCATCATTTTGGCCTAGAACATAGTCATTCTGCAGTTATGCTCTAACATTCTCACATGCAATGGAAACTCTTTTTGGAGATAGGTGAAGTTTGTGTACATCAGCTATCAACCCATATTGTGGGTGCAAGTCCCATAGAGTTGTGCAAATTCCACTAGCGCCACACCACCACAAATAGGCATCCTTGACACACATCAATCACTTTCTGTGATGATTACATGTGTTCTGAAACATGTTGTGATATCTTGTTGCTGTTGCTAATGAGGGTATAATCATTTCACTTACTTCCTTTTCATTATGGTTTCTAGTAGTTTTTTGCCCCTACATTTCTCTCTCTCATCCTTCACAATGCAATCTTTCATGCAATCTATGATGATTTCTTTATATGCTTTAATATAATCAGATTCTTCCGAGTGTGGCTGATAATTTTATTTTTAAAGCAGGGGTGACCAGGTGATAAAAAGCCTCCTCCATAGCCCTCCAGTTCGTTATTGTATACTTGCTCATGGCATTTTTCTGCTCATAAAACACTCTTGCATATACAATATGGATATGGTAGGGGTCTCCATTTAAAGCTGGTAATGGGGTAAGTGATTATATTCTTGCAAGAATATCTTGATAAACTCTCAAAATACTTTGCTATTCTATGGACCCTATGAGCTAACATTTCTCCAGCTTAGGACATCTTAGTGTTCAGGATCCATAGAATAGTATAATAATGGGAACCATTATCTCCTCTTCATCCACCTTAATGCAGTTCTACTTTGTACATCGGCCTCAAGTCATCTCATTTACAACACATTTGAGATGTCTCTGGCACCCAAGGGCTTAAATGAAATGCAAGACTTTTCGAATATTTAACCAACTGCTTATTTAAATGCTATAAACATGGGATTGACAAACAGCTCTTTGATCAAGAATAGTTTTGTAGGATCCTAGATAAGAGAGCTCCCCTACTTTGTAGCTGAGCTGAGTGCTCCATGCTGTTAGAGTACAGTACATGAAACATGTCTCAAGATAATATCATTTCCATATCTAAAAGGGAAATATAACATAAATTGTTTAAAAAAATACATTTCCATCACAAAACATTACTGTGGCTTATTTGAACCCTTTGAGTGCCAGGGGGGTGTACAGCACATTGCAAAGTAATGCATTGCCCATCCCTCTGGAAATCAAAGGGTTAATACTCCACTGATTCTATTTCGGTGATAATGAGGCTAATTCACAAAAGGACCATGAGCAACAGGAGATAAATAAAAAATCAGATTGTTTTAACTGCGGTGCAGTGGAGACTTCTCTAGCATTCAAACAGGTGCTGGTTCTATCACTTACTGTGGATAGTGTTTAGAGTGGATTATAAAAATGCCATTTCAACATCATTTGGAACTGTTGTTAGCAGTTTGCCAATAAAAAAAATATAGTCTGAACTGCAATAACTTTTGAATAATGAATCTCCCAGCACTGGCAGCAATACTGAGCAGGGAGAGCCCTGTCATGTATATTTTATACTAAAAATAGATTAATGCTCCTTTAATACGTATCTGCTGTGGGTAGGAACATGTATTGTGATGTTTTAGTACAGGCATCACAGGATTCATTTATTCAGTTTCAATTACTATTAGTCCAATGGCAAGAAACTTTAGTTAAATCCACAGTTAAGTTTCTCACTCAAATGTATAAAAGCTTGGAAATCCATGTTAAGTTCTTCCAGTTTAACTCCATTCCTTCATATGCAAATGTTTTTGCATTTCCTGGCTTTTATGCATTTGGGTGAGAACTTAAAGGGATAGTAATGTTTCATAATAAAAGCAGCTTTAATTAATCATCATAGTTTTTGGGCCTTGGAGAGTGTTTTTTAATTCTGTCAGAGTTGTAGTTCAAGAGTAATTGAATGATAAAGTATCCCCCTCCCGCCCCTTCTACTGATGTAACACTGCTCAGCTTCGAGCAGCAGGGAGTGTCCAGGTAGATTGCAGAGAGGGACAATCTTCATTTAAGATAAGGGAAAAAAGCTGAAAAATCTGTCAAGTGGGGCAGGGTTTTCATTGTTCTCACAGTAAGAATTTTGTCCCTTGACGTGAGCTGTCTGGTCTATGGACTGGATTCCACATCTGAGGGGAGGTGGCTTACATTAGGTAAAAGGGGCGGGAGGGGGAAACTTTATCCTTCAATTACTCTTGAACTACAACTCTCACAGTAATGAAATAACACTCTCTATGGCTCAAATACTATGAAGATTAATTGGAGCTGCTGTTTTTGTGAAACATTACTATAACTTTAAAGGGATAGTAATGTTTCACAAAAACAGCAGCTCCAATTAATCTTCATAGTATTTGGGCCATGGAGAGTGTTATTTCACTACTGTCAGAGTTGTAGTTCAAGAGTAATTGAATGATAAAGTATCCCCCTCCCACCCGTTTTACCTAGTGTGAGTCTGCTCCCCTCAGATGTGGAATCTGTTCCTGTGACCGGTCTGCTCACAGCAAGGGACAATCTTCTTATTGTGAGCATAAAGGAAAACTCTGCCCTTCTTGACAGGACTTTCAGGTTTTTCCTTATGCTCACTGAAGATTGTTCCTCTCTGCGATCCATCCTGACAGTCTTGCTGCTCTGAGGTGAGCAGTGTTACATCAGTAAAAGGGGCGGGAAGGGGATACTTTATCATTCAATTACTCTTGAACTACAACTCAGACAGAATTTAAATAACACTCTCCATAGCCCAAATACTATGAAGATTATTTGGAGCTACTTTTATTGTGAAACATTACTATCCCTTTAAAAACATAAAATTAAATGAATGGCAAATTGGAATATTTATATTTGTCCCCTATTGAGCAGTTGGTGTGCCCCAGAATTGCACTGTTTCTCCTTAGTACATCATACTCAGTGTTTGTAGATCTATATAAATCATCCTGCAATAAAAGAGAAAATATACTAAATAATGTGTTTGTTTTTGCTGTGTCTAATGTTTTCAGGTAATCAGCTGTGAGCATATGTTCACGTAGCTTACTCAATGGAAAAATATCTGTCTATTCATAAAAGTTTTACTGCTCCCTAAAAAATTACAGAATCATGTTAAAGGGAGAAAATCAACCTGTGTGTTTATTTTTGTCCTGATATATCTTATTCACAAAACTGTATTAAAAGCAAGTTTCCTCTTTGCCACAGCAGCACAAGGGGGAGATGAGCTAAAGAGGCGATGACTTCTCCAGTGTTCTAATAGGGGTGGACGAAAAGTGTAAAAACTTTCCCACATGCCTTTTAGCGAAAACTTGCAGATTTTTCACTTTCCCACAAAAAATGTCACCTTTCCGCCTATGCAAAAATGTCCTTCTTTTAGCCTATTTTAACACATTTGTAATATTGTAATATTACTTCTTCTGAGGGCTGAAGTTTAGAAATAAGTGGCTGAAAGACAAAGTTGTGAGTCCTACAGCAACACATGGCTTGAAAAATGTGTTAGCATTAGTGTTGAGCGAGCATGCTTGGCCGATGCTCGGATCGGCTCGAGCATCGCTCTGCTCGGCACATGGCGGTACTCGTACGAGTACCGCATGTGCTCGCCCGCCATGTTCGGGTCTCCTCCCCGCACGTTTTGCGGCTGCTGCGCAGCCAATAAACGTGCAGGGAGGCTCTGACATCGGTGTAATGCCAGCAGCCATGTTGGCTGCTGGCATTACACTGATTGGATGGCCAGAACCCGTGGTCGGGTGCTGTATAGCACCTGACCATCGAGTTCGGCTCAGTCTTAGCCAGGGAGAGCTGAGGATAGGAAGGGAAAGGCAGTGTAGGGAGGAAAAAAACCAAAATTGTGAAAAAAAAGAACCAAAAGTTTTTAGGACTACTGTGTGTGGGGGCAGCAGGTTATTTTGTGTGGGGGGAAGAAAACAAAAAAAAAAAAAAAAAAAAATATTCTGTTTAGTGTGAAAAGTTGCAGATTAGAGCACATTCTGTTTAGTGTGCACAGTTGCAGATTAGAGCACATTCTGTTTAGTGTGCAAAGTTGCAGATTAGAGCACATTCTGTTTAGTGTGCAAAGTTGCAGATTAGAGCACATTCTGTTTAGTGTGCAAAGTTGCAGATTAGAGCACATTCTGTTAAGTCTTCAAACTAAAATATCAAAGTCACATATTCCATTCAGTGTGCGTCACCGCAGTTTAGCAGCACATTCTGTGTACTGTGCAGAGTTGCAGAATAGGAAGAAATACTGTTAAGTCTTCAAACTAAAATATCAAAGTCACATATTCCATTCAGTGTGCTTCGCCGCAGTTTAGCAGCACATTCTGTGTACTGTGCAGAGTTGCAGAATAGGAAGAAATACTGTTAAGTCTTCAAACTAAAATATCAAAGTCACATATTCCATTCAGTGTGCTTCGCCGCAGTTTAGCAGCACATTCTGTGTAGTGTGCAGAGTTGCAGAATAGTAAGAAATACTGTTAAGTTTTCAAACTCAAATATTAAAGTCACATATTCCATTCAGTGTGTGTCACCGCCGTTTAGCAGCCTATTCTGTGTACTCTGCAGAGTTGCAGAATAGTAAGAAATACTGTTAAGTTTTCAAACTCAAATATTAAAGTCACATATTCCATTCAGTGTGTGTCACAGCCGTTTAGCAGCCTATTCTGTGTACTCTGCAGAGTTGCAGAATAGTAAGAAATACTGTTAAGTTTTCAAACTCAAATATTAAAGTCACATATTCCATTCAGTGTGTGTCACCGCCGTTTAGCAGCCTATTCTGTGTACTCTTCAGAGTTGCAGAATAGTAAAAAATACTGTTAAGTTTTCAAACTCAAATATTAAAGTCACATATTCCATTCAGTGTGTGTCACCGCCGTTTAGCAGCCTATTCTGTGTACTCTGCAGAGTTGCAGAATAGTAAGAAATACTGTTAAGTTTTCAAACTCAAATATTAAAGTCACATATTCCATTCAGTGTGTGTCACCACCGTTTAGCAGCCTATTCTGTGTACTCTGCACAGTTGCAGAATAGTAAGAAATACTGTTAAGTTTTCAAACTCAAATATTAAAGTCACATATTCCATTCAGTGTGTGTCACCGCCGTTTAGCAGCCTATTCTGTGTACTCTGCACAGTTGCAGAATAGTAAGAAATACTGTTAAGTTTTCAAACTCAAATATTAAAGTCACATATTCCATTCAGTGTGTGTCACCGCCGTTTAGCAGCCTATTCTGTGTACTCTGCAGAGTTGCAGAATAGTAAGAAATACTTTTAAGTTTTCAAACTCAAATATTAAAGTCACATATTCCATTCAGTGTGTGTCACCGCCGTTTAGCAGCCTATTCTGTGTACTCTGCACAGTTGCAGAATAGTAAGAAATACTGTTAAGTTTTCAAACTCAAATATTAAAGTCACATATTCCGTGTAAGATGAAGAAGGCGGGTAAAAAGGGACGGGGAAGTGGACGTGATCCTGATAGTTCAGGGCGCGGGTCAGCACGCGGAGAAACTGTGCCTGGTGCCAGAGCACAAGAAAGAAAGACATCCACCATACCTAGCTTCATGTCTAATTTTACAGGGCGTCGCAGGACATCACTCTCGAGGTCCGACCACTGCGAACAGGTGGTCGGTTGGATGACAGCTGATACTGCTTCCAGTCGGTTAAGCACCACCCTGTCTTCCACCAAGTCCACTCTCAGTAGCCAAGAGTCTGGTCAACATAATCCTCACTCTGATCATCCTTCCTCCCACCATACACGGTCTGGTCAAAGAAGTGATCCCACACTGGGATATAGTGAGGAGCTCGTCTCATCACCAATCCTTCATTTGACCCTCTCTCCAAGCACGCTTGCAGAGGAACATGACATCTTGTGCCCTGATTCACAACCTCTAGAGGCTACCCAATCACAAGAAGATGACAGATGTGAACGGCATTTAAGGTCAAAGGAAGTAGTGGATGATGATGATGATGATGAGACACAGTTGCCATTAAATCAACCACTATTTCCGTCTCAAGACCTTGTTGAGGAGAATGTTATACAGTTGTCAATGACTGAGTATGTGGTGGGATCAAGACTTGAGGAGGATGATCAGAGTGAGGAAGTGGAGGAGGACTTGGTGGACGATGAGGTGACTGACCCCACCTGGGAAGGTGTAGAGCCGAGCGATGACAGCAGTTCTGAGGGTGAGCCATCTGCAGCACCGCAACAGGCTGGAAGAGGCAGTGGTGTGGCTACAGAAAGAAGGCGGACCGCACCAAACCGGCCCGCAAATGTTCCACGGAGCACCCCCTTGCGTAAATCTACCTTGCCAAAGGGTAGGTGTTCCGCGGTATGGCGTTTTTTTAAGGAAAGTGCGGACGACAAAAGAATTGTAGTTTGCAACCTGTGCCACACCAGAATGAGCCGAGGCATGAACACTAGAAACCTCACCACCACCAGCATGATCCGACACATGGCATCCAAGCACCGTAGTAAGTGGGAGGAACGCCTGGATCGCCCATCTGTGTCTGCAGGCCACACCACTGCCTCCTCTTCCCCTGTTTTCGGTGCCGGCCAATCGCCTGTCGAAGGCGCAGGCCCGCATACCTCCCGCCCTGCACCTGTACCATCTGAAGCACCATCAGCGACCACATCCACTTCCCTGTCCCAGCACAGCGTCCAAATGTCGTTACCCCAGGCATTTGAGCGCAAGAGAAAGTACCCAGCCACCCACCCACAGGCCATAGCACTAACCTCACACCTTTCAAAATTACTGGCCATCGAAATGCTGCCATTTAGGCTTGTGGACACTGAGTCCTTCCGCAGCCTGATGGCAGCAGCTGTCCCTCGGTACGCGGTCCCCAGCCGCCACTACTTTTCCCGGTGTGTGCCATCCCCGCATTACACCACCATGTGTCCCGTAACATCACCCGTGCCCTGACCAACGCAGTTACTGGGAAGGTCCACTTAACGACTGACACATGGACAAGTGCTTGTGGCCAGGGACGCTACATTTCCCTGACGGCACACTGGGTGAATGTCGTGGAGGCTGGGAGCGACTCGGACCCTGGGATGGCACGGGTGCTACCCACGCCGAGGATTGCGGGCCCTACCTCCATCAGGGTTTCCGCCAGCACCTACGTTATTGGCTCCTCCTCCTCCGTTTCCACCTCCGAATTCTCTACACGCAGCGCCACTCCCCCATCAGCCAGTAGCTGGAAGCAGTGTAGCACTGCAGTGGGGAAGCGTCAACAGGCCGTGCTGAAGCTGATCTGCCGTGGGGACAAACAGCACACGGCCTCAGAGCTGTTGCAGGGGATTAGTCACCAGACCGAGCAGTGGCTCTCGCCACTCAACCTGCAACCAGGCATGGTTGTGTGTGATAATGGGCGTAACTTGGTGGCGGCTTTGGAGCTCGGCAAGCTCACACACGTACCATGCCTAGCGCATGTATTTAATTTAGTGGTGCAGCGATTTCTAAAAACCTACCCCAATGTGCATGATCTCTTGACCAAGGTGCGCCGCGTGTGTGCACATTTCCGTAAGTCATCTACAGCTTCGGCCGGCCTGTTGAAGCTGCAGCAGCGCTTACAATTGCCAGCTCACCGGCTGCTGTGTGACGTGAGCACGCGCTGGAACTCCACCTTCCACATGTTGGCCCGGCTTTGTGAGCAGCAGAGGGCAGTAGTGGAGTACCAGCTGTTACACGGTCGTCGCCTCTCCGTTCAACTTCCTGTAATCAGAAGTGAGGAGTGGGAATGGATGTCAGACCTCTGCGAGGTTTTACGCAATTTTGAGGAATCAACACAGATGGTGAGCGGCGATAACGCTATTATCAGTGTAACCATCCCACTTCTGTGTCTAATGAAACGCTCGCTGCTCACAATTAAAACCGACGCTTTGCATGTGGAAGAGGTGGAAATGGGGGAGGAAGAGCTTACACAAGGTGATAGCCAGAGCACCCTCACTTCGTCTTCTCAGCGACAATTGGAGGAGGCGGAGGAGGAGGAGGAGGAGGAGGAGGAAGACACGGTTGCCTCCGCTACAGAGGGTAGCCATGGAACTTTAGTTCCATCTCTTCAGCGTGGGTGGGCAGAAGAGGAGGAAGAGGATGAGGATATTGAGAGTCATCCTCCTGGTGAGGACAGCGAAATCTTGACTGTTGGTACTCTGGCACACATGGCTGACTTTATGTTAGGCTGCCTTTCCCGTGACCCACGCGTTATACGCATTTTAAACAACACGGATTACTGGGTGTTCACCCTTCTGGACCCCCGCTACAAAGAGAATTTCTCATCTCTCATTCCTCCGGTGGAGAGGACAAGCAAAATGGTGCAATACCAGAAGGTTCTTGTTGAAAAATTGCTCCAAAATTTTCCATCTGACAACGCTGGCGGCAGAGTACGTGCTACCTTGGCCAACAGAGAAGGGGAGAAAAGGGGAGCACACAGCAGTTCCGAGAAAGGCAGGGCAACACTCTCCAAGGCGTGGGACACCTTCATGACACCCCGCCAGCACCCTCACCCTGATGCGCAGCCTAGTGTCACAAGGAGGGAAAAGTTTTGGAAGATGGTGAAGGAGTACGTAGCAGACCGTGTCAGCGTCCTCAATGATCCCTCTGTGCCTTACAACTACTGGGTGTCCAAGCTGGACACGTGGTATGAACTGGCACTCTACGCCTTGGAGGTGCTGGCCTGCCCTGCCGCCAGCGTTCTGTCTGAGCGGGTATTTAGTGCTGCTGGTGGCATCATAACAGATAAGCGTATCCGCCTTTCCACCGACAATGCTGATAGGTTGACACTTATAAAAATGAACAAGGCCTGGATTTACCCTGACTTCTCCACTCCACTGGAGGAAAGCCCCGGGGGAACATAAACTCACTTTATATATGTTATTTACAATGATGTGAATACTCTGTATTCCCATTCACCCCTTCCACCCAAAAAACGGGTATATGGTTGACTCTTAATCTTCTCATCCTCCTCCTCCTCTTCCATATGCCCTGGGATATAATTTTTATATAGGGCCAGCTCACCAGCGGGCCCTGTGCTATAATTTTTATATAGGGCCAGCTCACCAGCGGGCCCTGTGATATAATTTTTATATAGGGCCAGCTCACCAGCGGGCCCTGTTTGACAATTTTTATATAGGTCAGCTCACCAGCGGGCCTTCTCATATAATGTTTTATTGGGTCAGCTCTCTAGCGCGCCCTCTCATATAATGTTTTATAGCGTCAGCTCACTAGCGGGCCTTCGCATATAATGTTTAGGATGGTCAGCTCTGCAGCAGACCCTTACCCATAATGTTTTAGATGGTCAGCTCAGCGCACGTTTCCCTCTTAATCATGGCCTCAGTTCAATAAAATCAAGGAAATTTTTGGGAGAATTTGCCTCTGCGCACGTTTCCCTCTTAATCATGGCCTCAGTTCTGAAAATCAAGGAAATTTTTGGGAGAATTTGCCTCTGCGCACGTTTCCCTCTTAATCATGGCCTCAGTTCTGAAAATCAAGGAAATTTTTGGGAGAATTTGCCTCTGTGCACGTTTCCCTCTTAATCATGGCCTCAGTTCTGAAAATCAAGGAAATTTTTGGGAGAATTTGCCTCTGCGCACGTTTCCCTCTTAATCATGGCCTCAGTTCTGAAAATCAAGGAAATTTTTGGGAGAATTTGCCTCTGCGCACGTTTCCCTCTTAATCATGGCCTCAGTTCAGAAAAATCGAGGAAATTTTTGGGAGAATTTGCAGATGATATACAAGTAAATATACAGCAAATACTGTTTGGTAACAATTTTTCGCCTAAAGTCGTTTTTATTTTCCTTTTTGTGTGTTTTACGGTCAGTCTGTAAAAATGGCGTACTACGGGCGAAAGATCGTTCCCAACAGCGATGTTGGAGTCCAAGATGCATCCAGACATCCTCCCTATGCTGTCCCTGAACCATTTCTGTGGTGTTTCCATCCTTTTCTGCCCTTTTCCTATGGACCAGGCACCCTCCCCTCATCAGAGCAGGGGGTGCCTGGTGTAATGCTCGAGTCCTCCCATTGACTTCAATGGGGCTCGGGTGCTCGGCCGAGCACTCGAGCCTCAGGGGGTGCTCGGTCAGAGCACCCGAACACCCGAGCATTGGGGTGCTCGCTCATCACTAGTTAGCATGCAGAATGCATTTGTCCTTTGCCCACCACACTAACTTCCTGCTTAAGTGACACTGGCACATATTAATGATGATGTCAAGTGATTTAAAAAAATAAAGTACAACTACAATGTGGCAGATGTGTATGGTAGTGGTGGTGGGGGACTGGCATGGTATGATTTGTGTATGTATATTGTTTTTACAATTGTCATACGCTATCCTCCTTCTCAGATTATTGACACACATTACTTGTCGCTCATAGCAATGGTCTCAAGTGGGGTAGATGGTGGCAACCCTTCTTCACATCCCTCCTCTACCTCCTCATCTGTGCTGCTGTTAATATATTTGTCCTGGCTTTGTCTGTCATGCTCCTCTGCAGCAGGAGCCATAGGTGTTACTGGGACTGAACTAACTGTTGGCACTGGCAGTAGCACACTCTCTGACCACTTCTTATTCTGCCCTAGAGCGCTGGGAACATTTTAGCCTCTTAACGACCCATGACGTTCCAGGAACGTCATGGGTAAACTTCCTTTAAGGACCCATGGTGGTCCTGGCACGTCATGGGTTAAATGATAACAGCACTCCTCCATGCACACTGTTATCATTCATTGCAGGCTGAGACTGAGAGCTCAGCTACTGGAGGTTATCACATGTACCGGAATTTTGAAAGAATGAGGCAGTGTGCTTTACACACTGTCTCTGTGTCTTCCCTTTGCCTGTCTCTTCCTTACAATCAGAGTAAGGGAGAGAGAATCAGAGAGGAGACACCTAGTGGAAAAAAAATGCGGCAGCTGGGGGTATTAACCCATTCACTGCTGTGCTGGAGGCTGGCTGGATGCAGCGCAATTTCTGACCTGCAAAGATACACTTTTTTTTTTTTTTTAATAACAACATACTTCTTTTTAACAAAAAAATGTTATTAAAAAAAAAAAAATCTCAATAAACAAAATTGGGAGTGTGATTGTTGTGGAGCCATGTAATACACTCATACACACCGCCACATGTCATCAATAAAAAAGTAGGAAAATAGGGTAGGAAAAAGGGACATGGGGATTTTCACTCGGGGGGACAGTGCCCACTTACAACTGCCCATTTTGTAGGCATGACTGACCGGACATACCTGTCATACATTCGCCATAAAATTTTAACCCAATGTGCCCAAATGATCCCAAGAGAAAAAAGTGGTGTTTTTTTTTTTTTTTTTTTTTTTTTTTATCATTTTCTATAATTTTACAAAAATAAACGGTGGGTTATCCATATAAGTATAGTATCAAAAGAAAGCCCTATCTGTGCATAAAAAACAATAGATAATTTATGTGTATGGAATAAAATCCTTAGAAGGAAAACACTGTTGAACAAAGACATAGTCAAAAAGGTCAGAATTGCTCTGGTCCTTAAGTGAAATCCATCTCAGATTATCCCGGTCCTTAAGGGGTTAAATTGCTTCTGCTGCTGCTAGTTTTGGCACCTTTGGCCTGCTGATAGTGTGTCTCCCAGTCAGACTGGTGGTTTTGCTTCAAGTGGGATTTCATAGAAGAGGTGCCTAGGTGTGAGCCTGCTTTCCCCCTGCTCACATGCTTTTTGCACAAGCACAGATAGCAACATGCTTAGCTTGAGGATCCTGAGTGAAGTATCTCCATACTGTGGACTTCATGGAATGAGGTGCTGCTGAGGTGGTGCTGCTGCTACTACTACTACTAGGGCTAGATGTTGATGTAATTCTATTGCCACTAATACAAGGTGTCAAAGGTGCAACACTTACAGCAGCAGAGGCACTTGTCATATCTAACATTGTGGATGTTAACTTGTGTTACTGTTGCTGGGTACTCAAAACAGGTGTGTGTGGCTGAGTGGGACTTGGACTTTGAAGAGGTGATTATGCTGATGATGACTGATAGGGTAACTGCTTTTTGACATCTGTGCTTGTCCAGAGTCAGACTTTCCAATAGCTTTCTCAAACAGTTTATAGACAGGCACAGTGCTCCTTAAAAGTGGTGGAAGATTCAGTCTTTGACTTTCTACCAACCTGATAGCCCTGTCACCATCCTCACTCTCAACTTCATCTGTATCTGAACAAGAGAAAGATGTTGGAGGGATATATTCTAGATCTGCATCATCATCAGTCATCATTAGGTCATCCTCAGCAGCATCAGCATCAGCTGACAGTTCTTGCCCACTACTATCCTTTTATTCCTCTAAGCTTTTAGAAGACTCAAACAATTTATTTTAACTTTTACTATAACAAAGTTCCTTACTACTTTGAGGACAGGTGTTTTGGTGCTTGTTTGTCTCACTATCTGATGCAGCAAGAGTTTCAGCTGCTACACCTTCCTCTATTATGCTATTACCAGCATCATCAACACTTGAATGCGACTTGTTGTCGTATTCAGTATTCTTATATGTTTCTTTATTTCTTCTGGCACTGGTGGTGCTGGAACTAGTTTTGCTGGTACCTTGACAAACTGCATCCTCCCTTGGAGTAGAGGGATCATCATCATTGATTGCACGCGCTGCAACAACCATTGGTGCAGTCTGGTTTTGTACTACTACTTTACTCTCACGTCCCTGCACTGCTCCAGCCCTTTCCCTTCCCATTGTGCGTTTGTTGGACATTATGCAATTACACTGTGTTTCTTTACTGTACGGTACACAGCACAACTGATGGAGCTGTGTGATGCCTTGCCTAAGCCCAGTCAGGTGTCTGTCACTGTTGCCTAATATATTTAGTTCTTTATTCTTTTTTATTTATTTTTTTTATTTTTGTTTTTATTTTTTTTTTTTAAGTTGACCACCCAGTTGTCTTATCACAGTCTGTCCCAAAAAAAATTTAACTGAAAAACAAAATCAACAACTTCTTTCCCCAGACTTCCCCACCCAGCACAGAGATAATAACAGCAAGATCAGCAAGCAAATAGGTCCCTAGCTGCCTGTGTCTTGCCAGTCAGTCACATGGAATTTTGGAGTATTTGGGGTCAATCTTCTTCATCCCCAGAGTGCCCCACTGACTCTCCTAACAGAACAAATGTCCTACCTAAAAGATTCCCTGTCTTCTCTAGCTCCAAAAACGTGCTGCTCGCTCCTCTCACAAACACAGAATGGCTGCTGTGAGAGCCTGACTGCCTTTTAGATGGCTGTAGAAAACTTTTGTGTGGTGGAGAAACATTTTTCTTCCTATTGATTTCAATGGGCGAAAAAGGAGGGAAAAAGCAGAAAAACTGCATTTTTTGGGGGAAATTATTCGCCATGCGGAAAGTGCCATTATTTGCCGATTTCCATTTGAGGTGAAAATTTTCGCCCATCCCTAGTTCTAAACTCTCCAAGTACCATGTTATTCTGTGGAGCCTATGCACTCAGATATCTCCAGCTTTAGAAATCTTTTTTTTACACCAGGAAATATATATTGAGATTATCTCTCATTTTTAATTTTGTCCTGGACTCATTATATCTACCTCAGAAGGGGGAAAGGCTGAATTGATTTTGCAAGGGCTAGCACCACGGGGGTCGAACATATTTTACAGCTGGTGTATCAGCCAACTGAGCCATCTCACCAGCTCAGTGCCATGGCTCCATAGAATAACATAGGAATTGGAGAAGTGATATCACTGGAGTCATCTTCAAATTATCACCTGGCTAAAAGAATATTTTTTCTGAAAATACTGTTCAATATGATGGTAGATTTAAACACGCCCACATTTGACTGCTTTTCACTTTGATGGGGGGGTGGGACTGGATGCAAAAAATTACTTTAATATGTCTGAGAACTAACTGACCATGATGTAAGAACTTTTCAATACATACATTTTCATTTACCACCACTTTTTGAACTTCTCATCCACAGAGTTAAAGGAAGAGGACGTCAGCTGAATTTAGAGGCCCTTATAAACTAGTGATGCATATTTACCAAGAAGAGGACTGAATCTAGAGCTTATTGAATGTGATGGATCTGTATTTTTAATTCTAACACCTTGAGTCCGATAAAATCGGAATATAGTGGGAGGCGATGCACTTATGAAATAAGAATTTTTTTTAAAGATGATATAAGGGGAATATTAATATATTATCAGATTTTGCAATGTGATTAGAAACAGTTATGTCTAGTAAACTTTGAATATATCACTTTTTGATATATTATTGTTTGTCTGTTTTCAATCATGTGATGAATTGTAATCCAATTGTAGTTAAGTGGGACATTTAAATGTTTAGGATTCCATTGCTGCTCTGTTTGTTTGCCTGTTTTTAAATTGTTGGCCAGTGGTTTAGAGGAAGTGATTGGGGAAGCCACGAAATGCTTCAGCAGACCTCATCCATATATGTAATTTTAATTATATGCATTTTTAATACATTATTAAAGAATGCATACTTTTTGTATTCCCCGGAGCAGCCAAGTTCTTTACAGAAAGTACCCCAATACTTGTGTGGGGATAGGTGTATGATTCCCACATGTGCATGAGGTTGGGGGTGAAACTCTAACCAGTTGTAAGTGTGAGTATACACCTATTATCCACAATTCTTACAAATATCATTGAACGTACTATACCATTGGGCACCCTTTTCCTTTTGTTTTGAGTGCTGATTTTCTGGGCCGTGGAGGGAAATGAGCTAGTAGAAGGAGCAGCCCTTTGAAGTGAAAGTACGGTTATCATTATTAAGAAAAGCTTGATGTGCTGTGGATTATATATGTAATTCCTCGGCATATATTTTTGTGAGTATACTACCATCGGGTGTATTGTGGTGGAGGTTGTTCACTCTTTAAAGATACTACACAAGGGGCGCCCCCCGCATTGTTCCCTTTTTGTCTTCTAGTGTGTGCCCACATCCATATTCTCTGTTGGGGGGGGGGTGGCGAGAGCAATTTCAGTTACCCTATACCAGTTTTTTACCACATTACAGGCTATTATTTAGCCCCTTGGGTGCTAGAGTGATCTTCGGTGCATTGCCGAGCAGTATGCACTAAAGCCATCATACTCTCTAGCACATACTGTGTAGAGCAGGAGCATGAGTAGGAAGTCAACGTTCCATGCTGCACCGTAGATTCATACATTTCCGTCACTGTGTCCCATATGCCGATACTTCTCCATTCTCTTCTGGTAATAGTTCTATTCCTTGAATCTAATTTATAAGATACAATCTAGAATCTCTCTGAAGCCGATGAATTAAGGAGAACTGAAGTACTTCTGCAATAAACCAAGTGTACTATAGGGGGAAAATAAAGAGTTCGATTATATTAGAGCCAGTATAACAAAAACAAGTACCTACTGCCAAACATTCCCATTGCCCTGAAGTATTTTATTACCTGCCCAGCAGGCTCAGATCCAAACTTAGGCGTCACACAAATCCAACTTGCTGTCTATAATACAGAGAGGAGCAGGAAGATCAAAGGAAAATAGCTTAAAGCTGTGAGCTTGTTCTTGTCACACAATCACCCTCCCCCACCCACCCATGAAAGCACCAATGTTCAAAAATAACTTAGCCCCACTGCCCACTCCCTCCCAAAAAAAATAAACCATTCAAAGTAAAAGAGGTCCTTTTCCTGCCCAAAATGAAGAAACATCCAAAATAATGTAGTCCCCTTTCTTACCACCCTCCCAAACAAGAATCAACAGTCTACGTAACAAGGGCCCCTTCCCACCACCCTAAGAAAATAGCAGTGCAGCTCCCTTCCTCAAGTGTTTCCATTGTGAAGCAATTAACTTGATGTTGGAGGTCCAGCTGTATCCTTGATGTCCTGGTCTACCTAAACAGTCTCCCCCACAGCTGTACTGCCTGAGCCACTGTGAGAAAACAATGAATAAGTATTGGCTTTTATATGACCAATCTCTGTTCAATTCTCTTGCCATGCTCAATCACTGATTAGAGGGAGGGGTTATGTTATGCACATGGGTGACCCTGTCAAGTGGATTGTGAATGGCTGAGAGTTGAAGATACTCTAGGATATGTTCTGTGCCTTATGTAACCTTACCTCCCAGCCAAAGGGAGTGTGGTGGAGATTTGAAGAGAGATTGGCCATATAAAATCCAATCCCCAATTAATCCAATTACTTTTTCTCACATTGGCTCAGACAATGGTCTTAGCATGATATAACTGTATCAAAGAGGACAAATAAAAATCAGGAAATCTTCATTGATTTAGATGGGAATCTTAACCCTTTCACTATGCTAGAGACCATTCTAGCAATCAAGGAATAAATTAACCCTAACAACTCTCTGCCACCATCACCACTGAGATTAAAAAGGGAAAATAAAGAAAGGAACACCCCACACTAATCTTTTTTGAGAAATGAGCCCCCAAAATTCCATTGATTTAAACATGGCTTTTAACCTTGAATACTAGAGGTCTCCAACATGTTCAAAGGGTTAAAATCCCCAGTTAAATCAATGGGCATTTTGCTAATTTTTGTCTCCTATAATGTAGTTGGCAAAAGCTCAGAACACCATTAAAAATTAATTCATAAAAAAGTAGTTTACCTTATTATAAAGAGACTAGTGTAAAAGCCCGTGTACACAGGACATGGTCAGTGTGATGTTAACCCTTTGAGTGCCAGAGGGGTACACAATGCTTTGCGTACCCCTCTGGCACTCAAAGGGTTAAGAGGCGGTCCTGTTCTGCATCCTGCCTCCGATGCAGTCATGCACTGTAGAGACTACCCAAAAGCACAGAATGCTCCCAGCATTCCTACGCCTCCCATCATTCTGTGCGTTCGGGCAGTCTCTACTGAGCACTACAGCTTCTGACAAACATCCTAGCAAATTATTATATAGGATGCTCCATTGGAACCACTGCTGGGTCATATATGAGTCATCAGAAAATAGAACACAGTCTCTCTCTCAAGTATATCTCAATAGAAACTTTCTTTAGTGAAAATCAGCGAGGAAACAGTTATAACATTTCGGACCATGATGAAGGTTCTATTGCTGGAGACCAAAATATTGGATTTTCACTCAAGTATATACTGAAGCATATCTGAGAGTGTCAGTGTCCTTTTCTCTTTATTGCTCCAAAATTTATCTTTATAGCACATCGGCCTCACTGAGACTTGGCTATTTCTCATTCCATGTTATTTTTTTTCTCTTATTTTCTCTATTTTTTTAGCCTTTTTTTCTGAGCAGCTTCTGTTCTTCATTCATTATTTAAGTCCCTCAGACTGTAACAGCGATATTCGCCTTGTATACCTTGTGTGGGGTTTAAAATATAGATAAAAGCAGAAGGTCTGACTTGAAACACTGCATCTGACTGTAACTGACTTTGTCTGGAAGCTAAAAAACATTAATATTTTTCATCTATTCTTTTCCACTTGCATTTATCAACTGTATGTCTCTATTCCAGAGAAACAATATGTATTTTTATATTTTGGTGTGCTCTTATTCAAGTATATTATTTATCCTAAAATTAACCTCACAAAAAATGTTTTAATTCACATTTAGGCATTATATTTAAAGTCATAAAGGAGAAGTAACACCACCTAATATTCATCAACCATTTACCTTACTTAAAATGAGCAGAAAATCCAAATGGCCCCTTATGAATTTTGTCCTTGTGCTTTGTTCAGCAGATAACACCTTCAGTCAGTTCTGGATGTTAAGTACATGGAGGTGGACATGACAGTCCTCAGTCTCTGCTCATTGTACATGGTAATATTAAATAGGCTCATGCCCTCTACCTGCTTCAGTTTGAAAAAACATTGAGCAGCTGTCATGTCCATCATGAACACAACATCCAAGAATGATTGAAAATGTCTTGAACAAGTGTTAAAAAAAGGCAAAATGTATAGGGGACATTAGATATTTTGGCCATATATACCAGCGGACAGTGGAGTGTCAGACCAGATATGTGTGGTTATGTGACTACCAGTGGGCAATAGAAGATGGTTGGGGTGTCAAAGCATGTATGTGTGATTCTGTAACAGAGGGACAATAGAACAAGGCTGGGGTGTCAGACAATATATGTATAGTCTGTGGCTATCAGTGGGACAGTGGGGGTGTAGGATCATATGTGTGGGTTGCCACATGGTATGTGGGTGACTGAGACTACTAGTGGGGCAGTGAAAAAAGGCTGTAGTTTCAGATATTATGTGTGGGGTTTTATACAGTATGGGTTGGTCAGTAGAACAAGGTTGGGGTGTCATAAGATATATGTATGATCCTGTAAGTATCAGTGGGACAGTGGAACAAGGCGGGGTATCAGACAACATTTGTGTGGGTCTGTGTCTGTCAGTGGGATGGCAGTCAATCATTGGTCAGTAAAACAAGGCTGGTTTATGAGGCAATGCATTTTGGGTCTGTAACTCCCAGCTGAACAAGTCTGGAGTGACTAACAGTCTATGTGAGTACTGAGTAACTATCGCTGTGGCAGTGGAACAAAGCTGGTTGTCAGACAGTGTACAAGTGGCTTTATGATTACCATTAGGACAGAGGAACAAGTCTTAGGTATCAGACAGTATATGTGTGGTTCTGTGCCTACCAGATATTTGTTCCTTCCACTTTTTTCTTCTTGAAAGGGCAATGCCATGCTACTTTTGCTAGTATTTTATAAGAATGAAATAACTTTATTTTTATGATGTTGATATCTATTTATTTATATTTTTTGAGGGGTGTTCCTTGTGGCACAGTCTATCAATGGAAATAGTGTGGAGAATGTACAAAATGTATATAAATTTTCTGTTTAACAATATATCTAATGTGTACTGAATGCTCCAGCAGGAATGTGTATGCATTTTGGGCATGCTACTACTCTGCACCCAGGGGCAGGCTATGTAGTGTATACATTTGCTGCAGAGGAAATATGAGCAAAGTTCCATATAACTGCATTAAAGGATGGGTACATTTTTCATGCCTTGCCAGGGTATAGCTAGGGAAGGTGAGTGGTTCCCAAAAGACCAGGAATGTATGTAACTCTAATGCATTACTAGTGCACTGTCCAGCCCAACTTCACCATTACTAGTAGGGAAACCTGGCAATTCAAGCCTGAGACTGGACCTTTAGCCACCTAAAAATGGTACCTAGAAACACCCCCTGGAAGGAAAATAAGTTCTTGTGTATCTGAAAAAAAAATGTACAAATGGGAAGCAAATAGCAATTTGTGTTTCTAAATATGCTTATATTTGGAACAGTCACTGGGGATTTCCTTTAAGTTCATGATAAAAAGTAAGTTGCATTTGATTTATTTTGTCAGAGCAACAGGGAACAAGCTGGTTTAACAGCAAGAAGATGAACATCTGTCTGATACTCAAGGGATTGTAAAATGCAAAAGTAAAAGGGTAAAAAAAAATCCTGGTAGAAACAAGATCACCTGGACTTCTGCACTGCCTCAGGCAAATCTGTGAATGGCGAGAAGTTAAAAGGAACACATGTATAGTCAATAAAAAAGATAAACACATTCCATTGAGGAAAAAAGGGGACACTGTAAGTTCAGCAAGCTCTTTCTAGGTATATTGATTCATGGTTTCCTTTGTAATTATTGCAAGATTGAGGCAACATAAACCTTGGGAGGGCAACATGTGACTCTACCTCTGGTGTTGGATAACAACTCTCATCATCACTATCCAACCACTGGGAAATGCATTTTAGTCACAACTGGGAAGTAAAAGGACACCCACCCTTGACTAATACAGATATATCCGGAGTTACTATATTGTACCTTCTTTCTTAAAATGATGAGTGATATAATCTGAAAAAAGGGCTCACTCCTCTTTAAACCATCCTGTACTCTACCCTTCATATTAACTAACACTCCATGGTGCCTTAAGAAGTTGCTTGAAGGTTAAACTAGTTGATACTGATGTTATCCATATGCTTCTCAAGTTAAGATTAAGATTGTAAGACATCCCCAACATTCAGTGCAAGACAAAATTTTGTGTTTCAGTGAATGAATGGAATCTGAGAACTATGATGCACTCAGTCTACATGATAGCTTTAATAATCTGTTACTGCCTCTGTTTTGATCACAACAGGGAGTAGAAAGAGCCTTTTAAGTAGGGGTGAATTGAGGGTAGGTTGCTAATTTGAAAGCCTCGAGCTACTTTAAATAAAAATGCTGTGGCTAGAAAGAACAATAGGACTGCTCCCTGACCCCACTACCCCACTGGTAATGCTGAACATTTTCCAGTACTCCATAAGGCAGATGGCGCTGAGAGTACAATATAGAGGCAGGGCCGGATTTCTCGTAAGGCAGAGTAGGCATCTGCCTACAGACACACCCCACAGAGGAGCGCCTGTCATTGGGACCCATTTTTTTATTTATTTATTTATTTATTTTTATATATATATATTTTTTTTTTAAATTATACTAACCCCCTAATCAGTCAAGTCTGCGCCTCCTTTGGCACAGATCTGTAGATGCTGAGCTGCCTCGTGAGCTCTTTAGTAATGCAGAGTGCTGGGAGATGACATCATCTCCCAGCACTCTGCATTACTGAACAGAAGACCGCGCGGGAGCTCCAGCAGTTACGGGTCTGTGCCGAAGGAGGCGCAGACATGTCCTGCCACACTGCTGGACCACCAGGGAGGAGGTAGGAAACGGGGATGGGCACAACATAAAGGTAATATGGAGCTGATGGGGGACAGAGTGAGGGAAAAGTGGAGCTGATGTGGACAATGTGATGGCAATATGGAGCTGATGAGGGGCAATAAGGAGCTGATGGTTACAATGTGAGGGCAATATGGAGCTGATGGGGGGGCAAGTTGTAGCTGATGGGGGGCAAGTTGTAGCTGATGGGGGCAATATGGAGCTGATGGGGCAATGTGGAGATAAGGGCAATGTGAGGACAATATGGAGCTGATGGGGGCAAGTTGGAGCTGATGGGGGCAATATGGAGCTGATGGGGGGGCAATGAGAGGGCAATATGGAGATGATGGGGGCAATTTGGAAATTAGGAGCATTGTAGAGGTGTCCAGTGGAGATGGCCAATGGTGGGGCGCTTCAGATTTCTATGCCTCCAGGCTCCTGAGATGTAAATCCGGCCCTGACAGAGAGAGAGCCAGTGAGAGAGAGAGAATGGGAGAGACAGAGCAAGGGAAAGTTGTCCAGCAGTCCTACCAATCTAGTAAGCCACTGATGAAGCTCTTCTACCATGTTAAAAATTGATCCAGACAGGAACCTACATAATCAACCTCTGAATGTAAATGAATCCACTTTTTTGTTTCCAGGCAACACAAATGCTTTTCCTGTAATCAGATTGGTTAAAACAGTAAAAGAAACGCAAAATTAAACACCAGTTTTACAAGCTCTATTTTGTGCTTTGCAAAATTGCATTTTTCTTATGAATTCCAAGTGTACCACTCATCTCTATTAATAAGGGAATGATTTTGGTTAGAGAGACACAATTATTGTGAATTATTTCTCTACATTATTATGGAAAAAAAAATAACAAATCAACAATGTATTCTATACCGGAAAACAGTACATTTTCCTATAAAATATCAAAACAGATCTATTATATTCATTATTGAGACAGGTAATTTGATTACGTTACTCTTTTACTTTGGGTGCTTTGAACTAATGTTTTAAAACCTTAACAGTAACACTAATTGTAAGCTCAAAAGAGTAGAGCCCTCTGATGTTTTTGTCTCATATTTTTATACCTGCTATATATTTTATCTCATGTAATATTTAATTATATTCCATCTTGTTGGTGACTCAATTCTATTATACAGTGCTGTGGAAACTGCTGACTCTTTATAAATAATAATAATAAAACTATCAATTTAAAGCAGAACTTTCAGAGCGTACTAAGCCGCCATGCATTCATTAAACTCATGGGGACTAGCTTGGAAATAGATGCCATACCTTTAAATAATAGCACAGTGTAAAGTAATCCTTCCCGTTTGGAGATCGGAACCCAGGCTACAGCACAGACATCTTGACTGCACGCCTGCAATATCAGTCCCGGTCTCCAATGAGTAGGACTGCAGTGCACCATATGGTTACCGGAAGGGACTGATGGCGCAGGTGCATGGGCCACACTAACCTGCCCGTCAGTCCCCAAACAGGAAGGATGACTTTACACTGTGCTATATCTTAAAGGTAAGGCATCTATTTCCCAGCTAGTCCCCATGCATTTAATGAATGCATGGTGACTTAGAACACTCTGAAAGTTCCGCTTTAACAAACATGATTTTTTGATGTGAATGTTGTGGTTAAAATGCTACAGTTTAACCCTTTGCTTCACAAAGAAATGTGACTTGCTCTGGTCCTCAAGGGGTTAATAAAGATTTGAAGCATAAAATATAAACACACATGGGCCAAAGTATGAATTCACCAGTGAAGATCATTTTCTCTTGGCTTGTACTTCAGTATAAAAATCATGATCTTGCACCACAGGGTATATAACAGCATGTAATAATCGCTTTAGTGCATAGAACTGAGCACATTTAGCCATTGTTAAGACTCTAATGAAAGCAAACTCAAAATACCACCCCTTAAGCTAGTACAGAAAAAAGGATTAACTTTACACCATTTCTCTGTTAATACATGAAATAAACACACCAAAAATGCCCATTCACTACCCTGTTGCCCTCTCCTTGGAGCAGGTGGCATAAATATGAGAAGTAAGTAGATTAATGCATAATTAATAAACATGAGCAACTGCAATAAACTGATTCAAGTTCCTATTGTAGATAGAATCGTATTAGTACATCCCTACTATAGTGTTCAACTTTTAGGACTTTTAAATTGTAAACTTAAGCATTTTGAATTATATGCAAATACTAGCAAAAAGGGCCACGGCATTGCCAGTGGGGATTAAGTCCTTTCAGTGCCTGATGGCTATTCAGTGCATTGATTGACAATAGTTTGGGTAAGTTTGCTGCAGTGAAAGGTTTCACTGTTTCTGAGCCAAAGGGGTATCCATGCAGTGGAATGTATTGCATACCTGTTTGGCACTGAAGGGGTTTAAAGAAAATAAAGAAAATGTGCAATGTGTTGGGTTCCTTCAGTGCTAAAGAGGTATCCAACACATTACACTGCATGGAAGCAGCTTTGAATCTCAAACACTTAACCCTTTCACTGCTGCAAATGTACCCAAACCATTGTCAATCAATTTAATACCCCTGAAACTCTGAAAGGACTTAATCCCCATGGGGAACGATGTGCTCCTTTTGTTTTAAAAAATAGACATGTTAATAATTTATTTTTATCAATTAACAAAATTATAGCTAATGAACAGATGAAAAATCTAAATCAAGTCAATATTAGGTGTGATCACCCTTTCCCTTCAAAACAGAATCAATTCTTCTAGGTACACTTGCACAGTTTGTTAAGGAACTCAGCAGGAAGGTTGTTCCAAACATCTTGGAGAACAAACCACAGTTCTTTTGTGGGTTTAGGCAGCCTTGGTTGCTTCTATTCATGTAATCCCAGACAGACTAGATGATGTAGAGATCAGGGCTCTGTGGGGGCTATACCATCACTTCAAGGACACCTTGTTCTTCTTTATGATGCAGATAGTTTTTAATGACTTTGGCTGCATGTTTGGGGTCGTTGTCATGCTGCAGAATAAATTTGGGGCCAATCAGATGCCTCCCTGATGGCATTGCAAGATGGATAAGTATCTGCCTATACTTCCCAGCTTTGAGGAGACCATTAATTCTGACCAAATCCACAACTCCTTTTGCAGAAATGCAGTCTCAAACTTGCATGTAACCTCTACCATGCTTCACTGTTGCCTGCAGACACTCATCCTTGAACAGCTCTAGAGCTCTTTGGCAAACAAGCTGCCTTCTGCAACAGTAAAATATTTAAAATGTTGACTCATTAGTCCAGAGCACCTGCTGCAATTTTTCTGTACCCCAGCTCCTGTGTTCTCGTGCATAGTTGAGTCACTTGGCCTTGTTTCCACGTTGGAGGAATGGTTTTTTGGCCTCAAGTCTTCCATGAAGACCACTTCTGGCCAGACTTCTCTGAACAGTAAATGTGTGTACCAAGGTCCCACTGTTTTCTTCCAATTCTGAACTGATGGCACTGCTGGACATCTTCCTATTGTTAAGGGAAGTAAGCATAATGTGTCTTTCATCTGCGCACTAAGTTTCCTTGGCTGACCACTGCATCTACAGTCCTCAACATTGCCCGTTTCTTTGTGCTTCTTCAAAAGACCTTGGATAGCACATCTAGAAACCCCGTCTGCCCGTGGTTAGTTCTCCAACATGTTTGGAAAAACATACCTGCCGAGTTCCTTAAACAACTGTGTAAGTGTACCTAGAAGAATTGATGTTGGTTTGAAGGCAAAGGGTGTTCACTAGTGTTGAGCGAGCGTGCTCGGCCGATGCTCGGATCGGCTCGAGCATCGCTCTGCTCGGCACATGGCGGTACTCGTCGAGTACCGCCATGTGCTCTCCCGCCATGTTCGGGTGGCGGGGATCTGTGCCGGAAGAGGCACAGATCAGAAGACGCTCCGCTGGACCACCAGGGACTGGAGGTACGGGGGCATTGCGGAGATGAAGGGGGCATTGCGGAGATGAAAGGGGACATTGTGGAAGAGGGGCATAGACTCTATGCCCCTCTTCCACAATGTCCCCCTTCATCTCCGCTATGCCCCTCTTCCACAATGTCCCCCTTCATCTCCGCTATGCCCCTCTTCCACAATGTCCCCCTTCATCTCCTCTATGCCATAGAGGAGATGAAGGGGGACATTGTGGAAGAGGGGCATAGCGGAGATGAAGGGGGACATTGTGGAAGAGGGGCATAGCGGAGATGAAGGGGGACATTGCGGAGATGAAGGGGGACATTGCGGAGATGAAGGGGGCATTCAGAGATGAAGGGGGCATAGCGGAGATGAAGGGGGGCATTGACCAGGCAACCTCCCCTCATCAGAGCAGGGGGTGCCTGGTGTAATGCTCGTGTCGCCCCATTCATTTGAATGGGGCTCGGGTGCTCGGCCGAGCACTCGAGCCTCAGGGGGTGCTCGGTCAGAGCACCCGAGCACCCGAGCATCGGGGTGCTCGCTCAACACTAGTGTTCACACCAAATATTGATTTGATATAGATTTTTCTTCTGTTCACTCACTATCATTTTGTTAATTGATAAAAATAGACTATTAACATGTCTATTTTTGAAAGCCTTCCTACTTTACAGCATCTTTTTTCACACCTGCCTAAAATGTTTCCACAGTCCTGTGAATATATATATATATATATATATATAACGATCTGCAGATGTAAAAACATCATACATCAAGTGCACACTCAGGTCTTTCTTAAACATTAAAATCCTTTATTTAAGACATTAGCTCTTGTCAACGTTTCGACCCCTCTTGGGGCCTTTCTCAAGACACCAACAAACACAAAACACTGACCATAAATACAGTTTGAACCGAAATAGCGCCAAGAGCGCAGCGAGGCTGTTACGGCAACGCATCCGTACAGTATGGAACGCAGCGGTGAACTGCATGCGAAGCTGAAGACTCATTCACTCAATGTGATTGGTCAAAATATATCGGAGAAACGTTGTAAATCTTACTCTCTCGCTGTCGCTCAAGCCATCACAGTTCCACTGTGTTCTGGTAATATATGAAGCCATTGTAATAAAAAAAGCTTACAAGGTTACAAACGTACAAATCGAATTCAAAAAAACGATACATTTAAAAGGCACTTAAAATCAACTGCGTGGCCGGGGAAGGAGCTGGCACCCGATGGGGACCTAGAAACATCCCCACATGTCAATCACTCCTCTCACTTTCAATGGGGAGTATGTAATACATACACAACTCACACTTCTTCAAAATATTGAGAATTAACATTCCGAAGAACACAACTCTCTTCGGAGTGGAGCTCGACATTCAGATCTAAGCATGCAATCTTCACCAGTTAACTGGTCGTTGATGGGAATCCACCTCTCAGCGCAGGTGGTAATGTGCAAGATGAATAGACACAAAGCGTTGCGAAATTTCCTGTCCTTTAAACTTTTGAGCAGATCCATGGTAACTCTTTTGTTTTAATACTTCCTCGATCCCTGGCTCTACGTGTGCTGCTTCATGGCAGTCATCACGGAGTCCTATAATGGGATATCTCACATTATCCACAACCAGTCAATCTGCAAATATATCTTCAAGGACAAGTGTTTACAGCTTCAGTCCCCTGGCTCTACGTGTGCTGCCCAAGCAGACATCACGGAGACCGATAACAGGGACATATTGATGCAAGAATTGTGGCACAACTAATCATCTATTATGCACAAAAGATCCCCTGTCTCCGTCCCATCAGGACACAGCCATCGCATCAAAATAGCGACGCGTTTGACTGTGCCCATGCGAGGGCAGAGTACCCGGGACTGCCATACTTCCACTCCCCAGCCTAACCGCAGTAATAGGGTTCACGCACACCCAACGACCAACAAGTGCATCTATGTGCAAAAATCCCATCACTGATTAACGTGTCAATTTAAAATCTCAAAAACAAATAAAGCTATCTCTGTAGAAGAATGACCTGATGATTTTTAGAAATATCCATTAACTCTTAATGTATCACACTGAGTTATGTACACACCCTAGATACTTCAGGCCCCGCTATATCCGATAATTCAAAAAATTGTAAAAATCATAAGGGGCAACGAACTGCCCTAAAGATGAAATACTCCATCAGATTAATAACTGCGTGGGCATCAAAATCGCTGTGTGTTCACAACAACTCTATGTCAATCAAAGGAATACATTAACATTTCACCAGCCATTTATAGTCTACCTCCCTGGGTTCAAAGTCCAATATCAATATGATCATATAGCCATTGTGATACAAAAGACTGTCACAAGATAGTATTAATGTCCAACTCAAGCGTAGGTGTAACGTTTCCTTTAAAGGAAACACTGTAGCAACAGTTTATCATTAAGACCTCGAGGAGCAACTGTATCAAGAAAATGTATCCACTTTGCCTCTTTTTGAAGGAGCAATTTGCCTCTATCTCCTCCTCGTGACAATGGTGGAACATGATCTATTGCCATATATCTCAATGTAGGTAAAGGATGGTTATGTTGTGCAAAGTGTACAGCAACCGGTTGATCCTTAATTTTGGAGGATTGTCTTTGGTTGGGGTTTCTGCTAGCTTCCAATGCAGCTTTAATTGCTGCCCGATGGTTCCCCATTCTCTCCTTGAACGTATTAGTGGTTTTACCCACATACATAAGCCCACAAGGGCATAAAATAATGTAAATCACAAATTGGCTACTGCAGCCTAAATGATAGTTAATAGAAATCTTAAAACCCTTGTGTGGATGTTTAAAAGAAGGACCTACCATCATATAGTTGCATGTAACACAAGAAATACATTTATAACATCCCTTCTTTAGAACCGTTTTATTTTGATTATAGCAATTTACTGGATCCATTTTAACCAGCAAATCCTTGAGATTTTTCCCTCATCTGTAACTCATCATAGGTAACGATTTCGGAACTTGTTTCAAAGCTGGATCACTAGTGATTATGGGCCAATTCCTTGTGACACTTTTTTTAATGATATTCCGAAATCGTTACCTATGATGAGTTACAGACGAGGGAAAAATCTCAAGGATTTGCTGGTTAAAACGGATCCAGTAAATTGCTATAATCAAAATAAAACGGTTCTAAAGAAGGGATGTTATAAATGTATTTCTTGTGTTACATGCAACTATATGATGGTAGGTCCTTCTTTTAAACATCCACACAAGGGTTTTAAGATTTCTATTAACTATCATTTAGGCTGCAGTAGCCAATTTGTGATTTATATTATTTTATGCCCTTGTGGGCTTATGTATGTGGGTAAAACCACTAATACGTTCAAGGAGAGAATGGGGAACCATCGGGCAGCAATTAAAGCTGCATTGGAAGCTAGCAGAAACCCCAACCAAAGACAATCCTCCAAAATTAAGGATCAGCCAGTTGCTGTACACTTTGCACAACATAACCTTCCTTTACCTACATTGAGATATATGGCAATAGATCATGTTCCACCATTGTCACGAGGAGGAAATAGAGGCAAATTGCTCCTTCAAAAAGAGGCAAAGTGGATACATTTTCTTGATACAGTTGCTCCTCGAGGTCTTAATGATAAACTGTTGCTACAGTGTTTCCTTTAAAGGAAACGTTACACCTACGCTTGAGTTGGACATTAATACTATCTTGTGACAGTCTTTTGTATCACAATGGCTATATGATCATATTGATATTGGACTTTGAACCCAGGGAGGTAGACTATAAATGGCTGGTGAAATGTTAATGTATTCCTTTGATTGACATAGAGTTGTTGTGAACACACAGCGATTTTGATGCCCACGCAGTTATTAATCTGATGGAGTATTTCATCTTTAGGGCAGTTCGTTGCCCCTTATGATTTTTACAATTTTTTGAATTATCGGATATAGCGGGGCCTGAAGTATCTAGGGTGTGTACATAACTCAGTGTGATACATTAAGAGTTAATGGATATTTCTAAAAATCATCAGGTCATTCCTCTACAGAGATAGCTTTATTTGTTTTTGAGATTTTAAATTGACACGTTAATCAGTGATGGGATTTTTGCACATAGATGCACTTGTTGGTCGTTGGGTGTGCGTGAACCCTATTACTGCGGTTAGGCTGGGGAGTGGAAGTATGGCAGTCCCGGGTACTCTGCCCTCGCATGGGCACAGTCAAACGCGTCGCTATTTTGATGCGATGGCTGTGTCCTGATGGGACGGAGACAGGGGATCTTTTGTGCATAATAGATGATTAGTTGTGCCACAATTCTTGCATCAATATGTCCCTGTTATCGGTCTCCGTGATGTCTGCTTGGGCAGCACACGTAGAGCCAGGGGACTGAAGCTGTAAACACTTGTCCTTGAAGATATATTTGCAGATTGACTGGTTGTGGATAATGTGAGATATCCCATTATAGGACTCCGTGATGACTGCCATGAAGCAGCACACGTAGAGCCAGGGATCGAGGAAGTATTAAAACAAAAGAGTTACCATGGATCCTCTCAAAAGTTTAAAGGACAGGAAATTTCGCAACGCTTTGTGTCTATTCATCTTGCACATTACCACCTGCGCTGAGAGGTGGATTCCCATCAACGACCAGTTAACTGGTGAAGATTGCATGCTTAGATCTGAATGTCGAGCTCCACTCCGAAGAGAGTTGTGTTCTTCGGAATGTTAATTCTCAATATTTTGAAGAAGTGTGAGTTGTGTATGTATTACATACTCCCCATTGAAAGTGAGAGGAGTGATTGACATGTGGGGATGTTTCTAGGTCCCCATCGGGTGCCAGCTCCTTCCCCGGCCACACAGTTGATTTTAATTGTCTTTTAAGTGTATCGTTTTTTTGAATTCGATTTGTAAGTTTGTAACCTTGTAAGCTTTTTTTATTACAATGGCTTCATATATTACCAGAACACAGTGGAACTGTGATGGCTTGAGCGACAGCGAGAGAGTAAGATTTACAACGTTTCTCCGATATATTTTGACCAATCACATTGAGTGAATGAGTCTTCAGCTTCGCATGCGGTTCACCACTGCGTTCCATACTGTACGGATGCGTTGCCGTAACAGCCTCGCTGCGCTCTTGGCGCTATTTCGGTTCAAACTGTATTTAAGGTTAGTGTTTTGAGTTTGTTGGTGTCTTGAGAAAGGCCCCAAGAGGGGTCGAAACGTTGACAAGAGCTAATGTCTTGAATAAAGGATTTTAATGTTTAAGAAAGACCTGAGTGTGCACTTGATGTATGATGTTTTTACATCTGCAGATCGTTATATATTTTCTTTCAAGTTGCACCAGGCATTAACCTTGGAGTTTGGTGTTTTGGAGTGCCCACTTTTTGTAAATATATGTTACGTGGGTTTGGATCTATGGTGTACAGGAAGCCGGGAACAACTATTCAGGCTCCCTATGTACAGATAATCTAAATGTGTGTGTGCAAGTTCTTTTTGAATAAAGCTAATATTTTGGGTTAGTTTTTTACGTATTGATGGACATATATACTGGGAAGCATTGATAGCACATTTTAGTTATATGTGCATGTGTGTAATTAGTGATGAGCGAGCGTGCTCGGCCGATGCTCGGATCGGCTCGAGCATCGCTCTGCTCGGCACATGGCGGTACTCGTCGAGTACCGCCATGTGCTCGCCCGACATGTTCGGGTGGCGGGGATCTGTGCCGGAAGAGGCACAGATCCGAAGAAGCTCCACTGGACCACCAGGGACTGGAGGTACGGGGGCATTGCGGAGATGAAGGGGGCATTGCGGAGATGAAGGGGGACATTGTGGAAGAGGGGCATAGACTCTATGCCCCTCTTCCACAATGTCCCCCTTCATCTCCGCTATGCCCGTCTTCCACAATGTGCCCCTTCATCTCCGCTATGCCCCTCTTCCACAATGTGCCCCTTCATCTCCGCTATGCCCCTCTTCCACAATGTCCCCCTTCATCTCCTCTATGGCATAGAGGAGATGAAGGGGGACATTGTGGAAGAGGGGCATAGCGGAGATGAAGGGGCACATTGTGGAAGAGGGGCATAGCGGAGATGAAGGGGCACATTGTGGAAGAGGGGCATAGCGGAGCTGAAGGGGGACATTGCGGAGCTGAAGGGGGCATTCTGAGATGAAGGGGGCATAGCGGAGATGAAGGGGGCATTGACCAGGCACCCTCCCCTCATCAGAGCAGGGGGTGCCTGGTGTTGCCCCATTCATTCCAATGGGGCTCGGGTGCTCGGCCGAGCACTCGAGCCTCAGGGGGTGCTCGGTCAGAGCACCCGAGCACCCGAGCATCGTGGTGCTCGCTCAACACTATGTGTAATGCTTTTGTGACCTTCACATTTATGCTGGTTGGTGGTAGAGCTCCTGTCTTGCCTGCCTTCTCAGTCATGAGGAGTGTTCCTCTTATTCTTATTGCAGCTGTCTTGGCATAGCAATCAATTATAGCATAACTTTATTCATGTTCTGTCATGCTCTAAAGTGTCAGAGGGGAACACAATGCATTGCTCACAGCATACACTTGCATATCATACACAATATCCTGTGTGGCACTTTTACAACTAAATGAAACAGTTGCAAAAATTACACCATGTATTAACCCCTTGAGTGCCAGAGAGAAACACAATGCATTGCTGAGCAACGCACTGAGTTCCCCTCTGGCACCCGGTGGCTTAATGGAGGAGCTGATGTGTCAGTGCCTTCCGCCTACAAGTGCTATGATCCACAGCTGCTTAACCCTCACACTCTCCAAACATATCAGCCACACCATGCAGGTAGGCACTTAAGTCAAAGAGTAAAGTGTTACTCACTCAAAATTTCTCACATTGCTTGCCACAAATCATTATTATGTCATACCACCCTTCACACACAGGCTGGCTGTCGTCCTAGTTGTGGCTGTGCATGCGTGTGTTGGACATTTTTTTTTCGGTTGAGGCGGAAGTTGAAGGAGGGCAAACCCCTTGCAGAGATTTTGACAGGAGTAAATTTCACCCCCTGAATCTCCAGGACTGGTAGTATAGAGGAAACATTGATATGCCTTCCTTACTGCCATCCCTGAGTGTATTTGTTAGATATTTAGATATTTGTATTTTGTTTACTTAATATCTAAGAATCTATTGTCCCCTGGGGAAAATGAAGCCCACTTGCATGCTTAGACTTAACACAACTGCACCCTTGCATTATATTATATATATAGATATATATATCCATTCCATACTTATTTTATATATCTATCCATCTGCTTACAATTGTCTGTTTGTATAAACATGTACTAGTTATAGCTAGTGATGAGCGAGCACCCCAATCCTCGGGTGTTCGGGTGCTCTGACCGAGCGCCCCCGGAGGCTCGAGTGCTCGGCCGAGCACCCGAGCCCCATTGAAGTCAATGGGAGGACTCGAGCATTACACCAGGCACCCCCTGCTCTGATGAGGGGAGGGTGCCTGGTCCATAGGAAAAGGGCAGAAAAGGATGGAAACACCACAGAAATGGTTCAGGGACAGCATAGGGAGGATGTCTGGATGCATCTTGGACTCCAACATCGCTGCTGGGAACGATCTTTCGCCCGTAGTACGCCATTTTTACAGACTGACCGTAAAACACACAAAAAGGAAAATAAAAACGACTTTAGGCGAAAAATTGTTACCAAACAGTATTTGCTGTATATTTACTTGTATATCATCTGCAAATTCTGCAAAAAATTTCATCGGTTTTTCTGAAGTGAGGCCATGATTAAGAGGGAAACGTGCGCAGAGGCAAATTCTCCCAAAAATTTCCTAGATTTTTCTGAACTGAGGCCATGATTAAGAGGGAAACGTGCGCAAAGGCAAATTCTCCCAAAAATTTCCTCGATTTTTCTGAACTGGGGCCATGATTAAGAGGGAAACGTGCGCTGAGCCGACCATCTAAAACATTATGGGTGAGGGTCTGCTGCGGAGCTGACCATCCTAAACATTATATGCGAAGGCCCGCTAGTGAGCTGACGCTATAAAACATTATATGAGAGGGCCCGCTAGAGAGCTGACCCAATAAAACATTATATGAGAAGGCCCGCTGGTGAGCTGACCTATATAAAAATTGTCAAACAGGGCCCGCTGGTGAGCTGGCCCTATATAAAAATTATATCACAGGGCCCGCTGGTGAGCTGGCCCTATATAAAAATTATATCCCAGGGCATATGGAAGAGGAGGAGGAGGATGAGAAGATTAAGAGTCAACCATATACCCGTTTTTTGGGTGGAAGGGGTGAATGGGAATACAGAGTATTCCCATCATTGTAAATAACATATATAAAGTGAGTTTATGTTCCCCCAGGGCTTTCCTCCAGTGGAGTGGAGAAGTCAGGGGAAATCCAGGCCTTGTTCATTTTTATAAGTGTCAACCTATCAGCATTTTCGGTGGAAAGGCGGATACGCTTATCTGTTATGATGCCACCAGCAGCACTAAATACCCGCTCAGACAGAACGCTGGCGGCAGGGCAGGCCAGCACCTCCAAGGCGTAGAGTGCCAGTTCATACCACGTGTCCAGCTTGGACACCCAGTAGTTGTAAGGCACAGAGGGATCATTGAGGACGCTGACACGGTCTGCTACGTACTCCTTCACCATCTTCCAAAACTTTTCCCTCCTTGTGACACTAGGCTGAGCATCAGGGTGAGGGTGCTGGCGGGGTGTCATGAAGGTGTCCCACGCCTTGGAGAGTGTTGCCCTGCCTTTGTCGGAACTGCTGTGTGCTCCCCTTTTCTCCCCTTCTCGGTTGGCCAAGGTAGCATGTACTCTGCCGCCAGCGTTGTCAGATGGAAAATTTTGGAGCAATTTTTCAACAAGAACCTTCTGGTATTGCACCATTTTGCTTGTCCTCTCCACCGGAGGAATGAGAGATGAGAAATTCTCTTTGTAGCGGGGGTCCAGAAGGGTGAACACCCAGTAATCCGTGTTGTCTAAAATGCGTATAACGCGTGGGTCACGGGAAAGGCAGCCTAACATAAAGTCAGCCATGTGTGCCAGAGTACCAACAGTCAAGATTTCGCTGTCCTCACCAGGAGGATGACTCTCAATCTCCTCATCCTCTCCCTCCTCTTCTGCCCACCCACGCTGAAGAGATGGAACTAAAGTTCCATGGCTACCCTCTGTAGCGGAGGCAACCGTGTCTTCCTCCTCCTCCTCCTCCTCCTCCGCCTCCTCCAATTGTCGCTGAGAAGACGAAGTGAGGGTGCTCTGGCTATCACCTTGTGTAAGCTCTTCCTCCCGCATTTCCACCTCTTCCACATGCAAAGCGTCAGTTTTAATTGTGAGCAGCGAGCGTTTCAGTAGACACAGAAGTGGGATGGTTACACTGATAATAGCGTTATCGTCGCTCACCATCTGTGTCGATTCCTCAAAATTGCGTAAAACCTCACAGAGGTCTGACATCCATTCCCACTCCTCACTTCTGATTACAGGAAGTTGAACGGAGAGGCGACGACCGTGTAACAGCTGGTACTCCACTACTGCCCTCTGCTGCTCACAAAGCCGGGCCAACATGTGGAAGGTGGAGTTCCAGCGCGTGCTCACATCACACAGCAGCCGGTGAGCTGGCAATTGTAAGCGCTGCTGCAGCTTCAACAGGCCGGCCGAAGCTGTAGATGACTTATGGAAATGTGCACACACGCGGCGCACCTTGGTCAAGAGATCATGCACATTGGGGTAGGTTTTTAGAAATCGCTGAACCACTAAATTAAATACATGCGCTAGGCATGGTACGTGTGTGAGCTTGCCGAGCTCCAAAGCCGCCACCAAGTTACGCCCATTATCACACACAACCATGCCTGGTTGCAGGTTGAGTGGCGAGAGCCACTGCTCGGTCTGGTGACTAATCCCCTGCAACAGCTCTGAGGCCGTGTGCTGTTTGTCCCCAAGGCAGATCAGCTTCAGCACGGCCTGTTGACGCTTCCCCACTGCAGTGCTACACTGCTTCCAGCTACTGGCTGCTGGGGGAGTGGCGCTGCGTGTAGAGAATTCGGAGGTGGAAACGGAGGAGGAGGAGCCAATAACGTAGGTGCTGGCGGAAACCCTGATGGAGGTAGGGCCCGCAATCCTCGGCGTGGGTAGCACCCGTGCCATCCCAGGGTCCAAGTCGCTCCCAGCCTCCACGACATTCACCCAGTGTGCCGTCAGGGAAATGTAGCGTCCCTGGCCACAAGCACTTGTCCACGTGTCAGTCGTTAAGTGGACCTTCCCTGTAACTGCGTTGGTCAGGGCACGGGTGATGTTACGGGACACATGGTGGTGTAATGCGGGTATGGCACACCGGGAAAAGTAGTGGCGGCTGGGGACCGCGTACCGAGGGACAGCTGCTGCCATCAGGCTGCGGAAGGACTCAGTCTCCACAAGCCTAAATGGCAGCATTTCGATGGCCAGTAATTTGGAAAGGTGTGAGGTTAGTGCTATGGCCTGTGGGTGGGAGGCTGGGTATTTTCGCTTGCGCTCAAATGCCTGGGGTAACGACATTTGGACGCTGTGCTGGGACAGGGAAGTGGATGTGGTCGCTGATGGTGCTTCAGATGGTACAGGTGCAGGGCGGGAGGTATGCGGGCCTGCGCCTTCGACAGGCGATTGGCCGGCACCGAAAACAGGGGAAGAGGAGGCAGTGGTGTGGCCTGCAGACACAGATGGGTGATCCAGGCGTTCCTCCCACTTATTACGGTGCTTGGATGCCATGTGTCGGATCATGCTGGTGGTGGTGAGGTTTCTAGTGTTCATGCCTCGGCTCATTCTGGTGTGGCACAGGTTGCAAACTACAATTCTTTTGTCGTCCGCACTTTCCTTAAAAAAACGCCATACCGCGGAACACCTACCCCTTGGCAAGGGAGATTTACGCAAGGGGGTGCTCCGTGGAACATTTGCGGGCCGGTTTGGTGCGGTCCGCCTTCTTTCTGTAGCCACACCACTGCCTCTTCCAGCCAGTTGCGGTGCTGCAGATGGCTGACCCTCAGGACTGCTGTCATCGCTCGGCTCTACACCTTCCCAGGTGGGGTCAGTCACCTCATCGTCCACCAAGTCCTCCTCCACTTCCTCACTCTGATCATCCTCCTCATGTCTTGATCCCACCACATACTCAGTCATTGACAACTGTATAACATCCTCCTCAACAAGGTCTTGAGACAGTAATAGTGGTTGATTTAATGGCAACTGTGTCTCATCGTCATCATCATCATCCACTACTTCCTTTGACCTTAAATGCCGTTCACATCTGTCATCTTCTTGTGATTGGGTACCCTCTAGAGGTTGTGAATCAGGGCATAAGATGTCATGTTCCTCTGCAAGCGTGCTTGGAGAGAGGGTCAAATGAAGGATTGGTGATGAGACGAGCTCCTCACTATATCCCAGTGTGGGATCACTTCTTTGACCAGACCGTCTATGGTGGGAGGAAGGATGATCAGAGTGAGGATTATGTTGACCAGACTCTTGGCTACTGAGAGTGGACTTGGTGGAAGACAGGGTGGTGCTTAACCGACTGGAAGCAGTATCAGCTGACATCCAACCGACCACCTGTTCACAGTGGTCGGACCTCGAGAGTGATGTCCTGTGACGCCCTGTAAAATGAGACATGAAGCTAGGTATGGTGGATGTCTTTCTTTCTTGTGCTCTGGCACCAGGCACAGTTTCTCCGCGTCCTGACCCGCGCCCTGAACTATCAGGATCACGTCCACTTCCCCGTCCCTTTTTACCCGCCTTCTTCATCTTACACGGAATATGTGACTTTGATATTTGAGTTTGAAGACTTAACAGTATTTCTTCCTATTCTGCAACTGTGCAGAGTACACAGAGTATGCTGCTAAACTGCGGTGACGCACACTGAATGGAATATGTGACTTTGATATTTTAGTTTGAAGACTTAACAGTATTTCTTCCTATTCTGCAACTGTGCAGAGTACACAGAATAGGCTGCTAAACTGCGGTGACGCACACTGAATGGAATATGTGACTTTGATATTTTAGTTTGAAGACTTAACAGTATTTCTTCCTATTCTGCAACTCTGCAGAGTACACAGAATATGCTGCTAAACTGCGGTGACGCACACTGAATGGAATATGTGACTTTGATATTTTAGTTTGAAGACTTAACAGTATTTCTTCCTATTCTACAACTGTGCAGAGTACACAGAATATGCTGCTAAACTGCGGCGAAGCACACTGAATGGAATATGTGACTTTGATATTTTAGTTTGAAGACTTAACAGTATTTCTTCCTATTCTGCAACTGTGCAGAGTACACAGAATATGCTGCTAAACTGCGGCGAAGCACACTAAATGGAATATGTGACTTTGATATTTGAGTTTGAAGACTTAACAGTATTTCTTCCTATTCTGCAACTGTGCAGAGTACACAGAATATGCTGCTAAACTGCGGTGACGCACACTGAATGGAATATGTGACTTTGATATTTGAGTTTGAAGACTTAACAGTATTTATTCCTATTCTGCAACTCTGCAGAGTACACAGAATATGCTGCTAAACTGCGGTGACGCACACTGAATGGAATATGTGACTTTGATATTTTAGTTTGAAGACTTAACAGTATTTCTTCCTATTCTGCAACTGTGCAGAGTACACAGAATATGCTGCTAAACTGCGGGGAAGCACACTGAATGGAATATGTGACTTTGATATTTTAGTTTGAAGGCTTAACAGTATTTCTTCCTATTCTGCAACTGTGCAGAGTACACAGAATATGCTGCTAAACTGCGGTGACGCACACTGAATGGAATATGTGACTTTGATATTTTAGTTTGAAGACTTAACAGTATTTCTTCCTATTCTGCAACTCTGCAGAGTACACAGAATATGCTGCTAAACTGCGGCGAAGCACACTGAATGGAATATGTGACTTTGATATTTTAGTTTGAAGACTTAACAGTATTTCTTCCTATTCTGCAACTGTGCAGAGTACACAGAATATGCTGCTAAACTGCGGCGAAGCACACTGAATGGAATATGTGACTTTGATATTTGAGTTTGAAGACTTAACAGTATTTCTTCCTATTCTGCAACTGTGCAGAGTACACAGAATATGCTGCTAAACTGCGGTGACGCACACTGAATGGAATATGTCACTTTGATATTTGAGTTTGAAGACTTAACAGTATTTCTTCCTATTCTGCAACTCTGCAGAGTACACAGAATATGCTGCTAAACTGCGGTGATGCACACTGAATGGAATATGTGACTTTGATATTTTAGTTTGAAGACTTAACAGTATTTCTTCCTATTCTGCAACTGTGCAGAGTACACAGAATAGGCTGCTAAACTGCGGCGAAGCACACTGAATGGAATATGTGACTTTGAAATTTGAGTTTGAAGACTTAACAGTATTTCTTCCTATTCTGCAACTGTGCAGAGTACACAGAATATGCTGCTAAACTGCGGCGAAGCACACTGAATGGAATATGTGACTTTGATATTTGAGTTTGAAGACTTAACAGTATTTCTTCCTATTCTGCAACTGTGCAGAGTACACAGAATAGGCTGCTAAACTGCGGCGAAGCACACTGAATGGAATATGTGACTTTGATATTTGAGTTTGAAGACTTAACAGAATGTGCTCTAATCTGCAACTTTGCACACTAAACAGAATGTGCTCTAATCTGCAACTTTGCACACTAAACAGAATGTGCTCTAATCTGCAACTTTGCACACTAAACAGAATGTGCTCTAATCTGCAACTTTGCACACTAAACAGAATGTGCTCTAATCTGCAACTTTGCACACTAAACAGAATATATGAAATTTTTTTTTGTTTGTTTTTTTCCCCCCACACAAAATAAACTGCTGCCCCCACACACAGTAGTCCTAAAAAGGACTTTTGGTTCTTTTTTTTCACAAATTTGCTTTCTTTCTCCCTACACTGACTTTCCCTTCCTATCCTCATCTCTCCCTGGCTAAGACTGAGCCGAACTCGCTGGTCAGGTGCTATACAGCACCCGACCACGGGTTCTGGCCAGCCAATCAGTGTAATGCCAGCAGCCAACATGGCTGCTGGCATTACACTGATGTCAGAGCCTCCCTGCACGTTTATTGGCTGCGCAGCAGCCGCAAAACGTGCGGGGAGGAGACCCGAAAATGGCGGGCGAGCACATGCGGTACTCGTACGAGTACCGCCATGTGCCGAGCAGAGCGATGCTCGAGCCGATCCGAGCATCGGCCGAGCATGCTCACTCAACACTAGTTATAGCTTAAAATGTATTACTATGTTAGATTTTATGGTTCCAATTATCCAAATATGCAGGTATTTACTATGGTCAATTATAACCCAATCATCAAATAATTTGTATACATTATTAGAAATGCATTTAAATTTCTCATATATGTTGTATGTTGAATGAAATGGGGCTGTTAACCCTTTAAATGCTAGAGAGGTCTCCACTGCTTTGCTTCACAATGCACTGGAGACCTCTTTAACATTCAGGGGAGTGTTATGCACTAAGGCATGATAAAGAGGTGATAAAGCGGAGGTGATATCACTTCTCCAGTTCTTATGTTATTCTATGGAACCTATGCACTAAGATGCCCAAAGTTGGAGAAATGTTAGCGCATTTGCTTCATAGAATAACAATGGAACTGGAGAAGTGATATCACTGGAGAAGTCTTCTGTGCTTTATTACCTCTTTATCACCTCTTTATCATGCCTTAGTGCATCTCACCAAGGTGTTAAAAACACCCATTTAAATCACTGGGAATTGATAGAAATTGAATCTGACCGTTATGACATGGTTGGTTTGTCTCAAAATGATTCTACTTTTTCTTGCTGAATTAGGCCCAAAATTTCATAGCTGTTTCATCTTAGGGCAAACACACCAGATTAGTGTTAGGTTATGTTACACTGCACATTGTGTGTGCACCCTTCACTCTTATTAGCTGTCCTAATGAATTTGCCCTAGAGCAAGTTTATTTAACTTGTATTAGAGAGAGTCATTGACAGACCGTGTTTACTGAATAGCACATCTAGAATTGCCTTGTCTTGTGATATATACACCATTCAATTAAATTGATTGATTACATGTTAATTAGATTTTACACTTATGTGAACATTATATGCATCAGTGGATTATAAAGGTACTCTGTTCAGTACTGTGGAGGGATTTCTGTAATTTTTTACCCACCATAACCTTTTTAATGGTATGTCATATTGTTAATTAGAAGTATCCTAATTGTTTGGCAAGACATCTGCAATTGGGCTTGAGGCCTTGATTCCATTCAGGTGAAAAGGGTCTTTGGCTGGAAGGAGATGTTTTTAGACTTTTTTGACTTTCGCCATCACATTCCAGCCTTTGTGTATCCAGAATTTAGCAACTCTTGATACATAGCAAACTTGGAAAAAAGTCTAGAAAAGCATAGGGGTCATAGGGATCATGCTTACAAGGGTCAGCAATTTATGTCCAATATATATTTTTTTTTCATTGCTGATTAACCCCTTTAACCATTGCTGGTGAGGCTAATTCAACAGAGAGGTTAATTATTTGTTTTGTAGATGTGGAGAATGTGGAGGTTTGTATATTTTTTTAAAGGGACTGTAATGTCCCAACAAAAGTATCCACAAAATGGGAGCTGGAATAAAAGAATACTTAATGACCTTACTCGTATCTCTCAAACCTTGATGATTTGAGAGATATAAGAAAATAAAGTCCTCCGCTCCCTCCCCCTTCTCATGCATCAGCTGTATAGCGGACATCATGAGATCCTGCTTCTGGGACCAGACGGTGGCTCTTCAGGAGCGCTGTCATCGAGATATCTAACTATGAATATTTCATCAGAATGGCCTCAACGTGTGCCTGGTTTGCAAGCACACATTGTAGACCATTCCAATGAGGTATTCATAGTTAGATACCTCAATTCCAGCGCTCCTGAAGAGCCACATTTGGTCGCCCGACCGGATTCTGCCTCTGACATCTTTACAGCTCGTCAGACACAAAGGGGAGGGAGCAGAGGACTTTATTTTCTTATATCTCTCAAACCATCAAGGTTTGAGAGATACAAGTAAGGCCATTAAGTATTCTTTTATTCCAGCTACCACTTTGTGTATACTTTTGTTGGGATATTACAATCCTTTTAACATGGCAGTTAACCCTTCTGCTGCGATCCAGCAGTAAGGAAGTTAAACCTGGATGGAGGGGATGTGGGGAGATTGATAATCAGACATGAGACCAGACAGTCTATTAGCCCACCAGTATTCCCTGCTTTATCAAGCCAATGAGAAGAGGCCAATGACAGCCACTTCCCTTGGGTTTATTGAGCCTTATTTTGGGATCATTTTTAATAAAATAGCCAATTTAGCAATCATATTCTGACCCTCAACCAGGATATGATTGAAGAACTGACCATCAGAAAATATCTTCAGATGTAGTAAATAGCAGCGCTGAATTCCTTTCCTGATGGAAGAGAAGCTAGGCCTGAGTTAGACACACAAACAAAAGTGTATTAGTAAAACACAGTAAAATGATTATAGTAAAGATTATATCAGTTTGGAAAACTGCAGTGAATTACCTTATTGCCAGACTGGGTTATTCCAGGTAATGTCTCCAGATCCAAACTGCACATAGAATTTGTTATTCTCATTGACTGATACAGGGAGACTGATATACTAAGAAGACCAGGGGGAAGATATACAAAGGTGTGATAAAGAAGGAATAAAGAGGAGATAAACTCTTCAGTGTGATAACTTATCCAATTCCTAAATTATTCTGTGGAGCCTATGCACTAAGATCTCTAAAGCTGGAGATACCTTAATGCATAGGCTCCACAGAATATCTGTTGGAGAGTTTATCACACTGGAGAAGTTGCCTCCTCTATATCACACCTTAGCACATCTTCCCCAGGTCTTCTTAGAACAGTGGAAGGGAATATACAAAAGTACCAGAGCAACTCTGTTGGTATCAGATTCTGACTCTTGTGTCTGCACTTCATGGTATGTACTAGAGCAGGGTTGTCTAAGTTCTGTCCTCAAGGGCTACAAACAGGTCAGTGTTTAAAGATTTCCCTGCTTGAACACAGGTGGGTCAACAAAATGAATAAGACAATGATTAACTCACCTGAGCTGGGGCCAGAAAAGGATTAGTACACTTATGAGCCAAGAGAAACTAGACTTCCAAAAAGCATCAGCTCAGGAATAGTGGTAAAACCAATCTAGAAGCTGGAAAAGTAACATCAGATATAGGCCAAGAGTCTAGAGCATGTTATGCACAATTAAAACTAATAAACAGACTAAGGGTTGAGCTAGGAGGAGTTTAGATGAGGTCAAGATGTAGGCAGTAATCAAAAAATGGATGGACAGTTAGCAATATACAGGAATAAGTCTTTAGCAAAATAATGGCCTAACAAATGAGCGAGTAGCTGCAATAGGAAATACACTTATATAGGAGCTGAAAAATGTACATTCTCATTCCCTACATAGACCTGCAAGTTTGCTCTCTAGAACTAGCATTAGATAAATTGTGGACATTAGTGATGAGCGAGCATGCTCGGCCGAAGCTCGGTTCGGCTCGAGCATCGCTCTGCTCGGCACATGGCGGTACTCGTACGAGTACCGCATGTGCTCGCCCGCCATGTTCGGGTCTCCTCCCCGCACAAGGCGCCTGCCTAGGGCCCGGCCAAATGAGGGGGGCCCGGAAAGCCTCATTCAACTTGAATGAGGCTTTCCGGGCCCCCCTCATTTGGCCGGGAGATTCAACCCCCTCGCCCGCAACTTACCTGATCTCTCACTCATCTCGCCGCTCTAGTAATACAGAGCGCTGGGAGATGACATCATCTCCCAGCCTCTGCATTACTACAGCGGCGCCGGGAGCTTCAGTCAAAGAGATCTGTGCCGAAGGAGGCACAGATCTGTCAAGTACACCGCTAGACCACCAGGGGAAATGTGAAGATGAAGGTGCAATGTGGAGGTGAAGTGGAGATGGGGGCATTGCGGAGATGAAGGGGGCATTGTGGAAGGGGCATTGTGGAGATGAAGGGGGCATTGTGGAAGGGGCATTGTGGAAGGGGCATCGTGGAGATGGAGATGAAGGGGGCATTGTGGAGATGGAAGGGGCAGTGTGGAAGCGGCAGTGTGTAGATGGAAGGGGCAGTGTGGAGAAGGTGGCATTGTGGAAGGGGCAGTGTGGAGATGAGGGGGCAGTGTGGAAGGGGCATCGTGGAGATGAAGGGGCAGTGTGGAGATGAAGGGGGCATTGAGGAAGGGGCAATGTGCATCCAGACATCCTCCCTATGCTGTCCCTGAACCATTTCTGTGGTGTTTCCATCATTTTCTGCCCTTTTCCTATGGACCAGGCACCCTCCCCTCATCAGAGCAGGGGGTGCCTGGTGTAATGCTCGAGTCCTCCCATTGACTTCAATGGGGCTCGGGTGCTCGGCCGAGCACTCGAGCCTCCGGGGGCGCTCGGCCAGAGCACCCAAACACCCGAGCATCTGGGTGCTCGATCATCACTAGTGGACATACATGTTCCTGCGGGAACCACGTACACTAGGAAACTAAGTAAGAAAGCACGCCTGCAATTGCAAAAAAAAGCCCACCCACAATTGGATGACAGCCATCAGGTAAACAATGACATGTAGATCTGTATTAAAAAACATGGTCTGGATTCAGTTACAGGTGTGATAAGTTTATCAATATAGTTTGTCTCAAAAGATCCTATTGTATCACCTACAATTCAATCCATCACTGTTTTTGTTTTGTTTTGTTTTGTTTTTAAATACATTTCTTAACAGTTTCCACAGAAATGGCATGCTTTATTCTAGCTATTTTTTGTTTATCTGCCAGTTGAATACTTCATGATAATGACATAGTCTAGTATTCTTACTGTGGAAAATCTGAGTCAAACTAAAAAGTGACACCTACCTACCAGCAATATTATAGAACGAGATCTAATTTGTTTTAATATTTTGTACCATGTATTGCAACAGTAGGATAACATCACAAGGAAATTGTATCATAATGTTTCTGATTGTCAGCTACGTGAATGATGGCTGTACTTAGTTTATATAATTAAATATATCATACCATAGAAAATAACTAATATCAATATGTGAAAATGCCATATTTCATAATACTTCTAGGAGCTCAATTGGATATTAACTTTTTAGAGAAAACTATGGTAGATGGCAGATACTGTAGATATGTACAAAGACTATTGCATATCACTTTCCATAAGAACAATATCGAGAATTATAACAGCAGGTGAAATCCAAAAAAGTGGAGCAAATGTTAATAACGTTTGAATGAACTGATGAATTTGTCAGAAATTTGGAAATCCAGGAACCATTGCCGTTCCATAAACACTGCAATTGCTGCAAAAATCAGGTTAGTACTTCAAAACTGCATGCTAGGCAAACTCAATTAATCAAAATATATGGATTTTAATAAACTGCATCTTAGCAAAATCAAAGATTAATACTAACCCAGAAGACAAGGACTACATAGTTTTTAACAATTTAATCAATTTTGATCAATTAAGTGGGTGATGTGCACCTGATCAATCAAAATAAAATTCAAGTAAGAAATCTATTAAAAGCATATTGCAGTAGAGATGATTCTATGATCCACTTGGTTAATGTACTCCTGCCTAGACAAAAAGTAAAAACAAATGCAGAACAGCACAAAAGCAAAAATTCAATGTCTGATAATTAAGATAATTATATGCAGATTAAAAAAGTGAAAAAAGGAAAAGATTTATGAAAAAAATGTACACCTTAACCACATCAAGCCTTTTTACTCCAACCCCACCTCCTGCTCCGCCACCCCAGTACTAAGCAAGTTTTCATACTTTTGCAATAGTTACAGTCAAATTATACTTTTCGCCGCTTTCAGTGATGAACCCACACATACCATACACTGTTTCATTCACTAGACACTGCACTTTCAAAAGATTCCATTGGTTTGTGGATATCCCCTAACATGACCAAAACATTTTTTATCCAGAACATAAAAAATATTTATTGAAATTCCAATAGAGCAAATCACAAAAAGGCATCCATGAGTGTATTTTTTCTATGTTCCACTACCAAATGGTTATAGTTATAAGTTCAGTATTAACTCATCTTTCCAAAACACCAACATTCATCTATTATGCATAGGCCTTCCTATACAAATTACCACTTAGTTAGCCAATAAAGGTCATTTTTACTCTACTAGTCTCCTATGAAAATTAGGAACTGAAAAAAGTGTAGAATTCTCTTTTTTATTTTGCACCATTCTGCATTTCAGGCACAAAATATTGAGAAATAAACCATGTAACTATACATGCTCCAGTATGTAAGAAGAAAACATATAAGACATACCATTTTGTAAAGAAGAAAACTTCTCTATATCAAATGACCAGTAACTTGTCTTTGTACCGGGCCCCTAGCCCAATATTCATAAATATTTCCAGAAATAAAAAATATGCATTTAATACATTTCTACTCAATCATAGGTTATGAAATCTTTGAAAACTATGACATTTCAAATTCTAGAAGCTCCTTTCTTGAAATAAATAACAACCAATAGGTAAGAGGTGACACATAGGGGTTGACAGAAAAGCAAAACAACCCCTTCCAAATCTGTTTTTTTTTTTTTTATTATTATTGTATGTTCACAAGTGTGCGCATGTGTCTATGTATGCCCTTATTTGTGTGAGATCTGGAATCCCCACCTACACACATGTTCCTTAAACAATTATAGCATGTTGGGTTATTCCTAAATCACCAGACATGCACACTATTAACCCTTTATATGTCAGAAAGGTATGCAATGCATTGTGAAGGGATTCCCCTTTCTGGAGAAAAGGTACTCTGGGACCATTTGAAGAAGGAAGTTCGATATTTGTGATCAAAAAGAATCTCTCCACTCCTGTGTAAAAAACAAAACAAAAAAAAAACTAGTTGTCTAGTGGAATCTGATGCAAATATTACATCATCAAGCTCATACATGATTATATCATTTATGCAGCACTATTCTCCCAGTGAGGGGCCACCACTGATGACTTACACAGAAAGTAAGCCTCATTCCCTGGTAGAAACCCCTTCTCTGCAGGACTGCAGAGGATGTGGACAAGCACATGCTTAGTGGTTTTAAATCATGTGCTGAGAATGTGCATGTCCACATACTTAGCAGCAAAGTGATCAAAGGAAATCTAACTTATCTAATTATAACTTCCCACAAATCTTACTATGACTGGAAAATCCTTATAGCCTCTATGAATTGTGTCTTTGTGCCCTGTTCAAGAGAGACCATTTTCAGTGAGTCCTGGTTGTCATGTCCATGGAGGCAGACATGACTGTTACTTGCAGGACCACACTACACAATCTCTGACCACAGTACATATTAATCTTAATCCTTTAAGACTAGAGTGCTGTGCAGTTCATTACTTATCAATGTGTTCCACACCCCTCTGGTCCTTAAAGTGATACTCAGCCTCATATCTGCTTCAGTTGTAAAAATTTGACATAACTGTCATGCCTGCCTAGGTGGATATGACATCCGGGACTGATTGATGATGTTATCTCTTGAATAAAAATGACAAGGGAAAGATTCATAAGGGCCACTAGGAATTTCTGGCCATATTAAAATAAGTGGGGGATTAATTTTAGGTGATGTTTCCCCTCTTTTAAAAAAAAATTCAATTTAATAGAAATTGCTCATAAGAACACAAATCTTTGACTTATGTATGTGAACTTACCATGTGGTTATACAGAGAATCATTTGTATTTGAAAGAAATGAAAATCATTATTATTGGCAATTCAACAACAAATCCACTTTTAGAATTAATTTACTATGATAACTTACAGAAGATCTAACTACGCAATTTAAAATTCGTGTTTGAGAAACAAAAGCTTCATTCATATAAATGTGGAACAACTTTATGATATGTGAGATAGTTGCTGTGTTTCTTTAGTCCTGTGAAGCAAGGAGGTGTCAAAAGGCGTTATTGATTAAGTCAGGGATCTGAGGGCCGTGCTCTCCCAGCTCTCTCACACACAACCTTCATTCTGTTTTTGCTGCACAGGTTTTCATGAACTGATTCCCAGTCCTCATTATTCATTTCTCGAACTCACCTTTATTCCGTACCCATTTGGGGATTCCTGCCAAAACTATTGCAAGCATGACTCAATTGATTGGATTGCATTTCACTGGACCCTTATGAAAGAGAAAGTGTGGCTTCAATGGATAATTCACAAAGTAAATTGAAAGGAGAAATCAATAGTATTATATCCTCGGAAAATAAACTTGGAATAATTAATAAAATTTGAGAAAATACAGAGGTTGCTCACATTAGTGTACAATATTTTTTAAACGAGAACTGGTGTCTTAAACAAAGATGGTGTTCTTTAGTCCAATGTTATAACCACATTTTCAGAAAAATAAAAAAACAAACAAACAAACAAACAAACCTTTATTGCATCGATTTATCATTGGCTTCTACTAGATATTATGAGACTAATGTACTAAAAAGTACTTGATTAATTCAGATGCAAACTATTGAAATGTCACACACTTAAGAGCGTGCAACATGTAGCCACTATAACCATGTCACTGGCTTCAAGATCGCCATATAAGAATCTCGCGTGACTCAAAAGGACGAGATTCTTATGGTGCCTTGTAAAACGTTGCCACTGCCCGCACTCCCGCACAGTCTCTTATAGCTTACAGACCGGCTTCACTCTCCCTGTTTTGAATAGCTCAATAAGAACAAAGTAAGTTTACTTATGCATTGTTTCTGAAAAGCCGTACATCTATTTCTACCACATCAGTCTTTCTTTGCTTCATATATTAAATCAATTTTCAATCCAGGGGGCACTGTGGGCAGGAACTACCTTAATTTTAACAGCTGGAACGCCTCCGTGTGCTGCAAATGGGATCCCTCAATCTGCGGTTGACAAAGTAGCGACCTGAGGACACATGAGTTACATGAGGACACAGGTTGCTACTTTTTCAATTAACAGCATATTGGGGGATCCCATTCATCATGACAAGGCATACGATCAAAGAAAAAGTATTATCTGCAGCACACGGAGGCGCTCCAGCTGCTACTAAAAATTTTAAGTAAGAGACTTTTAGCTGGAGCGCATCCGTGTGCTGCATATAGTACTTTTCCTTTGATCATGCTTAATGTCCATCAAATGCTGTAAATAAGAATCCTCAAAGCGGGCAGTTTGAATTCCGTGTATCGGTGTATGGTGATCTCTAGTGATGAGCGAGCATGCTCGGCCGAAGCTCGGTTCGGCTCAAGCATCGCTCTGCTCGGCACATGGCGGTACTCGTACGAGTACCGCATGTGCTCGCCCGCCATGTTCGTGTCTCCTCCCCGCATGTTTCGCGGCTGCTGCGCAGCCAATAAACGTGCGGGGAGGCTCTGACATCAGTGTAATGCCAGCAGCCATGTTGGCTGCTGGCATTACACTGATTGGCTGGCCAGAACCCGTGATCGGGTGCTGTATAGCACCCGACTCGCGAGTTCTGCTCATTCTCAGCCAGGGAGAGATGCGATCAGGCAGGGAAAGTCAGTGTAGGGAGAATAAAAGTGTTGGTAGTATTGGTACTCTTTCAAGACCCAAAAGTCCTTTTTAGGACTGTTGTGTGTGGGGGCAGCATTTATATTTTGTTTGGGGGGGCACAATTTCATTTTTTTTTTGATGGTGGGATATTAGTAAGGTGACATTGTACTAGGTGCACAGGGACAAATATTGTACAACGCAGCGACAAAAAGGGCCATTTTAAACGTGTGCCTAGCCATAGATTATTGTCACATTCTGTTTAGTGTGCAAATTCACAAATTAACGTCACATATTCCGTTCACTGTGCCTAGCCGCAGATTAGCGTCACATTCTGTTTCGTGTGCCTAGCCGCAGATTAGCGTCACATTCTGTTTCGTGTGCCTAGCCGCAGATTAGCGTCACATTCTGTTTAGTGTGCCTAGCCGCAGATTAGCGGCACATATTGTTTAGTGTGCAAATTCACAAATTAACGTCACATATTTCGTTCACTGTGCCTAGCCGCAGATTAGCGTCACATTCTGTTTAGTGTGCCTAGCCGCAGATTAGCGGCACATATTGTTTAGTGTGCAAATTCACAAATTAACGTCACATATTCCGTTCACTGTGCCTAGCCGCAGATTAGCGTCACATTCTGTTTAGTGTGCCTAGCCGCAGATTAGCGGCACATATTGTTTAGTGTGCAAATTCACAAATTAACGTCACATATTCCGTTCACTGTGCCTAGCCGCAGATTAGCGTCACATTCTGTTTAGTGTGCCTAGCCGCAGATTAGCGGCACATATTGTTTAGTGTGCAAATTCACAAATTAACGTCACATATTCCGTTCACTGTGCCTAGCCGCAGATTAGCGTCACATTCTGTTTAGTGTGCCTAGCCGCAGATTAGCGGCACATATTGTTTAGTGTGCAAATTCACAAATTAACGTCACATATTCCGTTCACTGTGCCTAGCCGCAGATTAGCGTCACATTCTGTTTAGTGTGCCTAGCCGCAGATTAGCGTCACATTCTGTTTCGTGTGCCTAGCCGCAGATTACCGGCATATATTCTGTGTAATATGAAGAAGGCGGGTAAAAAGGGACGGGGAAGTGGACGTGATCCTGATAGTTCAGGGCGCGGGTCAGGACGCGTAGAAACTGTGCCTGGTGCCAGAGCACAAGAAAGAAAGACATCCACCATACCTAGCTTCATGTCTCAGTTTACAGGGCGTCGCAGGACATCACTCTCGAGGTCAGACCACTGCGAACAGGTGGTCGGTTGGATTTCAGCTGATACTGCTTCCAGTCGGTTAAGCACCACCCTGTCTTCCACCAAGTCCACTCTCAGTAGCCAAGAGTCTGGTCAACATAATCCTCACCCTGATCATCCTTCCTTCCACCATAGAGGGTCTGGCCAAAGAAGTGATCCCACACTGGGATATAGTGAGGAGCTCGTCTCATCACCAATCCTTGATTTGAACCTCTCTCCAAGCACGCTTGCAGAGGAACATGAGATCTTGTGCCCTGATTCACAACCTCTAGAGGGTACCCAATCACAAGAAGATGACAGAGGGGAACGGCATTTAAGGTCAAAGGAAGTGGATGATGATGATGAGACACAGTTGCCATCAAATCAACCACAATTACTGTCTCAAGACCTTGATGAGGAGGATGATACACAGTTGTCAATGACTGAGTATGTGGTGGGATCAAGAAATGAGGAGGATGATCAGAGTGAGGAAGTGGAGGAGGACTTGGTGGACGATGAGGTCACTAACCCCACCTGGGAAGGTGGAGAGCCGAGCGATGACAGCAGTCCTGAGGGTGAGCCATCTGCAGCACCGCAACAGGCTGGAAGAGGCAGTGGTGTGGCTAAAGAAAGAAGGCGGACCGCACCAAACCGGCCCACAAATGTTCCACGGAGCACCCCCTTGCGTAAATCTCCCTTGCCAAGGGCTAGGTGTTCCGTGGTATGGCGTTTTTTTAAGGAAAGTGCGGACGACAAAAAAATTGTAGTTTGCAACCTGTGCCACACAGGAATGAGCCGAGGCATGAACACTAGAAACCTCACCACCACCAGCATGATCCGACACATGGCATCCAAGCACCGTAATAAGTGGGAGGAACGCCCGGATCGCCAATCTGTGTCTGCAGGCCACACCACTGCCTCCTCTTCCCCTGTTTTCGGTGCCGGCCAATCGCCTGTCGAAGGCGCAGGCCCGTATACCTCCCGCCCTGCACCTGTACCATCTGAAGCACCATCAGCGACCACATCCACTTCCCTGTCCCAGCGCAGCGTCCAAATGTCGTTACCCCAGGCATTTGAGCGCAAGCGAAAATACCCAGCCACCCACCCACAGGCCATAGCACTAACCTCACACCTTTCCAAATTACTGGCCATCGAAATGCTGCCATTTAGGCTTGTGGAGACTGAGTCCTTCCGCAGCCTGATGGCAGCAGCTGTCCCTCGGTACGCAGTCCCCAGCCGCCACTACTTTTCCCGGTGTGCCATCCCCGCCTTACACCACCATGTGTCCCTTAACATCACCCGTGCCCTGACCAACGCAGTTACTGGGAAGGTCCACTTAACGACTGACACATGGACAAGTGCTTGTGGCCAGGGACGCTACATTTCCCTGACGGCACACTGGGTGAATGTCGTGGAGGCTGGGAGCGACTCGGACCCTGGGATGGCACAGGTGCTACCCACGCCAAGGATTGCGGGCCCTACCTCCATCAGGGTTTCCGCCAGCACCTACGTTATTGGCTCCTCCTCCTCCTCCTCCGTTTCCACCTCCGAATTCTCTGCGCGCAGCGCCACTCACCCATCAGCCGGTAGCTGGAAGCAGTGTAGCACTGCAGTGGGGAAGCGTCAACAGGCCGTGCTGAAGCTGATCTGCCTTGGGGACAAACAGCACACGGCCTCAGAGCTGTTGCAGGGGATTAGTCACCAGACCGAGCAGTGGCTCTCGCCACTCAACCTGCAACCAGGCATGGTTGTGTGTGATAATGGGCGTAACTTGGTGGCGGCTTTGGAGCTCGGCAAGCTCACACACGTACCATGCCTAGCGCATGTATTTAATTTAGTGGTTCAGCGATTTCTAAAAACCTACCCCAATTTGCATGATCTCTTGACGAAGGTGCGCCGCGTGTGTGCACATTTCCGTAAGTCATCTACAGCTTCAGCCGGCCTGTTGAAGCTGCAGCAGCGCTTACAATTGCCAGCTCACCGGCTGCTGTGTGATGTGAGCACGCGCTGGAACTCCACCTTCCACATGTTGGCCCGGCTTTGTGAGCAGCAGAGGGCAGTAGTGGAGTACCAGCTGTTACACGGTCGTCGCCTCTCCGTTCAACTTCCTGTAATCAGAAGTGAGGAGTGGGAATGGATGTCAGACCTCTGTGAGGTTTTACGCAATTTTGAGGAATCGACACAGATGGTGAGCGGCGATAACGCTATTATCAGTGTAACCATCCCACTTCTGTGTCTACTGAAACGCTCGCTGCTCACAATTAAAACCGACGCTTTGCATGTGGAAGAGGTGGAAATGGGGGAGGAAGAGCTTACACAAGGTGATAGCCAGAGCACCCTCACTTCGTCTTCTCAGCGACAATTGGAGGAGGCGGAGGAGGAGGAGGAGGAGGAAGACACGGTTGCCTCCGCTACAGAGGGTAGCCATGGAACTTTATTTCCATCTCTTCAGCGTGGGTGGGCAGAAGAGGAGGAAGAGGATGAGGAGATTGAGAGTCATCCTCCTGGTGAGGACAGCGAAATCTTGCCTGTTGGTACTCTGGCACACATGGCTGACTTTATGTTAGGCTGCCTTTCCCGTGACCCACGCGTTATACGCATTTTAGACAACACGGATTACTGGGTGTTCACCCTTCTGGACCCCCGCTACAAAGAGAATTTCTCATCTCTCATTCCTCCGGTGGAGAGGACAAGCAAAATGGTGCAATACCAGAAGGTTCTTGTCGAAAAATTGCTCCAAAATTTTCCATCTGACAACGCTGGCGGCAGAGTACGTGCTACCTTGGCCAACCGAGAAGGGGAGAAAAGGGGAGCACACAGCAGTTCCGACAAAGGCAAGGCAACACTCTCCAAGGCGTGGGACACCTTCATGACACCCCGCCAGCACCCTCACCCTGATGCGCAGCCTAGTGTCACAAGGAGGGAAATGTTTTGGAAGATGGTGAAGGAGTACGTAGCAGACCGTGTCAGCGTCCTCAATGATCCCTCTGTGCCTTACAACTACTGGGTGTCCAAGCTGGACACGTGGTATGAACTGGGACACTACGCCTTGGAGGTGCTGGCCTGCCCTGCCGCCAGCGTTCTGTCTGAGCGAGTATTTAGTGCTGCTGGTGGCATCATAACAGATAAGCGTATCCGCCTTTCCACCGAAAATGCTGATAGGTTGACACTTATAAAAATGAACAAGGCCTGGATTTCCCCTGACTTCTCCACTCCACTGGAGGAAAGCCCCGGGTGAACATAAAGTCACTTTAGATATGTTATTTACAATGATGGGAATACTCTGTATTCCCATTCACCCCTTCCACCCAAAAAAACGGGTATATGGTTGACTCTTAATCTTCTCATCCTCCTCCTCCTCTTCCATATACCCAGTGATATAATTTTTATATAGGGCCAGCTCACCAGCGGGCCCTGTGATATAATTTTTATATAGGGCCAGCTCACCAGCGGGCCCTGTTTGACAATTTTTGTATAGGTCAGCTCACCAGCGGGCTTTCTCATATAATGTTTTATTGGGTCAGCTCTCTAGCGGGCCCTCTCATATAATGTTTTATGGCGTCAGCTCACTAGCGGGCCTTCGCATATAATGTTTAGGATGGTCAGCTCCACAGCAGACCCTCACCCATAATGTTTTAGATGGTCGGCTCAGCAGCAGACCCTCATTCCTAATGTTTTAGATGGTCAGCTTAGCGGCATGCCCTCGCCCCTAATGTTTTAGAGGGTCACCAGCAGGCCATTAATCCTAATTTTTCAAGGGTGTGTATGATGCCCTCCTTTATGTGTAATAAAGGGTGTATTGGAGTGACATTTCAGTCTAATTTTTGGCAGCCCTTTCACTTAGTGCATAGGCTTTATGAGTGTTGGACCACTACCTGAACTATTGTACCACAATGTGAATGAGGCCCTCCATTTTGTGATATACAGGTTGTATCGGAGTGCCTCAGGTCCTCCCATTGAATTAAATAGGGCTGGGGTGTTCGACAGAGCAGAAGGTAGTTCTTGGCTTCATCCACTAAGTCACTTCGTCACTTTTACTCAATGGATCAGACCCCACTGTTCCGACTATAAATTTTGGACTTAACAAGGGCAAACGGACATGTTGTAAAACCTGTGGTAGCTGCGGCCTCCGTTCCTGAATGCTGTACCTTACCCGGGCCATAACCACGTTGAACACCTGCTTTACGCTGTGCACGTTTCCCTCTTAATCATGGCCCCAGTTCCGAAAAATCGATGAAATTTTTTGCAGAATTTGCAGATGATATACAAGTAAATATACAGCAAATACTGTTTGGTAACAATTTTTCGCCTAAAGTCGTTTTTATCTTCCTTTTTGTGTGTTTTACGGTCAGTCTGTAAAAATGGCATACTACGGGCGAAACATCGTTCCCAGCAGCGACGTTGGAGTCCAAGATGCATCCAGACATCCTCCCTATGCTGTCCCTGAACCATTTCTGTGGTGTTTCCATCATTTTCTGACCTTTTCGTATGAACCAGGCACCCTCCCCTCATCAGAGCAGGGGGTGCCTGGTGTAATGCTCGAGTCCTCCCATTGACTTCAATGGGGCTCGGGTGCTCGGCCGAGCACTTGAGCCTCCGGGGGCGCTCGGCCAGAGCACCCGAACACCCGAGCATTGGGGTGCTCGATCATCACTAGTGATCTCCCATCTTTTGAATAGTTAAAGTATTGCCGCTGTGATATATAGATTCGATAGAGGCCACTGATATAGAAGTGCACTATACGAATGGTCTAATAACCAGCGTGGATGAAGTGAATAGAAATCTATACAGACTTGTAAGCGGTATTATCTTTATCAAGGTCGGGAGTGGATATTGACACCTGGTATGGTCGGGATTACTGGCATACTACTTTCTAGGTCAATACCAGCTATTTTAAACAGATCCAGCTAACAGAGCACTGTATTACTTATACGGATTATTTACAGCATTTCATGAACAGGTTAAAATGTATGCGACCATTAAGTAGGTAACATGACAATCTCACTCTGTCATGCAGCGCGAGATTGTCATGTCGTCATTTTTATCATGGCAACGTGGTGAATAAGTGAACCATTTGCATCACAGCAGTCAAATAAAACTTAAGAAATTCCTCAATTTAAATGGGACTTTTAACCACTTGAAAGATAGAGTGGTCTATCTTTCAAGGTGTTAAAAGCCCCATTCATGTAAATGGGATTTTTTCCCTTTGTTGCAATTGGTTTCCTCCATAATTAATCCAGTTATTTTTTTAGTCCATGAGTCTCCATGTTGAAATGGTAACAAAATGCTATAAATAAACGTACTGGAGTAGAGCATTAAGGAAAAGTACTAAATAATGGAGGTACAGCCAATGTAAATGAAGCACATTGACTCCAGGAACAATCCCATTGAATTCAATAGACCTTATGTATAAAGGTAAGATGCACCAATTCTAGGGCAAACCAACTGTGCTATAGGGGACACATAAAAGGTCACAAAACACCTATTGATTTATAAGGGGCTTTTAACCCAACACATTGCCATACCTGAAAACTCTCCTGATCTGCCCTGGAGATTCCAGTTTATAGGGTTAATTAGCAGGTCTCTAGGGACTGAGGCTGATTCTCCAGTGGTACTGTGGTTCCTGTGAAGCTCTGCCCACTTCTCCTCGTTCCCAACCTGTTCCTCCCACTTCCCTCCCACTTTTCTTCTTTCCCACCCTGTTCTGCCCACTTCCCACCCACTTCTCCTCGTTTCCATCCTGTTCTTACCACTTCCCGCCCACTTCTCCTCGTTTCCATCCTGTTCCTCCCAGTTCCCTCCCACTTTTCCTCTTTCCCACCCTATTCTGCCCACTTCCCACCCACTTCTCCTCGTTTCCATCCTGTTCTTACCACTTCCCGCCCACTTCTCCTCGTTTCCATCCTGTTCTTCCCACTTCCCGCCCGCTTCTCCTCGTTCTCATCCTGTTCCTCCAACTTCCCATCAACTTCTTCTCCTTCCTCACCCTGTTCCTCCCACTTCCCACCTACTTCCTGCCAACTTTACGACACAATTACTGTAATCGCGCCCACCCAATTAATTCCCCATCCCATTATGATGCAAATTGCATCATTAGCATATGCCTGGTCACAGCACATGAGCCTTCTCCAGGGGCTCAAGAGGATAAAATTTCCAGATATGCACATTGCTTTGCAATGCATTGGAGAGTTCTAGCATTAAAGTGGTTGAAACTTCCATTTAAATCAAATTGAATGTTTATTTGTCCCCTATGGTGCAGCTGGTTTGCTACAGAATTGCAGCACCTGAGGCCTAATGTGCTCCATGGCACTGGAATTTGATGGAATACTCTCAATTTTAAATGTGCTTATTCATGTCAACAAATTAGAAAAAAATAAGGTATGACATAATCATACATGTTCCTCCCCAATTATGCAGAGGTCTCCCCAGATGCTTGGAGAAGTAGTGGTGGGGTGTCAGTTAGACCTACCGCCCTGATCTTCCAAGAATTTTTGACAAACCCCCCAGTTCTTGTATATGTGGTGGGAGAGCATTAACCATTTGCATATTGGATTGTTGTACAATGCAATGCATTGCAAAGAGTACCTGCAGTTAAATAAAAAAGATGTCTTAGAACCTCGCATGAACCAAATAAAATAAAACTAAATATATATGTGAAACACAACAGGGTCAAGAGACTCAGGGATCATTATCTCTACCTTACGAAGTGCAAAGATAAGCCATTAACTGGGGCAGGTCTGTTGACTGTCCCCATTCTTACTTTCTCTTTGCCATGTGGTGGGAAGGAAAAAAATGGGTTACATGGAACCCCAGTAATAAACCTGAATCTGAAGGGAAGACTCCCTTTTAAGAACCAAAGGGGTGTTCATGTTGAAGCAATTGTGAAACACTGTGTTAAACACCCCTCTGGACCTTCCTTTTGATGGCCCAAATAATTTGACAGACAGAGAGGGACACTTCCTAACAGTACTTGTTCTGGCTAGATAGTACTGTAAATATCCTTTGACATCCACCTTGTGCAGGTCCTCATCCTTAGCATTGAGAGGATTTATGCACAGAGTAGGAAGACACATCTCCCGTATTCTGTGAAAATAGGAACATATTTTAAGCATGAACTCTGCAGCCAGTGGTAGAGTTGAAAAGTCTTGTTTGAACATCAGATAAGGTTACATGCTAGAAAGAACTTGGCATCCACCTAGTCTTCTAGCTCACAAATAAAACCGTTTTGAGTGACAGATTCTTCAAGGTATGATTATGCATGGACTCTAATGAGTCTTTTAACAAACCAGGTGACTGAATTTAAAGGGATAGTAATGTTTCATAATAAAAGCAGCTCTGATTAATCATCATAGTATTTGGACTTTGGAGACAGTTATTTCAATACTGTCAGAGTTGTAGTTCAAGAGTAATTCAATGACAAAGTATCCCCCTCCCTCCCCTTTTACTGATGTAACACTGCTCAGCCAGATCAGAAGGGAGGGGCCCAGGTAGACTGCAGAGAGGGACAATCTTCAATTAAGATAAGGGAAAAAGCTGAAAAACTTGTCAAGGGGGGCAGGGCTTTCATTGTTCTCATAGGAAGAAGATTGTCCCCTGCTGTTATCTGTCTGGTCTATGGACTGCATTCCACATCTGAGAAGAGATGGCTTACACTAGGTAAAAGGGGCGGGAGGGGAAACTTTGCTTGTGAATATCTCTCAAACCATAAAGGTTTGAGAGATAAGACTTATATCGTTCTTCATGTTTTTTTAATGCCTACAAAATAAAATAAAGATACAATGAAGTATTACTATCCCTTTAAGTCCCATGGTGGATAAGAAGGGGGATTTTTGGTTTAAGACATCTGATGGACTTTATACATCTTTTCGTCAGTTTATGATTAGCAAATGGACAACCTAAAGAAACATCCTATGACTGAGTTAGGAAGTTATGCACTAAGGTGTAATAAAGTGGTGATAAAGCAGAGATGATTTATCCAGTGATATCAGTTCTCCAGTTCCTATGTTATTCATAGAGTCTATGCACTAGGATCTCCAAAGTTGGAGAAATCTTAGTTTATTGGCTCCATAAAATAACAAAGCAGTTGGAGAAATGATATCACTGGATAAGTCATCTCCATTTTATCATCTCTTCATCGCGCCTTAGTGAATCTCCCCCCCCCCCCACCGAACTTTAAGTATGCTGGGACACAAACTTTTTGAGAAAACATAAGACAGGAACTCAAAGAGTCATAATATAGAAGAAGATAGATGATCCTGCTTGTGCTCTGTAAACCAAAGGAAAGATTTCTTCAATGTACTGTTGTAGGCACTGACAGTACTTTCTTTCTTAGATTTCAGTGGGAGATCGATAACATTTATACACAAAACCTGGCCACATGCAATGTTGCTTTCAGGGACCAAGCTGTTAGGTTCAGTTAAAAGACTCTTGGTGGAGCTGGTCCATGATGCATTAAGGCCTTCTCCCAGGGAAGAAAAAATGGATACTTTGCTGTCAGATATTTCAGGGTGGCAAGCCACACTGTTCTAATTAGGGTGACAGTGAGGGAGGGATACCGGATTCCCTGCAATGACTGACACCTTAGAACAGCTTGCAATCCTCTCTTGCATGCTGCTCTTGTTATCACATTCCACTGGGGGACTGACCTTGGCAGGCATTTGGAACATTGGTCTTGGACCACCAGGTTAGTGATAGTTTAACCTGTAGAGAGATTACACCTGATGATGGAAAGAATGTGGACTTTTTGCCCATTTCAGAATGAACTGTTGTGGAGTTCTCATGCTGAGATGGGCTAACATCAATCCCAGGATAGATTTCACTTGATGTAGATTGAGTTGCTCTGAAGATGTTGATCTAATGAAGTAATTTGCCTATTTTATCTGGAGGCAGATACTCCCACAATGGAGTCTATGATGAGATCTACACATAACTTCTTATTATTATTTTCCTGTGTTGTATAATACTTTTTAGATTGACTAACCACCCTAGAGACCACTTGTTGAGGTTGGTTTTACCAGGCATTGAGTAGGGGTAGCTTTCACTAGCCAGTCTTTCAGATATGGTATCACTTCATTGCATTTATTCCCTGAGATAGGCTGCTACAACAACCATAACTTTGTAATGACTTTTGAGGAAAATAATTGGCCAACTGGTAGGTCACCAAACTAGAGATGATGTTTATTGCATCCATCCTTGATGGCCACCCTCAGATATTCTTGACAATCTTCTTGAATGGAAACACCTTTTTTGTAAGTCTATGGTGGCCATCGTATTCCCTTGTTGCATAATATTCCCCTCCAACTTGATGCCTTCCATCTTGAAATGTTCTAGCTGAACAAAACTGTTTAGAAAATAGAAAAAAAGGAATTATCATTGTAAGTAGATGCTTTATTCAGATGTTATTACTGCTCAAACTTTCATGTTTGAGTGTGTGTATCTATATATGTATGTGTGTGTATGTGTATGTTTGTGCGTGTTTATATGTGTGTATGCATGTATGTATGTGTGTGTGTGTGTGTGTGCATGTGCATTTATTTATGATGTGTGTGCATTTGTGTGTGAGAGTATGTGTGTATGCGTGAGTATGTGTTTATGTGTTTGTGTGTCTGCAATGTATGTATGGGTACCTGTGTGGGTACGTGTGTGTAGGTATGTATTTATGTATGTGTTTCTGTGTGTTATCATGTGTGTGTACATATGTGTGTGTATGTATATATGTATGTGTGTGTGTGCATGTGTGTGTGCATTTATGTATGTGTGTGTATATGCATGTGTGTATGCATGCATGTGTGTGTGTGCATTTATGTATGTGTGTGTGACACAGTAACATAGTAAATTAGGTTGAATAAACACACAAGTCCATCAAGTTCAACCTTTGCCTCATACCATAGTGACATGAGAATTGTAAAGCTACACTGCTACCAAATAAGTTAGTAATTTATCAGACCTTCTTGAATTGCCTACTAATATTCAGTTTAACCCTGTGTGTTCCCTTTTGCAAGAAATGTATCCATTGTATCTACCATAACCACTTTCTTGAGCAAGGAATTCCACAATTTAACAGCCCTTACTGTAAAAAAAACCTTCCTCTGCTGAAGTCTAAACCTCCTTTCCTCTAATCTCAAGGGGTGTCCCCTGGTCACCTGATCAGGCCTTGGAATGAATACCTCACCACAGAGATCCTTGTATTGACATCTCATATACTTGTACAATGTGATAAGATCTCCTCTTAGGCGTCTTTTCTCTAGAGTAAATAAACCAAGTTCTTCTAGTCGTTCTTCATACCTCAAGTCCTCCATTCCCTTAATTAATTTTGTTGCTCTTCGCTCTGCTCTCTCCAGTTCTAGTATATCCTTTTTCAGAACTGGTGCCAAAACTGTACTGCGTATTCAAGGTGAGGTCTTACCATTGATTTGTACAATGGCAAAATGTTGTTATCCACTCTTGCTTCAATACCCCAGGATTTTGTTTGGTTTTGCTACAGCTATTTGACACTGTTCACTGTTTCCAAGTTTGTAGTTGACAAGGATACCCAGGTCTTTCTCTAGGAACGAGTCCCCTAAAATGATTCCATTAAGTTCATAAGTAGCCTTGGGATTTTTTCTTCCCAAATGCATGACTTTACACTTTCACACATTAAACTTCATATTCCATTTGTATGCCCAATCTACCATTTTATGTAAATCCCTCTATAGAGAGCAAATATCCTGTTCTGAATTAATGACCCTACATAATTTAGTGTCATCTACAAATATTGATATTTAGTTTTCTATATCTATTTCCAGGTCATTTCTAAACATGTTAAAAAACAGTGGACCTAATACTGAACCCTGACGTATTCCACTCTCAACTTTAAGTGTACTGGAGACTTGTCCATTTATAACCACACACTGTTCCCTATCCTTCAACCCTATCCAGTTGCAAAAGATATGCCTTAGCCCCAATTTCCTTATTTTATACCCCAACCTTCTGTGTGGCACTGTATCAAATGCCTTTGCAAAATTTGGATATGCTACATCAACTGCCTTACCATTATCTATGTTGCTACTTACTTCCTCATAGAAGCTGCAAAGATTGGTTTGGCATGATCTATTCCTCATAAAACCATGTTGATTCCTGCTAATCCTGAATATAATCCTTTATTATCACTTCTAGCAGTTTTCCCAGTACAGAGGTCAATCTCACAGGTCTATAATTCCCAGGTTCTGTTGTAGTTCCCTTCTTAAATAGAGGCACTACATTGGCTCTGTTTTATTTGTTACTTGATGATGAGGCTCTTACCATCCCATGTTCCCTTGTATATACTAATGTAAAGAAAGTATTTAGAACATCAGCCTTTTCCTTATCTTCTCTAATCAACTCAGCCATCTCATTTTTGAAAGGTCCAATGCACTCCCTTTTAAGTTTTTTCCATTTATATGTTTGAAAAACTTTTTGGGATTAGTTTTGCTCTCCCTTGCAATACGAGTTTCATTATCTATTTTGGCTAACCTAATTGCCTTTTTGCAACCTTTGTTGCACTTCCTGTATTTTAAGAAAGAATGTTCAGTTTCTTCAGATTTAAGTAGTTTAAATGCTTTTTTTCTTGCCATTTCCTTCTTTATATGTGCAGTTAACCACATTGGCTGTGATTTACTTCATTTGCATTTGTTCCCCAATGGTATATACTTTTGGGTATATTTCTGCAACCTAAATTTGAATTCTGACTATTTTTCTTCAGTATTTTTACCTTTAAATTATTATCCCAGCCTATGTGTAGCATTGAAGCTCTTAACAATTTGAAATTAGCTGTTTTAAAATTAAGAGTTTTGGTCGAACCTATACAGTTTTGCTTTGTCAAACTGATCTCAGATGTAACCATGTTGTGATCACTGTTTCCCAAATGTTCACTTACTTTAATATTGGATACCATGTCTATGTTATTCCTTATCACTAGGTCCAATACAATGTTATTTCTTGCCAGCACTTCCACCATTTGTGACATGTAGCTATCCGTACGCATGCTCACAGACCTGCTACCCTTAGCACTCTGACAGGTTTCATTATTCCAGATGATATCTGGATAGTACATTTGTGTGTGTGTGTGTGTGCATTTACTATGCATGTGTGTTTTTGTACATGTGTATATTTATGTATGCGTGTGTGTTTGTGTGCATTTATGTATGCATGTGTGTGCATTTGTGTGTGTGTGTGTACATTTATGTATGCATGTGTGTTTATGTGCATTTATGTATGTGTGTGTGTGTGTGTGTGTATTTAGGTATGCATGCATGTGTGTGTGTGTGTGTGTATGTATGTGTGTGCAGTACTTCCAAGCTGCATCAATTTAATATGATCATGTCTCTACTACCTTTGTGTTGGAGGCCTCTCTACCATTCAGGGGGTTAGGACCCCTTTTTTAAATCAATGGAAATGTTAGGAATTTCTGTTTATCTCCTAAGGTGTGGTGTGTTGAAGACCGCTCTAGAATCAAAAGGTTAAAATCCTCATGACTTTTCCTTATGAGTAAAACATAGGAGCTCTGACTTCTGGGAGATGATTCATTCAAATGTTATCACAGCTCAAACTCGCATTTTTGTGGGCAGTATTCCGTGATGTGACATTTTAGAGTAGTGCTTGTTTTCTCACACCCTATGACATAAGCAGCTTCTCTAGTTTGCCATTGAATTGAATAATTCTCATCGACGCCAGTGTTCAAAGTTGATGATTTGTTTAGATCAATTCCTCTGCCGGCTCTGTTTCTATGAAATGATTACAGTGGCTGAGGGTGTACTAAAATACAGCGGATCAGGTAGAGGGGTAAGGCAGGAACACATATTTCCCAATTTCTCAAAAAAACTCTTTCACATTTTCTACTAATAAGGTCACGGATGGAGAACAAAAACTTCTAAATTATTAATTGACAATATCATTATGTGTCATTGCAGTGTGTCTGCGAGAGTTGGTATAGTAGGGCCTTAGCAGCCCAGGCTGCTGCTGCTTCACAATAGTGGAGTTTTGATTAAATATTGATGTACACTAATTGGCTACAGGGTCTGAGGATGGCTGTGCCTTTGTAGGGATCATTTGTATTCCTGCTTTGGAAGAGGAAAAACAAAACCAGCATTTTCACATTTCAGTCACCTACCTGCTCATTTTCCTACCCTCAGTCTTTGCCCAATTGCTTTATTCTCCTGTGTGTTCCTATTAACATAGTGTTAACCTTGCCATATTTCCTAAAGCACTCAGAATCTTCTGACATCCCAAATGATTAGACAAACCAAGAATAGCTCCTTTTTACTGCAGGAAGGTCCCAGGCCTTTCTTAATTGCCCTCTCTCCCCTTAACCTGGCCTGCTCTCTTCCATACAGTTATGAGTTGCGAGAAGGATAATGGAACACTTTCTCCATCACTTAAATATTCCAAGTGAAGAATTTGCAATTAACCGTTTGAGAAGCAAAGGGGTGTGCAAGGGGTTGTTAAAGAAAATGTACCTAGTTTGAAAGATACTATAACACATTACTTATGTTGGATTTAAAGGTGCAGTAACGTTTTTATGGAAATATATACTTTATAGGGCTTGTCTGAGTAAAACATGGGCTACTCCCACTGCTGTAAGATGTTTCATTCAAAAGTTTATAGAGCCCAAACATGGATTTTCATATCAAAATGTTAGTAAGCACCAACTGTTTTTTAAAGGGATAGCAATGTTTCAAAATAAAAGCAGCTCTAATTAATCATCATAGTATTTGGACTTTGGAGAGTGTTATTTCAATTCTGTCAGACTTGTAGTTCAAGAGTAATTCAATGACAATTTATCCTCCTCCCGCCCCTTTTACTGATGTAACACTGCTCAGCCAGATCAGAAGGGAGGTGCCCAGGTAGACTGCAGAGAGTGACAATCTTCAATTAAGATAAGGGAAAAGCTGAAAAACTTGTCAAGGGGGGCAGGGCTTTCATTGTTCTCATAGGAAGAAGATTGTCCCCTGCTGTTATCTGTCTGGTCTATGGACTGCATTCCACATCAGAGAAGAGATGGCTTACACTAGGTAAAAGGGGCGGGAGGGGAAACTTTGCTTGTGAATATCTCTCAAACCATAAAGGTTTGAGAGATAAGACTTATATTGTTCTTCATGTTTTTTAATGCCTGCAAAATAAAATAAAGATAAAACAAAGTATTACTATCCCTTTAAATAATAGACTTTCTTGAAGAGTTAGAGTGTTAGACCACTATGGCTCTCAAAAGTAAGTGATAGAAACAGCTCCACCTGGTGACTAGACTGTAAAATTGTAGTCTATGGAGGTCATGCTCCACTTTTTAGCAGACCCCCAAAATTGCTAAGGATGTTGTTCATGTTGTCCTCAGCAGTAAGGGGCATATGTGTGTGTGTGGGGGGGGGGGCTGGGGTTACATACATTAACTTACCAGGTCCTCTGGTGAGGGATCTCTGCCATCCCACTGGAGGATCTACGTGAGTATATCAGAAAAGGTATTTTTTACCCACTAGAGCAGCAGGAATAATACAGATCAGTGAATGGAGACAGGGGCAGTTCTATCTGAGCTCATATATCAAATCCTGTGCTGCTAGACTCTTAGGGGTAAACTTGCTGTAAATGGGATAGAACTAATTAGAGTGTAAGCTCTTTTTGACAGTCTCCTTTCCGATGTATTATTCACTTTGTTGCATTTTTCATCTGCTCATAATGCAATTATTGTGCTTTAGCCTGATGATCTCATCCCTGCCCTGTTTTTTTTTTTTTTTTTGTATTGAACTATTAATGTTTCTGTAAAGCGCTGCATATGTGTATAGACCTATGTAAAAAAGATACATGCACACAGCAGATAAAACATATTGTCCCATCCAGTCTGCCTTTAGTTCTCAGACTGGGCTTACGTCTATTCATGGGTTACATTTGTCACTTACATATAAACATTTGGACTGGGCTGGCTGGCCTAGAGTTAATATTATGCCCCCCACACACACACACCCCCGGAAACATTTCTGTGGATGCCCCTGCTTCTATTCCAGGCATTTCTAAATTCCTTTACTTTATTAACCCTTCTTGTAAAGGGAACAATGTCCAAAAAGTTGTGTCATAAATTGTGTTAATACCAGATGGTCACATGATCACCTGATATAATCATATACATAAATGTGTAGGCAGGAAGGGGTTAATAGCAGGAGTTCACATGATCATAAAAGAGAATACACACATGTATGTTAGGAGGTGGAGAGGCTCTCCTCCAAACTCCTATCATTAATATGCTTTTTGAAAAGGGGAGAGCCTCCCTCTTCCAACAAGGCTAGGCATGAGGGGGTTAATACCAGGAGATCACATGATTACTTGTCATAAATAAATAAATAAATAAATAAATAAATAAAAAATGTATATATATATATATATATATATATATATATATATATATACAGATGCATGGTGTGCTAGGAGATAGGGCTGCATGCTTTTAGAGCTCCTATCTCAGCCTCCCAACTCCTAGCATGACAAGGGTCAGGGCCGGCGCCACCTATAGGCGAGGTAGGCACCGGCCTAGGGCGCACATTCTCTGAGGGCGCATCTCCCCCCGCTGCCGCTTACAACAGACTGCCAAAGTAAAAAAAAAAAAAAACAACGTAAGTTTCGGTGCCCTCCCTTGGCTGCCTATTTTTTTTCAATGTAGCACAGCGATACCTGTTTCTCTCTCCCCCTCCGCTGCACCAGGATTTAAGAAGCGGAGGGGGAGAGAGAAACGGACATCGCTGTGCTACATTAACCCTTTCAGTGCCAGAGGGGTACGCAACACATAGCTTTGCAATGCGTTGTATACCCCTCTGGCACTGAGAAGGTTAATAAAAGCCAGACAAGGGAGAGCACCAAAACGTACACAATGGGGAGAGAGTGCACCGGAAAAGTAAGTGGAATGGGGGTCAAGAGGAGATAAATAGTCAGAAGGGGCGAGAGAGAGTCAAAGGGGGGATCAGCAGTCAAAAGGGGGATCAAGAGTCAGACGGAGAGAGAGAGTCAAAGGGGGGTCAACAGTCAAGAGGGGGAGAGTCACATATAGAGAATATACACTCTGTCACACTGATACACATATAGAGAAGCACACACACATACTTATACACTGATATCCTTACAGAGGCTCACACGCACTGACACACATATACATATAGGGAACACACACTGACACACATATACATATAGGGAACACATACTGACACACAGATAGACATACAGAGAACACACACACAAACTGACACATATAGGGAACACACTGACACTTAAACACATACAGAGGCGGGGCATAAATGGGATGGGCACAAGGGGTGGCAAAATTAGGTTTTGCCTAGGGTGGCAAAAATCCTTGCACCAGCCCTGACAAGGGTAGGCATGAACCTGTTAATGTTAGGTTATCATTTGATCATGTGGTATAAATGAACATACATATGTGTGCAGTTAGGCAACTTCATAAAAGAAAAGTGTCAGATATAGATTAGTGCTGTTGGCACCCCCTGCTCTAAGTCAAGCTACACCATTGTGGTACCATGTCCTGCTGGAAACAAAAGAGGCCCAAACCGAGATGATGATTACCTAGGGGAAGAGGTAATTCAAGCGTTCAAACTAGGGAGGCTGGAGGAGACTCATCATTAAGAATCTTACACTGTTCATTATGATGAGGGAAGGATCTTAAGAAGAGGCTTATATTTTTCCCTTATCTAAGCCTAATGTTTTCAAATCATTGGTAGACCTAGACAGATTTACTAGATGATTATCACTTAAGAGGTATTTTGCCCTTAAACAGTTGAAAAATTTGGACATGAGTAATGTGCTTCCTATAGTTTTGGATCACGAGCAGCATTTATATAGGAATTAAGATTATATTATGAATGGACCTACCTCTATGCCCTACAAACCCCCTTAAAAGTATAATCTAGTACATAGCAGGGGTCATTTGGTTAATTATTTCCATTCAATGGTTCTAGAAGATCTTGGAATTTTGTTAGAATAACTTATTTAACAACTTGTCAGCAAGTGAGCTGACATCAGGACAAGGGGAACTTTAGCGAAGGATATCTCTCAAACCATAAAGGTTTGAGAGATAGGACTTTTTTCCAAATACTTTATTTTTGTAAAATCTAACATATAGTATCAACTTTATTTTGGGCATTACTAACCCTTTAAACATAGTGGATGTTGCCAGTTAACCCATTGACACTAAAAATGACTTATCAGTGAGTTGGGGTAATTTCTAGCATGCAAGGGTGTTAATACAGATAAATGAAATCTAAAGAATTAGAATTTGATTGTAAGCTCTATGGGGCATATCTAGTCTACTCCTTATGATAATCAACTGTATAACTACTCAGCTACTGCACTTATTGCATCCCATCTGTACCAAAGGTAAACTATAGTGTGCTAAGTACACCAGTTGGCACTCTTTAAATAAAAACATTCATGCATGCATACATAAAGAAAAATGTCAATATTTGTTATGATTCTTCCTTTATCTACACTACATATAAATAATAATAAAGCTAAATGAATATAGAAAACTGTACTTATTGATTTTTTCGACTAATAGTTCCAGCTTTTGCTACCAACAGTATCATATCAAATACCTGTGATTCATAATTCATTCAAGAGTCACTTCAAGAGTGATGACCTCTTTACTTTGATTAAATTAATAAAGACTGTACATCAGGCTTCATTTAACTGCTTTAGATTTTGGAGATGACTTGTTTTATTTTATGAAGACATGACATGAGTACTACAAAAATATAATATAAAATAAAGTCCACACCTCTTGGATGAGAGAGACATATCGACGTCTCTAGAATTCAAGATATTTAACCCTTTGAGTGCCAAAGAGGTATCCAACGTATTAAGTTCGACCACGTTCAGTTTTAAGACCATTTCCTCTAAAATTGTGTTTCCTGGATTGAACTAGTAAAAACATTTGAGCCATATGCATGAAGTTAGTAAGATGCAATTCTGGTGAAAACTAACTGCACCATAGCAGAAATATAAACATTCAAACAAAATATCCATTTATTTAAATGGGGATTTTAACCCCTTGAATGCTAGAGAGGTTTCTGTGCTTCACAATGAATTGGAGGCCTCTCCAGCTTTTGACGATTAAAATTTACTTTTACCAGAAAGTGGAAGTTTTCAGTAATCTTTGTTATTGCAGTTGGTTTGCCCCAGAATTCATCCACTTCCTTTTGAATATTGCCTTAATCTCTTTGAAAATTTGTCAATTAAAAAACAAAATAAATGTGTTTAACTTTCAGTCCTAGGGGCTTAGGGAATTTTCTGTACCCTGCTGGCCAGACACATATTCAGCAGATAGTGTATGTGAGGGGGAGTGGACAGTGGGTCAGAGGCCTAGGTAGATACGTATGAGTTCCAAAGGGTTGTTCAGCACATTGCAAAGCAATTATTTTTAACTTTTAATTACTGCCACCCTACTTGGACTACTTGATAGGTTTGGGAGGGATCAGGGAAAGCCTTCCTCATCACTGGACCCATGACGCGGAAGTCTTTCCCCAATCTCTCCCACTTCTACCTGGAGGTTTGGGTAGGATGGAAGCAGGTGAGACATGCTGCTTCCCTGCATCACCATCATTGATCTCCAAGCTGAATCAGCTAGAGGGGCATCAGGAGATGTGCTGATGCCCCCCCCCCCCACTCAAGGGCTGACACTTTCTCTTTAATTGCAGCCACTGCATGCTGGCAATAACGGCTTCTGCCATGTAATTTGGCAGTATGATGTATGTGCTTAGCTAGGTGGGAACAGCTATCCAAGCCGGTATGTTGTACTGCGTGGGCACTTTGGGAGTTAAGCCTGTTGAATGCATTACCTATCTCACTCCAGTGTCTACAGCTGGGGTACTCAATTGTCAGACCTCTAGCCGTTGGGAACTGCAAATTCCATCATCCCCAACCAGCAGTTGGCTGGTTGGAGATAATGGGAATTGTAGTCTTCACCAAATGGAGGTCCAGCAATTAACTGCCCCTGGTCTAAGTGGCTACAAATTTGCTTTCCTGACATGCGCTTCTACTGGATAGCAATAATCAAAGGTCACTTTCAGTAAACTTTGTTAAATTAAAAAAAAAATGTATTGTAGGGGTTTTCTTTCTCAGTAAACAATAGTTTTCCCACTGCAGGAAGATGTATATTTCCCGAGCCATTACAGTTTAAATAGTTTGATTTTCTTACATTAACAGTGACCTCTAGTGGTCAGATTTCAATTAGTTATTTAATGCATTCCATGGGAGAGTTGAGTCACTAACAAACAGTTCTCCATAGAATGTGATAGAAACTGCTGAGTAATGCTGACTTTTCAAGAAATAATCACTCTGTCACTCACTTCATGACAATTTTAAATGTTATAACTTTTGAATAAAGCAACTGACAGCAGTGGGGGTGCCCTTTTTTACTCAGTAGGAAAAGCTCTATAACATCCAGGTTTTCATTAAAAAGTTTACTGCCTCTTTAAATACAGGATGCAACATAAGCAAGTTACTCTGTACTTTATGTGGTGTTCTTCCATTTTTGCTTATCTTGACTCTAAATATATATACTTTATCGAACACTTTACTATTGTGTTAACCTCTCCTTAACCCATAAAAGATAGGGAAATACCTAGCAATGCATTGGAGACATACACCTAAACTTCCAAAAACTTCCCCAGATACCCTTTATTTTTTTAAGTAGAGACTATGCACTAATTTCCATAATGTCTGAGAGATCTTAGTTCACAGGCTCCACAAAATAACAAGGAAGGGTGCATTACTGTGTGATAAAGAGATGATAAACAGGAGATAACTTCCCCAGTGAGATTGCTTCTCTCACTTAAGAGATCTTAGTGCATAGACTTCATAGAATAACATGGGAATTTAAATGGATAGCAATGTTTCTCAAAAACAGCAGCTCCAATTAATCTTCATAGTATTTGAGTCATAAAGAGTTGTAGTTCAAGAGTAATTGAATGATAAAGTATCCCCCTCCTGCCCCTTTTACCTAGTGTAAGCCACCTCCCCTCAGATGTGGAATCTGGTCCTGGGACCAAACCGCTCACAGCAAGGGACAATCTTCTTACTGTGAGAACAATTAAAACCCTGCCCCCCTTGACAGGTTTTTCAGTTTTTTTCCTTATATTAATTGAAGATTGTCCCTCTCTGCAATACATGTGGACACCACCCTGCTGCTCTGAGGTGAGCAGTGTTACATCAATAAAAGGGGCGGGAGGGGGATACTTTATCATTCAATTACTCTTGAACTACAACTTTGACAGTATTGAAATAACACTCTCCGTGGCTCAAATACTATGAAGAGTAATTGGAGCTGCTTTTATTATCCCCTTAATGACCCATGACGTGCCAGGACCGTCATGGGTAGATTTGACTTAAGGACCCATGACGGTCCTGGTACGTCATGGGTTAAATGATAGCAGCGCACCTCTGTTCATGCTGCTATCATTAATTCTCGACTGAGACTGAGAGCTCTGGGACTGAAGCATTCAGTCTCAGCCACTTTCACAAGTGCCAGGTCATGGGATCACTGCAGCAGCGATCCCATGTACCGGCATTGTGAAAGAATGAATGAGGCAGTGTTATACACTGCCTCTAGTGTCTCTTCTCAGCTGTCTCTCCCTTGCTAGCAAAGTAAGGGACAGGGAAGCAGAGAGGAGACACCTAGTGGAAAAATAAAATGCAGCAGCTGGGGGTATTAGCCATGTAATACATTTATACACACCGCCAAATGTCATTAATAAAAAATGGGAAAATAGGGGGGGAGGGGACATGGGGTTTTTCACGCAGGGGGGACAGTGACCACTTAAAAACTTCCCATTTTTTAGGTATGACTGACCAGTCATATGTTTAATGCAGTGTCCATAAAAATGGAACCCATTGTGCCCAAATGATCTCAAGAGAAAAAAATGGCATTTTTTTACAGTTTTTTTTTATATAAACAGTTTTCTTTACTTTTCCTAAAATAAACGGTGGGCTATCCATATAATTATGGTATCAAAAGAAAGCCCTATTTGTGTGTAAAATACGGTATATAATTTTCATGGGTAAAATAAAGTACTTAGAGGGAAAACACTGTTGAACAAAGACATAGTCAAAAAGGTCAGAATTGCTCCGGTCCTTAAATGAAAATGACCTCAGATTTTCCAGGGCCTTAAGGGGTTATGAAACATTACTATCCCTTTAAGAAGCAATATCACTAGATATCTTATCTCCTGTTTATCACCTCGTTATCACTCCTTATTGCATCCCCTACCTCCCTAGACTTATTCTGGAGTAAACTAACTGCACCATAGGGGAAAAAATAAACATTCCCCAAATACCTGAAGTGTTAAATGAAGATAGACCTACAATGCATTGCAAAGTATTAAAGTGAAGCAAAAAAAAAAAAAGACACAGCTATAAGATATATATATGTTTACACAATTTCTACATAGTTATAGGCAAATTATATTCCACATCTTATATCTGATAAAGAGACCAGTTCAGTGCCTTATCAATATATCACCAGAAAGAAACCATAAAACAGTCTTTATTTGATACCAGGTTAAAATAAAATAATGATCAATCCACTATTAATTAGGATGATATTAAAGGGACAGTAATGTTCCACGCTTAGAGGTTTGTAAACTGACAGCAGGAGACCCTGGTCTGGGGACCGACAATCGGCTCTTCAGCAGAGCCACAATAGAGCGATTTAAAAAGAAATACTTATTTGGAACGGTCTACAAAGTGTGACCGTTCCAAAGAAGTATTTCTTTTTAAATCATGCTATTGCGGCTCTGCTGAAGAGCCGCTTATCGGTCCCGGACCAGGAACTCCTGCTGTCTGCTTACAGCTGACATCAGGAGAAGAGGAGGGAGAGGGGCACTTTAGCGGAGGATAGCTCTCAAACCATAGCAGTTTGAGAGATCGGATTTGTGTCATATCGTTTATTTTTTTAACCTCTACAAACTTCTAGGCATTTTTTATGGGACATTACTGTCCCTTTAAAAGAAAATAACATAAAAACAAATATTGCTCTCTGCAGACTATATATCCCCTCAAATTCAAGTATTAGGATATGTCTGATAGATGTGTCTTTTTTTGGCTTCTATGTATATATTATAGACCTGCAGTGCAATGACAACTACGTAAACAGTCTCCACTTCTTTATATACAAAGTATTAACCCTTTCAGTGCCAGGGGGTACACAATGCATTGCAGAGCAATGCGTTGCGTACCCCTCTGGCACTGAAAAGGTTAAAGTGGTTAAAATCCCCATTTAAATTTGTTCTCTATGGTGCCGTTGGATTGCCTCAGAATTAGTTCAGTTCTTCAAAGAACATCCACGTCTATGTCTATAAAACAACACATTTGATAAATACAATGAAAAATCATTTTAGCAACACTTCAATGTAGATTCATGGAGAACTTTTAAAGCACTATACATACAATGATGATGAATTTAACCCTTTGAGTGCCAGAGGGGTATCCAACGCATTGCTTTGCAATGCGTTAGATACCCCTTTGGCACTCAAAAGGGTTCAGAGACTGGGGAAAATATTAGTCTTTATAGTTACTCAATTGCTGATCATCTCCTTTTTGAATTCTAATATATATCGAAGCTCTCAAGCAACCCTACAGAAGAAGAATTCTTGGAAGAGAATGAAGATTTCTTTAAGAGTCATTAAGCAATCCCCTCCCTAAGTGAGAGGAGTGCACGGGTCATGTCAGGGCCCTCGAATCTACTTTGCCTTTGCCAGTCTGCTAATGACACTGGAAATATGCTAAGAAGCTGCCTGCAAGGAGCCTTTCTAATACGGTCACTTCCTGGGACCTCAAAGAAGCTTTAATTGCAGAGCTTTGGAGACAGCAGGTGTGCATGTCATGTCTAATCAGAGATTTGGGTGTGCTTGACAGCTCAGCCGAAGATGGGTCTCTCTCATTCTCACTCCACACGCATGCCCTGAAACCCCCGCCTCCTTCCTAACTTTTCACTCATTGCACACCTGTCACATTGATTATGAGAATGAGTTTCTCCTACTGCAATAAAGAGAAGAAAATCCTCTTTTTTCATAATTTTGCTCTTCTTCATATGGTTCATGAGGGGATTAAGAAACACAATCCTCCTATAGCTACTATAACAAGCTTTTCCAGATTATTCTCTATTTGGATATAATGATCGTGTGATAAATAATTAGGCAACTATTACAGGGAGAGTGTGGATAATCTTATAGCATGCCATTATCTTATCATATTTTATCACTCACTGAATATATTTGCACACATGAATTCTCAAATGAAAAGAGAAAAATAATATATATTTTATACAATAATGACAGTATATGACATGAGTTTTATGATATATATATATATATATATATATAATTACACACTTTCAGACAGTTCATGCTCTGAAGAGCTTACAATCTAATTTTAATATACACTGAGAGCACAGAAAACTAAAGTGACTTTTCCCAAGGGCTCAAGGGTCTATGAAATATTGATTTTAAATTCATTTTTGCTTTATATATTCTTCAGTAATTGTAACACACTTTTAATTCAAAAAAGTGTAATACGGGTTAAGGATAAATATTTCATTTGGTACGTTTCAATGGGAAATGCTCAATGTAATGAAAACTGTCATGAGCAATAATCAAAGGCGCTATTTATAGTATAATTTTGGATAAAAGCGAATGGCAATATTGATTATTTGCATTTTTTAAAATATTCTATTAACTCATTGGATTCCAACATCCAATGGGTTAATTGGCAAACTATAGATAAAGCTAATTATTGCTGAATGCAAAACGTTTCATTGCTTACTATTAGTGATGATCAAGCACCCCGATGCTCGGGTGTTCGGGTGCTCTGGCCGAGCGCCCCCGGAGGCTCGAGTGCTCGGCTGAGCACCCGAGCCCCATTGAAGTCAATGGGAGGACTCGAGCATTACACCAGGCACCCCCTGCTCTGATGAGGGGAGGGTGCCTGGTTCATAGGAAAAGGTCAGAAAATTATATATATATATATATATATCAGAGTACTTATGGCATTGAAGAGAACTGAGTAAGAAAATGTATATCTTATGGGGATTTTCCTGCTCAGATTTCCCATTCATAAATTATTAAAGAGCAAACTTTTTTTTTCTTCATTAAACTGCAGTTTTCTGTTGTGATCACCAGGTGATGTTATTCCCATAATTTACTATGAAGAGCTATAGTCTGTGACTCAAGTTTTCCCATATAGTAAAAACCAAAACCACTTAGGCCCATATTGATAAAAAGCAAACTTGAGTTATTATGTAGTAAACCAACGGCGACATAGGGGACAAACATAGATTCCTGTTAAATGAAATTGTATTTTTAACCCATTGAATGCTAAAGAATCTTGTACTAGAGACCTCTTTAACATTCAAGGGGTTAAAAGGCTCTATTCAATTACACGGCAATCTAGGAATTTTCGTTTGTCCCCTATTGAACAATTGATTTAATACCAGTTTGCTATATATATATATATATATATATATATATATATATAAGTTGAACAGCCCGTTACACGGGCCACAGTGCCACTGTCACCCGGTCGCGGGGCAGTCACGCGTGAGACTGCCCGCACCGAGGCTGATACAGAGCTGGACGCTCCTTCGGAGCGCCCAGCTCTGTATCAGCCACTGCACAGGCAGACTCTACTGCGAATGACTGCAGCACACGCAGCAGTGTCTACTGCGCATGTCGTGCGTTACACACGAATTAACGAATTATTATATAGGATAGGCATTAATCCCTAAAGGGGGAATATGTAAATAGTTGTAACTAAAAGGTGTGCATATCTATAACTATATACTCTTACGATACATCAGATTATATAGACTCAAAAAAGTCTGAAAGTACACAAAAGGCAATGGTAAAACCACATAAATACCCTGAAGTATAAACCTCCTCCCATTTACACACAACATCCAGTTTAAGCTCATAACCATATACTAATTTGAGCTTCTCTAGATGGACATTTATTTTCCTATTCAATTATCTCTTCAAGAAAGCAAAAATAGAGAGGATTTAGCAATACTACAATATTCTACGTAATTACTACAAATCTTCTTACAGTATCTCCACCCTCTGTAGCTTATAGTGATCTTCTCTGGTGTCACCATAGCATATATGGCTCTTCTTTTCTCAAACGTCGACGAGAAAAGAGTGGACAGTAGAGTAACCCTATTAAATGGATAATCTCATGTGTTCCCGAAAATCATGTTTACATGGTAAAAAAAAATATTCTGAGCAATGTCATTTTATTTTATTAAAGTGTTAGTAATGTCCCAAATACATTTTTAATAGACTTGTAGAGGCTAAAAAAAGAATCTCATTGCCACAAACTCCATCTCTCAAACTGCTATGGTTTGAGAGAAATTCACAATCAAAGTTCCCCCTCACCTCCCCTTCTCCTGACGTCAGTGTCTAGCTGAAAGCTGGAGATCCCAGGCCGAGTATCAGCCGGCGGTTCTGCAGCAGAGCTGAAATCTCGTTATTAGAAAATAATTACTTAATTGGAAAGGTCTACCAAGTGTGCCTTGTTTGCAAGCACACTTTGTAGACCGTTCCTATGAAGTAGTTCTTTTCTAATAACGATATTTCGGCTCTGCTAACAAGCCTCATCGTGTCGGCCGACACGAATCTCCTTCTGTCAGCTTATCAGCTGACATCAAGAGAAGGGGAGGGAAGGGGGAACGTTGATTGCCAATATCTCTCAAACCATAGAGGTTTGAGAGATGGGGTTTGTGGCAATTAGATTCTTTTTTAGCCTCTACAAATCTATTAAAATTTTTGGGGGGACATTACTAACACTTTAACCTCAGCGATGTATATAATTTTGCAGATGACAACTAAAAAACAAAATAAAGAAATAAAGATACTCACAATAGTGTGACTTTGCAAAATTGAGGATATGACTAAGTTGATCAGGCCTATAGTTACTAAAGCCTCTAATGTGTTATCCACCATCAAGCCATGTTGGTTCTATCCTCAACAAATCCACGGGCCCAGAGTAACCGTGGTGTATATAAACACAGAAAAGAGTATATAGTGTATGCTAGCAATTTCATATAAAAATAAACTCACAGGGGGATATTTATAAAACAACGTTCTTGGCACTTTTTAAAGAATTGTCGTTCAGTCATGGCAACCAAGACATTGGCAGGTCAGATTTATAAATGAGTAACGGCATCTTTATAAATATGGCATTAATAAGTTTATGTTAATACCTGGAACAGTTAAGGACAGACTATACCTGACGTTAAGATTCTGGCAAAAATTCTGTCGCAAAATTGTCACAGTTAGCAATATTTCCTAATAAATTTGCTTCTCCAGAAATCTACCCAGCTCTACCGTCACTTTTCCAGAAACACAACTACGTGACGAATAGGCTTCCAAAACTGGCGCAACCGTCTTTTTAGATGACGACCTTCATTTTTAGGCTACTTTTACTCCGCATTTTGTCATAACTCCAGGTTTATAAATCTCCCTCACAGAGTCTCATTTCATCTTTACAGAAATCCACTGTGATGTACAGAACATATTCTCAGGCTCTCTCTTCATACTTGAGGGTGTATCCTTTGAGTTAGCTGCGTATCACTGGTTTTCACAGGCCACCCAGTATCTTGTGTAAAACAAGGCTCAGTAAAAGGTGTCTGTAGCTTGTGATGGAGCTGCATCATTTCTATAAATTAATTTTCCATGTCGCTTTGAGCGAGCAGAAAAGTCGTAGTACAAACTAGGCAGTTGCAATCAAGGCCAGATTTCCCAATAGACACAGTAGGCAGTTGCCTAGAGTTCCAAATTTTGAGATTCGCCTCACCTGTGCTGGCCACTTCCAATATTCTAAATGTGGGGTATGGCCAGAGAAATCTCAATATTCCTGCACCAGATTTAAATACTGTTGCAGGCTATTATGTAACCCCTTGGATATTGATAATGTCTCCAGCAACAAAGGGATTAAAGCTGGGTTTTTGTCCTTGCTTGTAATAGGCTAAGGGTATTTTCTGTTCCAGGAAATAATAGGTGTGGCTGGGGGTGGGATCATGTGAGAAATGGGACGTGTGACTAAGGGTGACTTGAGTGCCTTGCCTGGGGGCACCTGGAATGTAAATCTGTCCCTGGTTACGATGTACTTTGGTGGCACTCTGGGCTGGTTGGGCTGATGGACAACCAACTAGTGATTACCCATGACATAGACGAAAGGCAGGTGCAACAAATAAAAAATCAATCAGAATTGTATTAGGACATCTCTGGTCTTGTTTTTTTACTTCCCACAGAAATCTCAAGAAATTGAGAAGTATGAATTTGAGATTAATGAATCTGTATTCTCAGATTAACCCCTTAACAACCGCTGACATGCCAGGACCATCACCATTTTTTCCCCTTAAGGACCGGTGATGGTCCTGGAACGTCACGCACTTTGTGCTAACAGCGTTCCTGCAGGAGCTCTGTAAGGACTAGCGGGGTCTAAAATTGACTGCTCTCAGACCCCTGTTCGATGCACCGGTACACTTCATTGGTCACGTGTACAGGCACGCCGACAATGATCAAATAGGTCCTTAAGGGAAGATCACTTCCCGGACTGCTGGTCATTAAGAAAAGCATCTGAGGTTGAAGTGCTAAGATCTGAACAATTCTGGGTCACGGCAACTCAAGCCAACTACAAAAATTAAATGGGAGAGGTCTCTAACTCATTATTTCGGATACATGGGGTTAACCCTTTGAGAGCCGGAGATATTGTTGAATGCATTGCTTTGCAATGCTTTCAACGCCCCTCTGGCACTCAAAGGGTTAAAAACTCCATATAAGTCAATCTATATTTTTATTTTACATATGAAGTCCAGTTAATTTGCCCTAGAATTGCTCCAATCCTTTCTTTATTGTATGCCCCTCTTCCAGCATACAGTACATATGGAAGTCCATCAGTGTGCAGTGTGATAAATAAATGATAAACGTGTATGTGAGAGAGCTTGTAAAGTTTTATAGTTTTTCCTTTCCCAGGCTCCTTTTGCGTGTGCCGTTAAGTGCTGAATGTGAGTGCAGGGGATGGAATGTGCATCCAATCACCAATAAATCACTCGCTTCTGTGACACACTATCCTGCTCTGCATCTCCACTGTGGATTATGTCTAGAGATGTCTAACTTACATTTCACCCACTCAGCTACAACCGAGCTTGGATACAGAAGATCTGAATTATGTACATGGATATAAATGTTATTGTTATTGACGCTTTAACACTTGTAATGCATTTGATGACTCTTTGGCACTCGATGGGTTAATCTTTTCAGTGCCAAGAGAGGTCACCAATGCATTACAATATGTTGGTTTTATCCCTCTGGTACTGAAAGGATTAAAGGGGCACTATCAATTAAAAATAATGTTGTTGGTTTTGAAAGAGCTTTCAAAATCATCATCTATATGCTGTAGTAGCCATTTTTTGATGGAATAATAGCTTCTAAATTATTTAGATTTATAGATTATGCTAATTAAGGCATGTCAGGCAGACACTTCCTGTTCTATCCCAATGTTACCTCCTTCACTCATTGACACTGCTCGGCAATAGATTGCCCACCCCTCCTAGCACTGAAATGGTTATGTCAGGGAGTGCTAGGGGATAATGGGGCTGAGATGTTAAAGGGATAGTAATGTCCCAGAAAACTTTTTTTAGCATTTCGTAGTGCTTAAAAACTTGAATTGAATGCAAAAATGCATTATGGTTTGAGTGATATCGACTTTCAAAATTTGACGTTTCCTGCTGTCAGCTGTAAAGCTGACAGCAGGAGATCCGTGTCGGTCGACACGGAGGCTCTTCAGCAGAGCCGCAATCACATTTTTTAAAAAAAGAATGACTTCATTGGAATGGCCTACAACGTGTGTCTTGTTTGCAAGCACGCTTTGTAGGCCATTCCAATGAAATCATTCTTTTTAAAAAATGCGACAGCAGGAAACGTCAAACTTTGAATGCAGATACCTCTCAAACCATAGCGGTTTGAGAGATACATTTTTTTGTATTCAATTCAAGTTTTTAAGCTCTACACAATGTTAAAAAAAAATTCTGGGACATTACCATCCCTTTAAGCGCTACATGCTACATGGCTTACCCTAATTAGCATACTCAATAAATCTAAATAACTTAAAAACTTGTTTTTTAAGTAAAAATGTCTACTAAAACATGTTGGCAATTTTGAAAGCTCTTTTGAAATCCACAAAGTGTATAAGTAAAATAAGGGCACTCCTACTGCTGAGAGGTTTTCTATTCAAAAGCTATTACAGTTCAGACTTGGATTTTTTTTTTAGATGCAGTTTCTCAATGGCCTGAAATTGTACAGTGGTGCTGTTGCTACACCAGCCTATGGAGGATTATGGTCAGCTGGCCAGAGCTGTCCGTAGGATGGTGAAGTAACAGTGCTACTAACATTTAACCCTTTGAGTGCTCTGCAATGCATTACGTACCCCTCTCGCACTCAAATGGTTAACCCTTTGAGTGCCAGAATAGTACGCAATGCATTGCTTTGCATAGCGTTAAAATATTGCATCTAAAAAAATTCAAGTTTGAGCTGTAGTATCTTTTGAATAAACCATCTCTCAGCAGTGGGAGTGTTTACTCAGGAGAATAAACTCTACAATATATATTTTTATATATTAAGTGTTACTATCCCTTTAATGGATTAATATTATTATCCTTTATTTGTTAGCCCAAACATATTCCACAGTTCTGTACAAGAATGGAGAGAAAAAAACAAAACGGGGTTTGCATTTGGATAGTTTATATGGAGGAGCGCAGGTTTGTTTTTTGTTTTAGGCTTTGGCCTAACTTTTGGGAGCCTGGAGAACTCCGTCATTCTTTGCTGCTATCTATATTTTTTCACTCGGGTTCTCATTTTATATTTGTCTATTACATATCATTGTAATGGTATATTTCTCTTTCTCATTCTAGCTGCTTTCTCACAAATATTCTACCAACTGGCTGGCAATTCAAGTGGCAGGAGGTGCTTACACCCAATAGCACTTACTCCTTCCTCTAGACTGTAAGTTTTCACGATCAGGGTCCTCTGATCCTTCTGCTCTCCACATTTGATTTGTACTATTTAAAGGGATAGTAATATTGCATAATAAAAGCAGCTCTAATTAATCATCATAGTATTTGGACTTTGGAGAGTGTTATTTCAGTTCTGTCAGAGTTGTAGTTCAAGAGTAATTCAATGACAAAGTCTTCCCCTCCCGCCCCTTTTACTGATGTAACACTGCTCAGCCAGATCAGAATGGAGGTGCCCAGGTAGATTTCAGAGAGGGACAATCTTTAATTAAGATAAGGGAAAAAGCTGAAAAATTTGTCAAGGGGGGCAGGACTTTCATTGTTCTCATAGGAAGAAGATTGTCCCCTGCTGTTACCTGTCTGGTCTACGGACTGCATTCCACATCTGAGAAGAGGTGGCTTACACTAGGTAAAAGGGGCAGGAGGGGAAACTTTGCTTGTGAATCTCTCTCAAACCAAAAAAGTATTTAGAGATAAGACTTATATCATTCTTCATGTTTTTTCAATGCCTACAAAATAAAATAAAGATAAAACGAAGTATTACTATCCCTTTAATGTCCCTGTATGTCTATTCCCTATTGTACAGTGCTGCAGAATTAGTTAGCGCTATATAAATAAATAATAATAATAATATATAATTTCACAAGTATAAATATTCTACACTTCAAATTAATTTGCACATTTGCTTCCACTTGCATAGAGTTTTTTAAAGGCAGAGTATTTGGCCTACTGTTTGGGCTTGCGTGGTCTATGTCTTTTTACAATTAAAGCAATGTACAAACCTCATGTGACTTGTGGGGGTGGATGGATAGGTCTTATAAAGGACACTAATAGAGCTCTGGTCTTCATGGCCTCCCACCCACTCTCTGCAGGCCACCATAGTTTGTAAGCAGGGGAGTCTTATCATAAAGGTATTAGAAATTGTTGTTTTTAAAATGTGTCAAATGTTTTTAATTAAGCAAACAAGTTATTAACAAGAAATCCTCAGGGACATTTTTTAACATAGATAGGGATGTCTGTGTGTATTAGATTAGGACTTGCCAGATATTGGGGTACCTTTTTGTGGTGGGTGAGCTTAAACATATTTGGCCAAACCATGTAATGAAAACCTCAAGTTTATTAAAGTGCTATAATATATGCTTTACACAGGGTTCACATTTGGATAGTTTATATGGAGGAGCACTGTTTTGTTTTGTTTTGTTTTTGTTTTAGCTATTTACTAAATAGCAAATGGCTGAAAGCACCAATTCATCAATCACTGAGTTCTGGGTAGATCTGCCATTCCCAGGCTGGTGGATCCCATAGAAATCCTATATAATAATTTGCTAATGTATGTTTGTCAGAAGCTGTCATGCTCAGTACAGATGGCTATGCGTGCTGCAGTCATGCACAGTAGAGACTGCCCGTGCCGCAGCTGATAACGGAGCACCCAGTCTCTATTGTGCATGACTGCACGGGGCGTACACGGGCTCTTGCACTAGTGTATGTATAATATATAAGTGGATATAATCAATAAATCCAGTGGAACAACTGCTTTTCCATTAATATCATTATAAATGGATAGATGGATAAACAGACAAACAGAACACTAGATAGATAGACAGAAAGATAGATAGATATTAGATAGATAGATAGATAGATAGATAGATAGATAGATAGACAGAACTGTAACATAGGGACCAAAAATAAATAAATAAATTGGGATTTGTTTAAATGGTGTTTTAACCCTTTGAATTCTAGAGAGGTCTCCAATGCATTGTGAAGCGATGTGTTGCAGACGTCTCCAGCATTCAAGGGGTTAAATTCTCTGCTTGAGTCAAAGGGAATCTGCATTGTCCCCTATAGTACAGTTGTTCTGCCCTAAAATTACTCCACATTTCCTTGTGTCATACAATTGAAGAGCATTGTACTCCTGTAGGTATAGTTCCCCTTTCAGTGAACTCTAACTGGGAGTGAACCTGCCAAATTATTCTGGGAAGTGCATGCAGAGCAGGGGATGAACTTAGATGCGGTTCTGCAGCACCTGCTGATGTCTAAAGAGATCAGACAAACAGATCACATCTCTAAGTAGCCATTTATCCAAAGCTGAAGTGATGGCTGATCTGAACTGAAAATAAATCCACTGGCCCCCAAGGCTGAGAGATCATCCATATTTTAGATGTCAGTTTTACAAACAGACCAAGAATTATGGATTCAGCAGCAAGAAAAGACTTTGTCATATCAGAAGGTGTTTCACTGCTGCTTGCTTTTCTGTCTCTTCTTTAGAGGGGTACCTGCTGGGATACAGTTGAACATAGAGGGGAGCTTTCTGCCACAGCTTGAGACTGTCTTTGTGTAATTAACCTCAATGCCAATCCCCCGGTGGAAGCTGCCAGGCAGATCAAAGCACTCACATCTTTGTCTGCAGAGCAGCAGCTTCAGGAAAGGAAGCAAGCAGGAATGAAACTCAGAGGCACACATCTACTTGATAAAAGTGAGGTGTACAGTTCTTAGAGGCTGATTTAATAAGACGAAGTGGACCAATTCTGGGGAAACCAACTACACCACAAGGGCTTAATAAAGAAGTATCTTTGAATTAAAAGGCCATTTTAACTCCATGAATTCTAGCAAGGTGTCCAACATACTGTTTCTCGATATGTGGGAATTGGAAATCTCTCTAGCATTCAAGAATCAAGATGTGGAAAGCAAGAATTAAATCAAGAAAATTTTGGGAAAATTTGGAGGACTTTTATTTTCACCCTTTTGCACAGTTGGTTTAACCCAGAATTATTTTCTTTCTAGTAATTGAGGACCCTGGTGAAAAATAATTTTCAGACCCCCAATTCCCTGCAAACTACAAAGAGAGTCTAAATATTTGCTACTGTCAGCATTTTGAATGGTCCCCTAAAATCGCCTGTTCCCCCCAGTGCTTTCTACCTACAGCACCAATGGTAGTTTAGATAGATGTGGACGAGGACCTCCTATTATGGATCATCAACAATTACTGTATATAGTGAGTAAATTAAAATATTGAATGGATATAGACCAAATACTATTAAACAAATATATGCCAAGCACGTATCTGTAAAGAGAGATAAATAGAACGTGATATACCAGTCCTTAATCTGTGATGCTGTGAGGGTATAAGCACAAAAGGTATTGGAGTCTGATAGGTTGTAAAAGCCCTGCTGGAGACCCCTACATGGACCAGACACACCAGATGAAATAAAAGATGTACTTTGAAAGCCCGACCTGGCTCCTGTGACAACCCTCTTGCTGCACCATATGCGTATGATAAGAAGAAGGAGACATCAAGGACTTAATGTGATAAATCACCCTAAAAAAGATACAGCTGATCTAAAAGTGAATCTGTAAAGTGGTTATAACCCAATGTGGCCCCGCAAAGGACCATACTCACCAGATGGAATCAGCGTATAGGTGTTACAAGCCCGACCTGCCCATAATTCTCCAAAGTACTGAGGAGTGTGACTAATAATGATTTCTTTATTGTAGACAAATACCACTACGCGTTTCATGGCTCTCCGTCCACTTCGTCAGGGGTTATACATCATGCAAAGTACAGCATCAATTTTTGCATTTAGTTCATACATTTAAATACCAATGGTAGTTTACCTTAGAGGATGATTTAAAGTGATAGTAATGTTTCACAAAAAAAACAGCTCCTATAGAAGCTTCTTAGTATTTGGGCCATGGAGAGTGTTATTTCAATACTGTCAGATTTGTAGTTCAATAGTAATTGAATGATAAAATATCCCCCTCCCGCCCCTTTTACCTAGTGTAAGCCACCTCTTCTCAGATGTGGAATCTGGTCCTGGGACCAGACAGCTCACTGCAAGGAATAATCTTCTTACTGTGAGCATAAGGAAAACCCTGCCCCCCTCCCACTGACAAGTTTTTCAGGTTTTTCCTTATGCTCACTGAAGATTATCCCTCTCTGCAATCCATCCAGACAGTCTTGCTGCTCTGAGGTGGGCAGTGTTACATCAGCAAAAGGGGTGGGAGGAGGATAATTTATCATTCAATTACTCTTGAGCTACACTCTGACAGTATTGAAATAACACTCCCCATGGCCCAAATACTATGAAGATTAATTTGAGCTGCTTTTTTTGTGAAACATTTGATCACTTTAATATGACAACTAGATCAACTTTGGATCAAACTAGATAAACTATAGGAGACAAATAAAATTCCCTAATTCCCCATTGATTTAAATGAAGCTTGAAAGACCTCGAATTCTTGAGCTGTCACCATTGCATTTGTCCATCCCATACCTTAAAAGATTTCTTCAATGGGACATATACAAAGGAATCTGACTACTGTTCAATCCTTCATATTCTTCTCTATCATTCAAATGGTGAAATGCCTCTTGTCTCTTGTATTGGGAAGATATGACAGAGAGGGCTTTTTTTTAACCCACAGATAGATATCTTGCATGAATTGGTTCTCGTAACACAGATATTTAATCCTTAACTAATTTGATGAAAATATCAATACTAGAACCTTTGGGCCTTTTCTGGCTTAAAGATGACTTGTAGTGGATTATTGACAGCATCAGTTTATTCATCCAACAGATCACATAATCCTGTAAATATTCCCATAATACAATTATCCTTTGATTGTGTATATTCACTTGCACCATTCCCAACCTTGCAATTACTACAGTCATAGAAAATAATGTTTTGAGGTTTATATTGCATGATGACCTATACACATCTACTATAAAATCAAGTTGATTAAATGCCTTAGGTAGAAAAAAGAATCCCCTAACGGAGGAGAAAGATAGGCAGCGCTCTATAACCATGGATCCATTTTCCGTGGAAGGGAATTTGAACAGTCTCTACAAACTACTTTCTTCATGGAGCAATTTATATTAGGACAGGAGTGGACATTGACTGTTTGGTAAGGCCGGTATCACCGGCAATACTCCCTTATATCTACACCAGCGATATTAACATCAGATCTAGCTATTGATATATCATTTTTCCATATGGATATTTACAGCATTTAAGAACTTTTAGCTTATTAATATTTGATATTATTGTCATTTTTATATTATATATTATTATCTTTTATTAATTTTTCATTACACAGTCAGAGATTTGTGTGTTATTTGTGTATCAGTCTTAGCCAGGGAGAGCTGAGGATAGGAAGGGAAAGTCAGTGTAGGGAGAAAAAAAGCAAATTTGTGAAAAAAAAAGAACCAAAAGTCCTTTTTAGGACTACTGTGTGTGGGGGCAGCAGTTTATTTTGTGTGGGGGGAAAAAAAAAAAAAAAAAAAAAAATGTCATATATTCTGTTTAGTGTGCAAAGTTGCAGATTAGAGCACATTCTGTTTAGTGTGCAAAGTTGCAGATTAGAGCACATTCTGTTTAGTGTGCAAAGTTGCAGATTAGAGCACATTCTGTTTAGTGTGCAAAGTTGCAGATTAGAGCACATTCTGTTAAGTCTTCAAACTAAAATATCAAAGTCACATATTCCATTCAGTGTGCGTCACCGCAGTTTAGCAGCATATTCTATGTACTCTGCACAGTTGCAGAATAGGAAGAAATACTGTTAAGTCTTCAAACTAAAATATCAAAGTCACATATTCCATTCAGTGTGCGTCACCGCAGTTTAGCAGCATATTCTGTGTACTCTGCACAGTTGCAGAATAGGAAGAAATACTGTTAAGTCTTCAAACTAAAATATCAAAGTCACATATTCCATTCAGTGTGCTTCGCCGCAGTTTAGCAGCCTATTCTGTGTACTCTGCACAGTTGCAGAATAGGAAGAAATACTGTTAAGTCTTCAAACTAAAATATCAAAGTCACATATTCCATTCAGTGTGCGTCACCGCAGTTTAGCAGCCTATTCTGTGTACTCTGCACAGTTGCAGAATAGGAAGAAATACTGTTAAGTCTTCAAACTAAAATATCAAAGTCACATATTCCATTCAGTGTGCGTCACCGCAGTTTAGCAGCATATTCTGTGTACTCTGCACAGTTGCAGAATAGGAAGAAATACTGTTAAGTCTTCAAACTAAAATATCAAAGTCACATATTCCATTCAGTGTGCGTCACCGCAGTTTAGCAGCCTATTCTGTGTACTCTGCACAGTTGCAGAATAGGAAGAAATACTGTTAAGTCTTCAAACTAAAATATCAAAGTCACATATTCCATTCAGTGTGCGTCACCGCAGTTTAGCAGCATATTCTGTGTACTCTGCACAGTTGCAGAATAGGAAGAAATACTGTTAAGTCTTCAAACTAAAATATCAAAGTCACATATTCCATTCAGTGTGCGTCACCGCAGTTTAGCAGCCTATTCTGTGTACTCTGCACAGTTGCAGAATAGGAAGAAATACTGTTAAGTCTTCAAACTAAAATATCAAAGTCACATATTCCATTCAGTGTGCTTCGCCGCAGTTTAGCAGCCTATTCTGTGTACTCTGCACAGTTGCAGAATAGGAAGAAATACTGTTAAGTCTTCAAACTAAAATATCAAAGTCACATATTCCATTCAGTGTGCGTCACCGCAATTTAGCAGCATATTCTGTGTACTCTGCACAGTTGCAGAATAGGAAGAAATACTGTTAAGTCTTCAAACTAAAATATCAAAGTCACATATTCCATTCAGTGTGCTTCGCCGCAGTTTAGCAGCATATTCTGTGTACTCTGCACAGTTGCAGAATAGGAAGAAATACTGTTAAGTCTTCAAACTCAAATATCAAAGTCACATATTCCATTCAGTGTGCTTCGCCGCAGTTTAGCAGCATATTCTGTGTACTCTGCACAGTTGCAGAATAGGAAGAAATACTGTTAAGTCTTCAAACTCAAATATCAAAGTCACATATTCCATTCAGTGTGCTTCGCCGCAATTTAGCAGCCTATTCTGTGTACTCTGCACAGTTGCAGAATAGGAAGAAATACTGTTAAGTCTTCAAACTCAAATATCAAAGTCACATATTCCGTGTAAGATGAAGAAGGCGGGTAAAAAGGGACGGGGAAGTGGACGTGATCCTGATAGTTCAGAGCGCGGGTCAGGACGCGGAGAAACTGTGCCTGGTGCCAGAGCACAAGAAAGAAAGACATCCACCATACCTAGCTTCATGTCTCATTTTACAGGGCGTCGCAGGACATCACTCTCGAGGTCCGACCACTGCGAACAGGTGGTCGGTTGGATGTCAGCTGATACTGCTTCCAGTCGGTTAAGCACCACCCTGTCTTCCACCAAGTCCACTCTCAGTAGCCAAGAGTCTGGTCAACATAATCCTCACTCTGATCATCCTTCCTCCCACCATAGACGGTCTGGTCAAAGAAGTGATCCCACACTGGGATATAGTGAGGAGCTCGTCTCATCACCAATCCTTCATTTGACCCTCTCTCCAAGCACGCTTGCAGAGGAACATGACATCTTATGCCCTGATTCACAACCTCTAGAGGGTACCCAATCACAAGAAGATGACAGATGTGAACGGCATTTAAGGTCAAAGGAAGTAGTGGATGATGATGATGACGATGAGACACAGTTGCCATTAAATCAACCACTATTACTGTCTCAAGACCTTGTTGAGGAGGATGTTATACAGTTGTCAATGACTGAGTATGTGGTGGGATCAAGACATGAGGAGGATGATCAGAGTGAGGAAGTGGAGGAGGACTTGGTGGACGATGAGGTGACTGACCCCACCTGGGAAGGTGGAGAGCCGAGCGATGACAGCAGTCCTGAGGGTGAGCCATCTGCAGCACCGCAACAGGCTGGAAGAGGCAGTGGTGTGGCTACAGAAAGAAGGCGGACCGCACCAAACCGGCCCGCAAATGTTCCACGGAGCACCCCCTTGCGTAAATCTCTCTTGCCAAGGGCTAGGTGTTCCGCGGTATGGCGTTTTTTTAAGGAAAGTGCGGACGACAAAAGAATTGTAGTTTGCAACCTGTGCCACACCAGAATGAGCCGAGGCATGAACACTAGAAACCTCACCACCACCAGCATGATCCGACACATGGCATCCAAGCACCGTAATAAGTGGGAGGAACGCCTGGATCGCCCATCTGTGTCTGCAGGCCACACCACTGCCTCCTCTTCCCCTGTTTTCGGTGCCGGCCAATCGCCTGTCGAAGGCGCAGGCCCGCATACCTCCCGCCCTGCACCTGTACCATCTGAAGCACCATCAGCGACCACATCCACTTCCCTGTCCCAGCACAGCGTCCAAATGTCGTTACCCCAGGCATTTGAGCGCAAGCGAAAATACCCAGCCACCCACCCACAGGCCATAGCACTAACCTCACACCTTTCCAAATTACTGGCCATCGAAATGCTGCCATTTAGGCTTGTGGAGACTGAGTCCTTCCGCAGCCTGATGGCAGCAGCTGTCCCTCGGTACGCGGTCCCCAGCCGCCACTACTTTTCCCGGTGTGCCATCCCCGCATTACACCACCATGTGTCCCGTAACATCACCCGTGCCCTGACCAACGCAGTTACTGGGAAGGTCCACTTAACGACTGACACATGGACAAGTGCTTGTGGCCAGGGACGCTACATTTCCCTGACGGCACACTGGGTGAATGTCGTGGAGGCTGGGAGCGACTCGGACCCTGGGATGGCACGGGTGCTACCCACGCCGAGGATTGCGGGCCCTACCTCCATCAGGGTTTCCGCCAGCACCTACGTTATTGGCTCCTCCTCCTCCGTTTCCACCTCCGAATTCTCTACACGCAGCGCCACTCCCCCATCAGCCATTAGCTGGAAGCAGTGTAGCACTGCAGTGGGGAAGCGTCAACAGGCCGCGCTGAAGCTGATCTGCCTTGGGGACAAACAGCACACGGCCTCAGAGCTGTTGCAGGGGATTAGTCACCAGACCGAGCAGTGGCTCTCGCCACTCAACCTGCAACCAGGCATGGTTGTGTGTGATAATGGGCGTAACTTGGTGGCGGCTTTGGAGCTCGGCAAGCTCACACACGTACCATGCCTAGCGCATGTATTTAATTTAGTGGTTCAGCGATTTCTAAAAACCTACCCCAATGTGCATGATCTCTTGACCAAGGTGCGCCGCGTGTGTGCACATTTCCGTAAGTCATCTACAGCTTCGGCCGGCCTGTTGAAGCTGCAGCAGCGCTTATAATTGCCAGCTCACCGGCTGCTGTGTGACGTGAGCACGCGCTGGAACTCCACCTTCCACATGTTGGCCCGGCTTTGTGAGCAGCAGAGGGCAGTAGTGGAGTACCAGCTGTTACACGGTCGTCGCCTCTCCGTTCAACTTCCTGTAATCAGAAGTGAGGAGTGGGAATGGATGTCAGACCTCTGTGAGGTTTTACGCAATTTTGAGGAATCGACACAGATGGTGAGCGGCGATAACGCTATTATCAGTGTAACCATCCCACTTCTGTGTCTACTGAAACGCTCGCTGCTCACAATTAAAACTGACGCTTTGCATGTGGAAGAGGTGGAAATGCGGGAGGAAGAGCTTACACAAGGTGATAGCCAGAGCACCCTCACTTCGTCTTCTCAGCGACAATTGGAGGAGGTGGAGGAGGAGGAGGAGGAAGACACGGTTGCCTCCGCTACAGAGGGTAGCCATGGAACTTTAGTTCCATCTCTTCAGCGTGGGTGGGCAGAAGAGGAGGAAGAGGATGAGGAGATTGAGAGTCATCCTCCTGGTGAGGACAGCGAAATCTTGCCTGTTGGTACTCTGGCACACATGGCTGACTTTATGTTAGGCTGCCTTTCCCGTGACCCACGCGTTATACGCATTTTAGACAACACGGATTACTGGGTGTTCACCCTTCTGGACCCCCGCTACAAAGAGAATTTCTCATCTCTCATTCCTCCGGTGGAGAGGACAAGCAAAATGGTGCAATACCAGAAGGTTCTTGTCGAAAAATTGCTCCAAAATTTTCCATCTGACAACGCTGGCGGCAGAGTACGTGCTACCTTGGCCAACCGAGAAGGGGAGAAAAGGGGAGCACACAGCAGTTCCGAGAAAGGCAGGGCAACACTCTCCAAGGCGTGGGACACCTTCATGACACCCCGCCAGCACCCTCACCCTGATGCGCAGCCTAGTGTCACAAGGAGGGAAAAGTTTTGGAAGATGGTGAAGGAGTACGTAGCAGACAGTGTCAGCGTCCTCAATGATCCCTCTGTGCCTTACAACTACTGGGTGTCCAAGCTGGACACGTGGTATGAACTGGCACTCTACGCCTTGGAGGTGCTGGCCTGCCCTGCCGCCAGCGTTCTGTCTGAGCGGGTATTTAGTGCTGCTGGTGGCATCATAACAGATAAGCGTATCCGCCTTTCCACCGACAATGCTGATAGGTTGACACTTATAAAAATGAACAAGGCCTGGATTTCCCCTGACTTCTCCACTCCACTGGAGGAAAGCCCCGGGGGAACATAAACTCACTTTATATATGTTATTTACAATGATGGGAATACTCTGTATTCCCATTCACCCCTTCCACCCAAAAAACGGGTATATGGTTGACTCTTAATCTTCTCATCCTCCTCCTCCTCTTCCATATGCCCTGTGATATAATTTTTATATAGGGCCAGCTCACCAGCGGGCCCTGTTTGACAATTTTTATATAGGTCAGCTCACCAGCGGGCCTTCTCATATAATGTTTTATTGGGTCAGCTCTCTAGCGGGCCCTCTCATATAATGTTTTATAGCGTCAGCTCACTAGCGGGCCTTCGCATATAATGTTTAGGATGGTCAGCTCCGCAGCAGACCCTCACCCATAATGTTTTAGATGGTCGGCTCAGGGCACGTTTCCCTCTTAATCATGGCCCCAGTTCAGAAAATTCGAGGAAATTTTTGGGAGAATTTGCCTTTGCGCACGTTTCCCTCTTAATCATGGCCTCAGTTCAGAAAAATCTAGGAAATTTTTGGGAGAATTTGCCTCTGCGCACGTTTCCCTCTTAATCATGGCCTCACTTCAGAAAAATCGATGAAATTTTTTGCAGAATTTGCAGATGATATACAAGTAGTGTTGAGCGAGCGTGCTCGGCCGATGCTCGGATCGGCTCGAGCATCGCTCTGCTCGGCACATGGCGGTACTCGTCGAGTACCGCCATGTGCTCGCCCGCCATGTTCGGGTGGCGGGGATCTGTGCCGGAAGAGGCACAGATCCGAAGACGCTCCGCTGGACCACCAGGGACTGGAGGTACGGGGGCATTGCGGAGATGAAGGGGGCATTGCGGAGATGAAGGGGGACATTGTGGAAGAGGGGCATAGACTCTATGCCCCTCTTCCACAATGTCCCCCTTCATCTCCGCTATGCCCGTCTTCCACAATGTCCCCCTTCATCTCCGCTATGCCCCTCTTCCACAATGTGCCCCTTCATCTCCGCTATGCCCCTCTTCCACAATGTCCCCCTTCATCTCCTCTATGGCATAGAGGAGATGAAGGGGGACATTGTGGAAGAGGGGCATAGCGGAGATGAAGGGGCACATTGTGGAAGAGGGGCATAGCGGAGATGAAGGGGGACATTGTGGAAGACGGGCATAGCGGAGATGAAGGGGGCATAGCGGAGATGAAGGGGGACATTGCGGAGATGAAGGGGGCATTTGGAGATGAAGGGGGCATAGCGGAGATGAAGGGGGGCATTGACCAGGCACCCTCCCCTCATCAGAGCAGGGGGTGCCTGGTGAAATGCTCGTGTCGCCCCATGCTTTTCAATGGGGCTCGGGTGCTCGGCCGAGCACTCGAGCCTCAGGGGGTGCTCGGTCAGAGCACCCGAGCACCCGAGCATCGGGGTGCTCGCTCAACACTATATACAAGTAAATATACAGCAAATACTGTTTGGTAACAATTTTTCGCCTAAAGTCGTTTTTATTTTCCTTTTTGTGTGTTTTACGGTCAGTCTGTAAAAATGGCGTACTACGGGCGAAAGATCGTTCCCAGCAGCGATGTTGGAGTCCAAGATGCATCCAGACATCCTCCCTATGCTGTCCCTGAACCATTTCTGTGGTGTTTCCATCCTTTTCTGCCCTTTTCCTATGGACCAGGCACCCTCCCCTCATCAGAGCAGGGGGTGCCTAGTGTAATGCTCGAGTCCTCCCATTGACTTCAATGGGGCTCGGGTGCTCGGCCGAGCACTCGAGCCTCCGGGGGCGCTCGGTCAGAGCACCCGAACACCCGAGCATTGGGGTGCTCGCTCATCACTAATAGTAATGTTTCATAATAAAAACAGCTCTAATTAATCATCATAGTATTTGGACTTTGGAGAGTGTTATTTCAGTTGTATGTATGTATCTTTATTTATATGGCGCCACACAGTGTACGCAGCGCCTTACAATAGACATATGTTACAATAAATAAGAGGGGGGATGAAATAAGTGCGACATTCATAGAAACAATGGGAGAGAGGTCCCTGCCCCAAGGAGCTTACAGTCTAAATGGATAAAGGGAGACATACAATGGGGTAAGAGGGTGTTAAGTGCTGAGATTACAAGTGCTGAGTTTGGCCAAAGGCAGTGCATGGTCCTAGTGCTCCAGAAGATAAGACTTCAGGGTAGACTTAAAGACAGAGGGGGATTTTTCTAGGCGTAAGGAGAGGGGTATGGAGTTCCATAGGAATGGAGCAAAAAGCGAGAAAGGTTTGAGACGGGAGAGGGCAGAGGGTGTGGATGGTGCAACAAGAAGTGCATTGTGTGCTGAGCGAAGGAAGCGGCCAGGAACATAACAGGAGATGAGGGAAGATATGTAAGGAGGGGTAGCAGTGTGGAGAGCGTTAAAGGTGAGAAGAAGGACTTTGTAATTGATGCACTGCTGAATTGGGAGCCATGACAGATGTCTGAGAATTATGTGGGCAGGTTCAGTTTTTGGGGAGAGTGTGGTGATTCGTGCAGCTGAGTTTAAAACAGATTGCATAGGTGAAAGATAAGTAGCAGGGAGGCCAGTTAGTAGGATATTGCAATAGTCTAAGCGGGAAAGAATGAGGGCACGTATAAGAGTTTTAGTAGTTTGTTGGGAGAGGAACGGGCGGATTTTAGCAATGTTACGGAGAAAGAAGCGTTGTAGTTCAGGAGTGTCAGAGTTGTAGTTCAGGAGTTATTCAATGACAAAGTGTCCCCCTCCTGCCCCTTTTACTGATGTAACACTGCTCAGCCAAAGCAGAAGGAAGGTGCCCAGGTAGATTGCACAGAGGGACAATCTTCAATTAAGATAATGGAAAAACCTGAAAAGCTTGTCAAGGGGGGCAGGGCTTTCATTGTTTTCAAATAAAGAAGATTGTCCCCTTCTGTTATCTGTCTGGTCTTACAACCAGATTCACATCTGAGAAGAGATGGCTTACACTAGGTAAAAGGGGAGGGAGGGGAAACTTTGCTTGTGAATATCTCTCAAACCATAAAGGTTTGAGAGATAAGACTTATATCGTTCTTCATGTTTTTTTAATGCCTACAAAATAAAATAAAGTTAAAACAAAGTATTACTATCCCTTTAATGACAAATACATGTCTCAACTAGTAGTGGAATCAACTAGAAAAGAGGCCTTGCTTGACTTAGTTGCTGTAAACTGAGTCAAGTTGGTCTAAAATTGTAAGCGGGGTGACACAGGGTTCAGTCCTGAGCCAAATGGCTTTTTTACTTGTTAATGATCTAAAAGTGGCCCAGTGGGTATTAGGAGTAGTGTCTCAATCTTTTACTGATGACACCAAGATGTGTAAGGAAATACATGCAGAACAGGATGTTATTTGTCTGCAGAAAGATTTGGATAAACTGAGTAAATGTGCATAAAAGTGGCAGATGAGGTTTAATATAGATTTATTTAAAGTTATGCATTTGGGCTACAGAAACAAACATGCTACACATACACTAAACAGGAAACTATTTGATGAATCTTTGTTAGAGGAAAAATTAGTATTAGTATTGATAGACAATAGACTTCATAGCAGTGTGCAGTGTCACTGAGAGGGTAGTAGATACGTAGAGTAGAGTAGCCTACCAACAGAAGTGGTAGAGGTTAATACAGTGAGTTAATGTAAGCATGTGTGGCACTCTGTATATTAAATGAGTATTAAACTCATTGTACCCAAGAGAATATAGTATGCAGAAGCAAGTATTAAGCATTTTTTTATTGTTAGTATTGAAAATCCCATGACTGAATGGTCTATATATAGCTCTTTTGCTGCTGTTTTAACCTCCTACCAGCAGGTGGTGATCGCTAGGCTCTCAGACACAGTAACTGTACTTGGTATCATGTGTACACCTCAGTGGCTCAATAATCCTGAGGCAAACACTGAATGCTGTTGAGAGACAGAGTCCTAGAATGTCCAAACCTTTATGGTTTGAGAGATGAACGCTTCTAAAGTTGCCCTCTCCCTCCCCCTTCCCCATAGTCAGCATTCTAGCTGACTGAAAGGAAGAGAGTCGTACGACTTTCAAGTGGCTCTCCAGCACAGCCGGATCGCGTTACTAAAAAAGAAAACTTTCACTGAAATGGTCTTCTATGTGTGCTTGGCTTGCAAGCACACGTAGAAGACCGTTTTAGTGAAAGTTTTTTTTTAGTTAACACGATCGCGGCTCTGCTGCAGCCGCCTGATGATCTCTGACCAGATTTCCCTGAGTTAGCAAGAATGCTGACTATGGGGAAGGGGGAGGGAGAGGGCAACTTTAGAAGCGTTCATTTCTCAAACCATAAAGGTTTGAGAGATGATACTAGGGGCAATATGTTTTTTTTAAATAGTACTTTGCTATAGGGATTAGTAATACTTAAGTATTACTATCCCTTTAAGAAGAAGTCCAATAAGCCTACTAGAGCACCATTGACTACCATTACCACAACCTATCCATTTGAAATGGTATCCATCAACTTCTTCCATTTGGAGACATGTAAGCAAGGCTATGAATACATCCTAGTAGTCATGGAGCACTACACCCGGTTCGCCCAGGCCTATGCCACGAAGAACAAAGCCGTCAAGACTCTAGCTGAGAAGCTCTTCAATGTTTTTGCACTCAAGTTTGGGTTCCCAAGCAAGATCCACCATGATATGGGAAAAGAGTTTGAGAATCAGATGTTTACAAGGCTGAAAGAACTCTCGGGAGTATGTGGCTTTCATACAACACCATATCACCCTCAAGGAAATGGCCAAGTTGAAAGGTTCAACAGGACACTGTTATTCATGTTGACAAATCTGACAGACAAAGAGAAGACAGACTGGAAGAACTCATTGGGGAAAGTTGTTCACGCCTATAATTGCACACACAGTGAGGCTACAGGATACTCACCATATTACCTACTGTTTGGGAGATCCCAAAGACTTCCTATTGACCTTCTGTTCAATCGCACTGTTGAAGGAAAACAAGAAATGTATCAAGATTACATAACAAACTGGCAAAAGAAGATGAGTGAAGCATACCACATTGCATCCAAAACAGCCAACAAAGAGGCAACAAGAGGAAAAGTATACTATGATACAAAAATACATGGGAATAATTTACAACCTGGTGGTAGAGTGCTTGTTTGCAACTTAACTGAAAGAGGAGGACCTGGAAAAATTTGATCCTATTGGGAAGATAAAGTTCACATAGTTGTGCAAAGAAAAAGCAAAGAAAGCCCTGTCTTTGAAGTCAGACCTGAAAATGGAGGAGGTAGAAATAGAGTAATTCACAGAAATGTGTTAATGTCATGTGACCACTTACCACTGGAAAACCCTGAGGAGGTTGCAGACCAACCAAAGTCAAAGGGAAAGGATTCCCTGAAGGAGAAAAAGAAAGTAAAGCAAAAGACACTGCCTCAATGTAACCTGGATAGTGACTCAGATGAAGATTACCAACTAGTATATACATTCAAGCCTCTTGTACAGAAGAATTCTAGAAGTGGTGACTCAATTCTAAACCTGAAAGCTAGAGTTTTCCAACCTCAAGTCACCCAACAGCTAAATGAACTCCTACCGCCAGCTGATATAGAAGTACTGATACCGGTTGATGAAGATTTACAAGATGACAGACACAGTGAATGTGAAGATCAAGTTCCACAGCGAGCACTTGAAGTAGAACAGTCTTCTTATGAAGAACAAGAAAACCCTAGACAATCACCTAGATCATGTCCACAGAGCGAGAGATGCCAACCAATGATGTTAACTTATGAAACCTTAGGGCAACCTACTGTGATACAAAGAAAAGTACCTGTGAAGGACATTCACACAATACATTGTAGTTCAAGCTTTTGGAGACCATGGAATACAATGAATTTCCAAACCGCTTATTAAAGTGATACCTAGAGACTTGAAAGTTAAATACTACTGTTATAGACATCAGAGTGTACTGAGTGGTAACAGTGTTGTAAAAGTTTAATAATTTTTGAAGAGATATTATGTCAAATGTTTGAAAGCAATAATATGGTTGTATCAGACTAAGAGTAACTGTAGGCCATAAATTGAGTCTGATTACAATAAAGTGTAATGAAGAGAAACTGGTTTAAGTGAATAATGGTTCTTCAATTCTCTACTGAGAACTGAACATTGCAATAGCAAAATTATTATGGTCTAAGCTTAGAGTGCACCATGAGCTTAATCTGTGACCCTTGGTAGATAGTAAGAAGTGTAACTACCAGGTTTAGGATTTATTCCTGCGAATATTTGTATTTATTGATGTTTTGTTAAACAACATAACTTCTAAAACTGCCAGTTCTTATATTACATAGATCTAATGTGTTAGTCTTCAAAAATAGGAAATGTCTGTGGACATTTCATTTTGTGGGGGACAGTGTGGCACTCTGTGTATTAAATGGGTATTAAACTCATTGTACCCCAAGAGAATATAGTATGTACAAGCAAGAATTAAGCATTTTTTATTGTTAGTATTGAAAATCTCAGACACAGTAACTGTACTTGGTATCATGCGCACACCCCAATGGCTCAGTAATCCTGAGGCAAACAGTGAATGCAGTTAAGAGACAGGGTCCTAGAACACCCAGAGTAAAGCAGTATCATTTATATGTTTTCAGGTAGGCAGAAAAGCATTCAAGTGTAATAGTCAATGGGAAATGTTATTAAGGTCATTTAGATGTGAAATAATATTGTATGAAACAGAGTTTATTAAGACAGACCCCTGTGAAACAATTGCTGTAACAGGTCTTGTAAAATGTGTATTGTAGACTGCAGTAACTGTATTAATGTCTGTATAAGTTTATTCGCTCCATTAGCATATATGGGGACAGGTTAAGAAAGAAGAAGTAGAGTTAGTTTGTAAACAGGTTGTTAAATGTAACCGCTGCAGCCATGTGTTGTAAAGCAATAGAGACCTTATGTCCAAGCAACTCTGGTATCCAGAAGTAGTTTAAAATATGTTTTATTTGTGAGAAAGTCAAGCAGAATGTTATTGTTTGCTGCATATAATACATGTTCTGGGTAAAACTACAACAGAGATTTAAAGTGACATAGGATGTTTTCCAAAGAATATTTTATTATGTTGGATAGATTTGTTTAAGTCTAGATATGTTTGTACCAACTGTTTATGGCAAAGATAATGTATAATGAAGTTATATTATAATGTTATTAGTGTTGAGCGAGCACCCCGATGCTCGGGTGCTCGGGTGCTCTGACCGAGCACCCCCTGAGGCTCGAGTGCTCGGCCGAGCACCCGAGGGCCCCATTGAATAGAATGGGGCGACACGAGCATTACACCAGGCACCCCCTGCTCTGATGAGGGGAGGGTGCCTGGTCAATGCCCCCCTTCATCTCCGCAATGTCCCCCTTCATCTCCGCAATGTCCCCCTTCATCTCCTCTATGCCCCTCTTCCACAATGTCCCCCTTCATCTCCGCTATGCCCCTCTTCCACAATGTCCCCCTTCATCTCCTCTATGGCATAGAGGAGATGAAGGGGGACATTGTGGAAGAGGGGCATAGCGGAGATGAAGGGGGACATTGTGGAAGAGGGGCATAGAGGAGATGAAGGGGGACATTGTGGAAGAGGGGCATAGCGGAGATGAAGGGGGACATTGTGGAAGAGGGGCATAGCGGAGATGAAGGGGAACATTGTGGAAGAGGGGCATAGAGTCTATGCCCCTCTTCCACAATGTCCCCCTTCATCTCCGCTATGCCCCTCTTCCACAATGTCCCCCTTCATCTCCACACTGTCCCCCTTCATCTCCGCAATGCCCCCGTACCTCCAGTCCCTGGTGGTCCAGCGGAGCGTCTTCAGATCTGTGCCTCCTCCGGCACAGATCCCCGCCACCCGAACATGGCGGGCGAGCACATGGCGGTACTCGACGAGTACCGCCATGTGCCGAGCAGAGCGATGCTCGAGCCGATCCGAGCATCGGCCGAGCATGCTCGCTCAACACTAAATGTTATATATAATCAGTGGCTCTGTAATCCTTAGGCAACCACTGAATGCACTTGAGAGACAGAGTCCTAGAACGCCCAGAGTAAAGCAGTACCATTTATCTGTTTTCAGATAAAGACCACAAAATAAATGTGTTGCACCAGAACAAGCTCCGTCTTTTTATTCTAAAAATGCAACACGTGCATGGGATAGAAATAAGGCTGTCCTGAACATAAGACAACACCAAGGACCAAATAAGGTTTGAGGTTTTTACAGTAGGAAAATGGAAAGACTAGATGGGCTGAATGGTTCTTATCTGCCGTCAAATTCTATGTTTCTATGACGGTCCTGATACGTCATGGAATTCAAGGCTCCCCGTGCAACTGCATGCTATTTGTGGAGCACTGAATCGATTCCTGTAAAAAAATAAAAATGCCCCGTGGTCCTTAACTTCCAGCCTCTGAAGGGGCTAACCTCTTGAATGTCTAAGAGGTCTCTAATGCACTATGAAGCAATGTGTTGGAAACTTCTCTAAAATTCAGTGGATTGGAAGACCCATTTAAGTACATGAGAATTCACAGAATTTGGTATTTTGGTAGGCCTCAAAATGGCTACATTTTTCAGTTGTTCAAACTGCACATCATTTCTTATTTCAGTGGCTGGTTTGTAAAGAGGGTGAGTTTCTTTCAAGAAAATGACAACAAAGCTATGGGGTAATCAGGTCTTTTTCTGTAGAAAAGAAGAGAATCAGTAGCAAAATCAATAACTAAACCTACAGAGGAACATGATTTGTCTAAGAGGGTGGAAAAATCTTTGCTGCAGCTGGCTCACTTGGTAATCTATTATTAATGACGGAGTTTTCAGGATTCACAGAAGATCAGCAACACAGCAAGTTAAAAGGGCAATACTGGAACATTGACCGTATTTCTCTTATAGCATTTGCTAGCATAACATTAGGAATAATATTGATAAAGCAGGATAACTAGCAATTGCAATTACAGTCATAGAGCTTTAATTATCATATAACTTTAGCCAAATGGATCGGGTTTCCCATTAGGAAAACTAGGGTACCGAATTGAGAGGAATGTCTTAGATGTGTTGGCTATGCTCTCTATGCTGAGTTGTGGGCGTGTCACCACCTGTGCTATCCCAGTGACCCTGCATTAGATAACCAGTCTATTACCAGGAATAGGTAATGTTTGCCCTTAAATAACACTAAGGGTATCTTCAAACAGGCTATACCAATAATGTGAAACTGGGTTTGTGATGTTGGTCATTGTGAAAGGTTGTGTCCTGGGTGACCGTGCTTTTCAGATGAGCTATTATCATTCATGTGAATGCACCAGCATGCTGTAACTTTATTGTGTTCATACAGAAACACCGTGAAGTTGCAGCAAAGAATGTCTGCATAGCAACCTATGCCTGTTGACCTTTCACAAGAGCATTGTTGGAGACTGCCAATACTCGTTACAACGTCCACTAACCTATATGGGCATCAGTGAATATTCTTATTTAATCCAAAAAGAATGATGGTAAAGGACACAAGATTTCGAAATGACGCAGGCAGATGGAGCTTCTCAGCATGAAACTGCATAATATTGCAGCTCTCTCTGAGCACAGCACGAAAGGAACAAAACTACATCTTTCTTTTACATTTTACAGAAAAACAGTCATTTAGAATAAGTTACAAGTGCACTAAACAGAGGTACAAGAGTTGAGGAAATGACAAGTCCACTTTAATTGCAGAAACATTGGTTTGAGAGGGCATTGTCAGACCTCATATCATATATTAGGGCAAATGATGTTAAATTGCAAAATTGTGAAGCTCACATCTTATATAATAATTTGCTAGGATGTTTGTCAGAAGCCGCCATGCGCAGTGCAGACTGCGCACCTTCGGGCAGTCTCTACTGTGCATGATTGCTTCACGTGAGTGAGGCGACGGAAGACTGCATCGCATGGAGCAGCGAGGTAGCGGCCGCGTAACATTACCCAGACCTTGGCCCATGTACATCGGCTTTTACACTAGTCAGGTAATAATCATATCTGTAACTTTCATTGTAGAATATGAACATTTCCCAACAGATTTAAGCTCGACAGAGGCGTACTTAAAGGGATAGTAATATTTCACAAAAACAGCAGCTCCAATTAATCTTCATAGTATTTGGGCCATGGAGAGTGTTATATCAGTACTGTCAGAATTGTAGTTCAAGAGTAATTGAAGGATAAAGTTTCCCCCTCCCTCCCCTTTTACCTAGTGTAAGCCATCTCTTCTCAGATGTGGAAGCTGGTTGTAAGACCAGACAGAAAACAGCAGGAGACAATCTTCTTCCTATGAGAACAATGAAAGCCCTGCCCCCCTTGACGGGTTTTTCAGGCTTTTCCCTTATCTTAATTGAAGATTGTCCCTCTCTGCAATCTACCTGGGCACCTCCCTTCTGATCTGGTTGAGCAGTGTTACATTAGTAAAAGGGGTGGGAGGGGGATACTTTGTCATTGAATTACTCTTGAACTACAACTCTGACAGAATTGAAATAACAATCTCCAAAGTCCAAATACTACGATTATTCAGTAGAGCTGCTTTTATTATGAAACATTACTATTAGTGTTGAGCGAGCGTGCTCGGCCGATGCTCGGATCGGCTCGAGCATCGCTCTGCTCGGCACATGGCGGTACTCGTACGAGTACCGCCATGTGCTCGCCCGACATGTTCGGGTGAAGGGGATCTGTGCCGGAAGAGGCACAGATCCGAAGACGCTCCGCTGGACCACCAGGGACTGGAGGTACGGGGGCATTGCGGAGATGAAGGGGGCATTGCGGAGATGAAGGGGGACATTGTGGAAGAGGGGCATAGACTCTATGCCCCTCTTCCACAATGTCCCCCTTCATCTCCGCTATGCCCCTCTTCCACAATGTCCCCCTTCATCTCCGCTATGCCCCTCTTCCACAATGTCCCCCTTCATCTCCTATGCCATAGAGGAGATGAAGGGGGACATTGTGGAAGAGGGGCATAGCGGAGATGAAGGGGGACATTGTGGAAGAGGGGCATAGAGTCTATGCCCCTCTTCCACAATGTCCCCCTTCATCTCCGCTATGCCCCTCTTCCACAATGTCCCCCTTCATCTCCTCTATGGCATAGGAGATGAAGGGGGACATTGTGGAAGAGGGGCATAGCGGAGATGAAGGGGGACATTGACCAGGCACCCTCCGCTCATCAGAGCAGGGGGTGCCTGGTTTAATGCTTGAGTGCTCCCATGCTTTTCAATGGGGCTCGGGTGCTCGGCCGAGCACTCGAGCCTCAGGGGGTGCTCGGTCAGAGCACCCGAGCACCCGAGCATCGGGGTGCTCGCTCATCCCTAATTACTATGCCTTTAATCAAGTGATAGATGACTTTTGGAGCATAACTATACATTTGTTCAGCTGCATTTCTTGAATTAACCATCTGAATGCCAGAAGGGTACCAAACACATTACAACGCAAAAGATTAAGCAAAAGGTTCTGCAATCATGGCAAACTCTCATAATCTGTGCTGCTGTGAAGAAAAAGTAGAAAATATTATTATTTTGAACATTAATATTGTATTACCATTTGAACACTAAAGCCCTTCCCTTTAATTCACCCACTCACTCTAGATCTTGCCATACTCTGTGTGCTCATGTCATCAAATGTCACATTATAATTTCAAACTATATAGATGCAGTGTTAAAATATCAAGTTCTTCTCATGAAAATAATTATCATCTATGCACAATCACTGTAGAATTGAATGAGAGTCTCATCATGTAAAAAGCTGATAACGAGTGATCATGAATTTCTCAATTGCAGGGATTTCCTGTTATCATGAATTTCTCAAATGCAGGGATTTCCTGTTATAAGAATATCTCCTTAGCTCTCTGCAGGCCAAAGGTCAATGCCAATGATACATTAGGATGCTGACTGAAAGGAGACCATGATCAGGAAATGGAGACCTGCTAGCAGTTCCAGCAGTACTGGTATGGTATGTGTCTTTCCAGTAAAGGGCTCTTGATCTTTCATTATACAATTTATAAAACCAGAATCTCCTTCTGGTTCAGTCTAAACAACTCAAAAATGTCACAGTCTTAAAGCTTATCAAGAAGAGTCTGACTTTTATAGAAGGTAGGCTTCCTGATGGTGACACTGACAAGCATGGATAGCCAAAATGTCATTTTTTCCCCAGTGGAATTTTCTGGAAAAACCTACAATTTCTTGCAATTTTTTTGTGTAAATTTCCATAAATAAAAACCAGTCATGTAAAAAAATGAGGACCTGTGGTTTCCGTCTGTGACTGTGACATGTAAAGTGATTTTCACAAATGGGGCCATATTTAACAAGAAAGAAGAGTACTTCTGGAGCAAACCAACTACACCAGGAGTGTCTTTATTCGATCCTCAAGGACCACCAACAGGCCAGGATTTAAACCCTTAAGGACCGGTGATGGTCTTGGCACGTCATGGCTTTTGTGAACACATCACTCTCACTCGTGTTTGCTAGCTCTCAGAATAAGGTCTATGTGTTTCTACCCTAGGACTGTTGGATGTTAAGGGGTTAAGCTTTTCCCTGATTGAGCACAGGTGAGTTAATCAGTGGCTCATTCATTTTGATTGGCTCACCTGTGCTCAGAAAGGGAAATCCTTACATCCTGGTCTGTTGGTAGCTCTTGAGGACTGAACTTGGACACTTCTGAGCTTAACTCTACAAAAAATAAAATTTATCATTGATATAAATTGATTTTTAATACCATAAAATGCTGGTATCCTATTGAAATGTTGCCATCTATTGGGTGACCTACAATACGAGGAGTTAAAAATATTGCCGGAGTCAAAACAGCGATATCAAAATGTCTCTTCAATTAAAAGAGTGACATTCTGACATCGCAAAACGGAGTGACAGTCAATGGATATGTATAATTTTCTTCCCTGCTCTGACCTGCATTTCAAACTGTCATGCACTATGGATGTATAATAGCAATACAATAATTAAAATATTTGTGAGTCCTCAGGTACAAGCTCTGCAACAGTGGTTCATCCATCCCTTTAAATTGTCTTGTCAGGTTTAACAGCAATTTAGTACATTGAAACATGAATAAAGGCGGCATTTTATAGCCATTCATCTAAAAAGTTTAGCCAACCAGACCAGATCATTTAAAGTTTGCAATTCCTATCTAATAGCATAGCCACATGGCATCATAATGAGACTGAACATTCTTTAAGTGCTGGACTTTTCTCTGATTTTCATTTTCTAGCAAAATAATTAAAATATGGAATTAGTCAAGCAGTAAGGTGAGACAAGCCATCTAGTTCAAGATTAAATAGATCAGGTGTTTGTTAATGTGAGTGGGATATTTTGAGAGATTAAAGCATCTCTTACAGTAGCTCTGGAGATACAGACAATCCCACCATACTTCTGCCCCATTTTAAATCAGTTGGTATTTTGATTTCTCCCCTATGGTGCAGACGGTTTACCCCAGTATTCCTGCATTCCTTCTTAGTGAATCAGCTTCACTGTACATCAGTGTTACAGAAGTTATATTGATTTGTCATGCAAATGAATCTTAGCTTCAGGTTGATTAACCTTATTAGAAGGAACCTTATTTCTAAGGCACACTAATCCCAGTGTCAATTGTACTTATTGTACTAAACAGAATCCTAGATTAGATATGGCACATTAACATCCCCTCTTGGTTTTCTGACTTCCCTCGTATGGTATCCCATTACTCCTGTATGCTGCCTGATAAGCCTGATATGATTTCTCTGGTTTCTTTTTTGGATGTCCAGGAGAACTTAGAAAATCATTATCTGAGTCAGTAGAGCTGACAAACATACAGTTATACAGAAGAAAGGTGGCACCCTTAAAGTTATATATTACAATTCCTTAACCCACTTTAACTTAATATGTTTCCATCACATATGTTTTTGTCTGTCAAAGGTCTGTGACTTTCATGCAGGTGGGGAATATTGATCTTCCCCATGCTGAGACATCCAAACTCAGCTGTTCACCTCTTCTCATGATACGAACACAGAACAACACCTACAAGGGAGGTATACACTCAATATAAAAACTCATACAAAACGTGCTCAATGTCAAGACAAAAAAGTTAGTACCATGAAATGCATATAACGGGTTTTATACAGTATTAGTTTTTATTTAATCCATTTTATTAATTGGAGACGTGGTCCAGCGACTGGAAGGCCTGTTTCCCATGCAGAGTGACTTGATAACCCTGGAAGCTGCATAGCTGTATTAGCAGTTGTTTCTCCATAGCTACCAGTATGAGCATCTTTTCTTTCATTCTATACAGTATTAGTACAAACAGGGATCATTTACATTCCAGGAGCCACCAGGCAAGGCACTCTAGGTGTTCTTAGCTCCACCCATGACCACACCCCCACTCCTCACATTGCTCCATCCCCAGACCCATCCAATATTTGGCCTATACCAAGCAAAGACAAAAAATAATTTAACCCCTTGGTTGCAAGAGGGATCTCCGCAATGCATTGGAGATCTCTCTAGCATCCAAGGGGTTAAATAATAGCATGTAAAAGGGTGTAAAATTGGTTCAGGGACCTTGAGATTGCACTGGCTACACCCACAATTTGGAACGTGGGTGTGTGCCAGCACTGCTGAGGTGCACCTCAAAATTTGGAGCAGTTGCCTACTCAGTCTGTTGGGAACATCCAGCCCTAAGTGCATGTAGATTCCCTGCAAATAGTGTTTGCTTTATTATATTTGTAATGTTCTTTGTGTCTCCTTTGGCCAGTTATAAATAGTCCTGTTTGTACAAACTGGTGTACTGCTTTTAACTCTAATCTCCCTGCTCAGTGAGTGCATACCATTTAGAAATCAATTCTGCTTGTAGGCATAAAATTTCAGCCTTAATCTGTGTAATGGTCTCTTGTAATCCCTCTCTGGTAAAGGACCAGTTGTTGAGAATTTTATCCCATTAAAGAGGAAGTATCACACATATAAACATGCCCCCTAATTAATTGTACCGTAGCATTAAGCATATAAATCATTTTATTATCCTTACTAGATCTGGCATTGTTTAGAAATCTTGCTGTAGAGGCATCTGTGTGCATGCAAAGTCCATCCCTGTCTGTACAGTAAGGTACAAAGCAACTCCCCCTTGCCAATCATATAGGAGACAGGGACAGACTGGCACACAGATGCCTTTTCAACAAGATGTCTGTGCTGTCGTCTGCTGGAGAGTCTCCCAAGAACTTAGATTTCGAAATAATGCTTTTGCCTTATCTTAACTTTATTTATTATGTTTACTTGAAGTAAGTTAATTCTTCTGTAAAATACTGCTGAAAGCTATCCCAAATGCCAGATATTGCTCTGAGAAGAACTCACATGACCTCCTCTCTTCATGTCTTGAGGCAATATTCCTGCCCCACACTAAACTGTATCTGCCCTCCTCAGAGTCAGAGTTCCTCCCCCAAGACCAGCCCATTGATCATCATGGCGCTCACATTGGCTGACTAGGAGGAAAGTATATGAACTAATTTGCATGGACGCCTAAGAGGCACGCACTGCAGAGAGGCGGACTGTGGGCAGAGACTCCGAACCTTATTGACAGTGAACGGAGCAGGCAATGCATGCGCACTGTAGAAAACAAACAAGATGGCTGCAGTCTACATCGTCTTGAGGCTATTATTGATGGTAACATTAAAGATTAATTGGAGCATTCACATAGGTTTAATACACACATTAAGGCTCCCAGTAAGGATATCAACATGGATAACCCAAGTTGATATCCTGCTATAGTTTCTCTTTAAGTAGGATTATAAAAGAACTGGTATGCTTAACACTATAGTAAAAATGAATTGGGGGGCAATGTAATATGCATGATAGTTCCTCGTTAATGCAAATATCTTGTTCTGATGAGTTCTGAGTAGATCACTCAGCAGTATTTTAACTGTGATAGTCTTATGCTAAGGAGAAAATAAATATCCATTTTTATAGAAGCCTGACGAAGAACAAGCTCCTCCATGTACCTTTCTATGGCCAGAAAATACTAATGGCCCTTATCAGTGTTGCCGTTGTGTGTTTATTCAAGAGAGAACAGCTTCAATCAGCCCTAGATGACTTGTCCACAGAGGCAGACATGACAGTTACAGGCTGTTTTCCTATTAGCCTACTTCACCCTTTAAGGATAAAGTGCAAAAGTAAAGGGTTAAATTCACAGGGGTCATTAGGATTTTCTGGTCATAGTAAGATAGGTGTGGGGTTATATTATTAGGTGGTGCTAGTTCCCCATTAACCCTTTATGTGCCAGAGGGATACACAACGCATTGCGTTGGGCACTCCTCTGGCAGCCAGAGGGTTAAACGTATTGTACACAAGAGTATGCTTCTCTATAATCATATCTACCTCCTCAAACAACATTGGTTCACAAAAATGATATCGCTTTGCCCTGTAGTGCCTGACCACATCTTAAGGAGAGTGACCAAAATATATTATGCAACAATGTAAACAGAAGCTATACAAGTATCCTACCTCTCTATGCAGTGTGGATAACCCTTTGAGTGCCCCCTCTGGCACTCAAAGGGTTAAACTATCTAACCAAAGTATAGCAGGGAAAAAAGGGAGCATAAAATACACCATCAAAATGGAACACACATCAAGACTTCAACCCTTTGTGTTTAGCATTCCGTTGTACTCCCCTCTGACACTCAAAGAGTTAACGTTGATGGTATGTTTGCAATTCAAAGGGTATAGCTCTTGAGTCAAATTTTTGGAACATATTCCATTTTTATTACCATGCATCTTAATTCCCTTTCCTATATCATCTTGGTGATTGGTTATTTATTTTAACTATTTCTTTGTTGTGGGCTATTTCTTTCATATTATCACATTAATTTATCATAGATACTGCTTGTGAGTTGTCATCAACCATATTTTACTGATCATTTGATAGTAGTCTAGCCTACTTTAAAATATGTTATTTAATTCAGTCCAGTTAATATACTGGTTTGATTTTGTTTTGGTCTATGGGAATGTAGCTGCTCTGTCTTCAGTAAGGGCAAATTGAGGAAGAGTTTCCAGTTGCCAATACCCCCCTCCCCGGATTCTTTTTGCTTCTATCAACTCAAAGAAATTCAAAGCATTAGCAACCCAATAATGAGAGCTTTTTCTATCTCAGTGATGATTTTTTTGTGCTGCTGTGCTTCACGTCCATGCCAGAGTTCAACGGAAAAACAAAAACCTACTGGGCCTTGGGCAAAACCTAAGACTGCCCCCCCCCCACACACACACACACACATGGTCTGGAGCAATTTGAATGACACGCACCAACACAGACCTTATTTGACATTCTGGAGCAAGTTCAAATCAGGCCCTGACAAATACCCAAGGTGTAATCCCCCATTGGAGAATCTCAGAGTCTTCTCTTGATGGAGGAAAAACAAACAGGAAAATCAATTAATTTGCAGCACCAGAGAGTTGCTTCATTATGACTCATGACCCACATGCTGGTGCCAGACTGGTGTCCAAAGCTTTTCTTTGCAATGCGTTGGACACCTCTCTGGTTCTCAATGGTTTAACCCTTTGAGTGACAGGGGGTATCCAGGGCATTGCAAAAGCAATGTACTCTATACCCATCTGTCACGAAAAGGAAAGGGACTCACCCACTCAATTCTTATCTTCCTTGCTGACAGCGGCTATTTAACATGCCTGTGACTACCAGCCAGGATAGGAAACCTATCACAGGATATTGGCTGCGTGGGAGGATGGGCAACATCACAATTACATTCCCTGCAGTTAATCCCAGGGCTAAACTACCATTGGGGCAGCAGGCGCAAAGAACCGGGCACATTCGGATGCTGACAATACAAAATGCTTAGGATTTTTTACAACCATACTGTAAACTGGAGGCTTAGAACGTGTTTTACACCAGGTCCACCATTGAATTAAGCCCATACCTGTGAACTCTCTGGGTCTAACCCTGAAACCCAGGGTTTTAACCCAAATCTCAGGGTGAAGGGCCAAATTCTCAGGGTGAGTGTTCTATGTTACATACTATATGTTTTACTCCAATTAAATGTTTCTTTAGTCACTAAATTGGTGCCAGTTGTACCAGAAAGATAGTGGGAGATGTCCTTCTTGTCTTGTCTGTGTTTAGGCAATGAGATCTTTAAATTGTAGCATGTTAAAAAAAAATCCTTGCGGAACAAATGGAGTAAGTCTAGGTTAGAGCAAGCAGTCACATATTGCACAAAATATAAATTTTGAGAAGTTTTAAGGGTTACAGTTTCAAAGATCTGAAGGTCAATTCATCTTGGGCTAGATTCTATTGCAGGAGATTAGTGATGAGCGAGCACCCCAATGCTCGGGTGTTCAGGTGCTCTGACCGAGCACCCCCGGAGGCTCGAGTGCTCGGCCGAGCACCCGAGCCCCATTGAAGTCAATGGGAGGACTCGAGCATTACACCAGGCACCCCCTGCTCTGATGAGGGGAGGGTGCCTGGTCCATAGGAAAAGGGCAGAAAAGGATGGAAACACCACAGAAATGGTTCAGGGACAGCATAGGGAGGATGTCTGGATGCATCTTGGACTCCAACATCGCTGCTGGGAACGATCTTTCGCCCGTAGTACGCCATTTTTACAGACTGACCGTAAAACACACAAAAAGGAAAATAAAAACGACTTTAGGCGAAAAATTGTTACCAAACAGTATTTGCTGTATATTTACTTGTATATCATCTGCAAATTCTGCAAAAAATTTCATCGATTTTTCTGAAGTGAGGCCATGATTAAGAGGGAAACGTGCGCAGAGGCAAATTCTCCCAAAAATTTCCTAGATTTTTCTGAACTGAGGCCATGATTAAGAGGGAAACGTGCGCAAAGGCAAATTCTCCCAAAAATTTCCTCGATTTTTCTGAACTGGGGCCATGATTAAGAGGGAAACGTGCGCTGAGCCGACCATCTAAAACATTATGGGTGAGGGTCTGCTGCGGAGCTGACCATCCTAAACATTATATGCGAAGGCCCGCTAGTGAGCTGACGCTATAAAACATTATATGAGAGGGCCCGCTAGAGAGCTGACCCAATAAAACATTATATGAGAAGGCCCGCTGGTGAGCTGACCTATATAAAAATTGTCAAACAGGGCCCGCTGGTGAGCTGGCCCTATATAAAAATTATATCACAGGGCATATGGAAGAGGAGGAGGAGGATGAGAAGATTAAGAGTCAACCATATACCCATTTTTTGGGTGGAAGGGGTGAATGGGAATACAGAGTATTCCCATCATTGTAAATAACATATATAAAGTGAGTTTATGTTCCCCGGGGCTTTCCTCCAGTGGAGTGGAGAAGTCAGGGGAAATCCAGGCCTTGTTCATTTTTATAAGTGTCAACCTATCAGCATTGTCGGTGGAAAGGCGGATACGCTTATCTGTTATGATGCCACCAGCAGCACTAAATACCCGCTCAGACAGAACGCTGGCGGCAGGGAAGACCAGCACCTCCAAGGCGTAGAGTGCCAGTTCATACCACGTGTCCAGCTTGGACACCCAGTAGTTGTAAGGCACAGAGGGATCATTGAGGACGCTGACACGGTCTGCTACGTACTCCTTCACCATCTTCCAAAACTTTTCCCTCCTTGTGACACTAGGCTGCGCATCAGGGTGAGGGTGCTGGCGGGGTGTCATGAAGGTGTCCCACGCCTTGGAGAGTGTTGCCCTGCCTTTCTCGGAACTGCTGTGTGCTCCCCTTTTCTCCCATTCTCGGTTGGCCAATGTAGCACGTACTCTGCCGCCAGCGTTGTCAGATGGAAAATTTTGGAGCAATTTTTCGACAAGAACCTTCTGGTATTGCACCATTTTGCTTGTCCTCTCCACCGGAGGAATGAGAGATGAGAAATTCTCTTTGTAGCGGGGGTCCAGAAGGGTGAACACCCAGTAATCCGTGTTGTCTAAAATGCGTATAACGCGTGGGTCACGGGAAAGGCAGCCTAACATAAAGTCAGCCATGTGTGCCAGAGTACCAACAGGCAAGATTTCGCTGTCCTCACCAGGAGGATGACTCTCAATCTCCTCATCCTCTTCCTCCTCTTCTGCCCACCCACGCTGAAGAGATGGAACTAAAGTTCCATGGCTACCCTCTGTAGCGGAGGCAACCGTGTCTTCCTCCTCCTCCTCCTCCGCCTCCTCCAATTGTCGCTGAGAAGACGAAGTGAGGGTGCTCTGGCTATCACCTTGTGTAAGCTCTTCCTCCCGCATTTCCACCTCTTCCACATGCAAAGCGTCAGTTTTAATTGTGAGCAGCGAGCGTTTCAGTAGACACAGAAGTGGGATGGTTACACTGATAATAGCGTTATCGCCGCTCACCATCTGTGTCGATTCCTCAAAATTGCGTAAAACCTCACAGAGGTCTGACATCCATTCCCACTCCTCACTTCTGATTACAGGAAGTTGAACGGAGAGGCGACGACCGTGTAACAGCTGGTACTCCACTACTGCCCTCTGCTGCTAACAAAGCCGGGCCAACATGTGGAAGGTGGAGTTCCAGCGCGTGCTCACGTCACACAGCAGCCAGTGAGCTGGCAATTGTAAGCGCTGCTGCAGCTTCAACAGGCCGGCTGAAGCTGTAGATGACTTACGGAAATGTGCACACACGCGGCGCACCTTGGTCAAGAGATCATGCACATTGGGGTAGGTTTTTAGAAATCGCTGAACCACTAAATTAAATACATGCGCTAGGCATGGTACGTGTGTGAGCTTGCCGAGCTCCAAAGCCGCCACCAAGTTACGCCCATTATCACACACAACCATGCCTGGTTGCAGGTTGAGTGGCGAGAGCCACTGCTCGGTCTGGTGACTAATCCCCTGCAACAGCTCTGAGGCCGTGTGCTGTTTATCCCCAAGGCAGATCAGCTTCAGCACGGCCTGTTGACGCTTCCCCACTGCAGTGCTACACTGCTTCCAGCTACCGGCTGATGGGGGAGTGGCGCTGCGTGCAGAGAATTCGGAGGTGGAAATGGAGGAGGAGGAGCCAATAACGTAGGTGCTGGCGGAAACCCTGATGGAGGTAGGGCCCGCAATCCTCGGCGTGGGTAGCACCCGTGCCATCCCAGGGTCCGAGTCGCTCCCAGCCTCCACGACATTCACCCAGTGTGCCGTCAGGGAAATGTAGCGTCCCTGGCCACAAGCACTTGTCCATGTGTCAGTCGTTAAGTGGACCTTCCCAGTAACTGCGTTGGTCAGGGCACGGGTGATGTTACGGGACACATGGTGGTGTAATGCGGGGATGGCACACCGGGAAAAGTAGTGGCGGCTGGGGACCGCGTACCGAGGGACAGCTGCTGCCATCAGGCTGCGAAAGGACTCAGTCTCCACAAGCCTAAATGGCAGCATTTCGATGGCCAGTAATTTCGAAAGGTGTGAGGTTAGTGCTATGGCCTGTGGGTGGGTGGCTGGGTATTTTCGCTTGCGCTCAAATGCCTGGGGTAACGACATTTGGACGCTGTGCTGGGACAGGGAAGTGGATGTGGTCGCTGATGGTGCTTCAGATGGTACAGGTGCAGGGCGGGAGGTATGCGGGCCTGCGCCTTCGACAGGCGATTGGCCGGCACCGAAAACAGGGGAAGAGGAGGCAGTGGTGTGGCCTGCAGACACAGATGGGCGATCCAGGCGTTCCTCCCACTTATTACGGTGCTTGGATGCCATGTGTCGGATCATGCTGGTGGTGGTGAGGTTTCTAGTGTTCATGCCTCGGCTCATTCTGGTGTGGCACAGGTTGCAAACTACAATTCTTTTGTCGTCCGCACTTTCCTTAAAAAAACGCCATACCGCGGAACACCTACCCCTTGGCAAGGTAGATTTACGCAAGGGGGTGCTCCGTGGAACATTTGCGGGCCGGTTTGGTGCGGTCCGCCTTCTTTCTGTAGCCACACCACTGCCTCTTCCAGCCTGCTGCGGTGCTGCAGATGGCTCACCCTCAGGACTGCTGTCATCGCTCGGCTCTACACCTTCCCAGGTGGGGTCAGTCACCTCATCGTCCACCAAGTCCTCCTCCACTTCCTCACTCTGATCATCCTCCTCATGTCTTGATCCCACCACATACTCAGTCATTGACAACTGTATAACATCCTCCTCAACAAGGTCTTGAGACAGTAATAGTGGTTGATTTAATGGCAACTGTGTCTCATCATCATCATCATCCACTACTTCCTTTGACCTTAAATGCCGTTCACATCTGTCATCTTCTTGTGATTGGGTACCCTCTAGAGGTTGTGAATCAGGGCATAAGATGTCATGTTCCTCTGCAAGCGTGCTTGGAGAGAGGGTCAAATGAAGGATTGGTGATGAGACGAGCTCCTCACTATATCCCAGTGTGGGATCACTTCTTTGACCAGACCGTCTATGGTGGGAGGAAGGATGATCAGAGTGAGGATTATGTTGACCAGACTCTTGGCTACTGAGAGTGGACTTGGTGGAAGACAGGGTGGTGCTTAACCGACTGGAAGCAGTATCAGCTGACATCCAACCGACCACCTGTTCGCAGTGGTCGGACCTCGAGAGTGATGTCCTGCGACGCCCTGTAAAATGAGACATGAAGCTAGGTATGGTGGATGTCTTTCTTTCTTGTGCTCTGGCACCAGGCACAGTTTCTCCGCGTCCTGACCCGCGCCCTGAACTATCAGGATCACGTCCACTTCCCCGTCCCTTTTTACCCGCCTTCTTCATCTTACACGGAATATGTGACTTTGATATTTGAGTTTGAAGACTTAACAGTATTTCTTCCTATTCTGCAACTGTGCAGAGTACACAGAATATGCTGCTAAACTGCGGCGAAGCACACTGAATGGAATATGTGACTTTGATATTTTAGTTTGAAGACTTAACAGTATTTCTTCCTATTCTGCAACTGTGCAGAGTACACAGAATATGCTGCTAAACTGCGGTGACGCACACTGAATGGAATATGTGACTTTGATATTTTAGTTTGAAGACTTAACAGTATTTCTTCCTATTCTGCAACTGTGCAGAGTACACAGAATATGCTGCTAAACTGCGGTGACGCACACTGAATGGAATATGTGACTTTGATATTTTAGTTTGAAGACTTAACAGTATTTCTTCCTATTCTGCAACTGTGCAGAGTACACAGAATATGCTGCTAAACTGCGGCGAAGCACACTGAATGGAATATGTGACTTTGATATTTTAGTTTGAAGACTTAACAGTATTTCTTCCTATTCTGCAACTGTGCAGAGTACACAGAATATGCTGCTAAACTGCGGCGAAGCACACTGAATGGAATATGTGACTTTGATATTTTAGTTTGAAGACTTAACAGTATTTCTTCCTATTCTGCAACTGTGCAGAGTACACAGAATATGCTGCTAAACTGCGGCGAAGCACACTGAATGGAATATGTGACTTTGATATTTTAGTTTGAAGACTTAACAGTATTTCTTCCTATTCTGCAACTGTGCAGAGTACACAGAATGTGCTGCTAAACTGCGGTGACGCACACTGAATGGAATATGTGACTTTGATATTTTAGTTTGAAAACTTAACAGTATTTCTTCCTATTCTGCAACTGTGCAGAGTACACAGAATATGCTGCTAAACTGCGGCGAAGCACACTGAATGGAATATGTGACTTTGATATTTTAGTTTGAAGACTTAACAGTATTTCTTCCTATTCTGCAACTGTGCACAGTACACAGAATGTGCTGCTAAACTGCGGTGACGCACACTGAATGGAATATGTGACTTTGATATTTTAGTTTGAAGACTTAACAGAATGTGCTCTAATCTGCAACTTTGCACACTAAACAGAATGTGCTCTAATCTGCAACTTTGCACACTAAACAGAATGTGCTCTAATCTGCAACTTTGCACACTAAACAGAATATATGAAATTTTTTTTTTTTTGTTTTTTTCCCCCCACACAAAATAAACTGCTGCCCCCACACACAGTAGTCCTAAAAAGGACTTTTGGTTCTTTTTTTTCACAAATTTGCTTGTCTTCTCCCTACACTGACTTTCCCTTCCTATCCTCATCTCTCCCTGGCTAAGACTGAGCCGAACTCGCTGGTCAGGTGCTATACAGCACCAGACCACGGGTTCTGGCCAGCCAATCAGTGTAATGCCAGCAGCCAACATGGCTGCTGGCATTACACTGATGTCAGAGCCTCCCTGCACGTTTATTGGCTGCGCAGCAGCCGCAAAACGTGCGGGGAGGAGACCCGAACATGGCGGGCGAGCACATGCGGTACTCGTACGAGTACCGCCATGTGCCGAGCAGAGCGATGCTCGAGCCGATCCGAGCATCGGCCGAGCATGCTCGCTCAACACTACAGGAGATAAATGTTAACACCTGTTTTATCAAACATTTTCCTATTGAAGTCTATGGGGGAAACTGGAGATAAATGCAGTGATAAAATTAGCACCTGTAATAGAATCCAGCCCCTTGAGAGTTCCCATGTATGATTAAGCCCCTGCTAAGGATGGGAAACCTGCAGCTCTCCAGCTGTTGCTGGGCTAATAATGCCATCAGGATGATGGGAATGGTAGTCAAAAAAGCTGGACCAGATCCCCTTGTTGCAGTCTTCTGGTCCATGTACAAGCAGCTACAATAAAGTTTGGATGTATAAAAAAAAACAACAAAAAAAACACAGTTCTAGGTATTTTTACTACGTGCTTATTTTATTGTTTAGAAAACCCCCAATCTGTGAATCCTGTTCAGAGCAAGGTATGTGTCAGTGAACATGTGAGAACTGCTGGTAATACATAGAGAACACTCTTACTGGTAGCTCATATGCATGGATGCTCAAAGGTTTTAACAGGCTCTGCCTTAGAGCATGTTTGTAGCAAGTACATTATTGATCTGTATTGAAGGCAGCCTATCCATATCTCACTGATATATTCCTTGCACAGAGAAAGATCTGAGTTGACATTGATATAATATTTTGTTTTTGTCAATTTTAATTAGATTGTCAATTGGCAGTTATGATGACATTTTTATTGTGCCGTTTGTCAGTATACTTCATCAAGGAGTTTAATCCTTTGAGTGTCAGAGAGGTATCCAAGGCATTGCAACGCAATGCCTTGGGTATCTCTCTGGCACTCAAAGAGTTAAAATGTGCATTTAAATCGGTGCGGGTTTGAGGAATTTAATTTGTCCCTATGATGCAATTAATTTGCTCCGGAAGTGCATCAGTCTAACATGATAAATAATGCCATTAACCCCTTGGAGTCTAGAGAGCTGTCCAAGGCATTGCTTCTCAATGTCTTGGAGACCTGTCCAAGATCCTAGGGGTTAAAGACTATGCTGACAGATTTCTCAATAAAGAAATAGAGACTCAGTAGAAATGAGAAATAGATATGAGTGCATTCCTCCCAAGTATCCCTCTTTAGGAGGGACAGCCCCTCTTTGAGACCCAAATCCCTCTGTCCCCCTTTCCCAAACTAGTGTCCCACTTTTTAGGAGATCAGACTGTGTGATGTGTATAAAAGTGTATCACATTGCTCGACAGCAATAAAACTCACATTAAAGTTTGTGTAAACTTCAGTTTAATTAGTCTATGTAAATAAAATACTTTGGTATTGTTCTAAATAATTTATTCAGTTACACAAAGAGGTTTCAGTAGGTCGTGAAATAACCTAACATTTCTTGCTAATGTCCCACTCACCAGCCACATTCCCATCAACACCATCTAAACCAAAAGTGTCCCTCTTTGGCCATTTGAAATGTTAGATGGTATGTGAGTGGGAATAAGAGGTGACATCTGTATTCAATAAGCCAAAGAGTTATAATTCTGCAGTACATCAACTGAACTATAACAGGCAAATAAATATGCCCCCAAATTATCAATGATTTAACCCTTTGAATGCCAGAAAGGTAACCAACACATTGTGAAGCAAAATATTGGCTACCTCTGTGGTAGTCATAGGGTTAAATGAGGCATTTATCCCCTTGAAAGTTAGAGAAGTATCCAGCTCATTGAGTCATAATGATTTGGAGACCTGGCATTCAAGGGGTTAAAAGCCCATTAATATCAACTGATTTTTTTTATTTCTCCTTTAGGGTGAAGTTGATTTGTTCCAGAATTGCACCTATTTATTTATGTACATGGGCCAAGGTCCGGGTGATGTTAACTCTTTGAGTGCCAGAGTGCGTTGCGTACCCCTCTGGCACTCAAAGGGTTAAGAGGCTGGTCCTGCTCTGCGTACTGCTGCCGCCTCACTGGTGGAGCACGCAATGCAGACATGTGATGTAGAGACTGCCCGAATGCACAGAATGCTCCCAGCATTCCTACACCTCCCAGCATTCCAACACCTCCCAGCATTCTGTGCATTCGGGCAGTCTCTACTGCACACGACTGCATCGGACAAACATTCTAGCGTTTTATTATATAGGATGACCCTAAAGGCCCCATCTTAAGAGCATGGAGCAATTCTCGGGCAGACCAACAGCAGCAAAAGGGGAGCAATATAAATGTCACTAGTCCTATTGCTTTAAATGGCACTTTTAATCTCTTGAATGCTAGAAATTCTCCAATGCTTTACGTAGTATTGCATAGCATTTAAGGGGTTAAAAGCCCCATTTGACTCAAAGTGAATTTATCTCTCACTCCCCATGGCGTAGTTGGTTTACTCCAGAACTGAATTTGTTTAGCTTGATGATAAAGAGAGTACTTACTCACTGTGCTTAGTCACTGGGAGCTGACACGCATGGATGCTCAGTCTAAGCTTATAGCAAGTATTTTATTGATTTTTGTTTTTTCTCCAAAAATTAGGTGTCACATTCTGCTTTTCAAGTACTTTAAACATGGATGTTTATTTGCTTGGCTGACCTGAATTGCGTTACTAAACAAATGAGTTAGCAAAGGCCTCTGAAACAAGGATCTTAAAAAATCATTACAGAACATGCCCAGTGGGGATGCTTTATAACTGTCCAATCAAGTGACTTGTGTCTGATTCCTCCTGATCAGAAAACAGCAGCCTGGTGAAATGTTATGGTACAGATTATCCCATAGATACTCATTGTCCATCACTGTCAATGGATGTTTAATAAGAAGACCCATGCAATAAATATTTTGCATCAATGTAGGAATAAATATTTAGGTCTGTATTCAATCAGCTAAAGAGATGCAATGCTAGAGCAGACTAACTACAGTATAGGAGAGAAATGAAAATTCCTTATTAATCAAATAGGGATTTTAACCCCTTCAATTCCAGATAGGTCTCCAATGCATTTCTATACAAAGCACTGAAGACCTCTCTAGCATTCAAATGGTTACAGACAAATTTATATCAATGGAATTGTGGGGAATGGCTATTTGTCCCCTATGGTACAGACTGGTTTGTTCCAGAATTGAATCTCTTTAACTTGTAGAATATGGTCCTTGTGTCCTCTGTTCAAAAGAAAACTAGAATAATTCCAGGTCACTCCAATTGCCCCACTGGGTACAAATGAAACCTTTCTCATTGATTTAAATTGGGTATTAACCTGGTGAGTGCCAGGGTAATAGCCAATAGCATTGCTTTGCAATACATTGGATTCCCATTTTCATATCTGGGAACTCTCCAGATTTTCCCCGGAGACTCTGTTATTGGTAGTGAATTACCGGGTCTCCAGGACAAAGGCTGTTTCTCTAGTGGTGGAGAGTTTCTTATGAAACTCCTCCTACTTCAGCTCCTTCCCACCCTGTTCCTCCCACTTCCCGCCCTCTTCTCCTCCTTCCCCACCCTGTTCCTCCCACTTCCCGCCTACTTCTCCTCCTTCCTCACCTGTTCTGCCCACTTCCCATCCTCTTTATTAGACAGCCTGTAAAACCCCACCCAACCCATGATTAAACCCTGCCCCTTTTTATGTGTACCGCGTCATTTATATCCTACCACTGGTAACGCATGAGTCCCCTCCAGGGACACTAGCAGAAAAAGTTCCCAGGTATGCCCAAGGGTTAATTCCTTGTATGCTGGAGAGGTCTTCAACGCATTGAATCATGATGCATTGGAGACCTCGCTAGCATTCAAGGTGTTAAAAGCTCAATTTAAATCAATGGGAATTTGAGGAATGTTCATTTGTCCCCTATGACGAAGTTGGTTTGCCCCAGAATCACTCTAGTTTTGAATATAGGGCCATTAGGCCTATATTTATAAAATAAAACTGGAATTATTCTGGACTAAACCAACTGCACCATAGGGCACGCATAAAACTTATTGCTAAACTAAATTGGGCTTTTAACCCCTTGAATGCTAGAAAGGTCTCCAATGCATTGCGAAGCATGGTAAATTTGGAATTGTTATTTGTCCCCTGTGGTGAAGGTGGTTTACTCCAGAATAACTCCAGTAAAATAAATATGGGCCTTAGAGTCTTATTTAGCTGAAAAAGAAGATTTAAGAAAAGAACATTTAAAGGGTCAGTAACAGCTGTTTTTACGAAAACCTATATGTTAGAGAGATTTTCCTGCTGAGTAAAAGAAGGGAGCTCTCACGGCCGTCAGCTGCTTCATTTAAATATTATAATTTATATAATCAAGAATTACAGCATGAGTACTTCCTGCTAGTTCTAACTGACAGGAAGTCACTCAGCAGTTTCTATCACATTCTGATTGTCAGTAAATTTCCTCTCAAATAGAATGTACCAGAATAACGAATTGGAACCTGACCACTGGAGGGCAATGTTAATGTAAAAAAACTTATTATTTTAAATGTATTCCTACATCACAGGACTTTGCAGGTCCTCACGCAGGATAAAAACTAAAGACTCTCCTGTTCGGACCGCTGACTAGTGAGACTGTTATTTCCTCCCGCAGGGTCCAAGCAATGCACTGAAAACATCTACAGCACTGAAGGGGTTAAAAGGCACATTTACATCTATGGGAGTTTTTGGAATATTTTTCTCCATATGGTGCTGTTGATTTGCTCCAGAATTAGCCAGGTTTGCTTTTACACCTAAGGCCCAGTGACTCATATTTAAAAAACTGGAGTTATTCTGGAGTAAACCAACTCCACCGTAGGGGACAAATAAAAATTCCCATTAAAATAAATTGGGCTTTTAACCCCTTGAATTCAAGAGAAGCTTCCAATGTATTGCTTCACATTAAAGGGATAGTAATACTTAAAATGTAAAAAAAAATATGTTGTAGGGTTTATCCCCTGAGTAAAACAAGAGTACTCCCACTGCTTAAAGGTGTTTCATTCAAAAGTTATTAATTTTCAAAGTTGAATTTTTTAGGTGAAATATTACAGTGGCCTGAAATTGTACAGTGGCGCTGTTGCTACCCGATCCTATGGACAGCTCTGGTCCCGGGACCATAAATCTCCATAGGATGGTGTAGCAACAGTGCCACTGCACAATTTCAAGCCACTGTGATATTGCACCTAAAAATGTCACCTTTGAAAAGTAATAACTTTTGAATGAAACACCTTTCAGCAGTGGGAGTACTCTTGTTTTACTCAGGGGGATAAACCCTACAACATATTTTTTTTTACATGTTAAGTATTACTATCCCTTTAATAAGTTCTGTTTAAGTGCATGTGGATTTAGGAATTTTATTTGTCCTCTATAGTGCAGTTGGTTTACTCCAGAATAACTCCAATTTGCCTTTATAAATATAGGCCAGTGGCGGAGATTTAGAAAAATTAGTTCTTACTTGTTTTTGTGAAAGGATCTTTAAAGGGATAGTAATACTTCGTTTTATCTTTATTTTATTTTGTAGGCGTTAAAAAAACATGAAGAACCATATGTCTTATCTCTCAAACCTTTATGGTTTGAGAGATATTCACAAGCAAAGTTTCCCCTGCCACCCCTTTTACCTAGTGTAAGCCATCTCTTCTCAGATGTGGAGTCTGGTTGTAAGACTAGACAGATTACAGAAGGGGACAATCTTCTTACAATGAAATCCCTGCCCCCCTTGACAAGCTTTTCAGGTTTTTTCCTTATCTTAATTGAAGATTGTCCCTCTCTGCAGTCTGCCTGGGCACCTCTTTTCTGCTCTGGCTGAGTAGTGTTACATCAGTAAAAGGGGCGGGAGAGGGATACTTTGTCATTGAATTACTCTTGAACTACAACTCTGACAGAATTGAAATAATACTCTCCGAAGTCCAAATAGTATGATGATTAATTAGAGCTGCTTTTATTATGAAACATTACTATCCCTTTAAAATGTCCTTATTCTTTATTAAGAGTGTTGGTATTTATAACCTATTCTAATTGTATTTATTAATGAGTAGTGATGAGCGAGCATGCTCGGCCGAAGCTCGGTTCGGCTCGAGCATCGCTCTGCTCAGCACATGGCGGTACTCGTACGAGTACCGCATGTGCTCGCCCGCCATGTTCGGGTCTCCTCCCCGCACGTTTCGCAGCTGCTGCGCAGCCAATAAACGTGCGGGGAGGCTCTGACATCAGTGTAATGCCAGCAGCCATGTTGGCTGCTGGCATTACACTGATTGGCTGGCCAGAACCCGTGATCGGGTGCTGTATAGCACCCAACGCACGAGTTCGGCTCATTCTTAGCCAGGGAGAGATGCGCTTAGGCAGGGAAAGTCAGTGTAGGGAGAATAAAATTGTTGAAACTCTTTCAAGACCCAAAAGTCCTTTTTAGGACTGTTGTGTGTGGGGGCAGCATTTATATTTTGTTTGGGGGGGCACAATTTCCTTTTTTTTGTGGGGGGGATATTTGTAAGATGACATATAATACTAGATGCACAGGAAGTCAGTGTAGGGAGAATAAAATTGTTGAAACTCTTTCAAGACCCAAAAGTCCTTTTTAGGACTGTTGTGTGTGGGGGCAGCATTTAATTTTTTTTGGGGGTGGCAGAATTTCATTTTTTTGTGGGGGGGACATGTTCTAAGGTGACATTGTTCTAGGTGCACAGGGACAAATATTTCACAGTGCAGTGACAAGCTGACATATTCTGTTAGGTGCACAGGGCCAATGATTTTACAACGCAGCGACAAAAAGGGCCATTTTAAACGTGTGCCTAGCCATAGATTATTGTCACATTCTGTTTAGTGTGCAAATTCACAAATTAACGTCACATATTCCGTTCACTGTGCCTAGCCGCAGATTAGCGTCACATTCTGTTTCGTGTGCCTAGCCGCAGATTAGCGTCACATTCTGTTTCGTGTGCCTAGCCGCAGATTAGCGTCACATATTGTTTAGTGTGCCTAGCCGCAGATTAACGTCACATATTGTTTAGTGTGCCTAGCCGCAGATTAGCGTCACATATTGTTTAGTGTGCCTAGCCGCAGATTAGCGTCACATTCTGTTTCGTGTGCCTAGCCGCAGATTACCGGCATATATTCCGTTTAATATGAAGAAGGCGGGTAAAAAGGGACGGGGAAGTGGACGTGATCCTGATAGTTCAGGGCGCGGGTCAGGACGCGTAGAAACTGTGCCTGGTGCCAGAGCACAAGAAAGAAAGACATCCACCATACCTAGCTTCATGTCTCAGTTTACAGGGCGTTGCAGGACATCACTCTCGAGGTCAGACCACTGCGAACAGGTGGTCGGTTGGATTTCAGCTGATACTGCTTCCAGTCGGTTAAGCACCACCTTGTCTTCCACCAAGTCCACTCTCACTAGCCAAGAGTCTGGTCAACATAATCCTCACCCTGATCATCCTTCCTCCCACCATAGAGGGTCTGGCCAAAGAAGTGATCCCACACTGGGATATAGTGAGGAGCTCTTCTCATCACCAATCCTTGATTTGAACCTCTCTCCAAGCACGCTTGCAGAGGAACATGAGATCTTGTGCCCTGATTCACAACCTCTAGAGGGTACCCAATCACAAGAAGATGACAGAGGGGAACGGCATTTAAGGTCAAAGGAAGTGGATGATGATGATGAGACACAGTTGCCATCAAATCAACCACAATTACTGTCTCAAGACCTTGATGAGGAGGATGATACACAGTTGTCAATGACTGAGGATGTGGTGGGATCAAGAAATGAGGAGGATGATCAGAGTGAGGAAGTGGAGGAGGACTTGGTGGACGATGAAGTCACTGACCCCACCTGGGAAGGTGGAAAGCCGAGCGATGACAGCAGTCCTGAGGGTGAGCCATCTGCAGCACCGCAACAGGCTGGAAGAGGCAGTGGTGTGGCTAAAGAAAGAAGGTGGACCGCACCAAACCGGCCCGCAAATGTTCCACGGAGCGCCCCCTTGCGTAAATCTCCCTTGCCAAGGGCTAGGTGTTCCACGGTATGGCGTTTTTTTAAGGAAAGTGCGGACGACAAAAGAATTGTAGTTTGCAACCTGTGCCACACCAGAATGAGCCGAGGCATGAACACTAGCAACCTCACCACCACCAGCATGATCCGACACATGGCATCCAAGCACCGTAATAAGTGGGAGGAACGCCCGGATCGCCAATCTGTGTCTGCAGGCCACACCACTGCCTCCTCTTCCCCTGTTTTCGGTGCCGGCCAATCGCCTGTCGAAAGCGCAGGCCCGCATACCTCCCGCCCTGCACCTGTACCATCTGAAGCACCATCAGCGACCACATCCACTTCCCTGTCCCAGAGCAGCGTCCAAATGTCGTTACCCCAGGCATTTGAGCGCAAGCGAAAATACCCAGCCACCCACCCACAGGCCATAGCACTAACCTCACACCTTTCCAAATTACTGGCCATCGAAATGCTGCCATTTAGGCTTGTGGAGACTGAGTCCTTCCGCAGCCTGATGGCAGCAGCTGTCCCTCGGTAAGCAGTCCCCAGCCGCCACTACTTTTCCCGGTGTGCCGTCCCCGCCTTACACCACCATGTGTCCCTTAACATCACCCGTGCCCTGACCAACGCAGTTACTGGGAAGGTCCACTTAACGACTGACACATGGACAAGTGCTTATGGCCAGGGACGCTACATTTCCCTGACGGCACACTGGGTGAATGTCGTGGAGGCTGGGAGCGACTCGGACCCTGGGATGGCACAGGTGCTACCCACGCCGAGGATTGCGGGCCCTACCTCCATCAGGGTTTCCGCCAGCACCTACGTTATTGGCTCCTCCTCCTCCTCCTCCGTTTCCACCTCCGAATTCTCTGCGCGCAGCGCCACTCACCCATCAGCCGGTAGCTGGAAGCAGTGTAGCACTGCAGTGGGGAAGCGTCAACAGGCCGTGCTGAAGCTGATCTGCCTTGGGGACAAACAGCACACGGCCTCAGAGCTGTTGCAGGGGATTAGTCACCAGACCGAGCAGTGGCTCTCGCCACTCAACCTGCAACCAGGCATGGTTGTGTGTGATAATGGGCGTAACTTGGTGGCGGCTTTGGAGCTCGGCAAGCTCACACACGTACCATGCCTAGCGCATGTATTTAATTTAGTGGTTCAGCGATTTCTAAAAACCTACCCCAATTTGCATGATCTCTTGACGAAGGTGCGCCGCGTGTGTGCACATTTCCGTAAGTCATCTACAGCTTCAGCCGGCCTGTTGACGCTGCAGCAGCGCTTACAATTGCCAGCTCACCGGCTGCTGTGTGACGTGAGCACGCGCTGGAACTCCACCTTCCACATGTTGGCCCGGCTTTGTGAGCAGCAGAGGGCAGTAGTGGAGTACCAGCTGTTACACGGTCGTCGCCTCTCCGTTCAACTTCCTCTAATCAGAAGTGAGGAGTGGGAATGGATGTCAGACCTCTGTGAGGTTTTACGCAATTTTGAGGAATCGACACAGATGGTGAGCGGCGATAACGCTATTATCAGTTTAACCATCCCACTTCTGTGTCTACTGAAACGCTCGCTGCTCACAATTAAAACCGACGCTTTGCATGTGGAAGAGGTGGAAATGGGGGAGGAAGAGCTTACACAAGGTGATAGCCAGAGCACCCTCACTTCGTCTTCTCAGCGACAATTGGAGGAGGCGGAGGAGGAGGAGGAAGACACGGTTGCCTCCGCTACAGAGGGTAGCCATGGAACTTTATTTCCATCTCTTCAGCGTGGGTGGGCAGAAGAGGAGGAAGAGGATGAGGAGATTGAGAGTCATCCTCCTGGTGAGGACAGCGAAATCTTGCCTGTTGGTACTCTGGCACACATGGCTGACTTTATGTTAGGCTGCCTTTCCAGTGACCCACGCGTTATACGCATTTTAGACAACACGGATTACTGGGTGTTCACCCTTCTGGACCCCCGCTACAAAGAGAATTTCTCATCTCTCATTCCTCCGGTGGAGAGGACAAGCAAAATGGTGCAATACCAGAAGGTTCTTGTCGAAAAATTGCTCCAAAATTTTCCATCTGACAACGCTGGCGGCAGAGTACGTGCTACCTTGGCCAACCGAGAATGGGAGAAAAGGGGAGCACACAGCAGTTCCGACAAAGGCAGGGCAACACTCTCCAAGGCGTGGGACACCTTCATGACACCCCGCCAGCACCCTCACCCTGATGCGCGGCCTAGTATCACAAGGAGGGAAAGGTTTTGGAAGATGGTGAAGGAGTACGTAGCAGACCGTGTCAGCATCCTCACTGATCCCTCTGTGCCTTACAACTACTGGGTGTCCAAGCTGGACACGTGGTATGAACTGGCACTCTACGCCTTGGAGGTGCTGGCCTGCCCTGCCGCCAGCGTTCTGTCTGAGCGGGTATTTAGTGCTGCTGGTGGCATCATAACAGATAAGCGTATCCGCCTTTCCACCGAAAATGCTGATAGGTTGACACTTATAAAAATGAACAAGGCCTGGATTTCCCCTGACTTCTCCACTCCACTGGAGGAAAGCCCCGGGTGAACATAAAGTCACTTTAGATATGTTATTTACATTGATGGGAATACTCTGTATTCCCATTCACCCCTTCCACCCAAAAAACGGGTATATGGTTGACTCTTAATCTTCTCATCCTCCTCCTCCTCTTCCATATGCCCTGTGATATAATTTTTATATAGGGCCAGCTCACCAGCGGGCCCTGTGATATAATTTTTATATAGGGCCAGCTCACCAGCGGGCCCTGTTTGACAATTTTTGTATAGGTCAGCTCACCAGCGGGCCTTCTCATATAATGTTTTATTGGGTCAGCTCTCTAGCGGGCCCTCTCATATAATATTTTATAGCGTCAGCTCACTAGCGGGCCTTCGCATATAATGTTTAGGATGGTCAGCTCCGCAGCAGACCCTCACCCATAATGTTTTAGATGGTCGGCTCAGCAGCAGACCCTCATTCCTAATGTTTTAGATGGTCAGCTTAGCGGCATGCCCTCGCCCCTAATGTTTTAGAGGGTCACCAGCAGGCCATTAATCCTAATTTTTCAAGGCTGTGTATGATGCCCTCCTTTATGTGTAATAAAGGGTGTATTGGAGTGACATTTCAGTCTAATTTTTGGCAGCCCTTTCACTTAGTGCATAGGCTTTGTGAGTGTTGGACCACTACCTGAACTATTGTACCACAATGTGAATGAGGCCCTCCATTTTGTGATATACAGGTTGTATCGGAGTGCCTCAGGTCCTCCCATTGAATTAAATAGGGCTGGGGTGTTCGACAGAGCAGAAGGTAGTTCTTGGCTTCATCCACTAAGTCACTTCGTCACTTTTACTCAATGGATCAGATCCCACTGTTCCGACTATAAATTTTGGACTTAACAAGGGCAAACGGACATGTTGTAAAACCTGTGGTAGCTGCGGCCTCCGTTCCTGAATGCTGTACCTTACCCGGGCCATAACCACGTTGAACACCTGCTTTACGCTGCGCACGTTTCCCTCTTAATCATGGCCCCAGTTCCGAAAAATCGATGAAATTTTTTGCAGAATTTGCAGATGATATACAAGTAAATATACAGCAAATACTGTTTGGTAACAATTTTTCGCCTACAATCGTTTTTATCTTCCTTTTTGTGTGTTTTACGGTCAGTCTGTAAAAATGGCGTACTACGGGCGAAACATCGTTCCCAGCAGCGACGTTGGAGTCCAAGATGCATCCAGACATCCTCCCTATGCTGTCCCTGAACCATTTCTGTGGTGTTTCCATCATTTTCTGACCTTTTCCTATGAACCAGGCACCCTCCCCTCATCAGAGCAGGGGGTGCCTGGTGTAATGCTCGAGTCCTCCCATTGACTTCAATGGGGCTCGGGTGCTCGGCCGAGCACTCGAGCCTCCGGGGGCGCTCGGCCAGAGCACCCGAACACCCGAGCATCGGGGTGCTCGATCATCACTATTAATGAGGTAACTGTAAAGAATAAGAACAGGTCAGACACTGCCTTAAATATTTGGTAAAAATTCTGTCACTAAATTGTCACAGGTAGCGATATTTCTTTATAAATGCGCTGAGACACTTTTTACAGACTTCCTTGCTCCACTTTATAAAAAAACATATGCACGGTGTTATGTCCTCCTAAACTGTCCTTAATATTTTTATAACTACCAGAGACAATCTTATAGCCACTTTTGGAAATAGCCAAAAAAAGAAAAATGAAAAAACAGGAGAGGCGCCAAATAGTGTATTATTGTTATACAACAAAAATAAAATATAAACCAATAAAATATTACTCACAAATAGAATGGTTAGGCAGCTGCTATCAGTCAGTCTAACAATCGTGCATTCGGAGAGTATAAACCGGTCTCTGTTCGGGTCAATGTTACGTGTCTGGTGTTGATCCAGAAGAACAAATATAGAATACTCAGGCGGAGGGTTCTTTATCCATAGAAATACATTTATTTAAAATACAACGGCTTGTATGCTAACTAGTGTCGCGGTTTACCACCGCTTTCTCAAAGCTGCGAAGCCCCAATACAAACGCTACCGTTAGCGTTTGTATTGGGGCTTCGCAGCTTTCAGAAAGCGATGGTAAACCGCAAAATACACTATTTGGTGCCTCTCCTGTTTTTTCTTTTTTTGGCTATTTCCATATACTCCATACCGCTTTTGGGGAGGCGTGTTTGTGTGAGAGAGCTGCGGACTTATCCATTCAGTGTAACTGTTACTGGGGACAGGAATTAACACCAGACGTGTGAATGCTGGTTTTGGCATATGCCAATAATCATCTACTTGAATTGTGAGTGTGCATCTACCGGGTGCTTGGTGGTGGTTGAAGATATAATTATTGATATACACAGGGCGCCCCCCTGTTGTTGTCCCCTTTCTTCTCGTTTTGCAGTTTTATAGCCACTTTTATTATGCTTTTCCACTTTTATAAATCTCCCATTGCTCCTAGAATATGTTTTGGGCGCTGCCTGTAAGTCGATTCTGTTACAATGTATTCACAAGGACACCCATTAGTGTCTCACAGGTTCATATCTACTTGTAACAAATAATAATAGTTCAAATTCTCCATAATGAAGTAAACTCTAGTCCCAGATAATACCCCTGTACACATATGTGAATATCATCATTGAGATGCCCACACATGATAGAAAAGGGAGTTAGATACTGATTGCCTAACACCGAGCAGAGATGGTAGGAATCTCTCTGCATGCTATAAGTCTGTGTATGTCATAAGATAGAACACAGCTTGTTATTCAGACTTAATATTTATCACTTTAGCCTCAGAAAAGGCACTGTTGGCTCCCCTCTGTTTCTTTGTTTCTTTAAAAATTAATCGAGGTCATTAGGAATTTCTGATAATCATAAGGTAAGGGGGGTGTTGGTAATAGGTGTTACTTCTCCATTAAGTTATTTGGAACCCTTTCAAATGTGGTTAATTATAAAACTCCACTGCACCTTCACTGACAATATATCATACACTTTCAGTTGTTTCAGCTCTGAGGAAGAGTTTGTAGCACTGCATTTAACCCTTTGAGTGCCATAGAGGTTGCAATGCATTGGATACCTCTCTGTCACTCAGAGGGTTAATTAATTTTTCCTCTCGGAACAGGTTAGGCAGTACAGCCCACAGGCCAGATCCAGCCACAAAAGCCCCTTCACCCGGCCCTCCTCACTACCCAGGTATAGTAAACAGAGCTCTGTTTGGAGACCGAGGAGCCACTTTACAGAGAGTGCCTTCAGGTAGTGGAGTAAGTATAGGAAGTACAGAGGTTGCATTTGTGATGGAGTCTGGTGTTCCTGGGGGCTTGTTGTCTAAGCACCTTCCTATTACACCTCACGTGCCCAAGTGATTCCTTGAACAGCAGCATATACATATTCACCCGCACTCAGACAAGGGCAAACAGAGAGGTCCAACTGTGCAGCCCTCAGGAGGTGCACTGCAATCCAAACTGTCTGACCTGATGTAAGGGGTCATTTGATTAATAATATATATTGAAGAAGGTTATTTCCCATGTGTCCATCTTTTGAAGCTACTGGTCGGACCATAAGCAATATTCACTGCTGAACGCTTGATATCTGAGCTCTCTCTTAATCAGAGTTTGAAATACTCAGACCATCTTCCTGATGCCAAACAGGAGCTGTAGCACCATTTTCTTGTAATGTAAGGCTGATGCATCAAGTGTCTTGCAATAAGTCATTGTGGGAGATGCATGAAGAGATGATTAAGAGGTGATCAAGCGGAGATAACGTCTCCAGTGATATTACTTCTCTAGATCCTATGTTATTCTATGGAGCCAAAGTACAAAGATTTCTAAAGTTGGAGAAATGTTAGTGCATAGCCTCTATAGAATAACATAGGAACTGGAGAAGTGATATCACTGGAGAAGTTATCTCCATATTATCACCTCTTTATCACACCTTAGTGAATAACCCCCTGTATTTTATTTATACCTAGAGGTAGATAATTTAAATCTCAATAATTACACACCTACCAAGTGTCTCTCTTTTAACTCCATAAATGAGAGGTCACCATTGCTTTGCAAAGCAATCCCTCTAGAATTCTTATGGTTAAAAGCCCCAATTAAATCAATGGGAAGTTATCCTTCCCCCCCTGTTGTGCAGGTAGCTTGCTCCAGTTCTTCTCAGTAAAAAAAATCCCCAAAAAATGGAAGCACAAAAAAATGGACAGTTCTGTCAGTTTTGGACTTTAGTAGGGCTGACGGAATCGGTTGCTGCAAACAGCTCTGGCACTTAACCGGTTAATAAAACATTACTACACCCTTCAACCTGCGCACACCTATCCCAGAATTTCTCCAAATATTATAAGGGGATCAATCTGATGGCAAACAATATGAATAAATGTCAATAAATACAGTAATATAATACTATTTATTGTTAGAACACTTCACATTTATACACAACTGGTCACTTAATGGTGAGATCTTTCTAGTAGAATTACATATATATATATATATATATATATATATATATATATATATATAGATATAGATATAAAAATATGTAAAAATATGTAAAACTTATTCAGAGATTCTCAAAGAGTAACGTATCAATTCATTCAATCAGTTCATATAGTACTCACATCCCTTAACTTAAAGATAATAGTTACTAGATAGAGGTGATCACTTCCGATAAGGGTAAATGAAGTCTCATATATAAACAATTCCTGATGAAATAGTTCCGTCTTCCTTTTCTCAAAGCACAATTCTCGAGGGGGTAGTCTTCAATTAGGATGATGATTTCACCGGTGCAACACTTTCCTTTGATATTATCCACCTCCCGTGTTCTCTATCACTTCCAACCTTTGCAGGGAGAATCACAACTAGTGTAGTGTCGTCTGGGCAGTGAATCCCTCCCGCCTTTGTCGTTATACTCACACTTTCTTTTTTTAGAAAAAGCGCATCTCTCCAACTTTCTTACAGATAAAACGGCTCACACAGCAGAGGTCCAAATAAAAATATTTATTTATTGCTAAAAACAAATAAAAGTATCTATGAGCAGTATCATCAAGTGCAATTATGTCACGGTTTTGTAAGAACACTCAGACAGTTCTGTAAGGTTAAAAGCTTTATTGAAACTAAATCAAAGCAATCACCCTACTCAGGTCCAGTTGAGGTCCGTACCTTAGTACTTCCCAAATCTAACTCAGGTCAGGATGGAAGGAAAAACACAGTAAGTAATAAACAATAGGACTCTGGAGGCTTGATTCGTGGACAGGTACAAGAACAAGAAGAACCACAACAGTGCCACACCACAGCGAGGTGATATTTGGTGATGGGTAACTGCAGGGCAACTCCCTAGCAGGCTAGGGATAGTGGAGGCAACACAGACAGGACACGGAGTGACCAATCCCTAGAACGCTAGGGTTAGCGGAGGCAACACAGACAGGACTCTGGCAGTGACCAATCCCTAGAGTGCTAGGGTTAGCAGAGGCAGCACAGACAGGACTCTGGCAGTGACCAATCCCTAGAGCGCTAGGGTTAGCAGAGGCAGCACAGACAGGACTCTGGCAGTGACCAATCCCTAGAACGCTAGGGTTAGTGGAGGCAACACAGACAGGACTCTGGCAGTGACCAATCCCTAGAGCGCTAGGGTTAGCAGAGGCAGCACAGACAGGACTCTGGCAGTGACCAATCCCTAGAACGCTAGGGTTAGTGGAGGCAACACAGACAGGACTCTGGCAGTGACCAATCCCTAGAACGCTAGGGTTAATGGAGGCAACACAGACAGGACTCTGGCAGAGACCAATCCCTAGAATGCTAGGGTTAGCGCAGGCAACACAGACAAGACTCTGGCAGTGACCAATCCCTAGAACGCTAGGGTTAGCGGAGGCAACACAGACAGGACTTTGGCAGTGACCAATCCCTAGAACGCTAGGGTTAGCGGAGGCAACACAGACAGGACTTTGGCAGTGACCAATCCCTAGAACGCTAGGGTTAGTGGAGGCAGCACAGGCAGGACTCTGGCAAGACCAGACTCCCACAGACCCCTGGTGACTATGGGGATAGACAGGCCAGGCAGGCACTGTATAGGTATTTGAAAGTGAGAGTTGGTGAAATAGAACACAGGGTGCACACCCAGACAGATTGGAAGCCTGCGCTGCCCCAATCTGTAAACACGGAGGTAGTCAGCCAGTCCAGTCAGTAGCGGAATCAGATACTTAGCTAAGCCAGGTCAGTACACACGGAGATAGTCAGCCAGACCTTAGTTAGCAACGGAATCTGATACTCAGCCACGCCAGGTCGGAACACACGGAAATAGTCAGCCAGTCCTTAGTCAGCAACGGAATCAGATACTCAGCCACGCCAGGTTGGTATACACGGAGATAGTCAGCCAGTCCTTAGTCAGCCACAGAATCGGATACTCAGACACGCCAGGTCGGTACACACGGAGATAGTCAGCCAGTCCTTAATCAGCAACGGAATCGGATACTCAGCCACGCCAGGTCAGTACACATGGAGATAGTCAGCCAGTCCTAGTCAGCAATGGAATCAGATCACAGGAGAGTCAGGAACACAGGAGTGTAGTCAGGCGAGCCGGGTCATACACGGAACAGGAACAAGCAGTAATACAAACGCTAGGTACAGGTACACCACGAAAAGGGCACTGTAAGGATGACAGGAGAGAGTTTATAAAGGCAAGCCCTGGGAGGAGCCAGAGTCCAATAGCCAATAAGAATAGTGCGATAGTAAACTCGGAAGTAGCAATGTCTCCCAGACGCTAGAATCATGGGTACCGTGATAAATTACAACCCTTTCCCTTGTCAATTACCGTTAAGGAAAATAAAGATCCACTTCTTCACACGGCTATAGACCACATCTGATGTCACTACCGGCTACAATCCTGGGCTTCAGACACAAAGGACGGTTGTTCGTTCACTCGCTGAGTCCTAAACTCCGCCCAACGGGTTTTGTACCAAAGTACTTTGGTACTTTGGAAAGGGTTTTGCATTGTTTTTTAGTTGTTGCTTATGGGCTTTTTTTTGACTGGTGGCGAGTATAATTACTGCTGATTTTGTTTTAACAACTTGGGTAATAGGAAAACAAAACCAGAAATAAAAAAACCACAACACCTGTTTTTTTTATTGGGACTAACAGTATCGAGCCCTGAATGAGTAGTAAATTGGTGTAAATCATATGATGGGAAGCACTAGACTCTCTCACCCTGAGAATCTGGCCCTTCATCCTGAGAAATGGATCTGGAAGTACGCAAAAACACACGCACATAACAAGAGAAAGGATATCTAAGTGTAGCAGTTTTAATAACACAATAAATACAAATGACTAAAATTGCACTCACAATAGAGATTCTTGGGCTTTAAGCACATAAAAACTGGTACTTTCTCCCTTGTAGCCTACGATCTGCATCCTCTGACTCTCCTGTCTTTTGGTCTCCAGTGGTGTTCCTGGTGTCCTGTTGGTTCTTTTGATATTAATAGTGCCTGTGGGCATTAGATAATGTCCTTTATTGGGTAAATTCCAAACAAAGAGAAAGTCTCTTGTAAGGTCCGTAATGACTGAGTGCAATACACTCAGTTAGGGATGTAACCTCACGTTGAGGTACGCTCCAAACACTAGGAGCCGATATGGGGCCTGTCATGGGTGGAGGAAACTCGCATGGGGCATGGAGGAGTCCCAATAAAGTCTGGGCAGTGTTCTGCCTTAACCCAAATGTTCTCGCAGATACTTTGTCTGCTTCTTCGAGGGTATGAAGAAGCAGACAGAGTGTCTGTGAAAACGTGTGTTTTATCATTTTCCAAACAGGTACAGAGATTTAGAGATTTTTATTTAATAGTCGGAGGATCGAATCTTGGCAGAGACTTGGTCAGGTAATCTGGTGAGCAGTTAGCATATTTATACACAAGCCATGCATGATATTACTATGTTGTTGTTGGAGGGCAGACCAGCATCTGATACCCTCCTATAGATAAGCCAATTATTAGACATAGGCTTTTTAGTGTAATCCGTTCAGGTGATAACCCCATGAATAGGTCCCGTCCCTTCTAGTCCTTCTAGTACTATGTATAAAATCGTCTTTTTATACATAGTACTATTATATATGTACATTGTGAAAGTAATTTTTTTTTATCCAATTTACAAATTATTATTTTGTATTGTTTTTACACTTGTGTATTATTCAAGCGGAACTACCACCGCATAACAAGTTTATCTTAACTAACTCCCCATATGACGACTAGCTGCTTAGTAGCGCTAGTCACCAGAATTATTACCTTATTAAATAGATTTTTCCTTTCTCCCCCGGCTGACAGGCAGGACGGAGCACAGACATCTTGCCATAGTGATGTCCGTTCACCTGCGCTGTCAGTCTCAGCCGGGTCTAGGAGGTGTTGCTATGAGCCGTTCGGCTCTAAAAGGGACTGACAGCGCAGGTGAGCGGATGTCACTATGGCAAGACGTCCGCACTCCATCCTTCTGTCAGCCGGGGAAAAAAGGAGAAATCTATTTAATAAGGTAATAATTCTGGTGACTAGCACTACTAGTCTCCAGATGGGGAGTTATTTAAGATAAACTTGTTATGCGATGGTAGTTCCGCTTTCAATACCTAACCACTACACTTAGATGTCCTCTGTGCACTGTCTTCCATTTCTTCTTTTACATATACTTGTCAGATAGAGCTGCGCAATGTTTCACTTACATGTCCAGAAACTCACCTCTCTCCACCTTCTTAGACTGCTAAAATCAGTTTTCACCAGAGGGGTGGAATAAATTGTTAAGGAATCCTTCCAACATAGAGCGCTGGACTTCGAAAGTTGACAGATCCTATGTAAACTTTTGAGTGCCAGAAAGGTATGAAAGGAAAGGGAAAACAGGTGATGGGCAGACACCTGTTTTAGCATTAAATCGTAATTATAGTCCTCCAATATCTGAGTATGTTACCCCAATATCCCTCACTGTGCATGTCCTTAAATTAATCTCCATAGTATAAAGGTCCTGTTTAAAACCCTTTGAGTGCCAGAGAGGTATCCAATGCAAAGGGTTAATGTGCCAATGTATTGTTTGATGCTGTATAAAAAGGAATACATAGGATATGATGCTAAAACATGCAGTAAAAATAAATACTATATATATATATATATATATATATATATATATATATATATATATATATATATATCCTTATTAACACTTTCAGAACCATAGGGGAGCACATTGTGTTGCACAACCCTCTAGTCTTTAATGGAACTAATTATTAAACAGTTATTTACTATGAGAATGGATAATCCTCAAGGAAATGAATACACAATGAACAATTCATTATTTGATAAACAGCCCCCGAGCTCCTGACTATGACTTGGATTCCATTGCAAGTATTAAAATTTAGTGGTGGTTTTATTTCACAGACTTCTATTGAGATCTGCGGGGTCTTTCACTTTGGCAACAGAACTGAAGCAGGGCTGAGTGCACACGACTTTACATAGCTTAACAGGTGTACAATGGCAGGATACTGAAAACTGAATATAGGCGCAGAACAAGATGCAAAAGGAACACTTCTCTGCCCTGAAGAGCTTAAATCTAATTAGGTATAATGGATAAAAACTGAAACAATAGGTATCAGTATACAGGTAAACTTCACAGTATACCAGGCTGACTGCAGTGCAAGGAGGGTGATTTTAAGGTGTGAATGCAACTCTGAACATGTTCCCAAAGCAAAATAGTTTTGAAGGTGTACGGAGGCACTGCTCATTATAGTATTTCTGCCCCATGTCTGAACATAACGTTTAATATATGAAAAATAAAAAGAAAAACACTTGTTAGGTCTTTTTGTAAGTAAATAAATTGATTCATTCAATTATATGTAGTCAACACTTCAGCACCATTTAAGATCAGTATTTTGTACCATTTTGACGTTTTGACAAAGGTGACAACTATCACCAAAATATTTGCCTAAAATATATGTTTACTGCAGTATGTGCTAATCAATTATACAGCTACATTTATTCATATATATTACACATTTGTTTCTGTGTTCTTAGTGGTAACATCACAAATTATTCCTTTTTTATTTGACTAAAGACCCTTTAGGGCTCTTTCACACAGATTTATTTGTTGTGAGTCTTTTGTATAGCAACAGAAAATCATGGTGTGTTTTTAGTGCTACAGTGTGGCAAGGTTTTTCTTTCATCCAATCTCTCAATAAAAGCAAACGTGACAACATCACAAGGAAAACACAGCTATCTGCAACTGTTGTGCAATTTTAATTTTAGTCCACTTAAATCAACGCTAACAATTTGTAGCTGCGTTATTGCACTAAGGAAAGTTGCAGCATGCTGTATCTCACCTCAACAATAGCATGTCACAGTGCCTTACCTCGGCCTGCGCCATTCGGCCAGGAGCAGGGTTCTGGACTGACGCTCCCATGGCACTAGCTGCATCCCTCTTGCCTGCGACCTGGTCATGTATGTTTCTTGTTACTGGCATCATGAATCAAGCACTTGCCTGGACGCCTGTTATAGGCCCGCCTTTTCCTACTCCTTTATAAACTTCTCTGGGCCTGTGTATCATTACCCTTACGTTGGTGTTCAGTGAAGTTCTAGTTCCTGTTGCTCCTGTATCCTGTGTATGACCCAGCTTGTCTGACTATCCATTCTGGTGCTGACCTGTGGCTCTGTCTGACCATTCTACCTGTGCGTTCCTTTGGCTTTAGACATCCAACCTGGTGCTGACTTGTGGCTCTGTCTGTACACTCCACTGTGTGGCTCCATTCCCCACAGACATCCATCCTGGTGCAGACCTGGGGCTCTGGCAGACTCTGACCTTCTGACTGCAGGCGTGAGTCAGTAGTCTCCCTTGTTGCTATATTTGGGAGACTGTAGGTTCTGTGTGCGTTCCACCTATTACTCCAAGACTACCAGTTGGCTTCAGTCTAGTCTCCAGCAGACGTGGTTGACCCGTCAGCAGGCTCCTATTTCTGATAGAGTCGTTATTCTCTCCAGTCACCCTCTGCTTATGTATATTAATTTGTTGCCTATTGTTTATTATCCTAATAAAGGTGATTTTAACTGTACCGTCTGACTCCTTGTCTTGCTTGCGAACCGTAATGTAGCAGCACATGTTGCCAGTGTGAAGTGCCCCATAAGACTCAAGGGTGTGTTTTTTCATCATCTTCTGTAGCAGCAACAACGTTTTATGTGAGAAAGGGGACTTGCTCCCTTATCAAAGAAACACTGTGATGCATTCTAGTGTTAATTCTATCAGAGCTATGATATTGCAGCTGTAGAAGGTATATGTTCATGGAATGCTGCAATGTACTCTTGCACTTGCTACCTTTGTATCTGCTCATATTGATTATCCAGTTAAACCATAAGTTCCTTGGTGCAATGATCTGTTTACTTAAAAACCTGATTTTATTTATTGTAACCCACTCTATTTAATGAATATTTTACTTATTTAAGGCCTTCATACATTGCCTGGCACCATATAAATATAATTATTCATACATACATATTTTTTTAGGAAAAAAAATAAATTTTAAATAATACCAAATAAAAAATAAGTATTTGATTTGTCACAGATGACCATAAAAGTCAAAGTCATTATGTCAGTGTTTCCAGTTCAAGCTGTGACTTCCTTTAATTGACAAGTTTTAGATAAAGTGACATTATTTAATATACTAAAACACCTATGGTTTTCCTGGGACTAGCTCACACCGAGTGTTAAGTGGGAGACCTTGCATTGCTTGGAGCTTTTATTCCTCTTTCGTACTTTGTCTTTTATGTTGTGTTAACAGAGCATCTAATGTGACTAAATAGGACAACCTGCTTTCCCATAACCATGAAAAATACATGATTTGTTTCATTCACTCAAGTGAAATTCCCTCCTCCTATCCTAAAGATCACTCAGCCCTCCCCTTCATAGACACACGCATGCACAAACATCCTCTCCAGAGGGCCCATGCCCAAATTCACGAGGTGTAATTAATGCAAGCTTAAGTAAAATTTAGTGGATGAGGTTGAACCTTGAATTGAAGGGATATGGAAGAGGAGGAGATCATCCATGTGCAGAAACTAGCCAAGCGGCAGATTACAATGTTAAATATTAATCATCCCTGCTTCTGCAATTTCGGCAATGCGTCTGGGTCCACCACTGTTAAATTTTTCATTAACGCAATTCACTTCCAACTGTTCTTCACATACCCTCCTTGTATAGTCCATATTTTCTTCTCCGTCTTACATTCCTTTCCATTTCCTTATTTATACATGCAAACAAATTCCAAAATTACTGTTTCTCTCTGTAAATAACATAGGGTTCTATTTAAGTACACTAAGTCTTCATGAGTTTAATAGATCAGGTCACTTAGTTATGATGTAACAGAAAAAGATCAAAGAAAGAAAAATAAATTAACAAGAAGGTTTATTCAGAACACACAGAAGAGAAGTGAATTAGATATTTTGCTATTTATAGGACTTATTTCTTACCCTTTTCTTTTTCCCTAAACATTTCAAGATGTACTAAAATAGCATATTTAATAAAAGTATGCAGAAAATGAGATGATACAACATTTGATTCAGTTATTGAGAGCAACAGCCATTCATAGACTGAAACGTAATTACATAATGCCTATCAAGACATCCTAAGAATGATATTTAATTATGGTAGTGTATGTCAGCACACCAGCTGAGGGTGAGACCAGTCATGAAGATACTTCTCCATTGTCCTTTTATGTAGTTAAAGCAGTAGCTTTCTAATGCTTGCTATTTAGTTGTAGGAAAATTAAGCAGTACACTTTTAAATGTATATGTTATATGTTTAAACCTCTTAACTGTGAATTATTGTCAAGGTATTGAGTTATGATAGGTAAATAAAGCAGAAAGTGGTTAACCTACAAATCTATACTATATATAAATAGAAGAATGTAGGGAGCACCAGGTGACTCTAAAGGTGATATTGTCTTAACAAGGTCACCAAAACTACCACCACCATAGAACAGGTCCTCCCAGATAAGGATGCATTCTCCAGCACTTCTGGTTAATACAAGAACATGGACGGGTTCGAGATAAAACAACACTGGTACTGTGGCAGCATCCCCCTCCTAGCCTTAGACTTCTCTCACCTCCTATGCTTCAAAATAGGACAATGCATTGAATCTACTAAAGTTCTTATGGAATGGAACATAGCAACGCTCCACATTCCACTGAATAGAATTACAAATATTATTATAAGATTTATTTTAAAAAACGGTCCATAGTGTTTCATGGGAACATTCTAGTTCATCAGGGTTAATCAGGGTGATTCTTGTTTCAGGGACCTTGTTCAGACACTATTACTCTTAGAGGTGCTGGGTGCTTCTGTTTTTCTTCTGTGGGGTATATGATAGAGGTGGAGTCAAACCACTTTGGGGAGTAGTATTGCTGAAGAATATTCTAGATTCAAGCCATTGTGGTGAGTATTTAGACTTACCTGTCTTTGAGCTTTTTTTTTTATTTTTTGGACCAACAAACTCAGGCGTCAGTGTTAACATCTCTAAATCCCTCTAACCAGTAGACATGTCCTATCCAATCACCCTTGAAAACAACATGGGTCAAATTCCAATTAGGTGATAGTGAGTGTAATGTGATGGAAGCAGAATCAGTCATATTGATTTTGCAATCTGAGATTATAGGGTCAGTCCACCTTTCTAACAACATTATATTGTAGAATGCATAATTCGGTGGTTTGTAGGATATAAATTATAGTGGCCTCCTTCATTGATTTTCAGACCCACTATTAGCTGCAACACTCCTTACTCTTGTAAAATTAGCATAATACCAGAAATTAATAAATATGTGTATTTAGGTGTGTATATGTATGTTAATTATTTGCACTTTTTATTGTTATATAAGGGTTTGTTTGATATTAAAACTCCTGCTAGCTAGAAGACATTTTATAATGGAAATTATATTGACGTTGCATGACATACTTTGTGTTAACTCATGATTATGTGCAGGTGCCAGGAAGTCAAGAATTAATAGTTATGTAAAAATAAAATATACACATTGTATAGGATATGTTCACCATACACTTTACTAGTTTTATGTTTTCTGCACACAATGATTTAGATATCTCTTTGGCTGATGTCTTAATCTTCAGCCACACAGTTTTGAACAGGTTTTTCACTAATAACAAATTCAATGATAAATCAGTGTTTCTCAACGCCTGTCCTCAGGATCCACTAGCAGGCCAGGATTTGATGATTTCCTTGTTAGAGCACAGGTGAGTTAATCAATCTGAATGAGCCTCTGATCACCACACCTCCAGCAGAGAAATTCCTAAGTCCTGGCCTGTTAGTGGGTCCTGAGGACAGGAGTTGAGAAACACTGGTCTAAATAATATCATATCAGTGATATGTGAATATAGGGCTGTTTCTACAGTCCAAGAAGGAAGAAAAGAAGTGGTAATGATCAACTGAGGGGAGGTTTAAAGACTTCCTTGAAAATGAAATAGTATTTATGTTATCCACAGCTATATATGTAAGTGGTTCTGTGCATTTGTAGAATGTAAGAAATATAAAACTGCATGTACAGATTCCTAGCATGATGAGGGAAGAAAGATTATACACTCTTCACTTCTTGCTCAGTATTCTGTATTCTACAAAGCAAGCAACAGCATAAAGCTACGAGTACAAAGAGAAGTATTGTCTCAGCATTGCTAAAAAGCAGCTCATACAAAATCATTCTAAGTTCTATGAAGATAAGGGAGCCATAGCATATTATCATAGCTGTGAATTAAAATGTTCTATGTCATATTCAGGGATTTCACAACTGTCAGAAGGGACATATTCCCTAGTAATAGTATACTAGAACAAATGGTCAGGATTTGAAATTAGATAGTTGTAAATTGGATGGGGTTGAAACGATTGTATACTAATGTCATAGATTCCCAGAGACAAAAGTAAATTTAATTTACATTGAGGTGATTTAAGGATACCCAGAATAGATGTAATAGAATAGATGTAAGTTCATCTTTTGAATTTAAGTGGACCTGTAACGTATATTTGTATATTCTATATTGTTTCAACAGATTTTAATTAAATTACTTTTGGAAGTGTCATGTTCTGGTGTAATGCCTGATACACTCTCATGTATGTTAGACTTTGTTCCTATTTATAAATGCCCTAATAGTGATTATTTGCCATGCATCACTTAGGGCGAGATGTTCAAAAAGTCGTCATAATGACTTGTCAGATCATGAGTTGGTGGTAAAAGAAGGACTATATTTTCAGAAGTAAATCCGTCACGTTTGAAAATTCATCTAAAGAATTAAAAATGACGGTAAGAAGATCTCATTGAACATTGCCGTTAAAAATTCTGATCTTAAAATTGTCTTTGATTTTGTCTTTGAAACGAAAATTTTCAAAGAATCAAAGACATTTTTTGTCTTTAAAATGAAACTTTTCAAAGAAACAAAAACTTTTTTTTTCTTTGAAACGAAAAATTTTCAATGAAACAAAGACATTTTTTTGTCTTTGAAACAAAAAATTGCTTCTCAGTACTTTAATTTTTCTTCGCCAAGTTTAGACCTTTTTTATTATGTTGGGAAAAAATGATGTTAATCAGACAAAAAATGAAGTACAAACGAATATTTTTTTCTGACAATACCTTACATTATAAAGGAAGATTAAAGCACAACCACTTTTAAGACTGCTTTTTTTCCCTTTGATGGAGATGGCAGAATTGGATGCAAAAATTGATGGAAACATGTCTTAGAACTGACGGATCATGGTGTAAGAATTTTTTTATTCTGATTACAGACAATTTGTTACCACGACTTTCTGAACATCTCGCCCTTAGAGTTTTCCAGCTCTCCTGCATGTACATATGCAGAGTACATGCTTGGAGTGACAATTTGCATGGACCATCAAGTTCCTGTACTTCTCTAGTAAATAATGGAAATGAAGGGACTCCTGTCTGTGTTGTGGTAACATTCAGCAATGATGTTGTTGAGTTGTACAGGAAGAAACCGGAATGCAGAGGACTACAGGAGTCTGCCAGGTGAAAGCGTGAAAACACCAACCAAGTGACAAAATTGCACTATTGTGGCTCCCTTCCAAGAAGAAAAAAGAGAAACTGAGAAATAGAGATTGATGAATCTCTTGTGGTTTGGTTTACAGATATATTAATCTTAAGGACTGTCCAGAAGAAGAAGAAGGGACACATTTTTCAGACTCCCAGGTTCACAGATAAGCACTCCAGTACAGGTACTTACAAAAATCCTGGTTTTACTGGACGTAGCGTATGTTAGTTCCTTGTACCATCTGCTACTCAGCATCATGAATTCACTAATAAGGTCTAGAGCATTTTCAAAGCAAGCCAAAAGCACCACAGGTGATAAAGAACATTGCCAGTGATTTAAAGAACAATTATCACATTTTACTAAGTCTGGTTCTATGAGAGGAGACTTAGAAAAAGCCCTAGGCTGCAGTGTATAGCCCCAAAATGACTCCTCTCAGACACTCAGAGGTTTCTTAAAACTGACATCTAATTTGTAACACAACCCACAAGTAGTTGGCTCTCAGCCATAAAATTTGCAGGTTACATGCTTGGGGTCCTCTGTTTGTTGGACTGTCAAAACCCATTCAGAGGGTCTATGGGGAAAATATAACATAGGACAGTAGAAGGAACTGAGAGACTTAAGTCTTGCTTTTCAGTCTCTTCTCATAGGACCAATGCAGGGTCATTATGTGTCTCTTTTCAGACCCCAGTCCTGTTCCCCCGTTGGTCAGTCAGTGCTCACAATGTAGCCCCAGATGTACTGTATTTATAATACTGTGATGTCATTTATGAAGTAATCAACAAAGCACAGGGTGCCTGTGAAGTTAATGTTTCAGACCATTAACTGTGACTTGCTTATTTAAATCTGGCTTTAATTGATTTTTTTCTGTTTAATTCCTCATATGTATTTATACATTAGTGATCAATTAAAAATAATTCCTCTAACTGTAAAATAACAAATGAGGTGTGATTAGCTAATTACATATAGTAGTTTATTCTTGGGAACGGTGCCCCCTTGGGTTCGCTCTTTTGTGCCTTGACAGTGAAACCATTTCCATTTTTATATAATTCTGGTTCTGTTCACAGATTATCCAGCACAAAAATGTCAGGCAAATCTTCTCTGCATGAGAAAAACAGAAAACACCCAAATGTACATTTCAGCCTTTAGTGAGTCCCATCAGTGAGGTGTATTTGTATCTTTCTAAGCACAGATATAGTAAATGTCCATGTCTGGGATACCCTGCCACACAGAGACACTTAAAAAACAAAAGAGGTATGATGAGTGCACGCTGAGGCTGATGCGTTTCTGATGCAAACCAACTGCACTATGTGATATAAATAGAATTTCCCAAATGCTGATTCATTTAAATGGGATTATTAACCTACTGAATACCAGAGAGGTCTCCAACACACTGCAAGGCCTCTCTAACATTCCAAGGTTTAAAGGGATAGTACTGTTTCATAATAAAAGCAGCTCTAATTAATCATCATAGTATTTGGACTTTGGAGAGTGTTATTTCAATTTCGTCATAGTTGTAGTTCAAGAGTAATTCAATAACAAAGTATCCTCCTCCTGCTCCTTTTACTTATGTAACACTGCTCAGCCAGATAACAAAGGAGGTGTCCAGGTAGACTGCAGAGAGGGACAATCTTCAATTAAGATAAGGGAAAAACCTGTCAAGGAGGGCAGGGCTTTCATTGTTCTCATAGGAAGAAGATTGTCCCCTGCTGTTATCTGACTGGTCTATGGTCTGGATTCCACATCTGAGAAGAGATGGCTTACACTAGGTAAAAAGACCGGGAGGGGAAACTTTGTGAATATCTCTCAAACCATAAAGGTTTGAGAGATAAGACATATTGTTCTTCATGTTTTTTTAATGCCTACAAAATAAAATAAAGATAAACCGAAGTATTACTATCCCTTTAAAGTCCAATTTAAATCAATGGTAATTTGCATTTTTTCTTTATGGTGCAGTTGTATTGACCCAGAATTACACCATTTTTCTTAGTACATGAGCAAACCCTAAGAACAAATAACACTGCTAACACCTCTTTTCATATCTTATTGTTAAAGACTGAAAGATATTAGCAGACACAAAATGACAGCATGTGGGACTGGGTATGACAAGGAAAAGGATGGTGGGGATGGTTTGCTGGAACACAAAATGCTTCTAATAGGCGTTATGGCATGAAGATGATAGAAGCAGGTTATGCTGTCCTCAATGTGAATCCGATGTTTATCTATGGCATCTGTATTTTCTGGTATCTTGGCATGTGACTAGTGACCATTGCCGATAAGCGCTCATGCATACAAATGTAGTTCACATTTTCTATGACACTGCACACACTGAAAAATAGGTCTTCCATCTGGATGCAAAATGCGAAGCAAATGCTCTGCAAAGTGCACTTAGAAGCACTGGGTAAGCATGGCACAAACCTTGCATATTTCTGTTTTATCATGACACCCTTGGTGTTAAAGGAGAACGAACACTTTGTAATAATGCCCCCACTCACAAAGACATATGCTTAACTCTTTTAGTGCCAGAGGGGTACACAACGCATTGCTTTGCAATGCGTTGTGTACCCCTCTGGCACTCAAAGGGTTAACTTTCTATTGTCAAAAAATCCTAATGGGCCCTGTGAATTTCTATTGTCCTTTAATTTCGTTAGATAAGATCTTCAGCCAGTTCTCGATGTCATGTCCATGGTAGGCGGTAGTTGCTGGGATTGTGTTCATACTGAAGCAGGTATATATAAACGTAAAAATTTAGAATTTGACGGCAGATAAGAGCCATTTGGTCCATCTAGTCTGCCCATTTTTCCTACTGTAAAAACCTCAAACCTTATTGGGCCCTTGGTCTTTTCTTATGTTCAGGATAGACTTATACCTGTCTCCTCCTAATTCCATCACTGTATTAACCTCTACCGCTTCCGCTGGAAGGCTATTCCACTTATCTACTACCCTATCAATGAAGCAGAACTTTCTTACATTACATCTAAACCCTCTAGTTTTACCTCTTGTCCTAACATTTCTACTCCTTTGAAATGTACTTCCCTCTTGTATTTTGTCAAATCCCTTTAACCCTTTGAGTGCCAGAAAGGAATACAATGCCTTACATTGCAATGCATTGGATACCTCTTTGGCACTCAAAGGGTTAAGTATTAAGAGTGCTTGAACATACTTGACCAATTAAAGCGGAACTACCACCATAGTTAAAGTCGCCCTGCAATAATTAGGCAGATGGCGACTAGCTTAATAATAGTTATCTTACCTCTCAGAACGAGCCGATTCTGAAGAAATCCTTAATCTTCCGAGACTGACAGCCAGGTTAGTGCTGTCTGCGCGCCTGCGCCATGAGTCCCTTCCGGTGCCTTTCGGCACAGTGCAATGCTTCTGAAAGGAGACCAGGACGGACAGTGCAGGCACGTAGACAAGATGTCTGTGCTGATGTCTGGCTTCCGGTCTCAGAAGATTAAGGATTTCTTTAGAATCATGTTGCTTTAAGTACCAGAAGGGTTTGTAAGGAGTTGGGAAGCAATGCATTGTGCACCCCTCTGGTACTTAATGGGTTAAGAATATCATTTGCTGCGAGCAGAGTCTGAGGTCCTGTGTCCTGCTAACAGCTGTCATGTCTGCTCCATGGACATTACATCCAGGACTAACTGACAATGTTATCTCTTGAATAAAGTCAAGGGTCATTAGGATTTTATGGTCATAGTGATGTAATTGGGGAATAGTTATTATTTGGAGGTGATAGCTTTTCTTTAACACTACATACGCACATCTTTCTATGTTGTTACGCCATTGTACAGCTCTATGAAATATGCTGTCTCATTAATAAAACAGTAATAAAATCAATAATATACTTTTGCATCAATACAATTCTCCATGACACTGGGCCCCCACAATTCCACAGAAGTATGTCTATGTGTATAGGAAAATACTTTTTTGCCATAGAAGTATCCAGCCCATCAGCTCTAAGACAAAATGCCAAGTTCTCGTAGGAATTTCAGTTGTGGTAACAAAAAGGAGGAAAGTTTAATGGATTTTTGCAAAATAGGAGAACAATTATTCTTTTTCTGTGAAAATTACACTAAAAGAAAACAGGACTTTTGCCTATCAGTAGTATAGAATTATGAAATATTATGCACATATTTTTCATCCATAGGAAAAAAGGAGAAGGGGGCCAATAGTGATTTATCGTTGTTATACATTATAGATAAATAATGTAAATAATGCACAGCAATGAATAGTAGTTGAGAGACCAGCATATACCTTTTCCCAATACAACAAGCAGTCAAAGATCATATACCTGTTTCCTTTGTCATTTAGCGTTTTAATATTGGCACCATACATTTGATAAAGAGGCGTTTGGAGCAGTGAAACGCGTAATGTCATTTGGTGTTTTATCTTTTAATAATAAGATCTGGAGGAACAGCATTATATTCTGAGGATTTATGCAAAATACCCTGAGCGGAGATGAGTTTATGAATAGTTATGAACTGCTCATTTTGTTGGGAGAAGGTATATGCCAGTCTCTCAACTACTATTCCACATGAGTGCATTATTTACATTATTTACCTATATTGTATATCTACGATAAAACACTATTGGCGTCCCCTCTCCTTTTTGCTAAATATATTCCCTGTGTGGTGTATTATGAAGAGGAGCTGCCACATTGCCGTAGAAGCACTACATCTGTGATTGTGTGTTGGGCAGAGTGTAGAATCTTCTGTTGGGGGAAGCAGTATAAATATTCCCTCATGCATTGTCACTGGTGTCCACATAAGTGTCCTCTACCCAATACTGTTGTGAGTAGAATTCTAATATTGGTGATGGTGTGATGATTATACATTTTTGGAGATTATTGCACCAGGAAGCAACCCCATCTTTTTCTTTTCTTTTTAAAAATGTTTTAATCCAGTACAGTATTTCCATTCTTCAGGCACTGTATGTTATCTATGTTACAACCGAAAATTAAACCCAAGTAGGAGACTGATGTTATCTTTATTCACTAAGTAGCACAAGCTTTCAAGACAACGTTATCAGGCATGCTATAGAATGAAAGCTGTGTATTGTATATATACAATACGTGACACTCCTTCCTGACACTGGGACATGCAAGCTCCTGATTAATGTGAATTCCATTGAAGGTGAAAAGTTTATCACAATACTTATTTCTCTTTCAATTTGTTAATAGCTCCAGTAAATTCAGTGTGTAGAGAGTTTGCAACTTGCAGCCAAAAATGGCTAAGTATATTGAATTTATGGTTAAAATATGTTTATTGTATGTATTAAAGCGGAACTTTCAGATAATAGCAAGTCGCCATGCATTCATTAAATGAATGGCGACTAGCTTGAAAATAGATGTCTTACCGTAAAAAAATAGATGTGTCTAAAGGAATCCTTCCCGTTTGGAGACCGGAACCCAAGCTAGATCACAGACATCTTGTCTGCGCGCCATCAGTCCTGGTCTACATTGACTAGACTGCTTTGCACCATATGTTCACCAGAAGGGACTGACGGCGCAGGCGCACAGACCGCACTAACCTGCCCGTTAGTCCCGAAATGGGACGGATTCCTTTAGACACATCTATTTTTTTACAGTAAGACATCTATTTTCAAGCTAGTCGCCATGCATTGAATGAATGCATGGCGACTTGCTACTATCTTAAAGTGACATAAATTTTACTACATGACAGGAGGCTTCATATTTTGCATTCTTTCTTTACTCCAAACTCCAATAGCAGCACAAAGATACAACAGACATAAACCAATCAGAAAAGAGCAAAGGTAATATAAGGCATGGCATAACTAAGCCCCTCCTCCTTCTTTGCTGCTCCAACAAGCGTCAGCACAGGTCAGAGTACTGGTCTCCTTTTATGCCTTTTATATGTCTCTATTGTTAAGTTTTGTCTTTATTTCCAGGATTTTTCTAAGGTTTATTTTATTAATTTGGGTTTGTACAATGGCCTTTGTGTTTATCCTGTGTTACAAGATTTACTGACCAACGGTGGGCGTGTTGGAGTGGGTCCCTGTAGTCCCCTGTATCTTAGATACTGTGTGGGATGCTGGGGTGTTTTATTGCTTGTTTGCTGTAGCTTGTTTTTTGGTAGCGCCCGTTTGGGACAGGGACTTGGGTGACTGACTTCTTTTCCCGCTATCCTCACTCTTACCATTTGGTCGGTGCGGTCCTCGGACCGTGTAGCAGGGCTCAGTGTGGCGGCCATTTGGATCTCGCGTGTCATGAGATTTGCATGGCCGTCGAGCGGGGTGCCCTCCTCTCTGGCTTGGGCTCCGGGTGTTCTTCCTGGGCCTTCGCTCCGGTGCGATAGGTCACCTTTGTTCCAGGGTGTTTGTTTCCCTTTGTTTCTTTTTTAAACCTACACCTGGTCACTCCCTCCATCTCCAGGCCGGTCGGTCTTACGACCATCTGATAGTGCTTACTCCGGAAGTTCGTTCGGAACTTCGCTGGTGGCTTCTTCATATGCAGGCCTGGAATGGCAGAGCTGTTTTTGGCCCTTCTCCAGACTTCGTGGTGGAATCGGATGACAGCCTTTGGGGTTGGGGCACTCACTGCGTGGACGTCTCCACGGGAGGCCCATGGTCAGAAGAAGAGACTGGGCTTCATATCAATTGTTTAGAGCTGATTGCAGGATCTTTCGCCATTCGCAGTTTCGCCAAGGACAAGACCAGTTGTTGCATCTTGTTGCGGATGGACAATGTGTCCACGGTTCAGTACGTCAACAAGCTGGGAGGTGCCAGATCCCGAGATTTGACGGAGGCAGTGAAGGACATTTACAGATTTTGCTTCAGTCGCAATATTGCTCTTCGGGCAGAATATCTTCCGGGGTCTTCCAATTTCTCAGCAGATTGGTTCTCGCGGCATTGGCGAGACAGCAGCAATTGGAAGTTTGAAGTGTCCATTTTCCGGCAGCTTTCTCGTCTCAGGGGTCCACTGGAGTTGGATCTGTTTGCATCCCGAACCAATCATCAATTGGCGGATTACTTCAGTTGGCTTCCGGATCCGCATTGCAAGGCAGTCGACACGTTTCTGCAGAGTTGGCCGACCTGGAGAGCATATGCTTTCCCTCCGTTCGCTATGCTGGAGAGGGTGATTCAACAGGTATGAGCTCAGAGAGTGAACATCCTTCTAGTGGCTCCATTGTGGCCGAGTCAGCCATGGTATCCGGACCTTCTGGAGTTATCTTACAAGAACCCTCTTCTGTTTCCGGCTTCTCCGTCGCTTCTCACAGACCGTCTAGGGAATCCTCAGCCCCTCGTTCTGCAAGACCATCTACAGCTGGTGGCCTGGGTGATTTCAGGGGTTCCTGGTCGGTAGAGGGACTATCACAAATGACTAGAGACCTTTTGTGGGACTCCTGGGCACCTGGTACGAGACGGAGTTACATGTCTGCATGGCGGTTCTGGTCTAGCTGGTGTTTGGAAAGAGAGTGCGATTCCTTTACAGCTCCTGTTTCGGCGATCTTAAATTTTTTATCTTTCCATTTTGCCAGGGGTTTTTCTTTCCGTTCCATTAACGTTATGCGGTCGGCTATTTCGGCCGCACATGTTCCGGTTTCAGGGCTTCTAGCGGGTCGGCATCCATTGGTGTGTAGGTTGCTGCGAGGGATTCGGTTATCTCGTCCTCTGGCTCCCAAATACTCTAGATTCTGGGATGTTGATTTGGTGTTACGTTTTTTACGCAATTGGCCATCAAATGAGTGTCTGTCTTTGCGTCAGATTTCGGCAAAGCTCACTCTTTTGCTTTGTTTGGTTTCTTTTCGCCAGGTTTCCGATGTTCGAGATTTTGATGTTGATGGATTTTCTGTCCTTCCGGACAGGGTGTTGTTTTCTATTTCGCGGCGTACTAAATCGGATTAGTCTTCCGTTTTTTATACTTTCTTCCGTGACATTCCGCAGCTCTGCGTGGTTGAGGCTTTGTTGCGCTATGTATTGGTTACGGCACCTTTACGTTTTTCCAATAAGGGTCAATTGCTTGTTTCGTATGTCAAACTGCACAAACCTGTTTCTGTTACCACTTTAGCTAGGTGGATGTGTTGGGTTTTGTCTCTGGCGGGCATTGAGCCAGGTTTTGGGGCCCACTCTGTGAGAGGGGCAGCGGCAACTAGGGCGGTTTCAGCAGGCGCTTCCATTGCTGACATTTTACATTCGCCGACTGGTCGAGAGAGACTACCTTTCGAACTTTTTACTTTCGACCTGCGGAGCATGCCTCCCGCTCTCTTTTGACTTAGCGTTAAAAATGCAAAATATGAAGCCTCCTGTCATGTAGTAAAATTGTAGATTATGCTAACGTAGTGTACTAATAATCTTAATTTTAGTAATGACAGGAGGCGAATATTTTCCCACCCTTCCCTCCCAGGTTTTTTTCGAGTTGCTTTGATAGAATTCAGGTAAGATGGGCTTTAGAGAGTACTGTCATTGTGTATTCGGAGTACAATCAGGATTTGATGCAATGTATTTGATTTTGATGCAATGTATTTGTTGCAAGTGTATTTGTTGATACGTGAGGTCTGATATATGGTATTTTCACCATTTTCCTTTTTTTGCAGTTTGAGTTTCCGTCATGTGTCCTGGCAGTTCTGGTTTTGGCGTTCTGAATTATAGTAGGGAGGAGTTTGAGGAATCTTCAAGAGTCTATATGTTCTCTGTTGGGGAAGAGTTTTCTTTCGCTTGTTGTTATTCAAAGAAAGAGGAGGGGCTTAGTTATGCCATGCCTTATATTACCTTTGCTCTTTTCTGATTGGTTTATGTCTGTTGGATCTTTGTGCTGCTATTGGAGTTTGTAGTAAAGAAAGAATGCAAAATATTCGCCTCCTGTCATTACTAAAATTAAGATTATTAGTACACTACATTAGCATAATCTACAATTCCTTGTCACTGTTAGACCACAGTTCAGAGCGTTACACTCGGTCATTACTTTATATTCCCGGATCTTTCTGTCTATCTGTGTCTGAAATTTCCCCATCATACAGTGACCCTGAGATCTTTGATGCTGTGTCCAGTTTTGCAGAAATGTTCACCCTCTGTTGTATGGTTTTTCATGTTCTATCTGGATGTATGGGAATTCATCCATTTTCTTAGAGTTTGTCCTGCTTCAGTTACATAGAATCCACTTTTGGTACATTTGGGACAATGAGGCATACATTATTAGATGATCTGCAGGAGAAATTGCCCTTGATGTTGTGGTTGTGGTGGGAATGTGGCATGGGCACCTTATTTGTGGTGTATATGTGTACACTGCTTTCACATCTCTTTTGTAGACAGGGAGATGTAGCAGTTTCTGCAGCAATCTTAAGGGAACTCTTTGCCAACACCTGTTTCAGGTTGGGGGGCTGTTTATATGAGAGGAGCAGGGGTTTGGGGAATATTCTTTTTACAATGTCATCAGTATCTAGTACTGTTTGGAGCACTTTTTATTTGTTGTATAGAACTTCAAGCTGGGGGGTGACTACTAATGGAACTCTTTTCTTTTCTTTTGGTTGTTTGTATTACAGATTTATTCTGGGTACACTGGTGGTTCTTTGAATTAGGGTGCCACTGTGACCTTGACATTATATCTGTGACTGATACCATCTCTTCTGATATCATCTCTTCTGAGATTTTTATCCCAGTCAGAAGTCTCAAGCATATGCAGGTATACCTTAGGGTCTGGCTGTAAACAATAGAGATTTCTGTGTGTCTGGGATGGAAACTGTAACTTCTAAGGTAATTAGTCCTGTCTGCTGATTTCTGGTACAGAGATATCCAGATGGAGTTGTTTCTAATATTGCTTGTTGTATCCAGAAAGTTAATTTGTGTGGGTAAATGGATGAGTTTAAGATTAATGGCGGGATGGAAAGCATTGTAAATTTTGTGAAATGACAAAAGTCTGCCTTTGCTTGAAGTCTAAATGATTAAGATATAATGTACACAGCGGAGGTAGACTTTATTTGGTATGTTGACAAGAACTCCTTCTCCAATTTCGTCATGAATAGGTTGACATATTGTGACACTGTTCTCATTCCCCTGGCAATTCTTATCTTTTGTATGTATATTTCTTGCCCAAACGTAAAATAATTATGCTTTTTTTATCTAAAGTGAATTATCTGAGTTATCTGTTCTGTGGGTAAGCCCTCTAGCTCTAGTAATGCTTTGCAAACTGCAATGCCATCTTCACATGGAATGTTGGTGTACAGGGATTCCACATCCATAGTGGCTAGAATGGTTTCCTTTGGGATGCAGCCAAGGTCAGACAGGTTGTATAACCCTTGCAATATGTTGAATAACTCTCAAAGGATTAAGAGTTTGATCATGTCCTATAGGTAACTGGATGTTTTTTTGACCAGTGGTTTCAGAATACTCTCCACCCAGACAGAGGTAAATTCTGGGAGTGTGCCAGTTAAATATATTATTCATCTTCCAGGACTTCCTTGATTGTATATTTTAGGAATCATATAGAAGAAACTCACCCTTCTGGAATGAGAGCCTCCAGATACTCTAGTATTAGAATAGAGCCCTTTCATAATTTTGTAAGCTCTTATTGTGTAGTCAGATGAGGGATCTTCCTTTAATTTGCTGTAGTTAATATCATCCATAAGTTGTCTGTGTGCCTCTTCTATATAGTTAACTTTGTGTTCAGAATATCCACCTGTGTCTGCTGGTTTAATAATTATGTTTTTGTTTTCCTTTAATGATTGTGTCGCTTTCTGTTCCTTGGTAGTTAGGTTTCATGCCAGATTGTATTGTTTGTCAAATATGGCTGATGTGACTCTATGACTGAAGCTCTCTATATACCTGTCCAGTGTAGGGTTGAATCCTAGCTGTGGGAATCCATGTGGCTTTCTTTGTATGTGAGTTGTACTGGGGAGTTGCTTCTTTGGTTTTGAATGATTCATAGTTTTCTTTGTCATGAATTAATTCCTTGAACCTAAGCTTTCTGAAGAACTCCTCCATATCGTTATAAGTTCTATTTTATCCATATGTTTAGTCGGGCAAAAGGAAAGCTCTCTTGAAAGTGCAAATAGCTCATCTTTGCTTGGCTTGTTTTTTGAGAGGTTGACAACACACATCTTTTGTTCTGCACCTGTTGTTGGTAATTAACATGCCCTGCCTTTTTGTCTTGTTAGAGGAATACAAATACCCCCCTTATTCCCCTCACAAGGAATTTACTCACAGAAGAGGTAAGGTGGTACCAGGGGAGGGCTGGCCTGGGGGGCAGGAGGGCAATTGCCCCCTGGGCTGGTCATGTGTCTGGGCTGGTGGGCCACTGCCTCACTCAATCTCCCACTTGTAAATGGAGCTAAACTAGTGATACCACAGAGCTACAATCCAAATAGAGATACACTAGTAGTATAGCCCATTTCCCTTGTAAGCTCTATGCCATCAATGTAGCCCCATTTCAACTGTAAGCGCTGTGGTATCACTTGTCTTACTTCACAACATTAAGGAAAATTTTAAAATTAACGAAACAGGGGTGGGCTGGGACAGTGGGCTCGGCCAATAGTAGAAATGGGCCACTTGATTGTATTTGCCCTCTGGGCTGTATGTTGCCAGCCCTCCCCTGGGTGGTACCACTGTTTTTTAATTGCATTATACTAAATACATGCTCACTTGGATTTTTAGGCAGATATGTACTTGTCACTAAACTGTTTATTATCTATAGTAAGTATCATGTTATTTAATGGTAAAGGTCAGGATTTTATGCACATATTTTTTGTTTACGTTATATAGGTATAACTGGCTGCTATGTGAAGGACACCTACCTAGTTACGCCCTTTTGCTAAACAAATGAAGAGCCAAGTTTCTTAGGGTTTAATTCAACTTTAAGAAAATATATGAAGTCCATGGGAATTACTCCACACAGAAAACAAAATGAAAGTTCATTGGTATAATGCCATCGGGTATGATAAAAGGTATAATTCTCAGTTACAACTTTTTCCACAAAACAGTACAAGACCTGACATCTAATTATTGACATCATGACCTTGTATAACTAAAATCGCTCATCAAACTATCCTTAATGCCAATAAAATACAGGTGATTTACAGTAATATTTTGTACATTAAATATCCTCACAAAAACAAAAGGTATATTTTGCACTGAAGATATTATTGTGCAGCCATTGTTCCGTATTTGGCAACTGTAGTATCTTTGTCCTTCTACACTGAAAACAATATCAGACACATGGGCCTAACTTACGCTTCCTTCAGATGCATCAATGATCTCCTCATTCATATTGAGTTTGGATGTAAGGCCACATGGGAAAGCAGGAAAGATGAAAATATACCATGTGCTCTTAAAAATAAGAACTTCACATTGAAAATTCTTATTTGTCTGAAGGCTGAATATGGTTTTGGCTACACAGCTGTTTAAAATGCTGCCCAGCAAACTTTTGGAGTAGAGAGTTCTTTCAAGTCCCAGGCTTCTGCTCTACAGCCTTCAAATTTTGACGTGGACTCGAGTAATCCTATTCCCTGACCAGAATTTGGAGCACTGAGGTTCTGACCTGACATCCATTTCAAATGTGTCTCAGATTCAGCGCATGTGATCTCAGAAGAAAAGAGATTTCTGGAATCCTTAGTTTATTAAGTAATCCATCAGATTTCTACTATATTGCTTAACCATTTTGATGCTGGAGATGTCTCTAACACATTGAGAAGCTAATTTACTTTCCAGATGTTTCTCGTTTCTGTTATCAAGGTTTTTATTTGTGGGCATTACTGTGTTCCAAATGTAACCATATTTACTGGTCTGTCAAAACACTTACTTTGATAAAGACAATTTTAATGTATAATCATCAATAAAGGAACATTACCCCTCTAATTATAACTCCTCTCTTATCTTAACCGCGTCAGAAAATAATAATGGCTTCTATGAATAAATTCTGGTTCTCCAAAATTAATATATTTTTTTTTAAATATATTTTATTATCAGATCACTCCATACACATGCAAAGAAAAAAAGGTTCATGTAAGATCTTTCAAGTACTTCAAGAGTATGCATACATTTATAACAATAAAAAGAACATATGCATAGTAATAGGGCGTACAGAGTCAACCTGAGGTTTTTATGATTATTTCAACCACTAATAATCCAAACTCCAAACATCTAACCTAACTGAACTAAGACTATACCCCTCAATCCCAGTTCCTCTCTCCCCCGAGCCCGCAGCACCCCCCAACCCCACCCATCAGCCAGTGATTTCACAGAATCACGTTATGTATAGGAGTCATACACAAAGGTGCACATCAAATATATGTCACAACCATCCACACGGCAAGCAGATACGATCTCAGTCAACCATCTCCAGAAAGTTGCACATCGTCGGGACTTAGAGTAGCATCTGCTCTAGTTGTCCACCAGGTCTGCCATCGTCCCCAGCCAAATTTAGTATTTAATTAGTTCTGGATATTATGTCTAGGGAGGTGAGTAATTTTCTGCCTGAAACCAAAATCGACAAAAAATGGCACTTCCCTCTTGGAAAATAATTTCCCCTGAAAAGTGTTGTTTTCCTGCTTTTTTCTCCTACCTTATTACATTGAAATCAATGGGAAGAAAATGTTTTCCCCATCACATGAACATTTTCTCTACTTTTCTGCAGCCATATGTAAGGCTCTCACAGCAGCCATTTTGTGTTTGTGAGTAGGGATGGGCAAAATTTTCACCTCAAACTGAAATCGGCGAATAATGGCACTACCGCTTGGTGAATAATTTCCCCCGAAAAGTGCAGTTTTTCTACTTTTTCCCACTTTTTTCGCCTATTGAAATCAATGGGAAGAAAAATATTTCTCCACCACACAAAAGTTTTCTACAGCCATATAAAAGGCAGTCAGGCACTCACAGCAGCCATTCTGTGTTTGTGAGAGGAGAGAGCAGCGAGTTTTTGAGCTAGAGAAGACAGAGAAGGGAATTGAAGTTTAATGTAGGAAATCTTTTAGGTACGGCATTTGTTCTCTCTATTAGGAGAATCAGTGGGGCACTCTGGGGAGAAGAAGGAAGGAAGGAGGTTGACTCCAAGTACTTCAAAATTCCACGTGACTGACTGGCAAGACACAGGTAGCTAGGGACCTATTTGCTTGCTGATCTTGCTGTTATTATCTTTGTGCTGGGTGGGGAAGTCTGGGGAAAGAAGTTGTTGATTTTGTTTTTAAGTTATAATTTTTTGGGACAAACTGTGTTAAGACAACAGGATGGACAACTTAAATAAATAAATAAATAAATAAATAAATAAAATAAAAAAAGAATAAATAACTAAATATATTAGGTGACAGTGACAGACAGCTGACTGGGCTTAGGCAAGGCATCATACAGCTCCATCAGTTTTGTTGTGTACCGTACAGTAAAAAAAAAAACACAGTGTAGTTGTGTAATGTCCAGCAAACACACAAGGGGAAGGGGGAGGGGTGGAGCAGTGCAGGGACGTGAAAGTAAAGTAGTCGTTCAAAAGCTGACTGCAGCAATGGTTGATGCAGAGTGTGCAATCAATAATGACGATCCCTCTACTCCAAGGGAGGATGCAGTTTGTCAAGGTCCCAGCAAAATTAGTTCCAGCACCACCAGTGCCAGTAGAAATAAAGAACCATATAAGAAGAACACTGAAGACGACAAGTCACATTCAAGCGTTGATGATGCTGGCAATAGCATAATAGAGGAAGGTGTAGCAGATGAACCGCCTCCTGCATCAGATAGTGAGTCAAACAAGCACCGAAACACCCATCCTCAAAGTAGTAGGAAGTTACAGTAAAAGTAAAAAGAAATTGTTTGAGACCTCTAAAAGCTTAGATGAATATAAGGGTAGTAGTAGGCAAGAACTGTCAGGTGATGCTGATGCTTCTGAGGATGACCTAATGATGACTGATGATGCAGATCTAGACTATATCCCTGCAGAATCCTTCTCTTGTTCAAATACAGATGAAGTTGAGAGTGAGGATGGTGACAGGGCTATAAGATTAGCAGAAAGTCAAAGGCTGGATCTTCCACCACTTTAAAGGAGCACTGTGCCTGTCTATAAATTGTTTGAGAAAGTCATTGGAAAGTCTGACCCTGGACAAGCATAGATGTCAAAAAGCACACAGTCATCCAATCAGTCATCATGTTGAGAGACTAACATTCTTAAAAATGAACCATCTGAGTATCAGGTAGCAGAAACCACACATGACAGACAAAGCCAGGACAAATATATTAACAGCAACACAGATGAGATGGTGGAGGAGGGATGTGAAGAAGGGTTGCCACCATCTACCCCACTTGGAACCACTGCTATGATCGATAAGTAATGCATGTCAATAATCTGAGAAGGAGTATAGCGTATGACAATGGCAAAAACATATACAAATCACATAATGCCAGTCCCCCACCACCACCACCACCACTACCATAAACATCTGCCACATTGTAGGTTGTACGTTATTTTTTAATCACTTGACATCATCATGAATATGTGCCAGTGTCACTTAAGCAGGAGGTTAGTGTTGTGGGCAAAGGACAAATGCACTCTGCATGCTAAAGCATTTTTCAAGCCATATGTTGCTGTAGGACTCACAACTTTGACTTTCAGCCACTTATTTCTAAACTTTGGCCCTCAAAAGAAGTAATATTACAGTAGGAAATGTAGTACCTATAGAAAATATATGTGAAAAATGTGTTAAAATAAGCGAAAAATGTGTTAAAATAGGCGGAAAGGAGGACATTTTTGCATAGGCGGAAAGGCAAAAATTTTGTGGGAAAAGTGAAAAATCGGCAAGTTTTCTTGAAAAGTCAAGCAAAAAATTTTTCACACTTTTCACCCACCTCTATTTGTGAGACGAGAAAGCAGGGCAAGTAAATGGGAGCTGAAGCTTAGTTTAGGAAGTCATTTAGGTAAATTCTACAGAATTTGTTGTTACTGACTGGCAATACACAGGCAGCTGGGGTGCAATTTGCTTGTTGATCTTGCTGTTATTGTCTCTGTGCTGGGGAAGTCTGGGGAAAGAAGTTGTTGACAAAAAGCTGACTGTGGGCCTGATGTGAGCTGTGTCACTGAGGCAGACATGATAGACAGCAAACTACATTGAGAATTTTGTTGAGGGCTAAGGCAATACATCCCACTCCTTCAGCTTGTGGTGATCTGTCCACATGGTGAAAATGGATGGGGGTGTGTTTTGTGACATCATATCATTTAGCCAATGGGAAATAAGGGGTGGGGCTAGGAAGTTGTTAAATGATAGAGCACACAGCTGCTCAGGGAAGTTCTCTTCTGATCCTGTGATTTCCAGACTGTGTCTTTCCTCTTGTGTCTTCTCCCCTCACCCTTCGTGGTCGCCAATTATGTGGTAAATAATTACTGTAAATGTACCTATATATAATAAATACACATACACGGTTCCTTTCTTATGAGCATTATTTACTATAGAAGTAAAAACACAGATATTTACATTCAGAGTGCAATTCCTTCAAACTATACTAGGCAAACCCCTTCTTTCATCAAGTACCCACAATCAAACCCAATGTTACCTGATATTCCAAACTGTTCACCAAACAGAGGGGATGGGAAGGCAGGAAATGGGGGAGGGGAGAAGACACAGGAGGACAGACACAGCCTGGAATTCACATGATCAGAAGAGAACTTCCCTGAGCAGCTGTGTGCTCTATCATTTAACAACTTCCTAGCCCCACCCCTTATTTCCCATTGGCTAAATGATATGATGTCACAAAACACACCCCCATCCATTTTCACCATGTGGACAGATCACCACATTATGTGGTAAATAATTACTGTAAATGTACCTGTATATAATAAATACACATACACGGTTCCTTTCTTATGAGCATTATTTACTATAGAAGTAAAAACACAGATATTTACATTCAGAGTGCAATTCCTTCAAACTATACTAGGCAAACCCCTTCTTTCATCAAGTACCCACAATCAAACCCAATGTTACCTGATATTCCAAACTGTTCACCAAACAGAGGGGATGGGAAGGCAGGAAATGGGGGAGGGGAGAAGACACAGGAGGACAGACACAGCCTGGAATTCACATGATCAGAAGAGAACTTCCCTGAGCAGCTGTGTGCTCTATCATTTAACAACTTCCTAGCCCCACCCCTTATTTCCCATTGGCTAAATGATATGATGTCACAAAACACACCCCCATCCATTTTCACCATGTGGACAGATCACCACACAGCTGTGTACTGTAGATCTGGCACTTTGAGTATTAAACACATTGTACCCCAAGAGAATATAGTATGTAGAAGCAAGTATTAAGCATTTTTATTCTTAGTATTGAAAATCCCATGACTGCATTGTCTACAATTCTTTTGCTCCTGTTTTAACCTCCTACCAGCAGGTGGCAATCGCTAGGCTCTCAGACACAGTAACTGTACTTGGTATCATTTGCACACCTCAGTGGCTCAGTAGTCCTGAGGCAAACATTGAATGCAGTTGAGAGACAGAGTCCTAGAACGCCCAGAGTAAAACAGTATAATTTATCTGTTTTCAGGTAGGCAGGAAACATCCAAGTATAAGAGTCAATGGGAAATGTTAGTAAGATCATTAATATGTGAAATAATATTGTATGGAATAGAGTTGATTAATACAGGTCTTGTATAATGTGTATTGTAAACTGCAGTAACTGTATTAATGTCTGTATAAGTTTATTTGATCCATTAGCAAAAGATGGGGACAGATTAACAAAATAAAAACAGAGTTAGTCTGTAAACAGGTTGTTAAATGTATTCGCTGCAGCCACGTGTTGTAAAGCAATAAAGGCCTTATGTACAAGCAACTCTGATATCCAGAAGCAGTTTAAAATATGTTTTACTTGTGAGAAAGTCAAGCAGAGTCCTAGAATGCCCAGAGTAAAACAGAATAATTTATCTGTTTTCAGTTGAAGACGACAAAATAAATGTGTTGCACCAGAATAAGCTCCGTATCTTTATTCTAAATATGCAACATATTTTGGCGAGCCAGTCAGGAGGAATAAATTAAAGCAAGAAAAGACGACTCCTTTTACCAGAGACAAATCTAGAAGTCACTAGAAAGTCAAATGAAGCAATTGCAAGACAAAGTGAGCACAACGCTACTGCAGCTAGAGAAAGGTCATCTTGTTGAAGTTTGCCAATTTCTAAAGTGCCAGTAAGAAAGCGGGACAGGGTTCCTCACCAAGCCCAGACGAACTCTTATCAGGAAGGCAAAGAGAGTCTTGGAGGAGATTGAAGGCAGTCAAGAGGAAATGAGGTTTGCCAGTACTTGAAAGACATCTTGTCATTTATTAATGGAAGTAAGCAGGGTGGTGCAGATGCAGAACCAATGGTAGAAGAGCCCACTCAGATGAAAGACCTAAGAGATAAACAGTCTCAAGAGGGAGCTCGCAGAGCATTAGAAGAAGAGATAAGAACACTAGAGGATAGAACCAGCGTGAGCAGCGAAAGTGTGAGAAAAGTGGGGAAAGTGACAGTATCGTTGCCAGCCACTGTGCCAGAAGTAACCCTCCGGTGGGAATTCAGAATCTGTGGACAGATTGGAGAAGGGGGACAAAAAGATAAACTGTCCTACACAAACCTGACCCATCAGATTGAAGCAGGAATCCGGAAGGGACATTCTGAAATGGAGATTATTGAGGCAGTGATACGTGCAGTCAGCCCTGGACTTCATCTCAGAGATATTTTGGAGATTAAGAGTGGACTTTCTCTTAACATGTTGAAGACTATCCTGAAGGGACACTATAAGGAAGATAGCTCCTCCAATCTGTTCCATAAGCTGATGAATATCTTTCAAGAACCCAAAGAGTCAGCTCAGAAATTCTTATTCAGAGCAATTGAGTTGAAAGAAAAGCTGCGGTAGAAGTCAAGTGACAAAGAAACTGAAGACCAGTACAATACAGACCTTATTCAATGAAAGTTTCTTCTTTCTATTGAAACTGGACTCTTGAGTAGGGGTGGGCGAAAGTTGTTGCTGTGTTCCAGCGGGAAATTTCACAAAAACCACATTGTTATCCTCTTTTTTGCGGGAAAATCCGCTTTAAAACTAGTGGTTAAAAGTTTTGCATTTTTCGCCCATTGACCAGAATATTTCGCCATTTTTCCAATGGCTAGAAAGTTTCCTCCCATTGATTTAAGTTGTTTTCGCACTTCCGCTATAAAAAGTGATGTTTTTGCTGAAGGCAGACACAATAAAAGCAGCTACAGATAGAGATAAGTGAGGCAGGAGAGGATCATAGTGACTCCTATCACTATGAGCAGGGTAAAAATAATCAATGGAGGAGCTGGAAGGACCATTATGTGTCCACTGAGTCTGAGGAGGAGAAGGAAGGGACCACTACTGAACCAATGCTGTCCAGTCCCCCTAAATCACCCCAACGGATCTTGGGGAATTTTTTGGGAAAGGAGGGAGAAAAGGGAATGGGAAGGAAGGAAGAAAAGAGAACGGGAAGGAATAGAGAAAAGGTAATGGGAAAGAGGGGATAAAAGGGTAGTACTAGTGAGAGCAGGACAGGTCAGCTGCCTGTGCCTGCTGCAAGATGTGCTGCCCCTGCTGCCAGTGCCACCATTGCTGTACCTGCAGCCTCTAGTGTTGTACCTGTTGCCAGATGTGCTGCCACTAGTGGAAGAATTAATTGGGGAAAGTTGTTCACACCTATAATTGCACACGCAGTAAGGCTACAGGATACTCACTGTATTACCTACTGTTTGGGAGATCCCCAAGACTTCCTATTCATCTTCTGTTCAATCGACCTGTTGAGGGAAAACAAGAAATGTATCAAGACAACGTAACAAACTGGCAAAAGAATATGAGTGAAGCATACCACATTGCAACCAAAACAGCCAACAAAGAAGCAACAAGGGGAAAAGTATACTATGATAGAAGAATCCATGGGAATGATTTACAACCTGGTGGTAGAGTGCTTGTTCGCAACTTAACTGAAAGAGGAGGACCTGGAAAAATTTGATCCTATTGGTAAGATAAAGTTCACATGGTTGTAAGCAGAAAAAGCAATGAAAGCCCTGTCTACAAAGTCAGACCAGAAAATGGAGAAGGTAGAAGTAGAGTAATTCACAGAAATGTGTTAATGCCATGTGACCACTTACCACTGGAAAAACCATGAGGAGGTTGCAGACCAACCAAAATCAAAGTGAAAGGATTCCCTGAAGGAGAAAAAGAAAGTAAAGCAAAAGACACTGCCTCATTGTAACCTGGATAGTGACTCAGAAGAAGATTACCAACTAGTATGTCGATTCAAGCCTCTTGTAGAGAAGAATTGTAGCAATGGAGGCTCAATTCTAGACCCGAAAGCTAGAGTTTTCCAACCTCAAGTCACCCAACAGCCAAATGAATACCTACCGTCAGCTGATGTAGAAGTAACAATAGCGTTTGATGAAGATTTACAAGATGACAGACACAGTGAATGTGGAGATCAAGTTCCACAGCGAGCACTTGAAGTAGAACAGTCTTCTGATGAAGAACAAGATAATCCTGTACAATCACCTAGATCATATCCACAGAGAGAGAGAAGCCAACCAACGATGTTAACTTATGAAACCTTAGGGCAACCTGCTTTGATACAAAGAGAGTACCTGTGAAGGACATTCACACAATACATTATAGTTCAAGCTTTTGGAGACCATGGAATACAATGGACTTACAGACTGCTTATTAAAGTGATACCTAGAGACTTGAAAGTTAAATACTACTGTTATAGACATCAGAGTATACTGAGTGGTAACAGTGTTTTCAAAGTTTAATAATTCTTGAAGAAATATTATGTCAAAGGTTTGAAAGTAATAATATGGTTGTATCAGACTAAGAGTAATTGTAGGCCATAAAATTGACTCTGATTACAGTAAAGGGTAATGAATAGAAACTGGTTTAAGTGAACAATTGTTCTTCAATTCTCCACTGAGAACTAAACATTGCAATAGCAAAATTATTATGGTCTAAGCTTAAAGTTCACCACAAGCTTAATCCATGACCCTTGGTAGATAGTAAGAAGTGTAGCTACCAGATTTAGGATTTATTCCTGGGACTATATATATATATATATATATATATATATATATATATATATGTGTGTGTTTTGTTAAAGAACACAACTTCTAAAACAGCCAGTTCTTATATTACATAGATCTAATGTGTTAGTCTTCAAAAAGAGGAAATGTCTGTGACATTTAATTTTGTGGGGGAGAGTGTGGCACTCTGAGTATTAAATGGCATTAAGCTCATTGTACCCCAAGAGAATATAGTATGTAGAAGCAAGTATTAAGCATTTTTTTATTGTTAGTATTAAAAATCCCATGACTGCATTGTCTATAGTTCTTTTGCTGCTGTTTTAACCTCCTACCAGCAGGTGGCGATCGCAAGGCTCTCAGACACAGTAACTGTACTTGGTATCATATGCACACTTCAGTGGCTCAGTAGTCCTGAGGCAAACAATGAATGCAGTTGAGAGACAGGGTCCTAGAACACCCAGAGTAAAACAGTATAAGAGTCAATAGGAAATGTTAGTAAGATCATTTAGACATGAAATAATATTATATGGAATAAAGCTTATTAAGACAGGTCTTGTATAATGTGTATTGTAAACAGAAAAGGGGGAAGAGGGGTAGACAGTGCAAAGAAATATCCTCTAAGTGTAGTAGGTTAAATTAAGATAGTATGCATATCAAAAAAACCTTGTATAACACCAGTGAAAAAGAAATATTTTAATATAAAAATCACACAAAAAAATGATCTCAAGAATTCTCAAGAGTGTCAGTCCAAATAAAATAAATTGAGGCAAGAAATATATATAATATTGGAACAGACAATATCATAATATATACAATCCTCTTGCAATATCATCCTATATAATAATTCGCTAAGTTGTGTGTAACGCCCGACATGCGCAGTAGACACTGCTGCGCGTGCGGCAGTCATGTGCAGTACAGACTGCCCGCGACTGCCCCGCGACCAGCTGCCAGAGGCACTGTGGCCCGTGTAACGGGCTGTTCAACTAGTATAATATATTATACTATGTAGCGTGTATGGAGTATGAGCTGATAGAATATCTGGATGGAATGAGGGTGGGAGGTTTGTGCAGGAATGAGTGGAAATGAGATTGGCTGCTTACAGGAAGGTCCTGTATATTCAGAGGTATCAAATGAAAAGTCACAACCACTAAAGTTTTCTGCTTACTAGAAATCTTCTTTGGTTTTAGCTCATCGAAGCCTCTTTATTGCTGCCACATGTGTCCTCTATTTCTTCCTTTCTCATTATACGACGCTCCACACCACTCGATCTGATTTGTCAGCCACACTGTATAATCTCGCAGTCGCCACTCTCACTGTCCTCCGATCTGGGTTGGCGTCCTCTCTCTCTTACACACACACACACACATGGAAAACAATCTTCGGCCGCAATAAGGAGGCAGCAATATTGAGAGGACTATCGCCCTATCTTTGACTATTCTTTCATGGACAGTTATTATTTATAGGATACTTGTATTCGGCTATATTGAAGATAGGGATATATGTGTATATAGTGCATCACCTGATTTATAGTCTATGATATATTTTGGTTTGGCTTTTTTCCTTTCTCTATCCCACACAGTGTTAGTCTGGTAATTGAGCGCTGTGTCTATACTTTGTTTTGTTCTAATGTGTATTGTAAACTGCAGTAACTGTATTAATGTCTGTATAAGTTTATTTGCTCCATTAGCAGAAGATGGGGACATATTAGCAAAGTAAAAGCAGAGTTAGTCAGTAAGCCTTATCTCCAAGCAACTCTGGTATCCAGAAGTAGTTTAAAATATGTTTTATTTGTGAGAAAGTCAAGCAGAATGTTATTGTTTGCTGCGTATAATAAATGTTCTGGGTAAAACTCCAACAGAGATTTAATGTGACATAGGATGTTATCCAAAGAATATTTTATTATGCTGGATAGATTTGTTTAATTCTGGATATGTTTGTAGAACAAAAGGTGAAAGATACTCAACTAGGCTCATGAGCTAGCAAATTCATGCAAGACGCTCACTGGGACTGTGTCCTCGCGCCCAGGGTGCAATCTCTTTTAGCTCACCAATGCCATACACAGAGAGGAAATCTTCTGAAGCATATCATACTGGTCCTGCCAAATGACAGTCCATCCATGAAATACCAGACAATTCCTCTCTGAACAAGGGAAACAGCTAACCCCAGGACCAGTATGATGTGCTTCAGAAGATTTCCTCTCTGTGTATGGCACTGGTGAGCTAAAAGATATTGCACCCTGGGCGCGAGGACTCAGTCCCAGTAAGCTTCTTGCATGTATTTGCTAGCTCATGAGCCTAATTGAGCATCTCTCACCTTTCTTTCTAAATATGCAAATTGCTCTTGGGGTTGATCACCCTAAGAGTAATGAGGGGAATCCAGACGTGGACCCCTTGCTCACAGTGCCTAGAGGGATCAGCTGCACCTCACCGACGAGGCCTAAAAAGGCCGAAACGTACGTCTGGGGTTAGCTGTTTCCCTTGTTCAGAGAGGAATTGTCTGGCATTTCGTGGCTGGACTGTCATTTGGCCGGACCAGTATGATGTGCTTCAGAAGATTTCCTCTCTGTGTATGGCACTGATGAGCTAAAAGAGATTGCACCCTGGGCAAGAGGACTGAGTCCCAGTGAGCTTTTTGCATGTATTTGCTAGCTCATGAGCCTAGTTGAGCATCTCTCACCTTTCTTTCTACATATGCAAATTGCTCTTGGGGTTGGTCACCCTAAGAGTGATGAGGGGAATCCAGACATGGACCCCTTGCTCACAGTGCCTAGAGGGATCAGCTGCACCTCACTGACGAGGCCCAAAAAGGCCGAAACGTACGTCTGGGGTTAGCTGTTTCCCTTGTTCAGAGAGGAATTGTCTGGCATTTCGTGGCTGGACTGTCATTTGGCAGGACCAGTATGATGTGCTTCAGAAGATTTCCTCTCTGTGTATGGCACTGGTGAGCTAAAAGAGATTGCACCCTGGGCGCGAGGACTCAGTCCCAGTGAGCTTTTTGCATGTATTTGCTAGCTCATGAGCCTAGTTGAGCATCTCTCACCTTTCTTTCTGGATATGTTTGTACCAATTGTTTATGGTAAAGAGAATGTATAAATATGTTGTATATAATCAGTGGCGCAGTAATCCTGGGTCAAACACTGAATGCAGTTGAGAGACAGAGTCCTAGAACACCCAGAGTAAAACAGTACCATTTATCTGTTTTCAGAAGACAACAAAATAAATGAGTTGCACCAGAATAAGCTCAGTCTCTTTATTCTAAAAATGCAACATAGACAGTAAAAACACACACACACAGTAGTACAATTTGCTTGTTGATCTTCCTGTAATTGTCTCTATGCTGGGGAAGTTTGGGTAAAGAAGTTGATGATTTTGTTTTTCAGTCATAATGTTGTTGTTTTTTTTTGACAGACTATGGTAAGATAGGGTGGACAACTTAAAAAAAAAAGAATTCTATATAATAATTCACTAAAACGTGTGTAACGCCACTATCAAGCGCAGTAGAGACTGCTGCGCGTGCTGCAGTCATTCTCAATAGAGACTGCCTGTGATGAGGCTGATACAGAGCAGGGAGCACCGAAGGAGCTTCCCGCTCTGTATCAGCTGCGGTGCGGGCAGTCTTTACTGAGCATGACTGCACCAAGAACAGCTGGCACTGTATCAGCCGCGGCGTGGGCAGTCTCTACTGTGCATGACTGCCCCGCGATCAGCTGCCAGTGGCACTGTGGCCCGTGTAACAGGCTCTTCAACTAGTATAAATATAAAAAAATAGAGAGTGAAACACACACAGTAGTTGAGTAATGTCCAGTAAACATACAAAGGGGAGGTGGAGCAGTGCAGGGACATGGGAGTAAAGTGGTAGTTCAAAAACTAACTGAAGTGTGTGCGATAAATGCTGCAGTGTGTGCAATAAATGATGATGATCCCTCTCCTCCCAAGGAGGATGCAGTTTGTCATGGTTCCACCAAACGTTCGATCACCACCAGAACCAGTACAAAAAACATATAAGAAGAACACTGAAGACTACATCATGTAGCATTCAAGTGTTGGTGATGCTTTTTTGTTCTCAGTGGTATAGCTGGATTGCTCAAAACCTGCACCATTCCTTCTTAGTACCTGAGAGATTACAATCAATAGGGAAACTGGTAGACATGTGCGAATGCATTCGGAGACATTCGGATTTCGTCGAAAATGGGGTCATTCGGAGACATTCGGCCAATCCGAAACTCAAGGGTCATTCGGAAAAAATTATCTGACTCCGAACAGCCCAGGTCCGAAATTCGTCGAAACTTTCGGAAGTTTCGGCAATCGACACATTTCCAAAAGTTTTGACTACTTTTGACCAGGACTTTTTTGTACTTCCTGTGCGCGCTCAATTACTTTCCCTCCATAATTTTCCCTCCATGTCTCTAGTCCAATTCCATTCTCCGTTTCATGCACTACTTCCCTCTTTTGTCTGTATTCGAATAGCCTTCTTCGTTTCATGATGGGGGTTGGACTAATGACACAGTCACACAGACAGACAGCCTGCATTTCCTCATTGGGTTGTTGGAGCTCAGAGAGAGAAGAGATTAGAGAGTGTACAGTTGTTGTGTAGGCAGGCAGGTAGCATTAGGCTAGGCATAGGTAGGCAGCCAGCATTAGTTCAAGTTATTGCCACTGCAAGAGCAAGTAATATTTGTTCCTGTGCAAAATATAAAAAAATATTAGGTATTTGTTCGAATACAGGGCCGGCCCTTACATGGGTCCCAGTGGGTCCATGGACCCAGGCGGCACTTTGACAGGGGCGGCAATTTGCCGTCCCATAGCATGTTTATTTTGTGCTCTTCCGCCATTTCTGTGTTGCAGGGTGTCCCATCAGTGTGACTGTCAGCAGCCGGGCAGCCCTATGCTCACTCAGTGGCGATGCCTGCTGGCTGCTTCAGTGACGTGAATTATGTGACAGTGAAACATTATGCCTATTTTGTATTGTTTATCGCCCACCTAAAGTCAAGACTTGAGTAAATAGGTCTACCATCCCAGATTTGCTAGAGAGGTTTTACAAATACAGGAGGGTGCCCCCTGTACAAAATGAGTCTAAACATTTGGGATCCCTAGTATGAGTGCACAACAGTGCATGATGTGTCCTGAACAGGATTGCTGTGAGGTGTCTCCACCCAGAAGGTGCTGACCGGGCTGAGCTTCAACATTGCGACAAGTGACCAACTAAGAGCACCGTGCCGTGCAGCCATAGCATCACCCCCTCCTACTCTCCGGGTCCCGCTGACTGGCAATAACAGGTGAGTCACTAAGAGATCTGAAGCCTTTCTGGAAGTCCTTTCACTTGGAAAGGGGCTAGGTATTACTTGGGGGATTTGCCTTGTGTGTAAATAATTTCTAGGTGGGAGACGAATGTGCATCACTTATGTGTTTCCTAACAGTAGTTAGAATACAACTCCCATCATCCCCTGATTATGACTTTGGGAAATGCCCAGCAATTACCGTAGAGCCCTGTATTGCACACTCATGGAAAACGGTGATATTGCTATACTAAGACAATGCTGTGGACCCCTCTTCAGTATAGATGTCAAGCATTTTTTTTTATTTCTCTCCTGTGTTGCAGTTTGTTCACAACAGAATGTCTCAATTTTTCTTTTTAACCCTTTGAATGCCAGAGTGGTATGCAACGTATTGCTTTGCAATGCATTGCGTACCACTCTGGCACTCAAAGGGTTAACACATTACATCTATCACATTACAATAATTGATGTTTATTCTTGATGTAGTATGAAACTCTACAATGTATATACACATAGAGTTATCTGATATGAGGGGAAATCAGGATAGGAAAACGAGAGAGAGGAATTTGGGTACTAAAGAGGGACAGTAGGGTAGGAGGCTGGTACCAGAAAATGAAACCTTAATCTTTACCCATGTACTAACATAGAATGTGACATGTAGTTTGTCCATATTCGAGTCGACCACTTATGTTGAGTAGGATGTGACAGGCATGGGTTTTCGATGTCGAGCATATGCTAAATTGAATGACAGGCATGAGGTTTCAATGTTCGAACATATGCTAGATTGAAGGACAGGCATGGGGTTTCGATGTTCGAACATGCTAAATTGAATGACAGGCATGGGTTCTCGATGTTCGAAGTTTGCATTGTGACTGGCATCCCATGCTGGAGTAGAGGTGACATGTACAGACTGGCAATGTACGACAATGTCCGTTTTTGGGATGGATCTTTTTCTAAATGCACACCCTGTCTGCAAATAATGATAGCAGCGTGCACGGAGGAGCACTGCTATAATTTAACCCATGTTAAATTCGGCCGAATAATTCGGAATGGATCAGAATTTCGTCCGAAATTAAGATCATCCGAATTAGAAAAAAAAAATTAGTCCGAATTCGAATTTTACCGAAAATTTTGCCCGTGCACAAGTCTAGAAACTGGAGCACTCAGTGCTTCCACTTACTTAAACACACAAACAGATTGTAAAATAAAAATGAAGAAAGAATCACATATGGATTTCACTCAACAGTGGATCTGAACCCTTTGAACTAACAATCTATAAACAACTGACCCACAGATTCCCCCGAAGAGCAAGACATGGAAACCTGTAGCTGCCCAGCTGTTGATAGATTACAGTTTCCATCATCCTAAAGCATTAATTGGCTGGCGAATGATAATGTAAGCTATACTCAACCACAGATGGGTGGCCACATTTTTAACCTTCATTTTGCCATTTGAACTTACCTAGGAGTGTTTTGTGTAGCAACAAAGATGTAGAATATAGACTGGCAGATCAGGTGTAAGCAGGAAACACAGCAGGCAGCCATTGGAGCCTCCACACAGAGATCCATAGCACTGTGGGGGGAATATAACTGTACATCAGTGAGCCAGCTTTATACATGCTTGGTGATTCACATTAGCCAGTGTACACACAATGCATTATGTTTTCCCAACATGAGTAGGCTACAACCATGGGACTGCTAAGGCCCTTCCATTTCCAGATGATACGCTCATGTTGCTCTGAAGTTTTGGTGTCATAATTGCATGATTCTTGCAGTTATGACACCATTTTCAGGCTCAGATTACTTACATCTTTAGCAAGAGTGGGCCATGTGGGACATTTACTTTTAGCAAGAGTGGGCCATGTTTTATATAAATTAAAGGGATAGTAATGTTTCACAATAAAAGCAGCTCCAATTAATCTTCATAGTATTGGGCCATGGAGAGTACTGTCAGAGTTGTAGTTCAATAGTAGTTGAATTATAAAGTATCCCCCTCTCTCCCCTTTTACTATTGTAACACTGCACACCTCAGAGCATCAAGACTGTCAGAATGGATCTCAGAGAGGGACAATCTTCAGTGAGCATGAGGCACAACCAGAAACACCTGTCAAGGGGGCATGGTTTTCCTTATGATCACAGTAAGAAGATTGTCCCTTGCTCTGATCTGTCTGGTCCTGGGACCAGATTCCATATCTGAGGGGAGGTGGCATACACTAGGTAAAAGGGGCAGGAGGGGGATACTTTATCATTCAATTACTCTTGAACTACAACTCTGACAGTATTGAGATAACACTCTCCGTGGTCCATATACTATGAAGCTACTATTGGAGCTGTTTTTTTTGTGAAACATTACTATCCCTTTAATTTATTCAAATGGATCTTGTTCAAATGTCAGTCCAGAGACGGCGTCAAGTGTCTTCCCAATTAGAAATAGTGCTGAACGAATTTTATCCGATAGTGAACATTTTCAACAAAATTCTGACTAACCAAATATAATAGTAAACAAAATAATTAACGATTAACGATTCGGATGAAAATATTTTTTCTCTGTGCACAAAACTAATTCTTAAAACATGTAAGAGGAATGCATTTATTAGTCATACCATGGAGAATGTACAAACCCACCAGCACTGCACTACTGGTGTCAGCCTCAAACTCAAGAAGCTGCTCCCAGAATTCCCCACTAAGGCATATGATTGATGTAGTACATACCGGCATACACAGTGTATCGTCATCTTTAACCCCATAGCTACAATTGACTTACCAGGTACATCCTGCAAAAACTGTCACTTAGTGACAGAGGACGTACCTGGTAAGTCCCAGAAGTCCGAGTCTCCATGCGGCTGCACGCCGCTCGGAGACTCTGGAATCATTTAAAAAAAAAAAAATGTATCACAGGCATTAAGGTGACAGCCGCATACGCATGTGGCTGTCACTAAGGGGTTAATGCCTTAACATGCATAGGACAATCCTGTAAAGTTCCCCATTTCCTCTGCTCCTCTTTTAATATATGGCTTTAAACCTTTACATACTCAATTCCCAACTGGGCTGCTGCACTCGTTCCTCCAAAATAGGTGCTTCTGGCTTAAATCAATCTGAAAGTTCAATTCCATATAGCCGAGCACACTTTGTCAATAAAATTTCTTCTTTATTAAACCATTTAAAATCCGACGTTTCAGTCCTCCCTCGGACTTTCATCAGGGGCATGATGAAAGTCCAAGGGAGGACTGAAACGTCGGGTTTTAAATGGTTTAATAAAGAAGAAATTTTATTGACAAAGTGTGCTCGGCTATATGGAATTGAACTTTTAAACCTTTACATGCCACAAGAGTGAGCAATGCATTGCACATCCCTGCTGTACTCAAAGGGTTAAACAAGTCGTATAGGAAAGAAGAGTCCGCCAATTCCCATAGACCACCCCACCTCCCAACCCTTTGTACAAGCAGCACTTAGAGGAGAATTTTAGGTGTGAGGAGCTCAGTAACTTGGCATTAGGGAGGTGTGGGCTAGAAAATTGATTCCAGCTCTGGTTTTAACCCCTTAAGAACCAGCCTCAGATGCACGCAGCCGGACCATGGACCTTTTTTTTTTAATGATATCCGGTTCAGGACTCCCCAGATGGTGTGCAGCCACGCAGGGAGCCCTGAAATCCATAACAGTCCTGGCACATCATGGGTCCTTATCGCATGTTGGACCCATGACGTGCCAGGACAGTCATGGGTCCTTAAGGGGTTAAAGAGGAATTTTATTTCTTCTTTCCCCCACTACCTTTTATCTGGTACTGTGTTCGGAAAATCAATCACAAAGACTAATAACCATCCAGGTTCTGCCTCTACCACCTTTCATATGTGCACCTTCCTAACCAACACATAAACACTTCAGATCTTTGGGACCATGCCTCACAATGAGGTTTACACTTCCCACTTGCCAGTGGCTGCTACCTTGTTTCCCTACTCCCAAGAAGTCTTCATGGAAGGAGCTAGCTGAGGTCAGACTTCAAAGGACCAAACCTCCTAGGACCCTCCCAGCAAAGTCAAGAACATTGCCTGTTAATTTAAACTTTAAAGCCCCTGCCTGCAGCTCACAACTTGTATCCAAGGAGATTCTTACCTGAATCACGGTATTTTTTCTACATACTGGAACACTACATTTAGATACTCATTTAATAATAGCTGTGTATCTTATATCAGATACAAAGATAATGATTATGGATGAATGACATAATAAATGCAACAAAAAAACAGGTGTACTCTGAATTGCTGGGATTTGTCATGACAAAATCCCACACGATTTTCATTGTACATTGCGATGTGTTCTTTTCATAAATACCTACTCATTTTACATATCTTTGCAGACACCCAAAGCCCAAAGAGGAATTATTATCATGCCTAAAGTTATAAGATCTTGGGCTACACTGGGAAGCTTACAGAACATCTATATTAACCCTTTGAGTGTCAGAGGGTTGCGCAACACATTGCAATGTGTTGCGTGCACTCAAAGGGTTAAAACGGAATTTTGCCTAAATCTGGAGCAAATTAAGCACACCACAGGGGACACATTAAATATTACACAATTGCCATTGATTTAAATGGACTTTTAACCCTTCAAAAGCTATAGAGGTTTCCATGCATTGTTTAGCAATGAATTGGAGACCTCTCTAGCATTCAAGGGGTGACTTTTTTTATTTATATAGAAACATAGAACTGACGGCGGATAAGAACCATACGTCCCATCTAGTTGGCCCATTTTTCCTTCTATAAAAACCTCAAACCCTATTTGGTCCTTGGTCTTGTCTTACGTTCAGGACAACCTTTTGCCTATCCCATACATGCTTACGTTCCATCACCGTATTAACTTCTACCACTTCTGCTGGTAGGCTATTCCACTTATCTACTACCCTCTCAGTGCAGTAAAACTTTCTTACATTACATCTAAGCCTCTGTCCCTCTAGTTTTAGACTATGGCCTATTGTCCTAATATTTTTACTCGTTTGAAATGTACTCATAACTGGTAACTTTTTCTTAAAGAGTCCCAAAAGTGGACTTATGTGGTGCAGATTGGTGATATAAATGGCACGATTCGCTTTACAAAGGGCGGGGGTTAATCGTGGATGGGGGCAGGGCTCAATGTGCTATCTAATAAAGTAAGAGAGAAGTGGGCAGAACAGGGTGGGAAAGGAGAAGAAGTGGGCAGAGTTTCATAAGAAACACCCACCACAGGAGAATCAGCCTCTGTCTCCAGGCACCCAGTAATTCCCTGCAAAAACCTGAGTCTCCTGGGCCTGATCCAGAGATTTCTCAGCTATGAATATATTTCCCTCCTACACTTTGTTGAATCCCGTCATGTATTTGAATGTTGCTATTATATCCCCTCTCTCTCTTCTCTCTTCCAAGCTATACATGTTCAGATGTGGTTTATAAAAAAATATTCCCATTTCCGGATCCACCAAGAAACAATCCAACAATTAAAGAAAATATTTTATTTTATTAAATATTTATTAAAGAAAAAAATTTTTAAATTTGAGAAAGGAGCAGCATGATGGAGGATCCGGTGATGAATTCCCAAGTGGAGACGGGTTCATGATCTCCGCTTGCCTGTATGTTGGGACCAGTATAAGCTGGTGTCTCAACCTAATGGAAATGTGAGTGAAAATGTTATTATATCCTATGTAATCCATTATATTTGTGATAAAGCACCATTGGCACCCCTTCTTTCTTTTTTCTCTCCCTTTTCTACATATTTCTACCCCGTGAGGTGTTTTGCTGTGAAGTGGAGCTGCCACACAATCTGCATTGATGGAAGCAGTATAAAGATTTCCCGCAGTCTTTCTGCTGGTAGTCATATGTGTGCCCCCAGCCAATCTGTTTGTGAGTGGCTATTTTCTATGTGTACCCCCAGCCAATCTGTTTGTGAGTACCTATTTTCTATGTGTGCCCCCAGCCAATCTGTTTGTGAGTGGCTATTTTCTATGTGTGCCCCCAGCCAATCTGTTTGTGAGTACCTATTTTCTATGTGTGCCCCCAGCCAATCTGTTTGTGAGTACCTATTTTCTATGCGTTCCCCCAGCCAATCTGTTTGTGAGTACCTATTTTCTATTAATCTGTTTTTGAGTACCTATTTTCTATGCGTTCCCCCAGCCAATCTGTTTGTGAGTACCTATTTTCTAACGGTGATGGTTTAGTGAAAATATAAGAAGATTAATGCACTAGGAAGCACCTCTTGTTTTTCCTCTTTCTTTAACTGTTCCATAGGGGACAAATCAACATTTGCATTTGATATTAATGGGAACTTTAAATCCTTGAATGTCAGAGAGCTCTCCAAAACACTGTGATCCTCCCTAGCATTCAAGGTGTTAAAATCCCCATTTAAATCAGTGGGAATTTGGGGAATTTTTATTTGCCCCTTATGTTGCACTTGGTTTACTCCACAATTGCACCTCTTTGTTGAATATGACCCGAAGTTCTTCCTGCAAAATTGTCCTAAATGTACATTAAATATCAAAAACTACACTTAACAGGTCTTAAAAATGCAATTGGCTAGAGATAAAGCAATTTATTCATTATTATGAAAGATTTATAATTAAAACTGTTTCACATTTCTAGGACTAGTCTGTTTTTACTTGATGTCTTGCCTTCTCTGCACCTCTTGATAAACTCCCCCAGGGATGAACCATCTCATAAACAGATGCCACTCACATACAGGTTCTGGGAAGCCGCCACATCATTAGATGAACTGAACTCTGAACTACAGGTTGATTTGGAGTTTCTGTTCACCAGAGATGAGCAGGCAGTGGAGAGGAAGAGGAGGTGGAGAGGTGGAGTTGATGTGACATCTCCAGTGTATTGCCTCTCTATCCCAGTGTGTGAACACTCATAACTTCAAATCTGCTTTGGTAGCTTTGAAGATCTTCTCCCTCTTTACCTCTGTCTTTAGTACTAGCTTTTCCTCTCATATTTTCCTATACTATATGAATCATTCATGCTTTTTTTTTTGTCTCCGTGAGATTTCTTCCCAAATAAGAAGGAACGTATGTTTAGATAGAAAAATAATTTAAGAATACAAATCAAAGTTTCTTTTGTGAACACAGATACACAAATTACTTAAGAGATGTTAAACCTTTGAGTGACAGAAGGGTACGCAATGCATTGTAACTCAAAGGGTTAAACCTGCAGTGGCAGCCGCAAATGTTAATGTCAGAGGCTGATTTACTGTAAGTGTTAAAAGGTTAAAGAAAACTACTGAAGAGCATTTATAACTCACTGGATGCCATGGATGTCTCAAAAGCAAAGTAAAGTAATACGTTGGCATACCTCCCAACATTTCACATGGGCAAAGAGGGGAACTTGTGTTTTAGGTGGGGTTGTTGGGGGCGTGGATGGTGGGTGGGGCATTACTGAGAATTTTTAGGTTATTTCATGATCTGCTGACACCTCTTTGTGAAATTAAATAAATGATTTGGAGCAAGACCAGAGTATTCTACTTACACAGACTAATGTATAAACACATGTACTGAAGTTTAACCAAACACTAATATGAGTATTGCTGTGGAGCAATGTGATACATTAAAGGGATAGTAATGTTTCATAATAAAAGCAGCTCTAATTAATCATCATAGTATTTGGACTTTGGAGAGTGTTATTTCAATTCTGTCAGAGTTGTAGTTCAAGAGTAATTCAATGACAAAGTATCCCCCTCCCGCCCCTTTTACTGATGTAACACTGCTCAGCCAGATCAGAAGGGAGGTGCCCAGGTAGACTGCAGAGAGGGACAATCTTCAATTAAGATAAGGGAAAAACCTGAAAAATTTGACAAGGGCGGCAGGGCTTTCATTGTTCTCATAGGAAGTAGATTGTCCCCTTCTGTTATCTATCTGGTCTTACAACCAGATTCCACATCTAAGAAGAGATGGCTTACACTAGGTAAAAGGGGCGGGAGGGGAAACTTTGCTTGTGAATATCTCTCAATCCATAAAGGTTTGAGAGATAAGAATTATATCGTTCTTCATGTTTTTTTAATGCCTACAAAATAAAATAAAGATAAAACGAAGTATTACTATCCATTTAAATACAAATCATACAGTATGATCTCCTAAAAAGAGGGTTAGAAAGAGGAACAGAGGGATTTGTGCCTCAAAGAGGTACTGTCCTGACACTTGGGATGTATGCATTGGAGATCCTTCTAGTCAATGAGTGACTTAACTAGTCCATACCTTCCTAGTGTTCCTCTTTAGTCAGGACAGTCCCTCTTTGAGACCCAAATCTCTCTGGTCTGTAGGAGATCTGACTGTGTGATGTGTATAAGTGTATGCCATTGCACACTTAAACTGAAAGGAATGTCTGCAGTACTCTATTCACATTTATAACTCACTGGATGTAAGAGATGTCTCAAAAGCATAGTAAAGCAATGCAATGGAGATCCCTCTAGCCAGAGATGTAACTAGTCATTGGAGGGTTCAGATGCAAAGTGTATCATGCCCCCTAACAATAATATTCTTGGATAACTAGAGCTTGTTGGGCCCTGAAGCCGGCGCGCTTTCTTGGTTGCTGGCCCTGTCTCAAGTGCACCTTCTGAAATCCCTGCAGTTATGCCTTTGCATCTAGCATCCAAGTGGTTAATTATACTTTAGATTCAATGTTTTGGCATTCTGTGTTTTCCAGTAAGCTCCCAGCTGTGTGACTGTCTGATGTTCTGGTTGATGACATCAAGCTGTAAAAGCTACTCTATTATTGGTGCATCTCCCTGTAAATTAAACCCCTTCTTCTTGTGGGCATTTATGTCCATCTAATATATTACCAGTAACAGTCAAATTTAAAGTACCAAGCAGATTTTGGCATCAGCCTGTTGATGACCTCTCTAGCATTCAAGGAGTTAAACACTGGAATCTATTAAATTTATCCTAGAGGACAAAGAAAAATTCCCAAAATTCACATAGATTGAAATGGGGCTTTTAACTCTTTGAATGCTAGAGAAGAGTATAATATATTGCTTCATTGGAGAACTGAAGCCCCATTTTTTTCATTTGTGATGCAATCGGTTTGCCCCACAATTACTGTAGACAGTGTAAACATGAGAGAAGTCTTTTTTTTAGATTTTTGTCCATAAGGCATCTCTAAAATGGAATATCTCTAAGAGGTCAGATAAAACCCAGGGGAGATGGGCACCCCTTACCCTGACCTTCCTTAGTGGACAAAGGTGTTATGGACCAGCTAGAACTCTGAGTGAAAATAGTCAATTTCAGATTTTACTTGGAAAGAATGAAAGGATTCAATCCAGCAGAGTATGGTTGGATGTTTTTTGATTTATATGGGATATTAGTTATATTACTTTCAGTGCCTTAAACAAAAAAGAATTTATCTTTACTGGGGTCCAACCAACTGTCATTACAATCTCCAAGAACCAACAGCTCACTTTTGTTGGTTTGGATGGCAATCATGTTGAGGGCTATGTCGTAGAGGGACCATTCTGGGGTACGAATTACATGGTAGATACCAGCAATTATATCTGATTTTGAGAAGGGAAGTTCAAATTTTCCAGCTATGTGTTCATATGTGGTAGATGTACTCTACAAGAGTAATTTAAAGTTTATGGACTCCTTTTCTGTATATGACTATGCCTGTTTGCCCAGTTATTACAGAGATTTTTCCAGGGAGCTGAGGAATGGCACCTATAGAAATGGCCGCTCACTCCCACGTCACTCAATCAATCCTTGACCCTGGCAGTGCAAAGGGACCTTTGTACAGAGATACTATGCAGGCATTTAGGTCTGTATTCAAGAAGTAATCATAAAATCTTGAATATAATACCCATTTGTGTATAATACACAGATATAAATTATATATAAGGTTTGAGCTAAAACATAAAGTACATGTGTATAATCTACACCCACTTTCCCGTCCTCTACCCACAAAAAAAATAAGTGCACTCCTCAAACACTCTCCTCTTCCCTAACCTCACATTAATACTATATTTGTACCCCCTTTCCCTCCGTCTACCCACAAAAAGGATGAAAATGCCCCCTTTGAAGTCTGTCTTCCTTCCCCACATCAATACAGTTATTTGCACTTCCCACCTTACCCTCCCTCTACCCACTTACATGACAGGTCCTCCTCCGCAGGCAACCAGAAGATCTATGCAGAGGGTACCAGCTTCCTCCACCGATGTACCACCTCTTTCAGGGACTCTTCCCATTGAGAATACATTAGTGACATGCAGGGGCGGATTGTAGGGGAATACCAGCCCCTTTGTGGTCCCTGTGGGGCATGGGAGAGCAGGCGCCAGGATATTATGTCATATCCTGGCGCTCTGCATTAACCCTTTGAATGCCAGAGGGGTACGCAACACATTGCAAAGCAATGTGTTGTATACCCCTCTGGCACTCAAAGGGTTAACAAGGAACATGAAGGCTGTCACAGAGAGTGCCAGTGGCAACACAGACCTCTCCTTCAAAATATCGTGGGACAGTGAAGTGAGATCCTCTGATCTCCCCCACTGGCCCATGATCTAGCGGCCCACTGGGGGATGCCCAGTCCCCCCGATAGGACAAATCCGCCCATGGTGCCATGGAACCTTCAGGTCCTGACAGGGTGCTACCCTATTTTCAATGCCCAATGGTCTGTGTGTTGAAAATATATTAGAAATATGGAATTGTCTGGCCGTAGAAAGGTCAGTAGAGTGTGTGTGTGTGGGGGGGTTTAGGAAGTGTTAGGGTCTGCTTTAACCCCTTGCATGATAGATGCATCTCCATTTCATTGAAAAGCAATGTGTTGGAGACATCGCTAGCATACAAGAGGTTAATAAAATGCAGTATTTAACTCCATGATGTTAAGCACATTGTACTAGATTTAACCCCTTAAGGACAGAGGGGTAAGCAATGCATTGATTCACAATGTGTTGCACACCCCTATGGTCCTTTAAAGGTTTACTTACACTGCATCACAATGGAAAAAATACAAAATATGGTAAGATATCAGCATAATAATATTTTAAGATTTTTATTTTAAAAAATGTTATTTTAAACACCATCCCATAAAAACCCCAACACGAGGAAGCAATCAGAGTCTAATTGCTTGTGTTGTTATACACAGACTTCATACTAATGACAGGTGCTCGGGAGAGTTCATTTGTTTCACTGTATCACTTGTGTCACATATAATTGAAGCCTGCGGATCATGTGCTACAATAGGAAGATTTATGCCTGTCTTTGGCAGATCATAAGAGCTCAACGTTAATGTGTGTAGTATTGATTCTTCCAGACCATTTCCTTTCTTGGCACACTAATGAACACACAAGAAGGTGCTTTGGGGAGTTGTGTTTTCTGATATTCTGGTGGGTGGGTATTCTTTTAATCAAGTGGATTAGGATATAACAGGTTGGGGTGTTTTAAGCAGGGTTTACCATGTTTTCACTTATTACAATTTATAGTTATTAACCTCTTGGATGCTGGAGACATTTCTAGCATTGAAGAGGTTAAATGAGGAGTAAAGGTGCTTGTATATTGCATACACACACACATATATATATCTATACTAGTTACAAAGCGCGTATACACAGGCTGAGCCGGAGTGGGGAGCTTCGGAAGGCTGACAGCCTGTCTGTGCTCCCAGCTCTGGCTCAGCAGTGGAGGCACTGGGTGACAGTTCCTTCTGGAGCTCTCTGCTCCGGATCAGCCCGCTGTGCGAGTTCTTACTGTGCATGTGAGGTTATGCACAAAGTGAGCGACTCATTCTAGGACTTTATATTATAGGATATCTATATATCCTATATAATAATTCGCTAAAAAGTTTGTCACAATGCAGTCATGCGAAGTAGAGACTGCTGCCCGCTCTGCAGTCACGTGCAGTACTGACTGCCCAAACGTGCCGCAGCTCATTCGGAGTGGGGAGCTCCTAATTCAGACCGGGGTCCTCTCCGCTTGGTCCCAGGAAGGTGCACAGAGAGGAGTACGGTCTGTATTGGAGCTCCCCACTCTGTATCAGCCGCATCGCGTTCGGGCAGTCAGTAATGCGCATGACAGCAGCGCAGCCACTGAGAAGAGAGGATCTGGTCGTCAGTCGAGGTTGCTGGGTGGCACTGTGGCCCATATACACGGGCTTTTCAACATATATATATATATATATATATATATATATATATATATATATATATATAAAATATCCATGCCTTGTGTGCACAAAAAGAAGTATAGAAATACAACAGTAGCACTCATAGGTCTTGTCTTCAGATCTGCAGTAGATGTAATAGTACTAACTGCTGTGCAAATGGAGAATAGTTTTTGTTATCATTCTCTCTGTAGGAGAGCTTGACTCATAGACATTGGCTCTCCATTCTAAGGAAGAGGAACAAGGCAACTTGATGGCCACAACATAAAATTGAAATGTAATGTCGAAAAGATAAGTTTGAGCTGGAATACATTTGAATGCTGAATCTTATAGCTTTGGGATTATCCTTTTTTCTCAGTAAAACTATTTTTTGTCTACAAAAAAATATTTACTGCTTATTTAACATTGTATGAGCAAGTAGTGCATGGTGGTGATATTCACTAATAATCTCAAGTCACAAAGATTTCACTAGAGTTGTGTGAATTACATATATAGATTGCTACTTCTGGGACTGTGTTCCAGGGGCATCGCTAGGGGGGGCTAAGAGGGCTGAAGTAGTGAGTGTAGCCTTGGACAGCTCCAAATGTTGTGGCCCAGTGGGTAGCCCTGAATGTTATGGAGTATCCTATATAATAATTAACTAGGATGTTTGTCATGATGCAGTCATGCACAGTACAGACTGCCTGCATTCGGGCAACGCAAGACTGCATTGCATGGAGCAGTGAGGTAGCAGCCTCTTAACCCTTTGAGTACCAGACGGGTACGCAACGCATTGCAAATCAATGCGTTGCGTACCCCTCTAGCACTCAAAGGGTTAACATTACCCGGACCTTTGCCCATGTACAACGGCTTTTACACTAGTATTAGTATAATGTAATACTTTAACTACTGCGCGGGGCTGCTGGCCACCTAAAACAAAATAATACAATATAGTCTCGTCTAGTGTTGAGCGAGCATGCTCGGCCGATGCTCGGATCGGCTCGAGCATCGCTCTGCTCGGCACATGGCGGTACTCGTACGAGTACCGCATGTGCTCGCCCGCCATGTTCGGGTCTCCTCCCCGCACGTTTTGCGGCTGCTGCGCAGCCAATAAACGTGCAGGGAGGCTCTGACATCGGTGTAATGCCAGCAGCCATGTTGGCTGCTGGCATTACACTGATTGGCTGGCCAGAACCCGTGGTCGGGTGCTGTATAGCACCTGACCATCGAGTTCGGCTCAGTCTTAGCCAGGGAGAGCTGAGGATAGGAAGGGAAAGGCAGTGTAGGGAGGAAAAAAACCAAAATTGTGAAAAAAAAGAACCAAAAGTCCTTTTTAGGACTACTGTGTGTGGGGGCAGCAGGTTATTTTGTGTGGGGGGAAAAAAACAAAAAAACAAAAAAAAAAAAATAATGTTTAGTGTGAAAAGTTGCAGATTAGAGCACATTCTGTTTAGTGTGCACAGTTGCAGATTAGAGCACATTCTGTTTAGTGTGCAAAGTTGCAGATTAGAGCACATTCTGTTTAGTGTGCAAAGTTGCAGATTAGAGCACATTCTGTTTAGTGTGCAAAGTTGCAGATTAGAGCACATTCTGTTAAGTCTTCAAACTAAAATATCAAAGTCACATATTCCATTCAGTGTGCGTCGCCGCAGTTTAGCAGCACATTCTGTGTACTGTGCAGAGTTGCAGAATAGGAAGAAATACTGTTAAGTCTTCAAACTAAAATATCAAAGTCACATATTCCATTCAGTGTGCTTCGCCGCAGTTTAGCAGCACATTCTGTGTACTGTGCAGAGTTGCAGAATAGGAAGAAATACTGTTAAGTCTTCAAACTAAAATATCAAAGTCACATATTCCATTCAGTGTGCTTCGCCGCAGTTTAGCAGCACATTCTGTGTAGTGTGCAGAGTTGCAGAATAGGAAGAAATACTGTTAAGTCTTCAAACTCAAATATTAAAGTCACATATTCCATTCAGTGTGTGTCACCGCCGTTTAGCAGCCTATTCTGTGTACTCTGCACAGTTGCAGACTAGGAAGAAATACTGTTAAGTTTTCAAACTCAAATATTAAAGTCACATATTCCATTCAGTGTGTGTCACCGCCGTTTAGCAGCCTATTCTGTGTACTCTGCACAGTTGCAGACTAGGAAGAAATACTGTTAAGTTTTCAAACTCAAATATTAAAGTCACATTTTCCATTCAGTGTGTGTCACCGCAGTTTAGCAGCCTATTCTGTGTACTCTGCACAGTTGCAGACTAGGAAGAAATACTGTTAAGTTTTCAAACTCAAATATTAAAGTCACATATTCCATTCAGTGTGTGTCACCGCCGTTTAGCAGCCTATTCTGTGTACTCTGCACCGTTGCAGAATAGTAAGAAATACTGTTAAGTTTTCAAACTCAAATATTAAAGTCACATATTCCATTCAGTGTGTGTCACTGCCGTTTAGCAGCCTATTCTGTGTACTCTGCACAGTTGCAGACTAGGAAGAAATACTGTTAAGTTTTCAAACTCAAATATTAAAGTCACATATTCCATTCAGTGTGTGTCACCGCCGTTTAGCAGCCTATTCTGTGTACTCTGCACAGTTGCAGAATAGGAAGAAATACTGTTAAGTTTTCAAACTCAAATATTAAAGTCACATATTCCATTCAGTGTGTGTCACCGCCGTTTAGCAGCCTATTCTGTGTACTCTGCACAGTTGCAGACTAGGAAGAAATACTGTTAAGTTTTCAAACTCAAATATTAAAGTCACATATTCCATTCAGTGTGTGTCACCGCCGTTTAGCAGCCTATTCTGTGTACTCTGCACAGTTGCAGAATAGGAAGAAATACTGTTAAGTTTTCAAACTCAAATATTAAAGTCACATATTCCATTCAGTGTGTGTCACCGCCGTTTAGCAGCCTATTCTGTGTACTCTGCACAGTTGCAGAATAGGAAGAAATACTGTTAAGTTTTCAAACTCAAATATTAAAGTCACATATTCCATTCAGTGTGTGTCACCGCCGTTTAGCAGCCTATTCTGTGTACTCTGCACCGTTGCAGAATAGTAAGAAATACTGTTAAGTTTTCAAACTCAAATATTAAAGTCACATATTCCATTCAGTGTGTGTCACCGCCGTTTAGCAGCCTATTCTGTGTACTCTGCACAGTTGCAGACTAGGAAGAAATACTGTTAAGTTTTCAAACTCAAATATTAAAGTCACATATTCCATTCAGTGTGTGTCACCGCCGTTTAGCAGCCTATTCTGTGTACTCTGCACAGTTGCAGAATAGGAAGAAATACTGTTAAGTTTTCAAACTCAAATATTAAAGTCACATATTCCATTCAGTGTGTGTCACCGCCGTTTAGCAGCCTATTCTGTGTACTCTGCACAGTTGCAGAATAGTAAGAAATACTGTTAAGTTTTCAAACTCAAATATTAAAGTCACATATTCCATTCAGTGTGTGTCACCGCCGTTTAGCAGCCTATTCTGTGTACTCTGCACCGTTGCAGAATAGTAAGAAATACTGTTAAGTTTTCAAACTCAAATATTAAAGTCACATATTCCATTCAGTGTGTGTCACCGCAGTTTAGCAGCCTATTCTGTGTACTCTGCACAGTTGCAGACTAGGAAGAAATACTGTTAAGTTTTCAAACTCAAATATTAAAGTCACATATTCCATTCAGTGTGTGTCACCGCCGTTTAGCAGCCTATTCTGTGTACTCTGCACAGTTGCAGAATAGTAAGAAATACTGTTAAGTTTTCAAACTCAAATATTAAAGTCACATATTCCATTCAGTGTGTGTCACCGCCGTTTAGCAGCCTATTCTGTGTACTCTGCACAGTTGCAGAATAGGAAGAAATACTGTTAAGTTTTCAAACTCAAATATTAAAGTCACATATTCCATTCAGTGTGTGTCACCGCCGTTTAGCAGCCTATTCTGTGTACTCTGCACAGTTGCAGAATAGTAAGAAATACTGTTAAGTTTTCAAACTCAAATATTAAAGTCACATATTCCATTCAGTGTGTGTCACCGCCGTTTAGCAGCCTATTCTGTGTACTCTGCACAGTTGCAGACTAGGAAGAAATACTGTTAAGTTTTCAAACTCAAATATTAAAGTCACATATTCCATTCAGTGTGTGTCACCGCCGTTTAGCAGCCTATTCTGTGTACTCTGCACAGTTGCAGACTAGGAAGAAATACTGTTAAGTTTTCAAACTCAAATATTAAAGTCACATATTCCATTCAGTGTGTGTCACCGCCGTTTAGCAGCCTATTCTGTGTACTCTGCACAGTTGCAGAATAGGAAGAAATACTGTTAAGTTTTCAAATTCAAATATTAAAGTCACATATTCCATTCAGTGTGTGTCACCGCCGTTTAGCAGCCTATTCTGTGTACTCTGCACAGTTGCAGAATAGTAAGAAATACTGTTAAGTTTTCAAACTCAAATATTAAAGTCACATATTCCATTCAGTGTGTGTCACCGCCGTTTAGCAGCCTATTCTGTGTACTCTGCACCGTTGCAGAATAGTAAGAAATACTGTTAAGTTTTCAAACTCAAATATTAAAGTCACATATTCCATTCAGTGTGTGTCACCGCAGTTTAGCAGCCTATTCTGTGTACTCTGCACAGTTGCAGACTAGGAAGAAATACTGTTAAGTTTTCAAACTCAAATATTAAAGTCACATATTCCATTCAGTGTGTGTCACCGCCGTTTAGCAGCCTATTCTGTGTACTCTGCACAGTTGCAGAATAGGAAGAAATACTGTTAAGTTTTCAAACTCAAATATTAAAGTCACATATTCCATTCAGTGTGTGTCACCGCCGTTTAGCAGCCTATTCTGTGTACTCTGCACAGTTGCAGAATAGTAAGAAATACTGTTAAGTTTTCAAACTCAAATATTAAAGTCACATATTCCATTCAGTGTGTGTCACCGCCGTTTAGCAGCCTATTCTGTGTACTCTGCACCGTTGCAGAATAGTAAGAAATACTGTTAAGTTTTCAAACTCAAATATTAAAGTCACATATTCCATTCAGTGTGTGTCACCGCAGTTTAGCAGCCTATTCTGTGTACTCTGCACAGTTGCAGACTAGGAAGAAATACTGTTAAGTTTTCAAACTCAAATATTAAAGTCACATATTCCATTCAGTGTGTGTCACCGCCGTTTAGCAGCCTATTCTGTGTACTCTGCACAGTTGCAGAATAGTAAGAAATACTGTTAAGTTTTCAAACTCAAATATTAAAGTCACATATTCCATTCAGTGTGTGTCACCGCCGTTTAGCAGCCTATTCTGTGTACTCTGCACAGTTGCAGAATAGGAAGAAATACTGTTAAGTTTTCAAACTCAAATATTAAAGTCACATATTCCATTCAGTGTGTGTCACCGCCGTTTAGCAGCCTATTCTGTGTACTCTGCACAGTTGCAGAATAGTAAGAAATACTGTTAAGTTTTCAAACTCAAATATTAAAGTCACATATTCCATTCAGTGTGTGTCACCGCCGTTTAGCAGCCTATTCTGTGTACTCTGCACCGTTGCAGAATAGTAAGAAATACTGTTAAGTTTTCAAACTCAAATATTAAAGTCACATATTCCATTCAGTGTGTGTCACCGCCGTTTAGCAGCCTATTCTGTGTACTCTGCACAGTTGCAGAATAGGAAGAAATACTGTTAAGTTTTCAAACTCAAATATTAAAGTCACATATTCCATTCTGTGTTCGTCACCGCAGTTTAGCAGCCTATTCTGTGTACTCTGCACTGTTGCAGAATAGGAAGAAATACTGTTAAGTTTTCAAACTCAAATATTAAAGTCACATATTCCATTCTGTGTGTGTCACCGCAGTTTAGCAGCCTATTCTGTGTACTCTGCACAGTTGCAGAATAGGAAGAAATACTGTTAAGTTTTCAAACTCAAATATTAAAGTCACATATTCCATTCTGTGTGTGTCACCGCAGTTTAGCAGCCTATTCTGTGTACTCTGCACAGTTGCAGAATAGGAAGAAATACTGTTAAGTTTTCAAACTCAAATATTAAAGTCACATATTCCATTCTGTGTGTGTCACCGCAGCTTAGCAGCCTATTCTGTGTACTCTGCACAGTTGCAGAATAGTAAGAAATACTGTTAAGTTTTCAAACTCAAATATTAAAGTCACATATTCCATTCAGTGTGTGTCACCGCCGTTTAGCAGCCTATTCTGTGTACTCTGCACAGTTGCAGAATAGTAAGAAATACTGTTAAGTTTTCAAACTCAAATATTAAAGTCACATATTCCGTGTAAGATGAAGAAGGCGGGTAAAAAGGGACGGGGAAGTGGACGTGATCCTGATAGTTCAGGGCGCGGGTCAGGACGCGGAGAAACTGTGCCTGGTGCCAGAGCACAAGAAAGAAAGACATCCACCATACCTAGCTTCATGTCTAATTTTACAGGGCGTCGCAGGACATCACTCTCGAGGTCCGACCACTGCGAACAGGTGGTCGGTTGGATGACAGCTGATACTTCTTCCAGTCGGTTAAGCACCACCCTTTCTTCCACCAAGTCCACTCTCAGTAGCCAAGAGTCTGGTCAACATAATCCTCACTCTGATCATCCTTCCTCCCACCATACACGGTCTGGTCAAAGAAGTGATCCCACACTGGGATATAGTGAGGAGCTCGTCTCATCACCAATCCTTCATTTGACCCTCTCTCCAAGCACGCTTGCAGAGGAACATGACATCTTGTGCCCTGATTCACAACCTCTAGAGGCTACCCAATCACAAGAAGATGACAGATGTGAACGGCATTTAAGGTCAAAGGAAGTAGTGGATGATGATGATGATGATGAGACACAGTTGCCATTAAATCAACCACTATTTCCGTCTCAAGACCTTGTTGAGGAGAATGTTATACAGTTGTCAATGACTGAGTATGTGGTGGGATCAAGACTTGAGGAGGATGATCAGAGTGAGGAAGTGGAGGAGGACTTGGTGGACGATGAGGTGACTGACCCCACCTGGGAAGGTGTAGAGCCGAGCGATGACAGCAGTCCTGAGGGTGAGCCATCTGCAGCACCGCAACAGGCTGGAAGAGGCAGTGGTGTGGCTACAGAAAGAAGGCGGACCGCACCAAACCGGCCCGCAAATGTTCCACGGAGCACCCCCTTGCGTAAATCTACCTTGCCAAAGGGTAGGTGTTCCGCGGTATGGCGTTTTTTTAAGGAAAGTGCGGACGACAAAAGAATTGTAGTTTGCAACCTGTGCCACACCAGAATGAGCCGAGGCATGAACACTAGAAACCTCACCACCACCAGCATGATCCGACACATGGCATCCAAGCACCGTAGTAAGTGGGAGGAACGCCTGGATCGCCCATCTGTGTCTGCAGGCCACACCACTGCCTCCTCTTCCCCTGTTTTCGGTGCCGGCCAATCGCCTGTCGAAGGCGCAGGCCCGCATACCTCCCGCCCTGCACCTGTACCATCTGAAGCACCATCAGCGACCACATCCACTTCCCTGTCCCAGCGCAGCGTCCAAATGTCGTTACCCCAGGCATTTGAGCGCAAGAGAAAGTACCCAGCCACCCACCCACAGGCCATAGCACTAACCTCACACCTTTCCAAATTACTGGCCATCGAAATGCTGCCATTTAGGCTTGTGGACACTGAGTCCTTCCGCAGCCTGATGGCAGCAGCTGTCCCTCGGTACGCGGTCCCCAGCCGCCACTACTTTTCCCGGTGTGCCATCCCCGCATTACACCACCATGTGTCCCGTAACATCACCCGTGCCCTGACCAACGCAGTTACTGGGAAGGTCCACTTAACGACTGACACATGGACAAGTGCTTGTGGCCAGGGACGCTACATTTCCCTGACGGCACACTGGGTGAATGTCGTGGAGGCTGGGAGCGACTCGGACCCTGGGATGGCACGGGTGCTACCCACGCCGAGGATTGCGGGCCCTACCTCCATCAGGGTTTCCGCCAGCACCTACGTTATTGGCTCCTCCTCCTCCGTTTCCACCTCCGAATTCTCTACACGCAGCGCCACTCCCCCATCAGCCAGTAGCTGGAAGCAGTGTAGCACTGCAGTGGGGAAGCGTCAACAGGCCGTGCTGAAGCTGATCTGCCTTGGGGACAAACAGCACACGGCCTCAGAGCTGTTGCAGGGGATTAGTCACCAGACCGAGCAGTGGCTCTCGCCACTCAACCTGCAACCAGGCATGGTTGTGTGTGATAATGGGCGTAACTTGGTGGCGGCTTTGGAGCTCGGCAAGCTCACACACGTACCATGCCTAGCGCATGTATTTAATTTAGTGGTGCAGCGATTTCTAAAAACCTACCCCAATGTGCATGATCTCTTGACCAAGGTGCGCCGCGTGTGTGCACATTTCCGTAAGTCATCTACAGCTTCGGCCGGCCTGTTGAAGCTGCAGCAGCGCTTACAATTGCCAGCTCACCGGCTGCTGTGTGACGTGAGCACGCGCTGGAACTCCACCTTCCACATGTTGGCCCGGCTTTGTGAGCAGCAGAGGGCAGTAGTGGAGTACCAGCTGTTACACGGTCGTCGCCTCTCCGTTCAACTTCCTGTAATCAGAAGTGAGGAGTGGGAATGGATGTCAGACCTCTGCGAGGTTTTACGCAATTTTGAGGAATCGACACAGATGGTGAGCGGCGATAACGCTATTATCAGTGTCACCATCCCACTTCTGTGTCTACTGAAACGCTCGCTGCTCACAATTAAAACCGACGCTTTGCATGTGGAAGAGGTGGAAATGGGGGAGGAAGAGCTTACACAAGGTGATAGCCAGAGCACCCTCACTTCGTCTTCTCAGCGACAATTGGAGGAAGCGGAGGAGGAGGAGGAGGAGGAGGAAGACACGGTTGCCTCCGCTACAGAGGGTAGCCATGGAACTTTAGTTCCATCTCTTCAGCGTGGGTGGGCAGAAGAGGAGGAAGAGGATGAGGATATTGAGAGTCATCCTCCTGGTGAGGACAGCGAAATCTTGACTGTTGGTACTCTGGCACACATGGCTGACTTTATGTTAGGCTGCCTTTCCCGTGACCCACGCGTTATACGCATTTTAAACAACACGGATTACTGGGTGTTCACCCTTCTGGACCCCCGCTACAAAGAGAATTTCTCATCTCTCATTCCTCCGGTGGAGAGGACAAGCAAAATGGTGCAATACCAGAAGGTTCTTGTTGAAAAATTGCTCCAAAATTTTCCATCTGACAACGCTGGCGGCAGAGTACGTGCTACCTTGGCCAACAGAGAAGGGGAGAAAAGGGGAGCACACAGCAGTTCCGAGAAAGGCAGGGCAACACTCTCCAAGGCGTGGGACACCTTCATGACACCCCGCCAGCACCCTCACCCTGATGCGCAGCCTAGTGTCACAAGGAGGGAAAAGTTTTGGAAGATGGTGAAGGAGTACGTAGCAGACCGTGTCAGCGTCCTCAATGATCCCTCTGTGCCTTACAACTACTGGGTGTCCAAGCTGGACACGTGGTATGAACTGGCACTCTACGCCTTGGAGGTGCTGGCCTGCCCTGCCGCCAGCGTTCTGTCTGAACGGGTATTTAGTGCTGCTGGTGGCATCATAACAGATAAGCGTATCCGCCTTTCCACCGACAATGCTGATAGGTTGACACTTATAAAAATGAACAAGGCCTGGATTTCCCCTGACTTCTCCACTCCACTGGAGGAAAGCCCCGGGGGAACATAAACTCACTTTATATATGTTATTTACAATGATGGGAATACTCTGTATTCCCATTCACCCCTTCCACCCAAAAAACGGGTATATGGTTGACTCTTAATCTTCTCATCCTCCTCCTCCTCTTCCATATGCCCTGGGATATAATTTTTATATAGGGCCAGCTCACCAGCGGGCCCTGTGATATAATTTTTATATAGGGCCAGCTCACCAGCGGGCCCTGTTTGACAATTTTTATATAGGTCAGCTCACCAGCGGGCCTTCTCATATAATGTTTTATTGGGTCAGCTCTCTAGCGGGCCCTCTCATATAATGTTTTATAGCGTCAGCTCACTAGCGGGCCTTCGCATATAATGTTTAGGATGGTCAGCTCTGCAGCAGACCCTCACCCATAATGTTTTAGATGGTCAGCTCAGCGCACGTTTCCCTCTTAATCATGGCCTCAGTTCTGAAAATCAAGGAAATTTTTGGGAGAATTTGCCTCTGCGCACGTTTCCCTCTTAATCATGGCCTCAGTTCTGAAAATCAAGGAAATTTTTGGGAGAATTTGCCTCTGCGCTCGTTTCCCTCTTAATCATGGCCTCAGTTCTGAAAATCAAGGAAATTTTTGGGAGAATTTGCCTCTGCGCACGTTTCCCTCTTAATCATGGCCTCAGTTCTGAAAATCAAGGAAATTTTTGGGAGAATTTGCCTCTGCGCACGTTTCCCTCTTAATCATGGCCTCACTTCAGAAAATCAAGGAAATTTTTGGGAGAATTTGCAGATGATATACAAGTAAATATACAGCAAATATTGTTTGGTAACAATTTTTCGCCTAAAGTCGTTTTTATTTTCCTTTTTGTGTGTTTTATGGTCAGTCTGTAAAAATGGCGTACTACGGGCGAAAGATCGTTCCCAGCAGCGATGTTGGAGTCCAAGATGCATCCAGACATCCTCCCTATGCTGTCCCTGAACCATTTCTGTGGTGTTTCCATCCTTTTCTGCCATTTTCCTATGGACCAGGCACCCTCCCCTCATCAGAGCAGGGGGTGCCTGGTGTAATGCTCGAGTCCTCCCATTGACTTCAATGGGGCTCGGGTGCTCGGCCGAGCACTCGAGCCTCAGGGGGTGCTCGGTCAGAGCACCCGAACACCCGAGCATTGGGGTGCTCGCTCATCACTAGTCTCGTCAGTATGAGAACTTGAGAAGTATTGTAGGCTTTTAGCAAGGCATTAGATGTGCCCTGCCATCCAGTACCTTCCTAGAATGTTGCGGTCACATTGCAGCCAATGAGAGAGGAGTGTTTTGACAGAATATTGTCTGTTTTTGTCATTTTGCTGGTTGAGATGATCATGGAGTGGAGGGGTGACCACACAGGTTCTGGCAGCAGGAGGAGCGAGTGAGCTCAGCACTGAGCAAGAGGAGCAAGGAGGAGTGAATTGATTCCGTAAGGTGGCAGCCCTCCAGCCAGCCCTGAGAGCCCTCAGCACAGCATATCACATATCATTGTGTGTCATTCACTGTCTGTCTCAGCAACTAACAAGTGAGTACGCTGAGTAGTATTATCTTTTATGGAAAATTCAATCATGTCAACATTTTTCACCCACCACCAGATTTATGATAAATATGATATGTACACATCTCTGTCTCCAGCCAAAATAAGTAAATGGCAGCCCCATCATTTTGTATTGCCATAATCTTACTCATATCAATCTCTCATTTTTCCCAAGCTGCACTCCAGTATGGGACTCATCATCATGCAGTATCAGATTGTCCTTCGATTTTCAAACAAGCTCTGAAAACTAGAGATGGGACAAAAATGGTCTCTGATATGAGAATCAGGTTGAAAATGTCTTGTTTTGCCTTTTGTGTAAATTACAGTCAGAAGGACATTTCCACCAACATCTTCCCCAGCGAGCAAATGTGACTTTGCGCTTGCATGTTTTCCTAGGTGTGTGCAAGTGTACCTAGAAGAAGTGATCAGCGGCGTAACTAGAACCCTCCGGGCCCTGGTGCAAGAAGTGCCATGGGCCCCCCCATCCCTGACCACATTGGCACCCGGGCCCTCTACAATGCCCCCCGAATCTCCACAATGCACCCATCTCCTACCTACCTGGTGGTCCAGTGGAGTGACAGGAGAGACGGGTTAGTGTGTTGAGGTCCCGCGCGGTCCTTTTCTGTAATGCAGAGCGCTGGGAGATGATGTCATCTCCAAGCGCTCTGCATTACTAGAGTGCCGGAGGGAGATTGCAGGCGCCAGGTGGAGGGGTCGCAGGGGGCAGACAGGCCCCTGGAGTGACAAGCCCAGCCGCGGGTGCGACCCCTATAGTTGCGCCACTGGACGTGATGCTGCTTTGAAGGAAAAAGGTGGTCACACCAAATATTGATTTGATTTAGATTTTTCTTCTGTTCACTCACTATCATTTTGTTAATTGATAAAAATAAATAATTAACCTATCTATTTATGAAGGCATTCTTACTTTACAGCATTTTTTCACACCTGCCTAAGACTTTTGCACAGTACTGTATGTGTGTGTGACATATGTATGCATGTAATTACATATGCATGCATCTGAGTGTACATGCATGTATAAGCTTGCATTCAGTATGGCAAAGACTTGAAATCAATGAGCTTAATATTACTATCCTGCAAGCTTGCACTTTTCTCCAGCACTTTCTTCCACATACAGGACACCTTTCCCACTCCTTGGAAATTCCTGTGTTAATAAAAATTAACTTTTCACCTTTATTTTCACAAAAGTCTACTCCCATACTCTGTACACTCACTCACTATACTGGATACAACTGTGAAACTGGCCCAACTTTGCTCCCAGCTACTTACATCTTCAACACAACCAGTTTGACTGATCCTGTTCACTAACCCCATTACTTTCTTGGCCTAACCTTGCAGTTCGTCCTACCTTTTCTCTTTCCCTACAATGTCCCTCTTTTTATTGTTATTGCCTCAATTTTTCAACCCCATCACATGGGCCTGGCACTTGCACGTCACAATACTCCCTAGATTCACCTTATGTTTAATATGCCCCTTCACCCTCTGAACAAGAGATTTTCAGGGTGCCCCTATGAATATGTTAACAAGATTTGTAATTTTGAGTTTGAAATGTCTGTTTATGGAATGTATGCACAATTTGTCTGTTATTCTAATTGTGAGACCTAAAACTAACTCAATATTTATGTATGTATGCAAATACCATACAAAATGTTAAGGGTGTCCCAGAAAATCTGGACTGGACTAGGGGTGCCTTGAGCCAAAAATGATTGAGGACCTCTGCTCTGAACTATAATCTCTCATCAACAGGGCTTCCATTTGATTTGGTGTTTTTCTGTAAGTCTCTGTATGACAAATGTATTAAACCCTCAATGACAAGGGCTTTTTGACACTAGAGCAATTTTGGCCTTTTTAGTATGCCTTTGTTCAACCATATTTTTTCTCTAATTCAGTTAGTCCATCCATGGAAATTATATACCATTCTTTTAAGCATAAATAGAGCTTTATTCTGATACCACATTTATATGGATAACCCACCATTTAATTGGATAAAAATAAAAAAAATATGAGAAAAAACCCACAACTTTTAATAGGTCTTCCTGTCATAATTTGTACTCAGTGATTCATTTGTAATAGGAAATGTATAAAAATTATGAACGGTCATTCACACCTCCCAAATGGTCCTCACATTAATGTTTGTTTAAAATTCATTACATGTGTTAATAAGTTAGTCTGTGTAAATAAAATAATTAATAATCATCAGTGACCAAACCTCCTCTACCTTTAGTTCTGCCCCCAGCACCTACAATTTAATGTAAAGTGCCCCCCCATTGTTGCCATTTCCCACGTGGAATGTGTATTCTCTGCCTCTCTCTTCCTCATGATCACTGTGAGGAAGAGAGAGGCAGAGAACAGTGACTAATGAAATGTTTACTATACATTGCCATTGTCATTGGCTCAGCTGGCACAATGTAGCAGTGATCACATGTACTGAGCCACTGGGGAAAGGCTGAAACTGACTGATTCGGTCCTAAAGCAGTCAGTAACAGCCTCCCTGGCATGATCACAGCACTCTCTAAGGTGCGCCTTGATCATGAAGTCTTTGACATGCCAGGACTGTCATCTATCCTTATAGGACAGAAATGTGTGATGGTCCTGACACATCATTCTTTGTGAAGAGGTTAAGAAGTGTCATAATTCTGGGGCTGGCTGACTATACCATAGGGACCAAATTAAATTCCCATTGAATAAGTTAAGCCTTTTAACCTCTTGAATGCTGAAAAGGAGTCCTACACATTGTGAAGCAATATGATGGAGACTAGCACTCAAGGGATTCAAAATCTCATGTAATTCAATTGGAATTTGTATTTTTCTCCTGTCGTGCAGTTGATTTGGCTGAGAACTTTTCTTCTTTAAACATATATATCAGTCTGAAAATATTGGTTTTAAGAATCTTATACAATCCTGTGGAAACCATTTGAAAGGGCTTTTAAAGGGTTAGTAATGTTTCATTAAAACATAAGCTATGATTGTTCCTTTTAGTTTATACTATTGCTCTCCGATGTTTGCACTGCTGATATGTCTACATTGTATATTAAATCAAATTGTACAGTGTCCCCTCCCGCCCCATCAGTCATCTTGCTCAGAGCTGGATTTGGATTATGATGAGGGACAATCTTTGTCAAGCGGGGGGCAGTGAAGGAAGATGGGGGGAGATTTATAAAAACAAATGTTCTTGTTCGATTTTGTGAACGGATACTTAAAATGTCCTTATTGCTTATCACGAGTGTTGGTATTTATAACCTATTCTAGTTACATTTATAAATGTGGTGACAGTAAAGAATAAGAACAAGTCAGACATAGCCTTAAATATTTGGTGAAAATTCTGTTTGGTTAATTTTTGCAAATAGAGACATTTCTTTATAAATTCACTGAGCTACTTTTTACAAACTTCCTTACTCCATTTTATAAAAGAACGTACTACACAGTGTTATGTCCTCCTAAACTGTCCTTAATACTTTTATAACTACCAGAGACAATCTTACAGCCATTTTAATGCTTCTTTTCCATTAACTCCCCTTTTATAAATCTCCCCCATTGTCCCTTGATGGGATCTGTCCAGTGCGATGACCGGATTTCAGATCTGAGCGGAGGTGGCTTACAATACTGAAAAGGGTCTGGAGGGAGACAATTTATAATTTAATTTCATAGGCAATAGAGATATATCAGCAGTGCCAACATCAGGGAGCAATAGTATGAACTATAAGGAACAATTGTAGCTTACGTTTTACTGAAACATTACTAACTCTTTAACCTTGTGAGTGCCAGAGAGAGATTCGATGCACTCAATTAAAAGGCCACGTTACAGCAATTGAAATTTTTTAATCTACTCAATGCGTTGCATACCCACTGGCACTGAGAGGTTAAAAAATCCAGTTATATCAACTGACTGTTTTAAAATCTACCATATAGTTCAGCTGGTTTGCATTAGAATTGCTCCTCTAACTTTCTGTATGAGCCCCTATTTGTGCTATAAAATCTCAATAAAATGTCAAAAATTTAGATAATGTACTAGGAACTCTCTCCTCTCTTGATAGTAATTCTACTGGTTTTTAGGTTTGTGTTAAGTGTTCCCCATTGTCCTGTGGCCATACATTACCACATTTCAATGGTTTCAGAAGCAGCATTGATTTGTGAGTTGTATGAGAACTTTCCTCTAATGAGCAGGTTTATTAGTGTCATCTGGGCTGTGATAATTATATCGTTTAATGTGGATTATGCTGTTATAACAGATATAATGTTGGATTTTTGGTTCTTCAGTTCTGACATGCCTAAGGGCATTTGATCACAGGTTTTAAACTGGTTCTACCTGTTCAGCTACAATGTTGCTTATACAAAGCTTACGCCTTGACATGACTTCAAAACCTAGTATGTTGGATTAATCTATCAAGTGCTTTCAGCTTGGGTTTTATTAATAAGCATCTTTATGGTAGATTAGGTAGTAAAAGTGCATTGAAAAAGAAGACAATATTCTCAAGTTATGGCAGCTACTGTTGATTATTAAAGTGATTTCATAGTTTGAATGCCTGAATATCTCCAAATTGCTGTGATAGACATACATCTCTGGAATGCAAGGGGTTAAGGCAGCAGTAGTCAATTGCTGACCCTCTAGCTATTGGGGCTACAAATGCCATCATCCTGTTGCAAAATTATGCAGTCAGCCTTAACTTCTCTGTGATGAGTGCACGGTAGGTTCAGTAAGCCTGATAGACACATTGGTCAAAGGGACTACCACTGAAAGAGTCTACTTGAAAGATAATGGAAGTTGAATTTATCTCACTACCTACAATAACTGCCTGAGTGCATCAGCAAATTATAAATGGGTAAAATGTAATGAACCAACTATCACTGAGTCTGTTCACCTCCCTCCCCATGTATGGTGAACACAGGGCATTGAAGTAAACAAAGGTAACTTCAACAGAGCTGACCATGTAAACAACCGCTTAAGTGCATTAACAGGAAAAAAGAGCTGTCTCAATGCATAAGTTCTGGAAAGGGGCGAACCGTCAGGCCATAGCACCATCAGCTTTTACTCAGAGTCTCTGTATGGAATGTAGTAATCTACGATGCCTGCATATGCACTCAGAGGTATGCATCTGGTCGTATTAGCGCATACTGGTGCACACAGCCATTGTTATGACTTCAATCCTTTGAGTGCCAGACAGATATCAAACTCATTGCTTTACAATACACTGGATACCTGTCTGGCACTCAAAGGGTTAATGCCAGCAAATCCCCTGCCCATCCCTGTGGCACCATTCCCACTGCTCCTTATTTAATTCGTTTTGTTATGCATGGTGCAGAGGAATGGATCACCCACACATTGCCCACTGCACTTCCCTCAGTAGAAGACGTGAAGGAGTGAGAATTAGCTTAGTAAATTGGTGTTAGCCACACTTAAAGCTAGAAAATCGATTCCAGCATCTAGTACAGAGTAGAATCGTATTTGTACATTTTCCCAATGTTTCTTCTAAGCTATAGTGTTTAATAATGGTACTGCTTGCAATCTAATTACCTTTTTACTTTACTTTGTTTTGTAAAGATATATACATAAAATATTACATGTAAACAACAAGAAAGAAATTGTTGGTGGGAGCTGGGGAAGCAGGGGATCTTTAACCCTTCCCCCAACCAAAAATTATTTCATTGGCCTCTGGACAGAGGAACAGGTCAAAGATCACAAGTACACAATCCACCTGTGCTTTTACATCTGAAGTTCAAAGAAAAGGGTAGCATTATGAAGTACCAAAAGGGAAAGGCTATGGACACCAATTTACTTAACAGAGGAATACATCAAAGAGATGAAGTTACTGCCCTTAGCACTGCCAAAAACGTTTTTTAACCAGTTTCTATGTACAAGAGTATTTCCAGTGGAATAGAGGTTGTGATTCACTTATTATCAGTGGAAGTGGAGTTGTGTCAGGTAATGACAGCTCGGTGAGCCAGAGATCAGCAGCAGTGAAAATAATGGAAAAAATCCTCTTGATAGAAATAATTGTTGACATTAAGACAAATAATTTGCAAACCCAGTGTGATGCAAATTTACTACCATGAGATTATGTCAGACATAATGGGCAGTATACTTTAAACAAAGGAGAAGCAATTGTGGAACCAACCAACTGCACCACAGGGGACAAATAAACATTTATAAATTTGTTATTGATTCAAATCAGGTTTAAACCCCTTTAATGCTAGAGAAATGTCCATTGAATTGCTTTGCATAGAACCTTATGTGTGTCAGGATATAGTGGAACAGTTCTAGAGCAATCCAGCTGCATTGTGCTGGATAAATCAAAATGCCCCTAATCCCTATTGATTTAAATGGGAGTATTTAACCCCTTAAGAGGGTGGGGCACTCTAGAGCACCACAGCACTTTTTTTTCACCTATGTGTTCTGTGATCACAGCGCGGTGTGCAGCCTCACTGTGATCGCAGACTTTCCTGACGTGCCAGGACTGTAAACCGGTCCTTATCGTCCAGACAGGCGTGATTGTCCTGGCACTTCACCAGTCGTTAAGGGGTTAAATGTATGTATATTTTTATTTTTAGCGCCAAAAGGTGTATTTAGCATATTCCAATTTACATGTAGTATGGAGGGGATGCAATAAATGCAGTAGTTAAGTAGTTATACAGATGACTGTCATAAGCATACATTAGGACAGGAGGTCCCTGCCAGTAGAGCTTACACTCTAAGTATAAGATGGGTGACATTCAGACAGTGGCGTAACTATAGGGGTCGCAGGGGTCACATCTGTGACCGAGCCCGGCCTCCCCTGCGACCCCTCCGCCTGGCGCCCGTAATCTCCCACCGGCGCTCTAGTAATGCAGAGCGCTGGGAGATGACTCATTTAATGATTCTTTTTTTTTTTTTTTTTTTAAACGCCCGGACCAGCCCACTGGGCAAATGCCCGGTATGCCCGATGGCCAGTCCGGGCCTGGTGGTGCAGGACTTCACAGCCCTCAAATTCTCCTCCCACCTCCCTCCCAGCTCTCCCAGGCATTAACTCTTCCCTTAGCATTGATGTGCATCACGTATATTGTAACAGCAAGCTCCGTTTGTCATTATACTTATATATATATATATATATATATATATATATATATATATATATATATGTATATATGGATATCTCCAGGGAAATATAGGATGGGGACAAGTCTTGGAGAGTGTGTATTGTGCATGAATGTAATAGAGATCTTATAACACACAAGAAGTTAAAAGCACCACTGAAATCAGTGCAATTTTTTATATGTCCCTTGTGATACAATTTGTTTGCCCCAAAACTGCCACACTGTGCCATTACACATTAAATTTAACCCGTTCAGTGCCGTAGGGGCATGCATCGCATTGCAGAGCAATGTGTTGCATACCCTTCTGGCGCCGAAAGGGTTCAAGTTATCACGATTAGATGTTTCTTGTCACATCGCATATAAAACAATTATTATTTAAAGGGGAACTACCACCCCGCAATAACTTTACATGAATTCAGTCTTCACCTGGCGACTAGCTGCTTAGTAGCGCTAGTCGCCAGAAATATTACCTGGTTCCAAAGATTTTGCAGTTTTTCCAAGGCTCACAGGAGTAGGAAGCACGGACATCTCGTCACAGTGACGTCCGTGTGCCTGCGCTGTCAGTCCCTTTTGGAGTCGGCCGGCAACTAGCGCTACTAAGCATCTAGTTGCCAGATGAAGACTGAATTCATGTAAAGTTATTGCGGGGTGGTAGTTTCCCTTTAACTCTTTGGGTACGCAACACTTTCTGAATCAATGCGTTGCTTACCACTCTGGCCAGTGGCGTAACTATAGGGGTCGCACTTGCGACCGGGCCCATGCACTCCAGGGGCCCAGCCACCCCCTGCAACACCTCCGTCTGGCTCCTGCAATCTCCCTCCAGCGCTCTAGTAATGCAGAGTGCTGGGAGATGACATCATCTCCCAGCGCTCTGCATTACTTAGAGGACCACGTGGGAGCACCAGGTAGGAGGCAGGAGACGGGGACATTGTGGAGATTGAGGGGCATTGTGGGGGAGCCTGTGGCACTTCTTGCACCAGGACCCGGAGGCTTCTAGTTAAGCCTCTGACTCTGGCACTCAAAGGGTTAAGGAATGTTTTCACTACCACCCTCCTCCCACAACTTCTGTTTTTCAAATTAAATAATTGAATTAAATCTCATTGCTAAATATGTGGATTTTTTTGGCTTGAGCAAGCTTTTTTCCTCTAGATTTAACCAGCTTTAGGGTGATGCACACCACACACCAGATGCTCCTTGGAGAGAATTTCAACTCAGCAGTTACTGTAGACTTATCGGCATAATTACAGGTGGTTACTCAGCTGATGCCTTCTGGGACAGCACTTCTTGACCCCGCAGTGGATCAAAGACATTACTTTGTGAGTTGAAGGAATGAGCATAAGTCTCATTTGGATTTGAAGCAACTACTGCAGTACAGAATACATTAACATTAATCCTCCAATGCTTAGAGAATTGTATCCTCTGCTGTTGCAGGTTCTTCATATGTTTGTAGTTATTTGTTTTAAGGTCATCATAATGACTACTGTGCTGACCACCTAGAATCAAAATATGAACACAAAATATATGGTCAAGTATCTTACCTGAGTGGGATGTTTAATGCAGGCTACTGCTACAGTAGAAAGTGTTAAGGAATCAATAACATTTTAATTTAAAAAATTAAACATTTATGGCAAGACTTTTCCTGCTCATTAAAAACAAGTTTTATCCGATTACAGGGAGATGCTACAGTCAAAAATTAATATCATTCAAATTGTCACAAATTTATAGAGCTTTTTACTATCACATTGCAAAGAGAACCGTAGCCAGTGATTCACTTCTCACATAGAATGCAACAGTAAAACAGTATGGACATCCAGTAAACTATAGGTGATCTGTCTAGACAGCAGGTGGCACTGATATTGTGTGGGGGGGGAGACAAAAACTGGAATAATTTTGGAACAAAGCATCTCCCAGAAGTGGTAGAGCCTTTATTTTATTCAGCAATACAGATGTGCAGAGTTTAATGAAAAGGGTAGAAATCAACAGAAATCAGCGCCTTTCTCCTACAGGAGTTCCGTGGGAAGGCTACCTGTGCTAACTTCTTCCATGCTGTGGAGTTAGAGAGTAAATGCATGATTATGTGTACTTGTGTCATTAGTGTGTGATAAAGTATTCACAGGTATTTCCTCCTCACGGGGATTATTGAGTAAAAGAGGAATGTATCCTCCTTTCTACAGAAATTCTTGTGAAGAGAGTTGGGAGAGCAGGACATTGTTGTCTGAGGGAGTAGTGTTGGTGGTGGATATCAGGAGATACCTACATTAGAGGTTATCCAGTGAGTGTGTTCATTCTACCTAGAGCCTGGCTGTGCTTCAAGAAAATGTATCATTCCAATAGAGCCTCAAAGCAGTGGTATTGGACAGTGGACGACTATACAGTATACTGCACTTTGCAATACACATACTACTTGGTAGCTGCTCTTCTGGATGAGTGTTGTCTCCTACTATTCCTGGATATCCCAGGACATTTAGTTCTCAACTATATGGGAACTGCACCTATTGTATTTTATGTTGGGTTTCTCTATTTAAAAGTCTGCTTGCACTTTCCATTTATATAGATCGATCTATCTATCTATCTATCTATCTATCTATCTATCTATCTATCTATCTATCTATCTATCTATCTATCTATCTATCCATCCGTCTATCTATCTATCTGTCTATCTATCTATCTATCTATCTATCTATCTATCTATCTATCTATCTATCTATCTATCTTTATACCACCTGAGTGCAGTGAGGGCTAACTCCGCCCTCCTGCCACCATGGGGCGTGGCTGACAGCGAACCAGAAACTAGTTCCATATATATATTCCATCAGTTCTCCGTAGGAAGTGAAAGTTTTAATTATTATAGCCTATGAATAAAATAACTGCCACCAATGGAAGTTCCCTTACTTTATGCAACAAAGATATAAAATATAGGTTTCCATAAAATTGTTTACTGCTCCTTTAAAAGTAATGCAATTTCTCTAATCAATGCAAGCTGAAAATCCATCGGATATAGATCTTTCTTATTTCAGTGTTTATTTGCTCTGTATCAAAACATTGTCATCTAGTCTAGCTGCTCTGCTCTTTATGACATCCCAGTACATAAGCTGATTAAGTACTCAGAGGAATTCATCACTGGCTATTGCCTATTCCCACTGGCGATGCTACTTTAACTCAGCCACAGGGCAGTTTTAAGGACCAGAAGCTGTCTGCGGAATAGTGAATGGAAGACCCCAAATGTAGATAAACATTTTGGATTCTATTAGGTTAATTGAAGCCTTTCTTTGTTTCCCTACCTATTTATGGGAAAAACAGCTACATTTATGTGTTGAACATCTGAACAGCCTACCTCCATCCTAACATCTGACCATAGGATTAAATGGGTTCTTTTTGTAAAACTGAGACTGCTGGGAACCCAAGGTGAGGCCCCTGGCAGACTCTGTATTAATATGCCCCTGCACAGCCACCACAAAAAATTGAACCGTATAACCTATGAAGCAGCTACCATAGTGACAGTTAAATTCAGCAAATGGAATCTTCATTTGGTTTAATTGAACACATCTTGCTATATGCTATAATTCTCATACAGATTGAGGATGATGTACTAAAATGAACTGGGTGGAGATTCACTATGCGGTGATAAAGAGGTGATAAAGTGGAGATAAAGTGGAGATGACCTCTCCAGTTTATTATTTCTCCAGTTCCTATGTTATTCTATGGAGCCTATTCACTAGGATCTCCAAAGCTGCATAGGCTCCATAGAATAACATAGGAACTGGAGAAGTGATATCACTGGAGAAGTCATCTCCACTTTATCACCGCTTAGTGAATCTCCCCCCGGAGGTATTATAGAGCAAACCAAATGAAACGAATAAAAATTCCCATTAATTTAAATGGGATTTGAAAACCCCTGAATGCTAGATAGACCTCACTAGCATTCAAAGGGATAGAAGTTCTATTTAAATCAATGTGGATTTTTAGTTCACCCCTGTGGTTCAGTTGTTATGTTCTAGAATAGTGGTTCCCAAACTTTTTGGTTTTCACCAACCCATTTTTTTATGAAATAAATGTAACCCTTTCAGCATATAGTTATTTTATTATTCATTTATTTATTTTGTAATATAGGTTGAAGAGATGAAAACAGGATACATATTATATATATTATGTACTGTGTATATATATGTTCCCCTCCAAAGTACATGAGGCATGAGTACAAACATAGCAGACTGTGCCTTTCACAGCTGTTCATTGAACCAGCCTTTCCCAGACTCTTAACGCTTTAAGGACCCATGACGTGCCAGGACCATCAAGGGTAAATTTGTGTTAAGGACCTATGGTGGTCCTGGCACGTCATGGAATTCAAGGGTCCCGGTGTGGCTGCATGCTGCTCAGGCACCCCAAATTCATTCTGCAGTTTTGTAGTCCTTAACTGCCGACTGCATGGTCAGTCGTTAAGGGTTTAAGGACCGCTCTGAAGTATGCTGACTCGCCTGCACACGAGCAGTGGTCTGAGAGGGGGCTGCGAGGGGTTAATCACGATCACTTTCTAACAATATGCATACCTCGGAGCTCTCCAGATCTGCCCTCTGGGCAGTTTTCCTCTCTGGGGACAGAAAGTTGATTCTCCAGCATGGGGAACTCTGTGGTAACACCACCCACTTTCCCACCTTTTCCACCCACCACTTCCCTGCTCATTTATATGCAAGCCCCTCCTCTCATTTGTCCGACTCAATGACAACCCGGGTAAGCCCTGCCCATATCATAATGCTAAGCCACACCCATATTATAATGCAAGTAGCATCGTTTGGGCACTCCCATTGCAAGCCATGCACAAACAGTGTCATATGGACCCCCTATTCCTAGCCCTGTGTGTGTTTCTCAGGGGTCCATGAATATATAGATTCCCAGGTATGACAATGCGGATACTGTTCGGTTGCATAGCAATGTGAATGCCTAGCGATGAAGCAAAGCTTCATGATCCCTGTGGAAGAGCGTCACAGAGGATACCCCCCAGTTTGGAAACCATTGCCTTAGAATTCCTTCCTTTATGCACAAGGCTAACAACAAATTGCTCCAAAGAAGAAAAGTTAGGGTAAACTCAAAAAAAAGAGAAACTATTCACTTTTCTTTCATATTTACACAGTTAGACAAGGTAATGACTTCAAAGATGGGAGATGAGTCTTCCCAGAGTTATTACAGTTTAAACTGTTATTTTCTTTTGACATTAATAACGCCCTCTAGGAGCCAGCTATAGTTCACATGGTGATATTCTGTTGCATCCTGTTGAAGACTTCAGTCACTGACAACAGTTCTCCTTAGAATTTGTTCAAACTGTTAAAGTGTTCATGCAGTTAGGAAGTGATGAAGCTGTTACTCACTCCCTGACAGTTTGAACAATTATAACTTTTGAAGAAAACATATGCAAACATTAAGAGTACACTACTTTTTCTCATGAGGAAAAGCTCTAGTCACATAATGTATTTTACTTTAAAATGTTTGTTCCTTCTGTAATCCTTTGAGTTCCAGAGGGGTATGCAACTCATTGCAAAACAATGCATTGCACACCCCTCTGGCACTCAAAGGGTTAAAATGGCTTTTGTCCTCCTGATGCTAGAGAGTGGGTTAAAATGCCCGATTTAAATCAGTGGGAATTTTCATTTGCACCCTATTGTGCAGTTGACTTGCCCCAAAACTGCTTCTTTTTTTTCTTTCTGTATAAGGCTCTAAGACTGTTTCAGAATATTGATTTTGGACTTGTTCTCATCTCACATTCGTTAGCCCTGGATAAGGTTAAGGCAGCCTAATCTCGATTGATCTTAGATCATTGGTGGAGGATTTAGGAGAAATCCGCTGTGTTGTACACATAATGGGGTCTTTGATGGGCCATCTGTAGACCTCAGGAGACCTACAAGATAATATTTTAGACTCAGAGGATGCAAAGTGAAAGTTACGTTTATTAATTCTAAGTCAGACTTTATCACTGCAACATTCTAAATAACTTTTTGTTACAACAATACAGAAGTTCTAAACAGATGCAAACAGACTTTGGCCAGAAAATACTAAAGGCCCCTATGAATTTTGCTTTTATTCAAGAGACAACATTTTCAAACAGTCCTGGATGTCATGTCCATACCATTTAACACCAAAGATGAATGTTTCACCTGAAGAAAGGCCCAAGTCCTGCTGTAAAAAAAAAAAAAAAACATATATAGAGAAGTTAAGCAATTCCAGGATACAAAATAATTGATGTATTAGAGTGTAAATCCCTGAACTGGTCAATAAAAGCTCCCCTTCAGCCAATTACAAGACCTGCTGCACCCACTGATTGTTCACCAACTGAAGGAGACTATAATTGTTATTAACTAGTTTGTTTAACCCCTTCACGTCCTGTGACGTACCCGGACCGTCACGCTGGTCCGGCACTTAAGGACCAGTGACGGTCCTGGTACGTCACGTACTATTACTCACCACGCTCCTGCAGGAGCTCGGTGAGTAATACCGTGGACTGAAGTTGATCGCTCCAAGACCGAAGCGATCTCTTTCAGTCCTTCTTTCAATGTGCCGCCCCACGTGATCAGTCACGTGGGACGGCACGTCAAACTTGTCTATCTGGTCCTTAAAGGACCAGACACCCCGGGATCTCTGGACCTTAAGGGGTTAAGAGTCCTTTGTTCAAAAGAAAACAGGAATAATTATGGGGCAATCAAAATGTAACTTAGGGGACAACTGTCATTTCGCGAAAATGTCCATTGTTTTGAAAGAGAGCTTTAACCCCTTGAATGTTAGAGAGGAAAGATCCGCTTTACCTGACGGATCACAACAAGGGACAATATTGTGTATATCAATACAAGCCAATCCATGCTCCACTTGACAAAAGGGAAGCCGGGTTTTCCTTATAATGACACAATATTGTCCAATGTTGCGATCTACCAGGACCGGCTTTTGGATCTGAGGGGACTATGACTGACGTAATGGAAAGGGGCAGAAGGGGGAACTCTTAAATCGATTTTCAAGAAAAATACAAAGGTGCAGACGCTAAGAAGAATATTATGCATTATAGGAAATTGAACAAGCCAATGTATGTTTATATTGTAACATTACTATTGCTTTCAAAAAAACCTGAGAGTTATGGAATGAACAGTGTAAAAAGAATCTCCAGTTAGAGTATCCTATAATATACCACTGGGCCTGTCTTTCATGAAAAAAAAGGTTCCATAGAATAGGACCTCTGTCCAAATCTGCCTGTGTTTTCTTGGGTCCAAGAGTCTTGTATTACTTGAGGTCCCACCGCTTCTCAGTCACCTAAAGTGGCAGAACACCTGACAACTTAGGTCCATTGGAATGGACTTTCAAAATCACATATATGTCATGTTATCAATTTTCTATTTAAAATAACAGTTTGAGATATTTTGTTTAATTTATGTGTCAGTATACACAAGTAGTATGTGCCACATACTAGCATTCCACACTGCTCTCCCTCTCAACTGCCACACCTTCATCTCCACCTACAGCTAATTTTAGTAACTGGTGAAAGGGGAGGGGTGCATAATACACTTCTCTAAAGGCTAAAAAGCAATATGACTAAGTTTATTTTTAATGATTTAGATCATGAGGGAGTGTCATTTAGGAAGGAGAGCAATGTGGAATGTTAGTATCTAGCGCGTGCTGGCCAGAACTGTCTAATTTGCATAAACGGAAAAAATAGTTAAATATCCATACATGGGCGGTCTCCAAATCTGCTCTGGAATCTCTGGGTTTGACTGTTAATTACCTGGTTTCTGAGGAGAGACTATTTCACCATTTCATTGAGTTTCTCAGAAGCCTCTCCCTATTCCTCCTACTCCCCACACATTCCATCACCCATTTTAGGGACAAGCCACACCTTCTCATCATGATAACCCCACCCACATTGTGACACGAGTCACGTAATTTTGGACTTATCTACCTCAGCCCTTTGGATCACTCTGTGGATTCCAGTAAAAAAAGTTCCCAGGTATGTAAATATTTACATAAAGATAAATATATCATAAACGATTATCCTGTTTATAAAAAAAATGCTACCATAACAAATGTGTGATCTTGAAAGCTCTCTAAAAATTAACCTAAGTTGTTTTAAAGTGTTAATTCCACTTTATATGAACATTAAAATCTCCCAATCATAAACCCCTCTTCCCTTAATCTGAGCAAAAAATCCGAATGGCCATTATGGATCAATTGTACAAAACTGGTTCCAAAAATAGATCTTTAATTAATATGGATATCTTAGGAAACTTTCAGTGGGAGGAGTCATGGATCCCAGAGTCCAACAACCATAAATAGTTTCTGCCCCCATGGACATGATAACTAATACTACTTAAAGTTTAGTTTTAAAGGACCAATACATGCAGAATTCATTCTTAATGCCCAAATCAGGGTGAGTGTGGTTTATTAATATCCCTTTGAGCACCAGGTTTTTTTAACCAGTTCAATGCGTATCACTTCTGAACTCCTTTTCTTGAGACTTAATTGGTGGCTACAGATACCACCTCTCTGCAATTGATTCAATTTCTCGCTTTCTTTCTCCCTCCCGCTTCTCTCTCTTTCTCTCTCACATTTAGAAATGGTCAGAATGTTGATACCAACTGTTCCAAAAATCATGGTTGCGGAGAGTTTGACCCCGTCTATTAAACTACAACTAGGAGCATCCCCCTCATGGTCACTTTCCACCTGGGTATGAATCATCCCTCTTCTCTTCTGCTGCCCAACCTCCAGGTCCAGTGAATTACCAAAACAGAGATAGGGTCAAACTCTCCACAAGCGTGATTGCTGGAACAGTTGGTGTCAACGTTCTGCCCATTTCTAAATATGAGTACAATTTTATCTATTAAGATAATAGAATGGTTACAATATTACACTATCTGGTGCTCTCTCTTTCAAGTCACCTGTTGGATATTGGATGTTTTGCCGCTTTGAGAAGAGCGAGTTTACTGAGAGAGCAGCTGTATATTATCTAATATTGTGTCTGAGGGCAGGGAATTTCCTCTGTGGCTTGATAGTTGGATGAGGCATATGTCCATTCCCACACAGACCTTTTGTGTGTATACACCTAGGGTGTCGGTGGTGGTCTTTGTACTTGAAGATTGATACACACAGCAGGCGCCCCTTGTTTTGTTCCTTTTTCTCTTGCTATTACACATAGAAAGGAAGTCATGTATTTTAGATACAGTGAGATCCATTGAGACCTACAGGGTTCCACCAGCTCTATTGGTGGGCCCACTTGTACTGCCGATAGTTCTGCCTGTGTCTAAGGGTTGGATTCAAATGCAGGTGCTAATTTTATCTCTGTTTTTATCTCCACGTTCCCCATAGACTTCAACAGGAAATATTTTTGATAAAACTGAAGGTAACGTTGATCTCCTACATTTGAATCCAGCCCTAAATGTTCTTTACATTTTATAGCATGTGCATTCCTTGTTTTTTTTTAACCGTTTGAGTGTCAGAGAGGTATCCAATGCATTGCAAAGCAATGTGTTGGATAACTCTCTTGCACTCAGAGGGTTAAACACTTATTTAAACTGTGTCCTCTTCATAACAATTTCAGTATTATTTTCATTTATTTAAACAAATGTCTTCTTGCTATAGTTGTCAGTTACATTTCCTTCCATAGTTCATGTTGTGGCCTTTAAAAAACTTTTTTTATCTAAATCATTAGAGGAAGAACCTTTTAGCCTATTGAAGAATACGGGTACAGAGAATAATGAGATCTTCTGGGATTTTAGTCATTTTTCTTACATGCAACAGATGTACAGATGCAGAAATTTATGAAGAAAATCCTTTTGCTTAGAGAAGTCAACCTACTCCTAATAATAAACCCCATTTAACTTACTATAGCCAGGAAATCCTACTGGCCCCTATGAGTTTTGCCTTAGTGCATTTGATCCAGAGATATCATCCTCAATCAGTACTGACAGGGCTGCTTTAAAACACTGATCGGCCCTGGGCGTAATTAGAAGCCTCCGGGTCCTGGTACAAGAAGTGCCACGGGCCCCCCTGACCACATTGATCCCCTCCACAATGCCCTCATCTCCTACCTGGAGCTCCCGCGTGGTCCTCTTAGTAATGTAAAGCACTGGGAGATGACGTCATCTCCCAGCGCTCTGCATTACTAGAGCGCCGGTGGGATATTGCGGGCACCAGGCGGAGGGGTCGCAGGGGGGAGACTGGGCCCCTGGAGTGCACGGGCCCGGTCGCAGGTGCGACCCCTATAGTTATGCCACAGTGCCCCCCTAAAAATGCACAAAATGCCACATAAAATACAATGTAATTGTTTCAAACAGTGATTCAAAGCAACCTTACTATTGAGTAAAAGATAGATTTCACTTTAAGAGCTATGCGCTGATTTAAAATGTCTGAAAATCCAATTAAATGCCCCTAACCATACCATGGCACCGTCTGTGCCTACCTCCATGCTGATGGAATTATGACCATTCTACTGGAGCTTTCTGATGCTGCCTGTGGTGGAACATGAAACGTTAGCAGGTCATGTGGCAGCCAGATAAGAGGAAGAACTTCTTCTGCCCTGAGCAGAACTAAAAGAAAATCCCTTTACTGCTCCTCTCTGCAGCGTCTATCTGTCAAGCTGCCACTGAAAATATGAGAGCGACTTTCACTGGCAGCGAGAGCACAGAGACTGAAAAACATGGTGGGAGAACTCAGCTGTGCATAGGCACTCCAGCATGGCCAGCACAGCACAGCTCACTCCTGCCTGTCTGCTCTCTCTCACTGGTTAGTAGTGGTACCTCCATCAGTGGCCCCTCTTTTGAGAGTAGGCCCTGGACAAATGTCCACTTTGCTCATTGATTAAAGTGGCCCTGAGTCCTCGATGTTATGTCCATAGAGGTAGACTGGACAGTTGCTGACCATTTCTTAAACTAATGCAGGCAGAGTGAACAAGCCTATGGAACCCTTTAATGACCAGAGAGGTGTGCAACATATTTTGGAACAATGTATTGCACATCTCTCTAGACCTTAAAAGGTTAAGATTACCATGTGCAATGAGCAGAATTTGAGGTTCTGTGATTCTGCTAGCAACTGTCATGTCCGCCTCCATGGACTTGACACAGAGGACTGAATGAAGTTGTTATCTCCTGAAAGGAAAGAATTATTTAAATTCCCTCTATTCCTTCATGACTGTTTTTACTATTTACTTGGTAAATGTTGTATTGCCTAGAAATATAAGCTAAGCATGGGAAATATGCACAAAACAGACATTTGGTGCACCACCTGCACCCATTGATTTAAACTGAGGTTTTTACAGCTGGAATGCAAGAGACATCTGCAATGCCTTCATTAGCATTGTACAAACACCACGTCTTGTTGCCAGTGTGAGGGATATCATGGAATATTAATGTGCTAATCTCCATACTGATAAGTGTATACTTAGTTTGAAAGTAGAGATGGGTGAAAATTTTCTCCTGAACCCAAAATCGCCAGAAAATGGCACTTTCCACTTGACGAGAAATTTTCTGTGAAAAGTGCAGTTTTCCCACTTTTTTCGCCTAGGTCATTGCATTGAAGTCAATGGGAAGAAAAATGTTTCCCCACCACATGAAAGTTCTCTACTTTTCTACAGCCATATAAAAGGCTGTCAGGCTCTCACACCATGTCATTCTGTGTTTGTGAGAGGAGAGAGCAGCACGTTTTTGAGCTAGAGAAGATAGGCAAATAAAGGGGAATTGAATCTTAGTTTAGGGAATCTTTTAGGTAGGACATTTGTTCTCTGTATTAGGGGAGGCCGTGGACAAAATTCCCCAAGATTTGATGTGACTGATTGGCAAGATACTGGCAGCTGGGGTCCAACTTGCTTGCTGATTTCACTTTTATTGTTTTGTTTTTGAGTTATAATTTTTTTTTTGGACAGACTGTGTGGGACTCACAACTTTGACTTTCAGCTACTTATTTCTCCACTGCAGCCTTCAGAAGAAGTAATATTGTGGTGGGAAATGTTGTACTATAGGAAACATAGGCAAAACATTTGTTGGAATTGGCAAAAAGGAAGAAAATCTTGCATAGGCGAAAAAGAGAAAATGTTCAAGGAAAAGCAAAAAATCTGTTTTTCGCGAAAAGCGATGAGGGAAATTTTTCTCACTTTTCACCCACCCCTGGTTGAAAGGAATCCTTTTATTGACTTGGACGGTTACACACCCCAGTTATTTTGGAAACCTAGCATCTTCTCTGGAATTCGTATTTGTTCCATGTGCTGCAACTGGTTTGCCCCACATGAGTGGAGCCTTTATATATAGCAGAGGTTCTGAAACAGTGTTCCATGGAAACCCCAGGGCTTCCTAAAGGAGCACAAAAGGTTGTATAGAATACATATAATTAATGGTGGACAGTAGAATAGGGCTGGAAGTGCTGACAGTATATGTGTGGTTCTGTGACTATCAATGGTCAACAGAAAAAGGCTGGAATGTCACTCAGTATGCATGTTGTTCTGTGATTATCTGTGTACAGTGGAACAAGGCTGATGTGTCAGAGAGTGGATGAGTGTATTTTGACTAACAGTGGACAATGAAATAAGCCAAGGATGGAGTAGACAATATATGGGTGACTCAGTGGATCCTAGTGGACAGTGGAACAAAGTTGGCATGTCAGACAGTGCAGGTGTGGTTCTGCAACTACAGGTGGGCAATGTAACATCGCTGTGATGTCAGACAGTGTATGTGTGGTTTTGTGATTATCTGTGGACAGTGGAACAAGACTGAAGAGTCAAACAGTATATGTCTGTTTTTTGACAACCAGTGGATAGGGAAACAAGGCTGGTGGGTCAGATAGTGTGTATGTGGTCAGTGGAACCCCAGTGTTCCCCGAAGAAGCACAAGAGGTTCTACAGAACACATGTCATTTATAGTTGACAGAGAAACAAGGCTGGAGTGGCAGACTGTGTATGTGTGATTTTGTAACTACCAGTGAATAGTGGAATAAGGCTGTGGTGTCAGGCAGTGTATGCGTGGCTTCTTTACTACCAGTGGACAGTGGAATAAGGCTGAAGTGTCAGACAGTATATATATATATTCCAAGGAAGTGTCACTGACGAGACATGAAACACTAGAAATTATTACTACATTTAAGAGTCAACCATTACATATACAGCAGCACTGGAGTACATTTCCGTCTTATAAAGTTATCTCTGCCAGTTCACCTTTGATCTCCCAAACTGATCAGTTGCTACATTGCAGACGGCAAGTGAAAGGAATTTATTGGTTTAGAGAGACATTACATCTTCCCTCTGGAAGTTAGTGATATCACACTCCATGATTGCCATCACCATAACCGATCCAAAAGACAGCTTCATCTTATGGATGGGGGAGATCCTCAATACGCTGCCCGCTTGACTACATAGATGCAAATGGGAGACTAGGTTGTATCAGTCTTTCCCCTTTTTTACTATCTATAATATGGATGGAAGAGACGTTACATCACTCTGACCACTACTACCCTCATAACTGATCCAGAAGACATCTGCATCTAACAGACGGGAGAGGTTCTTATTACTCTGTCCACTTTGCCACCAGTTTATACACAGACAGGAGAGGTATTATTGTATCAGATTTAGAGATTTTAATATATTCATTGATCCACATATATAAGGGAAATTGCTGCTTTATATTTTATCAATTATGAACATTTGACTCAAGTGCTATTTTATATCATATGTATTTTATTGTTCACAAGTATTTTATTCATGTGATTATCTAATTAATAAACATTACATTTCAGTCCAAATAGAGGTGCTCGCCATATATTTTTCTTTCTTCTTTTCCGTTTTTTTTTTTTTGGCTATATATCACACTATAGCTTATGGGTTGTAGCAGCTTCTATGTGGATTTATTTAGTTTCACTTTATAGTAGTTTCATTATGTTTTGGAAGATCTCTTGTTTTTATTTTTTTTTTATTCTTCATTTATCTATTTTAGCGGTACTAGAGTGAGTGTCAACCAGTGTATGTGTGATCCCGCGACTACAAGTGAATGAATGGAAAATTTAAAGGGATAGTAATACTTCGTTTTATCTTTATTTTATTTTGTAGGCATTAAAAAAACATGAAGAACAATATAAGTCTTATCTCTCAAATCTTTATGGTTTGAGAGATATTCACAAGCAAAGTTCCCCTCCTGCCCTTTTTAACCTAGTGTAAGTCATCTCTTCTCAGATGTGGAATCCAGTCCATAGACCAGGCAGATAACAGCAGGGGACAATCTTCTTCCTATGAGAACAATGAAATCCCTGCCCCCCTTGACAAGTTTTTCAGGTTTTTCTCTTATATTAACTGAAGATTGTCCCTCTCTGCAGTCTACCTGGGCACCTCCCTTCTGCTCTGGCTGAGCAGTGTTACATCAGTAAAAGGGGCGGGACGGGGATACTTTGTCATTGAATTACTCTTGAACTACAACTCTGACAGAATTTAAATAACACTCTCCAAAGTTCAAATACTATGATGATTAATTGGAGCTGCTTTTGTTATTAAACATTACTATCCCTTTAAATAATTCATAAAGTTCACCTTTGTTTTCTGTAAGATTCATCTCATAATAACCACTATAAACTTGCTTCCTCTTAAAAAAATAAATATTAGATAAATGTAATATTAATTTAATCTTATAGAATGTGTACCAACTAGGATTTAAATAAATATGATATTGATATTAAGTCAATCTCTTTGATGCTAGAGAGGTCGACAACATATTGAAAAGAAATACCCTGCTGGCCTTTCTAGTAACAAAGGCTTTGATTGTTAGGGTTCCATTGGGATTTCATGCAAAACTAATTGGTTCCACCAATACTAAAATACCGACCACTGTTATTTAGGATTCCCCATTCAAAAAATTGAATTGTATTGTATATTTGAGGGACTGTGAAATAAACAGACTAAAAGGAACTCATTAGATACTTTCTGATGTATGATGAACTGTCCTACATCTGTATAAGCTTGACGATAAAGAGGAGATTTTATTTCCTTTATCAAGTGCTTTCAAAGGGAGGTTTGGAACAATCAGCTCAATTGATAGTATTTTGCACCTCTTCTTGTTATTTTTATTAATATTTTATTTATATAGAACCAAATATTTCCTAATTGTTGTACATAGGGGAGGAGATCTTCAAAATTACATACATGTAAAGGACAAAATAAGTGCCGAGAGGGCCCTGGTAATGAGAGCTTATAATTTAGAGTTAGGTTGTTAAAAAACATGCGGTAAAGGCAGGTGGTAGAATATCTTTCATTTTGTTAAACAAGATCCATTTCATCATCTTTATGCTAGCTGCTATTCACATGGTTACACCAGATCAGATCTTTGATTTTACACACTGTTGTACAAGTTAGCTCCTTTTGATTTACTGATTCCCTTCAGAAATCCATATATTAAATACCACAGTTCCTTTTTTCAGTTCCTATCAATTATTCTCTCAAATGTAGTGAATTCTTTATGCTTGGGAACACAATGTTTTCTGAGAGATGTAAGAGTTCTCTTTTGATCTCCACCTAAATTAGCTAGCTCCTCAATGATTTCCCCATAGGAGGAATCTCCAAGCTTTAACTAGGTCCCTCGCATAAACGAACCCATTGTTTTTCCATTTTTCTTAATTTACCCCTGATCAGTAGAAAGATCAACATTAATGTAGAGGGGCATTCAAAAGAATTAATAGGAAGAGAGCTAAAATGATCTTTTTGTTGAGTTCCATGTATTAAATATGGCACATGCCTAGTCCATATAGAGTTTACTTTTACAGCAAAAGAAATAAAAGGGCATTGGGTAAGGCAAGGAAGGACAACCTGATTACAGTTCCCACTATCCCCTGCCAGCCATTGGCTGTCCAGGGATGATGGGACTCATAGTCCTTCACAGCTTAAATCCTCAGTTTGCCCAGCCTTGGGGTCAGGTGCTATCTATAATTCCTCTTTTTCATTACTGTATAACTCATATTTTTCATAGCTCACCTTGATAATCCAGCACAATGCTATGAAAAATCTGTTGGCCCAAGTATTTTGCATACTTCTCTATCCCCTTTAACATTTGGAGTGATGTAATAAAACATTGTCTTTTATGGGGGAGTCCCCACTCTTTGACAAAATGTGTGTCTGACCGGAGTGAGAGAAGGAGCTGTAGCACTGATTTGCTCTAGTGTAAATGAAGATATTTATCCAAATAGAAATGTTAGCTTCTTGGATTTCACAGAAAGGCTTTTTGGGGGGCCTATAGGCATTCAGGGAAATAAGGTATGTAGATTTTTTTCCTTCAATATGACTGTCTAAAGCAAAGGTACACCCACTGCTGGCAGTTGTTTCATTCAAACGTTCTTACAGATCATACTTCTGTATTTGTATTGGACTGTTAACAATAAAGCCCCCTGGTGTCCAGGCAGTTTACCTAGTGTCCACACAGTTATTCTATTGTATTCTGTCTGAGAAATGAGCCACCGGCTACAGCTCCCCATAGATTGTGATCGTTAACAACTCTACCTCTTCATGACAGTTTAAAATGTAATAACTTTTAATAAACCAACTGCCATCAATGGGAGCACCCTCTATAGTCAGCAGGAAAAGCCTCAACTTATACATTGTTTTCATACTGATCCTTTGCATTCCAGGGGGAAAGAGAGAAGAGTGGAACAGTTTGCAGATATAATTTTCTTCAAAGTGTAATTGTCACAGAAGGCTTTTCCCAGTTATGCTGTATTTTTTTTATCTCTGAATAATTTTTCAAATTTGGAAATATTTGTAGTGGGGTTAGGTGGTAATTTTCTTTAAGAGCTCCAAATGCATTGGCTTTTTCCTTTACAAGTAAATCTCTGTAATATTCCATTATGAACAGGATAAGGCCCTTCCTGGTGGAAAAGACATATTCTACAATAAGGGGTCAGAGGTGACGGATTAGAAAAGTGTTTTTCAAGAGGGATATACAATCTGAGCATTACAGAGTATTTTGGCTAGCATTACAGAGTATTTTGGCTAGCATTACAGAGTATTTTGGCTAGATGTGGGTACCTCATGTTTAGTAACTCAACCATCTGCACAAGAAACACATTCCTGTCCTGCCACAAAGCAGGTCAATAGAAATTTTGAAAGCAACTGAAAAAAACAATGAAATGCAGATTTATTGACTATAACAGGATTGAAAACACATCTTGAGATAGCACTCTGTTAGTCTCAGAGATCTGGTTACAGTGGAACTAACAACTTGAATAAACTTAGCTTCATCTGAAAGAGCTTCCAGAATCCCCTATATTTATGTTAGCCATTTTCATTTAAAGCTGTGGTTATTTACCGTATTTAACTTTGTCAGTGTATACAAATTAGACAATACTGGTTGGCATACCAGTCGTCCTATATAATAATTCGCTAAATTGTTTGTCAGAAGCCGTCATGCACAGTAGAGACAACTGTGCACACTGCAGTCATGCGCATTACAGACTGCCCGCGCCGCAGCTGATAACGGAATGGGGCCCCCGAATTCAGACCATAGTCCTCGACTATGGTCTGAATTCGGGGAGCCTTGCACCATATCAGCCGCAATGCGGGCAGTGTCTACTGTGCATGACTTCACTTCGGCCATTGCTGGGTGGCACTGTGGCCCGTGTACACGGGCTCTTCAACTAGTATACTAATGTTACACACTGGTCTCCTACCTCGTTCTGTCTAAGACTTCCTCCTCCCTCCCTTGTATTAATTATGGAAACTGAAGAGAGAGGTCTATAATACGCAAGGGGTTAAAAATAAAGTTAGTTATATTATTTTTTCACCAGAGTGAGGGGTTCTATGGACCTCATATCTCCAGATCTTGAAATAGGTATGGGGAAGGGAGGAGAGAGCATGATGGAGAGGAGCATGGCAGAGAAAGTGGTCTTATTGACCTCTCTCTCCAGTTCCAAGATAAATACGAAGGTGGGAGAGCAAGAAGAGGAGGGAGGTAGATGATAGGACAGAGTATGAAGAAGGAGGAGTCTTATGGACCCCAGCAACCCACAGTTAGTGAAATCAATATAAAGGATTAAGGGAAGATCATGAGGGAAAGGGAGGTGGGATGGAGAGCAGAGTGGAATGTTAGTTCATGGCTGTTATGCCTGCTAGAGCTGGCTAGTGTGCATAAACTGACATAAATAAATCTAGGTACGTCATAACTGATTACTTTAAATGAAAAAAATTTCTTCAAGTAATGTAGGTGATTTTGAAAGTTCTTTCAAAATGTACAACGTTTAAAAAAAAAAAAAGCAGATTTGTAGCAAGGGGTGTCTATGGTCTAGTTGTTAAAGGGTTAATAATGTCTTTTTTTTTTAAATAAAATCTAATATTGTAGGTATTACAAAAATAAACTAACTGATGAAAGTCCCGTCTCTCAAACCTTTATGGTTTGAGAGATATAAGGTTTTAAAGTTCCCCCCTCCCCCCCTTTCACTGACGTCAGCTGTAAAGCTGACAGAAGGAGATTCGAGTCGTGTGACCTGAGGCGGCTCTTCAGCAGAGCTGAAATAGCGCAATCTAAAAAGAAATACTTCATTGGAATGGTCTACAAAGTGTGTCTGGTTTGCAAGCACACTTTATAAACCATTCCAATGAAGGATTTATTTTTAGATTGCGGTATTTCAGCTCTGCTGAAGAGCCACCAGCCGGTCCCGGGACCAGGATCTCCTTCTGTCAGCTTTACAGCTGACATCAGTGAAAGGGGAGGGAGGGGGGAACTTTAAAACCTTATATCTCTCAAAATATAAAGGTTTGAGAGATAGGACATTTATTGGTTAGTTTATTTTTGTAATATCTACAATATTATGTTTTATTAAAAAAGACATTACTAACCCTTTAAGAGAAGCCACTCTGCTACCTGCCAGGGTCAGTTTTGGACCCCCAAAACACTTGGTAGGAGCCATTGTAATTTACCATGATATTTTCCTATAAGCTTCATGTTAACTTAAAGTAAAAATCAAGTCACATGGGATTTGTACCAGCTCTGCAAAAACTGATAAAATATTAGAACAATGAATGTATTGGTTGAACTGTTTAGAAGACTTGTGCGCTACGTTTGAGGCTTGTTTTGTCTGTCAGCTTATTATTCAAACATGGTTTAATGAATATTTTATAAGTGTGTCCAAGACTTTCATCCAGTTTAACACTATAAGTACCAGTGGTGTATATAACACTTTGCCAACCAAGGCGTTGTACAGCCCTTAAAGAGTTAATACAATGCTTAAAAATGAATTATATGTTTACTATTGTAAAAGCCTGTGTACACGGGCAAAGGTCCGGGTGATGTTAACCCTCTGAGTGCCAGAGGGGTACGCAACACATTGCTTTGCAATGCATTGCTTATCCCTCTGGCACTCAAAGGGTTAAGAGGAAAGCACAGAATGCTCCCAGCACAAACTCCCAGCATTCCTCACAGAATGCTCCCAGCACAGAACTCCAAGCATTCTGTGCATTCGCGCAGTCTCTACTGAGCATGATGGCTTCTGACAAACATCCTAGCAAATTATTATGTAGGATTTCTACGACAGATACGAAACATCTTAAAGCTGGGGTACTAAGTTATTGTGGGGTGAACCAAGTACACCATATTGATTTAACTGGTGTTTTTAACCATTTGAGTGCATTGCAATGCGTTGGATACCCCTCTGGCACTCAAAAGGTTAACTCCTTGAATTCTAAAGATGTGTCCAATGCATCAGCATACCTTGTAAGTGTTCTGTTTAGGAGGGACAGTTCCTGTTTGAAACCCAAACCCCTCTGTCCATCTTTCCCACGCTGGTGTCCGTCTTTTAGTGTGTATATAAGTGTATCGCATTGTTCCACAGTAATACAACTCACATTAATGTTTGTATAACCTTCAGTATTTATGTTTATACATTAGCCTGCTTATATAAAATACTTTGGCCTTGTTCTAAATCATTGACACAGTTAGGGCTGGATTTCTCAATAGACAGAGTAGGCAACTGCCTAGAACTTCAAATTTTGTGGGGAGGAGCCTCAATTGTACTGGCCACACCCACATTCTGAATTGTGGGTGTGGCCAGAGCCATCTCAATGTCCTTGTACCAGTATTATACTCTTTACAAGCTATTATTTAACCCCATGGATGCTAACAAGATATCTATCTCATTTGCAAATCAATGTGTTGAAGATATCTCCAGCAACCAAGGGGTTAAGGCTTTTTCATTCTTAGGCTTGGGTATCCACTTTGCCAGGAAACAGTGGATGGGATTGGTGGTGGGGTCATTTTTGGGGAGTGGGGGCGTGGCTGTGGGTGGAGCTAAGGGCACCTAGAGTCCCTTGCCTAGAGGCCTCTGGGATGTAAATTCGGCCCTGGATACAGTTACACAAAAAGATGTCAATAGGTCATGAAATAATCTAAAAATGTTCTCTGCTCACCAGTCACACCCCCAGCAACACCACCTAAAACACAAATGTCCCTCTTTGGCCATTTGAAATGTTGGAAAGTATGCATCAGGCATTTTGGGAATTCTTGTTATTAAATAAGCATCTATGTATTCTTATTGCAGTCTTTTAAATTATTGGGGAGCCCTTCTCTTTAAATTCTGTGTGTGCTCTTATAGAGAGCAGCATTTTTTAGTTTCGTATGTGAATGACTTTTACGCACGTGAAATGACACAATCGCTCGGCTGGCTGTGAGTGCGATAAGAGCATGTGGCTCTCTCAGTGCTTTCCAATCCAGCCATTAATAATGAATGGAGAGCACAGGAGAATGCTTCCATTATGCTTTAGTAATGTCACCATTCCCTCGGTTGGCTTTAAACCTAGTGGGAGCTCGTAGCTCTCTCACCTCCATCAAAGCCTCCCTATTCCCAGTGGACTCCATTCGTACTTAACTGTCAGCTTCGGAAGTAGTTGCTAATGCGTTGCACACTATGATGACACTCAACGGGTTAAACAGAATAAAATTATATTCTAGTTAATGCTTCACAATGATGTCTCTGGGGCAAGATAACTGCATTGTGAGGAACAAGCAAAAAATTCCCAAGAACACCCATTCATTGTAATGGGGTCTTTAACCTCTTGAATACTAGCAAGGTCTCCAACTCATTTCTTTGCAATACATTGAAGACCTCTCTAGTATTCAAGGAGTTAAAATCCCCATTTAAGTCAATGCCCATAGTGGTATTCCAATGCATTGTTTTGCAATGCTTTGGATACCTTTGTGGCACTCAAAGAGTTAATGCAGCTGGTCTGACCTAGAATAAGTCCTCATGTGTAAAGGCAAACCAGAGCAGTTCTGGGGCAATCCAACTGCATTAACCCTTTGAGTGCAAGAGAGGTATTCATAGCAGGTGAAAATGAAAAATTGTGAAAATTCCCATTTTTTTTTTTAAATGGTTTCTTTTTAACCCCATGAAGGCTAAAGAGGTTTCCAATGCATTGCTTATATCAGTGGGGAGCTTCTTTGTCCCCTATGGCACAGTTGGTCCACCCCATAATTGCTCCCATTTACCCTTTGAGTGCCAGAGGTGCTTTGCAATGGGTTCCGTACTCTGCTGGCACTCAGATGGTTAATCCATAACATCCAGAGTGTTTTATTAATCTTTGGAGTATAAGAGCGGTGTGTAATGCACTGCTGTGCACACCAGTCTGGCATGCAAAGGGTTACATAAATCTGAATTGCTAAAGCCACATTTAAGCAGCCTTTGAGTCTCCAATAAGTCTGATCTTTTAACAGCAAACTCAACAGAACATGTTAATTCCTTTTAAAGAGATAGAAAACACTTACTATGAAAAATATGTGTTGTGGAGCTTTTTCAGCTAAGTAAAACACAGATCCTCCCACTGCTAGGAGACTGCGCATTTAAAGTTATTACAGAGCAAAACTGCATTATTTTTAGAGCTTAATATTTTTGTTGTGGGTTTTCCATATTATTCCACTCTGTTGTTATTGCTGTTTAACCCCTTAATGACCACCCGATCCAGCAATGGGGCAGCAGTTAAGAACCACAGGGCACTGTTTTTTCAAAGTATAGTATTCTGGGGTGGCAGAGAGGCATGTAGCTGCACTGATATCCCAGAATTCCATGATGTGCCAGGACTGTCACTGGGTCTTAAGTGCCAGACCGGCGTGACGGTCCTGAGATGGCATGGGTCTTAAGCGGTTAAGAGTAGTGATGAGCGAGCGTGCTCGGCCGATGCTCGGATCGGCTCGAGCATCACTCTGCTCGGCACATGGCGGTACTCGTCGAGTACCGCCATGTGCTCTCCCGCCATGTTCGGGTGGCGGGGATCTGTGCCGGAAGAGGCACAGATCCGAAGACGCTCCGCTGGACCACCAGGGACTGGAGGTACGGGGGCATTGCGGAGATGAAGGGGGCATTGCGGAGATGAAGGGGGACATTGTGGAAGAGGGGCATAGACTCTATGCCCCTCTTCCACAATGTCCCCCTTCATCTCCGCTATGCCCGTCTTCCACAATGTGCCCCTTCATCTCCGCTATGCCCCTCTTCCACAATGTGCCCCTTCATCTCCGCTATGCCCCTCTTCCACAATGTCCCCCTTCATCTCCTCTATGGCATAGAGGAGATGAAGGGGGACATTGTGGAAGAGGGGCATAGCGGAGATGAAGGGGCACATTGTGGAAGAGGGGCATAGCGGAGATGAAGGGGCACATTGTGGAAGAGGGGCATAGCGGAGCTGAAGGGGGACATTGCGGAGCTGAAGGGGGCATTCGGAGATGAAGGGGGCATAGCGGAGATGAAGGGGGCATTGACCAGGCACCCTCCCCTCATCAGAGCAGGGGGTGCCTGGTGTCGCCCCATTCATTTCAATGGGGCTCGGGTGCTCGGCCGAGCACTCGAGCCTCAGGGGGTGCTCGGTCAGAGCACCCGAGCACCCGAGCATCGGGGTGCTCGCTCAACACTAGTTAAGAGATTTCTGATTGCTGACGCTCAGCTCTCCATTCACAAACACAGTAATAGTTTTATCATTAAGGTCGGGATTCATCAAACTGAGGGAAGAGCAGTGTATCAAATACGCTGCTATTTGCCGCGATCATTGATGGATACCTTCTGGTATTCATCATTTATTTTGCGTGTTTCCCTGCTTTGCGTATGTGAAGCAGGGAAACTTGCGTAAATTGGTCAGTCATGGGAAAAACACACGTATACACATAAGCAAAAATGTGTATCCGTGTGTTCGCCCCATGCATTAAAATGGGATACGCCAGCTTGAAGCTAGCGGATCACATTTGTGGATCTATCTGGCCATTGCTTATTGAAGAATAAGCGATGGCCAGATACAATCCGAAAGTTGCTGAATGGGCGAATGGTTAATACGCAGAAAAATCCTCTGATGAATCCCGGCCTAAATGGAAGCAATGCATCTGAGATGTCTACAGCATAGGCTGCCCAGACCTCACCTGTATAGGAATAACCTGACGGCACCACTAAGTTAGGCAATGTAGATAAGTCCAGAAAACAACAGCAGAAAACACTCACCGCCAATTCTCACTGCTCGGTGCAGGTAAGAAAGTTCCAATCCATGAGAGAACACAAGAAAAAACAGCACTCGTACAGGCAGCAGATTCAGGATAAAAGCAGCTATATTTCACCATCAAACACTGATGACACACATGACGTCGCTCTAACGCGTTTCACACATATAGTGAGGTCTATGATTAAGCACTATATGTGCAAAACGCGTTAGACAGACCTCACCTTTACCCTGCTCCTGAGTACCAGAGGGGTATCCATTGCATTGCACAGAAATTCACTGGATACCCCTCTGGTACCCAAACTGTGGATCGAGGACATTTATGAAAAATGCACACTGCAGGGCTGCCTCGACTTCAGGGCAGCCGTGAAATGTGCATATTTCATATGTTTCCCAGGTAAAGGCGAGGTTTGGTCATCTTAATATAGCTTCCAACAGAGGCAGGATAGTCCTCGTAGTCTGTGAGCCTAAAATTCATAATTTGTTCCTAAAAATTGTGTCTTGCTACTTTTTATATTTTTGCCAATCCCTGGCATCCAAGGGGATTAACACTTTGAGTGCCAGAGGGGTCTCCAACATATTGCAAAACAATGTATTGGAGACCTCTAACATGCAATGGTTAAAAACACATTTCCATAAAATGAAAATGCTTATCCCCTCCCCCCCTTTCTGTGCAGTTGGTTTGCTCCAGAACTGCACAGGTTTAACTTCCGGCCTAAGACCCAATGAGGCTGAAGTCAGGGTGTAACTAAAGGGCCTGCAGAGGGTGCAGTTGTGATGGAGCCAGAATCCAAGGGAGCTCAATCTAGCCCAGAACCCAATAGGTTTAGTTAAATCCTTGGAGGAATATGTCTGAGTTGGGACCCAAAAATTGTTTGCACTGGGGCCCTCCATTTAGTAGTCCCACCAAAGTGGGGCAATCCTGAGAAACCAACAGCCCCTTACTGGCACCTGGGAACTCCCCGGAGATTCCCCCAATGCTCTAATTTTTAATTACTGGGTCTTCGGCAACAGAGGCTGTTTCTTCAGCTGTGGTGTGGTTCCTATGAAACTCTGCCCATTTCTCCTCCTTTCCACCCTGTACTGCCCACTTCCCAAATACAATGCAGATAAGCCCTGCCTCCTGTTAAGCCCCTCCCACTCTATGCCACAAATCACATAATTTACATAACCCGAGTCACAACACATGAGCCCTATCTGGGGGCTCAAGTGGATGAAGTTCCCAGGTATGCATACTGGGGGGGAAATTAACCCTTTGAATGCTAGACCTCTATTTAAAGCAATGGAAATGTTAGGATATTTTTTGTTACCATGATGCATTTGATTTGCCCCATAATTCCTCCAGTTTCTTATGTACATGTAAACATTTGTACTGGAATTACTTCTAGGGCGAGATGTTAAAAAAGTCATCATAATGAAAACATTGTCAGATCGTGAGTTGGTGGTAAAAGAAGGACAATTATCTCAGAAGTAAATCCATCACGTTTGAAAATGTGTCTAAAGAATTAAAATGACAGCAACAAGATCTTGCCATTAAAAATTCTGATATTAAAAATTCTTTGATTTTGTCTTTGTAATGAAAATTTTCAAAGAATCAAAGACGTATTTTGTCCTTGAAACGACAAATTGCTTCTCACTTCTGCTAACAGTACTTTCATTTGTTTTCTCCAAGTTTAGACCATTTTTATTTTGTCAGGAAAAAATGATGTGAATCAGACATAAAAGTGACGTTGAAATGAATATCATTTTCAGAAAATACCTTATAATATGATGGAAGATTAAACCACATCAACTTCTAAGACGGCTTTTTTCCGTTGATGGAGATGGCGGAATTGGATGCAAAAAATTATGGAAACATGTCTGAGAATTGATGGACCTTGTAATTATTCTAATTACAGATCATTTCAGTTGCCACCACTTTCTGAACATCTTGCCCAAAGAGTTCCAACAGAGGAACAAACAATTTCAGTCCTCAAGAATCACTAACAGCACAGGTTTTCACAATCTCTCCACTTGATTATGGGTGACTCATTCAGTGTCTCAGTCATTTTAATTGATTGGTATGTGATGAAGCAGAAATATCCTGAAAATGTTCACTGCTGGTGACACTTCAAGACCATCACTGCAGATCCCTGTCTTAACAAAAGTATCGATACTACTGTGTATCCACTTTAGGGAAAGCTTTTGATTTGATAACATCTAAATGCGGATATGTTTGTATTAATCAGTAAATCCCTTGCTATTTTACAGAACTAATTCTGAAAAGATGCTTTTATTACTGTTCTGATCATTGCAATATAGAAAATGAATATAATTGCTCGAATTTAACTTTATAGCACCATCTTGTGGACAGTTTATGGTAAAACAAGTCATTACAAAAAATAGGTACACAGCTAGAGCAGTGGTTTTCAATCTTTTTTGTTTGGTGTACCCCTAATTGGCAATCTCAAATATTTAATGTCATTTGTCAAGGGTGTAATGAAAGGTACAAATAAGTAATATATAGATATTTTTAAGTCTCACAATCAGAATAAAACAAACATATTGTGCATGACAATCTCCATAAATATACATCTGACATTCAACATTGATACTTTTGACAGTCTTTATAGAAAACAAAGGACACCCTAAAAGGATGTTCATGGTGCATCAAAGTGCCACAGAACCCTAGCTGAGAGCCACTGAGCTAGAGAACAATGAAACACCTAGAACACATGGGGTATTATGCACTAAGGCGTGATAAAGAGGCGATAAAGAGGTGATAATGTGGAGATGACTTTTCCAGTGATATCACTTCTCCAAGTCCTATGTCACTCTATGGAGACAATGAACTAAGATTTCTCTGACTTTGAAGATCCCAGTGAACTGGCACCACAGAATAATATAGGAACTGGAGAGGTAACCAAAGAATAAAATAGGAACTGGACATCTAACCGGAACTTGATGTAACCGGACCTTGATGTAACAATAGAATCCATTCACACCACACCAAAGGAAAGCAGGAACGTGCTCCCTGGGGCAGCTGGGAGGGAGTTGGGAGAAGAAGACGAGATGTGCCAAAGATTCAGCATTCTGCATTATGCTGATCGGCAAAGCCTGAAGATTAAATATCTTTAAAAGTACGTACATTAAGAAAAAAAACAGCTTTCCTAATACTACTTTATTAACTAAATATATGGTAAAAACATTTAATGAGGTGATTGTGCCCCTTTAACATCACATTTTGAGGGGAATAGACTAAAGCAGAACTTTCAGATAATAGCAAGTCGTCATGCATTCATTAAATTCATGGCAACTAGCTTGAAAATGTATGTCTTACCAAAAAAAAATACTTGTGTCTAAAGGATTCCATCCCATTTGAAGACCGGAACTGAGGCTAGAGCGCAGACATCTTGTCATCATGCACTGTCAGTCTCGGTCTCCATAGAGTAGACTGCTTTGCACCATATGGTCACCTGATCGCACTAACCTGCCCATCAATCCCGAAACGGGACGGATTCCTTTAGACACAAGTATTTTTTTTTTTTTTGGTAAGACATATATTTTCAAGCTAGTTGCCATGAATTTAATGAATGCATGGCTATTATCTAAAAGTTCTGCTTAAGCTGTGCTGGTCACACTCACTTTCTGAATTTTTGGTTTGGCCAGAATAGCAATTATTCTTCCCCAGGCAACTGCTCCTCATTGATGGCAGCTGATTTATTTAAGATTTACATATTTTTTAAACTTTTGGATGATAGAGAGTTCTTTACACGTGCCATAGCAATGTGGTGAAGACCTCTCTTGCTTAAAAAGGATTAAAGGGATAGTAATGTTTCATAATAAAAGCTGCTCTAATTAATCATCATAGTATTTGGACTTTGGAGAGTGTTATTTCAGTTCTGTCAGAGTTGTAGTTCTAGAGTAATTCAATGACAAAGTACCCCCCTCCCGTACCTTTTACTGATGTAACACTGCTCAGCCAGAGCAGAAGGGAGGTGCCCAGGTAGATTGCATGGAGGGACAATCTTCAATTAAGATAAGGGAAAAACCTGAAAAGCTTGTCAAGGGGGGCAGGGCTTTCATTGTTTTCATAGGAAGAAGATTGTTATCTGTCTGGTCTATGGACTGGATTCCACATCTGAGAAGAGATGGCTTACACTAGGAAAAAGGGGCGGGAGGGGAAACTTTGCTTGTGAATATCTCTCAAACCATAATGGTTTGAGAGATAAGACTTATATCATTCTTCATGCTTTTTTAATACCTACAAAATAAAATAAAGTTAAAACGAAGTATTACTATCCCTTTAATAGATTTTAGCCACTCAGTTAGCCAATAAAGGTATCATTTCTACTCTACAAGTCTCCTGCAGATTGAAGAAGGCAGAGTGCATGAGCACACCCCTCTGGTGCTTAAATGGTTAAGACTGTAATGTGGAGTGGGTGGAATTTGTATCCAGTGGTCCTGCTAGCAACTCTTATATGTGTGTTCACTTACAGGACATTCAGGATTGATTGACAACATTATCTCTTGAATCAAGGAGCAAGGACACATTTAGAGGGGCCATTAGGATTTTCTGGCCATAGTAAGGAAAGTGTGGGGTTATTATTAGGATATATTACTTTCTCTTTAATGTACTATATGTCATGGAAACCTTGTCAAACCGCTAAGTCCATATCCAAGTACAAGATTATGCTAGAACTATTTGACTAATACAAGGAGGGTTATGCACTAAAGTGTGATAAAGAGGGGATAACTTCTCCAGTGATATCACTTCTCCAATTCCAGTGCTATTCTATGCAGCCTATGCACTAAAATCTCTCCCACTTGAGAAATCTTAGTGCATTGGCTCTATAGAATAACATAGGAACTGGAGAAGTGATATCACTGGATAAGTTATCTCCTATCATCTCTTTATTACCTCTTTATCACACCTAAGTGCATCTGCCCAAGTTATTCCAAACACAAAATAACTAAATATGAAGCATTGTGATATTACACTTTAAAGGGTTAGTAAACCCCCAAAAAACTGTTGGTGAATTGATAGGAATACTAAAAAAAACATGTAATGCCCTTATTCCCATCTCTCAAACCGTTATGGTTTGAGAGATATAAGAAAATAAAGTCCTCCATTTCCTCCCCTTTCTGCCTGACGAGCTGTAAAGCTGTCAGAGGCAGAATCCGGTCGACCTACTGTAGGCGGCTCTTCGGGAGTGCTGACAACGGGATATCTAACTATAATTACTTCATCTGTATGGTCTACAATGTGTGCCTAACTTGCAAGCACAAGTTGTAGACCATTCCGATGAAGTAATCATAGTTAGATATCTCGAGGACAGCGCTCCTGAAGAGCTGCAGTCTGGTCCCGGAAGCAGGATCTCATGATGTCCGCTATACAGTGGACGTATGAGAAGGGGGTGGGAGCGGAGGTCTTTATTTTCTTACATCTCTCAAATCATAACGGTTTGAGAGATGGGAATAAGGGCATTACATGTTTTTTTATTATTCCTATCAATTTGCCAACAGTTTTGGGGGGTTTACTATCCTTTTAAAGTACACAAATCAAACACACAAAATGCTGAGAGATAAAACATCTTGTATTATAATTTGCTAAGGATGTATGTCAGAAGCCATCATGCACAGTAGAGACAGCTGCATGCGCTGCAGTCATGCTCAGTACAGACTGCCCATACAGTCAGTACTGCACATGACTGCAGTGCCGCCAGTGTTGGCCCTTGTACACGGGCTTTAAAACTAGTTACAATAACGATGTCTTGACTTATGAGTAACATATGTTTAATGACTGTTCAGTTCAAAGTAAGTCTAACCCCCATCCCCAATGCCTATATAAATATATCTTAATTGAGTTGGCAGGTGGGGTTGTTTCTTAGCTGTGGATAAAGCAGGAGAGGAAAAATGATTCCTTTATTGGCTAATTGAGTAACTTTTGAGTGCACAAGTTCAAGTCCACTTATGCAGGCTTGTTAGTGTGTGTGTATTTGTGTGTGTGTATCTATTTTCTGTACAGCTGAACAGCCAACATAAATGGGGAGAGGTTGAGACACTGCAGATATAGTTGAGTCAAAGAACGTTTTTAAACTACAGATAGAGGGCGCTCATGTCATTGAATTTGAAAGGAATAGAAGAACTGAAATTGTTGCTGCAAGGCAAATACCCATCCTTATAAAGAAAGTCAATATGGAAAATGTATTAATGGATAGGTAAAAATTGTATTAGTGTAAAAAATAAAAAAACATAACTGATAGGGCTTTTCCTGCTGAGCAAAATAAGGGCTTTCCACTGCTGGCATTTGCATTATTCAAGTTAAAACTAATTCTCAGGAAGTGTCAGTGATAAAGCTGTTAATATCACATTCTATGGAGAACTGTAGCCATTGTTTCTCCTCTTCTATAGAAGGCAACAGAACAACTGCCTGGGCACTAGGTGGCACTATTGCAAACAATTCAATATACAAAATAACAGTTTAAGCTGTATAACTTAGAAGAAACCATCTCACAACAATAGTAGTAGGCTTTCTTTACTCATTGGGGAAAGCTGCAAAATGTATGTTTTTTCATAATAGAAGTTTATTACTCCGTTAATAAATGCTACTAAAATAAGAAAATGTCAAAGGAAACATTACTATTGTATTAAAAGGTAGCATATCTGGTTCCAGATCTCTGGTACGTGCTTTCTTTCTGGGAGCAAAATACACCACAGTTTAAGGACAGGATTTGGAGGAACAGTAGGCAAAGTAGACAACTCCCTAGAGCTCTAAATTTTGAGTGGCGTCTCAGTTGTGTTGGCCACACCCGCATTCTAAGCAATCTCAAAGTCCCTGTATCAGTTCTGTAACCCTTTACATTCTATTATTTAACCCTGTGGATGTTAGAAAGATCCCCAACGCATTGCTGCACCATGTGTTGGAGATCTCTCTAGCAACCAAGGGGTTAAAACTTTTTGTCCTTGCTTGTTATAGGCCAAGGATATTTTCTGCGCCAGGAAATAGTGGATGGGATTGTGGGCAGGGTCATGTTGGGAGTGGGGTGTGGCCATGGGTGGAGCTAAGGGAACTTATGTTGCCTTGTTAAGGGGCGCCTGGGATGTAAATCCAGCCCTGACAACAATTAATCCTTTAACCCCTTAATGACAGCCCGATCCGGCGCATGGGTGGCAGTAAGAACCACTGACCTTTTTGTGGGTTTTTTTTGCAAATAGAATTCTGAGATTTCAGAACAGCTGCCATCCCAGAATTCCATGACATGTCAAGACCATCATCGGTCCTTAACCACTTAAGGACTATGTGACGTGCGATGACCGTCACGGCGGTCCTTATACCCTTAAGGACCAGTGACGGTCATAGCACGTCACATACTTTTTACTTACAGTGCTCTACTGGGAGAGCTGTAAGTAAAAACGGGGCCTAAAATTGATCGCTCCAAGATTGGAGCGATCTCTCTTAGGCCTCAAAGCGACGCGCCAGTACGCGTAACAGGTCACATGTACCGGCGCGTTGGCAAGGATCAAAGCAGTACTTAAGGGAAGGTAACTTCCCTGGACCACTGGTCCTTAAGGGGTTAAGAACGGCCGTGACGGTCCTGGCACATCATGGGTCCTTTGTGGGTTAAAGGACCAAAGATGTGCTCAAACACATTACTTTATACTACATTACACAGCCCACTGGTTCTTGAGAGTTAAAAGATGCCTGCCTGCATTATAAAGAAAGGTTATTACAAAAGGACTGCTCAGAAGGCCTTCAGCAGGGCACGACTGACATCTCAACATAAATTATGGATGTGTAAACAAGAGAAAAGAATGTAACGACAAAAATAAAGTCAGGGTCAGTAGAATAAGCAGGATCAGAGGGTGAACCTCTCCACTCATCCATGTGTAGTGAGAGAACGACGTGTGCATGAGGGTGGGAGATCACTGGTTTTATAGGAAAGAGAGGAAGCACTTTACCCTCACGCACTCCTGAACATATACACAATCTGAAACCTAACTTGTAGTTGAAGATAAATAAAAGAATAGTGAAAAACCAGAAAAGTAAACTTTTATAAAAATAAGTTTTATATAAGTACAGGTCTGGTGTAAGCTCTTGACAGCAGAGCCCGACTAGCAATCGTTTCACTCTATAAACCATACTGCATGTCATTGTACAATCCTTCTATCACTATTCTGTACCGCACTGTGGAACGTGTTCACACTCAATAAATAAAAGAATAATTAAAACAATAACAGTAATAATAATGCTAAGACAGTAACGGGCAACAGGCAAGTTATGGGCCCTAAGCGGCCCTCAGAGTCATCTTCTGCAGCCCCCAGTCTGTTCTTTGGTATAGTACAGGCAGACTAGATGGCTCTACCTAGTTCTTATCTGCCTTCCAACGTTTCTGAGCAGCAGAGGAGATCATTTTCCTCTACCACATCACACACATACACCCTACTGTCACCCCAAAAAGCACCCATCCTCTTCGTTGTGCCTCAGTGCATGCTGTACCTCCTTCTACACATACTTCAGGGGTGTCAAAGTTTGGTCCTCAAGTGCTTCAAACAGGCCAGGATTTCAGGGATTTTCTGCTTGATCACAGATGGGTCAGTGAAAATGAAAATGTTACTGATTAACTCACATCCCTAAATCCTGACCTGTTGCCGCTCATTTGGACCGAGCTTCAACACCTCTAACTTACACTGTCCCACCTTAGGTGCTAGAAGGGTCTCAGTGCTTTACAGATCAATGTGCTGAAGACATCTCTATCATCAAATGGAATAACTTTTTTTTAGTAAGGGTAATGTTGAAATCTGATTCCCTGCAGAAACTGCCCATTCAAGTGTCTTTGTACACTGTACCTGTCTGATTGCTATGTACACATAAAGGGCTGGATTCTATTACAGGTGCTAATTTTATCTCCAGTTTTCTCCATAGACTTTAAAGTGGATCTAATAAATATAGATATCTAATGCTCATTAGATAGAGCATTTAGCGAAAAAGTTTAATATGGTAGTCATTTTTTTTAAAAAAAAAAAACCTTTATCTGTGCAAAAATTCAAGTTTAATTCATGCCCAGCAGCCTACTTCCTGCTTGCAGCACTGCCTCTGCTCCCATCCCACTGCCCAGCATCCTCCAATGACGGAGGCTTTCTTTCTCTAAACTGGAACAATCTCATTGGCAGAGATCGATATCTAGCCAATGAGATCGCTCCAGCTTAGAGACAGACATCCTCCGTCATCAGAGGATGCTGGGTAGTGGGACGGGAGCAGCCTCTGTGCGTCAAGCAGCTTGCCACAGTGGCAAGCGGAAGTAGGCTGTTGGGCACCTTATAAACTTGAATTTTTTTTATTATTTTTGCGTAGATAATGGTTTTTTTTCAAAAATTACTAACATATTAAAATTTTTCGCTAAATGTGGAGAATGAGGGGCATTGTGATGGGGGCATTGTTGAAGGGGCAGTGTGGAAGGGGCAATGTGGAGATTGAGGGGCAGTGTGGAAGGGGCATTGTGGAAACTGAGGGGCAATGTGGAAGGGGAATTGTGGAGATTGAGGGGCAATGTGGAAGTGGCATTGTGGAGATTGAGGAGCAATGTGGAAGTGGCATTGTGGAGATTGAGGAGCAATGTGGAAGTGGCATTGTGGAGAATGAGGGGAAATGTGGAAGGGGCATTGTGGAAGGGGCAATGTGGAGATTGAGGGGCAGGGTGGAAGGGGCATTGTGGAAACTGAGGGGCAATGTGGAAGTGGCATTGTGGAGATTGAGGAGCAATGTGGAAGTGGCATTGTGGAGATTGAGGAGCAATGTGGAAGTGGCATTGTGGAGAATGAGGGGAAATGTGGAAGGGGCATTGTGGAAGGGGCAATGTGGAGATTGAGGGGCAGGGTGGAAGGGGCATTGTGGAAACTGAGGGGCAATGTGGAAGTGGCATTGTGGAGATTGAGGAGCAATGTGGAAGTGGCATTGTGGAGAATGAGGGGAAATGTGGAAGTGGCATTGTGGAGATTGAGGAGCAATGTGGAAGTGGCATTGTGGAGAATGAGGGGAAATGTGGAAGTGGCATTGTGGAGATTGAGGAGCAATGTGGAAGTGGCATTGTGGAGAATGAGGGGAAATGTGGAAGGGGCATTGTGGAGATGAAGGGGCAATGTGGAGAATGAGGGGAATTGTGGAAGGGGCAATGTGGAGGTGGCCAATGTAGTTGAGGGGGGCCAATGTGGTCGGAGAGGGGCCCATGGCAATTCTTGCACCAGGGCCCCGTGGCTTCTAGTTACGCCTCTGATTGCTATCCCTTTAAAACTGACCGCTCCACGACTGTAGTGGTCAGTATCAGATTAAAGTGGTATATCTGCAAAAAAAGGAGCGCAAAGAAAACTAAATCTAAAAGTGGTGTTTATTTTAAATAAGTATAAAACTCAAATGATTACACTTACAGACATGTAGAAAGTGCATCGCTTTTATCCCTCCTGGGTACCAATATATCTGCTCTCAACATGGGTCTTCCATTCTGTTCTTGTCCATCTTCGAGCTGTAGAGTTGTACTGGAGACTCAATGCCTATTGTTCTCCGTTCTCTAGAGCTCGTTCTGGACTTGGGAGTATTACACACAGAGCGGATTGGAAGGCGGGCTGCCTGTATATATCCAAACTTCATATAATACAAGACTAAAGCTTCTATTGTTTATGTAGCAATTAACCATAAATTTTCACTTAAAAATCTTTCTCTACATCTATAAATAATATACTTGTTAAAACATGCATAATAACATATCAAATAACATATTACCATTATACCAAAATACTAAAAAAGTCTCAAATGGACAGACTATTTTTCACAAGGACCACTATCCTCTATATATTAAAATTTTTTCAACTGAAAATAAATACATTGATATGCTGCCAGTCTCTAAACTGTCAAACTGTTAATAAATTTTAAAAGAAATTATTTAACACCTTTAAAATGTGAGATATCAGATTAAAAAAGAAATCATTTAACACCTTTAAAATGTGAGAGATACCACTAAGAGGTAAAACGAAAAAAAATGTCATCACAATGTATTGATTCCATTGGTAAACAATATCATACAATGGATGTTTATAATGAGTGATACTAAATATGAATAGTAGCTCAAGGGTGAATGATTTATATTTAATAATAACATAATGCTATGTATGACAGACTTTTAGAGATTAAGGGTTAAAATTGTGAGTAACCGGAGAAATAGATCCAGCCCACAACCTTCTGGACGGAGCTTGATTGATGCTTAATTAGCATCCAGAGTTTAGATAGGTTGGTTTGAGATTTAGAAATAAACACACCCCACAATTAATGGGTAAATATACAGAGCATATTCGGGTCGGTTTTACTATGTGAAACCCCTGACGAAGCCACAATGCGTCAAAACGTGTAGGGTGGTGCTAAGCCATTTTGAATGCGGTGGGGATATCTATGTTACCTTTGACTATAATAGTCTGATTAGAATGTGGTTTTATACCACAAGGGATAGAGACTTTCTTCTCACACATGGTTTTGTAGGAGCTGCATAGTACTTAGCAGTGTACCTCCGGATCATATAGCCAGTGACATTCTAGAATGTGGTTTTACACTGCGAGGGATATATGTTACTGAGGCAAGTGTATAACAGCACAGCCATTAACAGGGATAGAGTGTGACACACTCAGATACCAGCAATATGAAAGCACCTCAAGCACTGCATACAAATTGTATGTGTTTATGACTTGTGGTGAAGTCCGGTTAGGATATAAGACAGCAGGAGAGATAATCTGTTTGGTAGACCACTACCACTAAATTAAAAGAAAGAGAAACTAATATAGTTGCTGAAAAATTAAGAACATAACTCGGATGAAGAATGAAGTATACTGGCATGTCTCAATAAATATCCCAGGAAAATGAATAAGTGATTATTGAATAGATGTGTGAAAATGTGATACTTATTGAATAGAGAGATTATCTGATTACCCCAATAAATAAAAGAGAACTCTGTTCGTCTTAACAAATGAGATCTCCCCCTTGCAAACCAAGCACACTTTGTAGACCATTCCAATGAAGTAGTCAGTGGCGTGACTACAGGGGTTGCAGGGGTCACACCTGCGACCGGGCCCATCACTCCAGGGGCCCAGCTGCCCCCTGTGACCCCCTAACCTGGCGTCCGCAATACTCTGATCTCCCTCCAGCAGATCGGCACTCTCATAATGCAGAGTGCCGGGAGATTACATCATCTCCCAGCACTCACATTACTAAAGAGGACCACTAGGGAATAGAGGTTTGTGCAGAAGGAGGCACAGACCTGTCCTCTACCACTGGACCACCAGGGAGGTAGGAGATGGGGGCAGTGTGGAGATTGAGGGGCATTGTGGAAGGGGCAATGTGGATATTGAGGGGCATTGTGGAAGGGGTATTATGGAGATTGGGCGGCAACGTGGAGATGGGGCCATTGTGGAAGAGGCAATGTGGAGATGGGGAGGCAATGTGGAGATGGAGGCATTGTGGAAGGGGCAATGTGGAGATTGAGGGTCATTGTGGAGATGGGGTCATTGTGGAGATGGGGGCATTGTAGAAGGGGCAATGTGGAGATTGAGGGGCATTATGGAAGGGGAATTGTGGAGATGGGGGCATTGTGGAGATGGGGGCATTGTGCAAGGGGCAACGTGGAGATTGCGGGGCATTGTGGAGATGGGGGCATTGTGCAAGGGGCAACGTGGAGATTGCGGGGCATCGTGGAAGGGGCATTGTGGAGGTGGCCAATGTGGTCGGGGGGCCCATGGCAATTCTTTCACCAGGGCCCTGTGGCTCCTATTTACACCTCTGGAACTAGTTCTTTTTAAATTTCACCTGCCGGTCCCAGAACCAGGATCTCCTGTCAGCTTACAGCTGACGTCAGGGAAGGAGGAGGGAGTGGGGAACTTTAAAATGTTCTATCTCTCAAACCATAAAGGCTGGAGAGATAGGAATGGCATCAATGGATTTCTTCTTTTATTCTCTACAATATTGCTTTTTATATATCTAGACATTACATTCCCTTTAAAAATTATTGGTCCTGGGGCCCAAATGGAATCTGGTCCCCATCACAACTGTACCTCTGCTTCCACTGTAGTCACACCCTTGTATGCTTCACAGTTGACTTGAGTCTTTTCTGTGTTGTGTTTACTTTTTATTATGTATTTCTTTCTACAAACTGCACAGATAATATAAGCAGAATAGCCCTATTCTGGCCCTAGGTTCATTCACCATCAACTGTCATTCGCCTATCACTTAGAAAGAATTTCATAAGAACCAGAGCCATGCTGGAACAAAGCAACTGTACCGAAGCAGACAAATGAAAAATCGCCTTGGGACTTTTAACCCCTTGAATGCTAGAGAGGTCTACAACGCATTGCTTTCTAATATGTTTGAGACCTCTCTAGCCGCCTAGGGGATAAAAGCCCCATTTAAATATATGGAAAGTATAATTTGTACTCTATCAGCCGTGTGTTGAAAAGAAAAGAGTTCTGGGGCAAACCATTTGCACTATAGGGGAGAAAAAAATCTAAACATTCGCATTAATTTAAATATGGGTTTTAAACCCCTTGAATGCTAGAGAGGTCTCCAACGCATTGCTTCGCAATGCGTTGGAGACCTCTCTAGCATTCAAGAGGTTAATAACACATTTAAATCAATGGGTATTTTTTAGTTCTCCCTTATAATGCAATTGGTTCTACTTGTAGTAAGTTTGTCCCAGAATCGCTCCAGTTCTTATTAAATCAGTATCTATATGTGACAATGTATGAAGAATATTTGTGAGTCTATTATAAGGTTTTAAAGTGATAGTAATACTTCTATTAAAGTTGATGTCCAAGTCTTCTTTATTGTTTTTGTAACACATAGCTCCTGTCTTATGCATGGGGTAATGGTTTAAGTAAAGACACAGACAACATAATTATGGGTTAACTCAGGCCACAGCTTTATTTAAAATTACATGCTAACCATTTTCCACCCAGACTTTAAGCCCTTGCCAATAACCAAACTTAGTATGCCAAAAACCTGGCTACCCCCTTTTTGAGCCCTAGGCCACTGTCCTACTATCTTCCTGTTACCATATCCAACTTAATGACCTTATACACATTGTAATGGGCCCAAAGGGCCTACCAAGCTGTGACAAACAGTAAAACAAACCAAATCCCACAGACCACTACCCAGAAATCCAAAAAAACAATCCTAAGAGAGGGAGGGACCAACAGGTAAAAGGAAGTGACACTTGTCCTGCACCTTCTTATACATACCTCCCAAGTGTCCCTCTTTAGGAGGGACAGTCCTTCGTTGAAACCTAAATCCCTCTGTCACTCTTTTCTAACCTGATGTCCCTCTTTTTAGGAAATTAGACTGTGTGGTGTGTGTGTATATAAGTGTATCATACTGCTCTACAGCAATAAAACTCACATTAATGTTTGTTTAAACTTCGGTATCTGTGTTTATACATTAGTCTGCATAAATAAAATACTTTGGTCTTGTTATAAGATATTTATTAGTTTACACAAAGAGGTGTCAATAGGCCATGAAATAGCCTAAAAATTCTCGATAATTCCCCACCCACTAGCCACATAACCCCACACACCACCTAAAACAAAGGTGTCCCTCTTTGGCCTTTTGAAATGTTGGGAGGTATGCTTATATAACATCCTAACCCCCTTTTTGCCTCACTTCCTGTACCCACCTCCTATCTTTACTTGCCACCCCCCAGCTCAGACATGACTCCCCTTCTAATTATTTCACGGGGAGTTCTATATTTCATTACTTACATGTTTTTAGTTCAAGAGCTATTCAAGCTGAAAGGATACCCCTCCTGCCCCTTTTGCTGCATCACTGTGCCTCTCAGTCTGGCCCAGATGGAGTGCAACAAGGGACAATCTTCAGTAAGCAAAAGGAAAATCCTTCAATCCTTTGTCAAGGGGAGCAGGGTTCCAGACCTCCCAACATTTCAAATGGCCAAAGAGGGACACTTGTGTTTTAGGGGGTGTTGATGGGGGCGTGGCTGGTGAGCAGGGCATTACCGAGAATTTTTAAGTTATTTCATGACCTATTGACACCTCCTTGTGTAACCTAATAAATGTCTTATAACAACACCAACATATTTTATTTACACAGACTATTTTATAAACACATATAATGACATTTAAACAAACATTAATGTGAGTTTTATTGCGGTGGAGTAATGTGATACACTTATATACACACCACAAAGTCTGATCTTCTAAAAAGAGGGACACCAGGATGGGAAAGAGTGACAGAGGGATTTGGGTCTAAAAGAGGGACTGTCCCTCCTAAAGATGAACACTTGGGAGGTATGGGGTTTTCCTTGTACTTACTGACTGAAGATTGTCCCTCGCTGCTTCAGTCCGGTCCCATGATCGGATTACAGATCTAAGGGGAGAAGGCCTGAAGGGGTGGGAGGGGGATCCTTTCAGCTTGAATAGCTCTTGAACTACAAACATGAAAGTAATAAAATATAGCGCTATGTGTTACAAAAGCAATAAAGAAGACTCAAATCAACTTTAATGGAGGTGTTACTATCCCTTTAAGTTTTATATGAGGTTTTATGTTTTAACCCCTTTGTTGATGGATTCACATGTTCTTGAATTCAGATTTACACATATAACAAAGCAGCAGACTTCTATGTAAGTGTGACCTATTGTAGTGCTCTGTACTGAAGAATATAGAAGAACAGAGAGCCCAGGGGGGCCCTAAGTGAAAAATTCACAAGGGACCCCCCCCTTTCTCTCACATTGGTATTTCTAATAAGACATTGCCATCTGATTTTGTTTACACGGCGTTGCATTTTAGTATAAGGTCTGAGGGGCCCTCTGACCAAGTGGGGTGCCTAAGAAGCCGCTGCTTATATTGTAGAACCACTACTGAGAGCCGCAGTGCTGGGATTTAAAAACAAATCCAAATCTCAAAGGGTTAAAAGGCTTGGCCCCTTTGTGATGACTTCGCTTCCTTTATTGACTCACCACTCACACTGCATGAGCTGGCAGAGGCTTTAAAGACCTCCCCTAGTGGGAAAGGTCCTGGGCCTGATGGGCTTACTGTTATGTATTATAAGGTCTTTGCGGACATCCTGTCTCCTTGCTTTATAGATGCTTTTAATTCTCTATCTCACCGGGTTGGTCTGCCCTCTCAGGCTCAGGAGGCTCATATTACGGTGCTGCCTAAGCCGGGGAAGGATCCTGAATGGTGCTCCAGCTACAGGCCTATTTCGTTGCTTAATGTAGATGTCAAGCTGTTTGCTAAGATTCTTAGTGGACGCCTTCGATCCGCTCTTCCGAGACTTATTCATCAAGATCAGGCGGGATTGTTCCTTGTCGTGAGGCGCAAGACAACACCACTAAGATATTGAATCTCATACACTTTGCACAGCTTCGGAAAATTCCTGCTATGCTTTTGTCTACGGATACTGAAAAAGCCTTCGACAGGGTGAGTTGGCCGTTCTTACATGCAGTCCTGGAACATATTGGTCTTGGACCCTCCATGCGTGCTTGGATTGGGTCCCTGTATCAAGCACCTACTGCTCGGATACGGATCAATGGTACACTATCTGAACCACTCACCCTGTCGAATAGTACTAGACAGGGTTGTCCCCTTTCGCCTCTTCTTTTTGTACTTACCCTAGAACCTTTGGCTAATGCTCTCCGGTCCAATCCAGATATCTTTGGACTAGAGGTAGGTCCCCATCACTACAAAATTGCTGCCTATGCCGATGACTTACTCTTGTTCCTTACTAAACCGACTCTCTCCCTCCCTAATGTTATGAAAGAACTACAGGTATATGGATCTTTGTCCAACTTTAAAATTAACCTTTCTAAGTCTGAAGCCCTAAATGTATCCTTATCTGCTTTAATAGAATCAGCCTTACGTACTTCTTTCCCTTTTAGATGGACCTCCTCTCGGCTCAAATATCTTGGTATATTTTTGTCTAAAGACCTGACTGCCCTCTTTGACTTAAACTTCCAAAGTCTTCTATGTCAATGTCGCAAGGATTTGTCTACCTGGTCTAAGTTACGGGTTTCTTGGTTTGGCCGCGCTTCCATTATAAAGATGAATATCCTACCTCGCATCTTATATCTTATTCAGACCCTACCTATTACGATTCCGAAGTCTTTCTTTGTGGAATTACGGTCCCTGATCCTTAAATTTGTCTGGCAGGGCAAACGCTCCCGCCTGGGCTTTAGCTATCTTACAAGACCTAAGCAGTTGGGGGGCCTAGGCCTTCCTGACATGGAACGGTATTATAAGTCTGTGCATCTAGCTAGGATTGTGGATTGGTCCCGTCCTCCTTCTAAACCCTGGCTATCTTTAGAACAGAGGGGACTCTGTGTTCCCATACCCGTAGCAGCCTGGGTCTGCCCTAGACAGCGAGTGGTTACTCATGGTTCTCATCCCACGGTTGCCCCCACTGTGGGGATTTGGAGGGCTAGTTCTGCCCTACACGGCCTTATTAACTCCCCTTCTCTTATGCAGTCTCTTACATTTCGTGAGGATTTTCCTCCCGGTAGGGATAGAGGTTACTTGAATGTTTTTTTCTCTGATAGATTACAGTTCCCCAGACTAGGTCATGTTCTTCACGGTGCCCGACTTAAAACGTTATCTGAATTTTTGGATTCCCGGACTGGACATCCTAGACTTTCCTTCGCCTATATTCAACTGTCTCACTATATCGCTACATTAACTTCTTTAGGTCCATTACCAACGGCTGTTACCCCCTTTGAATCTCTTTGCATGATGGAGGAGCCCCCCCACTAAACTTGTTTCTAATATTTACAGATGCCTCACGGATTTGGCTTCGAGTTCTAAACCGTTTTATATTTGTTTGTGGGAAAGGGATTGTGGTGTTGAATTATCTGATTCCCAGTGGCGTAAGATGGTTACTTTAGCACATCAGTGTAGTATGTCCACCCAGATTCAAGAGAGTGCTTTCAAATTGCTCTCCAGGTGGTATATGGTCCCAGCTGCCTTACACAAGATTTATCCTGCCGCGACGGATAGATGCTGGCGTTGTCGTGTACATCGGGGGGAATCTTTTGCATATCTGGTGGACATGCCCTTTGATTAAGCCATTTTGGGACTCCGTCATGCGGGTTGTGAGGAAGGTAGGTGATCCTGATATACCACATGAACCCTTGCCTGTGCTTCTACATCTCACCTCACATACAGTCGGTTCTTATAAGAGGTCATTAACTATTCATTTATTGAATGCGGCCAAAATTCTCATTCCTAGATTTTGGAAGAGATCCCTTCCACCTTCATTTCAGGATTGGTTGGTGTCTGTGGAGTCGATGCGAGCGGTGGAAGATGTAATGCTATCAGCCCAGGGCAAGGGATTGGTTCACTCTACTAGATGGCTTCCTTGGAGGATGTATTTAGAAAGTGCGGAGTGCACAGGGGAGTTGGGCACTGTGCTCTCCCCCTAGGAACTGTATTCTGCCTTGGGTAGTTTGTCTCCTTGGCTTCTAGGTGGTGCCAGACAGTCTGGGCTTGCGGACTCTGGGTGATTAGGGACCAGGTATCCCCCCCTCTCCCCCCCCTTCCCCCCCCTTCTCTTTCTTTCCTTATTTTTGCCTTTCCCCTCTTCACTTTTTATCGTTGCCCTTTTTTATGTTTATGGCGTAACCCAGGGCTTATAATTTGAAGTCCTTTGCTACTAGCCAGACCTGAAAAGTTACTCGCCACTGCAAGCCAAAACATACCTACCAGGGCTGAATTTCTACTCGCCAGGGCTGAATTTTCACTCGCCATTGGCTAGTGACGAGCAGAAATTTTGAGCCCTGGCGTAACCTATTTACTATGTTGTATCTACTCATTTTGGGCTCTTGATTGTGTACAGCTTGGTACTTATGATCCGCTTTATTGTACAAGGGTCTATTACTCATTTGTTTTTCATATGATTTCTTGTATCACATGATCTCCTATGTCTAAGTATGCTCATGGTTATGCTCCATGTTTGTATTTTTTTTTCTTTTATTAATAAACAGTTATTATACAAAAAGGCTTGGCCTAGATTCATACCGAAGTTCCAGGAAAAACCAAGTCAGCTATCTGTGCCTCACGTTGCTTTCTTTCTTTTTTTTGTTTACATACCAGTATGGGGGGGGGTATGACCTGACTGCATGATTTAACCCTGTGAGCACTAGAGTAGGCTGACCAGATCTCACCTTTAACCGGGGACACATAGGAAATAGCAATATTTCAGTATTCACTGAAATCAAAGCAGTACTGCAGTATGCATTTCTCCTATGCGTCCCTGGTTAAAGGTGAGGTCTGGTCAGCCTACACTAGAAGCAGGGCCGGATTTGCCATTAGGCAAAGTAGGCACCTGCCTACAGGCACACGCCACCGAGGGGCGCCTGCCATTGGGATTTTTTTTTTTAATTAAAAAAAAAAACAAATAGCCACCTCGCTGGCGCTGCCCGCCCCCCGCTCCCTGTTTCCTACCTCCCCGGCGGCAGGACATATCTGTGCCTCCTTGGCACAGTCCTGTAGGTGGTGAGCTCCCTCGCCGCATCTTTAGGAAAGCAGAGCGCTGGGAGATGACATCATCTCCCAGCGCTCTGCATTCCTGAATAGGAGACGCGCGGGAGCTCAATCAGCTACAGGACTGTGCCAAGGAGGCACAGACATGTCCTGGCGCCGGGGAGGTAGGAAACGGAGCTAATGGAGCAGAGGTCAATATGGAGCTGATGGGGTTGGGGCAAGTTGGAGCTGATGGGGTTGGGGCAATTTGAGGGGATATGGAGATGATGGGGCAAAGTGAGGGGCAATATGGAGCTGACGGGGTTGGGGCAATTTGAGGGGATATGGAGATGATGGGGCAAAGTGAGGGGCAATATGGAGATGATGGGGGGCAAGTTGGAGCTGATGGGGTTGGGGCAATTTGAGGGGATATGGAGATGACGGGGCAAAGTGAGGGGCAATATGGAGATGATGGGGGGCAAGTTGGAGCTGATGGGGTTAGGGCAATTTGAGGGGATATGGAGATGATGGGGCAAAGTGAGGGGCAATATGGAGATGATGGGGGGCAAGTTGGAGCTGATGGGGGGCAATATGGAGCTGATGAGCATTGTGGAGGTGTCCAGTGGAGTTGGCAAATGGGGGGGGGCGCTTCACAGTTCTGTGCCTACAGGCTCCTGAGATGTAAATCCGGCCCTGACTAGAAGGGTGCACAAAGCATCACTTTGCAACTATTTGCATACCCCACTGGCATTCAAAGGGTTATCTGCTGCTTCACAGGGTGTTGGTGACAACTCCAGCATCCAAATGATTAAAGCAGCACATTACTAATTAATTTTTTAACCCTTTGAGTGCAAGAGGTGTATGCAATACATTGTGTGCCCCTCTGGCAATCAAAGGGTTAAAGGAGCAGTAAATCCTAATTAAGAAAATATGTATGTTGAATGCTTTTTTCTACTGAGTAAAACAAGAATATTTCTGCTGCTCTAACATACATCAGTAAAAATTTAATACAGAGAGTTTGCTTTCAAGTTTTTTTTGCAGCCAGGTGGCGCTGTTACTATCACTGCTTGTGGAAATCTGGGTCTTGCAGACACAAGCTTTGCATAAATCAGGACTGTCTAAGATCAGTCCTCAGGGGCCACCGGATTTCCCTTATTAAGGAAGGGTGATTTAATCATTGGTTTATTCATTTTGATTGGCTTACCTGTGTTTAGACAAAGAAATCCTTAAAATCCTGGCCTTTTGGTAGCCCTTGAGGACTGAACTTGGAAACCCCTGACATACATGGTATACAAATAGCTGCACCTGGAAGTAAATAATCTTGAACTCTATTTATCGGAAAAGTGCCAAGTTAGCTCTAAAGAAGAATATCTTAGCATTGGAAGTACCCTTGTTTTGCTTAACTGGAAATGTCCTACAGAATATATATTTTCATAATTAGGGTTTACTACCTATTTAATGCTAAATTAGAACATACACTCCTTACATTTACACTTGTCAAAGGGGAAGTTTACCTTATGAATAAGTGGTTCTTAAAGGGATAGTAATTAGTGTTGAGCGAGCGTGCTCGGCCGATGCTCGGATCGGCTCGAGCATCGCTCTGCTCTGCACATGGCGGTACTCGTACGAGTACCGCCATGTGCTCGCCCGACATGCTCGGGTGAAGAGGATCTGTGCCGGAAGAGGCACAGATCCGAAGACGCTCCGCTGGACCACCAGGGAATGGAGGTACGGGGGCATTGCGGAGATGAAGGGGGCATTGCGGAGATGAAGGGGGACATTATGGAAGAGGGGCATAGACTCTATGCCCCTCTTCCACAATGTCCCCCTTCATCTCCGCTATGCCCGTCTTCCACAATGTGCCCCTTCATCTCCGCTATGCCCCTCTTCCACAATGTCCCCCTTCATCTCCTATGCCATAGAGGAGATGAAGGGGGACATTGTGGAAGAGGGGCATAGCGGAGATGAAGGGGGACATTGTGGAAGAGGGGCATAGAGTCTATGCCCCTCTTCCACAATGTCCCCCTTCATCTCCGCTATGCCCCTCTTCCACAATGTCCCCCTTCATCTCCGCTATGGCATAGGAGATGAAGGGGGACATTGTGGAAGAGGGGCATAGCGGAGATGAAGGGGGACATTGACCAGGCACCCTCCGCTCATCAGAGCAGGGGGTGCCTGGTTTAATGCTCGAGTGCTCCCATTCATTTGAATGGGGCTCGGGTGCTCGGCCGAGCACTCGAGCATCAGGGGGTGCTCGGTCAGAGCACCCGAGCACCCGAGCATCGGGGTGCTCGCTCATCTTTAATAGTAATAGCTGAATAAAAATGCGGCTCAGATTGATCCCATATAATGTGGGTCATGTAGCGCTTAACTTCAATAGTTTACGTTTTGTAGATCAAGAGTAATTCAGTTCTAAAGGATCCCCCTCCCCTTTCACTTAAGTCATGCTGCCTCTCTGAGCCGGTCAGATGGAGCTAAGAGAGGGACAATCTTCATTGAGCATAAGGAAAATCCTGCCCTTCTTTATCAATGGGAGCAGGGTTTTCCTTATACTCAATGGATGAAGACTGTCCCTCACTGCGGTCTGTCTGGTCCCAGGAACGGATTCTACATTTGAGGGGAGGAGGCTAAGGGTAGATAAAAGAGGAGGGAGGGGGATACTTTAGAACTGAATTACTCTTGAACTACAACACATAAACTATTGAAATAAAGCGCTACATGACCCTCGTTATATGAGGATCAATTGGAGCTGTATTTTTATTCAGCTATTACTATGCCTTTAAATTGTCTAACAAAAGGTCTTGGGTAGGTAGGCGCCATTCAAACAGCAGCAAATTGTATCTGCAGTACATATTTTTACTTGCATTTCTTCTCAGTTGCAGTGTACTTTATTTGTTTCAATTTACAATCTGATAAAGATAAATGAACCGTTGGAACCTTTCAGTAGCATGGAAGTACATTGTTTGCTGTGAAGAGTGATCTGGAGGCACACTTTAATACCATCACTCTCTAGAGGAAACTGCAAATAGAATTAAAAAATACACGGATAGGTAAAACGTACTGCTTTGCTGTATGAATAGCAGTACATGTTAAACAAATTAAGATATACTTACTTCTAGGATATAGTTCCTCTATAAAACATTTCAGGTGTACTGAATACTTTAGTAGTAAACTGCAAGCAGGCCCAATACTAGGGATAAATTAAAACATTCGCTTTTTGCCTTCCTTGGGAATTCCTGTGAAAAGTGCCATAACCCCCCTGCCCCACACATACTGAACCCCTAGCCTTGTTCCACTGTACTGTTAGCCATAGAACCCCACATACTGCCCCCTGCCCCAGCCTGGTCCACTGTATTGATAACCATAGCACTACACATATTAACCCCCAGCCTTATCTCACTGCAGTGGTAGCCATAAGACTACAAATAATGAACCCCCAACCTTGTTCCACTGTACTGGTAGCCATAGAACCCCAAATACTGACCCCCTAACCAACCTTGTCCACTGTATTGATAACCATAGCACTACACATATTAACCCCCAGCCTTATCTCACTGCAATGGTAGCCATAAGACTACAAGTAATGAAACCCCAACCTTGTTCCACTGTACTGGTAGCCATAGAACCCTAAATACTGACCTCTGCCTCAGCCTTGTCCATTGTACTGATAACCATAGCACTACACAAATGAACCCCCCAGCCATAAGACTACACAGCATTGTCCCACTGTACTGGTAGCTATAGAATCACACATACTGTCTCCCAGCCTTATGCCACTGCACTGGTAGCTAGAGAACTACACATTCTGAACCCCTGGTCTTATCCCACTGCACTGGCCGCCAAAGAACTACACATAACGACCCCTCCAGTTTTGTCGCATGGCAGCCATTTAACAACACATACTTACCCCCAGGCATCATACCACTGTACTTGTAGCCACATATTGTCCAGAATTGTCTCACTGCAAGGGTAGCCGCAGAACCACAGATAAAGACTCGCCCACTTTTGTCCCATGGCAGCCATAGAACTACACATACTGACACCCCAGCCTTGTCCCACTGCACTGGTAGCCATAGAACCACACATGATGTACTATAATGGGCCAGTTGTAAAGAAAAGCAGATAGACCACAGAGTTAGATGTCCCATATATATCAACAGAAAAAAAAATCACCCAAATGGGACATCTGGTTCCCCCAAAATGTATCCAAATCCTTAGTACATCAGCCTCAGTGATCTGTAAAAGATATGTAAAGTTCTATTGTAAAACAAAACATATATTGTTGGTCTTTTCCTGCTGAGCAAAACAAGAGCATTCCCCCCACTGGTATTTGCAATATTCAAAAGTTATTACAGTTAAAACTCTCATAAAGTGTATGAGAATTTACTGTCACATTGTATGGAGGAGTTAAAAGTATCTCTGTCCAGGGGGTCTCACAGAATTAATGTTCACTTTCTAGAAGAAATAGCAGCAGTTGACAATTTTATGTTCCTTGCACTATCACATGACTGTGACCTGTCAAAGAGGCAATAAGGCTGAAGAACTAACCAGAACTGAACATTTCTGGGATTGGGACAAACTAACTATATCACAGGGAACATATAAAAGTGTAATTGATTGAAATGGGAGTTTTAACCCCATGAATGCTAGAGAGAATGGAGACTTCTCTAGCAAACCATGGGGTTGAACGCCTAGTTTAAAAAAAATAGTAATTAGGGGAATTTTATTTGTCTAATGTGGTGCAATTGCTTTGCAAAATGTCTTAAATTCTACTTAGTACATCTGATTCAGTATTACATGCACTTGGTTTGTGATACATTATTTAACCCTTTGAGTGCCAGAGGGGTGCAGAATGCATTTGCAATGCATTCCGTACCCCTCTGGCTCTCAAAGGGTTAACCATTTGAGTGCCAGTGAGGTATCTAGTACGTGTTACAATGCGATGGATACCTCCTTGCCACGCAAAGGGTTGATTGATCTTGATTAAGTCCATGAATAGATAAGGTCTGGAACTAAATAGTAAATCCGGACACATTAAACAGTTCTAAAATCAAGCGACTGTTCACATGAACCTTATGAGTCAGGCAATTCATGCAAAATGTGTCCTAGTAAGGAGGGTGATTGTATTAACGATAATGCGTGACTCCCGGTTTCCACATTATTACATGCAGTTTTCTGCTGATACAGATTAGAGCAAATCAGATTTACTTTAAGGAACATTACTGTAGTAATACATGTCTCAGAAGAATTTGCGATGTATTACTTCCAATTTGTAGACCATATATTAGGCATTATTCAGAAAGCTTAAAATGTACTGTAATGGGAACCAAGGATGCTGGGTTGTACTTGACCGTTGTGCTGGGTCTCCTTAATAAAACTATATACAATAGGACAATGGCACAGTAAAGACAAGAAACGCCAAACACAATTTAATCTTGCCACTCCGATCTCTAGACAATGAGGATCGGAGCGACAAGGACCGAGTGACCAATCCAGAACTGGAAATCTTCTTGCTGCTCAGCTGGAGTTTGTGAATGTCAGTCTTTCCCACCTAGTTCTAGGGCATTCAAAACTGCTTCTACTTACAGCCAGCTGTAACGGTTTTTAAAGACTCTCAGACCAGTGTGTGAAATAAAACACAATTTATTTAGAGTAAGGTAAGGCAAAGGTTCGCCCTCTAGTGGCGATTGATATACACCAGCAATGATGACTGATAGATACAAATGTAAATGCACAAACGTATTACATGTACAAATACAAAGCAGTAGAATGGCATATAACCACAGAGGATTAAGTCCTTGATAACAGTCAGTCTCAGATGTGGATGTTTGGCACGCCCTGGGTGTTATTAAGCTGTGCCGGAGACAACATTCACCATAGACAGGATACAGGACTGTCTCGCCACGGTGTTCAGTAATAAGCAGAACAGGAATCCACTTAGCCCCCTCGGGCGTACCTACTGGAACTGATACTGCTAGTGCAAGTGAAAATAGCCCCACGGGCATAGCTGGAACCGGCCTGCAATGCAAGAGCTCCCAAGCCTCCTCGGTCTCAATCGGACACTGGGATATGACGTACAAGAGCCAATAGCCCCACGGGCCTAGTAAACGGATTTGCTGGAGCTGAAGCCTTTGCATGCCACTACTCGGTTTAACGGAATCGCCCAGTATTTGCAATGAGAGAGAGAGAGCCAAAAGCGCCCAACCGGCCCAACGGCTGTGAATACTCTGCTAGGATGTACAGAGTTGCCGATGGAGAGCGGCCAACTCAGCAGGAGTATCACCGTGAACGAGGCTCACACTGGAGTAGCGAGAGTAGGACCAAGGCAGCACTGCTAGGGTTAAAGAGCACGTTTACTTGAGGCTTTTCAGCGGTACAGCAAGGCTCTGCCGTATGAGTGAGGCGTACAAACACACAGCTCTGCACAGGTAGAATCACTGCACTGATCGGGGTAACACCAGGCAAGACAGCCATACAAAGACTGGAACGCAGGTCACTGGAACAAGCTGGAAGTCGATCTTCGGAGCAGGAAGTCAGCCAGGCCGAGTCGGAGCACGTAGGAGGTAGTCATACAAGCCGGGTCATACACAAGCAGGAACGTCAGCCAAACCGGGTCAGGATCCAAGGGTGGTAGTCAGACGGGCCAGATCATACACAAGCAGGAACACTGGAGAATAGTCAGGACAAGCCAAATCGGTACACAGGAATCCGGAACACAGGAACACAGCAACAGTATAACTGGCTCAGAAACACCACGAAAGGGCCTCTGACACAAGTGATAGCCAGGTATAAAAAGGTCACCAGGGGGCGGGCCAAACCAACTCAGCAAATCAGTGTCTGCCATAGATGAGAGTGACAGGAATCACAGGCACTGTGATACCAGCACGGCAAAAGTCTTGACCCCAGAGTTCCAAGAAATGGGCACAATCCTGTTACATTTACAATTCTGGGACAAACAAGCTGTATCACATACACACATAAGTAATTCCTTAGCAGAGAGGAGATTGCTTCATCCCATGCCGGAACAATATGGACAACTAAAACAGTCAATTTTACCTGCATAATAATTCTACATCAGGCATGCGAACAAATGTAATAGAAAAAGAAAGACATCCTATTTCTCTGTAGTGGTTACAAGTACTGTAAACACTAAAAACTTGTATAAAGGAACTACAGGCAGACTTAGTCATTGGAACACAGAAAAAGTTTACAAAGATAAACAGACGAGGGCGAAACATATTATAAAATATGCCAAGTTCCAAGCAGAAGAGAAAATGGCAAGTCTGTAAACAAGGACAACAAAACTTTTTTTTTAGGTATTGAAAAGAGAAAAAGTAAAATAGTCGTAATAAGATTAAAGTCAGTTAATGACAGAAATGTGAAGGGAGATAAGGAAATAGCCGAATGCATAAATAATAATTCCTGCTCAGTTTTTACAGACATCTGTGAAGGTCTACTTTGCGGAAATGGTGATAGACTTATGGAACAGACTCCCAGCGGATATGCTAGGGATTAGTACTGTTAGGAAGTTCAGAAATGCTTGAAATAGTTCTCAGTATAGAAATACTTATAAGACTGTACTTTATCGGGTTAGGAAATAGGCAGGGTGGAGGGACCAGTTAGTTTTTAACTGCTATCAAAATTTTACCTGTATATGTTTCTGTTTTATAGGGGGCAAGTAAAATAAAATCCCCAAATTCCTATTGATTAAAATGGGACATTTAATTCCTTAAAGGGATAGTAATGTTTCAAAATAAAAGCAGCTCCAGTTAATCTTCATAGTATTTGGGCCATGGAGAGTGTTATTTCAATACTGTCAGAGTACAGGAGTAATTGAATAATAAAGTATCCCCCTCCCACCCCTTTTACTGATGTAACACTGCTCATCTCAGAGCAGCAAGACTGTCCGGATGGATCACAGAGAGGGACAATATTCAGTGAGCATAAGGGAAAAACCTTTAAAACCTGTAAAGGGGGACAAGGTCTTCCTTATGTTCACAGTAAGAAGATTAAACCTTGCTGTGAGCTGTCTGGTCTCAGGACCAGATTCCACATCTGAGGGGAGGTGACTTACACTAGGTAAAAGTGGAGGGAGCGGGATACTTTATCATTCAATTACTCTTGAACTACAACTCTGACAGTATTGAAATAACACTCTCCATGGCCCAAATACTATGAAGATTAGTTGGAGTGGCTTCTATTTTGAAACATTACTATCCCTTTAAATGCTAGAGAGATCTCAATGCATTGCCATTTTAATTGTCAATTTAGAAATTTAAAATCAATTAAAAATTATTGGCTGAAGATATAAATTTATATAAAGAAATACTAGTAAAGTTTAGACAATTTATTGCACTAATAAGTGTAAGCTTCCTTCTAATTACATAACAGCTTCATAATGCATTGCGCACCCCTCGGGTCCTTAAAGAGTTAAACAAAGAAATCACTCCAATATCTGTGACCGAAACATCTTAGAATACAACATAAGAAAAAACATACTGGGGAAAAAAGAAAGAAAAGGTCACTTGTTAAAACCATGCTCTAGGGCTTGATACAAATAGCAGTTTTCTCGGAATAAATACCAAACCCATATGCACAAGGGGTTATCTGTATCACAATGTGCCAACAGATTCTACCGAGAAGTGACTCACACAAGTAAAGAAGCAGCAAAGGGAATGTAGCTGCACTCAGGGGTAAGCACTAGAGTGGGTAATTGCTGTAGTGCAAACTGGCAGACAATCTCCATCAGGATAGTAATGTTTCAAAATAAAGCAGCCCCAATTAATCGTCATAGTTCTTAAGCCATGTAGAGTGTTATTTCAATACTGTCAGAGTTATAGTTCAAGGGTAATTGAATGATAAAGTATCCCCCTCCTGCCCCTTTTACCTAGTGTAAGCCACCTCCCATCAGATGTGGAATCTGGTCTTAAGACCAGACAACTCTCAGCAAGGGACAATCTTCTTACTGTGAGTATAAGGAAAACCCTGCCCCCCCCCCCCTTGACAGGTTTTTCAAGTTTTTCCTTATGCTCACTGAAGATTGTCCCTCTCTGTGATCCATCCAGACAGTCTTGTTGTTCAGAGCTGAGCAGTGTTACATCAGTAAAAGGGACGGGAGGGGGATACTTTTTCAATTACTCTTGTACTACAACTCTGACAGTATTGAAATAACACTCTCCATGACCCAATTACTATGAAGATTAATTACTGGAGCTGCTTTTATTTTGAAACATTTTTATCCCTTTAAGGGGTAAATTTGATTTCAGTCTGAACATCCTGTCACTATTACGATTTTAGTACGGACATATACAGATCACTTTTTTATACATGATGAATATTAAATATTGGTTATTTAAAACTCATCTATCTTCATTGAAAATGTCATTTGTGGGATGGGAGGTTAGCTGTAAGTTAACACATTTATTGTAGGGTCTTCTCTATTATAACACTTGTAGTAAAGAGATTATACGGTTTAGAAATTGGATTTTCTATCTTAGCAAACAGGAAATGGCTTGAACCCAACAAGAAAAAAAAAAACAATCCTTTGATAACTGTTTCTTGACAATGAACTCAAACATCTTCGGTTCTGCCAGTTTGTAACTTTCACTAAATGATTCATGTTTACTCCGGTTTATATAAAGCTTATGTAAATATTAATTACCCCGGGGAGAGTTCAGTAAACAGAAGGAGGCGGATGTACTAATAAGAACTGGTTGAAATCTAGGGAAGACCAACTACATCATACCAGAGAAATCAATAAATTATCACTTATCTAACCCTTTGTGTGCCAGAGAGGTAGCCAATGCATTAGTACCTGTCTGGCACTCAAAGGGTTAACCAGCTGAATGCTTTTCAGTGCTCTGGGGATCTTTCTAGCAGTCAAGGTGGTTAAGAGCCATATTTAACCCTTTGAGTGCAAGAGGGGTACTGCAATGCGTTGCTTACCCCTCTGGCACTCAAAGGGTTAAATCAATTTGACTTTTTTTTTATTTGTCCCCAGTGGTGCAGTTGGTTGGCTCCAGAATTATGCAAAATATAAATAAATATATAAATTATCTAGCACATCTACACACAGAAGTGAAAAGATATAATGAAACATATAAAGGAAGTTATGCATTAACCCCTTAAGGACCGGCGCTCGTGCGGCTGGCACTTGATGACCATGGGGGTTTTTTTTGTTTTTTTTTTAAGTACTTCCGGTTCAGGGCTCCCAGAGTGGCGTGCAGCCGCGCCGGGAGCCCTGAACTCCATGACGTGCCAGGACCATCATTGGTCCTTAAGTGCCAGACCTCTGTGACGGTCCAGGCAAGTCAGTGGTTGCGAAAGGGTTAAGGCATGATAAACGTGAGATGGCTTCTCCAGTGATAGCACTTCTCCAGTTCCTATGTTATTCTATGGAGCCTATGCACTAACATTTCTGAAGTGGGAAAGACCTTAGTGCATTGGTTCCATAGAATAACATAGGACTTGGAGAAGTGATGTCTCTGAGAGAAGTCATCTCCTTTTAATTACCTCTTTATCACTCCTTAGTGCATCTCCCCAAAGGCTGCCTTTTTGAGTGTCAGAGGTGTGTCCAAAACATTGCAAAGCAAATTCATTGGACTCCACTCCGGCATTCAAAGGGTTACAGCAGCGGGATTCATTGGTGAGTTGAAATGCAACAGGATGTGAAATCATGCAGTGCCACTGTATTTCTTAGCCAGCCAAATGCCACACAACTTTGTCAGTGTCCACAATAGTTAATCTGAACCATGGGTGTCTGCAAGGGTGAGGGGCACTTGCCCCTCTTCTACACTTGCATCCCCCCTGGATAAACATAGGGGCTTGGCAGACTGGCCTGTCTGAGGACACCCATGCCCTTAAAGGGATAGTAATAATTCATAATAAAAGAAGCACTAATTAATCATCGTAGTATTTGGACGTTGGAGAGTGTTATTTCAATTCTGTCAGATTTGTAGTTCAAGAGAAATTCAATCACAAAGTATCCCTCTCCTGCCGTTTTTGCTGATGTAACACTGTTCAGCCAGATCAGAAGGGAGGTGCCCAGGTAGATTGCAGAGAAGGACAATCTTCAATTAAGATAAGTGAAAAACCTGGAAAACTTGTCAAGGGAGGCAGGGCCTTTATTGTTCTCATAGGAAGAAGATTTTCCCCTTCTGTTATCTGTCTGGTCTATGGACTGCATTCCACATCTGAGAAGAGATGGCTTACACTAGGTAAAAGGGGCGGGAGGGGAAACTTTGCTTGTGAATATCTCTCAAACCATAAGGGTTTGAGAGATAAGACTTATATCGTTCTTCATGTTTTTTTAATGCCTACAAAATAAAATAAAGATAAAACGAAGTATTACTATACTTTTAACATCAATAATTCAAATTACTACTTTTTAAATATAAGCTATTGCGAACACTGCTCCCCCCATAGCTCTCAACTCTTACTTCAAAATATATTCCCACACACTGCCTCCATTCTTCCTGTGACCTGCACCTCCCCTCTCATCTCATTAACTCCCTCCTGTTTACCGGACTTGTCTCGCATTGCACTTAATCTGTGGCTCTCCATTCCTCTCTCCATTAGACTCTCCCCATATCCAAATGTTATAATGCTCCCTATAAACACATCTGTTCCAGGAGACTTTACCAATTTGTCACCTATTGGTCCATATTTATAAAAGCAAACTGGAGCGATTATGGGGTAAACCAACTGCACCATAGGGTGAAACTTAAAATTTCCTAAATTCCCATGCACTTGAATGAAGCTTTTTAACCCCTTGAATGCTAGTGAGATCTCTCTAGCATTATACCTCTGTAAGTCTATTCCCAACTGTACAGCGCTGCGGAATTAGTTGGCGCTATATAAATAAAGAATTATATTAATATGGGTTAAAAGCCCAATTTAATTAAACAGGAATTTTTGTTTGTCCCCTATGGTGCAATTGGTTTACTCCAGAATAACTCCAGTTTGCTTTTATAAACATGAGCCTATATAATCATGCATGGTAACTTTTTCTTCTGGAGTCCCTGGAGGGGCACATGTGGTGCCTCTGGGGGATATAAATGACGTGATTTGCGCCACAAAGGGGTGAGTCTTAATTGTGGGTGGGAGAGGCTTAACAGAATATGTAAAAAGTCGGTGCGAAGTGGACAGGGTGGGAAAGGAGGAGAAGTAGGCAGGAAATGGGAAGAACAGGATGAGAAGGAGGAGAAGTGAGAGGGAAGTAGGAGGAACAAGTTGGGAAGGAGGAGAAGTGGGTGGGAAGTAGGAGGAACAGGGTGGGAAAGAGCAGAAGTAGGAGGAGTTTCACAGGAAACTTCCCACCACTGGAGAATCAGCCTCTGTCCCAGGAGATCCGGGACTTCACTGCAAAGAACAGAGTCTCATATTATACAAGCTAATTTCCAATGCATTTCGTATCCGTTGTTACCGTCAGGTAATCAACTATAACAGAAATATCAACATGATGATATTTCTGTTATATTTGATACCCTTAAGAAGTATCCAACAGCAGATACGAAACACGTTGGAAAATAGCTTGTAGTTTATAAAGGTATTATTCATCTACTTGCTGTTAACATTGCTATCTTCATTAACTAAAAAGTTAATCCCGAAGTGAGAGCACCCTGTGGTTTTTACAAGGCTCTTTATTTATTAAGATCTGGTGAGTATCAAACTTTATGGGGCCATTTTTTTACTCCTAATACAGATCTACTCTTAGAAAGGCCTGTGCCTTGTTTCTTTTTCTTGCCTACGTTTCTCTGCAGATCCACATCTGAGGATTACACACTCCCACTAGTGTTGATTAACCCCTTAAGGACCGCATGCCGTGCTATGACCGTCACGTGGTTTTCCCTTAAGGGCCAATAACGGTCATAGCATGTCACGTACATTTTACTTACAGCGCTCCTCCGGGAGTGATGTATGTAAAAGCGAGGACTGAAATTGACCGCTCCAAGACTGGAGCATTCTCTCTCAATCCCCAATGCGGCGTGCCGGTACACGTCACAGGTCAAGTGTACAGGCGCATCGAAAAGACCAAAGTGGGCCTTAAGGGAAGGTTCCTTCCCAGGATCCTGGTCATTAAGAGGTTAAAAAAGCAGCAACCAAAGAGTTAAAAATCGAAGTAACATATGAAGATTGATTAGCAACCCCCAGGATTACTTTGGACTACAAAAACCACCAAGATACTCTCACTTATAAGTAATATTGTTCCAGCAAGGTTGACTGTTGCAAGATTTACCTAACTAAGGATGCGGTAATGAACTGGTGTTTTCAATTTAAAAATTGAGGCTTCTTCTGAATATATTTTTACCCAAGGACACTGTAGTGTCTATAATATATCTATCAGTGTCAATCTCTGATATCTTATTGTTTCCGTAAGAAAAGGTCCTAACTTTTGTATGTTTTGAGGAATATTGCAATTTTTAGTATCTACATTTTTTATTATATAAGAGGAGAATGTATAAATAAGCACTTTGGAATTTTTTGTTTTTGACCTTCCACTTTCACAAAAGAATGAAGCATTTAATCAATCCCCCAAACAACCAAATCCTACCCTTACTTTATTGCTGCCTACAACCTCCTTGATGTGCCAGTTAGTTTACAAGAGGACCAGCAGTATTCCTATACCTGCCATACAACAAAACATTTATTTTTATTGTATCACCTCACCTCCCTCTAGACTGTAAGTTCTTATGAGCACGGTGCCGTGATTCTGTCTGGCGACATTGTTACTTCCGGGTTTACTCTAGCTGCATTCTTATTGGTCCTGCGCTATGACTCCTCCCTGGGCGTTGTCTTTAAATACACCCTCCTGTCACTATACAGGTGCCCTTTCGTGGCATCTAGCGACTAGTTGTTCTTGTTTCCTGTTTCTGTGTATGACCCGACTCGCCTGACTACACTTAGTGCCTGATGCTCCTGTGATCTGATCCCGTTGCTGACCTTGGACTGGCTGACTAACTCCTTGTGTACCGAACTGGCTTGAGTGAGTATCTGATTCCGTTCCTGACTTGGACTGGCTGACTAACTCCTTGTGTACCGAACTGGCTTGGCTGAGTATCTGATTCTGTTGCTCACTAGGACCGGCTGACTAACTCCTTGTGAACCGAACTGGCTTGGCTGAGTATCTGATTCCGTTGCTGACTAGGACTGGCTGACTAACTCCTTGTATACCGAACTGGTGTGGCTGAGTGTCTGATTCCGTTACTGACCAAGGACTGACTGACTATTCGTTATCACTGATCTGGCTGGGATAGTGTCTGGTGGTTCTCCTGACTGGCTGTAGTCCGTGTGTGCCGACCTGGTTGTGCGTCTAGCTCAGTTTTTCACGGGACTAGTCTATTACCTCCGTGTACCGACAGGGAGACACCGGTTGCGGACCGGTTACGTTACGTCCTATCTCTCCCACTCGCTTACTGCTCCTATAGTCTCCTGGAGCCTGTGTCAGTCCCTGCACTCACCAGTGTCTGTGTTGCCTCCGGTAACCCTTTATATCTGGGTCCAGCCTGTACCACACGTTGCCCACATTGCCTCAGTTCACCCTATTGGCTTAGGGTTGCTTTATTGTCAGTATCTGGTGTCTGTTGCCTCCGTTAACCTTAACGTGCTAGGGCTCTGTCACTGCCAGAATCCTGTCTGTGTTGCCTCCGTTTACCCTAGCGTTCTAGGGTTCAGTCACTACCTAAGTTACAGCTGCGATGCCTCCATTAACCCTAGCGTGCTAGGGTCCAGTTGCTGCCAGAGTCCATTCAGCGTTGCCTCCGTTCTAGGGCCTAGCTGTTGCCAGAATACTGTATCTGTTGCCTCGATTAAACCTAGCATTCTAGGGTTCAGTTACTGCCAGAGTCCTGTCCTTGTTGCCTCCATTTACCCTATTCTCCTAGGGTCAGTCCTCTGCCAGTGCCTTGCCAGTGTTGCCTCCGTTAACCCTAGAAGTCTAGGGCTTAGTGCCCACTTGTACACTATTTGTACTGCCTCCGTTCTCCCTAGTCCAGTAGGGAAGTGTCCTTCAGTTACCCATCGCCTGTGTCACCTATTGCGGTATGGGGCTGTCAAGGATATTCTTGTTCCTGAATTTTTCTGTGAATCTGCTTACAAGTCCAAAATCATCACACTTATTTTGCTTACTATTACTGTGTGTATATTTTCACTCTGACCTTCGCCAGATCAGGAAAGTACCTGGTACGGACCTTATCTGGACCTGAGTGGGGCTAGTGTGCATTATTTTTCAATAAAGCTTTTAACCTTACCTAAATGTCTGAGTGTTCTTTAACAAACAGTAACAAACCGTGACACAGGGGTTCCAATTTTCATATATGTAGTTGTACATTGTTTATGTTTGATGCCTTGCCTTTAACATGAAAATCTCTTCTTCACGAGTACACTTCAGCAGGAAAATCCCTACACATGTATGTATTTTTCATTAGAAATATTCAGTACCAATTTAAAGTGGAACTTTCATTCAAATTAAAATGCCCCCAAATCATCATTCACATAGCAAGACGCATGTCAATACTTGTATTATCCTGAATAAGTCCGGTATTATTGAGAAATCCAACTTGTTTGCAGACTCCCCGGCAGGCATCAGTGCAGACATCTTGCCGAAGACGCATCTGTGAGTCTGCATTGTCCATCCAGGTCTCCTGTAGGACTGGTAGGGGGGAGCTGCATTGTACCACATGGTACAGGAAGGGACTGACAGTGCAGGCGCACAGATGCCGGAATTATTCAGGATAATACAAGCATTGATATGCGTATTGCTATGTGAATAATGAGTTGGGGGGGCACTTTAATTTGAATTAAAGTTCTGCTTTAAAATGATAGTATCTAAGCTTATATTATTACTGACCTGAAATAATGTGATCACCTCTGATTAAGAGGAGAGGAGAGAATGGGCTTTCTCTAAGCTATTTGGCAGCATGTGTAACACCCTAGGATTTAGCCATAATTATGGAATGAGAAACGATCCATCACTAAATAGTGAAAAACTTACCATCAAAAAGCCCATCTGGAATAAGAGATCAAACAAGATATAAAATATATTTTCTTTAATGGTCTCTTGGTGTAATTCATAGCCATCCATTTAAAAGAAAATAAGACAAAAAAACACAACATCATAGAGTAATGTGTAATTTATGCTAAAATCAAATAGTCACAGTGTCAAGTTTAATATGTCAGTGTATTACTTGTGGTATTTGATTTTATTAAAATATACATATCCTAAATAATAATTCGCTAAGGTATGTTTGTCAGAAGCCATCACGTGCAGTAGAGACGGCTGTGCGCGCTGCAGTCATGCTCAGTAGAGGCTGCCCGCAGCGCGGCTGATACAGAGCCGGGCGCTCCGAATTCAGACCAGAGTCCTCTCTGCGGTCCCAGGAAGGTGTTCAGAGAGCACTACGATCTGAATTTGGAGTGCAGCGCTCCATATCAGCCGCGGCGTGGGCAGTCTTATCTGCACATGACTACAGCGCCGCCAGTGTTGGCCTGTGTACACGGGCTTTAAAACTACTTACAATATAATGTGTTCTTTATCTTATTTTCTTTTGTATTGTGTACAGCTCTTGAGACTCCATCTTCAAAAGGATATAGATATCCTGGAGAGAGCTCAGAGAAGGGCTACTAAAATGGTGACTGGTTTATCAGGATATCAGGATAGACTAAAGGATCTGAACATGTATCGCTTGGAGGAGAGAAGAGAGAGAGGGGATATGATAGAAACATTCAAATACATAAAGGGATTCAACAAGCGCAGGAGGGAACTACATTTCAATGGAATAGAAATGTTAGGACAAGGGGCCATAGTATAAAACTAGAGGATTATAGGCTTAGATGTAACGTAAGAAAGTTTTATTTCACGGAGAGGGTGGTAGATAAGTGAAATAACCTACCAGCAGAAGTGGTACAGGTTAATACAGTGACAGAATGTAAGCATGCATGGGATAGCCATAAGGCTGTCCTGAACATAAGACAAGACATAAGACAAGACCAAGGAACAAATAAGGTTTTAGGTTTTTACAGTAGGAAAAATGGGCAGACTAGATGGGTTGAATGGTTATCTTCTGTCAGATACTGTTTCTATATTTCTATAGAAAAGTTCAACACTCTACTTGCTTTACATCTTTCTTGTCAGCAGTCCTCCAATGCCTGTGTTATAGCATTTGCAAAAGAACTGTAGAAAGTTTCACCAGCTTCTTCTGTGCATTGTTTAGTAAATGACATTGAACAACGGGGGGTGATGGGAGATGTTGTCGACAACAGCTGGGGTGCCCAAGGTTGCCTTACCCTTTTCTAAGAAGTACAGAAGTACACTCTGACTAATTTTAGTGAGTGTATGCATTCTCAAAGGAACAGTGTCCAAACATCAAATCTGGAGATGGGTCTTTTGTTCTTCTTAGAAAAAAGACATTGCCATAGAGTGAGCCCTGCTGGAGTCATTATGTGTATAGTTACATCATCAGGAATTTCTTTTTCATCCCACTACTTCAGGTCAGGTCATGTTGACTTTTCTTTTTCTTTTCTTGCTCATCCACATTTGAACCAGTGGGGAGCAGTGAGAGACTAAGTGCTGATTGAACATTACATGTCTATAGCTGATAAAGATGTTTTCACTGTATTCAAGAAACATCTGTTATTTCGCTGAGTGATTTCCCCCCCCCCATTTTAGAAATTTAAAACACATATTTGAAAACTTGTACTTTAAGGACTTTCTGTTTGCAACCTCATCAACTATGTAACTTGACCTCTAGAACAACTATCTTTCTTTAAGTACCAAGAACCGAATATCTTGGGCCAGAACAAATATTCTGGAGTACAGTCAGACTTAGGTCTACATTCCATTGCAGCAAAGTTTTACTACTGAGCATCTTTTTGCAAGTTTAGATGAAAAATGGATTATAAAATTCAGTTACAGCAGTGTCTGCCGCTGAACTTCCTGCAAAATGGTGGCTCTTCCCTCCAAAGTAACTATAGTGAATCTCAGCTGATGTCTTGTGTGAGTCTTCAACATTATCTTTAAACAATCTTTAAGCAATAAGCAAACAGTTGAAAACTTTCTGAATTGTTTGAAATACAAAATCAGACTCAAGCATCATATCTGGAGGAACAACTGTGTGGATTTTATACAAGGTGCTTCTCAATGTCATTTTTTCGACTGTATACTAGACTTCATATCGTTATGACAGTGCTCAGGAGTTGTTTAGTGTTATAGCTAGGAGAGTTAGATATGTGACTTGTTATGATTTTCATTTATACATACATTCACTTACACATCCATAGATACACTAATACATCATATATAGCATTGTGTATATATATATATATATATATATATATATATATATATATATATATATACATATATATATATATATATATATATATATATATGCATGCATAAAGACATATATACAACCCCTACCCCAACATCAACCTTTCCTCTAGACTTTTCCCCTTTTACCTCCACATAACCCCATTTATTTCTTGCTGATTTGATTTCTGCTTTTTTATTCATTTGAGGTATATTCTGTTTATGATTTATCTTATATTTTAATTATTATATTTGTGTTTATATTTTCTTGGGAATTTGTTGTTGAGTCGTGCAAAGGAGTTAATGTGTGAATGTTTACAAAGCAGGTAACATAACACTTACTTAAAGGGATACGTGTTATCTTTATTTTATTTTGTAGGCATTAAAAAAACACGAAGAACAATATAAGTCTTATCTCTCAAACCTTTATGGTTTGAGAGATATTCACAAGCAAAGTTTCCCCTCCCGCCCCTTTTACCTAGTGTAAGCCATCTCTTCTCAGATGTGAATCTAGTTGTAAGACCAGACAGATAACAGCAGGGGACAATCTTCTTCCTATGAGAACAATGAAATCCCTGCCCCCCTTGACAAGTTTTTCAGGCTTTTCCCTTATCTTACTTGAAGATTGTCCCTCTCTGCAATCTACCTGAGCACCTCCCTTCTGCTCTGGCTGAGCAGTGTTACATCAGTAAAAGGGGCGGGAGGGGGAAACTTTGTCATTGAATTACTCTTGAACTACAACTCTGACAGAATTGAAATAACACTCTCCAAAGTCCAAATACTATGGTGATTAATTACAGCTGCTTTTATTATGAAACATTACTATCCCTTTAAAAACGATATCTGCAATCAGATCTTAGAGAAGTGTTCACTCATAGACCATAATTGTAATTTAAGTCTTATCTTAAAAAGCAGACAATATGATAACAATTTGATATATTATTAATAGAATATAAGAAGACTGGTGTGGTCCTATCTCACCTATTAAGTTCCATAAGTCATAGTGGAACACTTCTCAGCTGTTAGTCTTATTTTGCAAAATGATTGATTGGATTGCTTGGATCATGCAAAGACAAATAAAGGAGGTGGTAGAGAGCGCAACAGAATAGATCTAAGTGTAGTATTTATGAAAGTATCAAAAATTCATAGATAAAATTTGGTTTAAAACAGCTCATATAAGGCACAATAAAAAAAATATTCAATTAAGAGGAGATTAAAACCTTTAAGCCATTGAGGTTTTTTTCATCACAAATGCCCACATCTCTGATAGGGTATTATTTTTCCATTTATTATTTCCACGTTTTTATTATCTTTTATTTTATTTTATATCCCTATTCCCTATAGTTTTCCTTTTTTTTGCCCTATTTTTATATTTTTTTTATTGTGCCTTATATGATTAGTTTTAAATCAAATTTTATCTGTGTATTTTTGATAGTTTAATAAATACTACACTTAGATCTATTCTCCGTCGCTGTCTACCCCCTCCTTTAATGTGTCAATGTAAGTGAGAATGAGTATGTGTTTGTGTGGCAGTGGAATAATATCTTCTGGTGTTGGAGGGAGTTAGAGGAGGAAGACAATGGGATAGCTTCAAGCTAGCTAAAAGCATCAGCAGCTGAACGACTGGATGCTGGTGTCCCTGGTACCTAAGTAGCCACAGCCACAGGAGAACTAAAAGCCAGAATTAGACACCTCAGCAACAACATCAGCAGAAGAACTGGAAGTTTGGGTCATTGGTACCTGGGTATCAACAGCAGCAGGGAACCTGGAAGAACCATATACATGCACCTGAACAGTAACCATAACTGGAGAGCTAGATAATGGGGTAACCTGAGCCTGAGTGGCAACATCAGCAGCAGAGGACTCTGAGCTGGAATCAATGACACCTGGGTGGCCTCTTTGAAGTACTAGGGGTTCAGGTGGGATGGGCAGAGTATAACCCTTGTAGCTCTTCACTTGATCTTGGCAAAACCCTGGTGCATGGCAGCACATTGGCTCAGTGGTTAGCACTGTTGCCTTGCAGCGCTGGGGTCCTGGGTTCAAATCCCACCAAGGACAACATCTCCAATGAGTTTGTATGTTCTCACTGTGTTTGCGTGGGTTTCCTCCGGGTACTCCGGTTTCCTCCCACACTCCAAAAACATACTGATAGGTGAATTTAGATTGTGAGCCCCAATGGGGACAGGAACCAATATGAGTGTAAAGCGCTGCGGAATCTGTGTGCGCTATATAAATAAAGGATTATTATTATCATCACGTAATGTACCTGATGTCAGGTCTCATTCAAGACATGGAGCCCATATGAAGTGAGGAGCACCCTTCCTACAAAACACTCAATAGTTAAGGTTTGATGCTAAAGTCAGAGCCCACCACAATGAGTGTCTGCACAGAGGGAGGGCAGGAGAGTACAAGCAGAAGTCCAAGAGCAAAGCTAGGTTCCCAAACAGGGGAAAAATATGTAACAAGATCATGGATGGTCAGGAATTAGGCAAGATGGTTGGGCACTGGGTTCTCTGAGAGGTTAGTTTAAAGGGATAGTAATGTTTCATTATAAAAGCAGCTCTAATTAATCATTATAGTATTTGGACTTTGAATAGTGTTATTTCAATTCTGTGAGAGTTGTAGTTCAAGAGTAATTCAATGACAAAGTGTCCCCCTCCCGCCCCTTTTACTGATGTAACACTGCTCAGCCAGATCAGAAGGGAGGTGCCCAGGTAGACTGCAGAGAGGGACAATCTTCAATTAAGATAAGGGAAAAACCTGAAAAACTTGTCAAGGGGGGCAGGGACTTCATTGTTCTCATAGGAAGAAAATTGTCCCCTGATGTTATTTGTCTGGTCTATGGACTGCATTCCACATCTGAGAAGAGATGGCTTACACTAGGTAAAAGGGGCGGGAGAGGAAACTTTGATTGTGAATATCTCTTAAACCATAAAGGTTTGAGAGAAAAGACTTATATCATTCTTCATGTTTTTTTAATGCCTACAAAAAAAATAAAGTTAAAACAAAGTATTACTATCCCTTTAAATATCCTTCCAACAACTTGCAGCTACAGTGGTAGGTAACAGAAGGCCAGGTGCATACACAGAAGTAGGAATTAGGCTTCCACAGAAAGCCTGATGAATCAATTACTTCTAGAGGCTTGTCAGTGCTGCAAAATGTATATTTTGCAAACAGAAATGTAAGAATGTATTGTATATCATTAAAGGGGTTAACAGGTCCATTTACAACAATAATGAATTGTATCTGCCCCTGGCTTATGAATAGAATAGACATGTCCATTTATTTTATAACATATTTTAAATTAACCCAAAATTAAATGTTTCATGAGAATTGGATTAAAACGGTACACTAATTGAAAGGCACACAAATTCACAGAATAACAAACAATAATTTCTGTGTTTTCATTGAAAACGATTGGTTCATTTGTTCCCGCCCTTTCAGTAGGGAAAATGGAAAGGGAACTGTGTGTAGGAGGGTAGCGAGCAGAAGTGTTTGATACAGAGCATTTCCAATCAAATCCTGGCATAACATGTGGGGACAGTCTCTTTGTTTGTGGCTGTGATTGGTTGTTGAAACAGCCAGTGAATCTCTAGTTTATCTGTGATGCATTTTATACTCTGGCCAGTCTTGATTTCCAAGGGGGTGGCCCTTCAAACCAATATAATCTTGATGCAGTTCATTTTCCTCACCTTAGTGCATCTCCCCCAAGAGTCAGGGAGTAGTGTTAGAAAAGAGCATCATTACCAAGTAAAAATTGCTAGCCATCCAATCCATACCTGTGTCCGCTGTCCAATGAGCAACTACACTTTTTATTCCTCACTGTGTCCATTTTAAATTAAGGAAAATTAGATTTACTGTTCAAACTTAAATGCACAACTGCATACACATATACACTGTGCATGTAAAGTGTTTCAGACATGGCACTGCTGTCTCTGGAAACTACTACAACTGTTATTCCCGAGTGGGTTCATTAAAAATATATGGAAACTTAGATTTACTTTTCAAACTCAAGTGCCTGACTGTACACAAATAGGCACTGCGCAAGAACAGTGTTCCAGACAAGCAACCCCAACAAAAATGGCTAGTTAGGAATACTGGGAGCACCAGACAGCTGAAGAGCCCCCTGTAGGTTCTCCAGCTGTTGCGGATCATAACTCCCAGCCTCTCTTATCAGCCATTCTGAAGATGCTAAGAGCCGCGGAACACAACAGCTGGAGAGTCCATATGTATAAAGAGCCAAAGTCAGGCTGTATTCAACCATGAGCTCTCCAGAGGTCAGGTGCTGCAACTCCAAGCCAGCCAATGCAGTGAAGCCCAAGGCTGATTCCCTTCCGATGTACAATACAGGGTGTAGTCAGCTGCAGGCTCTCAGGCTGTCATGACTATGACTCCAAGCATCCCATGCTAGGCATTGGCTCAAGACGGCTCATGGGCTGGGAATTGGAGTGTGTAAATAAAGTGAATCGTGGCATGCATACATACACACACACATACATATACACACACACACATACATACACACACACATACATACACACACACAAACATATACACACACAAACATATACACACACATATACACACACAAATACATATATACAAACATACACATACAGACACACACAAACACATACATATACACATGCACACATATACATATACTCACACATATACACACATACACACACAAACACACACATACACACACATATATACACACACAAACACACACATACACACACATACACACACATATACACACATACACACACAAACACACACACACATATACACAAACACACACATACATATACACATACACACACATACATATACACATACACACACATACACACACATACATATACACACACACATACATATACACACAAACACACACATACACACACATATACACACACATACACACATATATACAGACATACACACATACACACACAAACACACACATACATATACACACACACATACATATACACACATACACACACATACATATACATATACACACATATATACACACACACACATACATATACACACATACACACACAAACACACACATACATATACACACACTTACATATACACACACGCACACATCTACACACACATACATATACACACATATACACACATACAAACACACATACACAAACATACATATACACACACACACACACATATACACACACATACGTATACACACACACACACACACAAATATACAAACACTTTTCATTCTTTTAAGGGATTACAAGTCACATTTATTTTCTATTTTGCATCGGAGTTTTCTAATTGATCCACTTTTTTGGATCATATAGAAAATGTTCATTTGAAATAGTTACTGTGAAAGGGTTAATTTCATTTATTTGTGAGAATGGTGTACTATTCAATTATTCTTTAGTTTTTTTTAGGGCATTAAACGTGAAAATGTGTAAAAAGTTGTTGTATATTTTTGGTGTATTAATTCAAACCTTGATTTTATTGTGTCATTTAACCCCTTGAATGCTGGTGAGGTCTGCAAGACATTGCCGAGTGATGAGAAGTCATTTAGCTCTGATGGTGTGAAAAGGCCAGTTGAAATGAGTGAGAAGCTGGTGCATGAATGGAGCTTTCATTGCTTCCCATAGAGATGTATTGGCCTTCTGTACTCAGATTGCTTTAAAAAGCCTGCTTCAACATCAACGGGCTGCTGGTGCTGAATTAAACAAAGGCAATTTGGGTGCAGAATCCAGATCCAGTTGTAATGTGATAAAGGCCACATGGCATCTTTCTCAAAGTCCCAGGCACTTGCTTTTAGCTCTATGGATTTGCACACGCCTCTGGCATTCAAAGCGTTAATAGAACTCTAACACCTCCTAAGGGTAACCCCCCACTTAATTTGCTTTTTTTGTATACATAGATTTCACTGCATAGAAACCCCATAAAATATCTGCCTTTTCGCTAACCCAAAAATTTATCCTGCAATAACTTTGCCAGTTTCCTCCTATGCCTGAAAAATCTCGCTGTATACAGATTCAGTATGTGTGTGGTGCTATGGCTACCAGTACAAGGCTGGGACTCTGAGATCAGTATGTGTGTGATGCTATGGCTACCAGTACAAGGCTGGGACTCTGAGATCAGTATGTGTGTGGTGCTGTGGCTACCAGTACAAGGCTGGGACTCTGAGATCAGTATGTGTGTGGTGCTGTGGCTACCAGTACAAGGCTGGGACTCTGAGATCAGTATGTGTGTGGTGCTGTGGCTACCAGTACAAGGCTGGGACTCTGAGATCAGTATGTGTGTGGTGCTGTGGCTATCAGTACAAGGCTGGGACTCTGAGATCAGTATGTGTGTGGTGCTGTGGCTACCAGTACAAGGCTGGGACTCTGAGATCAGTATGTGTGTGATGCTGTGGCTACCAGTAAAAGGCTGGGACTCTGAGATCAGTATGTGTGTGGTGCTATGGCTACCAGTACAAGGCTGGGACTCTGAGATCAGTATGTGTGTGATGCTATGGCTACCAGTACAAGGCTGGGACTCTGAGATCAGTATGTGTGTGGTGCTATGGCTACCAGTACAAGGCTGGGACTCTGAGATCAGTATGTGTGTGGTGCTATGGCTACCAGTACAAAGCTGGGACTCTGAGATCAGTATGTGTGTGGTGCTGTGGCTACCAGTACAAAGCTGGGACTCTGAGATCAGTATGTGTGTGGTGCTATGGCTACCAGTACAAAGCTGGGACTCTTAGATCAGTATGTGTGTGGTGCTATGACTACCAGTACAAGGCTGGAACTCTGAGATCAGTATGTTTGTGGTGCTATAATAATAATCCTTTATTTATATAGCGCACACAGATTCCGCAGCGCTTTACACTCATATTGGTTCCTGTCCCCATTGGGGCTCACAATCTAAATTCACCTATCAGTATGTTTTTTGGAGTGTGGGAGGAAACCGGAGTACCCGGAGGAAACCCACGTAAACACAGTGAGAACATACAAACTCATTGCAGATGTTGTCCTTGGTGGGATTTGAACCCAGGACCCCAGCGCTGCAAGGCAACAGTGCTAGCCACTGAGCCACTTATGGCTACCAGTACAAGGCTGGGACTCTGAGATCAGTATGTGTGTGGTGCTATGGCTACCAGTACAAGGCTGGGACTCTGAGATCAGTATGTGTGTGATGCTGTGGTTACCAGTGCAGTGGGACAAGGCTGGGACTCTGAGATCAGTATGTGTGTGATGCTGTGGTTACCAGTGCAGTGGGACAAGGCTGGGACTCTGAGATCAGTATGTGTGTGATGCTGTGGTTACCAGTGCAGTGGGACAAGGCTGGGACTCTGAGATCAGTATGTGTGTGATGCTGTGGTTACCAGTGCAGTGGGACAAGGCTGGGACTCTGAGATCAGTATGTGTGTGATGCTGTCGTTACCAGTGCAGTGGGACAAGGCTGGGACTCTGAGATCAGTATGTGTGTGATGCTGTGGTTACCAGTGCAGTGGGACAAGGCTGGGACTCTGAGATCAATATGTGTGATGCTATGGCTAAAAATGCAGTGCTGCACGCCGCTCTGCCATCCCAGAAATTATTGTGGCAAAAAAAAAAAAAGAAAAGTGCCGTGGTGCTTAACGGCCACTCTCCTCCAGTTTGAGCAGTCGTTAAAGGGTTAATAATGTTCAATGCATGCAATAAAGAAATAAAAAAGATTACTGAAGAAACAAACCACACAGAATTGATTCATAGTATCCATTAGGAATTTCTGTCCATATTAAAGGAGCAGTAAACTCTTTTTTATGAAAACACATATTTTATAGAGCATTTCCCGCTGAATAAAACAAGGTCACTCCCATCACTGTCAGATGTTTTATTCAAAAATTATAGCAGTTTAAATAACCAGGAAGTGAATTTACTGTGTTTACTTCCTGATAGTTCTAACTGACAGGAAGTGACAGGCAGCTTCTATCACATTCTATGGAGAATTGTATGTCTCTGACTTTCCTCTCTGTTAGACTCTAACAGGAAATCTAATTAGAATTTGACCACTAGAGGGCGCTGCTAATGTAAAAAAAAACATGGATTTAAACTGTAATAACTCTGGAAATATAAATCTCCCGGCAGTGGGAGTACCCTTATTTTACTCAATAGGAAAATCCCCACAATATATATTTTTTCATAAAAAAAGTTTACTGCTCCTTTAAGGTAAATGGAGAGCTTTTATTAGGAAGTGTTAATGTTCCTTTAATGAGAATATTTCGCTTCAAAAGTTAAGTAAAGTTTTGACATCTACAGATTGCCTTAATTATTTGTTAAGAAACATAATAAGGTCAAAACAATGTTATCCCAATGACATTTGAACCTTATTGGATGAAGATTTGGAAAGCTATCAAAAATGTTAACATCCTCGCTGTAAAAACTAGGGACAGTTCTTCATTGCAGTCCTGTGGGCAGAAGAAAATGGCGTGCCAAAAATCTCTCGGATGCACTGGCTCCATTAAGGACAAAAGGTTAATTGCAAACTAGACAGTGCAAGTTATTTGATCTACTTATTCATTCCATTACCATAATGTGGAGGAGCTTCCAACACAAACATTGTATTTAATTTAATTTAACTTCATTACATATTTTCACCATTAGTTGTGTCCATGTTGCTGCAATTAGTTGAAACAGTTGGTTCTTGTTTGTAGTGTCACACACATAAATGTGGATCAATTCTAGAGCAAACACATTGCATCATAGGAAAAATTGATGATTCCCATTCATTTAAATGAGGGTTTTAAACCCCTTAATGTCCGCTTGCCGTGCTATGACTGTCACATGTTTTTTTCCTTAAGGACTGGTGATGGTCATAGCACATCACATACATTTTACTTACCACACTCCACCGGGAGAGCTGTCAGAAATCCTACTTCTGCTGAGACTGACGGCCAGGCAAAAGCACAGACATCTTTGTCTGTCTCCTCTAGGAGGCGCTGCATGGTACCTTAAGGTAACAGAATGGACTGACAGCGCAGGCGTGCAGATGCCTCTAAAGGAACAAGCCTGGTCGTCAGTCTCGGCAGAAGTAGGATTATGCCAGATAATATGAATATTGGTAAACTTATCGCTATATGGCTAATTATTGAGGGGGCTTTATTTGGTGTGATAGTTCCCCATTAATGTAATTTTTCTTTTGGATGTTTCTCCATGCACAAAGTGAAAATTTAATCACAAACAATTTCCCTTCAAACCGTTAAATGTTATCAAGCCACATGTAGTAATCTTCATAGGGAGAGTTATATATATACCAAATGAGGCTGAATCAGGATTTTAGCAGCAATGAACACATACTTGAAAGGGTTAAATAGAAAATAGAGGCTGAAGTGAGATTTTAGTAGCAACAGTGGGCACATACCTGTGAATGAAAGATAAATATGGTAAGAAAAACTGCTATCACATTTCTAAAACAAGCATACTGGGTACTGGATGCATATACAACTCCGGGTCTCTGGTATATAGAAATAGAATACTTTGAAAAGGTGTACCAGCTAATGCGTCCTCTGATATCAGCTGAAAAAGGATGCCAGCTATTGCCAAACCCCAGCTAATGCCAAACGGCAGCTAATACAAACCCAAGCTAATACAAACCCCAGCTAATGGCAATCCCCAGCTATTGCCAACCCCAGCTAATGCCAAACCCTGGTTATTGCCAAACCCCAGCTAATTCCAAATCTCAACTATTGCCAAACCCCAGCCAATGCCAAACCCCAATTATAACCAGACCCCAGCTGATACAATCCCCAGCTAATGCCAAACTCCAGCTAATGCCAAACCCCAGCAAATGCCAAACTTTGTTTTTTTGCCAAACCCCAGCTATTTCCAAACCTCAACTATTACCAAACTCCAGCTAATGTCAATACCCAGTTATACCCATACACTGGCTAATACAAACCCCAGCTAATGCCAATACCCAGTTATACCCATACACTGGCTAATACAAACCCCAGCTCATGCAAACCCAGGCTAATGTCAAACCCAGGCTAATGCCATAACTCCTTCCACTGTATACACAGTCAAACTGATTACTCATTTCTGAAGGGCAAAGTGGCTTCGCCCATCTTCATGCATTCAGTTATCATCTCCAACTCAGCAGAATTTTATCTCTTTGAGAGCCACAGATCCAGCACATTGCAGCACAATACTTTGGATCCCTCTCTGGCATTCAGTGGATTAAAGGATCAGTAAAGTGTTATTTAGGGATGGGCGGAAACCTTTGCCTCGAACCAAAATTGGTGCTTTTGTTGCTTTTTTTCCCCACACATGAAAGTTTTCTCTAGTTTTCTACAGCCATATAAAAGGGTGTCAGGCTCTCACAGCTGCCATTCTGTGTTTGTGAGAGGAGAGAGCAGCATGTTTTTGAGCTAGAGGAGATAGGCAAATAAAGGGGAATTGAAGCTTAGTTTAGGGAGTCATTTAGGTAGGATATTTGTCCTCTGTATTAGGGGAGTCTGGGGGCACAGTGGGGGATAAAAGAAGGGTGGAAGGAGGTTGACCTAAAATAGCCCACAATTTGGTGTGACTGACTGGCAAGACACAGGCAGCTGGGGTCCAAATGACTTGCCCATTTTGGTTTTATTGTCTCTGTGCTGGGGAAGTCTGGGGAAAGAAGTTGTTGATTATGTTTTTTAGTTATATATATATATTATGGGCTAACTTTGATAAGATAGGATGGACAACTTAAAAAAATAAATGAATAAAAAATGTAAAAAATGAATACATAAATAATTAAACAAATAAATATATTTGTGACAGACAACTGGCTGTAGCCTGATGTGAGCTCTGTGACTGAGGCAGACTTGATAGACAGCAGATGACAATGAGTATTTTGTTGAGCCCCAAGGCAAGCTATCACACTCCATCAGTTGTGTACTGTAGAGAGTAAAAACACACACAATAGTTTAGTAATTTCCAGCAAATGCACATGTGGGAGAGGGAAAGGTGGAGCAGTGCAGGAATGTGGGAGTAAAGTGGTAGTACAAAAACTGACTGCAGCAATGGTTGCTGCAGCATATGCAATAAATGATGATGCTCCCTCTCCTCATGGGGTTGATGCAGTTTGTCAAGATCCCACCAATCACACCACACCAGTCTCCCACCACCACTACCATACACATCTGCCATATTGTAGGTTGCACTTTATTTTTTTAGCACTTGACATCATCATGGATATGTGCCAGTGTCACTTAAGCAGGAAGTAAGTTTTGTGGGCAAAGGACAATTCCACTCTGCATGCTAACAGATTTTTCAAGATATCTGTTACTGTAGGACTGACAACTTTGACTTCCAGCTACTTATTTCTCCACTGCAGCCCTCAGAATATGTAATATTGTTCTGGGAAATGTTGCACCATAGGAAACATAGGCGAAAAATATGTTGGAATAGGAAGAAAATGTGTTGGAATTAGAGAAAAATGTTTTAGAATTGGAGAAAAATGTGTTTAACAGGAGAAAATGTGTTAGAATAGAAGAAACGTGTTGGAATAGGCAAAAACATTGTTGTAATAGGCGAAAAGGAGGAAAATTTTGCATTGGAGAAACAGAGAAAACTTTTGAGTCGTGCATGAAATTTTTCTCACTTTTCGCCTTCCCCTAGTGTTATAATGGAAACAAAACATACTGTAGAACTGAGTAAAACAGGGATATTCCCACAATATACACAAACAAATCTCAGCGCTATTACACCAGTAATTAGCCCAATACAACCTGACAGGTAATAGAAAGTCCTCAAATTTTCTCTCTACAAAGCAGTGCAGCTTATTCCTTGGCAACTTCCGGCCAAGTCCTCACAAACATGTAAAAAAACACAAAAAAAGGAAAAGCACACACAATCTAAGTGTAGATTCTTTTTCTCCTTATTTATTTTCTTCTTTTAACACCTGCACCGTGCGTAATTATAGCGGTATTCACCTCCTTCACCGTGGGGATCACCAATAATCTCAATGAGGATATACCACTCACCTTTTCAACAAGCAGTCCAGCCTCAAGGTCTATCGAATCCACTGGATAACCCCCAGTGACGGTGTCTTATCTCAGCACTCGTGGTATCCTCCTCTCTCAGTATTCACCACCACCAGCCTCTCTTGTTATCCCAGTAAGCTCAATGTGAAATACCTGTCCTCTATCTAGTACCCAATCTGAAATAAATGGTCCTCTGTTTCCGACCCACAGCACATACTGCCTTTCACGCGATCCTATGTGGGCTGGTTACTCAATGATACTGAGTTCAATATAGTTGTACAAAAATGTATAAATAAAACTAAAATAAAGAATCTATACAGATATACACTATAAGATCAATATGATAAAAGAAAAACAAAATCATCCAATATGGGACTTCCCTACGCGTTTCACAACTATACATTGCTTCCTCATGGGATTTTAAAAAGTATCAATTGTGTGTATAGTATAGTATATTCCCACTGCTGGTTATTCGTTTATCCAAAAGTCATTACAGTTCAAACTTTAATGAAGTGGTGTAATTTTTAAAAGGGGAACTTCATTAAGAAACTAACGTTGTATTGGACTGTAATACAACACTAAATATGCAACTTAGGTGGTGCAAAACAACAGACAGAAGAGGTATAGCAACTCTCAGCTTCCCAACCCTGAACCACTACTCCACAAGTTCCAAAAATAATGTATAACACAAATGGTCTGATGCTTTGAGTAGTTGCGAGAACTGAGCCATAATCGGAAAACAGTGGCAAAAGAGGAACCCGAAATGTTTTTTCAATACCAATGTTTATTTTAATAGTCAATCAACACATCACATATCCAATAACAATATAAAATTAAAATTTAAAAACTCTCAAAGACAATATATACAATAAATTGAGACACAAATAACACTTCAAATATCCCACATTCCTCAGCTAGGATAAAACAATAATACTTCTGGTCAACCCTTACTAAAAATGCTGGGATGTATCTCTGGGGCACCCCAAACACCAATAAAGTTTTGATGCCACAGATATAATCCCTAAAAGATTATTCTCAACAGAATGGCCAATGCAATGCATAAATTCATAGCATGGCAACTATGTATCACTATGTCTTACAAATGATAGATAGTAGACAATAATACATATACAAATGACTGAACTGTTGCCCTACAATTACCCCATACTAAAATCCTCTAAACTGTCCCTCTCTATATTCAGTATAATAAAAAAAAAAGTGTGAAAAATGTCCAAACGTGATCCTTCTGACTGAGTGGAGGTTATCGATATATGACGTGCATTGTGAGGTGTAGACACCACCTAATTCAATATATCAGCTGATCATTTCAAATCACAAATGATCAAGAGCAATGGAATTCACATCTATAGAAGGCTTATAGACATTGTATTATTTATATGGCAGCATACAATGGAAGAATCTCAGGATTTATTTAGATATATGTGAGAATTAAATTAATTTGAAACAGGTTAAATATAAACAGATATTTATTGGAAGGAAACGGCTGGTAACAGGTTGTTCAGGACAAACAGTTGCCACCTGCAGCACCTTTTAAGGGGTATCCCTGTTGGGCAGTTCATCACTTTGTGGAGGAATTATTTCAAGGGGGAGCCTTTCAAAATGTTGAGTAAATTGTCGACAATAAGATTGAGGACTAAAGGTTATCTGGAAAGGATGATGATAATGGAATTTGATACAGAAGTGTGATAGAAAAGAGACATAAGTGTTTGGGTAAACTCTCCCTTATTTTAGCAAAAAAAAAAATAGGGTTACATTTCAGAAGACTAGGTAAGTAGTAAACATATTACAGATCTACAAGCTGATGCTCAGTTACATGATAAAGTGGAGGAAGGTTGTCACATTGTCTTTAGAAGTAAGTACATGAACAAAAGAAAACAGTGAACCCACAGAATGTTCAAATGGGAAAAACAAAAAGCTTTGTGTTCCAAATGGTTGACAACATTTGACTATCCTATATAATAATTTGCTAAGGATGTTTGTCAGAAGCCGTCATGCTCAGTAGAGATGGCTGCGCCACAGCTGATACGGAGCGGGGCACTCCAAATTCAGACCGGAGTCCTCTCTGCGCATCTTCCCAGGACCACTTGGTCTCAGGAAGGTGCGCAGAGAGGACTACGGTCTGAATTTGGAGCACACCGCTCTGTATCAGCCGCGGCACATTCGGCCAGCCAGTACTGAGCATGACTGCAGCACAGCCACTGACAAAACAGGATCCGGCCGGTTGCTGGGTGGCACTGTGGCCTGTGTAAATGGGCTTTTCAACTAGTTATAAATGTTCCATTAAGAAATGTGGAATTTGCAAGTGAATATGTATAACACATTTGTTTCATATGTCACAGGTATTCATATATATATAAATGGTAACACCAAAAATGTGATAAATTTGGTCATTTTTGACACCATCCATATCCAGTATGCAGGTAAGACTTTATGGGCTCTTCATGAAAAGGTAAGTGACCACATTAGTAACATTAACTGTGCAGACTAGGAAACAGGGGTGTCTAGTCCCGACTGTCAGTCATGATGGTTGTTGTGAAACATTGTGAATACAGGGTATTGAGGATGTTACAGTGGGAATCCGCAGAGGTGATTTATCTATTAGCATCTCATATAAGGAAGCCTACTGGATATTCATTCTAGATACAAGGATACCCTCTTGCTTTAACAAGCGCTACAATGAGAGTTTACTAGTTTGAAGATTTTTCTAGAAAAATGTAATATTATTAGTTGATTTTAGTCCTTACAAAGTAGCTCTTATGTAACACTATGGAGGAGATTCACTAAGCGGCAATACAGAGGTGATAAAGTGAAGAGGACTTCACCAGTTTATCACTTCTCCAATTCCTATATTATTCTATGGAGCCCATGCATTAAAGGAGCAGTAAACTTTTTTTTTATGAAAACACATATTTTACAGAGTATTTCCTGCTGAATAAAACAGGGTCACTCCTATCGCTGTTGAATGTTTTATTCAAAAATTATAGCAGTTTAAATAATCATGAAATGAATTTACTGTGTTTACATCCTGATAGATCTAACTGACAGGAAGTGACAGGCAGTTTCTATCATGTTCTATGGAGAACTGTATGTCTCTGACTTTTCTGACTTTCCTCTCCATTAGAATGTAACAGGAAATCTAATTAGAATTTGACCACTAGAGGGCACTGCTAATGTAAAAAAACATGGGTTTAAACTGTAATAAACCTGGAAATATAAATCTCTAGGCAGTGGGAGTACCCTTATTTTACTCAATAGGAAAATCCCTACAATATATATTTTTTCATAAGAATAGTTTACTGCTCTTTTAAGATTTCATCAACTTTGGAGCTCTTAGTGCATAAGCTATATAGAATAAAATAGGAACTGGTGAAGTGATAAACTGGAGACGTTATATCAACTTTATCACATCTTTATCACCGCTTAGTGAATCCCCCACCTTGAATTCTAATAATAGATTTCTTCTTTTTTTATTCATAGTATGTGATTGTTATTTTATAGTTACAATATATAGAGGAAAGCTATAGCTTCAATAGCCATGCAGCTATTCCATATATTGTACCTTTAATCTGGTTAGACAGAATTTTGATTAATATAGTTTGCCGCTGATTCTTTTGTTCCTTGGGTGTGGGAGAAGAAGTCATGAATTGTGCATCGCTATGGTACTACACCATATGCCAGACTCGCCCCTTCTCCATTACTTGGAAGGTTATGGCCAATGATATTACATTTTGATATCAATATGCAAGTGATAAGTATTTCATTGGCTGCACTTCATTCTGTGGATGTGCTGACCAATCATGGAATGGTATTGTGGATGCTTTTTTTTTTAATTATTTTTTTTTAGTTTTTTTTTTTTGGTTCCTTTCGGATGCTAGGGGGCTGTTCGTCTCATTGTAAGCGATGGGTTGTGCACTCTGGCATTTTGAAAGTTAATTCATAAATTATTTAGACCTAGCCATCTCTGGTCAAATTCATTGGAGATTGAAAAATGTAATTAATATTGTTTGCATTTTCTAGTCTACTTCAAAAAGATTTTACTAACTAGAGCTTAGAGTGTATTATTCTGCTAGTAGCATCTGACCCTGTGGGTGCCACAGAGGTATCCACTGCATTGTGTTGCAATTTGGTGGATGTCTCTCTGGCAGTCGGGGGATTAGATGTTAAAATTACATGCATGAATTTTAAAGTAATGTATTGTGCGTTCAGCCTTCATTTGTATTATGCCTGGTTGTCTTAAGCTTGCATCCAAAGCTACTCAGTTAACTAATAAAGGTATCATTTTTTGCTACCAACTTCCTGTAATCTTTAAAGGCAATCTATCACCTTTCCACATCCTCCCAGTAGTCGGAGCTTCCATCTTGAAGGAATTTGTATGATTATTCCTTTTTATCAATTTATTCACACCTCCTTTGGATAGGTTTAAAGTAGCCTAAGAAGTTGGAGAGTAGAGATTTTCTGGACATCTGAGTAATTAATTGTGGAAGCTTTATCTGATAAGCTAGAGAACAAAACTCTTTTATGAATAGATTCCCCAATTATTAAACCAAATTCTATACAACTATTAATGTGTTTGGAAAACAAAAGGCCCAGTGGTATAATTGATTAAGTAAGGTCCGCATGAATTTTTACAGCTTATTATCTTAGCATGGTGGGATTTTTCTTTTACAGACAGAGCTGGATGGACTGTTCATTGTACACATAGCTGCAGAGAGCGGGTGAGCCAACACATTTATATGGTAGCCAAATCTATATTATACCTGTATGATTGAACAGCAAGCACAGCTTTACGTTCTTTTGGAGCAGTGCAGGGATAGGCAATATTTGTCTCTCCAATTGTTGGTGGCTACAAACTCCTATCATCCTCAACCTGTCATTGGCTGCTTGGAAAAGCTGGAGAGTCAAAGATTGTCTATCCGTGCAATACAATATCTGTCTGGACAGCAGATGGCACTGTTGCTAACAGTGTAATACAACAAGCAACAGTTTGAACTGTGATACCTTTTGAAAGTTCCTGCACTGTATGTTTTTCAAGCCTTCTACTCCATGAACCATTTTGAGTTCCAGAGAGGTATCCAACACATTGCAACAATATCTCTATGGCACTGAGAGTGTTAAGGATTCCTTTTTGGCTTTTTTTAAACTCAATGCTTTTCAGCATGAAACAAACTCACTAACAAGTTCTCACCACTCTGAATAGGAGAAAAACAGAATAAAATCTTTTTGCAAGTAGAGAATAAAACATGGAAATCATTACAAGGCTTTCAATTCATGGTTTAGTAATGTCAGCAGGAGTATTATTGGTATTTGTTTTAAAACCCCATCATCTCTTCTGGAATGCTTAACAAATCCATCGGTAAGATTTGTGCAATTAATTTCCAGAACAATTGAGCTTTGATCTCATGAGAATGAGCACAAGTACCCACACATCATGTCTAAAATATTAAACATCTATCTATTATGGTTTCACCTAAAGAGCTGGGAAAGTTTGCTTAGTATGGGCAGCCTAACATTGTTACTGTGTATTCATCCCTTCAGATTACCGATCCCTACAGAACTCATGAATAGAAGAGAACGCTCAAGTGCTTTGAAGATCTGGCTGTACACTAAAGGATTTCCAGATAAAGTAACACAGTAGAAGTGACCTATTCTTTTTTTGCTGAAATGTGAAATGTGCTTATGTACAATTAGCTGTACCAAGTTTTGAGATGTAATTTTTCCTTCTAACAATTTTGCTAAGAAATTACAAACTAAAAGAACAGTAAGCATGTCATACGACAAAAAAATCATATACTGTATATCTTTTCCTGCTGAGTAAAACATTGGTAGGGGATACTTAATTCTAATGTTATTACAGTTCAGACTGTTTTTTTTTTTATTTCTATTAATAGTGCCATTTGGTATACAGCAAGGCAGGATTTCCCAGTAGGCAGTGCAGACAACTGCCTAGAGCTCAGACTTTTGAGGAGCGCTGCCTAAGATGTGCTGGACACACCCACATTCTGAATTGTGGGTGTGGCCAGAACAATCTCAATGTCCCTGCACCAGTTTTATAGCCATTCACAGGCTATTATTTAACTCCTTGGATGTTAAAGAGGTCTTTAACGCATTGCGGAGCATCTCTACAGCCGTCAAGGGGTAAAAGCTTTTTTGTTCTTGCTTTTTATAGGCCAAGGGAATTTCCTGTGCCTGGAAACACTGTATAGGACTAGGGGTGGGGTCATGTGAAGAGTGGCGGTGTGATCATGGGGTGAGCTAAAGGGGCTTTTCCTAGGGGTGGATTGAGATGTAAATCTGACGCTGGTGTCAAGGTCTTTCATCCATAGTTCACCTTGTGCCCACACAGTTATTCTATTGAATTCTGTGTGAGAGGTGAGTCTGTGACTACAGTTCTACATCAAATGTTACAATAACAATTATAGTATTTGATAAAGCATATCCCAGCAGTGAGACAAGTACCCTGGTTTTTACACAACAGGAAAAGCCCTACAATGTGTGTTTTTCATAATGAAACTTCATCAGTCTTTGAAATCGGATTGTTTGGACTGCACAATCATTGTTAGCTAATGAATTAACTATGTAGCACTATTTAACACCATGGATACTACAGGGACCTCAAAGCAGTGCTCAGCAATGCATTGCACACGTCTCTAGTATTCAAGTTGTTATCATTAGACCTGAGTATTTACCTCCAAAACCTATATATTAAAATATAAAAACAGAAACATAGATTTTGATAACAGATGAGGATCTGACCATTTTTCCATCTAATGAAAATACATAATCTTAGGTCATTCTCAGAATCAGCTTCTGTCTATCCCAGGCATTCTGTTACAGTATTAATCTCTACCACCTCTGCTGGTAGGCTGTTCCATTAGTCTATCACCTATTCTTTAAAGTAGTACTAAAGCACATTACTTCTGAGTTTTCTCCCATTAACGTTAAAGGGGAACATTCACATTAGAAAAACTATGTTGCTTGGGCTTTTTTAATTAGTATAACTAGATTAGCGTTGTTGTTTTTTTTTTATTTTACTCACTGACTATTGAATATATGAAGACTTAAAATCTGACACTTCCGTGTTGTGCGTCACCCTGTATGTGCGGCACAAGCAGGCTCGGTAGCATGGTAAACGGAGCTTTCTGTAACGAAAGCCCACACAAATGTCACTTTTAAAGGGTAGCGTAAACAAGCTCCCTGGGGCAGCTGGGAGGGAGGTGGGAAGTCCTGTGGCATTGTGCCACACATGCAGGGTGCCGCACAACGCGGAAGTGCCCGATTTTAAGTTTTCATATTTTGAATAGTCGGTGAGTAAAATTTAAAAAATAAACAACGCTAATCTACCTATACTAATTAAAGCCCATGCACAAAAGTCTTTCTAATGTGAATGTTCCCCTTTAAATCATGTCTCTTTTTCTGCTGTTCCTCTTCATCTGAAAAATGCTTCTCTCCTGAGAGGTATCCAGTGCGTTGTGTTGCAATTCATCTGATGCCTCTCTAGCACTCAAAGGTTTAAAGGAAAGGTATTCTTTTATTTAGTACTAGGAGAGTGGGACAGCATTGCCCGTCTGTGTTTTGTTATACTTGTATTCATTTATGTTCGGTGGAATTTTTTAATGCAAGTGTGCTGTGAAGGGTCTGCTACTTGAGTTCATGCATACATACATCCACACACATACGTATTAATATACATACACACACTTTATCATACATCCACAGACACATACAGATATACACAGACATATACATACACACACACATACATTCATGGAGACACATACAAATCCCTAGCTAAGTCTGTCACCAGGGCTGATATGAAGGGAGAAGGTGGGAGGAGATAAAGGGAAGGGAAGCATAAAGGCATTAACCATTTGAGTGCCAGAGGGGTAAGCAGGGCTTCGCCTAGCAAAGCGTTCCATACCCCTGTGGCACGTAAAGGGTTAAGCATCTGAGTTCTAGCCTATGCGTATGTACCAGTCCAGAAGTGGAGGCCAGAGGCGGCAGGCACTGAAGAAGATAAGGGAGAGACTATGTCAGCTGGTGGTGGAGGCGGCATGGAGAGAGGGGATAGAAGAAGGCAGGTCAAGCATTGGGAATGGAGAGGAGGCAGAAGGATTCACAGGGACAGCACTGCAAAGCTTACTGGGGGACGTCTAGTGAATGAATTAGTGGGTAAAGAAAGGGGGGGTTGTGATGCGTAACTTCACTTTATCTTGTGATAATATCTCTTCTTAAGTGTCGAATATGTTGAGGCCGCTATGAGACTGCTGTAATAGGGGTATTGCAAATCATTGTATATGAATCCTGGCACTGAAGGGGTTAATTAAAAGTGTGTGAAAGAAAAAGAAATACATATTAACACTTTAAAGAGCAGGGTTTGTGCAACACATTGCTTATCAGTGCCTTGCACACCTCTCTGTTCCTTAAAGGGTTAAAAGACAGGCAAGTTTCCCAGTAGGAGCGGGGAGAGGAGTGAGGCCGAACGTGTCTGCAGCCACTATCTTTCTTGCAGCAATGATCGGCTCTTCAGCTGTTCCCCTGCAGTCCTCACCAGAAGCTGGAATAGATCAGATGAACTTTCTTTGAATCTTTGGCAAACGGTGTTGCTCTTAGACAGTTTGTCTGATCTATTCCAGCTTCTGCTGAGGGCTGTGAGGGAATAGCTGAAGAGCCTATACTTAAGTCAAATGATTAAAATCCATGAGAGGCCATGGTGTGTGTTGCGTGTGCCCGTCTGCCCTGCCGCCACCTCCCGCCCCCCGTGCAGTGATCTACTCTGACCTCCCAGCTGGAGGGGAAAGGCGTGCAGGAGTTGTAAGGCTGCAACTATATGAGGAATGGGTGACCGGAGTTGTAACGAATGATGTCGGGCAGTTTTGTAGGGTCTTGTTCACAATTCCCCGACATGGCTTCCATTCTTGGGGCTCCATTTTTTTATACTTTTGCATCCCTGAAAGTGAGGTAACTGAATTTCTGAATTCAAGGAGTATGACGGGACATTTATAAAATGTTGCAAGTTTCCCTGCAGCACTGATTGATCTGTGTGCTGTAGAGGCAGGCATTTTCTACATTGTTTCACTGTGTTTTTATATTATATCTTTTTACATTGTTGCACTGTCCACTTTCACAAAAGAAGGCTTAATGGGGGGGGGGGGGGGCGACAAACAAACAACAGATAGCTCCCTGCCAGGGATATAAATGAGTAAAACAATAGCCAATGTGAAAAAAATAAATATAAAAGTATGGACTGTCTGGCTTTGCACATATGCACCTGTGCAATATGTAAAGTCAAAATAAAGTGTTACTGTGCCTTCTACCCTTTGAGTGCCAGAGGTGTATCCACTTTGGGGGAGATGCACTAAAGGACAATACGGGACAGAATGGTGATATATTTGTGGTGATGGCATATAGATAGCATGCACCAAGATTTCTTCACATCACATCCCCATGAAAGTGCCACCAATCTGTCACAATTCTCCAATATATCCATGAATCAGACATTCCTTGGAAAGGTTTATGATTCTGCACTCACTACATCGACAATGGCTCATTCGCATATGGAAATGCAGTTTAATTAAAGGGGATCTATCACCCCTACACAGGTTGGGCTACATCACTCCTGGGGGGTAAGGTTTTCATTTTTTAAAAACGTTGCTATTTAGCCAAATTTATTCCATTAAACATCACCCAGGCCCTACTTCCAGACAGACTGCGGGTACAGCTCTGTACCCACAGTCTGTCACTCTGCTCCCCTCGCTCTATCCAGCCTCCTCCGATGATGGAGGATCTCTGCCTGTAAGCTGGAGAGCTCTCATTGGCCAGAGATCGCTCGAGTTTACAGGCAGAAAGCCTCAAGAAAGGGAGCAGATGGCAATATTTATTGGATTAAATTCAGCTAAATAGCAAAGTTGTTAAAAAAAATTAAAACCTTATCACAGCTAGTCTCTACATACACAAGCTATGTAGCCCAGCACGTGTATGGGTGATTGATCCCCTTTAGCTATTGTATTCATGTAGGTGTGTGCATATGTTAATGTGGCACATCCCCACCTGCACTAAGCTCCAATAGCTGCCTTTGCTGTCAGACTTCACAGTCCCAACATGGCCTAGCTGAGGTTGTGATACTGGGATCTCCCTGTAGTCTCTCTGCAGAGCCAGAGAACAGTTTTCTGTGTCTGCTAAAGAGCAGAGACAGCAACTGCCCTCTGTAACCCTTTTGGTGCCATACGGATGTGCATTGAATACCCCTGTGGCACTGAAAGGAGAAAAACTTTGTGTAAAAATATGTTTAGTATTTCTTTATATTTAAGAACCTAAAAATGTAAAAAGATCCCTGTTTTGTATGATACTTTTTCCATGGGAACTACAACTAAATGTACTGAATAGGTTGGCAGTAATATTCACACATAATTAAATCTTAGGGGTTACTAGTTGCCTCTATTTGATGTGTAGAGAAGGTGCCTTCATTCCTAAAATATTTTTGTTCACAGGGAACAGCTCTATTCATGTTTAGAAGAGTTTTTAGCAATGAAAGATTACTTATTCATAAGAATGATATGAACAGACTTACTCTTGAGCAGCTTGCATTCTAATACAATGCACTATATGTGCCATTAAACCTACAATGCATGGTATTAGATAAAGCGGAATAGCTCTGAGGCACTCATATTGTGAGCTGATGCTTCTCCAAGCTACCCTGTTGACATTCACTCACATCCGCTCACCTAGAAGCGCAAAGTTTCATTTTTAGACATAGTACCTCTTCACCCTGGATTTTTACAGTTGCTGCGTTGCTACAGCATCCTATGGATATTTATGGTCAGCTGATCACTGCTGCCCATAGAGTGGTGTAGCAACAGCGCCTCCATAAAATCTCAGTCCATAGAAGTACTGTACCCAAAAATACACCAACAGTCCAAGGAAGTTGCCTTCCCTTAAGGCCCGCTTTGATCCTTGCCGATGTGCCGTTACACATGACCTGTTATATGTACAAGTGCGCCGAGTTGGGGTCTGATAGAGACCACACCAGTCTTGGAGCAGTCAATTTCAGACCCCTTTTATACATACAGCTCTCCCGCAGGAGCCCTGTAAGCAAAAAGTATGTGACGTGACAGGGCCGTCACCAGTCCTTAAAGGGATAGTAATGTTTCATAATAAAAGCAGCTCTAATTAATCATCATAGTATTTGAACCTTGGAGAGTGTTATGTCAATTCTGTCAGAGTTGTAGTTCAAGAGTAATTCAATGACAAAGTATTCCCCTCCCGCCCCTTTTACTGATGTAACACTGCTCAGCCAGAGCAGAAGGGAGGTGCCCAGGAAGACTGCAGAGAGGGACAATCTTCAATTAAGATAAGGGAAAAACCTGAAAAACTTGTCAAGGGGGGCAGGGCTTTCATTGTTCTCATAGGAAGAAGATTGTCCCCTGCTGTTATCTGTCTGGTCTATGGACTGGATTCCACATCTGAGAAGAGATGGCTTACACTAGGCAAAAGGGGCAGGAGGGGACACTTTGCTTGTGAATATCTCTCAAACCATAAAGGTTTGAGAGATAAGTCTTATATCGTTCTTCATGTTTTTTAAATGCCTACAAAATAAAATAAAGATAAAACGAAGTATTACTATCCCTTTAAGGCAAAAACCGTGTGACGTTCCTGGCATGTCAAGTGGTCCTTAAGGGGTTAAAATACAATTACAATAAAACTACACAGATATGAACACGTAGAATGGTACAGAGCATTATAAAAAAGTATATGGAATAATTGGATATGCCTTTATAGCGTGATATTACTATCTCTTTGAGCTTTATTATCACTTTAATAATATTGCACAGAACCCCTTAGTCATGTAAACAAACTGTTCTTTTGTAATAGCGTAATAATCAAATACATGCTAATTTTACAGGGATTAATATTGAAGTATATGTTCAACAACCTTTTTATTACACTGTTCTAATGAACAAGCTAAGAGTCACGCTGGACCTTTCTGAATCTTTGTAAGAAAAGATCAAAATAGTCAGAATTTGGGAGATTATTTTGGATTTATATTTTCTCAGTTTTATTAGATTTTCTCCATGATCAATAAATTTGCTTCATGAAGAAACAAGAACCCTTACAAAACGGGTATGTGAGTGAACACATTTTTTTTCCTTGCGGATCCAACTTATTGCATCTTTGGTGCATATGTATTTTTGTAAAGGAACACTGACAACTAAATATTAACTAGGTTGATAAAACTGTAGATATACTTGCAGCTGGCATATAATTAGTTATGCCTCTAAAATATAATACACATAAAATAAACATAAACATAAACTTGTTTTTTCACACACAGGTATACTATCCTATTCAGTGAACATTCACTGAATTTTGTTGATGCTGTATGAGAGATAAAAGGTGATGTCAGTTAAAGTGTTAGTAATGTCTAAAAAAAACTTTTTTGCATTTAGAAGAGCTTAAAAAGCTGATCTAGATGCAAAAAAACGTATCTCTTAAACCGCTATGGTTTAAGAGATACGGGCGTTTAAACTTTGATTTCTCCTACTCCTACGTGTTCAGGCACACGTTTTAGACCATTCCAATGAAGGGATTCTGTGTAAATAACGAGATCCCCGCACTTCTCAAGCGCCAGCGTGTCGACTGACACGGATCTCCTGCTGACAGCTTTACAGCTGTCAGTAGGAGAAATCAAACTTTAAATGCCCGTATCTCTTAAATCATAGCGGTTTAAGAGATACGTTTTTTTTGCATTTAGATCAGCTTTTTAAGCTATTCTAAATGCAAAAAAGTTTTTTTTAGACATTACTAACACTTTAATGTATTTTGATTAGTGCTTATCTCTCTTGTATTCAGAAATGCTGTTAACTTACCACAGCACATTTAAAGACAATGCTGGACAATTATCTCAAGAGTGATCAGTGGCGTAACAATAGGGGTCGCAGGGGTCACACCTGCGACCGGGCCTGTCACTCCAGGGGCCCGGCCGCCCCCTGCAACCCCATCACCACGTGCCCGCAGCAACTCAGCTGATCTCCGGGCGGCCTAGTAATGCAGAACGATGGGAAATGACATCATCTCCCAGAGCTCTGCATTAATGAGAACCGCGCGGGAGCGGGGAAGGTGATGGAGGTAGGAGATGAACACAGGGCAATGTGATGGTTTTGGGGGGACTATGTGGAGACAATGTGGTCGGGTCGGGGGGGGGGTCATGGCAATTTCTGCACAAGGGCCCGGTGACTTCTAGTTACGCCACTGAGAGTGATGTGGTACTCGGAGCTCTGTAAAGGCAGGAATGTCTGCTCCCTCAGAGCACATAAGACTAGATTACATGCCTCAAAAAATAAACATAGAAATTTTGCATATGCTAGCATGAAGTTGAAGTACATGATATTTTGGTATATATAATCCTGTTTATTTTAAGAGTTAGTGTGTTATTTTACCAACTTGGATGCAAGAGGCACCTTGGAGTCACATAGACACATATATTCTCCTTCACACTCTTTCTCTCCACCTATTCTTACTTTCTCTCCCCATCTTGTTTTTCAATACCACTATCCTTTCTTTGTTTCTCTTTTACCTTCCTGCCACTCAAAGGGTTAACTTTCACCCATTTGCTGAGTAATGGACAGTTATCATTTCAGGTCAGCTGTCCAGCCAGGATGGACACCAACCACAGCAACTGCTGGATGCAGGGCACTGGGGGTTGATGCTTATTATAATGTTGATATTTTAAAGGGATAGTAACATCAGAAAAAAAGCATTAACTATATGGTATATACAATTAAAAGAGAGTACTTGCACTTATTTTCTATCTCTCAAATCGTTATGGTTTGAGAGATATAGGAAAATAAAGTTCTCCATTCCCTCCCCTTTCTGCTTGACAAGCTGTCAGAAGCAGATTCTGATTCCTAGATCAGACGTCAGCTCTTCAGCAGCACCGACATAGCGACACCTAAAAATAAATACTTTATCAGAACGGTCTACAATGTGTGCCTGGTTTGCAAGCACACGTAGACCATTCCGATGAAGTATTTATCTTTAGATATTGTTATATCGGCACTGCTGAAAAGCTGCATCTGTTCAAGCACCCAGAATCTACTTCTGACAGCTTTATAGCTCGTCAAGCAGAAAGGGAAGGGACCAGAGAACTTTATTTTCCTATGTCTCTCAAACCATAACGGTCTGAGAGATACGAATAAGTGCAAGTACTCTCTTTTAATTGTATCTACCATATAGTTAATACTTTTTTCTGACATTACCATCCCTTTAAGTTAAGATTTCTTTACGATCCAACACATACAGCTTCGGTATTTAATTTCACCACCTTCTTCTATATTTTACCCTTTCCTTGAGCTCAGATTACATGGGTGCGTTTATGTCTGCAATGGGACTTTTTTTTAACCCTTTGAGTGCCAGAGGATTGCACAACATCTGGCGTTCAAGGGTTAATGGTGTAAGTAATATGGGCATTTTTTTATTCAGTTACAGTGATCTGGTCCTTTTATGACAACTGAAAAATGTTGGGGGGGTTCTTATTAGAGTGAATATCATTGAGCTCAGCCGTGATTCAGTAGAAGCTGTTTTTCTTCCTCTGACACTTTAACTCAATGGCAGACAATGTGAGGCTCTCCAGCTGTTTTGGACTACAACTCCCATCATACTGAGTCAGCTGCTAGTTGGTCAGGGATAATGAGAGTTGTAGTCCACAATATCTAGAAGTTATCAGATTGCCCACCATTGCTTTAACAGATTGGAAATCCCCATTCCCAATATATGAATACCCTTAACCATAATCTCATCAATAAAATAGCCCCCAGATGCAAGGGAGGTTAGCTGCCAAACCTGCCCATACCCTCCACCACTGGTGATGGTAAATGTGGAACATTAACCCTTTGTTTGTCTGAACAGTGGGTATTTCTATTGTTTAACACTGTGAAAACATTTAGTTTTATTTAAAAATACACATACATCTATAGTTGAGTAGTTCTGGAGCAAACCACTGAACCATAGGGGACAAATACAAATTCTCCAAATTCACATTTATTTATATGGGTATTTAATAATTTGAGTGCCAGAGGGGTATCCAATGCATACACCTCTGGCACCCAAAGGGTTAAAACCCTTACATTCTAGAGAGAAGGAAATGTGTCAGAAACCTGTCATTCACGGAATTAAAAAGCCTCACTCAAACCAATAGCAACTTTATATTTGTCCCTCGTGATGCAATTGGTCTGCCCCAGGATTATTCCAGGGGTGTGATTCACTAAGAGGTGATAAAGAGGTGATAAAGTGGAGATGACTTATCTAGTTTATCACTTCTCCAGTTCCTATGTTATTCTATAGAGTCAATGCACTAAGATTTCTTCAGCTTTGGAGATCTTAGTACATTGGCTCCATAGAATAACATAGGAACTGTAGAAGTGATATCACTGGAGAAGTCATCTCCACTTTATCACCTCTTTATCACGCCTTAGTGAATCTCCTACCAGATGTTAGTGGCTGGTTGGAGATGACTTGGAAATTATAGTCCCCAACAGTCTAGAGGTGTGACAGCTGACTACACCCTGCCCTAAACCAAAATGCCAAAAAGGGTAAAACCAACACCCAGGTGACCTCCAGTCATAATCATACAAGGTGCATAGAAGGCCACATGGCTGGCAAAGGTAAAACCAACACCCAGGTGACCTCCAGTCATAATCATACAAGGTGCATAGAAGGCCACATGGCTGGCAAAAGAGAAAAATCCACACTATAATGAGGTGAAAAAGAAGACAGAAAACAAGAACTGGCCAGTTCAGAGAAAGAAAATAGCAAAAAGAGAAGGACAAATTATAGACTATGATAATGTGACTAGTGCCTAATCAGCAGTTGTACATTTTAAACAATCACACAAATACAAGCTGAAACAAGGAATGCTTCACTAAGAGTCATAAGTGCAGACAAGGGGCACATCATCTTACATGTGTTTAGGTGCATATGTATGAAGGAAGGATGGAGCACTAGCAGAAATGTTACCAGAAGATATATGTTTATTAAAATGTCTCAGTGGCTGTTCCAGTCCTGCCCATAGACCAAATGTCAACTGAGCCATTTTTATTATGTTATATATACTGGGAACAATTCCTTAAAGTGTACACTGCTTTTTACATGTATTTTCAACACTGTGGACAGGACTGTTCATTAACAGAACAGTACAAAGGACAAGGGGCCACCCGCTTAGACTTGAGGAAAGGAGATTTAATCTACAACAGCGGAAGTGTTTCTTTACAGTAAGAACAATAAAGTTATGGAATTCACTGCCTGCGGAGGTGGTGCTATTGAATACATTAGATGCCTTTAAAAAGGGCCTGGATACTTATTTAAAAGAGCATAACATAGAGGGCTATGTACGTTAGTATTGGGATTAATATTTAGTTAGGGCTTGTTGATCCAAGGAGAAATCTGATTGCCATTTAGAATCAAGAAGGAATCCCCCCCCCCTCATTCAAGGGTTGAACTAGATGGACGCAAGTCTTTTTTCAACCTAAATTACTATGTTACTATGTGGAAGCACCTAGGAAATCTACATTGTTAAAATGTATGAATAACATGATAATGATGCACTAACTTGCACCCAAGGATTTCAGGCCAGAGTGCTACCCACAATAACAGTATGTAGAAAAAAGCTAACAGCACTTACAGGAACTTAATAGACTAGTTGAAGGTGCTCTTTATTAGACCAATGTTTTGGTTCAACAAGGTTTTGACAAAAGCCACAGCTGTAGCCAAAATGCTGGTCTAATAAAGACCTTCCATTAAGTTCTTGTGAGTGCTGTTACCTTCTGGATTTTATATTGATAGATAGATAGATAGATACATAGATCAATAGATCTATATAGAAATATTTTATATAAATCTCTCTTTCTCTCTCTCTCTCTCTATACATATATATATATATATATATATATATTAGCAATGTGGGACGGCGTTGATATATATATATATATATATATATATATATATATATATATATATATATGAGATGGGCATAGAATGGCAGTAGTCACATGTCTATACTTGTGATACACAGCAATCTTTGGACACGCTCAGACACACAGTAGATGTAGTGTTTTCCTGTACACAGAGACACTATTGAATAAACTCACATGAACTAGAAAACTCTCCCTATCACGAATAGCTAGTGTGCCAAGTAATCTTTGGTTTAGTGTTTTGAACATATTTTTTCACTTTTGAGACATGCACATGATAGCAGGCCCATCTAGACTTTTGGGAAATCCCATCAGTTGACAAACCGTATGTCAAAAAAGTACTTTTATGCTTTGCTGTCTGGTTAAATGTTAAATACAGCAATAAAACCAGGCGTGAAAAGGAGAACTGAACCAGACAAGGGATGAGAGGCAAGTCTGTGTATCAATGGTGTAATTCCCAAGGGATGCAAAGGGTGTCATTGGGACAGGACCCACCCCTAGGAGAATATATTTGTGTTGAGGGCCCAAAACAATATTTGAACCATAGGCCTCCAAAGACTAGCTACCCAACTGCTGTATGTTAACACTTTGAGTGCCAGAGGGGTATCCCATTGCCAGATACCACTCTGGCACTCAGAGGGTTAACCTTACAAATACCAGAAAATGGACAACACTCCCCTCTGGTACCATAACCCTTTGAGTGCCATAGGCATATAAAATGCATTCAATTGGTTAAAATATAAAGAAATTTAGCTGGAACAAATGTGTAAGGCTCCCATTTAAAGCGGAACTAACACCGCCAACAAACGTTGTCTGTATTAATTCCCTCTCTGGCGACTAGCTGCTTAGTAGCGCTAGTCACCAGAATTATTACCTCTTCATGAAGAAATTTGAAGTGATCCTCGGCTGACAGGCAGGACAGAGCGCGGACATCTTGCCCTAGTGACGTCCGCGCACCTGCTCTGTCAGTCCCTTCCGGAGCCGAATGGCTCCTAGCAACGCCTCCTACAGCCATCTGGGACTAACAGCGCAGGCACGCGGATGTCACTAGGGCAAGATGTCCGCGCTCCATCCTGCCTGTCAGCCGTGGATCACTTCAAATTTCTTCATGAAGAGGTAATAATTCTGGCGACTAGTGCTACTAAGCAGAATTAATACAGACAACGTTTGTTAGCGGTGTTAGTTCCGCTTAAAAAAAAATGCACTGCTGCTTTAAAAAAACACAACATTTTCACTGATTCCCTAATACAATACTTTAACCATTTAGTGACCGGCCGCGCACACGGGCCGGCACATAGCACCCGCTGAACGTTTTTCCCCATTACTTGAAACGACTTCCTGGATGTACATGTACGTTCTCTGTCACTAAGTCCACTTACCAAAAAAAGAGAATTCTGGTCAGCACTAGTATAGTAAAGACTCTATAAATCAAGACTACCAATAGTCCGGTGCACTCTAGGTCTAAACAAAAATCAACACACCACTAAACAGAGACAAAAGAAAATCCCCAAAGAGCAAAACCTTTGACAGAGGCACTCAAACAAGAGTCGAAATAATATACAAATATATTTATCTTTATTCATTATATTCCAAACGGACACATATTAAGACAAAGTTAAAAACAAGAGGTGCCGTATAGCAGGTTCATTAATATAAACAGCTCACATATAAATAATCACAGAAATATCAAATTGTAATATACAGCATATTACTATACTGTGGCTGTAAGTCAAATAATACAACAACTAACTGTGGCTAATAATAATAATCACCTCTTACGTTCTCAATACAATACAAATACATTAATAATAAAGTGCTAGAATCATATGTGCTGAGTGCAACAATCACTACATACAATAGTCAAAATTATCAAATTGTGTACCCCACTAAAAAACAAAATAAAGAGTAAATCAACCACAGGTAGAAGCAGCAAACCTGACTAAAGCAACACCTCCAACCACAAAAGCCCAACGCGTATCGCCAAACGGCTTCGTCAGGGGATGCATTGTGGGTAGAGCTGCTCCCTTAAATACATGCAGGCCTCCAATGGTGATCCAGCAAACTAGTGATATATTTATCGAAACATTTCAATAATTAAATGTGTCAACAATAAAGACATAATATAATAATATTCACATATATGTTTCTATTTGCTTTATGGAATTAAATCATATCGTATTATTCCCACAAATAAACCAAAGAGGGACCCTGGTAAGCGCATGCGTACAAAAATCCACCATCCATCATAAGATCGATATTTAAAAAGATGAAAAGAATTTATGTCCATATCTTTTAGGAACAAGGGACGCTTTCCTTCAAATGTGAAAATACCTTATATGAGCAGAGTTACCACATACGTCTCAAAAGGATAAGTTCTTCCGTATTTTCAAAAACATATGATGTCATACATACGCGCCGCATCTCAAGATCAAAAAAAATCGCCGATAGGCAAAAAAACTCCTAATGTTCCTGCTTATTCTTATTTTTATTGAGTGATTAAATGAGTACACCCAAACTCGCCAAGGTTACATCCAAACTTGTCCCCAAAAGAATAAACGAACTAGAATCATAGAATCAATGGATAGCACGCATGCGTCCTACCCTCGAACTCCATCTTTGTTACTGGAGGGGAACACCACCGGGATGACTTAAATTGAAGGCGAACATGCGCATGCGCCAAAAAACATATAAAATTATATAATAAATACATGTCCACATTTTCATATAGAAAGATCACTCTGTTAGTTATCAAAGAACAATTTTTATTGTCCCTATCTACCAAAGTTATCACAAGTTTAGTAACAGTTTTTATTGTCCCTATCTACCAAAATTATCATAAGTCTAGTAAGATAAAGACCATATGTGTTCATATATCATCAGATTTAGCACCTCATAGGTTAACTTCAATAATGTAGACAATAATTGGATACACATGCTCACCCCAAAGTTGTCATTCTGCTCATAAAGTATAATATTTTTATATTAAGCAATAATGGAGGCCATGCATTATCCCAAGGAGCAGCTCTACTAAAAAAGTAAAAATACATACACAAAAATAATGTCCTTAAATAAGCTAATTAGGGCTTGTAACAAAAGAAAATGTTCTTCTTTCCAAAGTTTATTCATCCGCTGCTGGACATACTGTAGTCTCCAATGAAACATATCCAAATCCAAATATCCGCCAAAGTATCTAAGAAAAACATAAATTAACATTAGCATCAATCAATAAAACTAGAGAAGGCTAAATCTTCATTCATACCCTGTGGAAAACAAGTCTGGAGCATGTAAATCCACCAAGCCTCTCTCCTAAGGAGAAGCCTGGTGACATTTCCACGTCGTATTCCCATTTTGATTCTTTCTAAACCAAAGATTTGTACATCCTTGGTAGAAGAGTTATGAGACACTAAAAAATGTTGAGCTACTGTTGTTAAGGTACATCCTTTATCTGCATCCTTCTGAGCATTACGTATAAGCGAAAAATGTTTTTGAATTCTAGACTTCAGCTTCTGTGTTGTTTGCCCAACATACAGTTGTTGGCATGGGCATCTAATTGCATAAATACATTCTGTAGTCTTACAATTAATAAGACAATTGATAGTCAAATCTCTATCTGCCACAGGACTATGGATCCGTTTTACACAATAAATATGTTGGCAAATATTACAATTTCCACATGGAAAACTTCCCACCAAATTAGAACCAACTCCACATCTATCCTGTGTGCGGAAATGACTATGGACCATAAGATCTCGCAGATTCTTAGACCGTCTGGCTGTTAGAATTGGACATGGATCCAAAAATTGTTTCAGGTTGGCATCATCTTGAAGTATATACCAATGCTTCTTAAAAATATCCACAATACCCCTCCATTGGTTATTATACATCACAATAGGACGAATCTTACCAAATTCGTTATCTTTCTTTTTACCTGTATTTAACAGGACTTCACGTTTAGCCATACTGGCTCGTTTGTAGCCACGATGTAAACATGCTTTTGGATACCCTCTCTCCCGAAAACGACCAAAAAGGTCCTTAGCATACTCTTCAAAAGTTTCCGTGGTTGAGCAATTCCTACGCAGACGAAGGTACTGGCCAGTTGGAATTGCCTTCCTCATATGGGGTGGATGTGAACTCGAAAAGTGAAGAAGAGAATTGACTGAAGTCGGTTTACGATATATTTGAGTCTGAATCATACCCTGTGAATCAATAGAAATTGTTAAGTCCAAAAAATCAATTGTTGACAAGGACATATAAGATGTTAAGTGAATATTATATTCATTTATGTTTAATACCTTGATAAATTCCATACACTGGGATTGTGATCCATTCCACAGAAAAAATATATCATCAATATATCTGTACCACACTAAAATGTGATTTGTCCAAGGTTCCATATTTTCCGAAAATACCAATTCTTTTTCCCACCATCCCAAAAACAGGTTAGCGAACGAAGGTGCACATTTAGCCCCCATGGCCGTGCCGACCAACTGTAAGAAAAATTCCAAATTAAATACAAAGTAATTATGTTGCAAAACAAATCTCAACAGATCCAACAAAAATTCACAGAAGTCCTGATGGCAAGACAAATTAGACTGTGTCAAAAAGAATTTCACTGCATTGAGACCCTGCTCATGACCAATGCTGGAGTACAAAGCCTCCACATCACAGGTCACGAGCAGGGTCCCAGGCTGAACCGACACCTCCTGCATCTTAAGCAGTAGGTCAGATGAATCTCTGAGATAAGACGGCAAGGAAAATACCAACGGTTGAAGAAAAAAATCAATAAACAAACAGATTTTTTCACAAAGTCCACCAATGCCCGCTACTATAGGTCTTCCCGTAGGTTTAGTTGCGTTTTTGTGAATTTTGGGCAAAACATAAAATGTAGGCACACTAGGGAAATCTGCTTTCATAAAGCCCAACTCCTTTTGTGTGATAATCCCCAAGGAAGCCGCCTCTTCTAATTTGCAATCCAACATCTTTTTGAAATAAGTAGTAGGATCTGAGAGTAAACGACGATATGATTTAGCATTATTTAGCTGGCGATATACTTCAGCCAAATACATCTCTCGGGGCCAGATTACCACATTACCCCCCTTGTCAGCTTCTTTTACTTCTACATCTTTCCATGACATAATATTTTTTATTGCTACTCTCTCTTGAAAAGACAAATTGTCCTGATGTTTACTAAGGAGTGGTAAACGTAAAATGTCTCCACACACCAAATGATAAAAGGTCCTTACCTGAAAACTAATTTGCATAGATGGCGTAAAATTACTAGATGGTTTGAAGGCTGTCTTTCTGATATTTAATCCTGTTTCTGCCATTTTATTTTCTTCCAGAAGATCCAGCATTTCCAAAAATAGGTCATGATCTGTATTCATTACTTCTCCTGGTGATAAAGGTTTTTGAAAAAACTTTTTTAGAAGTAATCTTCTGCAAAACAAAAAAACATCTTTCGTTAGATCAAACTTATCTAGTTTTTGTACAGGGCAAAACGTTAGTCCTCGCTCCAAAACTGACCTTTGTGTGTCCGTCAGGATGTGTGTAGACAAATTTACTATGCTCATTTTAGATTCACAGGTTTTGTGTATCTGTGACGAGAGTGGTTCCGATGTAACAACTGTGGACGGTATCCCCACTGCAGGCGATCTCTTAGTTCTCTTGGATTGACTTCTACGGATACGCCTGCGGGGGCCGTCCCTAAAAAAGATGAAGACAATGGTGCAGATAAGACTTCCACATGGGATAAGCCTTGTTCATCTTCACTTTGTGCGTCACTCAACAGGTCAGATTCAGACCCTGAAGGTTGTAAAATGTTCTCCATATTCTGAGTTGTTGAATTGTTTACTTTATTAGAGTGCACCTGTGTATATTTCTGTCTGTGCACTCTGCGTCTATTCCCTTTGTGTATCCATTTATACACTTTTTTTGTCTGAAAATCCTTATTGTCTCGTTCAAATTTCGATTTCTTATTTTCTACAGTCGTTTTTTCAAATTTATCCACTTCTACCTTTAGTTGTAAATGAAAGGGATGTACAAAAGTATTATTATCAAATTGTAATAATTTCGTATTGAGGGCTGTTATTTCCCTCCGAACTTCCATCAATAATGTCTGATCATGCTCAATTAAGAGTTTCATCAATTCAAAGGAACATCGATTAAGAGTATCCTCCCAACGAGATTTGAATTCCAAATCCGGTTCCCAAGCGGGTAAAACCTGAATCCTAAGTCCTCTAGGAATCAAATTACATCTAATGTAATGCTCTAGGCTATGGATATTCCACCATAGTCCTGTAAATTGATAATGCTAAATCATATCGTCGTTTACTCTCAGATCCTACTACTTATTTCAAAAAGATGTTGGATTGCAAATTAGAAGAGGCGGCTTCCTTGGGGATTATCACACAAAAGGAGTTGGGCTTTATGAAAGCAGATTTCCCTAGTGTGCCTACATTTTATGTTTTGCCCAAAATTCACAAAAACGCAACTAAACCTACGGGAAGACCTATAGTAGCGGGCATTGGTGGACTTTGTGAAAAAATCTGTTTGTTTATTGATTTTTTTCTTCAACCGTTGGTGTCTCATAACTCTTCTACCAAGGATGTACAAATCTTTGGTTTAGAAAGAATCAAAATGGGAATACGACGTGGAAATGTCACCAGGCTTCTCCTTAGGAGAGAGGCTTGGTGGATTTACATGCTCCAGACTTGTTTTCCACAGGGTATGAATGAAGATTTAGCCTTCTCTAGTTTTATTGATTGATGCTAATGTTAATTTATGTTTTTCTTAGATACTTTGGCGGATATTTGGATTTGGATATGTTTCATTGGAGACTACAGTATGTCCAGCAGCGGATGAATAAACTTTGGAAAGAAGAACATTTTCTTTTGTTACAAGCCCTAATTAGCTTATTTAAGGACATTATTTTTGTGTATGTATTTTTACTTTTTTAGTAGAGCTGCTCCTTGGGATAATGCATGGCCTCCATTATTGCTTAATATAAAAATATTATACTTTATGAGCAGAATGACAACTTTGGGGTGAGCATGTGTATCCAATTATTGTCTACATTATTGAAGTTAACCTATGAGGTGCTAAATCTGATGATATATGAACACATATGGTCTTTATCTTACTAGACTTATGATAATTTTGGTAGATAGGGACAATAAAAACTGTTACTAAACTTGTGATAACTTTGGTAGATAGGGACAATAAAAATTGTTCTTTGATAACTAACAGAGTGATCTTTCTATATGAAAATGTGGACATGTATTTATTATATAATTTTATATGTTTTTTGGCGCATGCGCATGTTCGCCTTCAATTTAAGTCATCCCGGTGGTGTTCCCCTCCAGTAACAAAGATGGAGTTCGAGGGTAGGATTTATGCGTGCTATCCATTGATTCTATGATTCTAGTTCGTTTATTCTTTTGGGGACAAGTTTGGATGTAACCTTGGCGAGTTTGGGTGTACTCATTTAATCACTCAATAAAAATAAGAATAAGCAGGAACATTAGGAGTTTTTTTGCCTATCGGCGATTTTTTTTGATCTTGAGATGCGGCGAGTATGTATGACATCATATGTTTTTGAAAATACGGAAGAACTTATCCTTTTGAGACGTATGTGGTAACTCTGCTCATATAAGGTATTTTCACATTTGAAGGAAAGCGTCCCTTGTTCCTAAAAGATATGGACATAAATTCTTTTCATCTTTTTAAATATCGATCTTATGATGGATGGTGGATTTTTGTACGCATGCGCTTACCAGGGTCCCTCTTTGGTTTATTTGTGGGAATAATACGATATGATTTAATTCCATAAAGCAAATAGAAACATATATGTGAATATTATTATATTATGTCTTATTGTTGACACATTTAATTATTGAAATGTTTCGATAAATATATCACTAGTTTGCTGGATCACCATTGGAGGCCTGCATGTATTTAAGGGAGCAGCTCTACCCACAATGCATCCCCTGACGAAGCCGTTTGGCGATACGCGTTGGGCTTTTGTGGTTGGAGGTGTTGCTTTAGTCAGGTTTGCTGCTTCTACCTGTGGTTGATTTACTCTTTATTTTGTTTTTTAGTGGGGTACACAATTTGATAATTTTGACTATTGTATGTAGTGATTGTTGCACTCAGCACATATGATTCTAGCACTTTATTATTAATGTATTTGTATTGTATTGAGAACGTAAGAGGTGATTATTATTATTAGCCACAGTTAGTTGTTGTATTATTTGACTTACAGCCACAGTATAGTAATATGCTGTATATTACAATTTGATATTTCTGTGATTATTTATATGTGAGCTGTTTATATTAATGAACCTGCTATACGGCACCTCTTGTTTTTAACTTTGTCTTAATATGTGTCCGTTTGGAATATAATGAATAAAGATAAATATATTTGTATATTATTTCGACTCTTGTTTGAGTGCCTCTGTCAAAGGTTTTGCTCTTTGGGGATTTTCTTTTGTCTCTGTTTAGTGGTGTGTTGATCTCTGTCACTAAGTGACAGTTTCTGCGGGACGTACATGTACGTCCATTGTCAGGATGGGGTTAAAAACAACAGTACAACCAATGAATAATATTTTTACACTAAAGTGCATGCCGCACTGTGCCTAGCAATCCCCAGTAACAGTTTAAAGGGGAAGTAACTCTTCCTAATAATAATAACCCCCCACTTTCCTAATGATGTCTAGAAAAGTTTAATGCCCCTCTGATTTTTTCCATGCACCTTGATTCAAGAGATATCATCTTCAATCAGTCGTCATGTCCATGGAGGCAGACATGACAAGTTGCTTGCAGAACCACATGACTCAAACAATTGCCACTGCACATGATAATCATTTAACCCTTTGAGTGCCAAGGGGTATGCTTTGCAATGTATTGTGCACCCCCTCTAACACTGACATGGTTAAGGACCAGAGGGATGTGTAATACCTGGCTTCTCAATAATGCCTTAACCTCTTGTTTGCTGGAGTAGTCTCCCGTGCATTATTTTGTACTACACTGGGGACCTCTGTAACATTCAGAAACATAGAAACATAGAATTTGATGGCAAATAAGAATGATTTCGGCACATCTAGTCTGCCCATTTTCCTACAGTAAAAAACATCAAACCTTTTTTGGTCCTTGGTCTTTTCTTAAGTTAAGGACAGCCTTATGCCTATCCCATGCATGCTTACATTCTGTCACTGTATTAACTTCTACCACTTCTGCTGGTAGGCTATTCCACTTATCTACTACCCTCTCAATGATGTAAACTTTCTTACATTACATCTAAACCTCTGTCCCTCTAGTTTTAGACTATGGCCTCTTGTCCTTATACTTTTACTCCTTTGAACTATACTTCCGTCCTGCACTTCGTTGAATCCCTTCATGTATTTGAATGCTTCAATCATATCCCCTCTCTCTCTTCTCTCCTCCAAGCTATACATGTTCAGATCATTTAGTCTATCCTGATATTTCTTTTCCTGTAAACCAGTCACCATTTTAGTAGCCCTTTTTTTGTATTTTCTCTAGAGTATCTATATCCTTTGGGAGATGAGGTCTCCAGTATTGTACACAATACTCTAGGTGAGGTCTAACTAGAGGTCTGTAGAGTGGCATGACCACTTCCCTTTTTCTGCTACTAATTCAGTGGGTTAATATTCATGGGGAATGCAGCTGCTCTGGTGTGTTGTGTGTCCAGTAAAGCTTTTGTCTCAGGGACAGACAACTCTCTTCAGTCATGCTGTTGGAGTCCATAATAACCATAATCCCCAGCCAGCCTACTCCTGCTCTATCCTTCCTGATTATATGATTAAATTGGCCTTTATTGAAGATCTGGGACCTATGGAACTCAAGGTGAGCCCCCAAAAGTGGAGGCCCATCAGTGGATGCCGTGTACCTTCTGAGTGCCAGAGAGGTGCCCAATACATTGCTAAGCACTCAAACGGGTATGCTCAAGCATTAAAATGCTCCTGATCTTGGTGATTTCATGAAGGATTCAGTGATGGATTTCATTTCTGGTAGATAACACACAATCTAAGTGGGGACAAACTTCTTCCTTGTTCAAACCCTGGATTAAAGGGATAGTAATACTTCGTTTTATCTTTATTTTATTTTGTAGGCATTAATAAAAAAGAATAATGATATAAGTCTTATCTCTCAAATCTTTATGGTTTGAGAGATATTCACAAGCAAAGTTTCCCCTCATGCTCCTTTTGCCTAGTGTAAGCCATCTCTTCTCAGATGTGGAATGCAGTCCATAGACCAGACAGATAACATCAGGGGACAATCTTCTTCCTATGAGAACAATGAAAGCCCTGCCCCCCTTGACAAGTTTTTCAGGTTTTTCCCTTATCTTACTTGAAGATTGTCCCTCTCTGCAATCTACCTGGGCACCTCCCTTCTGCTCTGGCTGAACAGTGTTACATCAGTAAAAGGGGCGGGAGGGGGATACTCTTGAACTACTACTCTGACAGAATAGAAATAACACTCTCCAAAGTCCAAATACTATGATGATTAAATACAGCTGCTTTTATTAAGAAACATTACTATCCCTTTAAAATTAAGCATTCAAATTGGCAAATTTTCAATTTTAATACAAGGTTTTAACAGGATTTAAGTGTCCCTGTTCAAACCCGGTATACTCTGATCAAAGAGAATAGGAAGGAAGAAGTTGCTTATGTCACTTGACTCAGGGGATTCACTGGAGCCTACCCTTCCCTTTCAATTCCATGGTCTCTAGCAAGTTGGAATCAGATGCCAACACAAACCCACAATGCAGTTTCCCACCAGAGGTTAAGGTGTTTGCGTGATGGGAGAAGACACTGATGAAAAGTGATTTGTTTGCAGAGCCAGGAAGCTGCTGCATCATAACTCATGACCAGGTCCAGATTTACATCCCAGGCTCCTCTAAGCAAGGCACTCTAGGTTCCCTTAGCTCCACCTATGGCCACACACCCCACTCCTCACATGATCACCAGTACCATCCACTGTTTTCTAACACAGATAATATCCTTGGCCTATAACAAGCAAGGACAAAAATACTTTAACGTTGCTAGACTGCACTGGAGATCTTTCTATCATTCAAGGGCTTAAATAATAGCCTATGAAAGGGTATAAAGCATGGTACGGGGACACTGAGATTGCTCTGGCCACTTCCATATTTTAAAATGTGTGTGTCCAGCCCAGTTGAGGTAACACATCCCCACACACACACACACACACATTCTGGCACTCAAAGGGATAAGGGAGGGCTGGTAAAGTCTGAGTATATGCATTCCTCTGCACAGCTTGCCCACCCCAACACATGGTTTAAAAGGTCACACGTGAAAGAGCGTGCGACCACATAACACACTAACCATGTTGCCATAATAAAATGGAGACGTGAGAATTTCGCACTGCATGACAGCGCAAGATTCTCATGTGGGGTAGTGAAAGGTTGCATAAGTCAACTGGGAGCGGCTTGCGCTGCACCTGGCCGAGTTGTAAAAGCAGGACAAGTACCTGAGGGAGCAGCAGCGGTACTGTTTCCACATTATTCTGGATGGGAACTGTCTGTACCAGGCGGTCAGCAAGGGACGACTACCCAGAGTTACTGGCTATGAGCCATATGTTGGACGTGAAAATCCACCTGACTACCGGGGGAAGGCCCGAGTGCCCACCATCTCCACAATGGTGCATCGGTGCATCTCCATCCCCATGAACATTCTGCACAGATTAAAAGCACACTTACATCTTTTATGCACACATCCAATATTAAGGCACACACTGTATTCTGTGGCTATGAAACTGATCAGCCAAGATGAACAATGCTGCTCTGCTTATACTGAGAGGTCTAATCCAGTAGGAGAAGACCTGTTGAAGGGGAAGCTGGTTGCCCCAGGCTGCTGAAACAGCTCTCATTATCACTTATTGTGAGTGCTGTCTCCAGATTCAGCTATCAGATGTGAATGGTTGAGGTTCATCTTCTCCCAATTCAGCAAGTCTGGAATGTGACCTTTCACTACCCGACATGAAAATCTCGCACTGTCATGCAGTATGAAATTCTCATGTCGGCAATTTTATCCAGACAACATGGTTAATGTGTCAAAAGGCTGCACGCTCTTTTGCGTGTGACCTTTTAAAAGGATACCCCAACACATCACCAGTGTTACACCAGCCTCATATGCTAATGGTGAGAATCTTTCCCCATCCACTTTCATCGATAGTTCAAAAGAAAAGTAAAGGAGTTCTGGATCAAACCATTTGTACTATAGGGAAGAAATATAAACGCTAAACATTCCCATTGATTTAAATTGGGCTTTTAAACTCTTGAATGCTAGAGAGTTCCCCAACGCTCAGTGGGAATGTTTGGAATTTTTAGTTCTCTCCATAGTGCAAATGGTTTAATCCAGAACGCCTTCACTTTTCTGTTGAACATGCAGTATATACGGTCAACGGTGTTGTATTCTCTATGACGAAGTTGTCTTTGCACATTATCAGACACACCTGAGTCACAATGGGGGGGAGATTTATAAAAGGGGAGTTAATGGAAAAGCAGAGTTAAAATGGCTGTAAGATTGTCTCTGGTAGTTATAATAGTTTTAATGACTGTTTAGGAGGAGATAATGCTTTGTAGTAAATTTTTTTATAAAATGGTGTAAGGAAGTTTTTAAAAAGTGGCTCAGCGAATTTTTAAAGAAATGTCTCAATTTGAGACAATTTAATGACAGAATTTTCACCACATGTAAAAGGATAGTAATAGTTAAAAGGTAAAAAAAAATGTTGTAGGGTTTATCCCCCTGAGTAAAACAAGGAGCGCCCACTGCTGAAAGGTGTTTTATTCAACAGTTATTACACCTCAAAGCTGAATTTTCTAGGTGCAATATCACAGTGGCCTGAAATTGTACAGTGGCACTGTTGCTACACCATCCTATGGAGATTTATGGTCTAGGGACCAGAGCTGTCCATAGGATGGTGTAACAATAGAGCAACTGTACAATTTCAGGCCACTGTGATATTGCACCTAAAAAATTCAACTTTGTGCTAGAATAACTTTTGAATAAAACACATTTCAGCAGTGAGAGTACCCTTTTTTTACTCAGGGGGATAAACACTACAGTATATATTGTTTTACATATTATTTATTACTATCCCTTTAAGGCCATGTCTGACCTGTTCTTATTCTTTACAGTCATCATATTTATAAATGTAACTAGAATACTTTATAAATACCGACATTCGTAATAAGGAATAAGGACATTTTAAGTATGCGTTCACCAAAATGAGCAAAAACGCTTTTTAAAAATCTCCCCCTATGTTCCTTTCCTGTGCACCATGTGTAATTTTACATACTAACAAGTAGTGTAACTTTAGTCCATTTTCCTGTGCATGATATAGGTGAGACATTCATGAATTCATTCTTTCATACAACAAAAAATGAGTAATGTCCGTTTTGTACGACACAACTCCAGAATTGTGGGGCAAGGGTGTGGCTAAACAATTCTCCAGTGTCGTATACAACATCAAAAAAATGTCTTGGAAAAGACAAAATGTGTACATTGAGAAAAAAGTGGAGGGAATGTGAAGTACTGAATATGAGAAACCTATAATAATTGAAGGAATCACAACACAAGCACAATTACCGTACATATCTACCAGCATTTTTGTCTTTAGTTAAAGCGGGACTACCACCCCAGTATGATTATGTGTTTATTAATGTATCCTCCCTTAGATAGACCCACTGTGTAGTTAGTTTAAAAAAAAACAAAAAAAAAAACGCGTTTATAAAGAATAAACAGTAAATTACTGTAGTACCTTATACAGTCTGTCCCAATGTGCATGTTTTTCATGGAGCCAAATGGCTCCTTAGTTCCTGCCACTGGGTGAATGTTCCGTCCTGCGTTACACAGCTCTGGACGCTCGAACGTTAAAAAAAAAAAGAGACGGCTGTGGGAAGGCAGAACCTTCTTAACTGACAGGCACACAGAGAACTGAAGCATGTGCAGTGGCACGTTTTCGCCAAGATGGCGGCGGTCTAATCGCGCTACATACACGGATACCGGGTCAGATTACACAATTTGTAAATACTTTTGGGAATATTGCCTAACCTTTTCTTGTTACCTGGGGGGGGGTTACTATACGAGCTTTGGTTGTATGACCATGGGAGTTCCACTTTAAGACATTTTTCTCGTTAGGTAAGACATTTTTGTCATTACATATGACATTTTTGTCTTTACGTATGATAATTTCAGTCAGAAATCGTACTTCAATCACAAAATGACATATTTCCGATCACAGCCGACACTCTCTGAAAATGAGCCCAGCGACACTCTACTTTGAAATCTCATTACAAACGATAAATCTATTTTGCTACTTCTTTGAACACATGGTCCTAAGTGTTTATACTCTCTAGTGCACTCCCTGAAGTATAGCTACATTACTATCACCAAAGGAGTGGCACTGATGTATTTGTAAATGTCTCCCAGAGCCTTTCTGAGGTTGATGTACTAAAAAGTGGAGTAATTTGGGGGTAAAATGACTAACAAATTAAAATCCCCATTGATTTCACTGTGCTTTTAACCCTTTGCATGCTAGAGAGTCTTTGGCGCATGAAAAAGCCATGAATGGATGGAAATTAGTTCAGTGTATGAATGTAAATCAATTGGACTTTATATTTGTCCCTTATGGTGTAGATGGTTTACTCCAAAATTGCTCAATTTCGTCTGAAAATATCAGCCTCTCTATTTTAATTCAGTGGATTCCTATCTCACCACATGAAAGGTATTTTCTTCTGCTGTGTTAATTGCTATATTAATTGCATTTTGTGTGCACATTTGTTTGGAAGTGCTTTGTCCGGAACCAGCATTACCTGTTGTGTAAGAAATCAATTGGAGAACAGTATCTATAAAGTTTCACTCTCCTCTACTTGTACTCAGGAAATGGAAGGGGTTTTAGGGCAGGGGAAGTGAAAGTTATTTATCAATCCTAGCCTTTCTTTTAATGCTTTCAGTGCCAGAGTCATGCTGGCACTCCTATTATAAAAAAATAGAGTTTTACATCTGTTTCTATTGGAAGAGTGTACATAGAATATCTATTTTTGTGACTAAATGAAACACATTCTGACTTTAAACTGAGTCTTTGTGCCCATACAGTAACTCTTTTGCAAAAAAATTTCAATTGGCTTCTATAATTGAGTCCTAAAGGTCTTGATCTTGTGCGGTTTAACCCGAGGAACCATAAATAGACAGTTATTTTTATGATATAATCCAAAAAAGCAGTAAAAGGAAAGGGGTAGGATTATATATTGTGTGGGTCACGGGTCCAAAAATACATTTCTAACAAACATTACTAACTTTATATGCATTATCCCATTTCAATGCTGTGGCAAAGGGTGGCTTTATCTCCCATACATTTTGTATTACTCTTGTGTCCTAAAAATTGCATTAAACAATTGGCCAGGCTGGAGCCATCTGGACTTACATTCTGGGCATTTTTAATTGCCAGGCCTTGGGCAACATATAATGTAGATGTTCTTCTTAAGTTCTTGGCTGCAAGATAGCTGATATCCAAAGGATTAAATAAATAAGCACTCTGTTAAAAGTGAGTACTAAAGTGTATCTCTTTGAAGAATATTGAGTTTTTTAAATTTACATGCACACACGCACGCGTTACCTGGGTATTAGTTCTGAGATCACATCAGAAAGGGTTGCCATACTATGTAAAAAACAACTGTCTCACAAACTGTTAGCAGCAAGGAATCTTATCACCGCCTCACTGAAGAAAGTATATTTACCAGACCAAAAAATCACTCACTCATTCTTCATGGAAGTTTTTCACCATGTAGCAATTAACCAGAGGCGTAACTAGAAGCCTCCGGGCCCTGGTGCAAGAAGCGCCATGGGCCCCCCCTCGGACCACATTCGCCCCCCTTGACTACATTGGCCCTCTTCAAAATGCCCCCATCTCCTACCTCCCCGGAGTGGCAGGAGCCCGGAGAGGTATGCTGATCTCCCGCGCGGTCTTCTTCAGTAATGCAGAGCGCTGGGAGATTATGTAATCTCCCAGCGCTCTGCATTACTACTGTGCCAGACGGAGATCGCGGGCACCAGGCAGAGGGGTCTCAGGGGGCGGCCGGTCGTTGGTGCGACCCCTGCGACCCCTATAGTTACGCCACTGCAATTAACCTCATATCTTAACAATATATATAAAAAATGGACTGCAGTTTAGCATCCATGGATCAGTTACTAAAACTCAGATACAGATTTAGATTAGGCTTGCTACTAGTTAAACGTCTCTGACTCCTATATTACATATGCAAATTGTTCTTGGAATTAGTCACCCCAAGGTTAATAGAGGAATCCAGCACTGGACCTGTGGCTCACAGTGCCTATGGAGATCAGCTGCACCTCACTGGCGAGGCCCAACAAGGCAGAAACTTACTTCTGGGGTTGACTGCTTCTCTTGTTTAGAGAGGAATTGCCTGGCTTTTTGTGGCTGTTTTGGCAGGACCAGTATGATATGTTTTAGGATATTTCCTCTCTGTGAAGGGCACTAGTGGGCTTAAATAGACTGCACCCTGGGTAGGACACCACACCTAGAGAGCCTGAAAATTTCAGTTGTAGGCTTGTCCCTATTTGAATGTCTCTAATTCCTACTTTACTGGTGTAATGTCAGGACAGAAAATTAGAATGTTCAGCTGACTCACTGGGATTTGGAGAGAAGCCCAGGAGGGATCTGCCGACTGAGGGCTTCAAAATTATAAAGCTGCTATTGCCAGAAGAGGAGATAGCACAAATTAACAGCGAGTAACCAGTAAATAGTCAAGATGTTAACATATATTCTTTTCATTTTCCCATGTTAGATGCCTTTTACACTATACATCACCGTAAATGATTTGCAGTCAACAATCTTTTTTTTTTTAATACATTTTTTTTCTGAAACGTGGGAAGAGTTCTTGCACTATCAGTTGTCAAACTGTGTAGAAAATAAACTTAAAAGAAAGAAGTTCAAGCATATTTCGGAATGGAGAGGTTGATATTCTCATAGTGTAAACAACTGCACAGTTTATTTGGCAATTCATAAAGCAATGATGGCAGGAAAAATAACATGTTCATATGATGTCATTTCCTGAAAATTACATTCTCCTCTTGCAAAACATACAATTAAAAAACAATCTTAAAAGTAGACCCTGCTTAACCCAGCAGACACTGGTAAATTAGTAATTTATTTTTGCTCCACATGATGTTGCCGAGGGCGGCCAAGGCACTCTCTTATCTCTATGTTGTGTTATGTTTATATATTGGCAGAACATATAAGTCTAGGCTCATGGGAATGGACAAATTAGGTCAAGGTTTAGGTGATCCCCTCTGTAACATTAGAGAGGAAATGTGGAGTCTGAACTAAGACATATTGTTTTTTCACACTGTCAGTGCCTGATAACAATTTACTGTTCTTGCTATGGTAACATTCAGTGACATTCATATCCCTTCCTGCTCATGGTTTTTCAAAAGACCAATTGTCAAGAGTTTAAGTTCCAAGGCTATCAGATCACATATTTATAATTCAGGAGAGGAAAACCATAAAATTATAGTGGCACTAATGACTATATATATATATATATATATATATATATATATATATATATATATATATAAAATAACAAACAATACGGCTACAATCTCCACTCTACTTTATATATAGTATATACAGGGCTTATAATTTTAAGTCCTTTGCTACTAGCCAGACCTGAAAAGTTACTTGCCACTGCAAGCCATAACATACTCACCAGGACTGAATTTCTACTCTCCAGGGCTAAATTTTCACTCGCCATTGGCTAGTGGCGAGTGGAAATTTTGAGCCCTGGTATATATATATACATTTTTTTTTTTTTTCAAATTTTATTCCCATCACCAGTAAACTACTTGCATGTTATTACTGAGACAATTACCAGATGGTTTGCATTTATATCAGCCAAGGAGTTGAACTATAACTGCAAATTCTGCTGCTTAGGCACCTTAAATATTATCTTATATAAGCAGGTCAGTTGCAGCTTTAGCATTTTTAACTATTTTAAAATTACCAGATTAATGGAAAGCCACAATTATAGGACACACTGAGTTAACAGGTGTGCACATACAAAAATGCAGAGATCCACATTAAATTGATCTAAACTGTTCATTAACTTAAAGGGAAAGTAATGTTTCATAATAAAAGCAGCTCAAATTAATCTTCATAGTATTCAGGCCATGCAGAGTTATATTTCAATACTGTCAGAGTTGTAGTTCAAGAGTAATTGAATGATAAAGTATCTCCCTCCCTCCCCTTTTACTGATGTAACTGCTCACTTCAGAGCAGCAGGGTGGTGTCCAGGTGGATTGCAGAGAGGGACAATCTTCAATTAAGATAAGGGAAACCCCTGAAAAACCTGCCAAAGGGAGCAGGGTTTTCATTGTTCTCACAGTAAGAAGATTGTTCCTTGCTGTGATTGTCTGGTCAAGTGACCAGATTCTATATCTGAGGGGAGGTGACTTACACTGAGTAAAAGGGGTGGGAGAGGAAACGTTATCATTCAATTACTCTTGAACTACAACTCTGACAGAATTGAAATAACACTCTCCATGGCTCAAATACTGTGAAGATTAATTGGAGCTGCTGTTTTTTGTGAAACATTACTATCCCTTTAAAAAAAACAGTACACTTTGATTAAGGCTTTTCATGTGTAATAAAGCAAGGGTTGGGCTGGCAGATGCCTCTTACCAAAGTTATTATTATTAAATATGCAGCTATTAGCAACACAGCCATCTGGTGTCTGGACAGTTAACCTGGTATCCAGTTTTTCTATTACATTGCCACTGCTGGCATTGGCATCTTATCAGAGTTATTAGATTTTAAAATGTTGTTTTTTTCAAATTAACAGTGCCCTTTACTGGTCAAATTTCAGCTTGTTTTTCTGTTGCATTTTATGGGAGAGGTGAGTCACTGACTACAGGTGTCCTTACTTTGTGACAGTTTGAATTGTGGTCACTTTTGAATAAAGAAACTAGCAGCAGTTGGAAGGACTCTCTTTATGCTCAGTAGTAAAAACACTAAAATATATATTTTTTCACAGTAAACCTGTTCTGATCCAAGCAGACTGGGTGAGTAGAAATGCAATTAAAAGGTTGATCTGCTGCATATTGTACAGACACTTTCTTCAGCTCTTGTTGCATAGTACAATTCCAAGATGTAGCTGAATACATAGTTCTATTGAATGGATTCAAAAAGGGATCAAAGCATTAAATCATATTAGCAGTTTTGGAGTGGATCTACTGCGCCATAAGGGACAAATCAAAATTATTATGGTTCTACTCTATTTAAGTGGAACTATAACATTGTGACATAGGGGATTTTGAAAAAGAGTTTTCAAAACTACATATATATATGTTATTCAATTTTTATTTAAAACAATAGTTTATTAAATATTTAGCTAAAATTATTTATCGGCATATGCAAATTAGACAGAACTGTTTGGCATGCCAGTCAGATAATCCATTCCACTCTGCTCTCCATCCCAACTACCACTCGCTGTCAGACAGTTTTAGCTCTTTTGCATTAAGTAACAAATATATAAAGCTAGACATCTCCTAAACGCTTGCTTGAAATAAAGACGCCACATAAATATACTGTAGGTGGTTTTAAAAGCTCTTTCAAAATCACCTATTTGTTAAAAAGTAATAATTCCACTTTAAATTGGGACTTTTATCTCTTTGAGTGCCAGAGGGGTACGCAACGCATTGCTGCGTACCCCTCTGGCACTCAAAGGGTTAACCACTTCTTTGCTAGAGACGTCTCCAACACATTGAAACACAGCATTCCATGTGTTAAAAGCTCAATTTACATCTGGAGGAATGGATCCATGAGAAGCTGACAAGAAACATACGTTTACTCTCCATAAAAATCAGTGGTTTCAATAACCAGAAGAACTTTACGGCCTTTATGGAGGTTTAATACTCCTCCTTCAGCAAACCAGATTCTTCAGATCAAACAAGGAGTCAATGTCTGACCCAGCCTATACACAGGTATTCCACAGTTTTGACTACCAGAAAAAAGAGAGGGTGTCGATATTACTTCACAACTGACTCACGGTGGACATCACCTCCATGATGGTTAACCCTATGAGTGCCAGAGCGGTATGCAACGCATTGAAAGCAATGCGTTGCATGCTTCTCTGGCACACAAAGGGTTAATCCTTCGTGTGACAGAGAGGCATCCAAAGCATTGCAGATCCTTCTCAGGCACTCAAAGGGTTAAATGAAAATTGGTGTAATTCCGGAGCAAACCAACTGATACAAAAGGGAGGAATGAAAATACTCATTGATTTAAATGGGACATTTAAATACTTTATTTACATAAATGGGAACTGTAAAAATTGTATTCGCCCCCTATGGTGCAGCTGGTTTGCCCAATTATCACTCCAGTCTTCTATCGACCATAAGACTCATCCTGGAGCAATTCTTAAAAATGTCCACTGTAGTACAGGGGAAAAACTAAAATTCCCTCTGATTTAAACACGGCCTTTACATCCTAGAAGGCTAGACATTACATTTTTGATCATCAATGAAACTATTTCTCTTTACACCATAAGTTTTCATCAGATTTGTCATCCAGACGTGGATTTATTCCTCTCAATATATCCTATATAATAATTCACTAACTATGTTTGTCAGAAACCGTCATGCTCAGTAGAATGTGCCACTGCTGATTATGGAGCGGGGCATTCTTAATTCAGACCGTAGTCCTCTCTGTGCATCTTCCTGAGCAGAGAGGACTATGGTCTGAATTCGGAGCGCCCTGCTCCATCATCAGCCGTATCGCGTTCGGGCAATTAGTACTGCGCATGACTGAAGCACAGCCAACAGGATCCAGCCACCAGCCGAGGTTGCTGGGTGGCACTGTGGCCCGTGTACAAGGGCTTTTCAACTAGTATTCAATAAAGCGTTTCTCCCCCCCTCCGCTCACTATATGTTGGGTTACAGTACATATAAGTGTCTCAGTGTTACCATGCAAAAACAGGTGGCTATACCATGTAAAAGAATTACAAATAAGGGGTCTACTTATGGTGTAATAAGTTCAAAAAGTCAGAAACAAATCACAAACGTCAACTAGATAAGCTCAAGGAGAATGGTTACCAGATGATCACGGTAACCTGGGAAAGCTTATGAAGGATATTATTTGTTCATCCTTCAGTTAGACTGTAGAACAGATCTCCATATACTTGCTGCTCCCTCTGTGATCACTAAACTCCAATCATCACAGAAGGATACACTCGTAAATAAGAAGAAGAAAGTAAAGGGCACACATAGTGCCCTTATCACAACAGACAACAAGTGGACATAAATGTCAGGTCAGTTAGGGTCATGTGTACTCACATAAAATTTCTACCAGTTAAACACTCAGTTGTACAGTGCTTGTGGGCATAATGTGTGCAAGTCCTCCCCACTTGGAACTCTGGCAATATGGAACTCCAGATGCAAAAGCACACAGACAGATTGGTGATGAATCAAACAGATATAAATAAAAAAACTACTATTATACATATTTCATGACCATCTGGTCATTTCTTCTGGAGGCAAGCAAATGGTTGTATGTTTAATGATAATTTTTAAACCTAAGCCAAGCAATTACTCAATTACACCTGCTTGATCTTGGGTAAAACTTGATCCCTCAAACCTAAACCTAGTGTCAATTTTCTCATGAGCATCCCAGTGAAACAGTTTAAGTTATTTCCATACTCAATAAATATAAACCATCATGCTGCTAATACTAAATTTCACAGAGGACACAGTGTTGCAAGTCATTTATGACAACATTTTCCAGAAAAGACTCAAACAACTTGATATGAACAGCTTGGAAGAGAGGAGGCAAAGGGGAGGGATGAAAGAAACCTTTAAATAATACAAGACTTAATAAAATTCTGGAGAGATATATTTTTTAAACAAAAGAGAAATAGTAGAACAAGAGGGCATGACCTAATGTTAGACCGTGGAAGATTCAGAAATAATGTACGTAAGTACTACTTCATGGAAAGGGTGGTCGATTAATGCAACAGCCTCCTAGCAGCAGTGGCAGGGGCTAAGACAGTTAAAGAATGTAAAAAATGCCTGTGATAGACCAGCGTATGTTCTGAGAACTAATTAATGCTGCATTTTATCTGGATAGGAAAAAGGGACAGACTGGATGGTCCAAGTGCTTCTCGTTTGCTTTCAAAATCTATGTTTCTATGCTTTTATTTAATACTAAACATTAAGTTACATTTAAATTTTATTGTGCAAAAACATATATTGTAGGGATTTTCTTACTGAGTCCAAAAAAGTACACCCACTGATGGTGGTTGCTTTATTAAAATGTTATTACAGCTGAACTTTGCATGAATTGGTGGCGCTCTTACTTTCAATATCTATGGAGAACTGTAGCCAGTGTCTCACCTCTCCCACAGAATCCAATACAATAACTATCTGGACACTGGGGAGGGGGTGTACTATGGTGTCATTAAGAGCCGAGAACTTCTTTTGTGTGATAAACTCTCCAATTCCTATTTTATTGTATGAAGTTTATGCATTAAGGTCTCTTAGGCTGAAGAGATTGTAGTGAATAGGCTCCATAGAATAACACAGACATTGGAGAGTTTATCACACTGGAGAAGTTATACATCTCTCCTCTATCCTGCCTGTCCCATTGGTCAAGAGTGTGATTTTGGGCCACTCCTGTCAAAATGTCTGCAAGGAGTTGCACACACCCCAAAATGCATGGCAGAGTGCCCCCCTGCCCAATCCTGTGAAAATCTCTGCAACTACTTCACACACCCTCACATTGCACCCCCTTTAACACATCACATAGCTCCCATATACATCCTCCATCACATACTCTACATCTATTTGCATTACACCCTATAATACTTTTACACACATCCCCCAGTACATAGTCCCTCACATACATGCCCTATAACATTTCATACCTCATCCCTACAGATAGTGTGCTGCTACTTACATAACTTCCACGTACTGTATGGGATATTCGACATAAAGAGTCACAAACTGTCTCTCTATATGGGATAATCTATTTGTACTCCAGTTTTAAGCATGTCACATAACAATCTCTATGTTTTCTTTCACACAACTTTCTGATATCGCTGTTTTGATGGAGGCGATATTTTAAACTCCACTTTTTGTATGTCTGATATCCTTGGATATTGAAGAGCTGTACAATCAAATCAGCGACAACAACTTCAGTGCTGTAGGGTCAGTGCTGAGCAACAAATGGCACATGGAACAAGGGAAGGTTTCATGTGTGTGGGGCAAAGAGGCAAAAGCCACGACAAACTCGCCCTTTTTATGCAGCTGAGATTGTGAGTTTGCCATTTTCAGCCAGCCTACATGTTAAATGCGCAGTTTTGTATGTCTACGTGTTAAATGCCACATATTAAAAGTTAACCCTTTCACATTCAACTTAATGACTCCATGATCATTGCAGCTGTCCTATGTGATGATAGTGCTAAGAAGTTGCACAATTTTGTTACTTCAGCACACATGAACCTATAATAGAATACAACATGTTACAAGCTCTCATCAAATAGCATCAAAGTAAGTTTTTAACTTTATCATGACATAGGACCTTGTGATACTGCTAGCAACTTGCATCTATCCTATATGATTACATCTTCTAACATGTTCTGCTTTATTATATGTTCATACACACAGGCAACGCCGTATCAAATTTGCTAGTGATGATATAAAAAAAATTCTGTAGTAACAGCTGTAGTTCTCATAGCAGCTGGAGTCATCAGACCCCACCAGAAAATAAGGCTGGCTGTGACTCAGTGATGCCAGAGCCCACCAGTAGATAAAGTTGCCACCGGCAACCCTACTACATCAGCTGCTTTTGCTGAGAAATGCCAGAGCCCACTAGCAGATAGTACTGCCACCATGCTCACCACATTGCCTGTGATTCAGAACATGCCACCAGCAGCACTAGATATTGTTGCATTTGCCACCTCCCCACCTCATCCTGTTATTGAGAGCACAGTAGCAGACAGTGAGGCCACTACCTCCACCACATCCCCATGGCACTTGATTGGACTTCTGAAAGAGGCAAATGTGTCCAGCAGTAGCAGCACAGAGTTGCAACTGTCTGGCTCTGAGTCTATTGCTGTTGTGTATGTGAATGTGACACGAAGGTGCATCACGTACACCAATGTCACAATCATCACCGCAACCACCAACACCACGACACATAAGAGATGACGGATAATATGGTATTGATGCTGCTGGTGATCATTCAGACATGATTCTGAGATCTTTTCCACATCAGGAACACCAGCAATGACATTATATTGTTTGGTGATATAGTAGTTTCTGAACTTCCTGCTGCTGAATTGTCTGACTTCCAGACTTGTCTGTCACCAACATTATATCATGAAATGTTACATCAGGATCAGGTTGGTGTGTCCACTGTACTGTTGGGAATGGGGCCATCATCCCCACCATAGGCTGTTGTAGTGGTAGTAGTAGAAGTGCCAACAGCAATATTTAATGCTGGTGATGAGGCGGCAGGAGCAGCACCACAATCCACTTCAGAAGCATCTGGGGAGAAGGTGTACAGTCAAGAAGATCCTCCTCTACCTCCCCCCTTGTTTGTGGCAAAATATTTCATTAGGGCCATGGAGTGTGAAATCATCCCCAACAGCAATTTAAAGCAACAGGGACAATTGTAATAAACTGTTAATGAAAAGCAATAAATTGAAGGTTCTATTAAAAAATAAACACCAAAGGCTATTGGCTATAAATGTATTCTACATTCAGTGCACTCAACCAAAATTAAAACCTAACAATAAATGAAAATGAGCTGCTGTAATCCTTAATCATATAATATGATGTGACTGAAATGATAAAGGTGTTGTTTAGGTGAGCATATGATAAAGAACATGTGATCTGTCACAAATAAACTATGATGGCATCAATCAAACAATGTGTATGAAACCTGTGCCAAATGAATAATGTGTTCAAAATATACACTGAACAATGGAATAATATATAACTAATTATATGTAAAATATTAATGAGGAGATGGGTAAAAACTGGATTGTATATATAGTAAACCAAACAAATCTATGGATCTTATGTCAATCCAGTCTATGGAATGATAAATCTCGAGAATGAATTAGTCTGCTTTAAATCCATATGAACAATATCCCAAGTAGAAACACTGAAAATTCTTGGCAACAATAAGCATCAAAGTATATTTCTTGAGTCGTTACTCACTTGATATGTCACCGGTTGACTGACACCGAGTCAGACAAACATAGAACCCTTGTGAGGAAAATTAAGACTGTCCTCTCTCAGTCAACACACAAACACTCCCCAGGCTTCCAAATTCACCCAGAGGGAAATTCTCAGACAATCAGATCAAAGGTACTCACAATAATCTTCCAACCCAAGGGGTCAGCTGCCACACTCGGGATCATTGATTGCAGGGAGAATTTTTGAACCGACCCACTCGGTCTCTCCAGTTTGAAGTCCTTTCGGATATGTATATAGTAGTAAAATGAAACTTATAGATCTATGGTATGAATTAATGTGTTTCTAAAATACATCAAATACAAAAAACAAGGAGAAGTGAAATAAAAAATACTTTTATTACAAATAAAAACAAGCTATAATAAAAGTTATACTACTTGTTATACTTCAACGCATTTCGTAACCGAACTGGTTACTTCCTCAGGATAAAAACATATCCTTATTATTGTATCATAAACAAAACAAGCACTGTTTTCACTTGAAAAACTCACCAATATCTGATCATTACACAGTGACGTGTCTCAATTAGATTACAGGGATATCCTTAAAGATACCTGCAGAGGAATACACCCGTTCAGGTATGATAATGACCATATAACATTAAACACCTAAATTCTAAAATTATAACCATACCATTGGATCTAAAAAAAAATATAGACGTGATTAAATACATGTACAAATACATAAAAATAGAGATACACAGCACTATCTCTCGAATCCCTGCAAATTCACATGTTTTTATAACTACTATTACAGAGGACAACAAATGGATGCCATACAATGAATTAAAGTATTTGGAACTGCAGTGACTTTAATGGGTGACATATGTAACCTGAAACACATTTATAGAAATAGCTATGTGAATATAGATGATTTTGAAATCTCTTCCAAAATGACTTGTTTTAAAGTCAGAGTTCCGCATTAGAAACTAAGGGAATTTACAGTGCCAAACAACAGTGTGTGGGTCTTGGGGTGGTCTTATGTGAGCAGACGTGTAGCCATTGGCAGAGACAGGGCACCTAGCCCAGAGGCAAGAGACATATAAATCCACTTCTACTGACAAGACTCTCCCATACTTCCCAAGTGTCCCTCTTTAGGAGGGACACTCCCTCTTTGAAACCTAAATCCCTCTGTCCCTCTTTTCTACCCTGGTGTCCCTCTTTTTAGGAGATCAGACTGTGTGGTGTGTATATAAGTGTATAATGTTGCTCTACAGCAATAAAATTCACATTAATGTTTGTTTAAACTTCAGTATCTGTGTTTATACATTAGTCTGCATAAATAAAATACTTTGGTCTTCTTATAAGATATTTATTAGGTTACACAAAGAGGTGTCAATAGGCCATGAAATAGCCTAAAAATTCTCGATAATGCCCCGCCCACCAGCCACATACCCCCACACACCACCTAAAACAAAGGTGTCCCTCTTTGGCCATTTGAAATGTTGGGAGATATGCTCCCCTTCAAGTAAAATGACTTGAAATAACACACTCATGGGGGGGTATTTTTAATTTTACTATTTTCTATTGCTCTTTGTGATTTTTTTCTTTTTCATTACCAAGCAAAGAAGCTTTCATTGAGTGAAATATACAAATAACCAAAACAGGATAACACAGGAATAATACAACCAATACTAAAGATATAATTTTTTTTTACAAAAATAAATAACCTACCATAAAAAAGTACTTCAATAACTACTAATTTTTCTTAAAAATCTTACCCCTTTAAAAGCTAGAAAGGTCTCCAACACGTTGTGAAGAAATGCTATGGAGATTAGTGGTTAAAGGAGAAGTTAACCCTTTTAAGTGCTGGAAGATGTGTCATTGTAAACGTATTACAGTTCAAAGTTTAATCTGATAGCAACAGTTCCAGTTGGTGTCCAACTGGATCACAAGTTCTCAGTCTCAGCTGAAAATGGTAATCATAACCCTTTAAGGGCCAGAACAATGTGCTTTGCAAAAAGTTGTACACCTCCTCTGGCACTCAAGGGGTTAAGCAAGTTTAAGCACTCTGCCTGCTTAAGTTCAAAAAAACTGCCAGCAAATGTCATTTCTGCTACAATGGAAATGACATCCACACTGAAACAAAGGCACAAGTGTAAAATACATATATTTATTTATCTATTTTATCTATTTATTTCTTTATTTGGAACTCGCTTCACCGGGAAGAACACATTAACATTTTTCTTATCTTCAAGCATGTCCTCAAGACGCTGTAGGAGAAGGCAGATCGATTCACTTTTTTTTGTAGTGTGGTATAGTCAGCTAATTGCTGTCTGTGGAGCAGAGGTTATAGGAAATATAGAGACTGGGTTGACCATACTGCTCAGGTAGTGCAGAATAGTCAGTGAGTTGCAGTAAGTGGGGCGGATGTTATAGGAAGTACAGAGACTGTGGTGACCATACTGCTCAGGTAGTGCAGAATAGTCAGTGAGTTGCAGTAAGTGGGGCGGATATTATAGGAAGTATAGAGACTGGGGTGACCATACTGCTCAGGTAGTGCAGAATAGTCAGTGAGTTGCAGTAAGTGGGGCGGATATTATAGGAAGTATAGAGACTGGGGTGACCATACTGCTCAGGTACTGTGGAATAGTCAGTGAGTTGCAGTAAGTGGGGCGGATGTTATAGGAAGTACAGAGACTGTGGTGACCATACTGCTCAGGTAGTGCAGAATAGTCAGTGAGTTGCATTAAGTCTGGCGGATGTTATAGGAAGTATAGAGTGAGCATACTTCTCAGGTACTGTGGAATAGTCAGTGAGTTGCTGTAAGTGGGGCGGATGTTATAGGAAGTACAGAGACTGTGGTGACCATACTGCTCAGGTAGTGTAGAATAGTCAGTGAGTTGCATTAAGTCTGGCGGATGTTATAGGAAGTATAGAGACTGGGGTGACCATACTGCTCAGGTAGTGTAGAATAGTCAGTGAGTTGCTGTAAGTGGGGCGGATGTTATAGGAAGTATAGAGACTGGGGTGACCATACTGCTCAGGTAGTGCAGAATAGTCAGTGAGTTGCAGTAAGTGGGGCAGATGTTATAGGAAGTACAGAGACTGTGGTGACCATACTGCTCAGGTATTGTGGAATAGTCAGTGAGTTGCTGTAAGTGGGGCGGATGTTATAGGAAGTATAGAGACTGGGGTGACCATACTGCTCAGGTAGTGCAGAATAGTCAGTGAGTTGCATTAAGTGGGGTGGATGTTATAGGAAGTATAGAGTGAGCATGCTTCTCAGGTATTGTGGAATAGTCAGTGAGTTGCTGTAAGTGGGGCGGATGTTATAGGAAGTACAGAGACTGTGGTGACCATACTGCTCAGGTAGTGTAGAATAGTCAGTGAGTTGCTGTAAGTGGGGAGGATGTTATAGGACCTCCAGAGAACTGAAGTGAGTATACTGCTCAGGTATTGTGGAATAGTCAGTGAGTTGCTGTAAGTGGAGTGGAGATTAGATGAAGTATGAAGAAGCGGAGTTTGCATACTGCCCAGGTAGTGTGGAATAGACAGTGAGTTGCAGTAAGTGGAGCGGATGTTATAGGAAGTATAGAGTGAGTATACTGCTCAGGTAGTGTGGAATAGTCAGTGAGTTGCTGTAAGGGGGGTGGAAGTTATAGGAAGTACAGAGAACTGGAGTGCGCATACTGCTCAGGTAGTGTGGAATAGTCAGTGAGTTGCTGTAAGGGGGGTGGAAGTTATAGGAACTCCAGAGAACTGGACTGAGCATACTGCTCTAGTATTGTGGAATAGTCAGTGAGTTGCTGTAAGTGGAGTAGAGATTATATGAAGTTTGAAGAACTGGAGTGAGCATACCGCCCAGTTGGTGTGGAATAGTCAGTGAGATGCTGTAAGTGGAGTGAAGTTTAGATGACGTATGGAGAGCAAGAGTGAGCATACTGTTCAGGGAGTGTGAAATAGTCATTGACTTGCTGTAAGTGGAGCAGAGAGGAACTACAGAGAGATGGAGTGATCTTACTGCTCAGGTAGTGTGGAATAGTCAAGGAGTGGTTAGCCACTGAGGTTATAGTTGGTATGGAGAGATGGAGTGAGCATACTGCTTAGGTAGTGTGTGATATTCAGTGAGTGGTTAGTTGTGGGGGGAGGTTATAGTTAGTATGGAGAGCTAGACTGAGTTTATTTCTCAAGTAGTCTGGTGGCTTTCTAGGGAAGTGGTTATAAAACAGGCAAGAAAAGTGAAGGGTGCTTCTACATTAGCGTATTAGCCAATTTAATTTTTTAAACACATCACAATGATGGACAATGTAATTATATTGTAGGACAACACAGCACAATGAATTATGCAGAGTACTGAATTTGCAAAGCTGAATTTGTGGTACAGTAGTATATATTACATCCCCATAGTCAATGACTGACATTAACATAATTTGCACAATATGATTTCTTACCAGGAGACTTAGGGCTAGATTTAAAGGTTCACATTAACCTAGCTGCTAAGTAAAAAAGGCACATCGGCCGCAAATAACACATGATTTATGGCGGATTTAAAAGTAAGTGTACGAGCATAGCTAATGAGTGTAGGCACAACAAAAACACATAACACAAAAATCTGCATCTCACCTGTATTCGCATCACCGTGCGTCCCAAACACCCGTTAAAACACAACTTATGTCAAAATGTAACATTACTGCAGCCGTTGGCTAGCAACCCTGATAGATGCACCAACAAAATTAAAACCTACAGCCAATCCCAAGGCCCCAAAGTAGCAAAAATGTTCAAATACACCTATATATACCCAAAAATAACCGTCACACCCTGTCTGTGTTTCGAGTTTTGGTGAGCTAGATCACAGGACCCAGGAGCAGAGGATAGCGATTAGAGTGAGAGAGAGGAGCTGACATTGGAGGTAGAAGGAGGTTTTTGAAATTTGGAGAGAGGTGCACTAATTCAACACATATCACAATTTTGTACATATTACATACACCCATACAAACATAAACACATACACATATATAAACATAGTCTTATTTTTTAATAACACTTTACACATCTTTTTAAACTTTTTTTGGACAGTGTGAATCTATGAGTGAAAGAGTGTGACAGAGAGTGAGTGGATCGAGTGTGTTTGTGAGGGCCTGTGGGAGTGCCTGGGTGTGAGTGGGTGAGTGATGGCGAGGAGAGGAGGACAGGAGAGAGGGATGGGGAGAGTAGTGGAGGAGGAGAAGGAAGGTCAGGAGGGCATCCCTGAGCAGAGCAGGGGTGGGAGAGGGAGATCCGCAGGGAAGAGGGGGACCCGGACAAGAGCAGGCACACAAAGGAGAGGGTCAGCTGTGTCAGTGGGACAAGGAGTACCTGTCTAGGAGCACCCTACACAGTCGGGGCAGAGCAGGCAGGACTCTGTGGTTCCGAATCCTTGCTGGCCGGAGCTGAGGGGGACAGGATCAGGGATCCCCGATATACCGAGGAGGAGAATACAGCTCTCGTGGAGGCTGTCCTGGAGACAGAGAGTGTCCTCCACCCGAGGGAAAAGGTCCCTGGCCTGTCAGCGAGGAGGAAGGCAGCCTGGAACCAGATCTGCAGCTGGATGAACCCTGTGGCTTCATGCAGATGGGACGTGGAGTCCATCAAGAAGCGATGGGGTGACTGCCGGGGGGTCCTGATCAAGGGGGTCCCTGGAGGATCGGACACTGGGGATGAGAGGAGCCTCCACACTACCGGTAAGTGCATCATCACATAACCACATCAACCAACACAACCATCACACAGGCACACCTCAACACATGCCCATCATTCATCCACACAGCTGCACCAACACAGCACCCTGAGGGTTAAAAACAGGACACAATACAAGCACAAATGGCAAGGGTCAACCAGGCCCAAACCTGTCCAAGTCTCAGTTCAACCGTCATGTTTCTGTGCTGATCACACACAATACACACAAACCATGCTCTACAATGTGTTGTATGTTAAACATCATTACATTTCATAGACAATGTCACCCATGTACCCACCCATGTACTCATCAATACATATCCCAACATACTTATTGTTCTCTCTCTATCTCTCTCTATCGCTCACTCCCTGAGTGGAAAACAAGCCACAAGTGAATGTGGTGAGCTGTCCCTTTAAGTACCTGGTAGGGCGTTGTGTAGGTGTGGTGATGAGGTGAGTGCTGACCAATGGGAAGGTGTTTGTTGTCCAGGTAAGTGTTTGCAGGTGTGTCTGTGTTTTAAAATGTGGTGTGTTCTGATTGTTTTGTATGTGTCAGTTGCGGGTGTGAAGTTGTGGGGTGCAGGTTGCTTCTGGATCGTGTGGTGATGTTGCACAGGGGAGCTTGTTTTGTATTGGCAGGTGTCTGTGTTGTGTGATAACCCACATTGTTCCGTGCCATGTTGTGTTGGTGTTTTTTGGGGGGTCCTTGTCCCTGTGGTGTTGCTTGCTGTTGTGTGTGAGAGTGATTTGTGGTGTCTGTCCATGTTTTTGTGTTCTTTTGGCATTGCACGGATTAATTTTTCCATTTACACTTGTGCGGTAAGCATTTTGTGTGTTTTCCTATGTAACAGGTGTTTTGTTTTGACTGTTAAGTGTCTAACGGCTAAGAAAAGCGGGTCTTAACTTTTGTCTGTTAAGTGTATCTTTTTTTCAGCCGTTAACAGTACCACAAGCCTTGTTCCATGCATCTCAATGCACGTCAGTCTATTGGCCGTTAGGATTTGTGAACTGCCGTTAGCTGTTCTTAAGACGGACATTTAAATGGCTTACAAAACGTTAACGCACCCGTTACAGTTTTTTTTACTAACACCTGCCTTTAAATCTAGCCCTTAGGCTGGAATTGTTTCTAAACAGAGTTCCTATTTTAGGAAAAGTTTTTATGTTAATGTATCAATATGAAGACTAAAAATGAGGTTGGAGTTCAGTTACTTAACAAGATATTTGAAGGAGCTGAATGGGGCCATGTTTCAATTAGACTTTATGATAGTTAAGATAGATATTCTGGAGTTTAAGTAATTTACATTTTGTACCATATATATATATATATATATATATATATATATATATATATATATATATTAGAGTTTCAACATCAAGCATTCACAGGACTTTTTAATGGATTTTGAGTTTATTAAATGTTACATCAACGTTTCGGCCACCCTCTGCTGGCCTTCCTCAAGACATCTTGATGTTGAAACTCTATTGTATATCCAGCCGTATGAATGCACCCAAGCATCTTGTATCCCTAGAAGTGAGAGTGCTTCCATTCGCCATTAACTTTTCTTAAATAACATAAAGCGCTAGAATGCGTAGCTCCCTGTGTGTGTAACCGCACATGAGCAGTAGAGACTGCCCAAACGATGTAGTCATACTCAGTAGAGACGGCAGGAATGTGCCGGCTTCCAGTTAGAGGCACTGCTGATCCGGAGCGGGGCGCACGGCCCTGGGGCAGCAGCTGAGGCCGCTGGCTGGCACTTTGGCCCGTGTACATGGACCTTCAATACTAGTGTGAAATATAGGCCAAGAATAGAATACTAGGTTGATTTAGAAATGAGCACTCACAGGTCTTGCTCAGTCCTATGTTATTATAAAAACTTGATGAGCACTCAATTAAATAATAATCCTAAAAAGTGAACCATACACAAACATGCATGGGGTGTACATGGATCTTATAAAGAAATACCAAAAAACAAAAAAGAAAAAAGATAAGATCCAAACAGAGGCACTCACACCTTTTAATTTTACTGTAAAAAATATACAAAATTACAAAAATGTACCACAGGCAATGGACTACACGAACGCATGCGCTCAGACCCCTCCCTTAACCCTTTGAGTGCCAAGTGGGTACATTGTACGAGTTTGGACAGCTGTACCCGCTGTGCCAAGCTCGTACGATGTACCCACTAAAATGCGGTCACTGCATGAGCCGGTATAACCGGCATGCAGTGGCCGCATTTTAAAAAAAAAAAAGGTGGGCAATCGTGGGGGGACATGAGGATCACTCCTCATGTCCCCCCTGTTATTGATCTCCCAGCCGATCGCGCTGGGAGATCAATAAAAGAAGAGGAGAAGCGCAGCAGAAGCGCAGCTTCTCCTCTTCTGTCTCTCCTACCCGAACTTCCGGGTAGGAGTGGGCGGGACCGGGGGAAACCTCCAAACGTCATCGGTGACATGGTCACCGATGACGTTAGGGAAGTTTCCCTTACCCGATTCACTCCTACCGGTGGTAGGAGTGAAAGGCAGGAGAGCTTCTGCTCTCCTGCAGTCGCAAAATTGATCTCCCAGCCTATCGGCTGGGAGATCAATTACTGGGGAGACACCAGGAGGGGTCCTGATGTCCCCCACGAGGTCTGAAAATATTAAAATAAAAAAAAATAAAAATAAAAAATCCTTAGTAACCCTGTGAGTGCCGCAGGGGTCCCCAGCACATTGCTTTGCAATGTGCTGGAGACCCTTGTAGCACTCACAGGGTCTTTTCTTTGGGTTTTTTTTTTTTTTTTTAAAGACCTCATTGGGGGGATCAGGGGGGATCCTGATGCCCCTCAATGAGGTCTATTATTAAAAAAAAAAAAAAAAAAATTTTTTTAACCCTGTGTGTGCCACAGGGGGGGTCCAATGCACCCCCCCTCCTGTGGCACACACAGGGCTTCTGTCATTACTTTGTTACTAGAGATTGTTGGGGGGCCATCAGGATTGGTCCTGATGGCCCCCCAACAAGCTCTGATTACAAAGTAATAAGAAAAAAAAAAATTAACCCTCTGAGTGCCAGAAGGGTCCAATGCATTGCTTTGCAATGCGCTGGAAACCCCTTTGGCACTCACAGGGACATTTATTTTGATTCCTTTTTTTTTTTTTTTTTTAAGACCTCATTGGGGGGAATCAGAGGGGTCCTGATACCCACCAATGAGGTCCATAATAAAAAAAAGTAAAGAAAAAAAAATTAACCCTGTGTGTGCCACAAGGGGGGCCAATGCAGCCCCCCTTCTGTGGAGCACACACAGGGCATTTATCATTACTTCGTTATCAGAGATTGTTGGGGGGCCATCACGATTGGTCCTGATGGCCCCCCAACAAGCTCTGATTACCAAGTAATGATAAAAAAAAAAATTAACCCTCTGAGTGCCAGAAGGGTCCAATGCATTGCTTTGCAATGCGCTGGAGACCCCTTTGGCACTCACAGGGACATTTATTTTGATTCCTTTTTATTTTTTTTATTTTTTAAGACCTCATTGGGGGGAATCAAAGGGGTCCTGATACCCACCAATGAGGTCCATAATAAAAAAAAGTAAAGAAAAAAAATTAACCATGTGTGTGCCTCAAGGGGGGCCAATGCAGCCCCCCTTCTGCGGCGCACACACAGGGCATTTATCATTACTTCGTTATCAGAGATTGTTGGGGGCCATCATGATTGGTCCTGATGGCCCCCCAACAAGCTCTGATTACCAAGTAATGATAAAAAAAAAAAAAATTAACCCTCTGAGTGCCACAAGGATCCAATGCATTGCTTTGCAATGCGCTGGAGACCCCTGTGGCACTCTCAGGGTCCCCTGTTTGTGGACATATATATATTTTTTTTTTACTAAGACCTCATTGGGGAGGGATCAGGGGGTCCTTATGCCCCTCAATGAGGTATATAATAAAAAAAAAAAAAAAAATTAAAACACAAATTAACCCTGTGTGTACCACTAGGAGGGGAGTTCAATGCCGACCCCCTTCCTGTGGCACACACAGGACTTTTTATCAACACTGGTAGTCACAGATCTCCCATACACACTATCAAACACTGCCCCACCATCCTTGCTCCTCTGCTCATACCCACACACACTGCCTAATCCCTCACCCTCCCACATACTTTGTTACACTTGTAGTCACAGGTCCGCACGTACACCGGCTGACGCCCTAGCTTCTTTCATCTGTTAGCCATAAAATCACACATACACTATTTGCTTTACCATTTCTGTTTCACTGGTAGCTACGCTCCTGTAGCGTAAATTGGTATGTCAACCCACAGCAGTGGGGTACCATTTTTCTTAGGCTGGCAAGAAGTCCTCCTAGGAAATCCCACGCCATTGAACCATTTTAGTATCTTTGAAGTGACTGATGTGTAAAACAAAATTTTTTTTTTCCTGTAGCACCACATTCTGGAAATAGTTGTGCCAACTAACTTAGGGGTAAAAAGGCAAGTGACCCCTCATTAGATGCGGCAGGTTGTCTTCTTTCCAAAATGGTATGGTTTATCTACCTTTTCTTCAATTCTGAAGGTTTTATAGTCATTTTCGTACAGGCAAGTCAGGTTTGAGAAAATGTTAGAAACATCAGAGGTTGTAGTAGGTGTAGTTTTCTACTTCTAGCACCCCCTAAGGTAGTTCAACTCATACCAATGGGGTGTCATTTGACTCCTAAGAGCACTAGCAAACAAATGCAGTTGAAAATTCCATGGTTTTCACAGCGCTCCATACATTTGAAGGGGCAGAAATGTAAAAAAATGCAATTTTTTTCCTATATCGCCTCCTTCTGGAAACATTTATGCACACCAGTATTGGGGTAAGAAGGCAAGTGACCCCTCATTAGATGCGGCAGGTTGTTTTCTTTCCAAAATGGTATGGTTTATCTACCTTTTCTTCAATTCTGAATGTGTTATAGCCATTTTTGTACAGGCAAGTCACATTTGAGAAAATGTTAGAAACATCAGAGGTTGTAGTAGGTGTAGTTTTCTACTTCTAGCACCCCCTAAGGTAGGTCAACTCATATCAATGGGGTGTCGTTTGACTCCTAAGAGCACTAGCTAATGAATGCAGTTGAAAATTCCATGGTTTTTACAAAGTTCCATACATTTGAAGGGGCAGAAATGTAAGAAAATGCCTTTTTTTTCACTAGCGCCACCTCCTGGAAGAATTTGTGCATACCAGCCTTTGGGTAAGAAGGCACGTGACCCCTCATTAGATGCGGAAGGATGTTTTCTTTCCAAAATGGCATTGTTTCTCTACCTTTTCTGCATATCTATTATGGTTATAACCATTTTAGTGCAAGCAGATAATTTCAAAAACAAAAGTGTCAGGTTTACGTACGTGTTCCTAGCACCCACACATTGTATATTAACCCACACAAATAGGCTACCATTTTTCTCATGTTGGTAGCAGGTACTGAATACAGCAGGAAATGTTATGGTTTTCAAAGATTTTAGTATCTTTGAAGTGGTAGAAATGTAAAAAAAACATGTATTTATTCCCATAGCGCCACCTTTTGGAAATATTTGTGCACTTCAGCCCAGGGGGTAGAAAGGCAAGTGACCCCTCAATTGATGCGGGAGAATGTCTACTTTCCAAAATGGTATACCTTTTATACCTTTCCTTCATGTCTCTAACAGTTATGGACATTTTAGTACAAGCAGCCATTTTCGAAGAAGCAAACAGGTAGGTGTAGTTATGTGCTTCTGGCACCCCTAAGGTAGGTCGACTCATTCCAGTGGGGTGTCATTTTTCTCCTAAGAGCACTAGCTAATGAATACAGTTGGAAATACCATGGTTTGCACACATTTCAGTACATTTGAAGGGGCAGAAATGTAAGAAAATGCCTTTTTTTTTTCATTAGTGCCACCTTCTGGAGGCATTTGTGCACTCCAGGCTTGGGGTAACAAGGCAAGTCACCCATCATTAGATGCGGCAGGGTGTCTTCTTTTCAAAATGGTATGGTTTGTGTACCCTTTCTTCACTTCTGTAGTTGTTATAACCATTTGTGTACAGACAAGTAATGTTTGAGAAAATGTTAGAAAAATTTGAAGTTGTAGTAGGTGTCGTTTTGCACTTCTAGCGCCCCCTGAGGTAGATAAACTCATACCAATGGGGTGTCATTTTTCTCCTAAGAGCACTAGCTAATGAATACAGTTGGAAATACCATGGTTTGCACATATTTCAGTACATTTGAAGGGGCAGAAATGTAAGAAAATGCCTTTTATGTTTCATTAGCGCCACCTTCTGGAGGCATTTGTGCACTCCAGGCTTGGGGTAACAAGGCAAGTCACCCATCATTAGATGCTGCAGGGTGTCTTCTTTTCAAAATGGTATGGTTTGTGTACCCTTTCTTCACTTCTGTAGTTGTTATAACCATTTGTGTACAGACAAGTAATGTTTGAGAAAATGTTAGAAAAATTTGAAGTTGTAGTGGGTGTCGTTTTGCACTTCTAGCGCCCCCTGAGGTAGTTAAACTCATACCAATGGGGTGTCATTTTTCTCCTAAGAGCACTAGCTAATGAATACAGTTGGAAATACCATGGTTTGCACATATTTCAGTACATTTGAAGGGGCAGAAATGTAAGAAAATGCCTTTTTTGTTTCATTAGCGCCACCTTCTGGAGGCATTTGTGCACTCCAGGCTTGGGGTAACAAGGCAAGTCACCCATTATTAGATGCGGCAGGGTGTCTTCTTTTCAAAATGGTATGGTTTGTGTACCCTTTCTTCACTTCTGTAGTTGTTATAACCATTTGTGTACAGACAAGTAATGTTTGAGAAAATGTTAGAAAAATTTGAAGTTGTAGTGGGTGTCGTTTTGCACTTCTAGCGCCCCCTGAGGTAGTTAAACTCATACCAATGGGGTGTCATTTTTCTCCTAAGAGCACTAGCTAATGAATACAGTTGGAAATACCATGGTTTGCACACATTTCAGTACATTTGAAGGGGCAGAAATGTAAGAAAATGCCTTTTTTTTTCATTAGCGCCACCTTCTGGAGGCATTTGTGCACTCCAGGCTTGGGGTAACAAGGCAAGTCACCCATCATTAGATGCGGCAGGGTGTCTTCTTTTCAAAATGGTATGGTTTGTGTACCCTTTCTTCACTTCTGTATTTGTTATGACCATTTTTGTACAGACAGGTAATGTTTGAGAAAATGTTAGAAAAATTAGAGGTTGCAATAGGTGTAGTTTTGTACTTGTAGCGCCCCCTGAGGTAGGTGAACTCATACCAATGGGGTGTCATTTTTCTCCTAAGAGCACTAGCTAATGAATACAGTTGGAAATACCATGGTTTGCACACATTTCAGTACATTTGAAGGGGCAGAAATGTAAGAAAATGCCTTTTTTTTTCATTAGCGCCACCTTCTGGAGACATTTGTGCACTCCAGGCTTGGGGTAACAAGGCAAGTCACCCATCATTAGATGCGGCAGGGTGTCTTCTTTTCAAAATGGTATGGTTTGTGTACCCTTTCTTCACTTCTGTATTTGTTATGACCATTTTTGTACAGACAGGTAATGTTTGAGAAAATGTTAGAAAAATTAGAGGTTGCAATAGGTGTAGTTTTGTACTTGTAGCGCCCCCTGAGGTAGGTGAACTCATACCAATGGGGTGTCATTTTTCTCCTAAGAGCACTAGCTAATGAATACAGTTGGAAATACCATGGTTTGCACACATTTCAGTACATTTGAAGGGGCAGAAATGTAAGAAAATGCCTTTTTTTTTCATTAGCGCCACTTTCTGGAGACATTTGTGCACTCCAGGCTTGGGGTAACAAGGCTAGTCACCCATCATTAGATGCGGCAGGGTGTCTTCTTTTCAAAATGGTATGGTTTGTGTACCCTTTCTTCACTTCTGTATTTGTTATAACCATTTTTGTACAGACAGGTAATGTTTGAGAAAATGTTAGAAAAATTAGAGGTTGCAATAGGTGTAGTTTTGTACTTGTAGCGCCCCCTGAGGTAGGTGAACTCATACCAATGGGGTGTTATTTTTCTCCTAAGAGCACTAGCTAATGAATACAGTTGGAAATGCCATGGTTTTCACACATTTTAGTACATTTGAAGGGGCAGAAATGTAAGAAAATGCCTTTTTTTTTCATTAGCGCCATCTTCTGGAGGCATTTGTGCACACCAGGCTTGGGGTAACAAGGAAAATCACCCCTCATTAGATGCAGCAGGTTGTCTACTTTCCAGAAATATATAGTTTTATATAGTTATTCCACTGTTTTAGGGTAGTTTTACCACAAAAACCCTAGAATGCGCATATTAGTTTATAAAGTTGAAAATGTCATTTTGTGCTGCTGGTGATTAGGGCTCTACGCTAGCCATGGACGTAGGTAAAACTATACAAATTTGGTATTTTTTTACTCGGGGGACTCGAGGCTTTTTCAAATAATTGAAACTTTTTCAATCAAGGTAAATGTTTTTGATACATAGTATGTGAATTTAGCAAAATGAGTACATTTTCACTTTTTTTGTCATTATGACATCATAGCTTTTTGCACAATGTAAAATTCTCTTCATGTAAGGTATCACAAGAAAGCTCAATTCGTTCTGAAAAAAACAATATATAGTTTTCCATATGTAACTAAAAATCCCCAGAGGAAATCAAGCCTAAACGGAAGGATAGCAAAAATGTTGAAAAAGTGTCTGGCCTGCAGGGTTCAGAAAATGGCCCGAGCCTCTGGCACTGAAGGGGTTAAGACACAAATTCCCACACCTACAGTATACCAAGTAATCACAGACATAAAATACCCCAAACCTACAAATCCACAAAAGGATTAATATAACAAAATCCTAATGTTAATAATGCACTATGTATATGTGAATATGTTGCAAACACATAGTAACAATTAAATATTGACAATGTAACAAATACAAGATTCGTAGGTAATGACTTGCTGCGGTGAAATAGTTACAATATATGCAGAAACATAGACAGCTAATAATAATAGCACTGTAAGCAGTTCCGTTAGATGCCACATGAATCAAAACAGTTAGTAATAGCCAAGCCAATATGTTAATGCAGTTAGTCGATATAATGAACCAGCCATTAGAAGGAAATATTAGTGTAAGTTGAGAGCTCTTATCCAAGCCAATAACAGCCTTATAGTTAATGCCTTTGAAGAACCGTGCATGAGATGAATCTCGGTAGAGTACCGGGAACACAGCAACGATCTCACCGTTCAGCTGCCGTTCTCCGCTCACCGCTTCACCTTCCACTTTGAAGATCACATTCCTCAGTCGCACCGGTTTTAATGTGTTCAATGAGTAGGCAAACGGCTAATTTGCGGCGTATTCTCCCAAACAATACACTTATAAATTCCAAAAATATCCTTATGACAATCAACTATCCACCACAGCTTGTAACCAGGGTACAGTCCAAGGCAACTCTCCAACGCGTTTCGCCCGATAGTATAGGGCTTTTTCAAGGTTATGCAAAAATAATTTAAACCCATACCGGTCTTATATAAACTCTAACCGGATGTCTGTGATTCAAATCCACCAATAAACAGATTACCCAACCTAATTACAAATTCTTAAAGGGATTTGTGTCTCATGAGTAATTGCCAGGCTGTACCAGCAGTCAAAGCCCCCAACCTGGAGACATACTATCTTAGAACCAACTATACCCTCAAGCATAACATATTCATATTTGGATGTACAGCACCAATGCAATTTTGCATTATTAATGACATATATTTCATAGGGGCCATTAAGAGTTTCTGGCCATAAGTAGTAAGTAGAGGGTTATTAACAGGAGGATTTAGTTATCTTTTAAACATTTAAATGCCAGAGTGGTGTCCAAAGCATTGGTTTGAAATGCGTTGTGCACCCCTCTGGCACTCAGTGGGTTAATTCAGTGGGATTTTCTATTTGTCCCTTTTGTATAGCTAATTTGCTCTGGAATGAGTCCATTCTGCTTTTAAACATGTAGCACAGCACTTTTTTGGTGGGTGCAAAAGGCAGAAATGCCAATATATTATGTTTTTTTAACTATACTTTAATAAGTTTAATTGCTTAGCCTCCAATACGTAGTCATCAATTATAACCACAATCCTCTCAATTTCCTTCTAACAGTGTTACTCTTAATTTTTTCTCTGATTTAATTTTCTCCTTATATCTAACACCAGAAACACTGTGTGATAAACATGGAGCCAAAGAAAGTAGGCGACATAACAAAACATCCCTTCTCTTCTTTACTTCACTGGCAATTATGTCTTCTTGAGAAAGCCTGGAATACAAAGTGTAAAAACAGAGCTTACAGTCACTGCTGAATGGGGCTTCTGTCCTGAATTCTTCTATTGATCCTCTAATATATAGAAACCTTGATGAAAACATGTATTGTCAAAGAGCAGAAAACAAATCTGTCTGCTCAAATAACCTGGGGCTGAACCTTTACAATCCCATGATATAGTGCAAGTGCTCTGTTGTGTGCGTGTTGCACAAATCAACAGATGCAGTATTTGGGGTTGACAAGATCACTACCAAGACTGACCAAGGGGATCAGTAATAGGATTCCCATTGGTCGTGTCCTTCATTTGACCTCAAACTCAATTCCGTCATGGCGTGCAGCTGAACATGTTTTCAGGACAGGGGAGGACTGGCAACATTTGGCCTGGGGGGCAAATTTAATCAAGTGGCCCATTTCCACTATTTGTGCCAGTTTCACCCCTTTGTGCCTCTTTCACCCCTTGCACCTCTCTTTCTCGCCCCATGTACTTCTTTCACCCCCTTGTGCCTTCTCCCCCTTGCAATTCTTTCTCCCCTCTGTACCTCTCCCCCCTTGCACCTCTTTCTCCCTTATGTACGTCTTTCACCCCATGTACTTATTTCACCCCCTTGTGCCTTCTCCCCCTTGCACCTCTTTCTCCCCTTGTACCTCTTTCTCCACTCTGTACCTCTCCCCCTTGTACCTCTTTCCCCTCCTTGTACCTCTTTCTTCCCCCATGTACTTTTCTCCCCCATCTTGTGCCTCTTTCCCCCCTCTGTACCTCTTCCCCCCCTCTGTACCTCTTTCTTCTTCCCCCATGTACTTCTTTCTCCCCCCCGTTCCCCATTGTGCCTCTTTCTCACCTCTGTACCTCTCCCCCCCGCACCTCTCTTTCTCCCCCATGTACGTCTTTCACCCCATGTACTTATTTCACCCCCTTGTGCCTTCTCCCCCTTGCACCTCTCTTTCTCCCCATTGCAATTCTTTCTCCCCTCTGTACCTCTCCCCCTTGCACCTCTCTTTCTCCCCCATGTACGTCTTTCACCCCATGTACTTATTTCACCCCCTTGTGCCTTCTCCCCCTTGCACCTCTCTTTCTCCCTCATGTACGTCTTTCACCCCATGTACTTATTTCACCCCCTTGCACCTCTCTTTCTCCCCTCTGTACCTCTCCTCTCCTTGTACCTCTTCCTCCCCCTTGCACCTTCCCCCCCCGTACCTCTTTCCCCCTTGTACCTCTTCCCCCTCCTTGTACCTCTCTTTCTTCCCCCATGTACTTCTTTCTCCCCCATCTTGTGCCTCTTTCTCCCCTCTGTACCTCTTCCCCCTCCTTGTACCTCTCTTTCTTCCCCCATGTACTTCTTTCTCCCCCATCTTGTGCCTCTTTCTCCCCTCTGTACCTCTTCCCCCTCCTTGTACCTCTCTTTCTTCCCCCATGTACTTCTTTCTCCCCCATCTTGTGCCTCTTTCTCCCCTCTGTACCTCTTCCCCCTTCTTGTACCTCTCTTTCTTCCCCCATGTACTTCTTTCTTCCCCCCTTCCCCATTGTGCCTCTTTCTCCCCTCTGTACCTCTTCCCCCTCCTTGTACCTCTCTTTCTTCCCCCATGTACTTCTTTCTCCCCCATCTTGTGCCTCTTTCTCCCCTCTGTACCTCTTCCCCCTTCTTGTACCTCTCTTTCTTCCCCCATGTACTTCTTTCTTCCCCCCTTCCCCATTGTGCCTCTTTCTCCCCTCTGTACCTCTTCCCCCTTCTTGTACCTCTTTCTTCCCCCATGTACTTCTTTCTTCCCCCCTTCCCCATTGTGCCTCTTTCTCCCCTCTGTACCTCTTCCCCCTTCTTGTACCTCTCTTTCTTCCCCCATGTACTTCTTTCTTCCCCCCTTCCCCATTGTGCCTCTTTCTCCCCTCTGTACCTCTTCCCCCTTCTTGTACCTCTCTTTCTTCCCCCATGTACTTCTTTCTTCCCCCCTTCCCCATTGTGCCTCTTTCTCCCCTCTGTACCTCTTCCCCCTCCTTGTACCTCTCTTTCTTCCCCCATGTACTTCTTTCTTCCCCCCTTCCCCATTGTGCCTCTTTCTCTCCTCTGTACCTCTCTTTCTTCCCCTTGTATACTTCTTTCTCTCCCACCCCCAGTACCTCCTTATGCCTCGTTGTCTTCTTCTCCACACTGCCCGCACCGATGACAGTCAAGACCGAGTCACGCTGAGACGCTGCGTGGTGCATGCTGGGGTTTTCTTCCTCAGTCTGGGCGCCAGTTTTAAACTTGCACTGGCCTCAGAACAGAGAAAAGAAAACACCAGCTTGCACCAAGCGGCGTCTCCGCTTATGACACTGTCCCGGCTGTCATCGTTGCGGAGTGGGGAGAAGAGAACATAAAAAAGTAACAATTCCCCCTCCGCTGCGGCCCTGCACGCTAAGACTGACAGACAGTCAGTCACATGTCTAACATTGCGGCCCGCTACACGCGCTGGCCCTGCGGCCCGGGGGGCAATTGCCCCCCTGCCCCCCGGGCCAGCCCGCCCCTGTTTCAGGATATCTTGGCAGAGCCCACACACTGAGGACATTTCTGATGGCACGAGTGATAAATTTGGTTTCAAACATAATTATCATGCTGTGCCGGTAATTAACATAAAATGCCACTCTGCGCTGGCAAAACATGAAGATCCATCCGCCTAAAATGATTTGTTTTACAGAAAGATGGCTAATGAAACTTACAGGCACATTTAAAGGGGAACTATCATTACAAATAAAGTCCCCCCCAATAATTAGTTATATAACGATAAGCTTAGAAATAGTACTATTATCCAGAGTTATTAAGAAATCCTACTTCTTCTGAGACTGACGGCCAAGCTTCTTGGTTTACAGCCATCTGTGCGTTTGAGCCGTCAGTCACTTCCTGTTATCTTAAGGTACAATGCAGGAGACCAGGACTGACAAGATGTCTGCGCTCATCCCTGGCAGTCAGTCTCAGAAGAAGTAGGATTTCTTAATAACGCTGTACTTTTGCTGGATAATAGTATTATTTTTACGCTTAACGTTATATGAATAATTATTGTGGGAGACTTTATTTGGAGTGATAGTTCCACTTTAAATTCTCTGTTAACAAACCAAACCTGTCATTGGGCGACAGATCTACTTTAACCCTTTGAGTGACAGAGGAGGTACGCAACGCGTTGCTTTGCAATGCGTTGCGTACCCCTCTGGTACTCAAAGGGTTAATAAAAAATATGGATGTATTGATCGAGTGTTTGATTTCAAAATAACTGAACAAATATAAATGTGTTATTCTACTGACAAATATGCCTAGAGCCATTAACCTTTTGAGTGCCAGAGGGGTACCCCTATTGCACGCAGAGGTTTATAGATGCAGTCAATCTCCTTTTTGACTGCATATTCTGCAAGTGCCTAATATGTGAAGTCAAATTCCCAATTCTTTTTTTTTTCATTTTAATCTATTTTTTTATGTCCCTGAGATCCCCAGATCTGTGTTTCCAGAGAGACTTGTGTTGGGAACTGTGAAATCAGAGATATGTATACAATGTTCTAGTCTTCTTGCAATATGGATTGATCTGTATGATGTAGAGGTGCTTTACTACATTGTTTCACTCTCTTTTTTTTAAATTGTATCTTTCTTATATTATTTCACTCTCACTCTGTTTTCACAGACCCAAACAGGCAGCTTTCTGGAAATAAATTCAGTATTCCCTGTCAGGGATATAAATGTGTAAAAAGATAGTTGAAGATTAATAAAAATAATAAGAAAGTATAGGCCATTTGATTTTATATGTAATGTAGCTGCAGAATATGCAAATTCAAGGTTGACCGTCACCTTTATACCAGCAAATCAGATTTGCTGTTGTTAACTTTTATGCACAATTCATTACTTTATTTGTCTGTACTTTACTTCACTGTTTGTTCATTTGCGAATCCTGGAGTTTTATTTCCAAGTGTATCTACAATTATTATTTTTTGATAATTTGTTTGATAAATATTCACTAACATTCACAAGTATACTTTTCTAAATTCCTACCCATATCTGCTGATGAGAAAATCATTGACATATATGGCCCAGTATAGGAGCTAAAAACTTTATACAAACTGGCACCCTTATGTACATTATTTATAACTGTTTAGTAAGAAAGTCAATAACTTGCTTAAAGGTCAAATAATAATAATACATTATTTAGGTAATTGTCTTGTTAAAAAGTATAAGTGCAACCAAATAAGGAGAAAATAAGATAAAATGAGGGCATCTCCCCTCCTCGTGAACAGTGAATGCCAAAGTTGTACAAAAACTTAATGTTATACAGCGACTTATGGTGCAATGAATTTAAATATAACAGAGAGAGACCAAAAAACATGTGCGTGGATTCATCAGCAAACTAAGGTGTATGACATCACTGAAAGAGTAAAGTTCCTGAAATGGAAATGGGCAGGTCACATAGAAGAAGACCTGACAGCAGATGGACCAAACACATTTTAGAATGGATTCAACTTGTTACTAAACGCCCAAGAAGAAGATCAAAAGACAAGATGGGTAGATGAAAACAAAACTTTTGTTGGTACACAGTGGCAAAAAAAGGCACAGGACCGAAGTTGTTGAAGGCTTTTTGAGAAGGCCTTCATCCTGCAGTGGATCGACAATGACTGAAGATGATGAGATTTTATATATATATATATATATATATATATATATATATATACAAACACACATACAACCAGATATGCATACACACAAACACATACATGCAGAGGAATTCTTCCTCCTCCTCCCTGGAACTCTGACATAGAGCTTAAACATGAATGAGTATACACCCCTGAAAAAGTATAAAGCTCCTCAATAAGTGTGCAGTCACTGTACACTCGCTGGTGTCTGATAAGACAGTGGCCTCACCAACAAGTGTCATGATATCATGTACCAAGCTTGGCCAAGCAAGAGTGTATGTGTGTTCAAACGAATGTAATTAGATTTCAGTACAGCGTGAGGTTAGTAAAGCCTGCCTCACCCACAATTACATTTATATAATGTTATAATGTGTTAGATGCCTTGCACTGGCATCCAATCATGTTGTTTTCTGGTACTTCATCCCCTACACACCTGCCAAGCCTTCATCCATCACCTGATGTTCCCACTAATGACTGCTGATGCAGCCAAAGCCACCACTGTATAGGCAGGGCATTTAAAAATGTAAATTATGGAACTATAGGATGTACATAGCATTAAGACACATTATACAGTATGTGCTTTAATACTTTGTAATGTTTATGTTTTGCTTGGCATGTGAGGCCTTTTAACCATTATCCCAGTTGATTATGTTTACAGGTAATCTAGAAAGAACCACAAAGGTCGCTACAAAAAGAGTACAAAATAGTAAAAAATATGTATGGCAAATACATGTATTATAATGTAGTGTGACAAAGGTATTCCCACTGCTGGATATGCTTAATAAAAGATTATTATAGCGCAAAGTTGTATTATTTCATTTAACCATTGTAAGCTGGCAATACTGGAATATATGCTGTGATACACCTGACTTTGTGAAGGAGACACCCCACAAAGATAAGCAGACAGCAATTAATAAAATAATAGGAGAACCCTGGATGATTATATGTTGAGTCACAAGACAGCAGGAACACAGGACTGAACACAAGGAGATACCCCAGTAGGCAAGATGATAGGGAGAGCTGGATATGGAGTGGGTCTAGCTGGTGTAGACTACCCCTAGACTGCCTTTCTACAGCCTAAGCTGGACTAAAGGTTCTGGCCACAAGACCAGTTCAGTGCTGAACTGGAGGAGCTGGCCCGCACCCAGGATATCCATCTAAGAAATAGTAGTTACCTGTTGGGGTAACAGGAAGGGGGTACCTTCACTTAGATTGCTGCTGTACAGTAAGAAATCTGGGGAAAGTAAAACGAACTCCGACTGAGCTGGAACAAGAATTGCCAGGAAGATAGGTGAATAGAACACCGACAGAACTGAAACAGGGATTAGAGTGGAAGGCAGTTAAATCGACTATTGATAAAACTGAAACACATATTTAACTAGCAGGTGAAGTGAACTCTGACAGATTTGGTACACAGATTCGACTAACAGTCAGGTGAAGTGAACTCTGTCTGAACTGGAACACAGATTCGATTGGCAGGTGAAGTGAACTCCGATAGGACTGGAACAATGCACCAACTGATACTTAGAGAGTGTCTGTGTCTGAAGAGCTGCAGCAGAGGCTGGAAAGCAATAAGGTACACAGTCAGCAGACAAACAAATGGTCGAGGAGGAGAGCTGGGTCATAAATGGAGAAGTCACACAGGAAACAAGGTACAGGGATGATAAGCAGAAGAGTAATCTGTAACAAGGCCACGGTGAGTAACAAAGGATGACAACACAAGGGGAGGAAACTGGAAAGCAGGAACAGTACTGAGTTAAACTCAAACTCTGACTGGAAAGCTAAGATTGTGCTCCAGTACTCTAAATCTGGCCCCAGATAGGGTTGCCACCCAGCCGGTATTTTACCGGCAGGCCGGTAAAAAATTGGCTTCTGTCCAACGTTAAGTCTATGGAGAGAATGCCATGGCCGGTATTTTTTTTACGAAAAGGTGGCAACCCTAGCCCCAGATAAAGGAGCAAGAGGGAAAACCAGAACAGGAAACAAGGAATTCAGAGAGACAAGGTAAGTGAACAAGGCCAGAAATTAAATAGATGATCAGACAAATGGACGGAGTGTGTCAACCATCCATATACTGCTGTATCAACAATCCCAGGACTGGATTTACATCCCAGGCACCAGTAGGCCCTTAGCTCCACCCATTGCCACACCCCCTTCATATAACCCCGCCCCCAGTCCCCTCCACTGTTTCCTGGCACAGATAATACCCTTGGCCTGTAACAAGCACAAATAATAAAGTTAAACCTTTTGTTTGCTAGAGAGAACTCCAACGCATTGCTCTACAGTATATTGGAGATCTCTCTAATAATAGCCTGTAAATAGGTACAAAACTGGTGCAGGGACATTGAGATTGCTCTGACCACCCCCATAATGCAGAATGTGGGTGTGGCCAACACCGCTGAATCTACTCTTATCAAAATTTGGCGCTCTAGGCAGCAGCCTACTCTGCCTTTTTACGAAATCCAGCCCTGAAAATTCCATACTGAAACGGCAGGCTATTGGAATATGGCAGGCAAAAAATGCAAGTTTGAACTGCTGCATTTTTGGAATGTGTAGTGGCAAGACCTTGTTAGCTTTTAATTTGTTTTATGCTTTGACAAAACAGCCTCTGTAGCTGTGAAACACGTTAGAGTTCTAGTTAATATATTGTTCTTTTATTACTTTTATTATATGATTTTTATTGATTAACTGTGGCTACTTGGATTCAGCCTTATGTCCGGAGCTGTGTTTGTTGCTGAATATTTGCCTTCCGAGTGGAGACGGAAGCAATTTCTCCACAAGTTCGTTTATCAGATTGACTGATATCAGCCTTCTGACTGTCTGTACATGTGAGGGCAAACTTCATTTGCTTACATATTCTTTGACTCATTTGTGACGTATTATACGTTATTCATCATATTTGTGAGTTCCTAGCCGCTCAGGGTGAGCAAGTTTTTTGAGAGTAGCCTACTATTGTATAACAGCTGTTGGTGATACTGTACCTGGAGGCAGTGTAATATCTCCGGTCACTTGATTGCCGAGTTTGGTGTACACCATTACCCGGCCACTCATTTTGTGAGTACGCACCTTTGGGTTTTGGTGGTGGAGTATTCCCTTTATCCATTGATATCGCACAGGGTCACTCATTTTTCTCACCCCTTCTTCTTTTGTACTACACTTTCAATCATTCAATTACTCTTGAGCTACAACTCTGACAGTACTGAAATAACACTCTCCACGGCCCAAATACTATGAAGATTAATCGGAGCTGCTTTTTGTGCGAAACATTACTATCCCTGTAAATGAAAAAGACTATAATAAAAATACTACTTTTTCAGCTGTTTTAAAGAAAAGTTTTCTCCCTATACAATACTCAAGCTAGTAATATAATTTTAAAAGCCACAAACTGCATAATACAAACATAACTAAAAGGATAAAATAGTAAAGCATGTTTAATTAAATATAAACACCAGATAAAATATTTATGCTAAACCCATCAATAATCATCTTCCAAGACCCACAGTCTAGAACAGAGTTCCTTAGCCAGAGTCCTCAAGTACCTCTAACAGTGCAGGTTTTTTGGACTACCTTGGCTGTGTGCAGGTATGTGATTAATGGATCTATCAGTCTGATTAGTTCACCCATGCTCAGGCAGAAAAGTCTCAAAAACATGTAACGTTATGGTCAAGTCTGGTCAAGTCTGTGGTTGAGAAACTTTCATCTTGAACAGGAGCCATAGTGCCATTTCAACGCTTGTTCAACCATGTTCCATTTGCTGCCAGTGTTCCAGAGCAGTGTATTATGATTTCTGCAGTGGTTTCACATATAGAGATGAAGCCATGAGGGGTGAAGACAGAAAGGTTCTCTCAATGAGGAGCTTCTACTTTCTCAAAGATAGCATCACCTAATGTTAGTGGTGTTATTTATTGTTCCCCATTCATGTCCACTTCGTTGGTTTGATGAATAAAAACTGTTGTGTTCCTCCCCATATAACAACCAAATAAATAATACATACATCAAATCAGGATGCATATAACACAATATACTGCAGAAAAAGTGAAATTAATAAGAGTAATGGTATGGAAGGTATTTATCTGAATTCTCAGGAGGATGTCAGAATTAGAGGGATAAAACAGGATTTGGCTATTTAACAATCAAAGGCAACCAAGTCTATATCAGAGACCCCTTGGTTCTACAGTTTTCTCCCAGTTTGAGGAAAATATTGAAACAGCAACCCTTAGATTTCCAGAAAGGGGTTTCCAAAAATAAATAAATACAAGTATTCATTAACAATACCCAGACTTTTATTTGGCATTTGTCTGGATCCACATTAGTTTGTAGTAGCTGTATTAGTTCAGGTTTAGTAATAAGAATATATGAGTACTTTGATATTTGGTGATACCTTTGTTATTTGGATTAACAGTTTATATTTTAGAACATGCTTTAGAGAGACCAACACTCTTACTCAGGTCAAGGAATATGAATCACACAGTCTATTCAGTCAGTCTGTTCAATAAAACAGTGTGTCCAGTCACACAGTGTGTCCAGTCACAGAGCCTGTCCAGTCACACAGCCTGTCTAGTCACAAAGTCTGCCTAATCACACAGTCTGTCCAATCACACAGCCTGTCCAATCACACAGCCTGTCCGGTCACACAGTCTTTCCAATCACACAGTATGTCCTATCACAGTCTGTCCAATCACACAGCCTGTCCAGTCACACAGTTTGTCCAGTCACACAGTCTGTCCAATGACACAGTCTGTCCAGTAACACAGTCTATCAATCACACAGTGTTCAATCACACAATCTGTTCAAAACAATGTGAAGTTCCCAAGTTAGATAACAATTTAGAATATTTACAGGGAAAGCTTGGTGCAGGTGCAAAATGTGATGAATAGGCAATAAATAGGTCTGAGCAGTGGTTTGGATACAGACCACAGAGACGATGATGGGGTTGGTAAAACTGTATAGGAGACATTATAGAAATTTCTGGTAGTGAGATAAGAATCCCAGGTCTTTACTGAGTTCTATACAATGCATTTTTGAGAGAACTATCATCCTTAGTTCAAATGTTTTTCTTTCTTGAATACTTTCAAAATTAATTTTAAGGCTCCTGATTATAACATAGTTCATTGAGTGATCTGTTTGAGTAAATGGTGTCCAACTGTAGTACAGTAATTCTTCATTGTGTGTTATTGTGTGTCTGTGCTGCTTCATTTGGTTTTGTAATTTTTGGCATGTTTTCCAGATGAGACTTTCTTGGTGACATATTGTATTCAGTAATATGTATGAACAGCAGTGTGGCATGACGTTTCCTGTCATGTTATTTTGTAATGTATAGTTATTAATTAGTTGTAGTAATGAATAAGTAAAGAAGAAGTTATAAGGATAGCTAAAAACAACATAGGATTTGTAGTCACATGTTTGTGGGAGCAACTGGGGATGGAGTTAGATTTACTGGAGCATTAAGGGAAAGAATTAAAGATAAATTACCTGTTATGTAGGGCTGTCAGATACTCTATTGATCTTACAGATCCTTACATAAAAAAACTGATGTACAAAATAAACACAATTTTGTTTCATTGCCCAAAGGGAACAATAGGCAGCCTTTTGAATAAAATATTATGAAATATCTGCACTTTTCATCTCTTTCTGTGTCTACAGTCCTCTAAAAAGTGAGACTGACATGATGAGAAGGGAAGAGGTGGAGAATGGGGCTAAAGGGAGGATGAGGAGACATAATGTAGTAGTCGTTTACATATTTTGTAAGAAAAACGGCATTACCTGTGCGCAAAGTGGGGGGAGTTGTAGAGTGTGGTTGGTGCTTAAAGTGTTGAAAAGAATTGCAATGCATAGTATTTGGCTGGCTACACACACACACACATGCACACACAATTAACTCTTTCAGTGCAAGAGGGGTACACAACGCATTGCAAAGCAATGTGTTGTGTACCCCTCTGGCAGTGAAAGGGTTAAGCATGACTGTGTGCCAGAGTTTGGTAAGTGGAATACATGTGAATATTTATGCTCTCCATATTTGTATATACCGTGAATTGTGATTGCATCCCTGGGGAGTGGTAGTGTGTGTGACCATTTAGACACTGTAATGTTATAGTAGCCTGAAGTAAAAGTTTGATTAATGTTGGCAATGAGAATAATGTGCAAGAAATGTAGCAATTCAGCCAACTGTACCATACTCTTCCTACTATGGGATGCATGTGTATGTGCTGTAACATCTGTGGGAAGAGTGAGGTACAGTTTGAGCTATTGCTAAATGTGTTTGAGAAGTTGTGGTTGGGTAGGGGAGTTGGCGCTGAAAGGGTTAGTGTGTGTGTAGCGGGAAGGGGAGACACTCTAATGGTGTGCAATGTGAAGATCATGCTTACTATTGATTAGGCGAGTCAACGCAGGATAGGAGGAATCAGTCGATGGTCCAGGTGAGGACATTGTGTGTGCGTGTGAGTGTGTGTGTGTGAGTCGGCCATGTTTTTTTTATTATTCAGACAGAATTTGAGTGAGGACCAGCTCCTTCAAGACATGCCATTAACAGACTGGCATAGGGTGCCATCCTTGTCCCCATATCTGTCCCAGTAAATTAAAGGTAAATCTCTGTTGAAGGTGAAGTAGAGGTGTGTGTGTAAGAATGAACCCAACCAGATTAGTCACAACTTCAGCACTGTATCTGTAATTTGGGGAATATGTTAGGAATTTGTAGGATGTATCTATACCAACCTTATGAGGAATGTTGCTGTATAGAGATCCATGGGAATCAACAGTATGTCAACTGGCAGTTGTTTGAAGTTGAGAATGTCTTTGGTATCTTGCATGAAACTGGTTGTGCTTTTGACTAAAGGTTGGAGGACATTTTCTTCAAGGTCTGATATTTGTTCTGCAAGTGTGTTCATAACTGTTACAATGAGTCTGTCTGGATTTCTTGGTTTTGGGGTTTTTGGAAGGATGTAGAAGGTTTCAATTATTGGCTGATTGGATATTAGTCTTCCATTTCTGGGAGTAGCTGGTCTTGGAAATAATTGACAAGGTCTTTGAGTTGTTTAGATTCCACAGTGGGATCTTGGGGTAGTACCTTGTAATAGGTACTGTCTGTGAGCTGTCTCATACCTTCTTCTATATATTTAGCTGTGTCCATAATCACAACAGCACCTCCTTTTTCTGCTGATTTGATGGTGATCTTGTCTGCAGTGAAAAACTCAATGCATATTGGAAAGGTGTATTATTGTCACGCTCTGAGATGGTTGTTTGGTACTGAATCACAGATGCAGGAAGACCCCACCAGCAGATGGGAAATGCCACTTAAAGAAGGGTTATAGTGACCCAGGAAAGAGGTCATGACACCTAGGAGTTTCAGGGGTACAGGTGAAAGTGAGAGGTGATAGGAGGCAACCTGTGGTCCAGAAAAAGGCTACTGCCTATGTTCCTAAGAGTAGGCGCAGTACAGATATAGCTGGAAGTGCAGTCAAGGGTCAAGCCGGTGTCCAGGGATATACAAGGCAGTGTAGTCAAAGGTCAAAGCCAGGGTCCAGGGCATGTGGAAGTCAGAGTCATCAATAATACAGGAGAGAAGTCGGATACCAGAAATATATATATATAGCCAGAGGTCAGAGACAGAAGTACTTGGTAGGGAAGGGCAAATACACAACTATGCCCTGATCAGAGGAATGTCTGGGTTTATACAGAGGCACTGTCAGATCCAGACATGCCTCCCTAAGCATAAGAGCTTGGCCGTACCAACCCCCTTACAAAGGACACAGGGAGACAGACCAGTGTCACAGCGAGACTCCAGCTATACCTCTCCCAGCGCCCAACGATGAAGCTCGCATTGGGTGGTGGATGGCCCTTAAGACACACCAAGTAGCAGTGGGAGCACCAAGAGAGGGACCTTGCTGGAGAGTGAACTCACCACCGCAATGTACCGCGGGCACCGCTGACAGCTGATAAGCCGAGAAGTTTCAGGTATCTGGCAGTAATATAGGCTGCATGATATGTATAGTAGCAGGTGGGACTGACCTTATATAAATACACTTGTAGAAATACTCCACCCACTCACTGCAAGTGAGCCCTGTTTTAAAGCAGTTCACTCCAGATTTGAAGGCATTAGATAGATTTAACTTTTAATATAAAAGTATTAGATAGGACTCACTTAAAATGGGGTACTTTAGTGAGATAAGCAAGCTTAAACATATTTTGGCTAAACTATATGACAAAACCCTCATTTTTATGAAACAAATAAATGAATACATTGGTATAATATATGCTCTACACAAAGTTCACATTTTTTATGAAGCAGTACCTGTCCTTTGTCTTCAGTTTGTTTGTATAAAGGATGATTTGGTTTTGCTAGCATGTGATAAATGTCACTTAGACACCATAGGAAATGTGACAGCCAAATGATTCCAAAATAATCTGGAACAAATGGGTAAACTGGTTAAAACTAAAGTTGGAAGATAAATAAATAAACTGCAAGAGTCAGGGTTATTCAAACCTAATAATATAAAACTGTATTTTTTACTTTATATAAAAAAAAAATCAGGTAAAAAGCTGAAAACCTTAACCCTTTGAGTGCCAGAGAGGTACACATTGCTCATCAATGCGTTGTTTACCCCTCTGGCACTCAAAGGGTTAAAAGAGCAGTACTTTTTTTTATGAAAACATTTTTAATGTTATAAAGCTTTTCCTGCTGAGTTCAACAAGGGCACTGCCACTGCTGGAGGAGGGTTTAGTCAAAAGTTATAACTAATCAAATTGTAACACTTTCTAGAAACAAAGTTCAAAGTGACAGGAAGTGACTCAGAGGTTACTATCACATTCTATGGAGAACTGTTACAACGCAATGCATTGGATACCTCACTGCCACTCAAAAAGGTTAAAATAAAATTACAAAATATGCAATTTGTATAAATTTAAGAATCCTATAGCAGTAAACACACTTTAGAATAGACCCGAGGGATCTATAGATGCTGCTTATGACTTTATTTTATGATCTCTGTCTTCTGTGGCCTTTATTGCTATGTGAACTTGCGGATGATAACACATGTGATGGAATTCTGAATAGACAATGGATTTTATTGCACAATTTCTAGGTCACTAGATTTGTTTTTTTTATCATTAGTAGCTGGGTTCAACCATGTGCTCACAGTCCTGGAGGTTTAAGGGGTTAAAGATTTTAAAGTCATAGCAACCCTTTATTTTATATTTACATATTCTGCAATTACATAATATGCAAAGCCAAATTGCCTATACTTTTTATTATATTTCATATTATCTTTAGAATTTTCTTATAGTTTCATGTCCCTGCAAGTAAGCTTCCATCCTTGATCTCTGGTCCTTCGACCATCAAAAGCAAGAGAGTGATACAATGTAGCAGTATCCCTGCAGCACTCAGTGCTCTGTATGCTATTTTTTTACACTGTATCTTTTCTGCATTGTATTACTATACCTTTTTTTACAGTCCCTGACAGAGATCTCTCTGGCATCATCAAACCCATTGTTTCCCTTACCTGCAAGGGCTCAGACCCTGGACTTTGGTCTCCGGCAGCTGTTTCCGCTTTTGAGGTCCTCAAGAAGGCCTTTAAGTCAGCCCCCATTCTGCTCTATCCTGACCCTTTCCGTCCCTTCATTATTGAAGTAGATGCCTCTGAAATCTATACTGTCCCAAGTGAAACCCAGAACCGACCTTACCCATCCTTGTTCTTTCTTCTCCCTTCGTTTTTCCGCAGCAGAGCGGAACTACGATGCAGGTAACCGCGAATTGTTAGGTATTAAACTGGCACTGAAGGAGTGGCGGTATCTCCTTGAAGGATCTCCCCATACCATCTCCATCCTTACGGACCACCAGAACCCGGCTTACCTGGCCACTGCTAAGAGATTCTCCTGTCTCTGCTCTCAGTAGAGTTTGTTCCTGTTGGAGCTAGTTTCTCCCTGGGGATAGGGGCAGTGGAGATTGTCCTAAGGAGGTTATCGGGGGAACCCTTCGGCTCAACCGGAGGGCTCCGATCTAACTTCACGGCTAGCACCTTTATCCGGCTAGGCCTGCAGCACTGCCCCCTTGGGACAACCTACGTACCCGAGCATCACACCCAAGTGTCACTCCCCAGCTACTTGCTCCTCTATCCCTTGTTGGAGGAGTCACCTCTTTTGCTCTATTGCCTTGAGGAGACCTAGGCGGCGTCACACTGTGTATGTGTGCATATGTATACAAATGGGTCTGTGTGTCAATGTGTGTATGCATGTCTTTATGTGTGTGTTTGCATGGATGTGTGTGTGTGTGTGGTGTGTGTTTGTGTGTGTAACTGTGTGTGTGAGTATATATATGCATGACAATGTGTATATGTGTCTGTGTGTGTATATGTCCATGTATATGTACGTATGCGTCTATGTGTGCATTTGTGCATTTGTAGTGTGCAAACGTGTGCCATTTCCCGTCAGTCTTCAAGCCCACACTTCCTGATGTTTGTTATAGAAACATAAATACACAGAATTTCACTGCAGATAAGAGCCAGTTGACCCACCTAGATTATCTATTTGTCTATCTAGTTAGCTCAGACTTATTTTCAGGACAGGTTTAAGAACCCCGGCCCTGAAGACCCAGTGGAATCGTGAATGGAGGCCACACGAATACAGTTTAACATTTTGGCTCCTGAAGTTTAATTGTATTCAATCTTCTTCCTTTCTTCATCTCTGTTGTGAACCCAGAACTGCCTCACTCCTCACTGGTCATCTGACCAAAGGATTACATTGGTTCCTTTCTGTAAAAATGGGACTGTTGGGGACCAAGGTGAGGATGGTGGCCCCGGCGCACCCCAAGGTATGCCATGCATTAAAATGCCCCTGCGTATTTTGTTCTTAGAATAGCCATATGTCTATCCCAAGAGGTCTTACATTCATTTACTGTTTTAGCCTCTACCACTTCTGCTGGGAAGTGATTTCATGTATCTATCACATTTCTGTAAAGTATTTTTTTCTTACATTTCCTTTTATCACCCTCATCAACTTTAGTGTATGCCCTCTTTCTCTATGGTCTTTTTATTCTGCAAATGTGTTCCTTCATGAAACTTATTAAACCCCATAATAAATGTGAAGCTTTCAATCATATCATATCATATTTCCCTTCTATCTTCCAATATCTGCACATAAAGGTCCTGGAGTTTTCTTGATATGTTTTGTTTTGCAGCCCAGGAACATGTTTATCTTCCCGTTCTGTTATGGTTAACAAACAAGGAGGTCTATAACATTTCTGTTTACTTAGAACGCTGGTTCTTTATAGGATCCTACTATATGCATTATCCTCTTCCCTACAGCATCATTTTGTTACTGTCACAATAGGGACTAAAGTGTGTTCATCCCATTTTCATTCCAGTACAATGACCCTTCTGACTGCTTCTCTCATAAATTTCTCACCAATGAGTGGTTTGTAGGACTTTCTCTTCTCCCCCTGTGACAGACAATTTGGTGTATGAAAGACACCCTGTGCTGATCATTCTATTTGGGATTGTCCTGCCCCCCTTGTGGTACACTATTGGCTGTAGACACAGACATCTACTGGGAAGCCTGGAGCTCACTATATAGCCACCAGTTATAGTAACAGCTTCATCTCATGGAATCATCACCATCCAATACTCACCCACAAATGGAAAGTAGCCATGTAAACTCTTGGATCTGCTGCTATCACACCCAGGCCTGATACAACTGTTGGACAGCACTAGACAAGATTTTAATGAATAAAGAAATATAAAAGACTAACAACATTTCAGGTAATCAAAAAGGAAATATGTATTATTTTTTGTTTATTTGTTAAAGTTTCAAATTTAAGGATATAAAAATATAATCGCAGCGGGAAAAATTATTTTGAAGACCAAAAGTGGATTTAACCCTTTGCGTGCCAGGTGGTATCCAATGCATTGCTTCACAATGCTTTCGATACCCCCTGGCACTCAAAGGGTTAGATCCACTTTGGTCTTCAAATGGTTAATCCTGCTAAATGTTTGTTACTGGCAATACCCATTTAAACAAAGAAAGTGGAATAATTATTCTTCAGTATTCTGTACCACGGGGACAAAAATAATTCCCCTACTTCCCATTGGTCTAAATGGACTTGTAAACGCTAAAATGCTTCGCATATCCATTGGAGAGCTCCCTAGCATTCAAGGGAATAAAACCCCCACTGAAATCAATCGGATTTTTTTTTTTTTTTTTTTTGTACAATTTTTCCACTATAGTGCATTTGGCTTAGAACTGTCCCACTATTGGGAGTAGTATGTGTTAGTATTTCTTTAAGAGTAATGCATATGGCTTGTAGAATTTGACAGCAGATGAAAGCCAGTTGGTCCATGTAGTCTGCCCATTTCTCTACTTAAAAAAAGCTAAAGCTTATTTAACCCCTTGAAAGCTAGCGATATTGCAAATGTATTGCAGAGCAGCACATTGGGGGGTGTACCTAACATGTATGAGGTTAATATTCAAAATCCCTTAAAACATATCATGGGATTTCTGCAATTCATTTATTGCATTGCACTACCACTTCTGCTGGGAGACTACTCTATGAGTCTACTACCCTTTCTCTAAAGAGACACTAACACACACACTACATCCAAGTCTTCCACCCTCTGATTTTAGTCCATGTTGTCTTGTCCTACAATTCCTTTTTTTTTTTTTTAAATACTTCATGAACTTTATTAAATCCTTAACATATTAGAATGATTCAATCATAACACCATGATTCCTGAACTTTATTAAATCCTTAACATATTAGAAGGATTCAATCATAACACCACTCACTGATATGCTTAGAGTTATGGAGGCAATGTGTACAAAGTAAAAAGTGGGGTACAGCAACTGTACCCTAGGGTAGAATAATTACTATTGATTTAAATGGGGTAATTAACCCCTTGAATGCTTGAGTGGTCTCCAATGCATTGCTGTAAACCAAGGGAATGTTTATTTGTTCCCTGTCGTGCATTTGGTTTGCTCCATAATTGCTCCTCTTGTCTCTTTGTACATAGCGTGAAGGAGTAAGTTGTGCAACCCTCTGGTCCTTAACCATTTGATTGCCAGAAGCGTGAGCAACGCATTACAAAGCAATGCATTGCTCATCCTCCTGGTACTCAAAGGGTTAATTTGCTTCCTTCCTGGGCGTGAAATCAAGCTAAGCAGCCAAATGCTTTCTACAGAGATGTTAATCGGAACTGATTAACCCTTTGAGTGCCAGAGGAATGTGCTCCACAATGCACTGCACACCCCTGTGGCATTCAAAGGGTTTAAGGGTTAAAGAGAACTCAAACTGCCTCTGTGTTGTACGAACCATTTGTTTGCAATATCGTTTTTGATAAATCAGCCATTATTTTTCAGTAGCACAGTCTGGCTCTTTATGCAAATTAGTTTCTGTGCCGCTCCAGTGTTACCACACACTGTGCTATGAATGAATCTAGGGAGAGCACACACACTGGGGTAATGTCTAATAGCACGGAGAATGGCCACAACCCAATCGAATTAGCATTCTGCTCACAGAATTAGCATAAAATGCCTTACTGTACCACCAAAACGTAAAGGTTTTTTTGGCAAAAACTACCGTAAAATCTCAGGTATAATACGCACCTGTGTATAATACACAGGTGTAAATTAAAGCAGAACTTTCAGATAATAGCAAGTTGCCATGCATTCATTAAATGCATGGTGACTAGCTTGAAAATGTATGTCTTACCAAAATAAAAAATACTTGTTTCTAAAGGAATCCGTCCCATTTGGAGACCGGAACTGAGGCTAGAGAGCAGACATCTTGTCTGTGCGCATGAGCCGTCAGTCCCAGTCTCCATAGAGTAGACTGCAGTGTACCATATGGTCACCGGAAGGGACTGACGGCGCAGGCGCACAAACAGCACTAACCTGCCCATCAGTCCCAAAACGGGACGGATTCCTTTAGACACGTTTTTTTTTTTTTTTTTGGTAAGACATCTATTTTCAAGCTAGTCACCATGCATTTAATGACTGCATGGCGACTGGCTATTATCTGAAAGTTACGCACTGAACACAAGATTTTTGAGGAAAACAAAAGTGCCTGTGTATAATACGCACCCTTGTTTTCCCTTACTCTACCCACCAAAACAAATTCGTTTCTTGTCTGTTTTCCTCCTTCCACCTAATGTGCTTCTACCTTCCCCTCCCTCTACTCATTCCTTCTGGAGGCATCTTGGATATCCGTATGAGGACCTGTGTTAGTTCAAGATACTGCTAGTGCCTTTGAGCCCTCTGCACAAATGTCCCAGATGCCTCTGGAGGGGGTGAGTAGAGAGAGGGGAAGGTGGGAGCATATTGAGGTGGAGGGAGGAGGGAAGCAAACTTGAGGATGTATATGTATTTTTCTCTCGTGTATAATATGCACCCCCAACATCACATAAGATAAAAAGGGGCAAAATTGTGAGTATTATACGTGAGGTTTTACAGTATTTATTTTACAGAAAAAATTACTAGTACAAAGTAAAGCTGGATTTTAATTATCTGTAAAACAAAACAAACTTGTCTTAGGGGGGCATGACCACTAATATAAGTAGGGCTGAGAAACACATATGAAAAATACTTGCTGCAGTTCTACCCGGGAACAACTGCAGATCAGTGCTAATCACTGCAGCCCTGCAGAAAGCATTTTTTTCATGTCCCTTTATAACCCTTTGAGTGCCAGAGAGGTACGCAAGGCATTGCTCTGCAATGCGTTGCGTACCTCTCTGGCACTCAAAGGGTTAAAGGACTGATCTGTCAATCCTAACTTTAATTAAAAATATGTATTTATCTTAACTTCTTGAGGACCAGAGACATGTGCAACACATTGTGAATATGATTTAGACACCCTTCCAGTCATCAGGCGTTTAACCCTTTGAGTGCCAAAGGGGTACGCAATGCATTGCTTTGCAATGCATTGCACACCCCTCGAGCACTCAAAGGGTTAACAAGCCATGTGTTGGAGACACCAAAGAGCACCCAAGGAGTCAGTCCTCTAATTGGCATATTATTCAATGTAATTTTAAGTCATATTTGATTAAAATTTTAATTGTAATGTTTTAAATAATAACCTTCTATGAAATGGAAATTGTTGCTGAAATTTTTTTAAATGTCGGCAGCTATGGGGATCACTTCTCACATTCCCTGGATTGTGAATGCAGGACAAAGAGTGTTACATCCAGAAGTTTACATAAAAAAAAAGAGATTCATTGCTAACTCTTCTGCCATTCAAAGGCCCCTTGAGTGCCAGGGGGCTGTACCAAATGCACTGCAAAGCCAGAGAGGTATCCAACACAATGCATTACAATGTTACATCTCTGAAAATAAAACGGATTGTGCTATTTCTCAGAAGCACTCCAAATGTCTCATTTAAAGGGATAGTAATATTTCAAAATAAAGGCAGCTCCAATTAATCTTCATAGTGTTTGGACCATGGAGAGTGTTATTTCAATACTGTCAGAGTTGTAGTTCAAGAGTAATTGAATGCTAAAGTATCCCCCTCCCGCCCCTTTTACCTAGTGTAAGCCACCTCCCCTCAGATGTGGAATCTGGTCCTGGGACCAGACAGCTCACAGCAAGGGACAATCTTCTTACTGTGAGAACAATGAAAACCCTGCCCACCTTGACAGGTTTTTTCAGGTTTTCCCTTATGCTTATTGAAGATTGTCCCTCTCTGCAAGCCATCCGGACATCACCTTTCTGTTCTGAGGTGAGCAGTGTTACATCAGTAAAAGGGACAGGAGGGGAATACTTTATCATTCAATTACTCTTGAACTACAACTCTTACAGTATTGAAATAACACTCTCCACGACCCAAATACTGTGAAGATTAATTGGAACTGCTTTTATTTTGAAATATTATTATGCCTTCAATCGATCTTATCTCACAGAAGCCCAATTTTCACAGTGTTGATCCTTCCGCTAATACACCACACAGAGTCCAACCGCTCTCAACAGAATCTGATAAATCAGGAAAATCGGGAGTCAGTGCTGGACCCAAAATTGAAACAGAGTCCTCAATAATCAAGGTTATAACGGAGCCAAACTAAATTCCCAAATTTAGTTCAGCTCCGTAATAACCTTGATTATTAACCCCTTAAGGACCAGCGGTCACGGGGTGTGTGGTCCTTTAAGGACCAGATAGGAAACTTTGACGTGCCGTCCCACATGACTGATCACATGGGGCGGCACGCCGAACGGGGGACTGATAGAGATCGCTCCGGTCTTGGAGCGATCAACTTAAGTCCCCGTTATTACTCACCGTGCTCCTACAGGAGCGCAGTGAGTAAAAGTACGTGACGTGCCAGGACTGTCACTGGTCCTTAAGTGCCAGACCAGCGTGATGGTCCAGCCACGTCAATAGTCCTTAAGGGGTTAAAGACTCTCTGTTTCGATTTGAAACTGTGTGCCATTTGTATATGTTATTTAGGGCTCCCCTGGTGATTTTAGGTCCAGCGCTGACTCTTGAGTTTCCTGATTTATCGAATGTTACATCTCTGGCATTCAAAGGCTTAAACCTAGAAAATGAAGTGGTGCCTATTAGTTAATTAACTGCTCAAAGCCAGCGAATTAATAACATTAGAAAGGAATTATATTTTTTGTGATGGCCTGTTTTTGAGAATGTATATTGGGTGACAATAAATACCTTACTTGATTATCAACAGAGAAGTTGTTAGGTTCCCAAATGGCCTGGGGGTGTGATTATTCACTAAGTTGTGATAAACAGGTGATGAAGAGGAGATAACTTCTATAGTAATATCACTTCTCCAATTCCTATGTTTTTGTATGGTGTCTGTATACTAGGATATCTCCCATTTGAGAGATCTTATTGCTTAGGCTAGATAGAATGACATGGGAACTGGAGAAACAGTGTCACTGGAGACCTTCTTTCCTCTTTATCACTTCTTTATCACACCTTAGGGCAGTGGTTTTCAATCTTTTTTTGATCGGAGCACCCCTAACACGTAATCTAGAACATTCAGGGCACCCCTAACATATTTATTGTACTTTATCAAGGGCATAAAGAAGGGTACAATACATAAATATATTATTATTAGGTCTTATAATCATAATAACAAAACTAAACATATTTCTATAAATCTTTATTTAAAAGTCCATTTTTGTAAGTCTCTATAGAAAACACAGGGCACCCTAAGTTGATGTCCATGGCACACCAAAGTGCCACGGCACCCTGGTTGAGAATCACTGCCTTATAGGATCCCCCCTGAAGCACGAGGCAACCAAATACTCTATTAGTGCAATGTGAAGCCCAATTAGATGCCATTTTTCAAAGGAGTTTTTGAGAAGTTAACTTTTAGTTGACATTGGCACTGTCTGGCACCTTATGCTAATTGGTTTCTGTGCCGGGCCACTGTTATAACACACCATGCAATGAATTAACCCCTTACCGCCCAAGGACGTACATGTATGTCCTGAGCTGATGTCCCAGGTGGACAGAGGACGTATATGTATGTCCCGGAAGTCATTTTATGTAATGTAAAAAAAAATTTGGCGGGCGTTAAGTGCCGGCCATGTGTGCGCGCGGCCGGTCACTAAGGGGTTAATCTAGACAGAGCTCACATATTGGAGGCATTTCCAATAGCACAGTGAGAGAAACTTTTGGCCTTGAACAGAACTTACCGTACTATGCAAGGAATTAGCAGAAAATGCCACTCGTGACCAAACATAGGTGTCTGCTTCTTAAAAACATTTAAAAAGGCTACTGCAGTATAGAACAACATACAGACCGATTTTATTTCCCTGTAAAATAAGCTAAACGGGTCTTAGGGTGACAGGTCTATGTACCATGATAAAGATTATTTGCAAAATGTCACTGAGTGTTCTAACCTGTGTTCCGCTCAATCTTCTAAGTACCCTTAATAATTAAAGAAACACTAACACATACCATTTTTTTATGCATAAGCAGGGCTTTCTTTTGATAAAACATTTATATGTATAAACCCCCCATATAATTTGATAATATAAAAATTGAAAAACAAATTAAGGTTATTCTGTTATGATTTGTGCTTAATTAGTGCATTTGTGACAGGGACTGGATAAAAGGTATTACCATTCGTTCATAATTCCCATTGTCCATTTTTAGGGAGGTATCATCCCTCTGAGATTAAAATCCCTCTGTCCCTCTTTCCCACCCTGGTGTCCCTCTTGTTAGGCGATCAGAGTGTATGATGTTTATATAGGTGAATCACATTGCTCCACAACAATATAGCTCACATTAACATTGTGTGTTTATAGATTAGTCTTAAATACTTTGATCTTGTTCTAAATCATTTATTCAGTTACAAAATGAGGGGTCAATATGTCATTGCCTTTTATTATTTCCACAAACTCCAGTACCAGTCCTACTGACAGTACCTCAAATGTGCCTCATCTGTGGCCATTTGAGGCACAGGTAACACTGTTCTCTGCATCTCTCTTCCTCATGATCACAGTGAGGACAGGGCCGGATTTACATCTCAGGAGCCTGTAGGCACAGAAATCTGAAGCGCCCCCCCCCCCCCCAAAAAAAAAAGTGCAAAAAGTTTTGACTGAAATATTTTTATTCAGCTGTTTTCTTACTATATATAGCCGATATGACTATGCTCCATAATGCTCATGTATAATCTAAAACTCATTTTATCGGGAGGAAGGGCAGCAGGATCCTCAATGGGAGGAAAAATATATAATAAAAACAAAAATATTCTATAAAGATAGACCCACACACATCTAGTTATTTAAGCTACTGTGACAGTAGCTTAAATAACTAAATGTGTGTGGGTCTATCTTTATAGAATATTTATGTTTTTATTTACATATTTTTCCTACCATTGAGGATCCTGCAGCCCTTCCTCCCGATAAAATGAGTTTTAGATTATACATGAGCATTATGGAGCATAGTCATATCAGCTATATAGTAAGGAAAACAGCTTAATACATTTTAAAGATGACTCATCTTTATAATGTATTAAGCTGTTTTCCTTACTATATAGCCAATATGGCTATGCTCCATAATGCTCATGTACAGTATAATCTAAAACTGTAGAAAGTGGCACTTTAATGTCAAACCATACAGCATGTATTGTTTATACAAGTCCAGAATCTGCAGAGGATTATTTTAGCGATGAAATATCTAAAGGGAAATAGACGATTAAGAGGCTTTCACCAAATCAACATGCTGTCAAATTCAGCATTCATAAATTCCAAATAAGAGGGACCCCCAAGTCATTTTATATTATATTTGGTCTTCTTACTATGAGGTGTCGGTGCGGTGCAGCTACTGGCAGAGAGCAGAGGCTGCAGCTGAGCAACTCGTCGCGGGCTCGCTCAACGCTCCCTGCAGGCTGCACGGAGTGTCTGGGAGGAGGCGGGGCAGTTCTGAACTTCTAGCAGCGGCAACTCCGGACTGACTGTCCATGACACTGACAGGCTGAGGCTGGATAATTAAAAAAAAAACGATCCCAAGACAGGCGCCCCTCTGTTGGGTGCGCCTGTAGGCAGATGCCTACTCTGCCTTATTATAAATCCGGCCCTGAGTGAGGAGGAAAGAGGCAGAGTGGCAGATGAAATGTATACTGTTCATGATCACAGTAAGGAGGAGAGAGGCAGAGAATAGTGACAGATGGAATGTATATTTACATTGTCTTTGTCATGTGGCTCCACTGGCACGTGTGATCGCAGTATCAGCAATCACATGTGTGGAGCCAGTAGGGAAAGGCTGAAACTGGCTGCTCCGGTCCTGAAGAAATCAATAATAGCCTGTACACAATGATCACAGCTCACCCTGAGGCATGCTGTGATTATTAACCCTTGACATGCCAGGACTTTCATCAGTCCTTAAAGCGGAACTACCACCCAATAATAAAATTGCACCACATAATTGCCCCTCTGGCGAGTAGCTGCTCAGTAGCGCTAGTCGCCAGAATTATTACCAGATTAAAGAGAAATCGCTATTCTTACAAGACTGACAGCAGGACGGAGCATTGACATCTTGCCATAGTGACGTCCGCGCTGCCAGTCCCAGCCGGGTCTAGGAGGTGTTGCTAGGAGCCGTCCGGCTCCAAAAGGGACTGACAGAGCAGGCGCACGGACGTCACTATGGCAAGATGTCCGCGCTCCACCCTACTGAGCAGCAAGTCGCCAGAGGGGCAATTATGTGGTACAATTTTATTATTGGTGGTAGTTCTTCTTTAACCCCTTAACGACCCTTGACGGTCATAGTACATCAAGGGTGGATCTGACTGAACGACCCATGATGTACTATGACCATCATGGAGTTTCGGGCTACCCCCGCAGCTGCACACCATTCAGGGAGTCCGGAACCAGAAAAAGAAAAAAAAATGCTCCACGGTCCTTCAGTCGCATCACCGCGACGATCGGCCGGTCGTTAAGGGGTTAAAGGACAGATTTCTGTGATGGTCCTGGCACTTCGCTCATCCTCAAAGGATTAAACATGTATAGTATAATGCAACATCATTTAACATACTATAACCTATAATTACTACGAGATACCTGCCAACTAATTCCTATATCCTTTTTCTTATATCATCACATTCATTAACCTGTGACAAATGTCCATCCTTATGGTGCCCATAGAGGAGAATTAACACCTCCTTACTATGTCCAGAAAATCTTTATGGCCGCTATTCATTTTCCAATGCTCCTTAGCTCAAGAAGTAACATCTTCAATCAGTTCTGAATGACATATATAGGGATAATGTCAAGGTTCCCTTAATCCATAAGGTCCATAGTCATCAAATAAAAAGGGACAATTCTGGAACAAACCAAATGTGCCATAGATTCCCAGCAAAGCATAACACCATTACTAAATGAAGTGAACTGGTATAATGACACGGAACATGACATAGAATTTGACTGCAGATAAGAACCATTCAGCCCATCAAGTCTGCCTGTTTTCCTACTGTACAACCCAAACTACTGTAAAACTCAAACCTTTTTGGTCCTTGGTCTTGTCTTATGTTCAGGACAGCCTTATGCCTATCCCATGCATGCTTAAATATGATCACTGTATTAACTTCTACTACTTCTGCTGGCAGGCTATTCCACTTACCTACTACCCTTTCAGTGAAGTAGAATTTCTTACATTACATCTAAACCTCTGTCCCTCTAGTTTTAGACTATGGCCTCTTGTCCTAACATTTTTACTCCTTTGAAATATACTTCCATTCTGCACTTTGTTGAATCCCTTCATGTATTTGAATGTTTCTTACATATCCCCTCTCTCTCTTCTCTCCTCCAAGATATACGCATTAGGATCCTTTAGTCTATCCTGATATTTATTTTCCTGTAAACCAGTCACCATTTTAGTAGCCCTTCTTTGAATTTTCTCTAGAGTATCTATATCCTTCCGGAGATGGGGTCTTCAGTACTGTACACAATACTCTAGGTGAGGTCTAACTAGAGATCAGTAGAGTGGCATGACTACTTCCCTCTTTCTGCTACTAAAGACGAGTTATAAAACCCAGCACCCTGTTTGCATTTCCTTGCCTCCCTATAACATTGTTTTACTTCTCTCTGCACCTCTGTTTCCTCATAGTCATTGATTTTCTTTCTTGTGCTCTTGCTGCTCTCTGTCCCATTTTGCTACCCATGCCCCTCTATTGTCCTCCTGCTCTCCACTTACCCCATGTGACCCCCTCTTCTACATTCTATCTGGACCTTTTGTACCTACTGTGCCCTCATGGTGCCCTTCTGTGGTCTTCTGCTGCCTTCTGCTCTCCTCTGTGAAGTAGTGTTGCCCAATATGCCACCCTTGATCCAGTGTTAGAGTTTATTGCCTTGTTGCTTTCATTAAACACTCCCCATTGGTCTCTCACTACTGCCCCAATGATCTCAAGTAATGCTCTGCTGGTCTCATGTTATGGTGCATTGTACATTTGGTTTCACTGAATACTTTGCTGGTCTTGTGTAAAGGTAATTTGGCTTGTCAGTTTTTACTGCAGCATCTATTGCCCTGCTGTTCTTTTGTTCAGCCCGCACATATATGGATTTCTGGTTATGTGTCCCACAGCTGAAAACACAGAAAAATCATTTACAGTGCCTGTTTTAGCACAAAAATCATATTAATACGTGTTCTTAGAATCTGTTTAAATGTAATAATTTCATGAAAGTGGAAGTTAATGTAATAATCATTTAATGTGAAACAAATGAATTCATATAGATAAGAAAGTAAATGTGGGGCTTCATGGACACAATTCAAGGAACACAAATACAGTCTTGTATTGTGCCAAACAGGGCAGTATTCATGGCCGAATCTAATTGCCCCTCTAGTGAATGAGTTTAGATTGCCTCTGGCAATAGAGGGTTATATGGTGCAGAGCAATATAGACAATACAATTTATCATACTAAAATGACTGCTAAGAAGAATTCAGCCATTGTCTAACTCAGACCAATAGGTTTTGGTTTCATTTTTTTGTTTTATACTCTCATTATAAATTCCAGTTGGCTCTAGACACGGACAGGCTCATGTACTAAGAGAAATGGATTAATTCTGGGGCAAACCAGCTGCATCATGGGGCAAATAACCATCCCCATTGATTTAATGGGGTGGTTTAACCCATAGTATGCTAGGGAGGTCTCCAAGGCATTGCAAAGAAATACTGTGGCGACATCTCTAGCATTCAAAGGCTTGAAAGTCCCATTTAACTCTTTGAGTGACAGATGGGTATCCAACGCATTGCAATGAAAAACACTGGAACCACTCTGGCACTCAGATAATTAAGACTCCACTCCAAGTAGCTGAGCACTCAGCGGGTTAATATAAAATGTCGCTTTAATTTAAAACATAAAATCCAGCGTTTCAGTCCTCCTTTAGGACTTTTATCCCTGACGAAAGTCCCAAAGGAGGACTGAAACGTTTGATTTTGTGATGTTTTAAATAAAAGTGAAGTTTTATATTAACCCACTGAGTGTTCAGCTACTTGGAGTGGAGTCTTGTTAGAAGGTCAAGCTTAAAGGGATAGTAATACTTCGTTTTAACTTTATTTTATTTTGTAGACATTAAAAAAACATGAAGAATGATATAAGTCTTATCTCTCAAACCTTTATGATTTAAGAGATATTCACAAGCAAAGTTTCCCCCTCCCGCCCCTTTTACCTAGTGTAAGTCATCTCTTCTCAGATGTGGAATCTAGTTGTAAGACCAGACAGATAACAGCAGGGGACAATCTTCTTACAATGAAAACAATGAAAGCCCTGTCCCCCTTGACAAGCTTTTCAGGTTTTTCCCTTATCTTAATTGAAGATTGTCCCTCTCTGCAGTCTACCTGGGCACCTCCCTTCTGCTCTGGCTGAGCAGTGTTACATCAGTAAAAGGGGCAGGAGGGGGACACTTTGTCAATGAATTAGTCTTGAACTACAACTCTGACAGAATTGAAATAACACTCTCCAAGGTCCAAATACTTTGATGATTAACCCCTCAACGACCGGCGGTCCTGGGACGTTTCCGTCCCATAAGGACCGCATTGAACCACGTGGACGCGCTGGTACACGTGACCTGTTGCATGTATTGGCGCATCACTATGGGGCCTGATAGAGATCGCTCCGATCTTGGAGCAGTCAATTTCAGGCCCTATTTTTACTTACAGTGCTCCCGGTAGAGCGCTGTAAGTAAAAAGTACGTAACGTACTATGAGCGTCATCGGTCCTTAAGTATTTCAAGGACCGTGACGGTCATTGTACGGCACATGTCGTTAAGGGGTTAATTAGAGCTTCTTTTATTATGAAACATTACTATCCCTTTAAAAGACCGCAAGTATATTATGAGGTGTGTGTTGTAGCTCTCAGGAGGAGAATTTCTCAGATAATTAACCCTTTGAGTGCCAGAGAAGTATCCAACACATTGCAATGCAATGCATTGGATACCCATCTTGTACTCAGAGGGTTAAACCCTTGAATCCTAAATAGGTCTCCATTACACTGAAAGTCCCACTTAAATCAATGGAAATGTTGGGAACTGGTAAATTTTCCTGATGGTGTTGCTGGTTTGCTCTACTTCTCTGTAGTGCACCAGCCAGAGGCATTTTAATACATGGCCGTACTCAGCATTTGCCAGGGGCTTCGTGTGTCAGGGACCATCACTTTGTAGTCCCAACAGTACCAGTCTTATACCCGTTTAACCCTTTGAGCAACAGAGAGGTATCCAGCGTAATTGCAATGCAACTGTCCTAACGTTAGTGTCATGGAGGATGTTTTCTATACGTATCTGCCTATTCTGTTGGTCAAAATAAACACAGGCCAAATTTATTTTGCAAAGCACCATATCTATCTATCTATCTATCTATCTATCTATCTATCTATCTATCTATCTAATCTGTACTATCTATCTATCTATCTATCTATCTATCTATCTATCTATCTATCTGTCAGTCTATCTGTCGACAATCTATCTATCTAATATCTATCTACCTATGTATCTATCTATCTATGTAAGATCTATCTATCTTTCTATCTATCTATCTATCTATCTATCTATCTATCTATCTGTCTATCTATCTAATCTGTACTATCTATCTATCTATCTATCTATCTATCTATCTATCTATCTATCTGTCAGTCTATCTGTCGACAATCTATCTATCTAATAGCTATCTACCTATGTATCTATCTATCTATGTAAGATCTATCTATCTTTCTATCTATCTATCTATCTATCTATCTATCTATCTGTCTGTCTGTCTGTCTGTCTGTCTATCTATCTATCTATCTATCTATCTATCTATCTATCTAATCTGTACTATCTATCTATCTATCTATCTATCTATCTATCTATCTATCTGTCGACAATCTATCTAATATCTATCTACCTATGTATCTATCTATCTATGTAAGATCTATCTATCTATCTGTCTGTCTGTCTATCTATCTATCTATCTATCTATCTGTCTGTCTGTCTGTCTGTCTGTCTGTCTGTCTATCTATCTATCTATATAATATTTATCTATCTATCTGTCTATCTAATATCTATCTATCTATCATCTATCTGTCTATCTATCTATATATCTATCTATCTATCTATCTAGCTATCTATCTATCTATCTATCTCTCTATCTGTGTCTGTCTGTCTATATATCTGTCTATCTGTGTCTGTCTGTCTGTCTATTTGTCTATCTATCTAGCTATCTATCTGCATTACATCTGCAGTTTCTCATGTATAATGATCACTGTTAAAATCTTGTTTTGGTTTACACCTTCGTTCTCACACCATAAATGGCTTCAGTACACATAAATGGCTTATTAGGGTCAATCATCTTTCTCAGATTGGATATGGAAACAATTAGCAATAGAATAGAAATGGTTTAAACAAATAAAATAAACATGAATAGATACAACTCGCTGCTGTTTTAAGAGACCAACCTATGTAAGCTAATAAAAATGAAGCACTTATTGTTAAGATATAATTCCTCTTTAATAGGAAGATCAACTGATGAATCATGTGGTTACAATATCTAAAGCAAATATTATGTAACCAAGGTCAGTATACCCAGAAGGCCACTGACTATAGCATCATTTTGAACTTTTGGCCATGCTGACCACCTACCATGCTGAATTATGGGTGTGGCTAGTGAAACCCCAGTGCAGCAAACAACCAATCGTGGTTACAGAGGCAAGTGTATTTAGCAATGTGTTAATTGCTTGAAATACCCCTTTATCCGTCATCTTATTTATATCAGTGATGTTATCTTAAGCCAAGTTTATCTACTTTAACAAATAATTAAAATCTGCCCATATGTTGTACTAGCTAATTTCATGTAAGCTAAATTGTTGTTGCGAAATCATGTTTTGGTGGCACATGTGCACTTTATGCTAATTCCCTGCACAATATGCTAATTTATTCTGTTTGAGGGTAAACTTAACCCTTGTTGTGCTATTAGAAATGACCCCAGTGTGTGGGCTCTGCATAAATTCATTCATAGCACAGTGTGTGTTAATAATGGTCCACATAGAAAATAACTGACATAAAATGCCACAATGTGCCGCCATCAAAGGTTAATTTCTAAAAAAATTATTTTACAAATAAATGCCTTGTACAACATATAGGTGGTTTTTAATTGGTTTTAAATTAACTAATATTATCTTAAAGTGACAGATCCATCTTAAAGGGGAACTATCACCTCCTTCTCACTTACGTACTTTTAAAGATATTTAATCTACAAGCTGTGCCGATCAGCATAATGCAGCACGCTGAATCTGTGGCACAGCTCTCCGTGACTTCCTAGTTGTCCTCCCACCTCCCTCCCAGCTGCCCCAGGGAGCATGTTCAAAATTCCTATGGCTTCTATTGTTACATCAAGCTCTGGTTAGCATTAAACTAAGGTTGCAACCTCAGTATAATGCTAACCGGAGCTTGCTGTAATGATAAAAGCGAAGGGAAGCGTGAACGCGCTCCCTGAGGCAGCTGGGAGGAAGGGGAGAGGAGAAAGAGTAGTGCCAAAGATTCAGCCTGCCCATTATGCAGAAGTGCACAGCACAGAAGACTAAATATCTTTAAAAGTAAGTGAAAAAAAAAACACAAACATTTCCTAAGACTACTTTAATAACTAAACCTATGCTAAAAACTTTTTAAGAGGTGAATGTTCCCCTTTAAGATCTTATTTTGTTTTATATTATAAACTAAGAGAATTTTGTATGTCAGGGAATAGTGGGTGTGGTAGAGGGTTGGCTAATGTAATGAGTGAAGGTATGGTAAGGAGAGGGGTTATGTAATGAGTGAAGGTGTGGTAGAAGGTTGGGTTTTGTAATGAGTGAAGGTGAGGTAGAGGGTGGGATTATGTAATGAGGTAGAAGGTGGGGTTATGTAATGAACGAAGGTGAATGAAGGTGTAACAGAGGGTGGGGTTATGTAATGAGTGAACGTGTGGTAGAGGGTGGGGTTATGTAACGAGGTAGAGGGTGGATTATTTAATGAGTGAAGGTATGGTCAATAGAGGGGTTATGTATTGAGGTAGAGGGTGGGATTATGTAATAAGGGAAGGTGTGGTAGAGGATGCGTGTGTGTAATGAATGAAGGTGTGGTAGAGGGTGAGCTAATGTAATGAGTGAAGGTGTGGTAGAGGGTGGGGTTATGTAACGAGGTAGAGGGTGGATTATGTAATGAGTGAAGGTATGGTCAATAGAGGGGTTATGTATTGAGGTAGAGGGTGGGATTATGTAATAAGGGAAGGTGGTAGAGGGTGAGCTAATGTAATGAATGAAGGTGTGGTAGAGGGTGGGGTTATGTAACGAGGTAGAGGGTGTGGTTATGTAATAAGTCAAGGTGTGGTAGAGGGTGGAGTTATGTAATGAGTGAAGGTGTGGTCTTGAGTGGGGATATAGGCTCTGAAGATGTGTTTTCTTTGGGCAACTGAGATGATCAGTACATAAATATATATATTATAATACCCGTAAATTGCTAATTTTATTATAATAAATGCACAATAATACATTTACCAGTACACAAACTAACCTATATGTTTTAACCCTTTGTGTGCCAGAAGGGGGTGTCTAACGCATTGCTTTTGCAATGCACTGGACACCCTCTGGCAATCATAGTGTTAATTCCTATCAGCTGCTAATTTTGTTATAATAAAACCATAAAAAACATATTAGCCAACAGACTATGCTTTATCCACAGAAGTAAAATGGAGTAGGTCTGGATCAAACCAACTTTACCATAGGAGGCTAACACAAATTGCCAAAATGCTGTTTAATTAAATGGGGATTTTAACCCCTTGAATGCTACAGAGGTCTCCAAAACATTGATTAATATAAAGCCCAGTGTCTCTTGTAATGTGGCCAAAGAAAATTGGGTGAAAAGAGAGTTCTGTGAATGCATTGCCAGTCGTGCGCTCCGTTACGCAAAACTCTTTTATTTATTTATTTTTATTTTTTTTTTAAAGTAACACTAACATCTAAAAATGAAAATGGTTGTAGTTCCAGTCTGAATGTGCAAAAATTGTGTATTTTAAGTTAGATCTCTAAAATCCAATTCCAAACTTTCTTTTTTAATGCATGTGTGGACTTCTCTATGTAGACACCATCTGATAAATCTTTTATCTGCTGTCTGTAATGAGAGACAACTAATTCAGTTAAAGGAAGAGTGGCCCTTTATTTTGACATGTGCAAATACAGAATATGTAAAGTCAAATTTCCTGTAGGTTTTATTATTTTTTCTCAAGGGGTAGCAACACATAATATAAAGCTATGTATATATTGCAGGGTTTATTCAACCGAGTAAACAAGGCTAACCCTACCGACAAGAGATGTTTTTTCAAAATGCATTGCATCTCAAACTTGTGAGGCCTTGGTAAAGCCTCATCTAGAATATGGAGTACAGTTTTAGGCACTGGTTCTTAAAAAAAGGACAGGAGGATCTGAGTTATAAAGGGAGGATACCCAAACTGGGTTTGTTTAAATTAGAGACGAGATGTTTAAGGGGTGATATGATTGCCATTTAAACATATTTTCAAGGTCAAAACAAAGGGAGTTATGCACTAAAGTGTGATAAAGAGGTGATAAAGTGGAGATGACTTCACCACTGATGTCAGTTCTTCAGATCCTATGTATTCTATAAAACCTATGAACTAAGATCTTGGAGAAATCTTATTGCATTGGCTCCATAGAATAACATAGGACTTGGAGAAGTGATATCACTGGAAAAGTCATCTCCGCATTATCACGTCTTTATCACACCTTAGTGCCTCGTCCCCAAAGAGTTCTCTAAGGAACAATTTACTCAAAGAGCTCATCATTTAAGACTAGAGGAAAGAGTGTTTAAACTTAAACAAATGCAGGGATTTGTTTACAGTAAGGCCAGTAAAGTTATGGAATTATTTCCATTGGGATGTTGTGCTTGCAGATACAGTAGTTATTTCAAAAAGTAATGAATACCTTTCTAGCTCAGAACAATACTGAGAATTATTATAGTTGCTTTCAAAACAGATATGATGTTCATCCAGGGAAATATCCGACTGACATTTGGAGTCAGGAAGGATTTTTTTATGCACTTAAGGCTTAAATGAAAATGGCTTCAATTTTTTGTTTTGGGTTTTTTTTTTCTTATTTGCCTTTTTATTTTTACTTTCCTCTAGATCAACAGGGGTGATATGGCATGGGTTGAACTTGATAGACATGTGCCTTTTTCAGTCTCATCAACTATGCTACTATGTTAGTATGTCAACCTGATTTTTTGGTGCACTACCTTCATGGACTGAAATTATACAGTGGTGATGTTACTTCAGCATTCTATCGAGTTTTACACTTATTAACTGACCATAGATATCTTTAAATTGCTGTAGTAACATCATCATCAAATAATTTCAGGCCGTGGAAGTACTGCACCAAAAAAATGCAAGTTTAATCTACAATAACCTTTTAACAAAAACATCTCCTATTTGTGGGAATACCTTTGTTTTTTTGTTTTGCTTAGCAAGACAAACCTTGCAATATGTATCTGTTTTCATTGTTAATTGATTCTATTGCTTTCACTTTTATATCCATAACATTATACTCCCTTTATTTATTGCTGTTTGCAGAGAGCTTTCTGTCGAGGAACATGAAAGCAGGTCTAGAGATACAATGTAAAAAATATACAATGTAAACAAGATACTACACAAAGCATTCAGTTCTGCAGGGAGACTGTACCAATGTACTATATCCTGTGTTGATGGACTATTAAAAGGATAGTAATACTTTATTATTAGTATCCCCTATTGTAGATATTTGCAAAAGACTTTAATAGCCCCCAGGTTCATCTCTCAAACCTTTATGGTTTGAGAGATAACCAAACGCAAAGTTTCCCCCTCTCTCCCCCTTCCCTGAAGTCAGCGTTGTACTGACTGCAGGGGAAGTCTGTTGTACGACAGGCTTGCGGCTCTGCAGCTGAGCCAAGATCGCATTAGTAAAAAATAATTATTTCACTGAAATGGTCTTATACGTGTGCTTGGTTTGCAAGCACACGTAGAAGACCGTTTCAGTGAAATAATTATTTTTCACTAACACGATCACGGCTCTGCTGCAGAGCCGTCTGATGAAAGTCAGACCAGCTATCCCTGCAGTCAGTACAACGCTGACTTCAGGGAAGGGGGGGGACTTCGCATTCGGTTATCTCTCAAAACATAAGGGTTTGATAGATGAACCTGGGAGCTATTAAATTCTTTTTCAAATATCTACATTTATGGGGAAATAGTAATATTAAAGTATTCATATCCCTTTAACTAAAACAACTCTTTGGAAACAGAGATTCAGCAAGCTTACTGTCAAGGACATTAAAAGTGTGAAAAATAGTTAGGATGAAAACAAATAATAAGTATAAGCAATATGTATATTATACACTTTTATAATGTTTTAATTCATAAAGGGGGTCTCTGTATCTGACACCATTACAGACAATATAGCACCATCACTTCTGTCAAGATTGCTACGCCAATAGGAGTCCAAGAGATCTCTGGAAAAGGCCCCGATGGACCATATGTAAAACTATATTTTAGGCTAGGCCTCAGGAAACAAACAGAACAATTTTACAGATGCCAGAAGGGTTTGCAGAGTATTTATGTGTATATATAACACCAGATCATGTTTAGGTGTTAGGGTTCCTCTAACTCTTTTCAATGGGTTGGATACCCCTGTGGCATTCAATGGGTTAAAGAGAAATAATCATGTTTTCTTATGCCCATGGATGCACTGTGCAGACACTAAATGATGCTTATCAGTCAATGGAGGTAGGTGGCTCTCAGCAACAAACATTGTTCATTGCATGTGCAACAAACATAAATGCATTCCTCCGAAGTGTCCCTCTCTAGGAGATACTAACTAGAGATCCATACCTCCCAAGTGTCCCTCTTTAGAAAATACTAGAGATCTATACCTCCCAAGCGTCCCTCCTTAGGAGATACTAGAAATCCATACCTCCAAAGTGTCCCTCTTTGAGACCCAAATCTCTCTGTCCCTCTTTCCCACCCTAGTGTCCCTGTGTTTAGGAGATCAGACTCTGTGGTGTATAGAAGTGTATTACATTGCTCCACAGCAATAAAACTCACATTATTGTTCCTTTAAACTTCAGTATCTGTGTATATAAATTAGCCTGTGTAAATAAAATACTTTAGTCATGTTCTAAGCCATTTATTCCATTACATAAAGAGGTGTCAAAGTCAAGAAATAATCTAAATATTCTCGGTAATGCTTTGCCCTCAAGCCACCCCCAGCCATGCCACCTAAAACAAAAGTGTCCCTCTTTGGCCATTTGAAATGTTGGAATGTATATTTGTGTCTGCCTGTAAGTAACTCTTTGAGCTCCCAAGAGGGAACCAACGCATTGCTTTACAATTTGTTGGATACCTCTCTGGCATACAAAGAGTTAGATAACCCTTTGAGCACCAGAGGGGTATGAAATATGTTACATACCCATCTGGTAAGCAAACGGGGTTTTAGCCCAACATAGAAGTTTAGAAGCCCAACAAGATGGACCTTTGAGACTTTGATCTTGCAGATCATTCTTTTCTCACAAGACCTACGTGGGAGAACTGCAGGTCTCATTTCAGACCCCTGTCCTGCTCCAAAATTGGCCTGTCAGAGGTCATAATGCAATCCTGCGGGTCTGTTTCCAGGAGAGAAGACCAGCCAATGGGTCGCTGTCCATGGGAGAGTTACCCACTAAGTTTCTCTTCACTGTCCAAAGAAGCTTCAGCTTGTTTTGTAATTTTCTTTTCATTGTCAATATATGAATACATATCCATACCTGCAAACTCTTAGGATATGACCCTGGGACCCAGGTTTTGACCCATATCTCAGGGTCTCAGAGTGAAGGAACAAATTCTCAGGGAGAGAGAGTCCTATGCTACCTATTTATATTTTGCTCTATTGAATTGCTTCTTTAGACTTTAACTTGGTGTCTCTTCTACAGGAACGCAGAGGGGGAAGTCCTGCTTGTCTTGTGTGTGTTCTTGCAGTGACATCTTTTAGTTATTGAATATTAATGGCTCCTTGAGGACTGAATGAAGCACCTCTTGATTATAGCGAACAGGGACTTATCACAGAGAATCTATACTTTAAGGGTTAATATTTTCAAGATCTCAGGGTCAACTGATTTTGAAAGTTCAGAGGTATGTACATATGGCTGTACACACACATAAGAAACATGGATTGATTCTCAGGCTAACCAGTTGCACCATAGGGAGAAAATACACATACCTCACAACTCTCCTGATCCTCCACAGAAACCCCAGTTTATTGCAGAGTCTTCAGCAACAGAGGTTGACTCTTCAGATTGCCAAATATCCTGGTAATCTCACATATGCCCCCCTTCCCATTCCATTTACTTCCTACCCATTTTCAGGACAAGTCCCACCTTTCCATCTCCCAACCCCTTCCAGTCTGATTAAAGTGGACCTGTCACCTTGATTTAAGTTTGCATATATATTAAATTGTGAAATTTCTTGCTCAAGGATATGGTAATGGAAGATGCATTCTACATCTAAGATAAGATTAGATGCATTTGTAGCAGAAGGGAACTAATGCCCATTTTGGAGTTGGGAAGGATTATATAATTCTCATTTTCTATGTTATACTGTGGCAAAGGTTGATCTTGATGGACTTGTGTCTTTTTTTAATGTAATTTATTATGTAGCAATAAAATTATATGTCTCCAACACATTGTGTCAAAGTTGGTTGAAGACATCTTTACCATATAAGACGGGTGGTCAATGAATCACCAGTTTTTTAAGGATTACAAATTCATGGGATGATGGGAGTTGCAGTTAGTCCAAAGAGTGACTAAGGCTGATCTACAGCGTTCAAAAATAATTTTGTATTTAAAGTTCAATCAAACTGTATCATCTTCCTGCCCAGTTCATTCTTGATGGTGGAATACGTTGTCACCTCAGGGCATTTGGTGTTGATGTCTAGATTCTTAAGGACTGTCAACGCTGCTCTTGTTCTCAAGTCCTAAACAGAACCTTCTCATATTATTTGACTTGTTGCTTTACCATAGGTCATCAAAGCTTGAATTCACTACACGAGAAATGCCCCAGGGCAAAAAGAACACTCATGACCTTGAGAAATAGGGCCATAGTGATTTAATGGACAATGGTGCATTTGTCTGCTGAAAGCCAAAACAGTGAAAAAAATCAGGGTGTGATTTTGGTGGATGGGACTTCTTTCTAGTATTAACCCTTGGAGTGCTAGAGAGGTATCCAATGCATTGCTTTGGAATGTGTTGGATATATATCTGGCACTCAAAGGCTTAAAATGTTTTAATAATGATTGGGAAACAAAATCTATTAACTTCTATGAAACAAACTATGCAGTGAGCTGCAGGAGTGTCTGGAATAATTGTGGAACAAACCAACTGTGCAATATGGGACAAATAAAAGGTTCCCAAAATTACCATTGATGTAAATGGGGGTTTAACCCCTCGCAATGTGTTAGAGATCTCACTAGCAGTCAAGGGGTTAAAAGCTCCGTTTACATAAATGGGAATTTACATTTCTCCCCTTTGGCGCAGTTTGTTCACTCTAGAATTACACCATTTATGTTGTATTTTGTTTTGATTTCCCTTCAATATAGGATGTTTTGTCTAAAATTGCTTATAAGTTTTTTTTCTCAGATTTATTTCATATATAGTCCAAGCTTTCTTTAGCTCACTTGAATCTACCGCTTAACCCTTCAAGTGTCAGAAAGAGGTATCCAGTTATTGGATACCTTTCTGGCACTCAAAAGGGTTAAAAAACATGCCATTATAGGGTTTTTCCTACTGTGTAGAACAAGGGCACTTCCAATGCTAAAAAGATATTACAGAACTGATTTTTTTAAATCAAACTGTCCACAACTGCGCCAGCTGGTGTCAAAAGGCAGTTTATATTTATATTGTACTCTGTGGGACACCTTGAGTCGTAGACTACATCTCTTCACAGTGTGGAATGTTGGTATCTCTGAGGAAGTGGCAGATGTGAGGGAGAGCATTGTGGAATGTTAGTCTCTGTGAGGAAGCTGCAGGTGGGAGGGAGAGCAGTGTGGAATGTTAGTATCTCTCAGGGAGTGGAAAGTGGGATGGAGACCAATATTCCCAGCACAGTGATCCATGCTATGGGACTTTTATTTGTTAACCCTTTGAGTGCCAGAGGGGTATAGAATGCAGTGCAAAGCCCTCTGGCACTCAAAGGGTTACTCCTACAAAGAGTTCTTACAAGTGGATCCGTGGAACTTGTGTTTTAGAATATTTATCTAATGCATCATGTCTATGTGTCTGCTCTGATGCTGGCCCCTTGATTCTACTATTGCAAGCAAGGGTAGCAGGCCTCATGCAGTAGGGGAGTTCATTTAGGTCTGTGCAATATTTCCAACTTCTTTTGCACATGCTAGTACTATCAAAGAGTTCCTACAAGTGGATCATTTGGAATAGAACTTGTGTTTTAGAATATTTTATCTATTATATCTCAATGTCTTACTTTTAGCTGAAGAAAACTCAAAACTCTAAACTGGGTATGTCTATTCCTGATTGTTTTCTCTAGTTTTTTTAAATTTTAAATTGTATGCAGATTATGTTTACCCTGTTCAGAAACAATAAATCCCTGCCAAGATTTTAGCAGGTCTTTGCAATGAAGCTGCACTGCTCTGCATGTTTACTGGAGCTTGAATGTGTATAAGCTTGGACAGAATGTCCCATATATGTAACAGCCCATTCACAAAGGTGAGTTGTAGGCGAGTTGAAATCTTTTATTAACTAACAGTGTGGGATAGCATTGCCTGTCTGTTTCTTTGTTTTTTAAGCAATGCTTAAGCCTTTGAGTTTCAGAGGGGTTAGGAATGCATTACAATACATTGTGTATCCCTCTAGCACTCAAAGGGTTAATGTGAGGCTCAGTGATACACAACTGTATATGTAATGTTTATTAATTAACACACTGCATACACAGGAGTGTATATATAATGTACATTAATGCACACTGTAGACACAGGAGGGTATGTATACATTAATATACATTATATTTACACTTGTGTGTACATTAATATCCATGATATATACTGTACATTCATATACAATATATCTATAGTCCTGTGTCACGCAGCTCACATTAAGCGTTTCAGTGCCAGAGGGGTAAGCAATGCATTGCAATGCTTTCTGTACTCCTGTGACAAGCAAAGGGTTAAGTATTGCTTTATTAAAAAAAAAAAAAACAGACAGGCAATGCCGTCCTACACTGCTAGTTATATATACACTCCTGGGTCAATCAGCCTCACATTAACCATTTGGGTGCCAGAGGGGTACACAATGCATTGCATACGCCTATGCCACTCAAAGGGTTAATCATTGCTTACAAAAAAAGTGTTTTATAAGTGTGTTTTAGGGAGGACGCTTGCTCTGGTGCATCTTTTCAGGGAACAGTGGGAGGCAGACTCTCCCGTTTTTTCCATCATTGGTTTCAACTTACGTCAGACCAATGGGTGTTACAAACGGTCCAAGGGTATGTAATAGAGTTTTATGACTGTCCCATTCAATCAAAGATTCCGACTCCCTTCAATTATTCAGGGGAGGACAAAAAAATTGGTCGATGCGGAAATAAAAGAATTGGTTCAAAAACAGGCTATTGTAAGAATTCCTATGGAGTCTCCAGGGTTTGTAAGCAATATCTTCCTAGTTCGGAAGAAAGGATCAGGTCTCAGACCGGTAATAAATCTGCAGAATCTCAACAATTTTGTAATGTATCGACATTTCAAAATGGAGGGAATCCATTATCTGAGGGACCTGTTTTTGCTATCCGATTGAATGATAAAGATAGATTTGAAGAACGTGTAACTCAGGATTCCTATGTCACCCCTCTCTTAGAGATTTCTTCAGTTTCTTTGGAAAGGAGAGAAATGGCAGTTTACTTGTCTTCCTTTTGGACTAGCCTAAGCTCCGTGGTACTTCACTTCATTTTTTGATAAATTGGAAGAAGTTGGAGTTAAGTCCGGCAAAGAAGATAGAGTTCTTGGTATTTCTGATGGATTCGGAACTCGAATCTTTAAGTCTTCCAAAGACCACTATAAAGTCGATTTGCATTGGGATGGAATTGATGTTAAGGAAGGATCAAATCTCTTTACAGATGTTAGCTCGCATAGTGGGCCTACTGTCTGCCTCCATTCAGGCAATATTCCTGGGACCGCTACATTACAGAGCGTTACAGAGATTGAAAGCCTTGTATCTTTGCAAGGTCCTACGGTACACAGATCTGGTGTCACTTTCGTCAGACGAAAGAGAAGAGCTACTTTGGTGGTTAAAGCATCTCGATGCGTGGAATGGCAAAGCCATTTTTGGTATGGCTCCAGACATGGTCATAAAATCCGATGCCAGAAGGCATTTCTATGGGAGGAAATGGTCTCCGCAGGAGTTGGACCTGCACATAAACTGTTCGGAGCTTTTGGCAGGATCATTCGCTCTGAGGAGTTTAGCGAAGGACAAAGTGAATTGTTGTGTTCTGCTCTAGATGGACAACATTTCAGTGGTAAAATACATAAATCATCCGGGAGGTACCAAGTCCAAGCAGTTAGCAGACTTGGCATAGGAGTTTTGGCATTTTTGCCTCGATCATGATATCATGCTTCAGCAGAGTGTCTACCAGGTTTGTCCAATGCGGTGGCAGATTGGAATTTGCGCTACCTTTCGGACTTCAGTGACTGGATGCTAGACAGGGGCATTTTTTGCCGCATTTTCGATCTGTGGAAGTAGATCTTTTCGCTTCCCATTTGAATCGTCAGGTGGACAAATTTTACAGTTGGAGACCGGATACAAAGGCGTTAGCGATGGACGTGTTCCTTCAAATCTGGGGTCAAGGGAGGAATTATGCATTTCCTCCATTTGCATTAACACAGCAAACTATCCTGCAGATCAGGAGACAGTTGGCAACAGTGGTTATGATCGGTATCCTTTTAAAAGGTCACACGCCAAACAGCGTATGACCTCATGACCCATTAACCATGTCGCCAGCATAAAAATGGCGACCTGAGAATCTTGCAATGCACGAAAGTGCAATATTCTCAGATCGCGCTATGAAACATTGCAGGTCTGCAAATTAATTGACAGCATGAAATCCAGCGCTGCTGCTCCGGGCTCTCTGTCAGGAGCTCGGTGTGAAAGTGGCACACACAGGGATTTATCATCATTTAATTAAGGATTGGTCTGAAAATCAAGAATGAAGAACTGCTCCGGATCTAATCAGGGCATCTCTGTCCCTGTGTGCTCCGCTCTGAGCCTTACACTCCCGCTGCTTCTCCTTATTCTGCCACTGGTGGATCCATTGATGATGACAGCTTCACTCTGCTTTCCCAGCAGACAGGAGTCATGCAGCATGTACGCAAGCTTTGTTGCTCATGATTAGGCTCTACACGGGGAAGGCACCAGCCTGGCAGGCTCTTCACCTGGAGAGGTTTTAAAGTACATGAGCACCAGTTACATGATGATAAGGCTTAGAGCGGAGCACTCAGGGACAGAGAGCCGGACGGAGCAGCTCTCATCAACATATGGGGCTGATGATCCGGAGCAGTTCTTTATTCTTGATTTTCAGATCAATCCTTAATTAAATGATAATAAATCCCTGTGTGTGCTGGTTTCACATGAAGCTTCTGACATAGAGAGCCTGGAGCAGCAGCGCTGGATGTCATGCTGTCAATTAATTTGCAGACCTGCGATGTTTCTTAGGGCAACCTGAGAATCTCGCTCTTTCATACAGTAGAGGAGGAGTCTGTTGCTGCATCTCAATATATAGGAGTGGACTGCACTTGATTGGTGGAGCAGTGTTGGTTCACTGCTAGCAAGTTTTTTACATGTTTTATTTGTTATTTCAATAAAGTTTCTCTTTGCTGCTGAAGGTTGCAGTGGAGAGAGTTTAAGGTTTAAGAGAGTTTAAGGCACGTCATCCCAAAAAATGTAAGTGACAGACACAGCTTTCAATAGGGCATTACATTTAATATATATGTTATGATAGTGAAATTGCTAGGAAATGTGTAGATTAATATATAATCTTACCTAATCATCCGTTCTGGTAACCATTTTTGTAGTCAATTACGCCAGCATGTCTATGCGGTTTAGGCTAACACCTAACATTATAAATAACTTTTCATCTATACATTTGATTACTATTTTACAAGCACGTGTAGATTAAATTTGATTTACTTAAAAGTGACACCATGTGATTTTTATGACACAGTTGCTCTTTAAAGTGACCTAATAATTCTAAATTATTGTCCTGTTTTAAGTGACGCATACACTCATCACCTCCCCCTAAAAAAAGTGTCCATGTTTTTACATCTTCTATACTATAAAAGAGAACATGGTCACGTGACCACAAATTCTCCAGACTTACCACACACACCCCGGGGTGGGGGCAAGGAGGAGATATGGTGATCACCTCCAATCTGCCCTCTGTAATGACTTCGCCCCTCTCCACTGTCTTCTCTTGCAACAACAACAAAATATGGCCAACACACAATGCAAACAGCTTACACTGGAACCAAACTTAGCCTGCTCACTCTCTCCTCTTATACCTCATCAACCTTACCCAACTCCCTATCTCCTCTTGGAACAACAACTTTGGACAATGAAATGGAGATTAGAAGTATGTAGGAGACACTGAAGAAGTTCCGTCCTTCCTGTGACTGACAAAATGGTACATCAAGTGCTTCTCATATTGTGATTGCCAAGACTATGTAAAGGGAGAATTTCACCTATAGGAACAAGTCACCCTTAGGATCCTAAGTTCAGTAAAAATGTATGTTAGGAAATTCTGATGTTGCAAACCCTTCTGGCATGCAAAGGGTTAAGGTAACACATTGCTTTGCAATGCCTTGCATACCCCTCTGCCAATCAAAGGGTTAAGTCAATTTCAATCAATTACACTTTGTTTTACACCTAAATGTTTCACATCAAAAAAAATCTTTTTGGGACCTTCAATGTGTTTTACCCAATCCCCACAAAACAGGAGAAAGGAAAATCCTTTATACACTTATGTCTTCCTGCTTACCAAGATGCCCAAGGGGCCAGGATTTCTTACATTGATTATGTGCAACGTTTATGGGGCCATCAGTCTGAAACACATAATGGAAGGAGCAGCACACACACAAGAATGCACTGTCCCTTTGGGACCATAAATAAATCAGCCACGTTCAGGAGTCATCCACATAATGACCACAAAAAATAAATCTTTGACCAGCATAAACTCTTGTAACATCCTCCCTTTTTCGCTTTTTCTTTTACACCTTCAACTTCACTTTCATTGTTTGCGTTTGTCCCTCCCACCTTCGACGTCAATAGTCACACTGCACCGAGAGGGCAGATTGAGGAAGCTGCCTACTAAACATGACAATTCCTCTACAATGTGTTTGGTTTGCCCGTGTTGTTGGATCCCAAGCAGGAGCTGACTTGAGAAGTGTGTCTACACACTGCGACACACACACATTATAACAGAGCTGCTTAACCCTTTCAGTGGCTAAGCAATACGCAATGCCTTGCTTTGCAAAGCGTTGCCTACCCTTCTGCCACTGAAAGGGTTAAAGCAACCACTACAATATATTCCTCATTCTTTCTCATCTCCCCCTTATCCCCTACCACCCTTCCCATCTGATATGTTGTGTTTCTCCCCTACCACCCTCCCCAGCCAACATCATGCTTTCACCTTCTTACCTCCTGTGTTTTCAAAACACCCCCCTATGTGGACATTAACCCCTTAAGGAGTACATGACATACTATGACCATCATGGTCCTTAAATACTTAAGGACCGATGATGGTCATAGTACGTCACATACTTTTTACTTACAGTGCTCTACCAGGAGCGCTGTAAGTAAAAATGAGGCCTAAAATTGACCATTCCAAGAATGGAGGTTCTCTTTCAGGCCCCAAAGAGGCGCGCCGATACACGCCACAGGTCACATGTACCGGCGAGTCGGCAAGGATCAAAGCGGTCCTTATGGGATGGAAACGTCCCAGGACTGCTGGTCCTTAGGGGTTAAAAGATCCTAATGGAATTTGTCAATTCACAGCTCTCCCATACCTCTGCAGCTACCAAGTGTGTGTTCTGTAAGAGAAGTCTGTTGGAATTTTGTCCTGTGATGTGAACACTTATTTTCTAAAACACACAGTATTACATGCCAAAATTTGCCCAGCCTCCACTCACACTGACTGAGAGTGAGGCAGGTGCTGACTTTTGAGGTATGGGGAAGACAAGAGGAAGGAGCCATTCAATGCAAGTGTGGCTGGGATGGTGACGACAGCTAATAGATGGGTGAAAGAGTGGAGAATGGAGAACACATGGATGGGTGGGATTTAGGGTGGCAATGAATAGGTGCAAGCAAGGGTGTGGATGGGTGGATTGGAGAGGGAGAAATTATGGCTGCAAGAGTGGGTAGAAGAGTAACAACACACATTGGATGAGTAGGTAGGAGTGTGACAATGGAAGAGTGCAAGAGTAGATGGGCGGCTGAGATTGGATGGGTAGATTGGAGCATGAGAATGGATATTGATGGGGAATTAATTTGCTTCACAAACAGAGGGAAGGTGATTACTAGGCCTAAGGATGTGTGCATCTCCCTGCGAAGGATGACTACATAAATGTACTATAGTATACTAGCAGTGTGGGACAACATTACCTGTCTGCTTGTTTGTTTTGTAACCAATGCTTAACCCTTTCAATGGCACAAGTGGGCGCAACGCCTTGCAATGCATTGTGTACCCCTCTCCTCTGGCATTCAAATGGTTAATGTGAGACTGACTGACATAGGACTGTATATATAATGTATATTGATCTAAATACTGTACACACAGGAGTGTATATCACATTGTACACACACACACACGTTACAATATATATCATGTATATTAATCTACACACTGTATACACACATGAGTATATATAATGTATATTTATTTACATATTGTGTACATTAATATACATTATATATATACTCCTGTATCACTAAGCCTCACATTAACCCTTTGAGTGCCACAAGGGTACACAATGGATTGCAATGCGTTTTGTACCTCTCTGCCACTCAAAGGCTTAAAGAGGATCTATCACCCCTTTACAACTTATGCTCATTAGTTAGAGCATTTAGAGAATATGTTTAAAATGCTATTATTTTTTAAAACAAAACGCTACTTGCACGAAAATTAATGTTTATAGAGTCCCCTGCAGCCTACATCCGGGCAGAGTGCTCTTGCCGCAGATTGCAGCACTACCTCTGCTCCCATCCCACTACCCAGCATCCTCCGATGACAGAGGCTTTCTGTCTCAAAGCTGGAGCATCTCATTGGCTAGATATTGATCTCAGCCAATGAGATCACTCCAGCTTAGAGACAGAAAGCCTCCATCAGCGAAGGATGCTCAGTGGGTAGAGGGAGGGGAGCAGAGGCAGTGCGGCAAGAGCAGTCAGGCCGGAAGTAGGCTGCAGGGGACTCTATAAACATAAATTTTTGTGCAAATAACGTTTTGGTTTTAAAAAAAATAATACAGTTTTATTTTTTATTTTATTTTTTTTTTATTAAGATATAAGTATACAAAGAATAAAACATCAATATCATTACATTATATATTATATGTCAAAACATCAATATGTTTGCAGATACATCAATTAACAGTAAGAAAATAGGTTATACTAACTGCTACAATATACATTTCAAATAAGTTATACACAGCATAAGTTGTAAAGGGGTAATAGAGCCTCTTTAAGCAATGCTTAAAAAACAGATGGGCAACGCAGTCCCACACTGCTAGTTTCAAAAGTTTGGACACATGTCTCTCCATCCCTTTCCTATGTATAGTCCTCTCTCTCCAACCCTTTCCTATGTATAGTCCTCTCTCCAACTCTTTCCTATGTATAGTCCTCTCTATCCATCCCTTTCCTATGTATCGTCCTCTCTATCCATCCCTTTCCTATGTATAGTCCTCTCTCCAACCCTTTCCTATGTATAGTCCTCTCTATCCATCCCTTTCCTATGTATCGTCCTCTCTATCCATCCCTTTCCTATGTATAGTCCTCTCTCCAACCCTTTCCTATGTATAGTCCTCTCTCCAACTCTTTCCTATGTATAGTCCTCTCTATCCATCCCTTTCCTATGTATAGTCCTCTCTCTAACCCTTTCCTATGTATAGTCCTCTCTATCCATCCCTTTCCTATGTATAGTCCTCTCTCCATCCCTTTCCTATGTATAGTCCTCTCTATCCATCCCTTTCCTATGTATAGTCCTCTCTCCAACCCTTTCCTATGTATAGTCCTCTCTATCCATCCCTTTCCTATGTATAGTCCTCTCTCCAACCCTTTCCTATGTATAGTCCTCTCTATCCATCCCTTTCCTATGTATAGTCCTCTCTCCAACCCTTTCCTATGTATAGTCCTCTCTCTCCAACCCTTTCCTATGTATAGTCTTCTCTCTAACCCTTTCCTATGTATAGTCCTCTCTATCCATCCCTTTCCTATATATAGTCCTCTCTCTAACCCTTTCCTATGTATAGTCCTCTCTCCATCCCTTTCCTATGTATAGTCCTCTCTCTCTCCCCATCCCTTTCCTATGTATAGTCCTCTCTCCAACCCTTTCCTATGTATAGTCCTCTCTCAACATCCTGTCTTCATTTTGCATTCTAGGACTCTGTTTCAATTTCCCATTTTAAGAAGTTGTCACATATACTTGGTGGTTACACAGATGTTTTGTAGGCTTCCTAATGCTGTGTCTGTTGTAGTCAAAATGCATAAGGGACAGTTAGCAATAATGAATACATTCCAATAACAATATTTTTATTAGTGAACTGAGTGTAAAAGTAGGGGGTTAAAAAAAGAAAAATCACATGTGCCTAAACACTAGTGTTACGAATGTTGTATAATGAACTAGTAAAGTCCAGGTGATTCCTTTATTAGAGTTATATTAGACTGTAAGCTTTCAAGAACATTAACCTTTTGGGTGCCATAGAGGTACACAACATATTGCAAAGCAATGCATTGTGTACTCCTCTGGCAATCAAAGGGTTAGGGTCTCTTCTTGGGTAACATTGTGCCACTCTATGGCTGTTATATATGGGACATTCCATCCAAGCTTAAACACATTCAAGCTCCAGTAAACATGCAGAGCAGTGCAGCTACATTGCAAAGACCTGATGAAATCTTGGCAGGGATTTATTGTTTCTGAACAGGGCAAACATAATCTGCATACAATTTTAAGTTAATAAAAACTAGAGAAAATAATCAGGAATATACATACCCACCATAGCGTTTTCTTCAGCTAAAAGTAAGACATTGAGATGCATTAGATAAAATATTCTAAAATACAAGTTCCATTCCAAATGATCCACTTGTAGGAACTCTTTGATAATACTAGTATTTACAAATAAAAGAAGTTGGAAATATTGCACAGGCCTAAATGAACTCATCTGCTGAATGCGGCCTGCTACCCTTGCTTGCAGTAGACTGAGTTTAAAGGGATAGTAATACTTCATTTTATCTTTATTTTATTTTGTAGGCATTAAAAAAACATGAAGAACGATACAGGTCTTATCTCTTAAACCTTTATGCTTTGAGAGATATTCACAAGCAAAGTTTCCCCTCCCGCCCCTTCTACCTAGTGTAAGCCATCTCTTCTCAGATGTGGAATGCAGTCCATAGACCAGACAGATAACAGCAGGGGACAATCTTCTTCCTGTGAGAACAATGAAAGCCCTGCCCCCCTCAACAAGTTTTTCAAGTTTTTCCCTTATCTTAATTGAAGATTGTCCCTCTCTGCAATCTGCCTGGGCACCTCCCTTCTGATCTGGCTGAGCAGTGTTACATCGGTAAAAGGGGCGGGAGGGGGATACTTTGTCATTGAATTACTCTTGAACTACAACTCTGACAGAATTGAAATAACACTCACCAAAGTCCGAATACTATGATTATTAATTAGACAGTAAACAGTCAAGGGGCCTGCATCAGAACAAACACATAGATATGTGACTGATCTTCAGCACAAATTAAGACATAGAGATGTAGTAGATAAATATTATAAAACACAAGTTCCATTTCAAAATATAGGAACTCTTTGTAGGATTAACCCTTTGAGTGCTAGAGGGCTATGTAAAGCATTGCTTTGCACTGCATCCCATAACCTCTGGCACTCAAAGGGTTAACAAATAAAAGTCGATATCATGGATGGGCTGGGAATATTGGACAGTCCTGAATGAACTCACCTATTGTGTCAGATAGGTCTGCTTCTCTTGCCTGCAACTGTAGAATGAGTCACAGGAAACAGAATCAAGGGGCCAGGGTCAGGGCAAGATCAGGATCATGTGACAGTATATGAAATTGTGTTTTTCACTCCAAAAAAATGTCAGTATATACCATATGGATTTCATTCTATAGCATATACATTTCAGTATAAAACATATGCAATTCAGTATACAGCATATATATTTCAATATATGAAATATGCATTTTAATATATGATATATTAATCTCATTATATGACATGAATTTCAGTATATGTTTTTCATTATGTAACGTATGGATTCCAGTATATAGCATATGCATTTCAGTATATGATATATGGATTTTAGTATATATACTATAGATTTCAATATATAATATATGGATTGCAATATATGACATGGTTTTCAATATATGATATCAGTTTCAGTATACATACCTCCCAAGTGTCCCTCTATAGGAGGAACAGTCCCTCTTTTATTCTCAAATCTCTCTGTCCCTCTTTCCCACTCTGATGTCCCTCTTTTTAGGAGATCAGACTGAGTGGTGTGTAGATAAGTGTATCATATTGTTCCACAGCAATATAACTTGCATTATTGTTTGTTTAAATGTCAGTATATGTGTTTATAAATTAGTGTGTGTAAATAAAATACTTTGGTCTTGTTATAAGTCATTTATTAGGTTACACAAAGAGGTGTCAATTGGTCATGAAATAGTCTAAAAATCCCTGGTAATGCCCCACCCGCCAGCCACACCCCCAGCAACACCCCCTAAAACACAAGTGTCCCTCTTTGGCAATTTGAAATGTTGGGAGGTATGAGTGTATAACATGTATTTCAATATATGACATATGTATTTCGGTATATGACATATCTGTTTAACTATGTAACATATGAATTTCAGTATATAGCATATGCATTTCAGTATATGATATATGGATTTCATTATATAGCATATACTTTTCACTAAGTAATATATAGGTTTAATTACATGACAAGAATTTCAGCATGTACTATCAATTTCACTATATAATGTATCAATTTCAGTATATTACATATGTATCTCAGGATATGACATGTATTTCAGTAAATAGTATATGTATTTCATTATATTACATATGGATTTCACTATAAAGTATATGTATTGCAGTATATGATATATGCATTTCATTATATGATACACACTTCTTACTGTATAAGATAATGGGTTCTATCATTAGAGCACTGTATAAGCAAAGCTGAAGTCTGTCCCTAACAGCCCCTCCTATTTTACATCTTAATCAGTTTTTTGGATAATTTCATTTAACAATAGTGACACCTAGTGGCAAGAAAAAGCATAACTGTATGCAGGAGTTTTAATTAGGAAAGCTAGAGGCCAGAGAGAGGGCTGTGAAGTGCATTTCTTCACTTCTTTGGTTCTGATAGGGTTAAAGAGTATGGCTAATTCATACAGTTGTCAGAATTAGACAAAGCTAATAAGTCACATGATCTTATCTTTATCCCAAGCACATTTAAAACGACAGTGATGAAATACAAGTTCTCTCCGATGAAATAGTGTGTTGTAACATTCACATATATATGTATGTAAGGCAGGCACTGCCCACGCCTTGGCAAACAGTGGACAGTTACCATATTGTCACACATAAAGCTTTGTAGATAAGCATTAGGCAGGCGCAAAGCACAAAAACATTATCCTAGGAGTTAAATAGCCTCCACAGCAGACATAGCAAGTACAAATAAATCAAAACATAAAACGCATCCTACATTTAACGCTTTGAGTATTGGAGCAGTGTGTAATTCAATTCAGCGCCAAATCTGCTGTTCAAATGGTAGAATCGAATGTTCATGTATGTGGGTGGCAGAGTGTGTGTGTGTGTGTGTCAGATCGTACGTGTGTGTCAGATTGTGTGTGTGTGTCAGAGCACGTGTGTGAGTGTATGTGTGTGTCAGAGCACGTGTGAGAGTGTGTGTGTGTGTGTGTCAGATTGTGCATGTGTGTCAGATTGTGTGTGTGTGTGTGTGTGTGTGTGTGTGTGTGTGTGTGTCAGAGCACGTGTGTGAGTGTATGTGTGTGTGTCAGAGCACATGTGAGAGTGTGTGTGTGTGTGTGTCAGATTGTGCGTGTGTGTCAGATTGTGTGTGTGTGTGTGTGTGTGTGACAGATCGTGCGTGTGTGTCAGATTGTGTGTGTGTGTGTGTGTGTGTGTGTGTGTGTGTCAAAGCACGTGTGTGAGTGTGTGTGTGTGGCAGAGTGTGTACATCAGGCTGTAATGCCACCTGGAAGTTTGTTGCTCAGAGTTTTTGGGCAGCACATGCAGCCTCCCCAAACCATTATTACTGGGACTGGAAGCCCTTCCCTAGTCGTGCAGGTCAGTCTCTCTCTCATGGACTTGAGGAGCTGCTCTTTAAAGCGGAAGTACCACTTGAACTAAAGTCACCCTTCCATACTTATGCAAGTGGTGACTAGCTTAATAATCTTTATTTTACCTGTCCAAAGTGCCCAGGAGTGAACTTATCGCTGATCTTCCAAGACCGGAAGCCAGGCATCAGCGCAGAGATCTTGTCTTTCAGTCCCCGTCATCCTTCACAAGCCTTGCACTGGCCCGATCAGCTCCCGAAGAGACTGACGGCATAGGCGCTCAGGCTGCACTAACCTGGCCATCAGTCTAGGAAGATCAGCGATAACTTTACTCCTGGACACTTTTGACAGACAGGTGGTAGTTCGGCTTTAACTCTTTGAGTGCAGGAGTGTGTTCAACGCCTTTCAAAGCTGCATGTGCAGCCAGAAAAGTTTGTAACTGTGAGCAACAAACTTCCAGGTTTCATTCCATCCTGATGCCAACCCGTGGGGGGACATTATTCTGAATGTCTGGGAGGAGCTGTTTAAGGGTTAAGGGGTCCATTATGACTGTCTGGAGCACTTCTGGTTTAAAGGGATAGTAATACTTTGTTTTATCTTTATTTTATTTTGTAGGCATTAAAAAAACATGAAGAATGATATAAGTCTTATCTCTCAAACTTTTATGGTTTAAGAGATATTCACAAGCAAAGTTTCCCCTCCCCGTCCCTTTTATCTAGTGTAAGCCATCTCTTGTCAGATGTGGAATCCAGTCCATAGACCAGACAGATAACAGAAGGGGACAATCTTCTTCCTATGAGAACAATGAAAGCCCTGCCCCCCTTGACAAGTTTTTCAGCTTTTTCCCTTATCTTATTTGAAGATTGTCCCTCGCTGCAGTCTACCTGGGCACCTCCCTTCTGATCTGACGGAACAGGGGAGAGGAAACTTTGCTTGTGAATATCTCTTAAACCATAAAGGTTTGAGAGATAAGACTTATCGTTTTTCATGTTTTTTTTAATGCCTACAAAATAAAATAAAGATAAAACGAAGTATTACTATCCCTTTAAAGAAAGCTGGAATATTGCATAGATTCTAAGTTCCGGGGAGCTTTAAGGATTACTATTTCAAAGATATCAGGTCAGCTCATTTAAAAGTTCCCTAGCACTAAGGTTAAACTGCTGTCCCAGAATCTGTTGTTCTTTCTGTGCTTCTGGTATACAGGTTGAACTGCCAGAGTGCAGCTTCAGAAATTGCTTCTCAGAACCATTTACGATTCCCAGTACTGCACTTTCATACTCCTGCCAAATTATGTCTTGTAATGACCATTATAGTTGTAGAGAGCTAGACACATTATTCTTATACCTATCTCTTTCTCTTCTCCCACAGGAGCCATTAATTTACTCAAGAAAGGTTCATCTGGAATCTGGACACCACCCTTTGAGTCTTTTATAAACCTGCAACCTTTCAAGTGCACAATGGATCATTGTACCTTATTCCTTGTTTGGATCAGCTACCTGTCCATTAGGGTTTGTTGCCAGGAATCTCAAACACCCATGACTCTTCTAGAGATCACAGATCCATCACAGGAGCAAGCTCACCTACTTGTACAACTGGATGACACCCAAAATGCTGAAGGTGTCAACATGTCAGATGACCATATTTTAAATATGCCAACATGGCCTCCTCCTCCATCTGCCTGTGTATCCCGTGATAAAATCAAGCATGCCTTTAAATATGTATCTACCATTCTCTCCTGTGCCATCTTCATTGTGGGGATTGTAGGAAATTCCACACTGCTTAGAATCATATATAAGAACAAATGCATGAGAAATGGACCCAACGTTCTCATTGCCAGCCTCGCCTTGGGTGACCTCTTCTACATACTTATTGCGATTCCCATCCATATTTACAAGGTTTGTGTTTATATGACATTAAACTTAAAAGAGAAATAGCACCTCCAGATAACTTCTTCCCACTTACTTTACTGGATGAGAAAATCCTAACAGTAACTATTAGTTCTTTGTTCAAGAGATACCATCTTCAATCAACAACCCTGGGTGTCATGGAGGATGGCATGACAGTTGTTAGCAAGGCCATAGGATAATTTTTTAGCATCCAAGGGGTCAATCACAATTTTTCAAAATGAAGCCAAACGATGTGAAAGGGTCACTGGGAAACAAAATAAGCAGATGTTACGTGTTTTACAGCTGGGCACTGCTCAGACACATCACATTTTAGCCTCCTAGTGTCATTACACAGGAGATATTTCCATGTGCATTTATCAAACTAATGCCACACAAAAGGGCTGTCCAATTCCAAAGTGACAGGCAATTGCCCTATGTACTGGAATACCAGTTAAAGCGGAACTTTCACCACTATAAAGTCGCCCTGCTATAATTAAGGAAGTAGCGACCTTTATAATATATATGTTACCTCTGAAATGTAGGCCATTCTAAAGAAATCCTTTATTGTAGGAGACCGGAAGCCAGGCATCAGGGTAGACATCTTGCCTGTGCTGTCAGTCCCGTTCTCCATTGAGAAGCATTGCAGTGTGCCACAAGGTAACCGGAAGGGACTGACGGCTCGGGCGCCCAGACTGCACTAACATGGCCGTCAGCCCCCTACAATAAAGGATTTCTTTAGAATGGCCTACATTTCAGAGGTAACATATATATTCTAAAGTTAGTCGCTACCTGCTTAATTATACCAGGACGACTTTATAGCGGGCGAAAGTTCCGCTTCATCCCCAGATGTAGATTTCGGCACCTTTAGGGCCTCATCAGTGATGTGTAGCTGATATCCCCAGCACTAAGAGTATGGGGTATATGTCTAGATTACCCTTCACCATTAGGGAGAACCCTAAGGGCCATATGTTCAAAAGAACGTGGAGGAGTTCTGGGGCAAACCATATGCACTATAGGGGAAAACTAAAAATTTTAAAAATCCTCATTGATTTAAATGCGGGTTTTAACCCCTTGAATGCTTTGCAATGCGTTGGATACCTCTCTCGCATTCAAGAGTCTAAAATCCCCAATTAAATCTTTGGGAATTTTAAGACATCCTCTATAGTGTAAATGGTTTGTCTCAGAACACCACATTTTCTTTTGAACATACGGCCCTCAGGGTTTACAGGCTCATGTAAGAAGATATGAAAGTATCTCTGACAACGAAGATAAGCATTCTGTTTGTTCTACTGCTAGTCACTTCTCAGAAACATCTCACTTTAGCTCTCTAGAGTCAATACAGAGGATGAATTTCCATGTGGGTATTAGCACACCTAGGAACTCTCAGGGTCTGGACCCAAATCTCAGGGTGAAGGGCCAAATTTTTGTATTTAAAATGCTGCCACGTTGACCTGAAAGACAAAGGTAGAAGTCCTACTTGTCTTATGTGTGTTCAGGTAGTAACATATCAAACTTGTGGCAAGTTATAGGCTCATTGAGGACTGACGCAGAACCTCTGGGTTACAGCAAGCAGGAACATGTCACCTATAATCTACATTGTGGGAAGCGTTAAGAGTTAATATTTTAAAAATATCAGGGTCAGTTAATTTTCAAAGTTCCCAGATATGCATATTAGGCTAATCCCACCCAAAGGTGATGTTGGATTCCAAAAATCACAAACAAGTCCCCCACTGCACAAGAATACCAGATAACCCCAGACATATGTTTCCACATTACTGGACCAAGTAAATGAGGTGCAGCTGAGAGGAACTGAGAGCAAGGAACCCACCTCGGGATTATCCTTCTCCCTTAAGGATACACCCTAAGGGTTTCCAAAATCAAGCCAAAAAATTTAAGAGTCTTTCTTACAATGAACATAAGCAGATATTGCTTGTTTTTCAGGTAGCCCCCACTCAGAATTATCACATTTTAGTTCTTTAGTGTTATTACACCCCAAAGACCAGGACTACTAGATAACCCCAGACATAGTTTACAGCCTTTTTTGGGCCTTGTCAGATGTTCCTGAGTACTGACTAGCTGAAAAATAAACAAATTATGCGTTTGTTAGTTCCTAGTGAGCTTCTCCCACATTTAGCTTTGCTGTCTGCCTAAGGAAGGTGATCCAGATGTGGACCCCCTTGCTCTTAGGGTGACCACACATCCCGGAATGCCCGGGACTGTCCCTTATCGGGGGTCTGTGTCCTGTGTCCAGGGTCACCCCCCACTGGGACAACAAAGAGTCCGGGAATTGAGCAACATGCGCCAGCCAGCCAATGAAATGTATTTGCTATATGGTCCTCATTGGTTGGCTGAGCCAGCCAATGAAGACCATATAGCAGATACATTTCATTGGTTGGCTGGACTGGTACGTGCGAGACAGCTGGGGTGGAGCAGGTATGCTGGAGCTGCAAGTGAGACCCGGGGCTGAGGCTTCCACAGGCGTTGACCATCTTTCTGAGGCTGATACATAGTAAGAGTTCCCACTGGGAACTCTTACTATGTCAGCCTCAAAAAAATTTTCAGCACCGGCGGAAGCCTCACCCACGGGTCTAGGGTGACCACATGTCCCGGAATGGCAGAATGGAAATGTGGTCACCCTACTTGCTCTCACAAGTTGTTGAGGTCCATAAAAGGCTGAAAAGTACTTCTGCAGCTGGCGTATTATTGTGCATTGGAGGCTTTTCTGTCATTTTGGAACTAGACTGCCCATTTGGGTGGGATAAATCTGAATGACACATTTACATAATGGAAAAGAAGCATTAAAATGGCTGTAAAATTATCCCTGGTAGTTATAAAAGTATTAACGACAGTATAGGAGGACATACGGCATGTAGTTCTTTATTTTTTATAAAATGCCGTAAGGAAGTTTGTAAAAAAAAAAAAAAAAAAGCGGTGCATCGAATTTATAAAGAAATGTTGCTATTTGCTGCAATTTAGAGACAGAATTTTTGTCAAATTTTCAAGGCCACATCTGGCCTGTTCTTATTCTTTATGGTGACCCCATTTATAAATGTAACTAGAATATGTTATAAATACTATCACAATAAGGAATAATGACATATTAATCCTTTGAGTAGAGCCTCAATCGTGTAAGTGAAAAATAATTATTTCACTGAAATGGTCTTCTATGTGTGTTTGCAAACCAAGCACATGTAGAAGACTATTTCAGTGAAATAATTCTTTGTCACTAACGCGATCACGGCTCTGCTGCAGAGCCGCATGATGAAAGTCAGACTGGATATCCCTCCAGTCAGCACAACGCTGACTTCAGGGAAGGGGGAGGGAGGGGGGAATTTTGCCTTTGGTTATCTCTCAGACCATAAAGGTTTGAGAGATGACACTGGGGGCAATTGAATTACTATCCCTTTAACCATCTGAGTGTAAGAAAGGTGAATACTATATATCTCCGCAATGAGCTGGACACCCATCTGGCATACAAAGGGTTAAACTGCTGAAATGTCGTTGCCATGTAGTGCCTGTTCAGTGCTTAGTGCCCACTCTGATGCAGAACAGATCTTTCCTTCCCTCGTACACAGGGATACATTAACCCTTTCAGCGCCAGAGGGGTATCCAGCGCATTGCTATGCAATGCATTGGCTATCCCTCTAGCTTTCAAAGGGTTAAAGGAGAACCAACACCCCGTAATAATATCCATCAGCTAGCAACTGTCATGTCCTCCTCCATAGACATGACATCCAGGACTGACTGACGATATTATCTCTTGAACAAAAGCACAGAGGCCATTAGGATTTTCTGGTCAAAGATAAGTGCAGGTTATTATTGGAGTACTAATGGGCACTTTAATGGGCACTGGAATGGATTTATTAGTGATGCCCCTGCCTATCAGCTCTGTACTAAGATGTCATTTCATGGGCAACCAGTTAATCTTCACCTTGTTTAACCATTTCAGCTCCAGAAGGGGTAACCAATGCATAGTTTTGTAATGCGTTGTTTACCCTTCTGCCACTGAAACAGTTAACACCATGTACTAACAAGGCAAAGTGGAAATTGGTGTAAAATATTCCTTTTTCCTGCACATGCTACAGGGCAGGCATTTGAGGCTTTCCCACCTTAAAGGAGAACCCATAGCCACTAATAATAACCTCACACTTACCTTACTATGACTACAACATCCTAATTCCCCCTATAAATTCCATACCTCCCAACATTCTAAATGGCCACAGAAGGACACGTTTGTTTTAGGTGGTGTTACTGCAGGGAGTGGCTGGTGGACAGGTCATTCCCAATAATTTTTTGGTTATTGAACCCTTTCAGTGCTGGCACTGAAAGGGTTAATGACCTATTGATGCCTCTTTTGTTCAACTAAATAAATGATTTAGATCAAGACCAACGCATTTCATTTACACAGACTAATTTATAAACTCATATACTGAGTATATGCCGTTAAAATCCAGTGATGTCATGATTTTTTTGATAACATAGCTCCTGCGGGCACATTGTGATCCCTAGGGGAGTCTAAAACTGACTGTTCCAACACTGGAGAAGTTAGTTTCACCTCTCTTTCGGTAAGTGCATGTGATCGCTCACATGTACTGGATCCCCGAATGAAGTCTATGCAGTCCTTAAGGGTACAAGTACCCATGGATCACCAATCCGTAAGGGGTTAACCAAACATTATGTGAGTTTTATTGCTGTGGATCAATGTGATACACATATATACACCACACATTCTGATCTCCAAAATAGTGGAGGAGTTCTGAGCCAAACAGTTTGCACTATAGGGGAAAAAGAAAGAATTTCATTGAATTAAATGGGGATTTTAACCCTCTCTAGCATTCAAGGGGTTTAAATCTCCTTTAGAACCAATATCATTTTTTTTTTGAGTGCTTAATTCTTTCCATAGTGCAGTTGGTTTTCCCAGAACTCCTCCACTTTTTTTTTGAACAGTGGATTTTCTATGCCAGGCAAAAGTGAATGAGATTAGAGGTGGAGTCATGTGAGAAAAGGGGCGTGGATATGGGTGGGTCTGAGGGAGCCTAAGATGTCAATCAAGCCTTGTCCACAAGCAGTTGGTGGTGAAACCAGTCTGCAATGCTGGTGTTTGTAGGGTTTCTCACTCAGTCTGTAATTTTTGTGTAACCCATGACATTTTAAAGGTATTCAAATACATAAAGAGGACAAATACATACAAAATATAGTTATTTGTAGATCTCACAATCAAATTGACAAATACAAGCATATTGTGCAAAAAAGTGTCCTTAACCCCTTAACACCAATGACGTGTGAGGACAGTCACAGCTGTCTGGGCTTAAGGACCAGTGACATTCCTGGCACGTCACAGAAGTGATCACAGTGCGGCTGCACAACATGCAGTGATCATAGGTAACTTCCGTGCAAAAAAGAAAAAAAAAAAATACCCTGGTCCTTCAGAGTGCCCCACCCCCAGACAGCACAGTCCTTAAGGGGTTAAATATACATTTTAAAACTCAATATTTACATTTTTGTCAAACTCTTCATAGAAAAAAGGGGCACCCTAAGCTTGTGCCAGTAGCACACCAAAGTGCCATAGAACCTTGTTTGAGAACCACTGGTGTAAGGGTTAAATGTCTTCCAGCAGTCTGTTAATCACTCCAGCAGTGTCATAGCCACACAGAATAAATGATCACTGTACTAGTTACATAGACAAGGCCAGATTTCCAATTAGTAAAATTCAGACTAGACATCTTATCATGATTAGTGTTACAGATGTGAAATGCGTTGGCTGTGGAGTCTTATGCTGGTGGACCTGGCAATTGTAAGTCTAAATTTTGACTATATAATTTTAAAATGAATTAATAAAGAATAATGTTTTTATATGGCAGTTCTCAATAATATGTTCAGTTGTGCAGCTTTTTTCATTTGTTGTTTACATTAGTTAGACTGGGGATGCCCTCGGTGAGCACATGAACATGCACTGAGTTTGGTGGCTTGTCACAAATTTGTGGACACTCATTTTGTCCAGTTTGGCATGCCTTTTGAGCTGTTGAATTTGCATTCTTCATTTGTTTTCCAGGTTTCCAGTTAGGCAGAGTAGGCATCTGCCTAGAGCTCAAAGTCTAGAAAGGGCACATCAGCTGTGCTGGCCACACCCACACACTGACTTGTGTGTGTGTGGCCGGCACACACACTCCTATTTTACTGAGGCCAGTTTACATAGCCATGTACTGGCCACTATTTAACCTATTAGATGCTGGAGAGGTCTCTAATGCTTTGCAAAGCATCATGCTGGAGACCTGGCTATGGGATAAATCAATTTGCATTCCAGTTGAGGGGATCAGTTTTCTGCAGTTTAAGAACACTTGTGTTCTTGTATGCCATCATATAAGGGGCTCCAACAATGTAAATCTACCTCTGTGAATAGTATTACTATGACATTTTACATCCAAACCTGTCTGTGTTTGTAAGAGCGGTTTTCTTTCTGTGTTTTTGCAGATCTTAGCGATGCACTGGCCCTTTGGTGTTTATGTATGCAAGATGGTTCCATTCATACAGAAGGCCTCCATTGGGGTCACAGTCCTCAGTCTTTGTGCTCTCAGCATAGACAGGTACAGTAACCATGTCTGGGAACATCCTGGACCCCAGTCCCCAGACACCTAAGAACAGCTGCATTAGGAGTGTCCAAATGACATGATTTGCTGCATAATGTGGACAGGGAGGAGAGAAGATGGGTGAAGGTTAGGGAGGAGAAAAGCCGTGGTTTGTCCCTAAAGTGCGAAGGAAGTTGTCGGATCAAGACAGGAAGTAGGTGGGGTCACTGGGGAGCTCATCAAAACAAAGAAAGATCCTCTGTCCCCCGAGACCCAGTAAGTAATAGTGAAAACCAGGGTCACTCATTCTTTAACAGTTCCCAAATATAATAGTAATGCTAACAGCCCTGTGTTCTAAAGAATAATGGAGCAATTGTGTGACATATCAACTGCAAAATCAGGGTTATCCCAAAATCTTACATTGTTTCATGTAAAAAAAAATATACTATATATATATATATATATATATGTATATGTATTGTAGGATTTATTCTACTGAGTAAACCAACGGCACTCCCATTGCTGAGAGGTGTTTTGTTCAAAAGTTAACGCAGTTCAAACAAATTTGTGCTGTATTGTATTTGTTGTATTGTATTGGCCTGAAATTTTTTAGTGGTAATGTTGCTACACCACCGTATGGACAGTTCTGGTCAGTTGACCACAAACCTCTATAGTATGGTGTAGCAGCAGCACTACTACTGTAAAATGTCAGGCTAATGTGATACTACAAAAAAAATTCAAGTTGCAATCATTTTTCAATAAAACACTGCTTGGAAGTGGGAGTACCCTTGATTTACTCAGGAGGAAAACACCATAAATAGATATTTTATTTACATATTCAGTGTTACTATCCCTTTAAGCAAAAAAACGCGTGTGGGAGCTGATTTGCAGAGAGCATTGTAGGTCAGGATTCTGAATTTGACTCTGAATGGAAAACCAATGTAGGGAGTTGCAAAAAGATAAACCCAAGGCAGCGAACCTATAAATTAGATGTAATAGTGAAGAGCAGTGGGGCAGGGGGGGGGGGGGAAACGAGGCAAATGATCAGTGGATGGGGCAGAAGGTAGTCTTGAGAGGTGTGGGAATGTGGCCACAAGAGGGGATAAGGCAGCCTAAGAAAACTAACGTTGGAAATCTAGGCGTGTGATATTCAAGTGAATGGAAGCTCTATTTTGACTTTGATATATCTCTGTTCTGCTGGCAGGTATCGAGCGGTGGCGTCCTGGAATCGGATTCAGGGAATTGGGATCCCTGTTTGGAAGGCTATAGAACTGACACTGATCTGGGCAGTGGCCATCCTTCTGGCCGTTCCAGAAGCTGTTGCCTTTGATATTGTCGAGATGGAGTTCAGAGGTCAAACTATGATGATCTGCATGTTGCCATTAGAACAGAAATCTAAATTCATGATGGTAAGGATACATTTGGAAATGCCTGATCAAAGATGCTGATTTACTAAGGTGAAATGGAGCAATTCGTGGACACGCTAACTGAACCATACAAGACAAATAAACATACCTCAAATTCCTTTTAATTAAACCCTTTGAGTGCCAACGAGGTACCCAACTCATTGCACTGAAATGTGTTAGAGACCTATCTAGCAAACAAGGGGTTAAAAACACAATGTAAATGAAATGGAACTTTTAATTTGTCCCCTGTGGTATTAGGGTTGCCACCCAAACAGTATTTTCCGGCAGACAATCAGTATGGACAATTACAAAATCCTGGCAGAACAGTTCTCCAGAAAAATGTTTCATTAGTACTGCATATCATGTCCATGGGGGCAGACATGATTGTTCCAGCAGAACTCCATAATCCCAAACTGCTCCCTCTGAAATATTCGTAGGAAGACGTCCGTGGGTGGAGATGAGAGCCCCTGAGTGCGGCAACAAGCACCATGTCTGCTACCATGGATAAGATGTCTGGTACTAATTACAGCTTAGTTATAAATAAAAAAGTCCACACAGGACTGGTTAATAGCAACCAAGAGGATTTTCTGCCCTGATTAAGATTAGATGGAAGTTTAAAAATGATAGTGTTAACTTAACCCTTTCAGTGCCAGAGGGGAATGCAGTACAATACAGGGACACTAATAGCTCCTTATAATAAACACCAGTAACCTTAATCTGCACAGAAAACCCTAATTGCTGCTTTGAGCAAATACTGTTAACTAGTAATGGACATCACATCCAAAGACACAGACACAATTCTTTGTTCCTGGACTCCAGAAACCCCAAATGCCTCCCCTTAAATCTACAGTGAGATAATGTGGGGGTCCCCCTGCTCATCATGTCCATTCCCCACTACAATAGCGGAAGGGATTCTTTACAGTAAGGACAGTAAAGGTATGGAATTCACTACCTGAGGAGGTGGTGCTATCGAATACATTAGATGCCTTTAAAAAGGGCCTGGATAATTTTTTAAAACAGCATAACATAGAGGGCTATGTACGTTAGTATTGGGATTAATATTTATTTAGTGCTTGTGATCCAAGGAGAAATCTGATTGCCATTTGGAATCAAGAAGGAATTTTTCCCCCCATTCAAAGCAGAATTTGAAATTGCTGTATTGGGGGGGGGGGGGTTGCCTTCTTTTGGATCAACGACGGTAAACAGAAATAGGAAAAGGGTTGAACTTGATGGACGCAAGTCTTTTTTCAACCTAAACTACTATGTAACTATGTAACATGGTATCCAGTCTTAATAGAAGATAATTTTGGGGAACCATTCATAGTGGCCATTCTGCCTAGATTACCATAGGTGGGATGTTACTGTTAGGAGCATTCAGCCCTGTGTGTTACTCAGATGCCCCTCTGAAGTCAGCCTTCCTTTTGATTCTAGTTCTATCAGGATGTGAAGGTATGGTGGCTGTTTGGATTCTATTTCTGCCTTCCCTTGGCTTGCACTGGGGTCTTCTACACCATGATGTCCTGTGAGATGCTCAGTATAAAGAATGGGATGAGGATCGCTTTGAATGATCACATGAAACAGGTAGGAATTCAGATTGTCAGCCTGAAGGTCTGAGGGTCCTGTGTTCAAAGGAAACCAATGTTATTCTGGGGTAAAACAACTGTACTTATATTAATTCCAGTAATTCATATCAATTTAATCCTTTCAGTGCCAGGGGGATAAACAACACATTGCAGAGTTATACATTGTGTATCCATCTGGCACTCAAAGGGCTGAACGGGCTTTTAACCCCTTGAATGACAGAGAGGCCTCCAACTTGTTATAAAGCAATGTGTTGGTAAATGAATGGGAATTTTTATTTGTCCCATTTTATGCAGTTGCTTTGCTCCACTTTACTTTTGTGCATCTCTCTAGCATACAAGGGGTTAAATATCTTGGGGGATAAAGAGCTTCCCATTGCTTTGTAAGTGAATGTGCTAGCAATTGAGACATTTCTGGCAACCAAGGGACTAAAAAAATGAATATCTGGGATTACATCCTAAAAACGCATATTGCTGCTGGGAAATAACTTGCTTTATCAAAAAGATCATCACTGAATCCCACTGTAATGTTCTGGAGAGCTCTGCAGCACAAAACAATAAGTAAATAGCTGTTGAGTTCATTACTGCAAAAATGAAAGGTCAGTGTTGATTCATTGATTCCATTGGAACTTATGCAACCAATCACCTTTATTGTGTTTCAGAGAAGGGAAGTTGCTAAGACGGTATTCTGTCTAGTGGTGATATTCGCCCTTTGCTGGCTGCCTCTTCATGTGAGCGGCATTCTGAAAAAAACAGTGTACAACGCAAGAGATCCGAACCGCTGTGAACTTCTGAGGTAAGGTCAAAACTGAAGGGTGGCAAGAATGAATGGCCATAGATCCCAGCATGCAACCAAGTGCAAAAATGGCACATTCAGACTAATACAGGGGTCATTTATGGCTTAGAAATGTAGCGTATTGAAGTCGTTGAAAAATATGACTAAGCAGCACCTGAAGCAGAAATATCCTATAGAATAAACTATTGTGTTATTTGTTTTCAGCAATGCTGACATATAAAAAGAAATTGATCATTTCTAGAGCAAACTAAATACACGATGGAGAACAAATAAAAGTTCCCCCAATGCCAATGGAATTAGAGGGGACTATGAACCTTTTGATTTGTTGGCAGGTCTCCAGAGTTATGCATTGAAGACCTCTGTAGCATTCGGTGGGTTATAAGCCCCATTCCAATCAATGAGAACGTGTATTTATACCCCATTTTGTAGATTGTTTGCCTTGGAATTACTCAATTACTTTTTAGTACATCAGCCTTAGTGTGCACTTGTCATTCTTTGGAGCCATACAAAAGGCAGGCATGGCTGCCCCTCAGGACAGATAAAACTAGATTTTAGCCCACAGAAATCAAATAGACAGTTTTACTGATGCTGGCATGAAGCACAGGATATTTAACCCCTTAAGACCGTCCGATCGGCGCATTGCAGTCACTTATGGACCATGGAGCTTTCTTTTTTTGTAGATTCCAGTTCCAGACTCCACGAACGGCGTGCAGGCATGGGGGGAGCCCGGAATTCCATGTGGAATGGGTTGTTAACTCAGATCGACCCATGATGTACTATGACCATCAAGGGTCATTAAGGGGTTAAAGAGATAGTAATGTTTCATTTTACACATAGCTCAGTTCATCATATGTAATAGTAATACTTGTCAAAACTTGCTAGTTACACTGTAATAATATGTAACATGAAATCCGGTTCTAGTACCAGACAGATCACAATGAGGGACAATCTTCACTCTTTTAGTATAAGGTAAAACCTGCCCTCAATGACAAAGGAGGGCAGGGTTTTCCTAATACTGTGTGAAGATTGTCCCTCGTTGTGATCCGCTTTTGGATCTGTGACACAGATGCTTACATCAGGAAAAGGGGCAGGAGTGGTAAACTCATACATATCATTACAGTGTAACTAGCACATTTTGAAGAGTCTGAGCATCAGACAGCAGTGCTATTACATATGATGAACTATCTGAGCTACATGTAAAATGAAACATTACTATCCCTTTAAGTGTAGATAATTCCAGTTCATTTTTAGGTGTTAGTGTTCCTTTAAACACACAGAATGCATATATCAGACTGGAGGGAGATCGCACACAGATTATAGAGTAAATATATGGACAAATGTTAAAAGACCCGTTGCAGGAAAGAGTAACGAAAAGCAGCAGTTTGACCCTTTGGATACTAGAGATGTCTCCAAAATTGCATCAATATATAGGAGACATGTTTAGCATTCAAGGGGTTAAAAGCGAAAGAAAACTTTAACTTGTGAAGAAGAGACTATTTGGGCATGTTTAGCTTAGGAAAGAGATGCCTATGATAATTCTATATGGGTTAATAGTGTAGTAAATCATACACTGTCATTCTGGCTAACAGCACAGGAGGCAGACTTGCAGAGCAGACTCAGAAACAACAACTAGAATAGTCATTGAGTACTTGGAAGCAGAGAAAGAAAAGTCCAACTCACTGGCAGGTTAAGGCTGGATAATGGGTGGTCACGAGTTGGCAGACAAAACTAACTCACAAGGCTGCTGCTGCTGAGAGCTGCATGAGAGTGAAGCTAAGGAACGGTGTCAACTGCATGAAGCTGACATAGGTAAAGTAAAGGACTAGGAGCTCACAAACAAACAAGGTTGAAGGATCCAAATCAGCAAACAGTATCATGTTTGGTGCGAAGCAGAGGTCAGGACAGGGATCAAACAAGCATGGTCATAATGCAAAGCCAAGGTCATACATGGGAAACAGGAATCTCAACACTAGAACAATAGTCAGTAAGACACTATACAGGTGAATTGAAGTGCCTGTGAAGCTGTATGATATAGGCCTCAGAGGGTGGGACTTGAAAACAGATTAGAAGACAGGCAATAGCAGAGCTGGAGTGAATGGAGTGGGTGTGTCCAGGTAAACAGGAAGAGCAGAACAGGACATTCCGGACCAGATTCTTACATATACATACCTGGGAACCTTGTATTCTCAAGAATCCAGAGGTCCGCTAAGGTCTATGGGTGGGAGTGTTCAAATGACATGATGTGCATTGTAATGTGGATGGGCCTTTATTGGGTTGGGCAGGATTTGGAGAAGGGGAGGTGGGGCTTGATTTTAAAATGGGCGGAGAGTGAGACTAACAGGACAGAGTGCGACCAGAACTGGTGGTGAAGTGGTTAGAGAAACAGCCTCTATCACTGGAGAACCAGTAATTAATTACAAAATCTAGAGTCTCTGGGTCAGATATTGACAGTATCCCAGGTATACTCATCATAGACACTTCCCAAACTGAACATATCCAAGTAATATTCCAAAAATATTTGGCATTCTGTTGCCAGTTTTTTCTCTTGATTGTTTCATATGAGTTTTAGATTATAAATACAAATACATAAACAAGTCAAAACAGCCTCAAAAACCTGAGGATATAAAAATGGAGACAACAAATAAGATGCTGCCATGTGCTGTAGCTGCCCTGTGATGTATCTGATCTGCTGCAACCTATGTGCAGCTACCAATTACTGCAGTGCGTGCTCTGAACTGTGGCATTGTGGGGATTGTCATGTGTATTGTGCAGTCACAGCGTCAGTCTCAGACATGAAGTAGATGAGAGTGGTGGTACCTCTGTGAGGCTGTAAATGGTGCAAACTGTTTATGAACTGGATTGTCCCAAAGCAGTTGATCCAATCTGCAGCCATTGTAAATCTGCTGCTCTAGTCCACCTAGGACTTCTGAGCCTAGTTACACTACCACATACCTACCAACTATCCCTGATTTCTAGGGACAGTCGCTGGTTTTGCCTCACTGTCCCTGGATCCTGTTGTCCCTGTTTTTGTTCCTTGTATTAAAATTGAGTCTCATATTCTGTGTGTATGTCATTAAAAGTAGAATAGGTTATACATTTCTTCTCATGTTAATATTGTTTTATTGAAATGATTTTATGTTGTTTATATACATATGTTGGTAGTGCTTACTTTGCTAGTTTAGGTTGTAGTTTAAAGGGATAGTAATACTTAAAATTTTAAAAAAATATATGTTGTATGGGTTTACCCCCTGAGTAAAACAAGCATACTCCGATTGCTGAATGGTGTTTAATTCAAATGTTATTAAAGCTCAAACGTGAATTTTTTTTTAGTTGTAGTATCACAGTGGCACAAAATGGTCCAGTGGCACTGTTGTTACACCACCATATGGAGATTTATGGTCAACTGATACTACACCTAAAAAAATTAAAATTTGAGTTGTAATAACTTTTGAATAAAACACATTTCAGCAGTGGGCATAATTTGTTTTACTCAGTGAGATACACACTACAATATATCTTTTTTTACCTATTAAGTTTACTATCTCTTTACGTTTCTTCTGCTGGTGTCGTGCTACATGTAGGGTGACCACGGGTCCCGGAACGTCCGGGACTGTCCCTTATTTCAGGGCTATGTCCCGCGTCATCTTCAACCGGGACAATGAAGTGTCCCGGAATGAAGCCAAGCCACCCTGGATGTCAGCCTGCAAGCGGTGTGTCACATCATGGACGCCGCGAGGGAGCGCTTGGTAGCATAAATCAGCGCTCCCTCGAGGCGTCCATGATATGACACACCGCTTGCAGGCTGACATCCAGGGCGGCAATGCAGCTTACCTGATCTCCTGGAGGCAAGCGCTCTAGTAATACAAAGCGCTGGGAGATGACATCATCTCCCAGCGCTCTGCATTACTGAGCACAGCGCGCGGGAGCTTCAGCTCTGTGCCGGAGGAGGCACAGAGCACTTTCCACGCCGCTAGACCACCAGGGACTCAAGGTAGGGCATGAAGGGGCAACTAGGGTGACCACGTCCCGGAATGGCAGAAGGGAAATGTGGTCACCCTAGCTACATGGTACTTTGGACTGTTAGTGATATTCTGTCATGTGAATGCTATGGCGAAAAGTGTCCCTGGAAAGTTTTTTAAAATGTAGGATTCATACAACTGTGTATAATATTTCCCATCTCATTATCTATGGACTTCCTTCAGCTTCTTAACGGTCATAAACTACATCGGGATAAACATGGCGTCTCTGAATTCCTGCATTAACCCTGTGGCACTTTACTTTGTCAGTAGGAAGTTCAAGAACTGCTTCCAGGTAAGAGATGATTTTGTTTTCTGGAAATTGAACTATATACACACGCACGCACGCACGCACGCAAACCAACTGCACAGTAGGTGACAACTGAAAATTCCCAAAATGTTTACTTATTTAAATGGGGCTTTCAGCGCCTTGAGGGTCATGAACTAGGGGGTGATAAAGAGATAACTTCTCCAGCGATATCACTTCTCCAGTTCCTATGTTACCTCCCACCATTTCAAATGGCCAAAGAGAGTCACTTGTGGTTTAGCTGGTTTCTGTGTAGAGTGGCTGGTGGGTGGGGCATTACTGAGAATTTTTAGGTTACTTTGTGACCTATTGACACCTGTTTATGTAAGTGAATACATGATTTAGAGCAAGACCAAATTATTTAATTTACATGTATTCTTTAATAGGGATGGGCGAAAGTTGTCGCCATGTTCCCGCGAGAAATTTTGCAAGCACCACGTTGCTATATGCTTTTTTGTGGGAAAATCCGCTTTAAAACTAGCGGTTAAAATTTTTGCATCTTTCGTCCACTGGCCAAAATCTTTTGCCATTTTTTCAATGGCTATAAAGTTTTCGCCCATTGATTTACATTGTTTTCACACTTCCGCTATAAAAACGTGATGTTTTCGCTGAAGGCAGACACAACAGAAGCAGCTACAGAGCGAGATAAACGTGCTGTGCTGCTCTGCTGTAATATTTAGCAAAAATTGAGGCAGGAGAGGCTCATAGTGGCTCCTATCACTATGAGCAGCAAAAAGAGGAACTGGAAGGACCCTTATTATGTGTCCACTGAGTCTGAGGAGGAGGAGGAAGTGACTAGCAGTACTGAACCGATGCTGTCCAGTCCCTCTAAATCACCCCAAGGGATCTTGGGGAATTTAATAAGAAGGGAGGGAGAAAAGGGAATGGGAAAGAAGAGAAAAAAGGGAAGGAAGGGAGGAAAGGGAAGGAAGGGAGAAAAGGATAGAGAGAGCAGAACAGGTCAGCTGCCTGTGCCTGCTGCAAGACATGCTGCCCCTGCTGCCAGTGTCACCATTTCTGTAACTGCAGCCACTAGTGTTGTACCTGTTGCCAGACGTGATGCCCCTGCTACCAGTGCCACCATTTCTGATCCTGAAGTCACTAGTATTGTACCTGTTGCCTGATGTGCTGACCCTGCTGCCAGTGCCACCATTTCTGATCCTACAGCCACTAGTGTTGTGCCTGTTGCCAGACGTGCTGCCCCTGCTGCCAGTGCCACCATTTCTGATCCTACAGCCACTAGTGTTGTGCCTGTTGCCAGACGTGCTGCTCCTGCTGCCAGTGCCACCATTTCTGATCCTGCAGCCACTAGTATTGTACCTGTTGCCAGACGTGATGCCCCTGCTGCCAGTGCCACCATTTCTGATCCTGCAGCCACTAGTGTTGTACCTGTTGCCAGACGTGATGCCCCTGCTGCCAGTGCCACCATTTCTGATCCTGCAGCCACTAGTGTTGTACCTGTTGCCAGACGTGCTGCCCCTGCTGCCAGTGCCACCATTTCTGATCCTGCAGCCACTAGTGTTGTGCCTGTTGCCAGACGTGCTGCCCCTGCTGCCAGTGCCACCATTTCTGATCCTACAGCCACTAGTGTTGTGCCTGTTGCCAGACGTGCTGCTCCTGCTGCCAGTGCCACCATTTCTGATCCTGCAGCCACTAGTATTGTACCTGTTGCCAGACGTGATGCCCCTGCTGCCAGTGCCACCATTTCTGATCCTGCAGCCACTAGTGTTGTACCTGTTGCCAGACGTGATGCCCCTGCTGCCAGTGCCACCATTTCTGATCCTGCAGCCACTAGTGTTGTACCTGTTGCCAGACGTGCTGCCCCTGCTGCCAGTGCCACCATTTCTGATCCTGCAGCCACTAGTGTTGTACCTGTTGCCAGACGTGCTGCCCCTGCTGCAAGTGCCACCATTTCTGATCCTGCAGCCACTAGTGTTGTGCCTGTTGCCAGACGTGCTGCCCCTGCTGCCAGTGCCACCATTTCTGATCCTACAGCCACTAGTGTTGTGCCTGTTGCCAGACGTGCTGCTCCTGCTGCAAGTGCCACCATTTCTGATCCTGCAGCCACTAGTGTTGTACCTGTTGCCAGACGTGCTGCCCCTGCTGCCAGTGCCACCATTTCTGATCCTGCAGCCACTAGTGTTGTACCTGTTGCCAGACGTGCTGCCCCTGCTGCCAGTGCCACCATTTCTGATCCTGCAGCCACTAGTGTTGTACCTGTTGCCAGACGTGCTGCCCCTGCTGCCAGTGCCACCATTTCTGATCCTGCAGCCACTAGTGTTGTACCTGTTGCCAGACGTGCTGCTCCTGCTGCCAGTGCCACCATTTCTGATCCTGAAGTCACTAGTACTGTACCTGCTGCCAGTGCTGAACCTGCTGCCACCAATACTTTGCCTGCTGCTAGTGTTTCTTGTAGTACTGAGGGGGGGAAGGAGAAAATGATGCCCCAAAAAGCAGGTTCAGCACTGGCAGCAGGTTCAGTACTGGCAACAGGTACAACACTAGTGGCTGCAGTTACAGAAATGGTGGCACTGGCAGCAGGGTCAGAAGTCTGGCAACAGGTACAACATTAGTGGCTGCAGGATCAGAAATGGTGGCACTGGCAGCAGGGGCAGCACGTCTGGCAGCAGGCACAGGCAGCTGACCTGTCCTACTCTCACTAGTACTACCCTTTTCTTCCTTCCTATTCCCTTTTCTCCCTCCCTTCTCATTAAATTCCCCAAGATCCCTTGGGGTGATTTAGGGGGACTGGACAGCATTGTGTCAGTACTGCTAGTCACTTCTTCCTTCTCCTCCTCCTCCTCAGACTCAGTGGACACATAATAAGGGTCCATCCAGTGCCTCTTTTTGCTGCTCATAGTGATAGGAGTCACTATGAGCTTCTCCTGCCTCAATTTTTGCTAAATATCACAAGAGAACAGCACAACACGTCTATCTCACTCTGTAGCTGCTTCTATTGTGTCTGACTTCAGCGAAAACGTCACGTTTTTATAGCGGAAGTGCGAAAACAATGTAAACCATTGTAAACTAACAGGTGAAAACTTTTTGGCCATTAAAAAAATGGCAAAAGATTTTGGCCAATGGGCAAAAGATGCAAAAATTTTAACCGCTAGTTTTAAAGTGGATTTTCTCGCGAAAAAGTGGTTTTCACGAAATTTCCCTCAGGAACACGGCGACAGGTTTCGCCACCCCTAGTTCCCACATTACTTTGCAAATGGGCATGGAGTCTAAATGTGCATTTAATGCTGATAAACAAAAATCTGGCACAAATACTGCATTTAAATATGTTCACAATTGTGAGTCCCCATAGAAATATTGCAAATATATTTTTATACCCATTATGTAGAGCTTGAATAGAAATGAGCTAATTAAAGTTTAAATTATACTCAATCAAGGTTTTCTAAGCAGCACTCTGGCTATTGCTGGGAAACAATACTTTATTATGTACCATAAAATATTATTGTTGGATATATTTTCAACAAAATTATTAAATTAAATTTAATATTCATAGGCAAACAGAAGACTAAGAGAAAATTGGTTAATTAGTCTAAAAGAGTTCTTTGTTTTAGAGGGATAGTAATAATTAACCCTTTGAGTGCCAAAGGGGTACGAAACACATTGCAGAGCAATGTGTTGCATACCCCTCTGGCACTCAAAGGGTTAATATGTAAAAACATATGTTTTAGTGTTTATCCCCCTGAGTAAAACAAGGGTGTTTTATTCAAAAGTTATTACAGCTCAAACTTGAATTTTTTGCTGCAGTATCTCAGTGGCCTGAAATTTTGCAGTGTTGTTGTTGTTATACCATCATATGGAGATTTAATGTCAATTGACTACAGCTGTCCAAAGGATGGTGTAGCAACAGCGCCACTGTATAATTTCAGGCCACTCAGATATTGCACCCAAAAATTTGAGTGTGAGCTTTAGTAACTTTTGAATAAAACACCTTTCAGCAGTAGGAGAACCCTTGTTTTACTCAGGGAGATAAACCCAACAGCTTATTTTTTTTACATATTCAGTATTACTATTCCTTTAATCTTCTGCGAGCCAATGACGTGCAATTCTGCACACCCCTGGCATTCAGAGGGTTATAGGCTTAATACTTATTCAGGCAGATGTACTTACAGACGCTGGGGAGATGCTCTAAGGGGCCATGCTATAGTGATGTGTGTCTTTCGATGTGTGGTCAGCACATTTCCTTGTTGATAGAGACACACAAACATCACAATATGCATTATGAATTAGGGATGCAAAGGGCGGGTGAGAGACTGCAGTCAGTAGCATATCATCCTAGCGTAAAGGTGTTGATATGTTGGGGAGGGGGGAGCTGACAGATGCACAGAGACTTCAGCACCAAGAACAGCAGCCCTCACTCATCCCTATGAGTGCCGGTGGATTCCTTTCTGGCACTCAAAGGGTTATACGCAAGTCTAGGTAAATAATTATATATTTTCTAAGCAAGGATTCATTATGGTTTGTGTTAGTGAGAACCTCTTGAGGACTGTGACAGTGCTATGGATATTGAATATTGGGACAAAATAACCCTTTGAGTGCCAGAGGGGTACAGAACGCATTGCAAAGCAATGCGTTCCGTACCCCTCTGGCACTCAAAGGGTTAGTGAAGTCCTAAACTGAATACATAAATTCACAAAGGTGGGCTATTACATTATTTTTGGCAAAAATAAATTATTTTTTTTTCCAGCGCATGGATTCTTCATGGATGTCAGTGTTTAAAACAATAGAATAGTACAATTATGAATTACTATTATATAAAATAATTTGATTAAACAGGAACACACACACAAGAGCCCTTCACATCCACTCACATAGCCAGACACACTGAGCAAGGCTGGCGGTCTGGTGATGTGAGCGGATGTGAACGTATGTGACCTTGCCAAGCAGCACCACTCCCCTCACCAGACACCCTACGCAAGGACAGTGGTACTTTTTTAAATGTTGCCATCCATTAAGAAGCCATGCTATGTAAAAAATAACTTATTTTCACCAAAAAAATGTAATAATAAATTAATAAATATAGTAAGGGAGGATTGTGGCCATGGCTGTAGCTGTATAGAAAGCTACAAGTAGGTCTCAGCAACTCCAACCTCAGGTAGGCGTTGTTGAGCCTGTGAACTCTGACTATATAGGATGCTATCAGACTTTAGTACATGTGGCAATGTGCCACATTAACATATAAACACACCCACAGGGCCAGATTTCCCAGGAAGCAGAGTAGGCAACTACCTAGAGTTCCAACTGGCTATGGCCAGCTGCATTGGAGACCTCTCTAGCATTCAGGGGGTTAAAAGCCCAATTTAAACTATCAGTAATTTTTTGTCATCCCCTATGATACAGTTGGTTAACTCCAGAATACCTCCAGTTTGCTTGTATAAATACAGACCATTGTCCTCACTCCTATATCATATGTACGTTATGGTGAGTTAACCATCTGGTTTAATCCACAGTCCTGCCTCTGCTGCTGGTGCCACAGGCCGACCCTCGCCATCACCCCAATGGATGAAAAGGGTTCAGGTGGAAAGTGGAAAGCAAATGGACATGACATGGTCCTGGATCGGAGCAGTTCCCGACTGACCAACAAATACAGCTCTTCCTGAAGGTGTCATTCAAGTGAAAGGGCATAATTCGTACAGCTGGACTCCACTCCGATTCCCTGCCTGCCTACTGTTCCATCTGTTGTTTTGTTACAGAGCTGGGATAGCCAGTCCTAGTGACCTGCAGGCATCTCTTGCAGTTACTAAATTGGACCTACACTTCCCTCCATTCTCCGAAGACAGGATTCTATCAGTGGGGATTTTGTTAACCCTTTGAGTACCTATGGCGGTTAAAGGAAAAGAAACACCTGCTACTTATAATACCCCACTTTCCTTGGTATGGCCAGAAATCCTAACAGCCCATATCCTCTGTTCAAGAGATAACATTTTCAATCACCCTTGGACGCCACATACATGGAGGAGGACATGACAGTTGCTAGCAGGACCACAGGACCTCAGACTCTGCTTATTGTAAATAGTAATAACCCTTTAAAGATTAGCATTGCTGAAAAAGGGCATCCCTCTCATCATTAATGTAGGCTCACGTACTCTCTCTGCCTTTCTCTACATCTGTATGGGGAAAATATTGTCAACAACTGTCACATTAGCCTCCATGGACATAACATCCAAAACTGATTGAACAAAGGCACAATGGCAAAATCCATAGGGGCAATTAGGATATTCTGGCCATAGTCAGGTAAATGAGGGGCTAACATTAAAGGTGTTATTTCCCTTTAAACTTAGACCACTAGTGTGCAATTGGATAACACTTGCTACCTGTTCCTGATTTCTGGAGACAGTCCTTGGTTTTGTCTCACTCTCAGTAGATCCTTCTGTTTTTGTCCCTAGTTGTAAATCTGAATCCGGTCCCTCTATTGTATATGCGTATTGTTAAACGGTTAGTAGGTTATGAGATTCTCTACATGTTAAGATAATATCACATTATAGAAAAAAATGTACAGGGATCACCCCTTTGACTAAAACAATAATTCCCCCCCACTACTGGGAGATGTTTTATTAAAAAGATATTACAGCTGAGATTTTAAATTTCTTGGGTGCAGTACCTACATGGCATGAAGTGTCATTGTTACAGCAGCCTATGGAAGCTTTAGTGTCACAATAGTTGCCCATAACATTTCAGGCCATAGAAGTACGGCACCCAAAATGTGCATGTTAAAAAGACAATACATTTTAAATTTAAAAAAAACTCTCAGGAGTGGGAGTACCCTTGTGTTACACAACAGGATAAACGCTGCAATATATTTTTCCACACTAAGTGGTACTATCCCTTTAAAAGTGCTTATTTACTTGATTTCATGTAGTATTTAGGAGTAGGCAATGTTTATTCTGCTGTACAAGGCTGTTTTGTTCGTGTTGTGCTCAGGGCTAAATTTCCATCCCAGGTGCCCCTAGGAAAGGCATTATAGGGAGGTCTTAGCTCCACCCCAGGCCACACCTTCTCTCCTAACATGACTCCACCCCCAGTCCCATCCAGTTTCCTGGCACAGAAAATACCCTTGCCTATAGCAAACAAGAACAAAAAAAAACATTTTAACCCCTTTGTTTCTAGAGAGATCTCAAAAAGTTACTCCAGAAAGTGTTGGAGATCTCTCTAACAACCAAGAGGTTAAAATTAAATAGCCTGTATAGGGTTACAAAACTGGTACATGGACACTGCAATTGATCTGGCCACACCCACAATTCAGAATATGGGTGTGGCCAGTACAAGTTAGGCTCTTCTCCTCAAAAATTGGAGCACTAGGCTGTTGTCTATTTGGAAAACCGGCCCTGGTTGTGCTGCACAGTAGTATGTCCCACTAGAGACACTTTGTAATGTGACGTCCAGGGTAAAAGCGTACTTGCGTTTTATTTTTAAATGTTAGCAAGTATGCTTATGTAATATAGTTAAGATTTTCGTTACAAAATACAATATACTTTCTTAATGAGACGTGTTGTCTGTGTGACTGGGACACCAAGACAGCCAAACGAAAAAGTTTGGTCCGATTCACGTTTGAATTTATTAATGTAGATTATACAGAAGTGAAATAGATACCTATATACAAGCACTTACTTTCCTTTTATACAGACATGAATGAGCATTTGTTTAATCTCCAGAGGGAGCTGGGTAAAAGTGGCTCACACATATCTCTCTTGCAATTTTCATGTAAAAACTGGCTGTACATATGCATAAAAGTGCTTGAACATAAACAACACCACTTTCTTTTGCACAAAAACAATTTTCCTGTAGAATTTGTGGACATGGTAAAAGTAAGAATTCTGTTGCAATCAGTGTATAAGAATTGTGTTTTTAGGCAGTCTTAAAATCGTTATTTGCCCCTAAATTGTCTGCCAACATCTATTTTATGTAATCAGACTACTGCCAGACTATGTAAAAGATATATACAGAATAAATTGCAATGGAGACTTTTTTATTGTGACTAGTAGGTGTGTATAAAATGCATCCAAACATTTTTATTCATATGACCTTGCACAGGGGCTTCCAAGTTTTCCAGTTGCAGGCCACGTGATCAGAAAGCCACACATGAAGGCCACATGAAATTTTATTTTATTGCTAACTTGCGAATGCTGCAAGGATTTGGAGCTCCAGTGCACGTCGGAATCCTGCCGGCCACTGATGGCCTGAGTGTCGCTGCAGCAATGGACATTAGTAGGGGTGAGTCTTGCTGCAGAGATTTTCACAGAAGTGTGCAGGGGGGGGTCACTTTCCTGCCCACTAATGTGAAAATTGCCACCACCACCACCCCCGGCGCCCCAGGGAGGGGCAGACAGCAAACCAGAAACATATATGTTTATATATTATATATATCTTGGTGACTAAAGCTTGTTAGCTATTCAAAAATATGGCTTGATCAAAGTCAATGCCAATACTACTATTTAACTCAACTTGAACTGTAAGGTGCAGACAGCTGGTTAACCCTTTCAGTGCCAGAAGGGTACTACACAACACATTGCTCTGCGCACCCCTCTGGCACACAAAGGGTTGAGCCTTACTAGCCTGCTAGTTCACGTGCGCTAGTTAATTATATTTTTGTTAAAGCAATCTCAAGGGGGCTGCACCCTGACTTCAGGTTTGCTGCATTTGGCCCACGGGTCACACACACTGGACTCCCATGATCTGGAGCAAGCAGCACTCAGAACCCATTATTTTATTTACCTGAGATTATACACACACACACACACACACACACACTTTTTTTTTTTTTTATTATTAACCCTTAGAGTGCCAGCGAAGTGAGCAAAACATTGTGCAACCCTCTGGCACTCTAAGGGTTAAACATTTCCCCCCACAGGACCTATAAAAGCAATTCTGGGTCAAACTAACCGCACCATAAGGAACACGTACAAAATTCCCATTTTTCTAAAAGGGGCTTTTAACCCCTTGAATGCTAGAGAAGCAATGTGTTAGATACCTCTCTGGCACTCAAAGGATTAAAGCAGAACAATCATCAAACAAATTGCCCCCCCAAATCCTTATTACCATAGCAATACGCATATACATACTTTTATTTTGCTGAATAAGTCCAGCATTAGTGAGAAATAGTACTCGTTCAGCAGGCAGAGGTAGCAGTAGCAGCAGGGATCTTTCTATAGGTGCTTCCGGTGCCTTAAGGTTCCAAGGAACTCAACTCACCAATCCTGGAGGTGAAGGGGACAGACAAGATGTCTGCACTGTTGCCCGCTGAATGACTTCTATTTTCCACTTATTCCGCAAAATAAAAGAAAGGGGTGGTGGTGGTGGTGGGGGTCAATTTAAGTTTGATGATAGTTCCGCTTTAATACCAATTCAAGAGCCCTATAAATATATTGCACTAAACATATTGTAAGGAAATTGCCAAGGATTGGATGTGCAAGCTTCTAAAGTCTTGGGGAATACATCCCCCTGCAGAGAAGCTGCTTATTCATTGGGACTGTGTGTGGATTCTGCTAATCCATAACCAGAAAGCAAATCTTGTGAGAAGTGCAGGCGTAAGCATATCCAGCCCTCTATGTAAGCCTTTGAAAAGCATCCTTGGGGCACAGATACAAGGAAAACACAAAACTACGGATTCTACTGCTTTAGTGTGCCCCTATTCATCTTTAGTTGTGTGAGTCACACGTTCTCGGCTTTAACCCCTTGAGGGCTAGATGGATAGGCATAGCAATGAGTTGCTCACCCCCCTGGTTCTCAAGGGGTTAATATATAATTTATTCATTAGGGGAATATGTTTGCTAATATTACGGTTACTTATATATGAAAGAGAATGCTGGAACATGGATACATATATATTATAATCTGTAACCATTAAGCTGTGTCTCTGCTGTAAATCAACATGTTCATCTTTAGCTGTGAGTCACACAATCTCTGCTGTAACCCTTTTAGTGCCAGAGTGGTGTGCAGCACAGCGTAATTGCACATCCTTCTAGTGCTCTCAAGAGTCTAATGTAGTTATGGGCAACCTGAGGCCCTCCAGCTGTTGAGGGCTATGACTCATCATCCTCTGCCAGCTTGTAGAATTTTAATTTCAATCCTATGGTGCAGTCACCTTGCTGCATTAGGCCTTATGTTCAAAATAAAAGTCAAGTCAATATGAAGATAATCAATTGCACTATAGGAGACAAATACACATTTCAATTGATTTAAATAGGGCTTTCGTCTTGAATTCTAGACCTGTCTCCAAAGCACCTCTCTCTTCCACTCAAGGGGTTAAAAGCTCCATTTAAAATCAATGAAAACACAAAGACAGCACCTCATAAACTAATAATGTTGAGATCACAGTTCACACAATAGTAAACCTCCCATGGCCAAAGAGGGACACTTTTGGTATACCTGGTGTAGCTTGGGGTGTGGCTTGTGGGTGGGTCATTACCAATAATTTTGAGGTTATTTCATGACCTATTGACAACTCTTTGTGTAACTGAATAAATGATTTAGAACCAGAGCAAAAGTACTGTATTTACACAGATTGATGTATAAACACATATACTGGCGTTTTAACAAACATTAATGTGAGTTTTATTGCTGTGGAGCAATGTGATACACTTATATACACACCACACAGTCTGATCTCCTAAACACAGGGACACCAGGGTGATACACTTCTATATACACACACCACACAGTCTGATCTCCTAAACACAGGGACACCAGGATGATACACTTATATACACACCACACAGTCTGATCTCCTAAACACAGGGACACCAGGATGATACACTTATATACACACCACACAGTCTGATCTCCTAAACACAGGGACACCAGGATGATACACTTATATACACACCACACAGTCTGATCTCCTAAACACAGGGACACCAGGGTGATACACTTCTATATACAAACACCACAAAGTCTGATCTCCTAAACACAGGGACACCAGGGTGATACACTTCTATACACACCACACAGTCTGATCTCCTAAACACAGGGACACCAGGGTGATACACTTCTATATACACACACACACACACAGTCTGATCTCCTAAACACAGGGACACCAGGATGATACACTTATATACACACCACACAGTCTGATCTCCTAAACACAGGGACACCAGGATGATACACTTATATACACACCACACAGTCTGATCTCCTAAACACAGGGACACCAGGGTGATACACTTCTATACACACCACACAGTCTGATCTCCTAAACACAGGGACACCAGGATGATACACTTATATACACACCACACAGTCTGATCTCCTAAACACAGGGACACCAGGATGATACACTTATATACACACCACACAGTCTGATCTCCTAAACACAGGGACACCAGGGTGATACACTTATATACACACCACACAGTCTGATCTCCTAAACACAGGGACACCAGGATGATACACTTCTATACACACCACACAGTCTGATCTCCTAAACACAGGGACACCAGGGTGACACACTTCTATACACACCACACAGTCTGATCTCCTAAACACAGGGACACCAGGGTGATACACTTATATACACACCACACAGTCTGATCTCCTAAACACAGGGACACCAGGGTGATACACTTATATACACACCACACAGTCTGATCTCCTAAACACAGGGACACCAGGATGATACACTTATATACACACCACACAGTCTGATCTCCTAAACACAGGGACACCAGGATGATACACTTATATACACACCACACAGTCTGATCTCCTACAAGAGTGATACCAGGTTGGGACAGAGGGATTTGGTCTCAAAAGACTGTCCCTCGTCAAAAGGGACACTTGGTAGGTACACAATGGTTCTAATCACAACTGCATTTGGCTATAAATTGAATAATCACACATGGAGGATATTCAGCTGCCACCATAACACACACAGACAGACAGACAGGCAGACTCACAGACACTATGCCGGAATGTGAAGGATTCTCTGTTTACTAGCTAAAAGATTCAGGGGCACGCAAATTCAGCAGTAGTTCACACTCCCCTAAAGCTTGTATCCAGTGAACAGAAAATCCTTCACCAGCAGACATTCTATGCGACTATGACATATGGATATATGAACATACAAATGGTATGGCATTGAAGCACCTCCTTGCTATCTTTTGATTCATTTAAGTCAATAATTTAGGCTGGGTTCACACGGTGACATTAACTCAGAATTTGCAGCATCTTTATTGCACTTACATCAGAACACAGTGAAGATGCAGCAGAGATTAACTAGGAGATTGAAATGTTGTGGGGCACCACAATGATCCATCCAATTAACAGAGACCAAGTCATTGTGTGAACCCAGTCTTACCCCTCTAATGACTCCACTTTTCTCTTTAACCCCTTGAAGGCAAAATGGATGTGCAAAATATTGCCAACATTCATCCCTCTAATCCTCAAGGTTTTAAATGAGAACTGTACAAATATAAATGTTTATTTCTGACATCTCCAAAGCACTACACATACTTACTGCCCCTTTAAGGTAAACTGCCCCTTTAAGTAGTGCCTAAAAGATAATTATGGTTTTGTATCAAAACCAAAAGAGTGGATTCTGTGACAAAATGTATTTAGATGTTTATCACTTAGTAAAAATCCATGTTTTTTTAAGCATTTTTATGCATATGTTTTTGCTTTTTATAGTGATGTGTCCCCCCTAAATGTGCCAAATATTTCACACATGACAATCAAATACTGTAAAATCTCACATATAATACTCACAATTTTGTCCTTTTTAACTTTTGTGAAGTGTGTGGGGGGGTGCATATTCTACAGGAGAGAAATTATATATATATATCCCCTTGCTCTCCTCCTCCCTCCCTCCTACCGCAATATGCTTCCACCTTCTCCTCCCTCTACACGCCCCCTCCGGAAGCATCTGGGCTATCTAGCGTAGGGGACTTGCATTTGCCGCTTGCTTCCCGTAGCCCCCTGTGAGGACCTGTGTTAATTCAAGATAAGGGTAGTGCCCTTTGAGGACCTGAAGGGATGTGTGGGAAGCGAGCATCAAATGCAAGCATGGTGCCCAATGTGCAGATATTCCAGATGCTTCCAGAGAAGGTGAGTAGAGGGAGGGGAACGTGGGAGCACATTGAGGTGGGAGGGAGGGAAGCAGACAAGAAACAATTTTTTTTTGGTGGGTAGAGGTTGGGAAAACAAGGGTGCGTATTATACAAAGGCACTTTTGTTTTCCCCCTAAAATCTTTGCTATAATTTACACCTGCGTATTATACCTAAGATTTTACGGTTCCTTTATGACACCAAAAATCTCTGAATCTTCTTCCCATTATATCCATGTAATCATCATAAAATACTTTGCAGTAGATTTTCTAGAGAGGAGCAGTGAGTGGGCTAACGGTTTATATGGGCAGACTTGCCAGCAGAGGTTTGCATCTCCAACAGTTGTTAGACTACAACTACCATCATCCTCAGATGGCCACTGTAAAGCTGAAGCTAATGGGCGGTATAGACCAACAGCAGCTGGGTGGTTATGCACCAAGGTGTGATAAAGAGGCGACAGCTTCTCCAGTGTGATAAACTCCACAATACCTTGTTATTCTGTGGAGCCTTTGCATGGAAAATTGGATAAATATTTGTGCATACATTCCATACATTAACAGAAATTAGAGAGTTTATTGACGCTTTATCACAACTTACTGCATAAAGCACCTTGGGGGGGTGTTAGATGCCCAATCCTATTCTATACTGTTCTCTTAGGGATATTAGAATATAAATCATACCTATAACCTGTAAATAAAATATATACAGTATATAGCAGTGGTGAGCAACATGAGCCCCTCAAGTTGTTGAACTCAGACTTCAATCATCTGTTGGCTGATGGGAATTGTAGTCTAACAACATCTGGAGGGTCGCAGGCTGGTTGATATTACATAGAATACATATAATTTGGTAGTCTTCATTCCTGTCACCCTGAAGCTGATCTGAATTCAGTTTGTAGATTTTTGCTGTTAAGAGACACGTTATTTTGGGATTCTTTTTTTTTTTTTTTTTTAATTTATCTTTTTTTTAAGATGTTAAAATGTTGCATATGAGTAATGTTTGTTAAGTGTGATAAAAAGGGCAGCTAAAGAGGATTTTACGTTCTTGTCTCTCGAGTACCATGTCTGTTCTCCTGTTGTTGTAGAAGGAACCTACTGCACTATTTGAAGAATGAAAATTTCCAGGGAATTTAACCGGGAAGGATAACTCACTGAATGCATAAAGGGATAGCAATACTTAAAATGGAAAAAAAATAAATAAATATGTTGCAGGGTTTATCCCACTGAGTAAAACAAGGGTACTCCCACTGCTGAAAGGTGTGTTTTATTCAAAAGTTATTACAGCTCAAAGTTGAAGTTTTTAGGCGCAATATCACAGTGGCCTGAAACTGTACAGTGGCACTGTTGTTACACCATCCTATGGACAGCTCTGGTCTGCGAACCATAAGTCTCCATAGGATGGTGTAGCAACAGCGCCATTGTACAATTTCAGGCCACTGTGATATTGCACCTAAAAAAATTCAAAAATTTGAGCTGTAATACCTTTTGAGTAAAACACCGTTCAGCAGTGAGAGTACCCTTTTTGTACTCAGGGGTATAAACACTACAATATATATTTTTTTTTACATATTAAAGTATTACTATCCCTTTAAGAAGTCCTCAGCACATTGAGAACCAATGCAACAATTTATTTTATGGAAAAATGGCTATCACAACATATAGGCAGATTTCAATTTCCTGTAAAATAAACTAAAAACTTGTGCTACTGTGAGAGGTCCAGCTCCAATGATCTTTCTTTTCTCTGTCAAGTGTTGTGATGATTAACTAAGTGGTATTTTTTTTTTTCTTGTTGTGAAATATGTTTTATGGCTTTTCCTGCTATATAAAACAAGCTCAATTGTTTTGTGTTTCTCTTTAAACTAAACTGTAGTTTGCTATTCTTGCCATTAGGAAGTGCTGTTCCCATCACTTACTATGGAAAGCCCATGACTCTCCCTCTCCTGCAAGAAAAAAAAATTATTTTGGACACCCTGTAATCCTCTGAGTGCTAGAGGGGTTTACTTTGCAATGTGTTGCATACCTCTCTGGCACTCATAGAGTTAACACCTTAACAACTGAGCAGCTTAGGGGTGGGTGGCTCTAGACGACCAATGCACTTTTTTTATTGCAATGCATTCTGGGATCGCAGACATGCCAGGCCCTTAATGCACGTCCTTAACGCACACCCAACGCACACCCACCAGTGACAGTCCTGGCATGTCATCGGTTGTTAAGGGGTTATAGCTGTTGCCATCAGTCTGATTTAAAAACACCTTTGACTTTTGGTAACTTGACTGAGTAATCTCCCCGCAGTGGGAGAAACCCTGTTAACCCTTTGAGTGGCAGAGAGGTATCTAGTGAATGGCAGCACAATGCATTGGATGCCTTTCTGGCACTCAAAGGGTTAATACTCAGGAGGAAAACCACAACATATTTTCACAAAACAATTACTGCTCTTCTAGTTTAAGCAAACGCAAGTCTGCATTTTTTTTTTTTTTAATATAAATTTTTGAAACCCTTTACGTGCCAGAGAGTTGTGCAATGTATTGCTTTGCAATACACCCAGTTGGTCCTTAAAGGGTTAAAAGACAGATATGACACCCTAACAATGTAAGCTTTTGGAACACTGTAAATAAATTTGTAATAGTATCACGTTTGTATTGGAATATACTGATTTTCTTTTTACTCTTCCATACTTAATGACATTCTAATAAAACATTTTAAATGGAACTTACCAGTCTGATAGTCATTATTTCTGTTTTAAACCCTTGGATGATTGATAAATATCTAATGTGATGCAAAGCAATCAATGGCGACGTCTCTACCATTCAAGGGGTTAAATAATCATATAGGAAAACACCAAGTGGGATTTAGCTGGAGAGGAAGCATGTTATGCTGATTTAACATTTTGAATGCCAGAGCAAAGCAATGCGTTTCTCACTGCTCTGGCACTCAAAAGGTTAAAGTTATAGAAATGTTTCACAAAAACAGCAGCTCCAATTAATCTTCATAGTATTTGGGTCATGGAGAGTGTTATTTTAATACTGTCTGAGCTGTAGTACAAGAGTAATTGAATGATAAAGTATCCCCCTCTCGTCCCTTTTACGGATGTAACACTGCTCACCTCAGAGCAGCAAGACTGTCCGTATGGATCGCAGAGAGGGACAATCTTCAATGAGCATACCTATTGTAAGCTGCCTCCCCTCAAATGTGGAATCTGGTCTTAAGACCAGACAGAGCACAGCAAGGGGCAATCTTCTTACTGTGAGCATAAGGACAACCCTGCCCCCCCCCCGACAGGTTTTTCCTTATGATCACTGAAGATTGTCCCTCATTGCAATCCATCCCGACATTCTTGCTGCTCTGAGGTTACATCAGTAAAAGGGGTGGGAGGAGGATACTTTATAATTCAATTACTCTTGAACTACAACTCTGACAGTGTTGAAATAATACTCTCCATGGCCCAAATACTATGAATATTAATTGAAGCTGCTTTTATAGTGAAACATTTCTATCCCTTTAACACTTTGAGTGCTAGAGGGGTACGCAACGCATTGCAAAGTAATGTGTTGTGTACCCCTGTGGCACTCAAAGGGTTAAAGGGCATTTATCACTTGGATAGTGTCCCATCGGCAGGTGTACTCTCCTAGGGGTACACCTGCCAACAAAGTGGAGGCTGCAGGGTTAACGCCTACTGAGTAAAAAAGGAGTAGAATGGACATGTGAAAAGAAACCCGCAGTTGGTCCTGCAGCATAAAACTGAATCCCAGCAGTTCAGTCTCTTCATGCACAATGAAGGCCCCACAGATCATTTGCATTGGGTTTGAAAGCCCTACACATTGGGTCTATGGGGACTGTACACAAAAGCGACAGACTGAGCCATGTACTTTTTTTTTTTTTTTTTTTTTTTTTTTAATCATCTTCTAGCCAATGGGAGCAGTTTTCTAACCACAGCTTGCATTCATTGCACCATGCAAGCGGACACATCCAAGTATATAAAAACATAGAAAAGCTTTATTCGTAACAATGTATCAAAATAGTACTTATCATTTGAACGACTCACGACTTCAAACAACCTCAGATAACTGGAGGCTCATGATAACATCAGTGCGTTTCGTGTATTCACCGCCTAATCATGATGACAAAAAAGATCATCATGATTAAGCGGTGAATACACGAAGCGTGTTGAGAATCCACCAGGCACATGGTTTAGACCATTCCAATGAAGGGATTCCGTGTAAGTAACGAGATCTCTGCACTTCTCAAGCGCCACCGTGTCGACCGACACGGATCTCCTGCTGACAGCTTTACAGCTGTCAGTAGGAGAGATCAAACTTTAAACGCCCGTATCTCTTAAACCATAGAGGTTTGAGAGATACGGTTTTTTGCATTTAGATCAGCTTTTTAAGCTCTTCTAAATGCAAAAAAACTTTTTTTTAGACATTACTAACACTTTAAATGTGTAGATAAAACCTTGATAAAAGTTATCATTTGCAATGTAATCCAGGTGATGTGACCTTGTGTTCAAAAGAAAAATGGTATTATTATGGATCAAACCACCTGTACCGTTGGTGAGAAATAAAAATGACAAATGGTTCAAAATTGGAATTTTAAGCCCTGGAATGCTAAAGAGGTCTCCAACACACTGAAGCCTTTACTAGTATTCAAGGGGTTAAAAGCCATTTGAAAATCAAGGCACATTTTGTGAATTTGTCCTCTATGGTGCAGAATTCCTCCACTTTTCTACTGAACACGGGAACACCGCATTTTGTTGTATTAACTGTTTATTAACCAAATGGGTGTGCAGAGCAAGAAGTTGCACAACCCTCTGCTTCTAAAAGGGTTAAAAACACTGATTATGGCAAAGTTCTCCATTTTCTTTATAAAGGATTAATCTCTTGGATGCTAGCTGGAGCCATCTCCAGTGAATTGAGAGTTAGTGTAAGAAGACAACTATGATATCCAAGGCGTCAATAGAGCTGCATCAAATTAATGTGACGGAGTTTAAAAAAAACATGAACATTTTATTTTCCAGCTATATTACAGACGTTTGATTATATACAAGTCCAACATACTGAATATCATTCCATCTCAGCCTCCTTTTGGTCCTTGTACTCCTTCATACTAGTCTGAAAGAAGTCAACATAAAATCCACATATTAGGAACACTGGGAGATGGAGGAATAGGTTCAGAACGCAATGTTTTTTTATGAAAAAGAGATACTTATTGGAGTGTTTCTCCTGCAGCATGAAAATAAAGGAGCTTCCACCGTGAAGATGTTTCATTCAAAGGTTATTACAGTTTAAAGTGGAACGTTCACAGGCTATAAAGTCGCCCTGCACTAACTAAGCAGGTAGCGACTAGCTTTATAATAGATATGTTACCTCTGAAGTGTAGCCCATTATAAAGAAATCCTTTACTGTGGGAGACTGACGGCCAGGTTAGTGCAGTCTGGGCGCCTGCACCGTCAGTCCTTCCGGGTTCCATGGTGTACACTACAGTGCTTCTCAATGGAGACCGGGACTGACATTGCAGGAAAGATGTCTGCCCTGATGTCTGGCTTCCGGTCTCCTACAATAAATGATTTATTTATAATGGGCTACATTTCAGAGGTGGCATATATATTATAAAGCTAGTCGCTACCTGCTTAATTATCGCAGGGCGACTTTATAGTGGGTGAAAGATCTGCTTTAAACTAACTTTTTAATTAAGGTATCAGTAACAGCACCACACGATAGATAGATATACCATTCTACAGGATACCTTTGAGTCTATGGCATTAACAACATCACTTCATCTTAACAGTTTAAGGTAGAATCACTTTTAAAAGGAGCATTTTCTAGCAGAAAGAGATGGGCTTCTCAAGTGAAGTCTGAGCCAGGGACTTCAGAAAATAATTATTTCACTGAAACGGTCTTCTATGTGTGCTTGCAAACCAAGCACATGTAGAAGACCATTTCAGTGAAATAATTCTTTTTCACTAACGCAATCACGGCTCTGCTGCAGAGCTGCCTGATTAAAGTCAGACTGGATATCCCTGCAGCGAGTACAACGATGACTTCAGGGAAGGGGGGAACTTTGCCTTCGGTTATCTCTCAAACCATAAAGGTTTGAGAGATGAACCTGGGGGCTTGTAAATTATTTTACAAATATCTACAATATGGGGGATAGTAATAATAAAGTATTACTATTCCTTTAAGATGCAACCTCCAATGCTCAGACCAATTCAAACCTGGTGATGCAAGCTGCAGACTAATGTGACATTCACATAACTGTCTTTAGTCAACATCTGAAGGATTTAACCCCTTTGTTGCTAAATATATCTCCTACACACTGAGAACAATTGCAATAGATAAGTCTTCAGCATCCAAGGGGTTTTTGAAAATTACGCAACAAGCTAGTCAGAGATGCTCAACTAGGAATGAGCCTGCCCTCCAGTTGCTGAGGCTCTATAGGATAAGTATCCTACCCAGGGTGCAGTCTCTTTTAGTTCACTAGTGCCTTTCACAGAGAGGAAATATTCTAAAGCGTATCACACTGATCCTACCAAAAGGCAGTCCAGCCACGAAGTGCCAGGCAATTCCTCTCTGAACAAGAGAAGCATTCAACCCCAGACGTACGTTTTGGCCTTGTTGGGACTGTCAGTGAGGTGCATCTGATCTCTCTAGGCACTGTGAGAAAGGGGTCCACGTCTGGATTACCTTGTTACCCTTAGGGTGACAAATCCCAAGGGTAATTTGCATATGCAACAAGCTAGTCAGAGGTGCTCAACTAGGAACAAGCCTGCCCTCCAATTGCCAAGGCTCTATAGGACAAGTATCTTACCCAAGGTGCAATCTATTTTAGCTCACTAGTGCCTTCCACAGACAGGAAATATCCTAAAGCACATCAAACTGATCCTACCAAAAGGCAGTCCAGCCACAAAGTGCCAGGCAAATTGCCCTTGGGACTAGTCACCCAAAGGATAACAGGGTAATCCAGACGTGGACCCGTTGCTCACAGTGCCTAGAGAGATAAGCTGCACCTCACTGACAGTCCCAACAAGGCCAAAAAGTATGTCTGGGGTTGGCTGCTTCTCTTGTTCAGAGAAGAATTGCCTGGCACTTCGTGGCTGGACTAACTTTTGGTAGGATCACTATGATGTGCTTTAGGATATTTCCTGTCTGTGAAAAGCACTAATGAACTAAAAGAGATTGCACCCTGGGTAGGATACTTATCCTATAGAGCCTCATCAATTCGAGGGCAGGCTCGTTCCTAGTTGAGAGTCTGACTAGCTCTTTGCATTTGTGTTTGAAAATTACACCTTAATTAAACAGAATGGCTAAAAAGCCATTTCACATGTCACACTGTTTTTTTTTTTTTGTTTTGTTTTTTTTTTAAATCTGCAAACAACCTTTAAAGCCACATACCTCAAACGTATTGAGCACATGTTGGCAGACATCCACGAGCTCATTGAGTCCTCTTCTAAATGGCTCCACAGCTGGAATGCCATCTAGTGGAAGAAAAACACAGGTAAACAATATCATTCGTTTAAATTCTTTGGTGTCATGAGCTATATAGTCGCAGGTGATACATCTCTGAGAACCGCATCTATATACATCCTTTATACTTTCCTCTCTCGACACACTATTCAGTGGATCTGCAACCAGTGCACTATAGCCTTGAAGGATGGTTTCAACCATGAGGGAATAAATGGTGTTATGGAAATATCAATAGGTCCTTAGATAATTTGAAATAGGTTAAAAGAGTTTAAATTATATCTATATACATTTGTTTTACTTCATTTTATTTTTTAAACATTTATTTTATTCATTATACAACAATGTTTATATTATATTTATTATGTAGTATTCACCCAATATTTACTTTTTATTCAGAATTGTGGTTATACAGATTACCAGAGTTGAGTAATGAGCATATGGGGTTAATCTTTGCTGTGTATTGCAACTGCTTCCATTTTGAGAACATCTGAAGATTGTTTGGGACACTATATAAATCATACTATCATATTTTATGGAATATTTTATTCCTTGAAGAAATGCCCCGGTAGCACGAAAAGCACTGGACAAGCAGTTTTACTATTAAGACATTTTACAAGCCAGTCTTATGCTATCAGCTCTTGAAGCGCATGAACTGTGTTTTCATTCGAAGGAATCCCTCTGCCAGCATAACCGGATCTCAGTTTGCCGATAGCATCCTACTACATCTGAGTGAGAGATGGACTCCTTGTCTCACAACGCTCTGCCCACTTAAACAGACTCCTGTGTTCCTGTACCCTGAGTGATACATCAGAGGGATAGCCCTGGGCATATACCTAGTGAGTGTCAACAAACCATAGTGGTTATCACCGGAGGGGCACCCTCGAGGTTGTTCTGTAGTCTTCAGCTTGGGGAGCAACGTCCCTCATATTTGAGGCTTGGGAATAGTGTGGAGTGTTTCCAGTCGGGACAGCAAAGAACCACAGGTTACACTGATATCTTGTCGGCAGAGGGAACATCAAGTGAGTTTCAAAGAAAGCTACAGATATCTTTGGGCAGTTTTCACTAATTTTATCTTTATAAGTTTCATATTGTTTCTAGTGGTGCAATTAGTAGACTTTTTAGATTGCACTTGCTGTATAGTGTCTTTATATGATTAAAGATTGTTATTTACATTTATAATTCTGTTCCCATGTGCTCATTAACCCCATCGCGACGAAGGACTTACCAGGTACGTCATTTAGTGACAGATGACGTACATGGTAAGTCCAGGAAGTCATTCGCTACAATAGGAAAAAAAAAAAAAAGTCATTAAGTGCCGGCCGCGGTCGCTAAGGTGTTAAGGGGGTGTTTAGGATTATGTAAAGATGGATAGTTTATATTTATAGCACCCTCCCTAATATATATCTTTATCAACATTTAACACACACGTGTATTGGGGTGATAGATCCCCTTTAAGGACCAGGGACATACATGTATGTCATGGGAAAAACATACATTAACTACCCATGACGTACATGTACATCAGGGAATTCAGGAGTCCCCGCATGGATGCATGCTGTTCAGGTACCTCCGATTCAGATTCGAGAGAAAAAAAAAAAAGCCCCATGGTCCTTAAGTGCGGGTCACGTGGCTGGTCCTTAACCCCTTAAGGACCAGAAGTCCCGGGGTGTGCTGTCCCTTAAGGACCACATAGGAAACTTTGACGTGCCGTCCCACGTGACTGATCACATGGGGCGGCATGCCAAATGGGGGACTGATAGAGATCGCTCCGGTCTTGGAGCAATCAACTTCAGTCCCTGTTATTACTCACCGTGCTCCTACAGGGGCGCGGTGAGTAAAAGTACGGGACGTGCCAGGACTGTCACTGGTCCTTAAGTGCCAGACCAGCGTGACGGTCCTGCCACGTCAATGGTCCTTAAGGGGTTAAAGGGAAGTGATAGAAAGAAAAAAAAATTATAATAAGCAACACGTAGTGAAATGAATAGTAACACTAATTATGTAAAAAAAATAAATAAATAAATAAATTAAAAAAATTATATTATATATATATATATGTGTGTGTGTATTCCAAGGTTTATCCTCCTGAGTAAAATAAGGGTACTTTTACAGGTGAGAGATGTTTTATTCAAAGGTTTTTGTAGATCCAACTTGATAATTTTTTTGTGCAATATCTGCTGTTGCTACACCATACTATGGAGGTTTATGATCAACAGACCGGGCTGTCCATAGGATGGTGCAGCAACAGCACCACTGTAAAATTTCAGGCAATTAAGATACTGCACCTAAAAAAAAAAAAAAAAAAAAATCCAAGTTTGAGCTGCAATAAAGTTTGAATAAAACATATCTCAGAAGTGTTACTATCCCTTGATCTGAACCATTTTCATTCACAGCTCATGCATCAAACAGTTTTACTATACAAGTATTACTCATGCAGATGACCACAGAAGTCTATGAAGGCAGTAAGAATGCAGTGTCAGCCAGGGGCAGGTGGGGCTGAAGATGTGATCCAAATTGATAGTAAAAGCCCCTCGGGCCAGGGCAAGACCTCACACTTAACCCTTTGAGTGCCAAAGAGGTATGCAATGCAATGCACTGCTTACCCCTCTGGCACTCAGAGGGTTAAGGATAGTCCATGGGCTGGGGTGCAGGTGTAGCAGGCATCAAATCAGCTAGGAGTAGCTCACACTGGGCTTCAAATAAAATGACACTTTTGCGACAATGTTTCAGTCAGCATCTCAGACCTTCCTCAGGTCATTCTTGAGGAAGATCAGAGAGGATGACCGAAAAGTTGATCCTTGTTCAATAAAATTACATTTATTTCATCACTTATTTGAAGTCCTGTGAGTGCTACTATAATTGCTCCTGATTACATAATATATATTATTATTATTTCTTTGTCATAAGAATTAAAACAATAGGCCCTATACTCATAGTAAATGTAGCAAGCCAAATGCACCACAGGGAACAAACAAAACTTTCTGAACTTCACAGTTGATTTAAATTGGACTTTTAAGACCACAAACTCTACAGAAGTTTCCAGTGAGTTGGACAACTATTCTACAAGAGGTTAAAAGTGGGGATTTGTATTTGCCTCCCCCCTCAGCACAGCTGGTTTGACCTGAAACCTTCCACTCTTCATTTTGCGCATGCCTCACTGAAGTTATGATGTTTGATTCACGTTATTCAAGAACAAGAGTGATATGAAATCAGAGGACAGCAATCTCTCATATTTTAATTTTACTCAATGGATTTAATTCTCCCCTATAAGCCAACTGAGGACTATGGGATTATCAGCCCAACAGCAACTGGAGTAAATTCAATTCCCCACCCCTGGTGTAGTTGACTGTATCAGGAATCCGGCACCACAGTAAAAACATGAAACCTTTAAAGTGATAGTAATGTTTTGCAAAAAATCAGCTCCGATTTATCTTCATAGTATTTGGGCCATGGAGAATGTTATTTCAGTACTGTCTGAGTTGTATTTCAAGAGTAATTGAATGATAAAGTATCCCCCTCCCGCCCCTTTTACCTAGTGGAAGCCACTTCCCCTCAGATGTGGAATCTGGTCTCTAGACTGGACAGATCACAACAAAGGACAATCTTCTTACTGTGAACTTAAGGAAAACCCTGCCCCCTTGACAAGTTTTTCCTTATGCTCACTGAAGTGTCCCTCTCTGAGATCCATCTGGACAGTCTTGCTGCTCTGAGATGAGCAGTGTTACATCAATAAAGGAGGCGGGAAGAGAATACTTTATCATTCAAAGGTTTAAGGACCATAGTAGCGTGAAGCAATGTGTTGCACCCCCCTCTGCTCCTTCTAGAGTTAAATCCATTCTGCCAAATACTTACTCCGTGTCTGAATGCGGAAATTGATTTTGCTTTCGGAGGGGTGAGTAATGCTGTACCCACAGAACTCAATTTCAGGGCTGTGAAAAAGATACATACATACCAATAAGAGCTAAATATCCATCATTAGTAAAACATGCATGCACATAACTCCTAACAGGAAACACATTACAATGGTATAATCCTGGAGCCAATCACCTGCACCATAGGGGACATATGCAATTTCCCAATTATTTAAATGGGGTATTTACCATCTTGAATGCTAGAGAGGTCTGAGACCTCTCTAGCATTAAAGTTTGTAGAAGTCCTTTTCAAATACATGGAAATGCATTTGTCCTCTGTCCCATGAGCAGCTGGTTTGTTCCAGAATTGCTCATTTTTTCAGTCCATTACTAATTAAAGGGAAAGTAATGTTTCACAATAAAAGCAGCTCCAATTAACCTTCATAGTATTTGTGCCATGGAGAGTGTTATTTCAATACTGTCAGAGTTGTAGTTCCAGAGTAAATTGAATGATAAAGTATCCCCCTCCCGTCCCTTTTACTGATGTAGCACTGCTCACCTCAGAGCAGCAAGACCAGATGATCACAGAGAGGGACAATCTTCAGTGAGCATAAGGAAAAACCTGTCAAGGAAGCAGGGTTTTCATTGTTCTCACAGTAAGAAGATTGTCCCTTGCTGTGAGCTTTCTGGTCCCAGGACCAGATTCCACACCTGAGGGGAGGTGGCTTACACTAGGTAAAGGGCCGGAGGGGGATAACCTATCATTCAATTACTCTTAATCTACAACTCTGACAGTATTTAAATAACACTCTCCATGGTACAAATACTATGAAGATTAATTGGTAATGCTGTTTTTGTGAAACATTACTATCCATTTTAAATATGCTCTGACTGCCACCATGGAAAAGGTATAAAAACTAAGCGGAGCAATTCTGGGTTAAACAATCCTGAATATTGAGGACACATACAAATTCCCAAATATGCACTGATTTAAGTGGAGTTTTTAACCCTGTGAATACTTTGCAATGCCTTGGAGAACTCTCTGTTGTTCAAAGGTGTTAAGATGCCCATTTAAAATCAACAGTATTGGAATTTGTTCCCTAATGTTTAGTTGGTTTACCAAGAATTGTACCATGATTTCCATTGGTGTATACAGCCCTAAGTGTGTACTCATGTCTGGCACAGTCCCACTCACTCTCCCATTCTACCCTCTCTCTTGTAATGTGCGCACATTGAATCCACTAATCCAGGGGTGTCCAAGGTCAGTCCTCAAGGGCCACCAACAGGCCAGGGTGTAAGGATTAACCCCTTAAGGACCATTGACGTGGCAGGACCGTCACGCTGGTCCGGCACTTAAGGACCAGTGACGGTCCTGGCACGTCATGTACTTTTACTCATCACGCTCCTGTAGGAGCGACACGAGTAATACCAGGCACTGAAGTTGATCGCTCCAAGACCGGAGCGATCTCTTCCAGTGCCCCGTTTGGCATGCCGCCCCACGTGATCAGTCACGTGGGACGGCACGTCAAAGTTTCCTATGTGGTCCTTAAGGGACGGCACACCCCGGGACCGCTGGTCCTTAAGGGGTTAAAAGGAGCAGTAAACTTTTTTTTTTTTTTTTTTTTTTTTAAGAAAAAATATATACTATAAGGATTTTCCTACTGAGTAAAATAAGGGTACTCCCACTGCCAAGAGATTCATATTTCCAGAGTTATTACAATTTAAACCCATGTTTTTTTTACATTAACGGTGCCCTCTAATAGTCAAATTCTTATTAGTTTTTCTTGTTACATTCTCATACCTCCCAACATTTCAAATGGCCAAAGAGGGACACTTTTGTTTTAGGGGGTGTTACTGGTGGTGTGTCATTACCAAGAATTTGTAGGTGATTTCATGACCTACTGACACCTCTTTATGTAACGTAATAAATGATCCAGAGCAACACCAACGTATTTTATTTACACAGACTAATTTATAAACACACATAATAATTTTGAACATAAATAAATATGAGCTTTATTGTTGTGGAGCAATGTGATACACTTATATACACACCACACAGTCTGGTCTCCTAAAAAGAGGGACACCAGGGTGGGAAAAAGGGACAAAGGGATTTGGGTCTCAAAGAGGGACACATGGGAGGTATGCATTCTAATGGAGAGGAAAGTCAAGAAAGTCAATGATACACAGTTTTCTATAGAATATGACAGAAATTGCCTGTCACTTCCTGTCAGTTAGAACAGTCAGGAAGTAAACACAGCAAATTCACTTCCTGATTATTTGAATGGTTATAAATTTTAAATAGAACATCTGACAGCTGTGGGAGTGACCTTGTTTTATTCAGCATGGAAAGATCTATAAAATATGTGTTTTCATAATAAAAAAAAGTATACTGCTCCTTTAAGCAAAGGCGAGTTAATCAGTGGCTCATTCATTGTGACTGACTCACCTGTGCTTATTCAGGGAAATCATTCCATCCTGGCCTATTGGTGGCCCTGCACTAATTCTTGTCAAGAACCAACAAGGCATTAGTCCCAAACTCCAAGAAAACCTCATTCCAACCATCAAAACACTACTATGGGCCATCTGTTCAAAATAAAAAGGGAGGGTACTCTGGCACAAACCAAATGCACGATGAGGAGAACAAAACATTCCCTTTAATTTAAATGGGTGTTTTAACCCCTTGATTGCTAGACTGGACTCCAAAACATTGCTTTGCATTGTTATGGAGGCCTATCTAGCATAAAAAGGGGGTAAACATCCACATTTAAATCAAGTGTATTTTTTTTAACTTCTCCCTTCTAGTAGATTTGGACTGCCCCAGAATCCCTTCACTTTTCTTTTGAACACATTGGCCTTTGTCCTGATATCAGGTGTTCACGTACTGCCCTTTACCACTATACTGTAAGTGCTCCAAAGCGGGGTCCCAACAGCCATTCCATTAGTAAATATTACTCCTTAAAGGAGAAGTAGCACCTCGCAATAATAAACCCCACTATAGCTGGAAAATCCTAAAGGCCCCTAGGAATGTTGTACTTCTTCCTTAGTTCAAGAGATAACATGCTCAACCAGTCCTGGATACCATGTCCAGGGAGGCAGACAAAAGTTACTAGCAGAACCACAGGACACAAACTTCAGCCACTTCACATAGTGATCTTAACCCTTTGAGTGCCAGTGAGGCATTGTTGGATATCCTCATGCACTCAAAGGATTAAACCTTTTATAGACCAGACGGATGAGCAATGCATTGTACACCCCTCTCATACTTAAAGAGTTAAGTCAGCTCAAGCACTCTTCCTACTTCAGTGAAAAACAAAAGAAGAAAGGGGGGGGGGGAACAAGCCTGCCAGCAACCGTCATGTCCACCTCCATGAGGTTGTCATCCAAGAATGACTGATTATGTTTTGAACCAAGGCACAAAGGCAAAATCCATAGGGGTCACTTCTGGCCATAGTAAGAAAAGTGGGAGTTTATTATTGGGAAGTCTTACTTTTCAAGAGTAACTGAATGATAAAGTATCCCCCTCCCTCCCCTTTTAATAATGTAACACTGCTCAGCAGCAAGACTGTCCAGATGGATCGCAAAGAGGGACAATCTTCAGTGAGCATAAGGAAAAACCTGAAAAAACTGACAGGGGGACAGTGTTTTCCATTGTTCTCACAGTTAGAAGATTGACCCTTGCTGTGAGCTGTACAGTCCCAGGATCAGATTCCACATCTGAGGGGAGGTGGCTTACACTAGTTAAAGGGGAACTACCACCCCGCAATAACTTAACATGCATTCATTCTTCATCTGGCAACTAGCTGCTTAGTAGAGCTAGTCGCCAGAAATGGCTCCAAAAGGGACTGAAAGCGCAGGCGCACGGACGTCACTGTGACGAGATGTCCGTGCTTCCTGCTTCTGTGAGCATCGGTAAAACGGAGAAATCTTTGGAACCGGGTAATATTTCTGGCGACTAGCGCTACTAAGCAGCTAGTCTCCAGATGAAGAATGAATGCATGTTAAGTTATTGCGGGGTGGTAGTTCCCCTTTAAAAGGGGTGGGATGAGTATATTTTATCACTCAATTACTCTTGAACTACAACTCTGACAATACGGAAATAACACTATCCATGGCCCATATACTATGAAGATTAATCGGCATTTTTTTATTTTTGTGAAACATTACTATCCCTTTAACAGCCTTGAGGACCCGGGGGGAGCAGGACATATTACAAAGCAATGTGTTGCACACCCCACTGGTCCTTAAACAATTAATAAGCTCTTTTTTTTCTCCTGATTCAAAGTATGACATTTAACCCCACTGTTTGCTAGTGAGGTCTCCAACTGATTGCACACAAGGTATTAACCTTCTGAGTGCCAGGGAGGACCTCTTTGACACTCAAAGGGTTAAACAACTCACACTACTCAGAAAGACCTACTTCTTCATGATCATGTAGCGGAGCGCATTTCCCAGTGTGTGATCTTCTTCATGTAAAACAAATGTGACACAGGACTCATCAGTCCCATTGGCCTGGACCTAATTAGGAGACAAGATTAAAAAACATTAGCAAATACTGGAAAGAGACTCTAATACAGTGGTTCTCAACCTGTGGGTCGGGACCCCTTTGGGGGTCGAATGACGATTTGCCGGGGGTCGCCTAAAACCATCAGATATTTATATTTCGATTCATAACAGTAGCAAAATTACAGCGATGAAGGAGCAATGAAAATAATTTCACTGTTAGGGGTCTCCACAACTTGGGAAATTTTATCAAAGGGTCGCTGCACTAGAAAGGTTGAGAACCGCTGCTCTAATAGGTAAACACAAAATAAGAGGTTTTGCAACTGGACATCTTCTAAGAAATACTGTGGATATTTAGAACCCTTTACATATAGTACACACTGGTTACAGATTAGTACTTACTGAATCGGAAATACAAGGCAGTAATAGCAGAATTTCTAGGGCAAACCAAATGCACCAACATGGGGGGACAAATACAAACTCCCACTGATTTAAATGCAGGGAGGTAACATAGTAAATTAGGTTAAATAAAGACACAAGTCCATCAAGTTCAACCTTTGCCTCATAATCCAGTGTGACATGAGAATTATATAGCTTTCCTGCTACCAAATAAGTTAGTCTTTTTCATACCTTCCTGACCTGCCTACTAATAAACAGTATAACCCTGTATGTTCCCTTTTAAAAGAAATGTATCGAATCTTCTCTTGAATGTATCCATTGTATCTGCCATAACCACCTCCTTGGGCAAAGAATTCCACAATTTAACAAACCTTACTGTAAAAAAAACCCTTCCTCTGCTGACGTCTAAACCTCCTTTCCTCTAATCCCAAGGGGTATCCCCTGGTCACCTGATCAGGCCTTGGAATAAATAGCTCACTGCAGAGATCCTTGTATTGACCTCTCATACACAATTCATGTTCTCACTCCTCTAACAGCACTAATCCTGTATGGACCATGTCACTCACTTCCAGCCATACCATCTCACTGATCTCTGGCATCTCCCATTGGTAGCCACACCATGCAGCTGTACCTAGAGATGTCATATTATCTCTTTACAACTGGAAATATGAAAACTGCCTGCTGCAGTAGTTATTATCCCCTTTGCGTGCCAGAAGGGTACTCAATACATAGCAAAGTAATGCACTGGGCACCCCTGGGGCATGCAAAGGTTTAATAGACTTCAAAGATTCCCATGTATTCATGCAGCCTGCACTTTACATGTGTGTCCAGTTTTAAAGGGATGGTCTGACAACACTAATTGAGCAAAATACATGATGTGCCAAGTCTCATACATCCATAATCCTTCTAAATATGTATATTATCATACAAGCCCTATTTCTGCCCTATCACTACAGGCAGGGCTACCGCTACTATTGATTTCTCTCAGTGACGGCCATACCAAGGTGCTTTGTTCAACAAAGTCTTTGTGAATTCAGAAGGATCTTCTGATAAGTATATATTAATCATAACTGGGATCTCTCTGTGTTTGACCCTGAGACTCATGGTTTTGACCCAAATTTCAGGGGAAGGTCACAATTCTTGGTATGAGAGTCCTGTGGTACCTACTATATGATCTGCCCTAATTAACCACTTCTTTAGTCCCTATATTGGTGGCATTTATACAAGGAAGGCAGAGGAAGAAATCCAGTTTGCCTTGTATGAGTTTGATCAGTGATATCTTTAATCCTTCCTTATAGACTGCAATAAAAGCAAGCAGGGATATATTGCCAATAATCTATACCGCATACTTCAAGTGTCCCTCTTTAGGAGGGTAAGTCCTTCTCAGAGACCCAAATCCATCTGTCTCTGGTGTCCCTCTATTTAGCAGATCAGACTATGTATATAAGTGTATCACATTGCTCCACATTATCGTCAATACATGTTTTATATATTAATCTGTACAATAAAATACTTTGGTATTGCTCAGAATAATTTATTCAGTAACAAGAAGTATCAAGAGGTAATAAAGTAACCTGAAAATCCACCTAATGCCCCGCCCACCAGCAACACCCCCAAAACAAAAGTGTCCCTCTTTGGCCATTTGAAATGTCGGGTAGCATAATATTGTGAGTAACTGTAAGAGTTTAGTTTTTACAAGATCTCTGGGTCAATTAGTTTAGAAAATCCCCAGTTATAAATATTATAGAAGGACTCACCCCATCCGAATTCTCAAATATTTAAACGGACCTTTTAACCCCTTGAATGCTAGGTATTTAATGCGTTGAATACATATGTGGCATTCAATAAGTTTCAAACCTCATCTAAATCAATGGCAAACATTTTAAAGGACTATACATAATCTGCCCTTCCTCTGTCACCCCATGCAGTTAACCCTGTACTTATCAGATCAATCACTCAATTCTGCCATACCATCTCCAGGACCGGCTTCTTCTCCTCTGCAGCAGCCATGCTGACTTCTAAATCGTCGCACACAAATCACGTCTGGGCAGCTTGTGACGCTCCCGGAGTGTGGGATTGTGGGAATTGTAGTCGCAGTGGTGTTGGAACTCATGTGACATGTCCCATGCAGAGCGACGAGAAGTCAATAGATTATGAACACACAAGTGAAAGTAGATAATTCACGCTGCGAGCTTACAAAAACTTTATAATACTGTATCACTGCACTTTTGCTCCATTTGTTTTCAACAAGATTATTTCATTAATTGTTACATAATTCTATTGGTTAACCATACACTTAACAATGTTACTATAGTTTTAATTTACGGTTCCTACCTATGCTTTAACAACTTTATTAATGTTTATTAATAAGTATGTTCCCGTGTTTACTGATTAAATCACTCTCAATCCTGCTCAATAAACATATAATGTGTTTTGTCTACCTGTACTGATGTCAGCAATATCATGCCAACATCTCCCTTAGTGTGAATAAAACCATTGGCTAGCACGTACGACTGCAGCTAGTAAGCAAGGAGTTAGTTGGCAAGAGGTTCCATATGGTTTCCAAGAAAATACAATTAAACATTTTCCACATGATAGTATAGCTCTTTAGAACCCATGTGCCAGATAGGTATGTACATACGTGGGAACTTTCAGGATAAGCTAACCCTGAAATATCTGAAATATTAACATACTACAGTTAGAGAGCTCCCTGCCTAAACACAAACAAGACAAGCAGGATGCGCTCCTCCCCCCTGTCTTTCAGGTAAAACTGGACTGGTACCAGTTCAGAGACAAAGGAAACATTTAATTGAGGCATATCATATAGTAGCTGACACAGAACTCTCTCACCCTGAAAATTTGTCCATTCACCCTAAGACAACAAGAGTTGGGTCAAAACCCTGAGTCTCAGGGTCAAACCCTGAGAGTTCCCAGGTATGGGTATGCAAGGAATTACAGTGCAATGCGTTTAATACCTCTCTGGCACTACAAGGTTAAATGGATACTATCGTTTATTTTGAATTTACGTATACTGCAATGACATAATATCTAAAGTCAAATTGCCTATAATTTTTATCATATATATTTTTTCATTTTCACCTAATTTTTTACACTTTTTGATGCTAATATTGAGCTCCCTAGGTTTGTTTCAAGACCACTTTCTCACAGGGACTGAGAGCGAAAGGTAGACTGACTACCTATTATACACTTGTAAAATATGTAATGTGAAAATAAAAGTGATAGTAATGTCTACTTAAAAGTATTTGGTCTAGTCATCTTTATAATAAAACTAAGAGACTGTGCTGTTTTTAAGGGGATAGTATTGTCAAAATATTTAAAAAATCAGTATTGTAGCTATTGAAAAATTATACTAAATGCCCCCAGTCCCATCTCGCAAACCTTTATGGTTAAAGTTCCCCGCTCCCTGACGTCAGAGCTCTAGCTCACTGCAGGGGAATCTGGTCCCGGAACCGGCGGAGGCTCTTTAGCAGAGCTGAGATCACTATCTTGAAAAAGAACTACTTCACTGGAACGGTCTACAAAGTGTCCTTGGTTTGCAAGCACACATTGTAGACCATTCCAGTGAAGTATTTCTTTTTGAAGGTCGCAATCTCGACTCTGCTAAAGAGCCTCCGTCGGTTCTGGGACCAGATTCCCCTGCAGTCCGCTAGAGCACTGATGTCAGGAAAAGGGGAGGGAGCGGGGAACTTTAACAGTGAATATCTCTCAAACCATAAAGGTCTGAGAGATGAAACTGGGGGCATTTAGTATAATTTTTCAATAGCTAAAATATTGATATATATAAAAAAAAAATATATATATATATATATATATTGACAATACTATCCCTTTAAGTGCTCACTTTTGTGTAGTTCAAAAGTTATGCAAAGATAAAGATCCCCCACCCCTTTCTAGCCGCCTCTGTCTGAATCTGTAATCAGGTCGCTCGACTCGACAGCTGCAGCGAGGGACAAACTTCAGTCAGTAAATATAAGGTAAATCCTACCCCCCTTGATGAAGGAGAGCAGGATTTCCCTTTGCTTACTGAAGATTGTCCCTCGCTGCAGCCATCCGGATCAGACTGCAGATTCAGCAGTGACATGCAAGAAAGGAGCGGGCGGTGGATCTTTATCTTACCATAACTTTTAAACTACACAAAAGTAAGCACTTAAATATAGCACCATCTCTTAGTTTTAATATAAAGATGGCTCAAACAAATACTTTTAAGTAGGCATTACTAACCCTATTATTGCTTTATCCCCTTGAGTGCCAGAATGGTATCCATTGCAATGCATTACATGGCTCTCTGACACTCAAAGGATTAAAGAGATAATAAAGTTAAAATATAAATTGATGTAAGATTGTTCAGTTTAATTTTTTATAATGCATAGTATCTTTTTAAAATCCTTTACCTTCATATTCTTCTTGAAAATCAGCTTAAAAGTTCCCCCTCCCGTCCCTTTCCATCACGTCATGCAGACTTCCCTCAGGTCCAAAAGTTGGACAGATCGCAATGAGGCACAATGTAGTGTATGTCACTACAAGGAGAACCCTGCGCCCCTTGACAAAGCGGGACAGGTTGTTTCTTATACTGAGACAATATTGTCCCTTGTTGCGAACCGTGTGGACTGGATTTCGCATCTGAGGGAAGACTGTGCATGACATGAACGGGGCGGGAGAGGGAAACTTTTAAATCGATTTTCAAGAAAAACATGAAAGTAAAAGATTTTGAAAAGATACTATGCATTATAAGAAGTTAAATTGAACAGTCATGTATCGATTAACTTTTTGACATCACCATCCCTTTAAATCGGAACTATCACCCTGTATAAAGTCCCCCCCACAATAATTAGGCAAATGGCGATCAGATTCTTAACAGTGCTGGTACATGGTGCAGGTTCCACGATCTGAAGTAATCCTTCTTCTTCTGAGACTGACTGCCAGGCTTCTTGCTTTAGAGCCATCTGTGCACCTGCGCCATCAGTTCATTCCGGTACCTTAAGGTACCATGCAATGCCTCCTAGAGGAGACCAGGATGGACAGCGCAGGTGTGCAGATGTCTCTAAGCCAAGATGTCTGTGTGCAAGCCTGGCCACCAATTTCAGAAGGAGGAGGATTACTTAAGAACGTCGTACTTGTGCCCAGTAATAGCGATGTTAAAGCAGAACTACCCTATATAAAGTAGCCCCCCAATAATTAGGCATATGGCGACTAGCTTCTTAATAGTGCTATTATCTCACACAAGTACTAGGTTCTGAAGTAATCCTTATTCTTCCGAGAGCGGCAGCCAGGCTTGAATACAGACATCTTGGCTTAGAGACGTCTGCGCACCTGTGGTCTCCTCTAGGAGGCACTGCACTGTGCCTTAAGGCACCGGAAGGGACTGATAGCGCAGGTGCGCAGACAGCTCTAAAGCAAGAAGCCTGGCCATCAGTCTCAGAAGAAAAAGGATTACTTCAGAACCCGGTACTTGTGTGAGATAATAGCACTATTAAGAAACTAGTCACCATATTCCTAATTATTGGGGGGCTACTTTATATAGGGTGGTAGTTCCACTTTAAGAAGCTAATTGCCACATGCCTAATTATTGTGGGGGGTCTTTATATAGGGTGATAGTTCCGCTTTAAGAAAATAGTCACCATATGCCTAATTATTGGGGGTCGACTTTATATAGGGTGGTAGTTCCACTTTAAGAAGCTAATCGCCACATGCCTAATTATTGTGGGGGGACTTTATATAGGGTGATAGTTCCGCTTTAAGCATTTCCTTCTGAAGCTGAAATGAGTCATTCAAAATGATTATGTATGTAAGTCATCTGTACTAAACCAGGGACATCCTTAACCCTTTGATTATGCGTTGCATAACCCTTTGGCACGCAAAGGTTATTAAAAGGCAACTATCACTAGGATAGCACCCCCTCAACAGATTGTTTTCTGACACCCCCAAACTGCTAATAGGAGCTGTTTTGGGGCTGCACAGTCTATTTATGGGCTTTTTATTAAATCCATTCCCATAGGAGCAGACTCAGTAAATCATGACACTTGTCCTTTAATTTCTGACATGGTAGAAATCTTGGGAACTGTTGCTATATAAAGTATTTGTACATATGTTACTCACGCTATATGTATATAGGCAAATATATTGTTACTAGTGTAAAAGCCTGTGTACACGGGCCAAGATCTGGGTGATGTTAAGAGGCTGGTCATGCTCTGCGTCCTGCCGCCGACGCAGTCATGCACTGTAGAGACTGCCCGAAAGCACAGAACACCCAGCATTCTGTGCATTCGGGCAGTCTCTACTGAGCATGACGGCTTCTGACATTCCTGCGAATTATTATATAGGACAGTTCACGTAGTTCAGGCTGGGTTCAGACACAGACCTGATGCATTTTCATACCTCCAGATATTTCAAGTAGCTAAAGAGCTTTGGGTTTTTGTTTTTTTAGGTGGTATTGCTGGGGGCGTGACTGGTAGGCAGGGCATTACCAGTGGCGTAACAATAGGGGTCGCAAGGGTCGCACCTGCGACCGGGCCCGTCACTTTCAGGGGCCCGGCCTCCCCCTGCGACCCCCTCGCCATGGCCCGCAGCACAAGTGATCTCCCTGCGGCCGGCTCTCAAGTAATGCAGAGCGTTGGGAGATGACATAATCTCCCAGCGCTCTGCATTACTAACAACCGCGCAGGAGCTTGACTCACCACTAGACCACCAGGGACTCGAGGTAGGAGGAGGGGGAGGTCAGTAGGGGCATTGTGGAGAATGAGGGGCACTGTGGAAGGGGCATTGTGATGGGGGCATTGTGGAAGGGGCATTATGGAGATTGAGGGGCAATATGGAGATGGGGGCATTGTGGAAGGGGCAATATGGAGAAAGAGGGGCAATGTGGAAGGGGCATTGTGGAGAATGAGGGGCATTGTTGAAGGGGCAATGTGGAAGGGGCAATATGGAGAAAGAGGGGCATTGTGGAGATGAAGGGCCACTGTGGAGAATGAGGGGCATTGTGAAAGGGTCAATGTAGAGGTGGCCAATGTAGTTGAGGGGGCCAATGTGGTCGGGGGGGGGGGCCATGGCAGTTCTTGCACCAGGGCCCAGTGGCTTCTAGTTACGCCTCTGGGCATTAAAGAGAAATTTTAGGTTGTTTCATGACATATTGACACTTCTTTGTGTAAATGAATAAATGATTTATAACAAGACCAAAGATTTTTTTGTATGCAGACTAATTTTTAAAATATAGTGAAGATTAAACAAACTTTAATGTGAGTTTTATTAGTGTGGAGCAATGTGATACACTTATATACACACGCCACAGTCTGATCTGCTAAAAACAGGGACTCCCAGGTGGGAAAGAGGGACACTTGGGAGGTATGCATTTTGTACTGGTGCAGTAGTTCCTCGGAGGCTAATAAATCATGGACTGCTATCTAAGTTGGTCTCACTGTCGAGCCTGCCTCTGAATCCTAAGCTTCACAACAAGACATCAAGAGATTTGGCTCAAATAATAGTCTATGATTTATTTATCCTCCGAGGAAGCACTGTACTGGGACAAAACAGAACAGTTGCAAAAAAAAAAAAAGTTCACGTACAGGTATTCAAAGAACAATACTGATATAAATACAGTAATCCTTTATTGAAGAAAATATAATAAAAACACAACAGTACCATACCTCCCAACATTTCAGATTGCCAAAGAGGAACAATTCTGTTTTAGGAGATGTTGCTGGGGGTGTGGCCAGTGGGCAGGGCATTAACAAGAATTTTTAGGTTGTTTCATGACCTACTGACACCTCCTTGTGTTACCTAATAAATGACATATAACAAGACCAAAGTATTGTATTTAAGCAGACTAATTTATAAACACATATACTGACTTTTAAAGAAACAATAATGTGTGTTTTATTGCTGTGGAGCAATGTGATACACTTATATACACCCCACACAGTCTGATCTACTAAAAAGAGGGACATCAGGGTGGGAAAGAGAGACAGTGGGATTTGGGTCTTAAAGAGGGACACTTGGGAGGTATGCAGTACATCAGTCCATGGTTGAACAAATGGAGAGACTTACAAGTGGGTACTGATTTCACACAAGATACCACTGACCAGAGTGTACAAGGGGTTGTCTGTGTGTATGGGACATGTTATGTTCATTCACAATGTTCATATCTTCTGAGTAGATCAAAGTCTGCTATTTTAGCCTTATTCTGTACCCAGAGTGAGCTAAATGCATATTAGAATAACCTTTTAACCCTATGAATGCCAGAGGTGTACGCAATGCGTTGCGTACCCCTCTAGCACCCAAAGGATTAAACACCAGGAGAGTGTATCCTTCATACAGCAGTCAGGAATTCTCTCTCTATATTGTTACCATTATAACGCCAGTTTCCTGTGTACAGTAATCTCTGTTCAAGTCAGCCCCTAGGCTTGACACCAAACAATAGGCTTCAAAACACCTGAATTGTAAGGGACACCACTCTTTATCACATTGTAAACAGAAACAGCTAGAAGTGCACTACAAGCCAGATTAAACATTCAAAAATAAATTATACAGGTGTTCATGACTGCTGTGTGAAGAAACCCATTCCTAAGTAAATCATGATGTTAAAATGAAGACCAATTTATTACAAGGCTGTAATTCCTCATTAATGACATTATATCGTTTAGTAAGGTCGGGCCCTCAATTCTTTGTTCTTTTTTTAGTCTGGCCCTTGAGGAGTTGGTTTGGACACCCCTGTAGTAAGTTGTGAATTTAAAACAGCCCTGCAATGCACTTGTTGCAGAAGGCAAGCATCAAATCTAAGGCTGGCCCTGCACTGGTAACAAGAGGCATGCAGTGAATTAAAGACCAGCTCTGCACTGGTAACAAGAGGCATGCAGTGAATTAAAGACCAGCTCTGCACTGGTAACAAGAGGCATGCAGTGAATTAAAGACCAGCCCTGCACTGGTAACAAGAGGCATGCAGTGAATTAAAGACCAGCCCTGCACTGGTAACAAGAGGCATGCAGTGAATTAAAGACCAGCTCTGCACTGGTAACAAGAGGCATGCAGTGAATTAAAGACCAGCCCTGCACTGGTAACAAGAGGTATGCAGTGAATTCAAGACCAGCTCTGCACTACACAGGTGGACTAGGTATGCAGTGAACCTGAGAGAAACTCTACTGTGCAGTCCACCAAACAGTACTTTAGTATTCTGATTCCACAGGACCTGCAAAACACATATTATTAAGCAGCTCTGCACTGCTCAGACTGTACAATATCATACCTCCCAACATTTCAAATTGCCAAAGAGGGACACTTGTGTTTTAGGGGGTGTTGCTGGGGGCGTGGCTGGTGGGCTGGGCATTAACAAGAATTTTTAGCCTATTTCATGAAACCTCCTTGTGTAACCTAATAAATGACTTACAACCAGGCCAAAGTATTTTATTTACACACATTAACTTATAAACACATATACAATGTTTAACCCCTTAAGGACCCATGACGGTCCAGGACCGTCATGGGTTGTTATCCCCTTAAAGACCCATGACGGTCCAGGACCGTCATGGCTTAAATGATAGCAGCGTGCCTCCGTGCACGCTGCTATCATTAATTACAGGCTGAGACTGAGCGCTCCGAGACCAGGGTGTTCAGTCTCAGCCCTTCTTGCTTGTGCCGGTTCATGTGATCGCCGTAGCAGCGATCACATGTACCGGCATTCTGAGAGACAGAGGCAGCACAGAAAGGATGCTCACTCTGAGTGTCTCCTCTACCTCTGTCTCCCTTGCTATTAAAGTAAGGGAGAGAGAAGTAGAGAGGAGACACCTAGTGGTAAAAGGGAATACAGCAGCTTGGGGTATTAACCCCTTCACTGCTGGTGCAGGAGGCTAGCTAAATTCAGGTCAATTTTTGACCTGCAATGATATATATATATATATTTAAAAAAAAACAAAAAACACAACACACTTTTTTTTTTTACAAAAAAAAAAAAATGTATTTAAAAAAAAAAAACATCTCATTAAACAATATTGGAAGTGTGATTGTTGTGGATCCATGTAATACACTTATACACACCGCCAAATATCAGGGATAAAAAAGTGTCAAAATAGGGTGGGAAAAAGGGAAATGGGGAATTTCACCCAGGGGGGACAGTGGCCACTTTAAACTGCGCATTTTGTAGGTATGACTGACTGGTCATACTTTTCATGCAGTCCCCATAAAAATGTAACCCGTTGTGCCCAACTGATCCCAAGAGAAAAAACAAAAATTGTATTTTTTTTTACTTTTTTTTAAATTTTCATAAAGTAAATGGTGGGTTATCCATATATGTGTGGTATCAAAAGAAAGCCCTATTTGTGCTTAAAAAAACAGTATATAATTTATGGGGGTGGAATAAAGTACTTAGAGGGAAAACACTGTTGAACAAAGACATAGTCAAAAAGGTCAGAATTGCTCCGGTCCTTAAGGGAGAATGACCTCAGATTTTCCAGGTCCTTAAGGGGTTAAACAAACAAGAATGTGAGTTTTATTACTGTAGAGCAATATAATACACTTATATACACACCATGCAATCTGATGAGCTCCTAAAAAGAGGGATATCGTGGTGGGAAAGATGGACAGGGGGATTTGGGTCTAAAAGAGGAACACTTGGGAGGTATGTAATATAATTATCTGCAGCACACAACTTTCACAGTGAGGTTGCTGTACTAAATAAAGATGCACAATTTTAAAGCAAACTAACTGTGCCATAAGGAACAAATAAAAATTCCCATTAAATTCAATGGAGCCTTTAGCCCCTTTAATGATGGACATCTCCAATGCACAATGCATTGGAGATATTACTGTTATTCAAAGGGTTGAAAGAAAAGGTGGCTGGATATCCCTTTAACCCTTTGAGTTTTGCAATGAGTTAGATACCTCTTTAACACTCAAAGGATTACAAGCCACACGCTAATGCCACACGCTAATGAAAAACACAAGGTAGGGTTCATGTGCAGACCTGCAGAATTATTTTTTTCATAATTGTCCCAAATTTAAATTACGGCTGGCCATATTTAAATCAATAGGAATTTATAAGTTAGTTTGCACCACTTAGACATTCTCAGTGTGTATATAGCAGATCTGTTGGACTGGGTTACAAGTACAGCGTGTGAAAGGGACGCTCTGCCTCGCATTGATTTTCCATTGTGTATACTGTGATTGTATCAGCTGCGCTTGGCTGGTTCCAGTCCATTGCATAATGACAGGATGTATTGTACACAGAGACGTCAATAACAGGGTCAGGACTACATTTCCCAGCATGCCTTGCATCGATGAGGAGTCAGCTGCGGAAGTCGGTGTGATCTATCTTCTCAGAAGGGAGGAACCGAGAGAAGGTAGCACTGGGATGTAATAAAGCCTTATTATCTGGATCGCTACTACTGTACAGCCTGAGCTCCAGGTATGGGGAAGGAGGAGGAGGGGAGATTAGTGAGGCTGGGTGGGGGCAGGTAAAGGGAGGGGAGAAAGATACGGAATTGGGGGGTAGGTACATAGGGGTGGGGGATAAATATGGAAAAGTGGGGGTGCAAGTCAAGGGAGATGTATATGCAAAGGCAGGACAGGGTTAGGGAGAGAGATATGGACGAAGGGAGCAGGTGTTTGGAGGGGGAGAGTGATATATACGAAGAGAGCAAGTATAGGGAGGGGAGGGAGAGATATAGACAAGGGGGTACATATATGGGGATATAGGAGGAAGAGGGGAAAGACATGTGGCTTCCTAGCAGGTTAGTAAGGTGGGATCCGATAGTGAAACACAAGGGCAGGGTGCTAGACACTGGAAGGAATGGGGGAGGGAGGTATCAAGACTCTGATCTATAATCATGTGATACAGACAGTTATTCAGAGGGAGGGAGGTTTAAACCATTAATAGGAGAGCAATACAATGTGTGCCAGCAGGGTTACACTTAAAGGGATAGTAATACTTCATTTTAACTTTATTTTATTTTGTAGGCATTAAAAAAACATGAAGAATTATATAAGTCTTATCTCTGAAACCTTTATGGTTTAAGAGATATTCACAAACAAAGTATCCCCCCCCTGTTCAGCCAGATAAGAAGGGAGATGCCCAGATAGACTGCAGAGAGGGACAATCTTCTATTAAGATAATGGAAAAAGCTGAAAAACTTGTCAAGGGGGGAAGGGCTTTCATTGTTTTCATACAAAGAAAATTGTCCCCTTCTGTTATCTGTACTGTCATACAACCAGACTCACATCTGAGAAGAGATGGCTTACACTAGGAAAAAGGGGCGGGGAGGGGAACTTTGCTTGTGAATATCTCATAAACCATAAAGGTTTGAGAGATAAGACTTATATCATTCTTCATGTTTTTTTAATGCCTACAAAATAAAATAAAGTTAAAACGAAGTGTTACTATCCCTTTAAAGAGGAACTATGTCCTAGGAATACATCTCTATTAATTTGTCTAACTCCTTGACTTTGATATAATAAAGTGGTGCAATACTGTTCTGAAAACCAAATACATCAGATGGCAGAAGTAATTCCTCAAATGTCTTTTGATTTAACCCTTTGAGTGCCAGAGTGATACGCAACGCATTGCAAAGCAATGCGTTGCTTACCACTCTGGCACTCAAAGGGTTAAATAGAGCTTTTAAACCTATTGAAAAGGCTCCATTTAAATGATTGGGTATGTTTGCTTATTTCCTACGGTGGTTGACTTGCTCCAGAATTGCATGACTTTATTCTATCCGCCTCAGTGACTTGCCTAGCTGGGTGTCCATTATGCAGGACTCCACTGTATTTCTCTATATATATTGCATTATCGCCACCATAACCTTTATGTAAATATACATACATCTCAATCCTCTGTATATAGATGTCTCTCCTGCTGTGAGATATGAGGCCACATACACATAGAAAAAAATGGAGCAATTCTGAGGCAAATCAACTTGTCCCCGGGGACACACACTATTCCCCAAATTTCATTGATTTAAATGGTCCTTTTAACCCTTTGAGTGCCAGAGGGGTACGCAATGCATTACGTATCCCTCTGGCACTCAAAGGTTTAAGCTCTTGAATGCTAGAGATGGCTCCAGGGTATTGCTTTGCAATGCAGAGGAGATCTGTCTAGCATTCAAGATCAATGGAAATGTTTATCTGTTCAGTACAGTGCAGTTTGTCACAGCATTGTTTAACTGTAGAATACTGACATATAGTCTCATATCACATGGCAGGAGAGACATCTATTTACAGAGGATGAATATATACTTTTTGGGTTACTCCTTTTAGTATAATTAAGAAAAACAAAACGGTGCCATTATTGTTTGGATATGTTTTGCACAACGAGACTTTAATCACCCTGACACAACTACTACACCTAGAACGTTTTTAGGACGTAACCCTGTATAGTATTTCTAGAGGGGGAGGTTTCACAGCTGCTGAAATATATCAGAAGGTGGTGGTGGGGAGTCACTGGATAACCTAGTGTTATTGTCATAAAAACTTAAGGTCATATGTATTAGCGTGTCAATAAAATGTCATAATTCAGTAGCTTATTGTGAATAAGATGGCACTGGTTGTCTAAATTTATCTTTCTCTGTTTCATGAGATATATTTAATACATGTGTCTCTAAGCATTGTTTATTACATTGTATGCAAGTTCACTTTTGATCTGTCTCATGAGTCACTCGTTTTACATTTCTGGATCTACTTTGTGAAAATTGTCACAATTGTATTTGTAGCCTTTTCTTCAGTTAGTGGCACATTGATGCATATGTCCCTTAGGGTCATATGTATTTGACTTTCGATAGAGCATTTAAACAAGTGGGGGAGTAACACAAGACCCTCCAGCTGCTTCCAGACTTCATCTCTCATCATTCTAGAGAGGAGCTGTAGGCTCATTAAAATTGGAGGTCCTCGTTGCCCATCCCTTTTAAATAAAGTTGCATGTATTTTTTTTTTTTTTTTTTTTTGGTCATCCAGCATGTCAGGGAAGCAATTTTCCTTTGCACTATTTGCTTTTCTGCCTTAAGCAGGTGAATACAGGTTCCTGACCAGGGAGTAAGGATTGCAGATGAAAATGTATTTCCCCTAGCCTTCTGGATAAACAGTATGCATGATCACAAATCACATATTAAGGAATGGTAACATTTATATACATATATTCATGGTATTCTATTTAACTCCTTAAGGACCATAGAGTTTGCAAAGCACAAACATGGAAATCACATGGCCTGTTTGGGTTGGGTATCAAGGACAACAAAGGAATGTGACATCTGAAGGAGTGGACAGATTTCAATCTAACTCCTTGTCCTGAGGATTGTACTGTAAAGGATTTTGGAGATGTGTTCATCGCAAAGCAATGCTTTGCACATCCCTTTCGGCATTTAAAGGGTTAAAACACGAGATTTTTTCTTCCTTGATCTTATTCCTTTATTTAGCCCTGTGCCTACCTTAGTTATCTTTGTACAAGGCTGTGTTGCATCTCCAAAATGAGTTACTGTACAAAATACAGGGCAAGCATTGTGTTCCTGGCACAGAGCTCCTGGGGTTTTGTTACAGACTAGAGTGATGAGTGATCAGCTTTCATTTATACCAAGACGTTATCTTGGCATTTGTATTGAAGGAGCATAGACAATATTTAACCCATTGGAGGCTTATTACAGCCAACACTTTGTTAGGCATCTCCAAGGTATTGCCTTTCATTCAGCTGGGTTACAAGTGGAGTAATACTTAATTTCAATTTATTTAAATATTATGTTAACCCCTTGAAAAGAAGAATGGTGTGCAGTGTATTGATTTGCAGTGTGTTGCACACTCCGGGTCCTCAAGAGGTAATCGGTTTTATTTACTTGCTTTCTTTTTCTTAAAGGGATAGTAATACTTCGTTTTAACTTTATTTTATTTTGTAGGCATTAAAAAAACATGAATAATTATATAAGTCTTATCTCCCAAACCTTTATGGTTTAAGAGATATTCACAAGCAAAGTGTCCCCCTCCCGCCCCTTTTACTGATGTAACACTTTTCAGCCAGGGCAGAAGGGAGCTGCCCAGGTAGACTGCAGAGAGGGACAATCTTCAATTAAGATAACGGAAAAACCTGAAAAGCTTGTCAAGGGGGGCAGGGATTTCATTGTTTTCAAAGGAATAAGAGTGTCCCCTTCTGTTATCTGTCCAGTCTATGGACTGCATTCCACATCTAAGAAGAGATTGTTTACAGTAGGTAAAAGGGGTGGGAGGGGGAAACTTTGCTTGTGAATATCTCATAAACCATAAAGGTTTGAGAGATAAGACTTATATCATTCTTCATGTTTTTTTAATGCCTACAAAATAAAATAAAGTTAAAATGAAGTATTACTATCCCTTTAAAGGTATAGTAATGTTTCATAATAAAAGCAGCTCAAATTAATCATCATAATATTTGGATTTTGGAGAATGTTATTTCAATTCTGTCAGAGTTGTAGTTTAGGAGTAATTCAATGACAAAGTATCCCCCTCCCGCCCCTTTTACTGATGTAACACTGCTCAGCCAGATCAGAAGGGAGGTGCCCAGGTAGACTGCAGAGAAGGACAATCTTCAATTAAGATAAGGGAAAAGCCTGAAAAACTTGTCAAGGGGGGCAGGGCTTTCATTGTTCTCATAGGAAGAAGATTGTCCCCTTCTGTTATCTGTCTGGTCTTACAACCAGATTCCACATCTGAGAAGAGATTGCTTACACTAGGTAAAAGGGGCGAGAGGGGAAACTTTGCTTGTGAATATCTCTCAAACCATAAAAGTGTGAGAGATTAGAGTTGTATCGTTCTTCATGCTTTTTTAATGCGTACAAAATAAAATAAAGATAAAACAAAGTATTACTATCCCTTTAAAGGTACAAGTTCACTTGTAAAAAGAATTAAAGACTGCCTATACGGTGTGCTTAGAGGCATGGAGTAAGTTATTCCCTTCAACACAATTTATTACTTAGATTAAGGGTAAAACTTGAATTCAAAACATCTAACAAAGGGTTAAGGACCAGTGTATACCTTCCATCTAAATAGTAGCATTTATTAAGTCAGTAAATTTAAAACATTTAATTGAAAACACTTTTTTCACCCGTGTGTGAGGGAAAACTGCTCAAATGGGGATGGATTTTATTGCAGGTGCTAATTTTATCTCTGCTTTTCTCTCCAGTTTTCCCCATAGACTACAGTAGGAAAATGTTTGATAAAACGGGTGTTAACATTTAGCACCTGCAATAGAATGTAGCCCATGTTCAGATAATTCTGCTTAGTATTTGTGTTGGACACAGGTGTGCTAATGCACCTACCGGCTCTGCTTGACTCCAGTAATCCTGATAGATGTACATTATAACAGGGTGAAGTGTTAACCCTTTGAGTGCCAAAGTGGTATCCAACTCATACCTCCCAAGTATCCCTCTTTGAGAGCCAAATCCCTCTGTCCCTATTTCCCACTAGGTGTCCCTGTATTTAGGAGATCAGACTGTGTGATGTGTATATAAATGAATCACATTGCTCCACAGCAATAACATTTAATATTTTTGTGTTGATGTCACTATATGTGTATATAAATTAGTTTGTATAAATAAAATACTTTTGGTCTTGTTCTGTGTCATTGCTTCAGTTGCAGGAAGCAAATATACTCGATACCTTTATAGGCGAACTAAGCAGATTTAGAATGCAAGCTTTCAAGACCTTAGGCCTCTTCCTCAGACTGCAATTTACCATTGACTGATCAAAGTGTCTGGATCCGGGTTGTGTTCTCTTATCTGATTTCCATTCTAAACAATTCACTGTTTAATTGTATATAAGAGATGTTTTCATATTTATCTATATAACATGCCTGAGGAAGAAACCTAAGGGCTTGAAAGCTTGCATCCTAAATCTGCTTACTTAGCCAATAAAGGTATCAACAACTATATTTGCCTCCTGTATTTCTACGGCTAACACTGTATCAACTCTCATCATTTATTCAGTTACACAGAGATGTCAGTAGGTCATGGAATAACCTAAAAATTCTCAGTACCTCCCCAGAAACGCCACCTAATACACAAGTGTCCCTCTCTGACATTCGTAAGGTTAATGTAATGTAATGGGTTTGCTCCATTCCGTACATATTGTTACATTCTATAAGAAGTATTTGCTCAGTTTACCCGTCACTTAGCATTCAGTCTGTTTAGAGGTGCCTCTGCTTTCTAACACTTTATGGTTGATCATTTATTTAACATGTACATTTGTTTTCTCAGTGTTTTTGCCTTTTATTGCATATGATACTGTTTCTGTGACAGAGTGATTTCCGTGCCCAATGCCGCAACACGAGTTGGTTTCACGGATTGGGCATGGTCCCGTGCAGCGTGAGATACTTCAGTGAGACCTGTTACATACGCAATACTTTGTATTTCAGTTACTATCTGGGCATCATTATGCATTGCGGTCTATGTCCTGTTTATTATCATTATCGTTACAGTAGTGTGTTGATGTTTGTTCACCGGGGCCTCCATACCTGCGGCCCGGTGATGACATCACCACTCTTTCTTGAGCCATGCGTTCAGATAGCGGTTTCTATTTAAATGATTCGCCATCTTGACTCAAATTGTCTTGATAAAGGTCCTCATTTTGGACCGAAACGTTGACCATGTTTATTGTTCTTTTGCCAATAAATATTTCACAAAGAAGACCCACTGGTGCTGCCTGCCTCCCTCTTTTGTATCTCTACGTGTATTATTGAGGATTGTGCACCTGGGCACAGGACTTGGTAAGAGTGAGTGCTTCCACCCCAAAGTTTCCTATATATATATTTATTTGCGTGCTGCAATAACTTTTCAGTTAAACATCTCTGCATTGTACTCATGTTTCACTCAGTAGGGTAAGCCCTACTATATATATATATATATATATATATATATATATATATATATCAATGTGGGACAGCGCTGCCCATCAGGATATATAGGGAATTCATGCACGCAAATGCACAACATGCAGATGCATCGAGTGTGATACAGACATGCAACACACACAGTGAGAAACACACACACACACACACACACACACACACACACACACACACACACACACACACACACACACACACACACACACACACACAGAAGTGAGTCATAAGGGGGTAAATTATTTGTCTTTGTAATGAGTTTGTGTTTGTACTTATGCCTCGACTGTGGCATTCATTCATGTAGTTGAAATGCATGGGGTAATTGCACATACTATGGTAGAAGGTGGATCGTGGTGGCTCCCGGGGTGTGAGTGAGACTGTGGTGGAAGGTGGATCGTGCTGGCTCCCGGGGTGTGAGTAGTGTGAGTGATTGCGTGAGTGAGTGATTGCATGTGTGAGAGAGAGTGAATGAGAGGGTGTGTGAGTGTGTGTGTGTGTGTGAATTACTGTGAGTGTGTATGACTGAGTCTGTGATTGTGTGTGTGTTTTTTGTCTGATGTGTTTGTGTCTGTGGTGCAGGAGCGAGTGGCAGCCATTTTGTTTTTTCAGTTACTTGGATAGTGGTGGGTGGGCTGAATAGTGGGGGCAGGCCAACTCCCTGCATGATTTAAATCACTCCCCCATTGAATCACTCAATGGAAGCAGTAACTCCTCCTTACTTAACCCTTTGAGTGCCAGAGGGGTACGCAACACATTGCTTTCCAATGCATTGCATACCTCTCTGGCACTCAAGGGGTTAAGTTGAGGTAACATAGCAATATAACACACGGTGGCTCTTCAGTTGAGGCAGCATAGCAATATGCTGAGGGAACAATTAGAAAGTGGTTTTTGAGGCTTGCCCTCTGTAACATACAGCAAAGCATCTCTGTCCCTTTAAGGAGAAAGGGGCGGGAATCAGGAAGCAGGAAGTGGAGGAGTGACAGTTGAAAACAGTTAGTGAGGTGACAGAAGAGATGAAGAGTTAAATAAAAGAGTTGCTATTAAGTTTATCCCCGAGTTTGTACTTTATGGAAACATTACACCCTCACACTGAAACAGAGTGTATGGAGAGTTACAGTTATCTGTGGGAGGTGAAACAGTGTGTTTGTGGGGTCATGATCCTGAGTGAGTGTGTGTGTGGACCGGGAGAAGTTACTGATATCCCCTACTTCAGGAGAAAGTGGCAGCTATATATATATATTTTTTTTTTTATCAGTTGGATAGTGGTGGGCGGGCTGGAGGGGACGGGCCCACTCCCTTTATGATAAACATGCCCCCATTGAATCACCCAGTGGGAGCAGTAACTTCCCCATTGAATCACGCAATGGAAGTTGTGTCTTCTAACGAGACATAAATTATGTAATGAGGCATTCTGTTCAATGTGTGTTTGTTTTCTGAGGAGACATAAATTATGTTCTGTGTGTGAGGTACCATAAATTATGCAATGAGGCTTATTCTTTTATATATATAGTTAGATATATTTATTTAATATTAGTCCCATAGGAAAGCACTCTCCTTTGTGCAACATACACCTGGTGCCAGATCCACGTTAACTATACTAGTTAATGATTATATACAAATCATTAAGAACCGCACTCTCTGATTTTCTTATATAAAATTAATATTTATTAAAGCCTGGTCAACATTTTGGCCCCCACTTAGGCCTTTATCAGGACAATGTGTTATCTTACTTGTACACCTTGTATACCTGTCAGCATAAACTGGATATTGTTGTGTTTCCTCCGTGTCTCCTTCCCCGGCGCTTTAAACAAATGGGTCGCGTCCCCGCTAGCTGGCGTTTGGATGTCTGACCCGTAAATTATTTAGGTCACTTCCCCCTCCTCTCTTCAGTCTTTTTTTACGCCAGCTGGCGGAATGGAGAGCGGGACACAGCGTCCCGCATAAAAATAAAATAAAATATAATTAAAGAAAACGTACCGGATGGAGGACCGAAGTGAATGCCGGTCCAACTGCACTGCAGGAGAGACGCTCCGGGAGCGAGACCACGGAGCGGAGGTACAGGAGCAGCTGAATTAGCAGCCCAGGCTTCCCCCCTGTCATGGCGGGCACGGGCAAGGCGGCAAGCGGATACGGAGGAAGCAGGAGCAGGTAAGTCCTCCTATTTCTGCATTCGCCTATTGTGGAAGGGGCAGGCCTCTGCGTTCCATTAGTGAAACGCAAGCCAATTGCAACATGTATATATATACAGGCCCTGACGCCATAATGGTAGTCTTGAAGTAGCCTTTTCAGATGTTACCAGTGATTTTAGACAAATTTGAATAAATAAATACATTTTAATTTAATCTATTATGGCTACTCCTAAGCCCTCCTCTTCCAATACTAAGGAGAAGGCGGACACCAAAGAAGATAAAACTCCCCAGAAGCTTAAAAATTGCTCTACCTGTGATAATAAGATTCCAGCCTCAGAGTCTGGCAAACTATGTCAGGAATGCTCAAAGAAAACTACAGAACAAGAAGTTCCAGCTCAATTCCAACAGTTCCTTGCATGGATGAAAACATCCATGCAAGAAACCTTTAATTCCATGCAGAAATCTCCAGCTTGCAAGAGAGCGAGAATAGAAGACCCAGAAGAAGGTACATCTCGCAGGACGGAGGAGGAATTAGATAGCATGCAGGATTTGCTATCAATTTATTCCTCAGAAGAAGAGGGAGAGATCATAGAGAACGAGGGCTCCTTTAACTTAGATAAAATAGAACCATTCCTGAAGCATCTCCGCAAGACGCTGGGACTGACGGAAGAACAAAAGGAACAAGATGTGTTAGATACAGCCTTTTTGGGAAAAAGAAAAGATAGTCCAGTATTTCCAGTACATCATTCAATATCTGATACTGTCAAGGCTGAATGGAACAAAGGAGACAAAAGGGTAGCGGTTCCCAGAAGATTTCAGAGGATGTACCCTTTTAAAGAAGAAGACTCTGCCGCATGGGTAGGCCCCCCTAAGATAGATACCGCTATATCCCATATTTCTAGGAGAACTCTCATTCCAATGGAAGATGGTTCATCTCTCCGTGATCCAATGGATAGAAGAACGGAAAGTTCGTTAAAAAAACAGTTTTCATTCCTGGGACAAAATATTAAGGTAGCAACAGCTCTTACTTGCGTATCCAGAACTATAAGAATATGGCTGACGGAGTTAGAAGAGAAAATAGAAACATCAGTTTCAAGATCAAAACTCTCCAAAGACGTTGCCATGATTAAAGAGGCAATAGGTTACTCATGTGACGCATCAATGGACTCTATCAAATTATCTGCTAGAGCATCAGCATTGTCGGTAACAGCTCGCAGAGCGCTATGGTTAAGAACATGGAATGCAGATTCATCTTCAAAAAATAGATTGATTTCATTACCATTTGAAGGATCCAGGTTATTCGGTGAAACACTGGAAGAAATAACTAAGAAGCTATCAGGAGGGAAGAGTGCCATGTTACCGCAAGATCGCAGAAGCAGGGCATCTCCTACGAAGACAACTTACAGAACAAAAAAACTACCTTTTCGTGACTCAAGGAAATTTCAACAGAACAGGTCATTTGACAACAGAAGGCAGAACTCTGCTCAAGGATACAGGGCAGGATTCAGGAAAGAAGTCCCAAGAAGGAATCAAGGAAAAAAAGATTCATTATGAGGATCAGCGGGCCCTCTCTCAGATACCAGTGGGGGGTCGTCTGGCATATTTCCTATCCAGTTGGAAGAAAGAATTAATATCGGACAATTGGACAAGCCAGATATTGAAGAGGGGGTACCCGCTGGAATTCTTAAAGATCCCAAACATAAGAAGGTTCAAAAGTTCAAAGATTCCCCAGAGGGCATCAAAGGAAGTCATTCTGGACAATGCAATAAAGGATCTATTAAAAAGAAAAATTATAGAAAAGGTTCCGAATCAACAAAGAAGAAAAGGCATTTATTCCATCATATTTCTGGCACCAAAGAACACAGGAGGATTCAGGACTATACTGGATTTAAAATTCTTAAACAAATTTTTGAAATACAGACCATTCAAGATGGAATCGGTAACATCAATACTCAGCATGGTGAGACCGGGGACTTTTCTGGCATCCATAGATCTACAGGATGCATACTTCCACATACCCATACTCAAGACACATCGGAAGTTCCTGAGATTCCATTACAAGAAACAACACTGGCAGTTCAGGGCCCTTCCTTTCGGCTTAATGTCAGCCCCAAGGGTATTTACAAAGATACTAGCAGTGGCTCTGCAGAAGCTAAGAAGAAGGGGCATCACAATAATCCCATATTTGGACGATCTGCTGTTGATAGCAGACTCAAGATCTCAGGCAAAGAAACAGCTGAAAGAATCAATAGAGCACCTGGAAAGATTGGGGTGGAAGATAAATTGTCAAAAGAGTCAACTGTTTCCCAAACGACAGCTAAAGTTTCTAGGAATCAAGATAGATACCCTAAGAATCAGAGCGTACCTCTCAACACAGAGAAAAAACAGCATCATTCAAAGAGTAAAGAGGATCACAAAAAAGACATGCATGTCGTCGAAAGAATTCATGAGTTTATTGGGAACCCTCACATCAGCCATTCAAATAGTCCCATGGGCAAGGAATCACATGAGACCAATTCAGAGATGGTTTCTAGCAGAATGGAACGGGAATTCAAAGGACATGTCTCAAAGAATCAGAGTACCAAGTCGCCTGAAGACAGAATTAAAATGGTGGACGAAGCCAAAGAATCTCAGGAAGGGATTACATCTTCAGGATCCGGCATGGCAGCTGATTACTACGGATGCCAGTCTGACAGGATGGGGAGGCCATTACAAGAACAAATATGTCCAAGGCCTGTGGTCAGCAAAGGAAAAATGCATGCATATAAATCAACTAGAAATGAGAGCATTAAAATACTGCCTTCAAAGGTTCAAGAAACCACTAAAAGGAAAATATGTAAAGATCCAGTCGGACAATTACGCAGTGGTCATGTACATAAAAAAACAAGGGGGAACCCACAGTCCGGTATTGAGCAGAGAAGCAGAAAAAATTCTGAGATGGGCAGAAAAGAACCTAGCAGGAATCTCAGCGGTACATCTACCAGGAAAGAACAATGTCAGGGCCGATTACTTGAGCAGGAATCTAATAGATCCAGGGGAATGGTCCTTGGACAGGGCCCTGTTTCATCAAATAGTGAAGAAATGGGGAAAAATATCAATAGATCTGATGGCATCATATTCAAACAAGAAATGCCCAAGATTCTTTTCTCGATGGTACCACCCAAAAGCTCTGGGTACGGATGCCATGAGATACAAGTGGAACTACAAGCTGGTTTACATTTATCCTCCAATACCCATGATCACGCAGGTATTAAAGAAAATAAGGAAGGACAGGACCAATGCAATATTAATAGCTCCAAACTGGCCGAGGAGAACCTGGTACTCGGAACTGGTGAGGTTATCCATAGACACTCCTTGGGAACTTCCATGTTACAACAACATTCTGAACCAGGGACCAGTACTACATCAGAATCCTCAATTCTTCAAACTAACGGCGTGGAGGCTGAAAGGGCGTCCTTAAGGATGAAAGGCCTATCCAATTCAGTAATCAATACAATCTTCCTGGGTAGAAAGAAATCTACATCTACAGTGTACTGTAGGGTTTGGTCAGTTTTTACGGAATGGTGCAGCAAAAATAATATATCAAGGAAAGACATTTCTACAGCAGTTCTGTTGGAATTTCTTCAAAAAGGTTATGAAAGAGGATTGAGACCAGCATCTATCAAGGTTCAGGTCTCAGCAATTTCTGCAATTATGGCAGAACAGTATGCGGAAGATCATCTGATAAAAAGGTACATAAGAGCTATAGAGAAAACAAGACCAAGAATAAGGGAGACCATGCCTACTTGGGATTTGAATCTAGTCCTTAATCAATTGATAAAATCACCTAAATTCGAACCTATGGAAGAAGCATCTATAAAATATATCACTTTGAAGGTGGTATTTTTGACGGCAATTACCTCTGCCAGAAGGGTGGGGGAACTTCAAGCTCTATCTACAAAGCCGCCCTACCTAGCTATTCACCCAGATAAGGTAGTGCTGAGAACCAAATCAGGCTTCAAAACCAAAGTGGTTTCGGATTTTCATATGAATCAGGAAATAGTGTTACCATCCTTCTTCCCTGATCCAAAAGGACCAGAAGAAGTGGAGTTACACAAACTGGACATGGTAAGAGTCATTAATTTATACTTGCAAAGAACGAAGTTAATAAGAAAATCAAATTCCTTGTTTGTCCACCACCAAGGGAAATTTAAGGGCACAGCAGCATCGAAACCATCCATTTCTAGATGGATTGTAGAATGTATCAAAACAGCATATCTTGAAGCAGGGGTTGAACCCCCAAGATTAGTCAAAGCCCATTCTACCAGGGCTATGGCAACATCATGGGCTTTGAGAGCGCTAGCATCACCTGAAGAAATATGCAAGGCGGCTACATGGTCGTCAATTTCTACATTCATGCATCATTATAAGTTGGACATTCAAGCAACTGAAGACACAAGATTTGGCACAAAGGTATTGCAGGCAGCAGTAAACTCCTGACTGGTAAGACCAAGTCTACTTTACTATGTATGTATCCTTATGGTATTGGAATCAGGTTCAATGGCACATAAAAATATGTAATAATTTTTATTATGTGTATGAGCGTATATACTATATTAATGTATAAGTAATCAGAGTATATAAGTTATACTACTTTAACTATATGATATGATTAACATATTCTGTTTAATGGTACCCACCCGTAGATACAGCTATGGGAGTACCCATTTGTTTAAAGCGCCGGGGAAGGAGACACGGAGGAAAAGATGAAATTTCTTACCGTTATTTCCTTTTCCTCCGTGTCTCCCCACGGCGCACCCCCCCACTTTAACCTCTGAAGATTCTATATGTTACAGCTATGGCAAAGGCAGACTGAAGAGAGGAGGGGGAAGTGACCTAAATAATTTCCGGGTCAGACATCCAAACGCCAGCTAGCGGGGACGCGACCCATTTGTTTAAAGCGCCGTGGGGAGACACGGAGGAAAAGGAAATAACGGTAAGAAATTTCATCTTTTCCTGTGATGTAACCATCTAAAGCCAGGAAAACCCCGCTCTTGCTACATGTATAATTTAAAATCTTTTATGTGATCAAATGGCTACAGTTTTAATTGTACTTAACATATCAGTCATATTTTAGCAGTATATCAGCCTGCATTAACTTCATCACTATTTTTGGTCTTCTGTTTATTATCTTCTTTACTCTCTGGTTAGACTTGGTTGTAAATGGTTAAATTGAAATGTGGTAATTGTGAACATAGGAATCGCCACGTATATGACTTAAATCACTATGATTGCCAATTAGAAGGACCTGATAACATGGAAAACAAGGGGTCCACTGTTTATAAAGATGTGATATCAAGAGTATAAAGAAGATAATTCATCTCATAAAAGATTTTAAACTATACATGTTGCAGGAGCGGGGTTTTCCTCGCTTTGTATTGTTACGTCACAGGAAGCACATTGATATCCATTTTATGCTCACAGTACAAGTTAGCACATTGTCTTCAGAAACACTTAAGTGGGGGCCAAAACGTTGATCAGGCTTTAATAAATATTGATTTTATATAAGAAAATCCGAGAGTGCCGTTCCTAGTGATTTGTATGTATATATTGCATATTAAACGGACAGTAATATTTAAAAATAAAAGGAGCAACAATTAATCTTCATAGTATTTGGGCCATGGAGAGTGTTATTTCAATACTGTTTGAGTTGTAGTTTAAGAGTAATTGAATGATAAAGTATCCCCCTCCCGCCCCTTTTACTGATGTAACATTGCTCACCTCCAGAGCAGCAAGGTGGTGTCCAGGTGGATCACAGAGAGGGACAATCATCAATTTAGCATAAGGGAAAAACCTGAAAAACCTGTCAAGGGGGGCAGGGTTTTCATTATACTCACAGTAAGAAGATTGTCCCTTGCTGTGAGCTGTGTGATCTTAAGACCAGATTCCACATCTGAGGAGTGGGGGCTTACACTAGGCAAAAGGGGTGGGAGGGGGAAACTTTATCATTTATCAGTTACTCTTGAACTACAGTTCTTACAGTATTGAAATAACACTGTCCATGGCCCAAATACTATGAAGATTGGAGTTGTTTTTGTTTTGAAACATTACTATCCCTTTAATAATTACTATTCATTTTCATTTTTTGATGACAAACTTTGAATGGAAAGGAAAAAAAACATAAGATTAATGTCAGAAAACATAAGTGTCCTTCATATTATGGAGAGCTTAAACTCCCGGATATTATGTTGGCAGATCAAGCTTGCTTGTTAAACAGCTAAGGTCTAAACATCTACAGGCAGGATGTTTTTTCACATTTTTACACTTGACATAGGTCAGGGAGTTGAGCAAGGACCAAAGATTTGGGAGACCTCTACTTTGGAAGTGAGATACTAAATTTATCTGTGAAGGATATACACCTATTCTGGTTGTAGAATAGGATGGAGAAAACTTGGATACTGCTTCTCTCTAGATGGGCAGAGTCACTGGGGCTAAAACTGAAATAGTCGCTAGTTATAGTGTTATATCAAAACAACAATGTGTTTGAGACCTCTCTCTAGCATTCAAGAGGTTAAAATACCCATTTAAATCAATGGGATATTTTTAGTTCTCCCCTATAGTGCAAATGGTTTGCCCCACAATTTATTCACTTTTGTTTTGAACCTATGACACATAGTGCTTTATGTTAGAGCTGTGCCATTTAGCATAACCTCTTAATGTCACCGAGAGTCTCACTGCCGGAGCCCCAGGAAACGGAGAAGTTTCTCTGAGATGATGGAATGACCCCAACATTGTCTGTCCAAGTATACTTACAAGAAGTGGTCTTGTAAGTAGATTCACTTATCTATTGCTATCGTTCTTTTATTTTTACGGTCTACTCTCAGATGGTATGCGCTTTTCTCATTTTTTCTACAGAAGCACTACGACCGTCAAGGGTCGTTAAGGGGTTAAAGCAGTGGTTCTCAACCATTGCTCCATGATGCTTTGGTGCTGTGTGGCACCCACCGTGTTGTGACACTTTGGTGCGTCGTGTTGCAACACTTTGACACAAATATTGTAGTTGAATTTCTAATGTATAATTATGGCAATGATTATGCACAATATGCTTTTTGTTGTCATTCTGAACATGTGACCTAGGAATAAATATAAATGTATGTATTGTTTTCTTCATTAAGTCCTTGAGAAGTGACATGTAAAATGTAAGGGATGCCCGGAAAATTCCAGGTTGCATGTTAGTAGTGTTATGATCAGAGAGACTGAGAAACACTGTTAACCTTTTGAGTGCCAGAGAGGTATGCAATGCTTTGTTTTGCATACCCCTTGGCACTCAAAGGGTTAAAGGCATACTATTGATACATTTTCTGCAATTCTATTGGGCTTTTAACCTGTTTGTGACAGGTGACGTGCCAGGAACGTCACATTCCCGTACTTTAAGGACAGGTGTTGGTCCGGGCCCATCAAACACTTCATGGTCACGGGGTTCTATGATCATACTGGCGAGGCTGTAACTGACTGCTCCAGGACCTGAGCAGTCAGTCTCAGTCTTTCCCAGTTGAGCTGGTACATGTGATCTCTGCTACAGTGATCACAAATGCCGGTTGAGCCAATGACAAAGGCAGTGTATCACAATGCCTTTGTGCATCTCCACCTACGTGAGTATTAACCCCTGAACTATTATACTAGAATGTGGTAGTCGGAGACAAATGGACACACTTTTCATCTAGTTTAGAAACGGGATTTACTGTTTGCAGCAATGTGCTGGAGACCTGTCTGGCATACAGCTGGTTAAAAAGTGCCATTTAAATTTTGGGAATTTTTATTTGTCAATACAGATCAGTTGGTGTGTCCCAGAATTGAACCTCTTAGTCTTTGTGTGGTCCAGTATATTGTATCATGCTATATTGGGAAAGAACGAACAAGCGTTTAACAGCACAGGAAAGGCCTTGGCATACAGATTACTACATATTGCCTTCTTGTTAGTGTGTCAAGTGTCAGCCGGATGAAGTAACCGTGTAATGATGTAATTATGCATGTTGGCTCAGTTTGTGATTTGGAAATCGAGGGGAAAATAGTAATTTACTAGGAATTCTAAGCAGAATGTAAGACCCTTTTCTTTTCCTCTTTTTGGGGAAGGATGTCTAATTACGGAACATCCATAATTGCTGGTTTTCATTGCAAAACAAAACAGATTAGTCCAAATTACAACGTGAAGATTCACTAATAACAAAGGCCCATATTTATAAAAGCGAACTGGAGTAAACCAACTGCACCATAGGGGACAAATAAAAAATTGCATTCAAATGTAATTAGGCTTCACAATGCATTGGATACCTCTCTAGCATTCATGGGGTTAAAAAGCTCTATTCAAGCTCCTGGAAATTAACCCTTTGAGTGCCAAGTGGGTACATTGTACGAGTTTGGACAGCTGTACCCGCTGTGCCAAGCTCGTACAATGTACCCACTAAAATGCGGTCACTGCATGAGCCGGTATAACCGGCATGCAGTGGCCGCATTTTAAAAAAAAAAAAATGTGGGCAATCGTGGGGGGACATGAGGATCACTCCTCATGTCCCCCCTGTTATTGATCTCCCAGCCGATCGCGCTGGGAGATCAATAAAAGAAGAGGAGAAGCGCAGCTGAGGCGCAGCTTCTCCTCTTCTTTGTCTCCTACCCGAACTTCCGGGTAGGAGTGGGCGGGACCGGGGGAAGCCTCCCAGCGTCATCAGTGACATGTCACTGATGACGTTGGGGAAGTTTCCCCGGTCCCATTCACTCCTACCGGTGGTAGGAGTGAAAGGCAGGAGAGCTTTTGCTCTCCTGCAAGTCGCCATATTGATCTCCCAGCCGATGGCTGGGAGATCAATAACTGGGGGGACACCAGAAGGGGTCCTGATGTCCCCCACGAGGTCTGAGAAATTAAAAAAAAAAAAAACAAAAAAAAACAAACGCTAAGTAGCCCTGTGAGTGCCGCAGGGGTCCCCAGCACATTGCTTTGCAATGTGCTGGAGACCCTTGTAGCACTCACAGGGTCTTTTCTTTGGGTTTTTTTTTTTATTTTTTTAAAGACCTCATTGGGGGGATCAGGGGGGATCCTGATGCCCCTCAATGAGGTCTATTATTAAAAAAAAAATAAATACAATTTTTTAACCCTGTGTGTGCCACAGGGGGGGGTCAAATGCACCCCCCCCTCCTGTGGCACACACAGGGCTTCTATCATTACTTTGTTACTAGAGATTGTTGGGGGGCCATCAGGATTTGTCCTGATGGCCCCCCAACAAGCTCTGATTACAAAGTATTAATAAAAAAAAAAATTAACCCTCTGAGTGCCAGAAGGGTCCAATGCATTGCTTTGCAATGCGCTGGAAACCCCTTTGGCACTCACAGGGACATTTATTTTGATTCCTTTTTTTTTTTTTTTTTTTAAGACCTCGTTGGGGGGAATCAGAGGGGTCCTGATACCCACCAATGAGGTCCATAATAAAAAAAGTAAAGAAAAAAAATTAACCCTGTGTGTGCCTCAAGGGGGGCCAATGCAGCCCCCCTTCTGCGGCGCACACACAGGGCATTTATCATTACTTCGTTATCAGAGATTGTTGGGGGGCCTTCATGATTGGTCCTGATGGCCCCCCAACAAGCTCTGATTACCAAGTAATGATTAAAAAAAAAATTAACCCTCTGAGTGCCAGAAGGGTCCAATGCATTGCTTTGCAATGCGCTGGAGAGCCCTTTGGCACTCACAGGGACATTTATTTTGATTCCTTTTTTTTTTTTTTTTTAAGACCTCATTGGGGGGAATCAAAGGGGTCCTGATACCCACCAATGAGGTCCATAATAAAAAAAGTAAAGAAAAAAAATTAACCCTGTGTGTGCCTCAAGGGGGGCCAATGCAGCCCCCCTTCTGCGGCGCACACACAGGGCATTTCTCATTACTTCGTTATCAGAGATTGTTGGGGGGCCATCATGATTGGTCCTGATGGCCCCCCAACAAGCTCTGATTACCAAGTAATGATTAAAAAAAAATTAACCCTCTGAGTGCCACAAGGATCCAATGCATTGCTTTGCAATGCGCTGGAGACCCCTGTGGCACTCTCCGGGTCCCCTGTTTGTGGACATATATATATATTTTTTTACTAAGACCTCATTGGGGAGGGATCAGGGGGTCCTTATGCCCCTCAATGAGGTATATAATAAAAAAAATAAAAAATAAAACACAAATTAACCCTGTGTGTGCCACTAGGAGGGGAGTTCAATGCCGACCCCCTTCCTGTGGCACACACAGGACTTTTTATCAACACTGGTAGTCACAGATCTCCCATACACACTATCAAACACTGCCCCACCATCCTTGCTCCTCTGCTCATACCCACACACACTGCCTAATCCCTCACCCTCCCACATACTTTGTTACACTTGTAGTCACAGGTCCGCACGTACACCGGCTGACGCCCTAGCTTCTTTCATCTGTTAGCCATAAAATCACACATACACTGTTTGCTTTACCATTTCTGTTTCACTGGTAGCTACGCTCCTGTAGCGTAAATTGGTATGTCAACCCACAGCAGTGGGGTACCATTTTTCTTAGGCTGGCAAGAAGTCCTCCTAGGAAATCCCACGCCATTGAACCATTTTAGTATCTTTGAAGTGACTGATGTGTAAAACAAAATTTTATTTTTTCCTGTAGCACCACATTCTGGAAATAGTTGTGCCAACTAACTTAGGGGTAAAAAGGCAAGTGACCCCTCATTAGATGCGGCAGGTTGTCTTCTTTCCAAAATGGTATGGTTTATCTACCTTTTCTTCAATTCTGAAGGTGTTATAGTCATTTTCGTACAGGCAAGTCAGGTTTGAGAAAATGTTAGAAACATCAGAGGTTGTAGTAGGTGTAGTTTTCTACTTCTAGCACCCCCTAAGGTAGTTCAACTCATACCAATGGGGTGTCATTTGACTCCTAAGAGCACTAGCAAACAAATGCAGTTGAAAATTCCATGGTTTTCACAGCGCTCCATACATTTGAAGGGGCAGAAATGTAAAAAAATGCAATTTTTTTCCTATATCGCCTCCTTCTGGAAACATTTATGCACACCAGTATTGGGGTAAGAAGGCAAGTGACCCCTCATTAGATGCGGCAGGTTGTTTTCTTTCCAAAATGGTATGGTTTATCTACCTTTTCTTCAATTCTGAATGTGTTATAGCCATTTTTGTACAGGCAAGTCACATTTGAGAAAATGTTAGAAACATCAGAGGTTGTAGTAGGTGTAGTTTTCTACTTCTAGCACCCCCTAAGGTAGGTCAACTCATATCAATGGGGTGTCGTTTGACTCCTAAGAGCACTAGCTAATGAATGCAGTTGAAAATTCCATGGTTTTTACAAAGTTCCATACATTTGAAGGGGCAGAAATGTAAGAAAATGCCTTTTTTTTTCACTAGCGCCACCTCCTGGAAGCATTTGTGCATACCAGCCTTTGGGTAAGAAGGCACGTGACCCCTCATTAGATGCGGAAGGATGTTTTCTTTCCAAAATGGCATTGTTTCTCTACCTTTTCTGCATATCTATTATGGTTATAACCATTTTAGTGCAAGCAGATAATTTCAAAAACAAAAGTGTCAGGTTTACGTACGTGTTCCTAGCACCCACATATTCTATGTTAACCCACACAAATAGGCTACCATTTTTCTCATGTTGGTAGCAGGTACTGAATACAGCAGGAAATGTTATGGTTTTCAAAGATTTTAGTATCTTTGAAGTGGTGGAAATGTAAAAAAACATGTATTTATTCCCATAGCGCCACCTTTTGGAAATATTTGTGCACTTCAGCCCAGGGGGTAGAAAGGCAAGTGACCCCTCATTTGATGCGGGAGAATGTCTACTTTCCAAAATGGTATACCTTTTATACCTTTCCTTCATGTCTCTAACAGTTATGGACATTTTAGTACAAGCCGCCATTTTCGAAGAAGCAAACAGGTAGGTGTAGTGATGTGCTTCTGGCACCCCTAAGGTAGGTCGACTCATTCCAGTGGGGTGTCATTTTTCTCCTAAGAGCACTAGCTAATGAATACAGTTGGAAATGCCATGGTTTGCACAAATTTCAGTACATTTGAAGGGGCAGAAATGTAAGAAAATGCCTTTTTTTTTCATTAGCGCCACCTTCTGGAGGCATTTGTGCTCTCCAGGCTTGGGGTAACAAAGCAAGTCACCCATCAATAGATGCGGCAGGGTGTCTTCTTTTCAAAATGGTATGGTTTGTGTACCCTTTCTTCACTTCTGTAGTTGTTATAACCATTTGGGTACAGACAAGTAATGTTTGAGAAAATGTTAGAAAAATTTGAGGTTGTAGTAGGTGTCATTTTGCACTTCTAACGCCCCCTGAGGTAGTTAAACTCATACCAATGGGGTGTCATTTTTCTCCTAAGAGCACTAGCTAATGAATACAGTTGGAAATACCATGGTTTGCACATATTTCAGTACATTTGAAGGGGCAGAAATGTAAGAAAATGCCTTTTTTTTTCATTAGTGCCACCTTCTGGAGGCATTTGTGCACTCCAGGCTTGGGGTAACAAGGCAAGTCACCCATCATTAGATGCGGCAGGGTGTCTTCTTTTCAAAATGGTATGGTTTGTGTACCCTTTCTTCACTTCTGTAGTTGTTATAACCATTTGTGTACAGACAAGTAATGTTTGAGAAAATGTTAGAAAAATTTGAGGTTGTAGTAGGTGTCATTTTGCACTTCTAACGCCCCCTGAGGTAGTTAAACTCATACCAATGGGGTGTCATTTTTCTCGTAAGAGCACTAGCTAATGAATACAGTTGGAAATACCATGGTTTGCACATATTTCAGTACATTTGAAGGGGCAGAAATGTAAGAAAATGCCTTTTTTTTTCATTAGTGCCACCTTCTGGAGGCATTTGTGCACTCCAGGCTTGGGGTAACAAGGCAAGTCACCCATCATTAGATGCGGCAGGGTGTCTTCTTTTCAAAATGGTATGGTTTGTGTACCCTTTCTTCACTTCTGTAGTTGTTATAACCATTTGTGTACTGACAAGTAATGTTTGAGAAAATGTTAGAAAAATTTGAGGTTGTAGTAGGTGTCATTTTGCACTTCTAACGCCCCCTGAGGTAGTTAAACTCATACCAATGGGGTGTCATTTTTCTCCTAAGAGCACTAGCTAATGAATACAGTTGGAAATACCATGGTTTGCACATATTTCAGTACATTTGAAGGGGCAGAAATGTAAGAAAATACCTTTTTTTTTCATTAGTGCCACCTTCTGGAGGCATTTGTGCACTCCAGGCTTGGGGTAACAAGGCAAGTCACCCATCATTAGATGTGGCAGGGTGTCTTCTTTTCAAAATGGTATGGTTTGTGTACCCTTTCTTCACTTCTGTAGTTGTTATAACCATTTGTGTACAGACAAGTAATGTTTGAGAAAATGTTAGAAAAATTTGAGGTTGTAGTAGGTGTCATTTTGCACTTCTAACGCCCCCTGAGGTAGTTAAACTCATACCAATGGGGTGTCATTTTTCTCCTAAGAGCACTAGCTAATGAATACAGTTGGAAATACCATGGTTTGCACATATTTCAGTACATTTGAAGGGACAGAAATGTAAGAAAATGCCTTTTTTTTTCATTAGTGCCACCTTCTGGAGGCATTTGTGCACTCCAGGCTTGGGGTAACAAGGCAAGTCACCCATCATTAGATGCGGCAGGGTGTCTTCTTTTCAAAATGGTATGGTTTGTGTACCCTTTCTTCACTTCTGTAGTTGTTATAACCATTTGTGTACTGACAAGTAATGTTTGAGAAAATGTTAGAAAAATTTGAGGTTGTAGTAGGTGTCATTTTGCACTTCTAACGCCCCCTGAGGTAGTTAAACTCATACCAATGGGGTGTCATTTTTCTCCTAAGAGCACTAGCTAATGAATACAGTTGGAAATGCCATGGTTTTCACAAATTTCAGTACATTTGAAGGGGCAGAAATGTAAGAAAATGCCTTTTTTTTCATTAGCGCCATCTTCTGGAGGCATTTGTGCACACCAGGCTTGGGGTAAGAAGGCAAGTTACCCCTCATTAGATGCGGCAGGTTGTCTACTTTTCCGAAATATATAGTTTTATATAGTTATTCCACTGTTTTAGGGTAGTTTTACCACAAAAACCCTAGAATGCGCATATTAGTTTATAAAGTTGAAAATGTCATTTTGCGCTGCTGGTGATTAGGGCTCTACGCTAGCCATGGACGTAGGTAAAACTATACAAATTTGGTATTTTTTTACTCAGGGGACTCGAGGCTTTTTCAAATAATTGAAACTTTTTCAATCAAGGTAAATATTTTTGATACATAGTATGTGATTTTAGCAAAATGAGTAAATTTTCACTTTTTTTTGTCATTATGACATCATAGCTTTTTGCACGATGTAAAATTCTCTTCATGTAAGGTATCACAAGAAAGCTCAATTCGTTCTGAAAAAAACAATATATAGTTTTCCATATGTAACTAAAAATCCCCAGAGGAAATCAAGCCTAAACGGAAGGATAGCAAAAATGTTGAAAAAGTGTCTGGCCTGCAGGGTTCAGAAAATGGCCCGAGCCTCTGGCACTGAAGGGGTTAAGGAATTTGTATTCTCTTTTAGTGTAGCTTGTTTACTACAGAAGAACTCCTTTTTGCTTTTGTAAATGTGGACCAAAGAATCGTAACCATTTGAGCTTTTGAGTGCCGGGCGGGGAGCTTCAGTGTATCATTGTAGCATCATTACTGATTCCAAAAAATATAAACCGGAATGGGCTAATGGCTTGCATTGATGGAGACTTAAAGGGGTAGTAATGTTTCACAAAAAAAGCAGATCCACTTAATCTTCATAGTATTTTGGTAAGTATCCCCCTCCTGCCCCTTTTACCTAGTGTAAGCCACCTCCCCTCAGATGTGGAATCTGGTCCCGGGACCAGACAGATTACACCAAGGGATAGTCTTCTTACTGTGGTCATAAGGAAAACCCTGTCCCCCTTGACAGGTTTCTCAGGTTTTCCCTTTTGCCAGCTGAAGATTGTCCCTCTCTGTGATCCATCCGGACAGTCTTGCTGCTCTGAGGTGAGCAGTGTTACATCAGTAAAAGGGGCAGGAGGGGGATATTTTATCATTAAATTACTCCTGAAATACAACTCTGACAGTATTGAAATAACACTCTCCATGGCCCAAATGCTAAGAAGATAGGAGCTGCTTTTATGTTGAAACGTTACTATCCCTTTTAAAAAAAACTTACTTTAATAACTACAAAAGAAGAAAAAAAGTAAAATGTGGTTAGGAATGCATTGCCAACCTTTCTGTGTGTATCAATAGATATAATATATAAAACACACAAATGTAAATGCTTTCACTAGTTAAAGGGTCAGGGGAATGGGTTTTCTATCTTTTAGTCCGTTACCTGACCATTATGGGAATCAGGTTTAAAAATCTGTGATCTGCAGGGCTGAGTGATATTAAAGTGGATCTATCACATATAGAGAAGTAATGCTCATTAGTTAGATCATTTAGCGAAAAAGTTTAACATGTTACTCATTTTTTAAAAAAAAAAATATTATCGGAGCAAAAATTAATGTTTGAAAAGTGCCCAGCAGCCTACTTCCGCTTGCCACAGATTGCAGCACAGAAGCTGCTCCCGTCCTACTACCCAGTATCCTCCGATGACGGAGGCTGTCTGTCAGTAAACCGGAGCAATCTTATTGGCTAGATATCGATCTCTGCCAATGAGATCGCTGCAGCTTAGAGAAAGAAAGCCTCTGTCATTGGAGGATGCTGGGTAGTGGAACAGGAGCAGAGGCTGTGCTGCAAGCCAGGAAGTAGGTGCTGGGCACGTTTTAAACATTAATTTTTGCACAGATAACGTTTTTTTTTTTTTTTTTTAATTAGTAACATCTTAAACTTTTTTTTGCTAAATGCGCTAACTAATGAGCATTACTTCTCTATATGTGATAGATCCACTTTAACAAAATTCCCTCCCATCTCCTTTTGAAACTCGCATTGACAAATTTGGCAGTTGTGGGCTTCAATGGAGATGACCAAAATCTCTAAAAAAATAAAGAACGAAGAGGTGACATCATCCAATCCTACAGATCACAGAGAGAAAAAAGCATTTTTTAGCTATGGGAAGTAGATTCCCATAACGGTCGCGTAACTTCCTACAATTAGAAATCCCCTTCCCCTTATCCTTTACTGCCACTTTAATAGTACTTACTCCCATCTTTGACCATATCAGCATTTTAAGTGGTCAGCCCTCAGTATACACATCCTCTATAGGTTTCTTTGTCACAGAGATAGTGCTGCAAGATCCAGATGGGCAATTGATGATTCCTATTGGTTATTGTGATGGCACAGCCAATATGTATGAGATTATCACTGGAAAATTCAATTTTTACTTTAGGTAGGACAAGGAGCCAGTGTGGGGCATTTACAGTTCAGGTTTTATAATACTGCTACTCTGAAAGGTGGGAAGAGTAGTGATTAACAAGCAGATGATTGAGATGGAACTTTTTAAACATTTTGTTCTAGTTTCCGTTAATGTATAATAAAAAAAAAAAAAAAAAAAGCTTTGACTGTAATAACTCTGGAACTATGCATCTCTTAACAGTATGCGAACCCTTGTTTTATTTAAAGTGTTAGTAATGTCCAAAAAAAAGTTTTTTGCATTTAGAAGAGCTTAAAAACTGAGCTAAATGCAAAAAAAAAAAGTATCTCTCAAACCGCTATGGTTTAAGAGATACATGTGTTTAAAGTTCGCTGTTTCCTACTGACAGCTGTAAAGCTGTCAGCAGGAGATTCGTGTCGGTCGACACGGAGGCGCTTGAGAAGTGCCGAGATCTCGTTACTTACAAGGAATCCCTTAATTGAAATGGTCTAAAACAGTGTTCAGGCACGCGTTTTAGACCATTCCAATGAAGGGATTCCTTGTAAGTAACGAGATCTCGGCACTTCTCAAGCGCCTCCTTGTCTACCGACATGAAGCTCCTGCTGACAGCTTTACAGCTGTCTGTAGGAAACAGCGAACTTTAAACGCCTGTATCTCTTAAACCATAGCGGTTTGAGAGATACTTTTTTTGCATTTAGCTCAGCTTTTTAAGCTCTTCTAAATGCAAAAAAAAACCCTTTTTTTTTGGACATTACTAACACTTTAACAGGAGAAGCCCAACAATATATATATCTTATTAAAAAAGTTTGACTTTTTCTCTAAATGTATGTAAATATGATTTATTATGTTTAACATTTGATTAGAAATCACTGTAATGCAGAATTTGACCAGTTTCCTTTTAGTCCTGTTGACCTCTAACGTGTTCATTGTACTAATGGCAGGTGGAGGAGACATGGCGATCCTGTTTGCTGTCGTTGCAAGGGGAACCACCATACTCGCAAAACATGCTTGGTGCGGTGGGAATTTTCTGGAGGTGACAGAGCAGATCTTAGCAAAGATCCCATCCGAAAACAACAAGCTGACCTACTCCCACGGAAAGTGAGTTACCGTGAATTATTGAATTCTCATAGTCATTCTACGGGATGGTGGGAAATGGGAAGCCACTGTCTAGTGAGGAATGATGGGAGTTGTAGTCTGGCATCATCTGGAGGGTTTCCCATTGCCTATTACTGATTTAGGGCTACATGCAAAAATGTAAAAACTCTTCAAATTATTTAAATAGGGCTTTTAACCCCTTGAAAGCTAGAGCCTGCCAATGCATTGTGCACACTTTTGAAGACGTCTCAAGCATCTAAGGGATTCAACTCCTTTACATCCAACAAAAATAGTTTTGCATTATATCAGCGGTTCTCAACCTTTCTAGTGCCGCTACCCTTTGATAAAATTTCTCAAGTTGTGGAGACCCCTAACAGTAAAATTATTTTTGTTTCTCCTTCATCGCTGTAATTTTGCTACTGTTATGAATCGAAATATAAATATCTGATGGTTTTAGGCGACCCCTGGCAAATCGTCATTCGACCCCCAAAGAGGTCTCGACCCACGGGTTGAGAACCACTGCACTATACAGAATATGTATGGGCAAGCTGAGGCCCTCCAGCTGTTGCCTTAATTTCATAACAGATTTGAAATTAACAGAAAATTACGTGTTTCTTGAGATTTGGATAAAAACAACATGGAACTGTGCATGATGTAACAGAATAATGAATGGCACTTTCTGTATTTTCATGCAAATTGATTTGTTCATTCTTTGGTAAGCGTACTTTCAGCGGGGAAAGTGGAAAGGGTCTGTATGTAGATGAGGGAGAGAGAAGAGCCAATACAATCCTGGCATGAAGTGGAGGGACAGTCTCATTTGCTCTGATTGATTGTTGCAACAACCTGTGAATCTCTAGTTTAGTTTCTGTGATCTGTTTTATACTCTGGCCAGTCCTGATTTCTAAGAGGATGGTCCTTTAAAACTAATATAATCTGCATGCAACAGGTTTTCCTTACTTCAGTTTAGCAGCCAGAAGCAGTGTAACAATCAGTGTGATAATCTCATCACCCTGCATTTTTTTTTTTTAAAGAAAATAATAATTTATTATCTTTCCTTATCTAGTTCTTCTGATTGCCTTCTTTTTAGTGTTGAAGGTTGTACTAGAGTGGATTGGAGAAGACAAAACGACGTGGGAAATTGAGCAGCTGGATAGATATATAACCTAACTTTAAAGAGATAGTAATACTTAAAATGTAAAAAAAAAAAAAATGTTGTAGGGTTTATCCCCCTGAGTAGAACAAGAGTACTTCCATTGCTGAAAGGTGTTTCATTCAAAAGTTATTAATTTTCAAAGTTGATTTTTTTTAGGTGCAATATCACAGTGGCCTGAAATTGTACAGTGGTGCTGTTGCTACGCGATCCTATGGACAGCTCTGGTCCCGGGACCATAAATCTCCATAGGATGGTGTAGCAACAGCGCCACTGTACAATTTCAGGCCACTGTGATATTGCACCTAAAAAATTCAACTTTGAAAATTAATAACTTTTGAATGAAACACCTTTCAGCAGTGGGAGTACCCTTGTTTTACTCAGGGGGATAAACCCTACAACATATTTTTTTTGTACATTTTAAGTATTACTATCTCTTTAAAGTGTTAGTAATGTTCTGCTCAAGCGCCTCCGTGTCGGCCGACACCGATCTCCTGCTGACGGCTTTACAGCTGTCAGTAGGAGAGATCAAACTTTAAACACCTGTATCTCATAAAGCATAGCGGTTTGAGAGAGAGTTTTTTTTGCATTTAGCTCAGCTTTTTAAGCTCTTCTAAATGCAAATAAACCCAAACTTTTTTTGTGGACATTACTAACACTTTAAAGTAAGGTTATATAGCGACTAGGTGAAATAATGTGTTCATTTCCTTTTTAAAATAGATATTTGGCAGAAAATTCAATGTGCAAACATTATCCTGTTCCCTGCTTCCAGACAGACTGCGGTTACCAGCTCTGTACCGCAGTCTGTCACTCTGCCTCTACTCCCCTCCCTCTATCCAGCCTCCTCCAATGACAGGCACTTTCTGTATGTAAACTGGAGTGGCCAGTGAGACCAGGAAACAGGATAATGTTTATATGTTGAATTTTAAAAAGGAAATTAGTACAGTATTCCACCTAGTCGCTGTATAACCTAACTTTTAAGACAAAGTTGTATAGGGGTAATAGATCCCCTTTAAGCATTTTTAAAGTAGAAGTTAGTTATTTTAGCTAGTTAATAATAACTGAGGATTAGGTCAGGGACTAGTGTTAGGGCAGTCGGTGAAGAAGCAACGGCTTTTTTGCCACTGTAGTCATTCTGCACTTTTATTACAAGTAAGAGTAAAAAAAAACAAACATCATACCTTATCAAACCATTAATACATTGCATGTAGATGCCCCTCTGAATTTGTGTGTGTGTGTGTGTGTGTGTGTGTGTGTGTGTGTGTGTGTGTGTGTGTGTGTGTGTGTGTGTGTGTGTGTGTGTGTGTGTGTGTGTGTGTGTGTGTGTGTGTGTGTGTGTGTGTGTGTGTGGGGGGGGGGGGGGGTGATGTTCTGGGGGAGGTCAAAGAGTGGGACAAGTTTTATGTAATTTATTTGAATTAATATTATTCTAATGTCAGTCCAGAGAAGGTGGCAAAGGCCCTTCCTATTTAAAGGGATAGTAATGTTTCATAATAAAACCAGCTCTAATTAATCTTCATAGTATTTGGACTTTGGAGAGAGTTATTTCAATCCTGTCAGAGTTGTACTTCAAGAGTAATTCAATGACAAAGTATCCCCCTCCCGCCCCTTTTACTGATGTAACACTGTTCACCTCAGAGCAGAAGGGAGGTGCCCAGGTAGATTGCAGAGAGGGTTAATGTTCAATTAAGATAAGGGAAAAACCTGAAAAGCTTGTCAAGGGGGGCAGGGCTTTCATTGTTTTCATACAAAGAAGATTGTCCCCTGCTGTTATCTGTCTGGACTTACAACCAGATTCACATCTGAGAAGAGATGGCTTGCACTAGGAAAAAGGGGCGGAAGGGGAAACTTTGCTTGTGAATATCTCTCAAACCATAAAGGTTTGAGAGATAAGACTTATATCATTCTTCATGTTTTTTTAATGCCTACAAAATAAAATAAAGATAAAACGAAGTATTACTATCCCTTTAAAATATTGCTGAGCACATTTAGTCTCACAGTGAAAACTTATTATAAAAATCGGAATAACTGAATGCAAAGGTAAATGAAGTTTGGTTTTCACCGAAGACGGGGTTTGACATTTTTCACCAATGATTCAGACCAAACAAATTTTTTTCTCTCGCAATGAGTTGCGTACCCCTCTGGCACTCAAAGGGTTAAATGCAAGAGATATTTCAATGCAGTGGAGATCTCTCTAGCATTCAATGGGTTAATCCCTATTTAAATCCATAGGAATTTGTATCTCTAGAATTGGATCTCTTTAGCTTTCTGCAGAAGTTACTTTTACATGTAATTCTACCCCCCCCCCCACACTGCCACCACAATTACTTACCATGTCTGTGTCTTCTTCTGCAGCTATTTGTTCCATTATATCTGCCAGGACAGAATCATATATCTTTGTATCACTGATGATGTAAGTACTAAAATTAATAATGCTGCCTGTATTGTTTGCATTTGTCACACTGGAAGGTATAAATTAGGTTTATATAACTAAAAGAAGAGTTAATTGTTGGACCTCTGCCTGTTGGGGCCTACAAATCCCATCATCTCCCAGCCAGCCAACAGTTGTTTGGGGATGATAAGAGTTGTAGTTCCTAAAACAGGAGATCTGACACCTGACTACCCCAAACGTAATGTATTGTGTAGCCTCTATTGAGATCATTTCTTTTGTTCTATGCAATTTCTGTTTTATTCCTTACAATTTCTTTATAAGGATAGTAAAACTTAATATATATTAACACTAGCAATGTGGGACGGCGTTCCCCGTCATGTTATGCAGGGAATTTTTTTTTATTTTTTTTATATATATATATATATATATATATATATATATATATATATATATATATATATATATATATATATATATATATAAATGTTATGATAGTGAAATATAATGTAGGGTGTACGTGTCAGAAAGGTACACAAAGTGATACACAGACACATGTGCAAACACACACATATACAGGGGGACACACAGTGATAGACAGAGATGCATGCAACGCACATACACACACATGCATTGACACACAAACAGTGACACACAGATGCAAATCAGAACATACATACATACAGTGTGAGCAGTGTAAGCAACATACCTCCCAACATTTCAAATGGCCAAAGAGGGACACTTGTGTTTTAGGTGGTGTTACTGGGGGTGTGGCTGGTGGTGTAGTTTAGAGAATTTTTAACCCTTTGAGTGCCAGGGGGTAAGCAATGCATTGCATACCCCTCTGGCATTGAAATGGTTAAGTTACTCTTTCTGTAAGTGAATGATTTAGAAGAAGATTAAAGTATTTTTTTTTTGTACACAGACTAATTTAACAGATATATATAGAAGTTTATACCCACATGTGGGTTTTATTGATGTGGAGCAATCTGATACACTGGTATATACACCACACAGTGTGATCTCCTAAATAGAGGAGCAGAGGGATTTGTGTGTCAAACAGGGACTGTCCCTCCTATACTGTATAGTGTCAGTCCTTATACACAGACCCATGCAGGCTGTATACTATACAATGCCAGACCATATATGAATAGATTGTCATACATGCTATACAGTGAGCTATGTACAGCATGGAGATGATTGCAGGAACTGGCACCGCTACTTACAGACAGACTGACAAACAATCTGCTTGCTTTCTCTCTCTTTGTGCAATATATAAATACAGTCACAACCATGTGTCTGCCACTTACCAGCTCAGCTGAAGCCCTGCTCTGCACTGCCTGATCATGTCTCTGCCATTGTTCCACTCTGCCACTTTGTTCCACTTTTGTCTGCGCTAGCAAGTCAGCTACCCAGCATCCTGCCTGTTGATTGTTTAGAAATCGGCACACGTAGTAATTGGCAGGGCTGTGCAGGGTCACAGACAGGGAATGAAGAAGCTGCATAATACATATTGGACCATGGCCTTCCACCTGTAGCTTGAACATAGTTCCCATCATCCTCAGCTGCTCAGTGTGCGTGTGTGTCTCTGTATGAGTGTGTGTATGTGTCTGCCAGTGTGTGTGGGGGGGCATGTGTGTGTGCCTGTGTTGTAGGAGTTAGTGGCAGCCATTTTTTTTTCCAACCTTAGATAGTGGTGGGCGGGACAAAAATCACCCCCCCCCCATTGAATCACCCAGTGGGAGCAGTAATCCTTCTTACTGCCGTCCCTGGGTGTGTTTTGCCAGGCACAAAGTCTTCTTTTATATATATATATATATATATATATATATATAGATATATAGATATAGATATAGATATATATATAGATAGATAGATAGATAGATATGTTGCCTCTGAAATGTAGGGCATTCTAAAGAAATCCTTTATTGTAGAGGACTGACGGCCAGGTTAGTGCAGTCTGGGCGCCTGTGCCGTCAGTCCTTTCCGGTTACCTTGTGGCACACTGCAGTGCTTCTCAATGGAGAACGGGACTGACAGCACAGGCAAGATGTCTGCCCTGATGCCTGGCTTCCGGTCTCCTACAATAAAGGATTTCTTTAGAATGGCCTACATTTCAGAAGTAAAATATATATTCTAAAGCTAGTCGCTACCTACTTAATTATAGCAGGGCTACTTTGTAGCGGGTGAAAGTTCTGCTTTAACTATTACTATCCATGTAAGGTCCCAACTGTCACACTGTGACACAGAAAGAGGCTGGACTAGGACACAGCACGCACTGCAGATTACAGTGAGAGACAGAGGGACTGAAATGGCAGGGATAATTGAAGTCATTAGAGAGTAGGGAATTAACCCTTTGAGTGTCGGAGAGGTATACAAGACATTGTGGTGGAATGTATTGGGTACATTTCTGGCACTGAAAGGGTTAAACAGCTGTTTTGGATATTATATAATATGATAATAATGACAACCAGTATAGTCGCTCCTATCCATCAAGCTAAAGAGGAGCAATTCTGGATGAAACAGACAGCACCTTGAAATTAACTTTCTGCAAACTTTCGTTGATTTAAATGAGACATGTATCCATATGAATGGTAGAGATGTACCCAATGCATTGCAAAGCAATATGTCACAGTATTCTCTAGCATCCAAGGTGTTAAAAGTGTACCTTAAATGATTGATAATTTTAATTTGTCCCTGTGGTACACTTGGCTTCTTCCACAATTGCTCCTCTTTAGATATTGGACAGATGTAGATGATCTGAGTTGTAGTCCAACAATTGCTGGAGAGCCATGGGTTGCCATCCCTGCTATGAGTCAGGTGCTAGTTTGTCTTCTATTATGTTCAAACGAAAAGTAGATTAAGGTGTGAATAAAAATGTATATTAAAGGGAGCTTTTAACCCCTTGAATGCTAGAGGTCTCAATCTCCAATGCATTGCTTTGTAATGCTTCAAAGACATATGGAGCACTTAGAGTTAACAGCCCATATAAATCAACATAAATGTTTGTGTCTCCACTATGATGCGGTTTGTTTACTTTTGAATTCTAACTGTTTTGAACATAACGTTCCAACTGTCAGAATGTCACACAGAGGGAGGCTGCACTATAGCACAGCATAAGGTGCTGATTACAGTGAGATCCATAGGTACTGAAACGGCAGGATAAATCTGAAGTCGTCAAAAGGTCATTTTTTTTAAAAGGAGAACACTCACATTAGGAAAACTTTTGAGCACTTGTTTAATCAGCTAAGAAGCATTAGGCAAACGTGCTCTCTATTTTTTTTTGTAACTTACTTTTTAAGATATTCAACTTCAAAGTTATCCACTTCTGCATACTGCAGCATGATGTAGCTGCAGCATGGCTCTCAGGACTTCCCAGCAGTCTGTCATTCTCCTCCCAGCTGCCACCGGGAGCACGTTCACGCTTCACTTCGGTGTGGTGTGAATGGCTCCTAGCGTTACAGGAAGCGGCGATTAGAATAATACTGAGGTTGCAACCTCAGTATAATGCTAATTGCCGCTTCCTGTAACGCTAGGAGCCGTTCACACCACACCGAAGTGAAGCGTGAATGCGCTTCCAGAGGGAGGTGGGAGGAGAATGACAGACTGCTGGGAAGTCCTGAGAGCCATGCTGCAGCTACATTATGCGGAAGTGGATAACTTTGAAGTTGAATATCTTAAGAAGTAAGTTGCCAAAAAAAGAGAGAGCACTTTTGCCTAATGCCTCTTAGCTGATTAAACAAGTGCTCAAAAGTTTTCCTGATGTGAAAATTCCCCATGAATAATATTTCACTTAGATAGGGACTTAAATGGCTGTTTTGGATTTTATATAATATGGTAATGATGGTAACCAGGATTCACCAAAGCGTTGCTCTTAGGGCCATATCCATCAAGCTAAAGAAGACCAGTTCTGGATCAGATTGCACCATGGGCTTGAAATTAACTTTCTGCAAACTTTCATTGATTTAACCCCTTAAATACTGCCTGATCCGGCACGTGGGTGGTCATTAATGGCCCTGAATTCTGGTATGGCAGAGAGCGGCGGGCAGCCTTCACCCTCAGAACTTCCTACAACAGCTCTCAGTCAGCAGAACCCTCTCATGATTGGCCATCTCCCTCAGTGCTGCAACTTGCCTCTCAAGTTCTCTAATTTGAACTTCCAAAGAGGCTTCTTACTCACATCCGCCACAGAGGTATGCACACTGGAATGGTTGTCCCGGGTGTGCAAACATATGGCAGCTTGTGCATTTATTTATTTATTTATTTATTTATTTAGAAAATGTTTTACCAGGAAGAATACATTGAGATTTCTCTCGTTTTCAAGTATGTCCTGGACAGTTTTCAGTAGAGGGTTGCATATTTACACAAATTGAGAAACATTATATATTACATGTTATTAAATATACATACACATGTGAATATACATACATATGGAAATTTTTAAATTATAAACAGTTACACTCTGTTTTTAGATACAGACAAGCATTTGTTTTTAAGGATTTTAGACTGGGAGCAGATTTGATTATTTCAGGCAGATTGTTCCAGGCCTTTGGCGCTCTGAAGGAGAAGGCCGATCTTCCTGCTTCTTTCTTGTATTGTGGTATACGTAGCGAGTTGTTTGCGGTGGAACGGAGGTTATACTTAGTATGGAGAGCAGGAGTGAGCAAACTGGTCAGATAGTGTGGTAGTTTTCCAGAGAAGTGGTTGTGTACTAAGCAAGAAAGGTGAAGGGCACGTCTAGATTTGAGTGTTAAAACAGAGTCATGCTACCACTCAAGGTTTGCCAGTTACCACGAGTTAAAAGGCAGGCAGAAAAAAATATATGCACAATAGGCTTAATATATATTTGCTTCCCTATTTCAACGCCTGTAAATGAATCCCCTGCTATTAAAATTCCCAGCACTTACCACACTGCTGCACTCACACACTGCTCAAGACTTACACATTCAAGTAGTCTCTGTCTCTTTTCTTTATATAGCAGAAAGCCATAAATTACACCACAGCAAGCAACAAAAACACACCCATCACAGATACCTCAATCAAACACTTGTACAACTGCTACGGGAGGAGAAAAGTTTTATGTTTTTAACCCCTCTCTTACCACACTAACAGAACACAGAAAATTAAATTATTCAGTTTGTCCACCAAATGTCCCACCACTTAGCTTGTTTCAGCTCATAGCATCCCAAGGTAAATAATTCCAAACTTTACTGTCCTTATTATTCACAAATTCTTGTCTTTATTTTAATCAAAAGTATAAGTCTTGCAGTCTTATTTTAGTCAAAATGGTAGTCACATCAACCCTTAGATGTCCGTTGTATGGATGTCTTTCATTTGAAGGCTTTTCGTAGCCTACCACAGCATTGTCTTAAATCATGGCAAAGTCTTGACGGACTTAGGCTTTTTAGGAATTTGGTTATGTTCCATGTAGTATCCTCTTGAATATCCGGATACTGAGCTGCCAGAGTAGCAACCACATGCCAATCGACAGAAGGAGCTGGGTTTCTGATCATATCTACAATGGTCCCAATAGCATTCCAGTGTATGACCATCTCCATGCCAAGTCTTGAACCCAACTGCATATAAAGATCTTTGAACCGGGTCACCTCCTTGGTCATCAGTCCTGCTGCCTTCAGCCTCTCCTCTTGATCTCTGATGGAGAGATTCTTCTTAATTATTGATTTGAGGTACTCACTCAGTAACTTCTTCTGTAGTTTTTGAACCATTTCCTTTCGGTATTTGGGAATTACTTTTTTATAGTCGCCAAAATAGTCTTCGAAGGTGAGGCAAATGATTTCCCCTGACTTGTCTTCTTCTATCCATTTTTTAGACATCAGGTTATTGAAGGGTTCCTTTATGTGGGTGTAAAGGACTTCCAGTAGGCTGTTACATCCATCACTGGCTGGGCTGTCCCATACTGACTGTGTGTCAGTCACCATAATCACCTCTTGATCGGCTGGGAATTTCTGTTTTAGCTTGTCAGCTACTTCTTGAAATAATTGGCAGTTGTTTATTAGGGCAATCATGTAATCCAATTGCTTGAAGCGCTCATAAAGATTCTTTTCCCTCACATGTTTTTTGTTATATGCCTTTGCTTCCTTGCTGTACATTTTGCCAAACAGATTTAGCAGCTGCAGGCATATAAGCTGGACTTTCTTCTCTAATGTTTCACTAATCTTACTAGCCAAATTCAGATGGTCACTAAAGATTTTCATGATAATATAAGGAAAACAGGTTTGGTTGTAGTCCTCGAAACATTCAACATCCTGATAGTGCTGCCAATCCTCTTTCGTAATGTAGGCCAGTTTTCAAACAGTTGACGATGTTCTATTTGACAGTGTCCAGGAATGTGTTGAATAAACTGTCTTGCTGCTTTTGTGAGAGAAGAGGCTTTATCTGATTCCTCTATATTAAGAGTTCTTCGTGTCCCATCAGGCCTTCACCACCATAGACATGAAAGATCCAGTAGAGAAGAGTCATTTTGTCATCATTATTCAGGCCATGTGATAGCAGCTCCTGAATCCTATTAACCCTTTGAGTGCCAAGTGGGTACATTGTACGAGTTTGGACAGCTGTACCCGCTGTGCCAAGCTCGTACGATGTACCCACTAAAATGCGGTCACTGCATGAGCCGGTATAACCGGCATGCAGTGGCCGCATTTAAAAAAAAAAAAAGCTGGGCAATCGTGGGGGGACATGAGGATCACTCCTCATGTCCCCCCTGTTATTGATCTCCCAGCCGATCGCGCTGGGAGATCAATAAAAGAAGAGGAGAAGCGCAGCTTCTCCTCTTCCTTCTCTCCTACCCGAACTTCCGGGTAGGAGTGGGCGGGACCGGGGGAAGCCTCCCAACGTCATCAGTGACATGTCACTGATGACGTTGGGGAAGTTTCCCCGGTCCCATTCACTCCTACCGGTGGTAGGAGTGAAAGGCAGGAGAGCTTTTGCTCTCCTGCAAGTCGCCATATTGATCTCCCAGCCGATGGCTGGGAGATCAATAACTGGGGGGACACCAGAAGGGGTCCTGATGTCCCCCACGAGGTCTGAGAAATTAAAAAAATAAAAAAAAAATAAAAAAAACAAACGCTAAGTAGCCCTGTGAGTGCCGCAGGGGTCCCCAGCACATTGCTTTGCAATGTGCTGGAGACCCTTGTAGCACTCACAGGGTCATTTTTTGGTTTTTTTTTTTTTTTTTTTTTGAAATACCTCATTGAGGGGATCAGGGGGGATCCTGATGCCCCTCAATGAGGTCTATTATTAAAAAAAAAAAAAAAAAAAAAAAATTTAACCCTGTGTGTGCCACAGGGGGGGTCCAATGCACCCCCCCCTCCTGTGGCACACACAGGGCTTCTATCATTACTTTGCTACTAGAGATTGTTGGGGGGCCATCAGGATTGGTCCTGATGGCCCCCCAACAAGCTCTGATTACAAAGTAATAATAATAAAAAAAAAAAATTAACCCTCTGAGTGCCAGAAGGGTCCAATGCATTGCTTTGCAATGCCCTGGAGACCCATGTGGCACTCACAGGGACATTTATTTTGATTCCTTTTATTTTTTTTTTTTAAGACCTCATTGGGGGAATCAGAGGGGTCCTGATACCCACCAATGAGGTCCATAATAAAAAAAAAATGTAAAGAAAAAAAAATTAACCCTGTGTGTGCCACAAGGGGGGCCAATGCAGCCCCCCTTCTGCGGCACACACAGGGCATTTATCATTACTTCGTTATCAGAGATTGTTGGGGGGCCATCATGATTGGTCCTGATGGCCCCCCAACAAGCTCTGATTACCAAGTAATGATATAAAAAAAATTAACCCTCTGAGTGCCACAAGGATACAGTGCATTGCTTTGCAATGCGCTGCATACCCCTGTGGCACTCACAGGGTCACTCTGTTTGTGGACATATATATTTTTTTTACTAAGACCTCATTGGGGAGGGATCAGGGGGTCCTGATGCCCCTCAATGAGGTATATAATAAAAAAAAATTAAATCAAAAATTAACCATGTGTGTGCCACTGGGAGGGGGGGTTCAATGCAGACCCCCTTCCTGTGGTACACACAGGACTTTTTATCATTACTTTGTGATCAGAGCTTGTTTGGTGGCCATCTGAATACAAAGTAACGATAAAAAAAAATTAACCCTTTGTGTGCTGGACACCCCTGTGGCACATAAAGGATTTTTTCCCCCCTTTATTTTTTATTTAGACCTCATTGTATGGGTTCTGATGCCCCCAACGAGGTCTACACAAAAATATTGGGGGGAAAAAGCCCCAAAAAATGCACGTGCAACAGGAAGGGGGTCCAACGCAGTGCTTTGTATGAGGGGACATACAGTGCACAATGGTAGTCAGAGATCTCCCATACACACTATCAGACACTGCCCCACCATCACCACCATCCTTGCTCCTCTGCTCATACCCACACACACTGCCTAATCCCTCACCCTTTCACACATTTTGTTAGACTTGCAGTCACAGGTCCGCACATACACCGGCTGACGTCCTAGCTTCTTTCATCTGTTAGCCATAAAATCACACATACACTGTTTGCTTTCCCATTTCTGTTTCACTGGTAGCTACGCTCTTGTACCGTAAATTGGTATGTGAATCCAGAGCAGTGGGGTACCATTTTTTTTTGGCTGGCAAGAAGTCCTCCTGGGAAATCCCACGCCATTGAACCATTTCAGTATCTTTGAAGTGACTGATGTGTAAAACAAATGTTTGTTTTTCTTTCCTGTAGCACCACATTCTGGAAATAGTTGTTCCAAATAACTTAGGGGTACAAAGGCAAGTGACCCCTCATTAGATGCGGCAGGTTGTCTTCTTTCCAAAATGGTATGGTTTATCTACCTTTTCTTCAATTCTGAAGGTGTTATAGCCATTTTTATACAGGCAAGTCAGGTTTGAGAAAATGTTAGAAACATCAGAGGTTGTAGTAGGTGTAGTTTTCTACTTCTAGCACGCCCTAAGGTAGTTCAACTCATATCAATGGGGTGTCGTTTGACTCCTAAGAGCACTAGCAAACAAATGCAGTTGAAAATTCCATGGTTTTCACAGAGCTCCATACATTTAAAGGGGCAGAAATGTAAAAAAAAAGCATTTTTTTTCATTAGCGCCACCTCCTGGAAGCATTTGTGCATACCAGCCTTTGGGTAAGAAGGCAAGTGACCCCTCATTAGATGCGGCAGGTTGTTTTCTTTTCAAAATGGCATTGTTTCTCTACCTTTCCTGCATATCTATTATGGTTATAACCATTTTAGTGCAAGCAGATAATTTAAAAAACAAAAGTGTCAGGTTTACGTTCGTGTTCCTAGCACCCACATATTGTATGTTAACCCACACAAATGGGCTACCATTTTTCTCATGATGGTAGCAAGTACTGAATACAGCAGGAAATGTTATGGTTTTCAAAGATTTTAGTATCTTTGAAGTGGTGGAAATGTAAAAAAACCTGTATTTATTCCCATAGCGCCACCTTTTGGAAATATTTGTGCACTTCAGTCCAGGGGGTAGAAAGGCAAGTGACCCCTCATTTGATGCGGGAGAATGTCTACTTTCCAAAATGGTATACCTTTTATACCTTTCCTTCATATCTCTAACAGTTATGGACATTTTAGTACAAGCAGCCATTTTCGAAGAAGCAAACAGGTAGGTGTAGTTATGTGCTTCTGGCACCCCTAAGGTAGGTCGACTCATTCCAGTGGGGTGTCATTTTTCTCCTAAGAGCACTAGCTAATGAATACAGTTGGAAATACCATGGTTTGCACACATTTCAGTACATTTGAAGGGGCAGAAATGTAAGAAAATGCCTTTTTTTTTTCATTAGCGCCACCTTCTGGAGGCATTTGTGCACTCCAGGCTTGGGGTAACAAGGCAAGTCACCCATCATTAGATGCGGCAGGGTGTCTTCTTTTCAAAATGGTATGGTTTGTGTACCCTTTCTTCACTTCTGTAGTTGTTATAACCATTTGTGTACAGACAAGTAATGTTTGAGAAAATGTTAGAAAAATGTGAAGTTGTAGTGGGTGTCGTTTTGCACTTCTAGCGCCCCCTGAGGTAGTTAAACTCGTACCAATGGGGTGTCATTTTTCTCCTAAGAGCACTAGCTAATGAATACAGTTGGAAATACCATGGTTTGCACATATTTCAGTACATTTGAAGGGGCAGAAATGTAAGAAAATGCCTTTTTTTTTAATTACCGCCACCTTCTGGAGGCATTTGTGCACTCCAGGCTTGGGGTAACAAGGCAAGTCACCCATCATTAGATGCGGCAGGGTGTCTTCTTTTCAAAATGGTATGGTTTGTGTACCCTTTCTTCACTTCTGTAGTTGTTATAACCATTTGTGTACAGACAAGTAATGTTTGAGAAAATGTTAGAAAAATTTGAAGTTGTAGTGGGTGTCGTTTTGCACTTCTAGCACCCCCTGAGGTAGTTAAACTCATACCAATGGGGTTTCATTTTTCTCCTAAGAGCACTAGCTAATGAATACAGTTGGAAATACCATGGTTTGCACACATTTCAGTACATTTGAAGGGGCAGAAAAGTAAGAAAATGCCTTTTTTTTTTCATTAGCGCCACCTTCTGGAGACATTTGTGCACTCCAGGCTTGGGGTAACAAGGCAAGTCACCCATCATTAGATGCGGCACGGTGTCTTCTTTTCAAAATGGTATGGTTTGTGTACCCTTTCTTCACTTCTGTATTTGTTATAACCATTTTTGTACAGACAGGTAATGTTTGAGAAAATGTTAGAAAAATTAGAGGTTGCAATAGGTGTAGTTTTGTACTTGTAGCGCCCCCTGAGGTAGGTGAACTCATACCAATGGGGTGTTATTTTTCTCCTAAGAGCACTAGCTAATGAATACAGTTGGAAATGCCATGGTTTGCACACATTTTAGTTCATTTGAAGGGGCAGAAATGTAAGAAAATGCCTTTTTTTTTCATTAGCGCCATCTTCTGGAGGCATTTGTGCACACCAGGCTTGGGGTAACAAGGAAAATCACCCCTCATTAGATGCAGCAGGTTGTCTACTTTCCAGAAATATATAGTTTTATATAGTTATTCCACTGTTTTAGGGTAGTTTTACCACAAAAACCCTAGAATGTGCATATTAGTTTATAAAGTTGAAAATGTAATTTTGCGCTGCTGGTGATTAGGGCTCTACGCTAGCCATGGACGTAGGTAAAACTATACAAATTTGGTATTTTTTTACTCAGGGGACTCGAGGCTTTTTCAAATAATTGAAACTTTTTCAATCAAGGTAAATGTTTTTGATACATAGTATGTGATTTTAGCAAAATGAGTAAATTTTCACTTTTTGTCATTATGACATCATAGCTTTTTGCACGATTGTAAAATTCTCTTCATGTAAGGTATCACAAGAAAGCTCAATTCGTTCTGAAAAAAACAATATATAGTTTTCCATATGGAACTAAAAATCCCCAGAGGAAATCAAGCCTAAACGGAAGGATAGCAAAAATGTTGAAAAAGTGTCTGGCCTGCAGGGTTCAGAAAATGGCCCGAGCCTCTGGCACTGAAGGGGTTAAACACAACTTGCTGGTAATACTCCAACATCTTACTGAAAATCATGTACTTTGGTGGAAAGCATTTCACCAACAAGGTTTTTACGTTCAGAAGATCTGTAAGCATGTTTTCTTTGGTGGTGTTTAAATAAGTACCTAGCCACATGTTGTGTGACTTCTTTGCATTACGTTGAGGGGCCTTGATTCTAGCACTCACTGATTTTTCCAGAAGATGGAACATTTTCTTGTTCCACTCCTCGGGTCTTCCAGGCGCAATGAAGCCAGTTTTGCTTTGTCTTTCTATCATGGATTGATCCACTTCTTCATCCCTTGATATTATGCTGAGCACAGAGATGAGCTTTTCAGGATCTTTTTCTGCAGTGGCCAGGGCTGTCTCTGACCATCCACAGGGGTCTGGCCAATTTCTCAGACAGTACATGTACTATCTTATAGTACTTTTGTAGCCGCTTCATGTCATGGGTATTTTGGATGTCGGCAGTGTATTGCTTATACAGACACTTATCCAAAAAATATTCCAGGTCCATCAGCTTGCTGAAGGTCTTCTTTGTCCATCAAATCCTGGATTTTCTTTGAAGAGTTTTGTATTTTAAGTTGCAACTTTTTATGGAGATTAGTTGCAGCTCCCTAAAAAAAAAAAAAAAAAAATCATACCTTAAGAGATATCGCATATTAAACTTTGCGTTGACGTAAGCACTTCCACTTTCTGCGGCACAAGGTTCCTTCGGCACAGCTCTGCAGGACTTCCCCACATCCCAAATTTCTCCTTCCATCTCCCTCCCTGCTCTCCCTGTGGGCGTGTTCACACTCCTCTTCATAGTATATTGGAACAGCAAGCTCCCGTCAATGTACTGAACAAGTAGCCTACAATTCAGCATTTGAATTGTTTTACACAGTCCGTCCAATTTAATGAACCATAAGTAATTGGACAAATAATCTTATGTCTTGACTTGGTGTGACTCCTCACACTCCCTCACAGAGGGTGATGCACTATGGAGAACTGGAGTAATTCAAAAGTAAACAAGCTGTACCATAGGGTAGAAATACACATTCTCCTTATTTAAATGGTGCTTTTAACCCCTTCAATGTTAGCTATATCACCAGCACATTGCTCTTCATTGATTTGGAGATTTCTCTGTCATTCAAAGGGTTAAAATCCCCATCTAAATATATAGAAAATTGGGAAATTTGCATTCTCCCCCCGCGTGCGTTTTAGTTTACTCCAGAATTACTTTAGTTCTTCATAGTACATCAGCGTCACTCCGTTTTGCTTTCTCTGGGGTGAAAGAACAATGGCAATTTCAAGTTAAATCAGGCTTTGGGATCCATTTCTGACACTACTCCTGCCTAATATCAATTTTCTAATCTATATACAGCCACGTCGTCTGCCAAGAGGAGGACAATGGATCAGTCTGTGGGAGTTTCTTTCCTCTTTGCCTTGTTTAATGCTATTTACTAAACAAGGAGTAGAGGAAATGGTGTGATTTCATTCCGATTCCATGCATATCCTATGGAGCTGATGCATGGTTCTTGATGGCAGTAAAGTTCTAAAGGTCCCACTAGTGCAGCCATTGGCATTAAAGGCTAACGCCTCTCCCCTAACTACCCTTGAGGCTGATCTACTCAGAAGAAATGGTATAGTTAAAGCAGTTGCACCATAGTGGGACAAATACAAATTAAATTCAGCTGCTCCAAAACCCTTCTTCAGTAAATAGCACTCTCCAAATGTATATAAACTTGCAAGAGAAACAGTATCTATATTAACTGCCAAAAATGTCTGAGTAGTAACATCCAGCAAACTCAGTATGTGCAAAACACAGTTTCTCCAGTCTTCCAATGTAATCGACATGAGGATTTGCTCCAATGCCATTCAATAAAATCTTCTAATCCTTTATGTGAAAAAGTTACAGAGTACTGATCTCATCATGATAGGCCATTTGTGTCACATGAGGATGGAGGGTACAAATTAGCAGATGATGCCAACAGCATCGATCAGTGCTTTTCACGTCAAAGTAGCCGTTCATGATGAGATAAGTACTCTTTCACTTTTTCAAATAAAGGCTTATATGATTTTATTGAATGGCATTGGTGTGACCCCTTGTGTTGTTGATAATTACAAATTCCCATTGTTTAAAATAGGGATTTTAATCCATTAAATACTAGAGAGATCTGATACACAATCCAAAGCAATGAGATGGATACATTCAAAGGGTAAAAAGCCCCCATAGAAACTGATAGGAATTTGGAAGATATATTTCTCCCCTATGGTGTGGTTGGTTTACTCCAGTTCTTCCTAATACATCAGCATCCTTGTCTCTCTCTTTCCCATTCCTTCTCTTTCTTCATCCTGATCAGACAGCGCCACACGGGCACATCCACAGAGAAGCCATTTTATTGGTAACCCAGCTGGGCTATAGGCAACAGTAAACATTTCCACAAATTACCATAGACCTAAAATGGATCTTTTCACTTGTTGGATGCTAGTGAAGTTTCCAAAACATCTAAATCAATTGGACTCTTTATTTACTCCCTGTGATGCAATTGGTTTACTCCAGAATTGTTCCACACTGACTTTGTGACTGTGGCCAACTGGCCATGTCTCTGTATGTCTGTCTTTTTATCCTGCTATGTATCTGTCTGTGTCACTATGTGTTTGCCTGTCTTTACTGGCTGGGGCAAATAGATGTTGAGAGTGGGGAGAGAAGCATGGAGATGAAGAGAGGACAGGGCAATGAAGAGAAATGGGGAAAGAAGAGTGAAGATTAACCCTTTGGAGTGCCAGTGGGGTATCCAATGCATTGAAATGCGTTGCATACATCTCCGGCATTGAAATGGTTGAGAAGAGGAGGAGATGAGGAGAGGACAAAGAGGAGGAAACTAAGAGAGGATAGGACAATGAGGAGGGGGGGAGAGGTTTGTCGGACTGTTTATATGAAGGTATCCAAAGGGTTAAAATAGAGAACCACTCAGGTTGGATTTCTTCTTCACTTAAATAGGCAATTGACAATAAAATAAATTCGAGAACTTTATCTTTAATATGTATTGATACGCTACTTCACAGTAACGAATTGATCACAAGAATCAATCCTTCATATTTGTGCAAAGATATATATATTTTATTAAAATACAATATATATATTTATATTATACTAGTAATCTTTGAGTCATTCCTATGCAATGTTTTGAAAATCTCTCTAGCACCAAAGGGGTTAAAAGGGATCTGGGAAGCAAAATATATATGAAAAAATATTCGTATAATTTCTGATCCAAACAAACTGTGACCTAAGGTGCAGGGGAAAATTCTCATTTGATTTAAATAGGACTTTTATCTCATTGGATGCTAGAGAGGTCCCAATGCATTGCTTTGTAAACCTCTCTCATTCAGTGGGTTAAAAAGCCCATTTAAATCCATGGGAATTTGCTGAACCAAATAGGTGGCACTAAATAGGCACAGTGTAAGTCTGAATGAATCGGGCAATTAAAGGAACAGTGCTGATTGCTCCCTAATCCTATTATTCTGTGAAGAGTGCATAAGGGGAAATAATTAAGAAGATGTTATTAATCACTGATAAGACTGACCTCAGGAAAATAGCCAGGGTCGGAATTTATTGTCAACTGAACAGAGTTCTCCATAGGATGGTGTAGCAACAGCACCACTATAATTTCAGGCAGCTGTGATACAGCACCTGACAAAATTCACTTTTGAGCTGTTATTGCTTTTGAATAAAACACCTTTCAGCAGGGAGAGTAACCTTGGTTTTCTCAGGGGATAAATGATACAAAATATATTTTTTTACATATTAACCCCTTAACGACCGGCGGTCCTGGGACGTTTCCTTCCCATAAGGACCACATAGGACCACTTGGACGCGCCGGTACACGTGACCTGTTGCGTGTATCTGCGCGTCACTATGGGGCCTGATGGAGATCGCTCCGATGTTGGAGCGGTCAATTTCAGGCCCTATTTTTACTTACAGCGCTCCCGGTAGATCGCTGTAAGTAAAAAGTATGTGACGTACTATGACCGTCACGGTCCTTGAAATACTCAAGGACCGTGACGGTCATAGTACGTCACATGTCATTAAGGGGTTAAAGCAGAACTTTCACCCGGTATAAAGTCACCCTGCTATAATTAAGCGAGCTGGTGGTTCTTGGAGACTTTAATATAAATTGGCTAGACTCCAGGAATGAAAAATTTTGTTCATTGTTTAAAACATTGAATTTATCACAACTAATCTCCTCCCCTACTCGCATAAATCCTAAAACATCCAACCATACTCTGCTAGACTGGATCCTTTCATCCTGCACAAGCAGAATCCAAGACTCAGGCGTACTAGCAAATGTGTTTAGCGATCACTCCATAGTTTACTGTGTCCGCAAAATAAAACCAGTCAAGTCATGTTCCAAAGTCATACTCACAAGATCATTTAAAAATTTTAATCTTCAGTCCTTCCTAAATGACTTAAGAAATTGCTCATGGCAGAGAATACAGCTAATACCAGACCTAGACTCAGCGATAGAATTCTTTAACTCTGAATTTTTACAGGTCTGTAACCCCTTCGCGACACGGGACGTACATGTACGTCCCGTGTGGCTGTCACTTAGTGACAGAGGACGTACATGTACGTCCCGGAAATCCGGCTCCCCGCGCGGCTGCGCGCCGTTCGGGGACTCCGGATTGTTTTTTTAAAAAAAAAAAAAATGTTAGACGGACGTTAAGTGACGGCCGCGTCTGCACGCGGCCGTCACTAAGGGGGTAATACACATGCCCCACTAAGAAAGATCAGGGTTAGGGGGGCACATCTACCCTGGGTCTCAGCTGACTTGATTCAATTATACAGTCTCAGAGATGCCTTGTGGACAAAATTTAAACAAACCGGCTCCGCATATGATCACACTGCATACAGACAATTAAGGAATACATGTACAAAACAAACAAAATTAGCAAAAGCACAATATTTCACTGACAACTTAAACAGTAACATTTCAAAGCCAGCCAACTTTTGGAAGGTTATTAAAAACCTTTATAACCCTCCTAATCATACTCACCCATCAACTATAATCATAGATAATGAAACAATACAATGCCCCACAGCCATAGCCAATGCATTTAACAGCTACTTTATTGGATGTGCCACCACCCTGATTACACAAAACAAAGATAACTCAGAAGTTCAGCCATCTACAGAACATTCACTGGCACCTGTTGCCCGGCCCAGTTCTGAATATGAATTCAATTTCATGCCAGTAAATGAAAGCGAAATATATGATCACCTCCTCAATCCAAAAATGAAATGCCAATCTAGCCCTGACAAACTACCAACAATGCTATTAAAGCTCAGTGCTATGGTAATGGCCACACCGATTGCTTCTTTAATTAATACCTCTTTGGCAACAGGGTACATGCCCAAATCCTGGAAGGTGGCTAGAGTTGTGCCTATCCACAAAAGTGGGGATAAAAGTGTAGTATCAAACTATAGACCAATATCCCTACTCCCCACTTTATCCAAAATCCTAGAGAAATGTGTACATGTGCAACTAAATAAATATTACCAACAGACTAGTTTTTTCACCCCTCTTCAATCAGGCTTTCGACCAAATCACTCAACAGTCACGGCCCTCCTAAAAGTAACCAACGATATCCAGACGGGCATGGAAAATGGTGACCTCACAGGAGCCATTTTCCTAGATTTTGCCAAGGCCTTTGACACAGTAGACCATAATATTCTTATAAATAAACTCCAAAGATCAGGACTGGGTAATAATTCTCTAAACTGGTTCCGATCCTATTTATCAGACAGAATGCAGTATGTGTCAGTTGCTGGCAATGACTCCCTTACTCTCAAAGTAACAAGTGGAGTTCCTCAAGGCTCCATTCTTGGCCCGCTTCTGTTTTCTCTTTTTATAAATGATCTTCCCAAGGTTTGCAAATCATCTTCAGTACACATGTATGCAGACGACACCATTCTCTATACTAAAAACTCAAACATATCACACCTTGAGGACATATTACAACATGATTTCTGCGAGGTTGAAAGATGGATAGCAAGGAACAAACTGTTCTTAAACACAGACAAAACTGTCACAATGATATTTGGCACAAAACACAAACTGCGTAATCTCGGCAATACCCAAATATCCATTGTAACGGAGTCTAATCGTAATTTGGCCCCAGTGGACTCCTACAAATATCTTGGTATGTGGCTTGACCCCAGCCTCACTTTTGTACATCATATTGACAAGTTAACTTCCAAGCTTTATCCCAAAATCGGTGCTCTTTTTAGACACAAATCATGTTTAAGTCCCCTGGTGAGAAAACGTATTGTGCAACAGATGTTGCTGCCTGTCATAGACTATGGTGATGTAGTTTATGCTCCAGCCCCAGAAATCCATCTTAGTAAACTTGACACCCTGTATAATTCAATATGCCGCTTTAGCCTTCAATGTAATTACACTACTCATCGCTGTGATATGTTAAAAGAACTAAATTGGTTAACACTCAAATCTAGACGTGCCCTTCACCTTTCTTGCTTAGTACACAACCACTTCTCTGGAAAACTACCAGACTACCTGAGCAGTATGCTCACTCCTGCTCTACATACGAAGTATAACCTCCGCTCCACCGCAAACAACTCGCTACGTATACCACAATACAAGAAAGAAGCAGGAAGAGCCGCCTTCTCCTACAGAGCGCCAATGGCCTGGAACAATCTGCCTGAAATAACCAGATCTGCTCCCAGTCTAAAATCCTTAAAAGTAAATGCTCCTCTATATCTAAAAACAGAGTGTAACTGTTTATAATTCTAAAATTTCCATATGAATATTTGTATGTATATTTAATAACATGTAATATATAGTGTTTCTCAATTTGTATAAATAAGCAACCCTCTACTGTAAACTGTCCAGGACATACTTGAAAACGAGAGAAATCTCAATGTATTCTTCCTGGTAAAACATTTTCTAAATAAATAAATGTAGAATATACTAGCAATGTGGGACGGCGTTGCCCGTAATGTTATGTAGGGAATTTTTTGTTTTTGTTTTTTTAAATAAATGTTATGATAGTGAAATATAGTGTAGGGTGTACGTGTCATAAAGGTACACACAGTGATACACAGACACATTTGCAAACACAGACATATACAGGGGGACACACAGTGATAGACAGAGACGCATGCAACACACATACATAAACAGTGACACACAGATGCAAATCAGAACATACATACAGTGTGAGCAGTGTAAGCAACATACCTCCCAACATTTCAAATGGCCAAAGAGGGACACTTGTGTTTTAGGTGGTGTTACTGGGGGTGTGGCTGGTGGTGTATTTTAGAGAATTTTTAACCCTTTGAGTGCCAGGGGGTAAGCAATTAATTGCGTACCCCTCTGGCATTGAAATGGTTAAGTTACTCTTTCTGTAAGTGAATGATTTAGAAGAAGATGAAAGGTATTTTTTTTTTTTTTTACACAGACTAATTTAACAGATATATACAGAAGTTTATACCCACATTACAGTGGGTTTTATTGATGTGGAGCAATCTGATACACTGGTATATACACCACACAGTGTGATCTCCTAAATAGAGGAACAGAGGGATTTGGGTGTCAAACAGGGACTGTCCCTCCTATACTGTATAGTGCCAGTCCTTATACACAGACACGTGCAGACTGTATACTATACAATGTCAGACCATGTATAAATAGTTTGTCATACATGCTATACAGTGAGCTATGTACAGCATGGAGATGATTGCAGGAACTGGCACTTCCTCTTACAGACAGTCTGACAAACAATCTGCTGTCTTTCTCTCTCTTTGTGCAATATATAAATACAGTCACAACCATGTCTCTGCCACTTACCAGATCGGCTGAAGCCCTGCTCTGCACTGCCTGATCATATCTCTGCCATTGTTCCACTTTCCCAGCTTCTCTGTGCTAGCAAGTCAGCTCCCCAGCATCTTGGCTGCTGATTGTTTAGAAATCAGCTCACTTGTAGTAATTGGCAGGGCTGTGCAGGGTCACAGACAGGGAATGAAGAAGTTGCATAATATATATTGGACCATGGCCTTCCAGCTGTAGCTTGAACATAGTTCCCATCATCCTCATCTGCTGAGCGTGCATGTGTGTCTCTGTATGAGTATGTGTGTATGTGTCTGTGGTGTAGGAGTCAGTGGCAGCCATTTTTTTTTTCAGCCTTAGATAGTGGTGGGCAGGCTGGATAGTGGGGGCGGACCAAAAATCACCCCCCCATTGAATCACCCAATGGGAGCAGTAAACCTCCTTACTGCCGCCCAAGGGTGTGTTTTGCCAGGCACAAAGTCTTCTTATATATATATATAAAATATAATAATAGAGAGAGAGAGATTTGTATTGTAGGATTTATCTTCCTGAGTAAAACAAAGAAGTAGTGTCCTTTGTTTTAACTCTGGAAGATAAATCCCTGCTGAGAGGTTTTATTCAAAGTTATTGCAACTCAAATTTTTTAGGCGTAGTATCTCAGTGGACTGAATTTTTACAGGGGCACTGTTGCTACACTATCCTATGAAAGCTTATGGTCCATTGACCATAAAGTTCCACAGGATGAGGTAGTAACAGCGCCACAGTAAAATGTCAGACTGTTGAGATACTGCACCGAAAAAATTCAAGTTTGAGTTGTTGCATAACTTTTGAATAAAACACCTCTCAGCAGGGGGAGTACCCTTGCTTTCTCGGGAAGATAAATCCAAAAATATATATATTTTTTTTACATATTAAGTGTTACTGTCCCTTTAAATGTGTGGGTTTTTTTTTGTTGTTTTTTTAAACAAAACAATCTTTACGCGTACATCCAACTGTTCTGTTGATCATTATTTAATTACTGCTACTCCCAGCCCTGAGAGTAGAAACCCTAAATATATAGGTTCCTCTTTTCTCTTTTATGCACAAGGCCCATTGTGTGCTCACCTCTCCCATTTATGTTAAGGAGCAACTAACATGGGAGGTGAAACATAAGTTAACACTTTGAGTGCCAGAGGGGTATCCAACACATTGCAACGCATTCACATTATAAAAACTTTTGTGCATGGGCTTTCATTAGTAAAACTAAATTAGCGTTAGTCCTGGGCTATTGTGCTGCACATAAAGGGTTCCGCAGAATGTGGAAGTGCACGATTTTCTGTCTTTGTATCTCCAGTAGTAAGTAAAGTTTAAAAAAAAAAAAAAAAAAAAAAAAAAAAAGATCTATTTGTACTAATTAAAGCTCATGCACAAAAGTTTTTATAATGTGAATGCATTGCAATGTGTTGGATACCCCTCTGGCACTCAAAGTGTTAACTTATGCTTCCCCTCCCATGTTAGTTGCTTTTTAATATAAATGGGAGACGTGAGCACACAATTGGCCTTGTGCATAAAAGAGAAGAGTGGAACAATTTTGGAACAAACCAACTGGAAATAAATTTGCCAAATCTTTCTTTGATTCAAAGAATGCTTTTCACCCCGTGAATGCTGGAGAGGTCTAGTATGTGGAGACTTCTTTAGCATTCAAGGGGTTAAAACCCCATTTATATCAATGTGAATTTTTATTGGTACCTTATGGTGCAGTTGGGTTGCTCCAGAATTGACATACCTGGGAACTTTCTAAATGAACTGACCATGAGATCTTTGAAATTTTAACCCTTAGCGTGCCCCATAACATACATTATAGGTGATCTGTCCCTATGTGATCTATCCCAGAGGTTCTTCTGTCTGTCTTCAAGGAAACATTTACAGGCCCCAACTTAGTGATATCACTGCTTGAACCCACACAAGAGAATCAAGATGTGTCTCTATTCATTTTTGGTACAGATTGCATCAATTTAGAGTCTAAAAAAAGTTGTTAATTGGTGTAAGTCATTCTAGATAACACTGCTCTCTCTCATCCTGAGAAGCTGGCCCTTCACCCTGAGATTTGGGTCAAACCTTGAGAGTTCCCATTTACGAGAATTGCTCTTTATTGCATAATGCCCATTACGTTCATTAGAAATGAGAAATCGTTTAGGTCCATTTTACACAGGCAACTCTGTTAGACTGTGAAGAACAAAAAATCAAACCTCATAAGTTGTGAATCCTTGTGTCATATGTGCATTTCACATGGGTAAAGTGCTGAGATTGTTGCAGAGAGATGCAGCATGCTGCAACTTTCCCCCGACATTCAAGAGGTCCAGCGGCTCCAGTTGCACTATCTCCAAACACAAGCAGGTATGTGAAGAAACAGAAAAAAAAAAGTCTCTGAGAGGCCAATGCTAATAAAAAATAAGTTAACTAGTATAAAAGCCCATGTACACGGGCCAAGGTCTGGGTGATGTTAACCCTTTGAGTGACAGAGGGGTACGCAACACATTGCTTTGCAAGTCATGCACTGTAGAGACTGCCCGAAAGCACAGAACTCCCAGCATTCTGCACAGAATGCCCCCAGCACAGACCTCCCAGCATTCTGCACAGAATGCCCCCAGCACAGACCTCCCAGCATTCTGCACAGAATGCCCCCAGCACAGACCTCCCAGCATTCTGCACAGAATGCCCCCAGCAAAGACCTCCCATCATTCTGCACAGAATGCCCCCAGCACAGAACTCCCAGCATTCTGCACTCCGCGCTTTCGGGCAGTCTCTACTGTGCATGACGGCCTCTGACAAACATCCTAGCGAATTATTATATAGGATAATATTAAAGCCATAATGAATGCAAACAGTTTAAAACCCCTAACAGCACAACATGTTTCGTCGCTTCTTCGTTGTTTGCTTTGTCAGTGGCATAAAATGGAACTGGCTTGGCAGAACAAAGTTGTCTGTTTTTTCACATACCCGCCCAGATATTACCATTTCTCTGTCTGTTCTCCCTCCTGCTTGCCACTTCCAGCCACCCAGCTGCTAACATTACACACTTCTCTCCCTCCAACTTGCTATTCCTTGCCACCCAGATACTAAGATTATGCACACTCCCTTCCACTTGCCTCTCCTTACCGCCCTCTACTATCTAGTTTGCATAAACTGGCAAAAAAATGGCTACCATAACCTGTTGGTGTTTCTGAAAGCACTTCCAAAATCACCCAAGGTGCTATAATATGTTAGTTCCACTGTAACCCTTTGAGTGACAGAGGGCTATCGATATCCCTCTGGCATTCAAAGGGTTAAGCCTTTTAACATTTTTATTTCCAGTATATTTTCATATAATAATCAGTCCACAATATTATTTGTCGTTTAGGATTTTGAGCGTTCCAGAGCCTTTAATTTCTTAAATGAAATTAAGAAGAGATTTCAGACAACCTATGGATCGAGGGCACAGACAGCACTCCCCTATGCCATGAACAGTGAATTCTCCAGTGTGATCTCAGCACAGTTGGTGAGGATTAATATAGAATTTGTGGCTTTTTGTTCAGTGAAATCCTTGTGGCTGTCACATTTGTTATGAGTGTAGGGCTGGTGATGCAGGTATATTAAGAACTGGAGTAATTCCAAGGGTAAATCAACCAGCACTATAGGGGACAGGTAATATACCTATTGATTTAAACAGGGCTTTTAACCCCTTGAATGCTAGATACGTTTTTAGCAGTCAAGTGGTTAAAAGCCTGTTTCAATCAATGGGAATTTGTTGATTGTTGATTTTTTTTTTTTTTTTTTTTTTCTCCTAGACAAACTGACCGCACTATGGCAGGCAAGTAAGCATTAACAAAATTGCTAATTTAAGCGGGACAATGAATATGAGTTTTTGTCTCAAGTTTTGTTAAATTCTCAGGCATATTAAAGTGTCCCCAAATAATTTTTAACATAGCTTTAAAGGGATAGTTATACTTAAAATGTAAAAAAAAAAAAATGTTGTTTTACTCAGGGGGATAAACCCTACAAGAATACTCCCACTGCTGAAAGGTGTTTCATTCAAAAGTTATTAATTTTCAAAGTAGAATTTTTTAGGTGCAATATCACGGTGGCCTGAAATTGTACAGTGGCGCTGTTGCTACACGATCCTATGGACAGCTCTGGTCCCGGGACCATAAATCTCCATAGGATGGTGTAGCAACAGCGCCACTGTACAACTTCAGGCCACTGTGATATTGCACCTAAAAAATTCAACTTTGAAAATTAATAACTTTTGAATGAAACACCTTTCAGCAGTGGGAGTACTCTTGTTTTACTCAGGGGAATAACCCCTACAACATATTTTTTTTTTACATTTTAAGTATTACTATCCCTTTAAGCATATCAGTATTATCCTTCGTTATTCCGGCATTCTTTAGAAATGTAACTTTTTCGGAGACTCACAGGCAGGCATATTGACGTAGAGGAATCTGTGTGCCTGCGCTGCCCGTTGCTTTCTGTACCTTAAGGTAGAATGCAACTCCCACTTACCAATCATAGCGAAGACAGGGACGGACAGCTCAGGCACACAGATGCCTCTTTGGCAAGATGTCTGAGCTGTCATCTGCGGTGAATCTCCGAAGAAGTTTTATTTCTAAATAATGCCAGACTTACTAAGGATAATACAAGTATTGATCTGCTTAACGCTATGTTAAAAATGATTTGGGGGGCACTTTAATATGCGTGAAAGTTCTGCTTTAACAGAGGGACTTGCCTAGGTAGGTGTCCTTTTTACAGAAATAAGCTATATCTGTTTATATAATTTTGTATCACATCTGCAGTTTCCTGTTTATAGGGATCTGTACTAAAGTCTGCTTTCAGTCCACACCTTATTACAATTAATTTCAGTAGAGCTGAATGGTTCAATTGTGTTTATCAGATTTTAAACTGAAATTTTAAACTGAGCCGAACTAATCGCAGACTACAGAGCAATAAAAAAGTGTGTGTGTGTGTGTGTATGTATATGTGTGTGTGTATATGTATATATATATATATATATATATATATATATATATAAATTTATTTAATATATGATATAAATATCATTGATGTATCTGAAGGACATCCCCCGGGTGGATTTAAATCTGTCTTTTGGGACTGGCTGGCTGGATACATAGAACAGTGCTGCTTTACAGGGCAAATATCACTGCAGGCCTTCCAAGCAAAGGAGGAATGATATATTTCTCTGTCGTCCAATACAGGTTACTGGTAACTCTGGGAGCTGATCTTCCCCTTTAAGTAGGCAGGATCATTTCTCTAAATGTATGCAGGTGGTGGATCCTCCCTTCCCTCCTAGGCTGCAGCTTAGCCAGCTAGATCCAGAATGATTTGTTCCTGGGTGTGACAACACCAGGTGGAGAACATTTTTCGTTGGTTTTATTTTTTTTTTATTTTTCAGTCAGATATGGAATATCACCATTAGGCGGATTACCATGACTGACAAATGCCCTTCAATGTGGCTATCTCAGTATCCAGGTGCTTCTTGGTGGATCTTAAGCCCTGAGGGGGAAAATCTTGGGTACAAGTGCTTCCCCAGGGATTACCCACTGAGGTAATTCTTAATACATGGTAATCTGAAGACAGAAGATCTGCAGGAAAGGTGAGCTACCCTTTGAGTGCTGCAGGTCCACTTGTCCCACAGTGCCGCTTTGCTGGGCTTGTATTTGGGCATTCTCATTGTGCACTCCTTCACTCATTGGGTATATATGTATATGTCTGTTGGGTTTTTGGAGCAGGTTTATGTGGTAACTTAACCCTTTTTCTACTGGTTTGGCATGTTTTTGAGGGGTTTTCTGACACTTTCCTTTCTGGGTTAGTGTTTTCTTATTATGCACACGTGTTCCCTCTATGTTTTTCATGTTTTTAACTTGTATTTTAACTTTTATTAATATTGTGTACTGCGCCTGTATGGCGCGCTTTACCGCATAGACCCCATTGCTCCATTTACTTTCTATGTGACAACACTGTTTGGGACGTATATGCAACCGCTTCACACAGCAACTTCAGAATGGGCTCATTTTATTTGTCTACCCTTGCTCTATCATCCGGTTTATAGTTCGTGTGTTGGTGGACTTGGGGTGCTTCGGGCACAGTTTTGGGGTACTTTTTGGGAAAAACTACGTTTCCCATGAGCGCTTGTTTCGTGCCTTTTTTCTAATTGCCTCCCGTTGCGGCAGCCATTTTGTGAGCTTTTCTCAACGAGTATCCTAGTCAGGACTTGGACTCTCCTTCTCTCTCCTGCAGATTAACCCTTTGCCTGCCAGATAAGTCTATATTTAGCGTTTCTGGGGTGAAATATTAATCTTACATGCTACAATTGGGTGATTTACTGTACAGTTGGTTATTTTGACACTGTGAGAATGTCTATACTGCTGGAGCTAGGGGCTAGACCTAAGACTGAGGAGGCTGGGGTATCAGTATCCCCCATTGCGCATTGCTCTTCCTGTCACTCAGGGCTGCCTAGAGAATATTCAGGTCACTTATGCCCAGTATGTTCTGATGTCCCTGACACCATTCCAGTGCCCTCCAGCCATGCTATAGAGCCAGCTTGGGTGCAAGAGTTTAAGGCTGCGACTAGGGACCTTAGGTCCACTTTACAACTCTTTCCATCCCAGATACAGGGGGCACTTCAATTATGGCAGACCCCCTCTACTATCAGATCCTCACTGCCTAAACCGCAGGGGGCACCTGATGTGTCAGATTCTTCTGAGGAAGAATTGTTGCAAGATTCGGATGTTGAGGATGGTACTATTTTGGAGTCTACTAGGTCCCTTGGGGACCCTTTTGAAGCTGATCCTGAACCCTCTGCTGAGGGCCTGATCAGGGCTGTATTAACCACACTCAACATTCCCTTAGTTCAGGAGGTCCCTTCTGATCCCTCTGATGTTTTTCAGGAGCCCGCTAAGCCCCTTACTTATATTCCTCCTAACCCCACTCTTGACCGTTTGGTTTCTGACGCGTGGAAAAATCCGGACAAGCCTGCTTCTGTGTCCAGGAAATTTGCTAAGCTTTATCACTTTTCTGAAGCTGAACTGGCTAAATGGGTTCATCCCCTTAAGGTGGACACACCCATATCTAGACTGTCTTAATCTACTGCTTTACCTATCTCTGATGCTTCCGCACTGCAAGACTGGACTGACAAGAAACTTGAAGTTTCCCTCCAGTCCATTTTCGCTTCTATTGGCTATACGTCCATGGTTTTACAGGTGGTGACAGAGGGGCACAAGATCCGTTTTTTTCTCTTCCTCCTTTTCGCTTTCATCTTTCTCGTTCTCCTCAGGACGTCGAGAAATGCCGTCTATTCGAAGGCGTTGTTCAGGCTCTTCTGGACAAAGGTGTCCTAGAGCCGGTGCCTCCTTCAGACAGGGATTCGGGGTTTTACTCGAACCTCTTTATGGTGAAAGATCTAAACTAGTTTGTGATCAAGACTCACTATTGTCAGGAGTCTCTGCGCACAGTGATCGCTGCCATGTCTCCAGAGGAGTTCCTTGCTTCTCTGGATCTTCAAGATGCGTATTTGCACATCCCAATTCATCAGGAGAGCAGGCGGTACCTGTGGTTTGCCTGCGACAGGGGTCATTTTCAGTTCTCGGCTCTTCCATTTGGTTTGACGACAGCCCCTCAGGTTTTCCAACGAGTTCAGATTCCTCTGAGGAGGAACTACTGTTGGATTCAGATGTTGAGGAATGTTCTGTATTGGAATCATCTCAGTTCCTTAGGGATCCCTTTGAAGCTGACCCTGTACCCTCCGCTGAGGGCTTAATCAGGGCTGTTTTAACTACTCTTAACATTCCCCTAGTTCAAGAGGTCCCTTCTGATCCCTCTGATGTATTCCAGGAGCCCGCTAAGCCCCTTACCTTCTTTCCTCCTAACCCCACTCTTGACCGCCTTGTGTCTGAAGAGTGGAAATCTCCTGACAAGAAGGCGTCTGTGTCCAGGAAATTTGCTAAGCTTTATCCCTTTTCTGAGGCCACGCTTGCTCAGTGGGTTCAGCCACCTAAGGTGGATGCCGCTGTTTCCAGGCTATCCAAATCTACTGCGTTACCAGTCTGTGATGCCTCTGCTCTGAAGGACTGGACTGATAAGACGCTTAAGGTTTCCTCAAGTCTGTTTTTGCCACTGCTGGTTCTGGTATGCGTCCAGCATTTACTGTCGCGTGGGTGAACAGGGCCATTGGGGTCTGGACTGAGCAGCTCACCAAGGCTGTCCGTCAGGATGCTCCTGTTTTGGATAAGTTGTGCCTCCTTGCCAGCATATCTGAGGCACAACACTACGTATCTGCTGCCTTATTTGATGCCGTCCACGTGATGGCTAGGGTTTCCACCATGTCTGTGGTGGCCAGACGAGCTCTTTGGCTCAAGATTTGGTCTGCTGACACGGCTTCTGAGAGTCTTGCTTTCCCTGCCTTTTCAGGGTACCTCTTTGTTTGGGCCAAATCTTAAGGATCTGATCAGTGAAGCCACTGGGGGTAAGAGTACTCTTCTATCCTTGGTCCCTAAGAAGAAGTTGCCGCTTAAGTGCAACCGGCTTTTTCGTTCCTTCCAGAATGAGACACGTCTGGCGAACCAAATGGTTCCCTCAACTCCGTGTACCTCCTCCAAGCCCAAACAGCAGTGAAAGCCCAAGGTTTATCCAAGCCCAAGGCTTCCAAGACTTCTTCGGCATGACTTGCCGAACCCGGGTCCGCATTCAGCTGTGGGTGGTCGTCTGTGACACTATCACAGCTTTTGGGAGGAGACTGTGGCAGACCCATGGGGTTTTACAGGTGGTGAAGGAAGGGTACTGTCACAGAGTGACTAGGAATTGAACACACTGACAAGTACAAATGAACTTAATATAAAACTTTATTAAATAATATGAAAGGCAGGAAGTAAGGCAACAGGCAGATGGCAATAAATGGCACACAGTAGTTATGGTAATGACACAAATGGCAGTAGATAGTGGCACACCTTCACGAGACCAGGTAGGAACAGTGGAGGCACTTTCCTTACCCTTCACTAGGCAGGTGGTCAGAAACAGAATGGCCCTGGGTCTACACAGTAGATGTGAGGGCAGTGCAGAGCACTCCCATACACAGATGGAATGGCACACCTTCACGAGACCAGAGAGGAACAGTACAGGCCCTTTCCTCACCCTTCACAGGACAGGTGGTCAGAAACGGAATGGCCCTTGGACAACACGGTAGATGTGGGCACAGTGCAGAGCACTCCCGTACTCGGATAGGATGGTACACCTTCACGAGACCAGAGAGGAACAGTGTAGGCACTTTCCTCACCCTTCACAGGACAGGTGGTCAGAAACGGAATGGCCCTTGGACTACACGGTAGATGTGGGCACAGTGCAGAGCACTCCCGTACCCGGATAGGATGGCACACCTTCACGAGACCAGAGAGGAACAGTGTAGGCACTTTCCTCACCCTTCACAGGACAGGTGGTCAGAAACGGAATGGCCCTTGGACTACACGGTAGATGTGAGGGCATGCAGAGCACTCTCGTACACAAAGTCGGCAAATAAGTGGAGTAGACCAGTATCCCGACAGGGGATACACTAGGCGGAGCCAGATGGAGAATAGGCTAGGCAGCACAGACTGGTACGGCCACGGGAGGTCAGACACACGGAGTGACCGACAAGCGCTGCTTAACGGAAGCGAGTGCAAAGCTGAAGACACAGGCAGCATGGGAACCAAACCGAAAAACGGAATGGTCACGGAGCGCAACACAAAGGGTAAACCAGGAGGCAGCCAAAGGTCAAAACCGGATTGGCTAGTCAGACGTCACCAATGGTCGTAACAGGAACGGGTAGTCAGTCAAGCCAGAGATCAGAGCTGGAACGGGTAGTCAGAAGAGCCAGGAGTCAGAACTGGAACGGGTAGTCAGACGAGCCAGGAGTCAGAACCGGAACGGGTAGTCAGACATAGCCAGGTAATACACAGGAACGGTAATGTACCAACACAGTAATAAGCTCAGGTACACCACGAAAGGGCACTGGAAGTGACGCAGGCTGAGGTATAAAAACCCTGACTAGTAGGTGGAGCAGTGACCTCATCAGCGTGGTGCCCTATAAGAATAGCGACTCAGCGAGAGCGACAGCTAGATGGTAAACAACATCGCTCCAGGGTAATGTCAGTCACAGCCAATCACGGGGCACAGTGATAGGTACAAGATCCCTTTCATTTCTCTTCCTCCTTTTCACTTTCGTCTTTCTCATACTCCTCAGGGTACAGAAAAACGCCGCCTGTTCGACAGCGCTGTTCAGGCTCTTCCGGACAAGAATGTTCCGGAGCCAGTGCCTTTTCAGGACAGGGGTTCGGGGTTCTACTCAAACCTCTTTGTAGTCGCCAAAAAGGATGGCGGCTGTCGCCCTATTTTACACTTGAAGGACCTCAATTCCTTTGCGACCCGGACTCATTATCGCCAGGAGTCTTTGCGCACAGTGAATGCTGCCATGTCCCTAGGAGAATTCCTCGCTTCTCTGGATCTGCAGGACGCTTATTTACACATTGCCATTCATCCAGAGACCAGACAGTACCTCCAGTTTGCCTGCGACAGGGGACATTTTCAGTTCTCAGCCCTTCCATTTGGGCTGACGACGACGACTCAAGTTTTCAACCGTGTCCTGGGTGCCTTGATATCTGTCCTCCACCGGAACAGCATCAGGGTAACTCCATACATGGACGACTTGCTTCTGAAGGCCGTCTCTGCAGATCTCCTTATTCAGCAGGTTCAGGACTGTATTCAGGCTCTCACCTGTCATGGGTGGATCATCAACGTGGACAAGTCAGATCTTGTACCATCCCAACGTCTGGTCTTCCTGGGTCTTCTTTTCGACACTCAGAAGAACATGGTGTTCGTCACGGACGAGGTGGCTCACCAGATCGCTCACAGGGTTTCGGCGAGTCTGTCCCAGGATTCCGTTCCACTCCAGAAGCTGTCATCTCTAGTGGGGAAATTTGTTTCCACCATAGAAGAGGTTCCATTTGCCATGGCACACACCAGAGAACTCCAGAGATTCATGATCCAGATGTCCAAGGGCCCGCAGGATATTTCATGCCTTGAGACATTGGACTTCTCAGCTAGAAGACTGTCCAGTACGAGTTGCGTCAGACAACGCCACGGCCGTGGCATACATCAACAAACAAGGCGGAACAAGAAGTCTCGCTGCTTGGTTAGAGGTCAAGGCTATTTTGTCACAGGCAGAAGACCACGTGCCAGCTATATCCGCAGTGCACATTCCAGGCGTAGACAATGTCATGGCGGACTTCCTCATTCGACACACAGTGGAGAGTGGGAGTTGCATCTGCAGGTGTTTCAACTCATTGTTCAGCGATGGGGTCCACCTTACATCAACCTTATGGCGATGAGACACAACAGGAAGGTTCCATTGTTTTGCTCGCGGTGGCGAGACCCTCTGGCTTTAGCGGTAGATCTTTCCTCCCCTTCCCATGTTGCACAGGGTATTGCGGAAGCTACGACTGGAGCGTTGCCCAGTCATTCTGATTGCTCCATACTGGCCTCGCCAGTCTTGGTCCCCGTAGCTTGTGGACCTGTCAGTGGTGGAGCCCTTTCAGCTCCTCGACCGTCTGAATCTACTTCTACAGGGTTACCTGTGGAAGGAGGATGTGCATCGGCTAGCTTTGACGGCTTGGAAATTGAATCCTCAATATTGAAGAAGAAGGGCTTCTCTTCTGGTGTGGTGGCTACTATTCTTAGTGCCCGCAAGCCTGTTTCTTCCAAGATCTACCATCGTGTCTGGTCGACTTTTCTGTCCTGGTGTGCTCACAAGGACCTGTCTCAGGACTTGGATCTACCTACAGTCCTGGCATTTTGCAAGACGGTGTGGATAAGGGCCTCATTTTGAGTTCCTTTAAGGTTCAGACTTCTGCTTTCTCTGTATTCTTTCAGAGACGCATTGCCTTCCTGATGTCAAAGTATTCTTACAGGGCGTTGCTCATACTCATCCTGTTTTCAAGTCTCTAACTCCTCAATGGGATCTTAACTTGGTTTTGGGCGTCCTTCATCGCCCTCCCTTTGAGTCTTTGGCTACTGTTCCTCTGCCTCTGTTGACGTGGAAAATGGCTTTTCTCCTGGTGATTTGTATCTGTTCGACACGTTGCGGAGTTACATGCTCTATCCTGTAAACCTCCTTATTTGGTGTTTCACAAGGGTAAGGCGGTGCTTCGCACTTCTAAGGAGTTTCTACCGAAGGTGGTCTCTGAATTCCACATCAATCAGGAGATTGTGGTGCCCTCTTTCTGCCCTAATCCCACCTCTGACAAGGAGAGAGGTCTCCACTTGTTAGAAGTGGTGCGTTGTCTCAAGCTTTATGTGCATCGCACCGAGTCTATCAGGAAATATGATGCTCTGTTCATCATTCTTGAGGGTCCTAGGGCAGGAAGACCTGCATCCAAGGTGACTATCGCCTCTTGGATCAAGTCTACTATTCGCAAGACTGATGAGTTGAGGACGAAGCCTGTCCCTTTCAGGGTCATGGCTCATTCTTCTCGTTCTGTTGGGGCCTCTTGGGCTTACAAGAATCAGGCCTCCGCTGATCAGTTACGCAAGGCGGCCACTTGGTCATCTGTGCACACCTTTTCAAAGCACTACCGTGTGGGTGTGTGTGCATCGGCTGATGCCAGCATTGGGAGGAAAATCCTGGAGGCAGCATTGCCTGTCTAGGGTTTTTCCTTGGTTCTTAGTGCTTCCTTCTCTGTTGAACCCTGTTGGTTCTTGTTCAGTGTGCTGTGTAACGTTCCTGGGGTGCCGTTACCCCTTTTTGGTGTCCGTTGACACGTCAGTAGTTGTTGGGCTATCTCTGATCTGATGGTTCATATATGTTCTGGTGACTTTGGGGGCCTTGCGCCTGGTCCTTGCCTTCTTCCCACCTCTGGGAAACTTAATGGTTGGACATCCCAGAGTTACCAGTAACCTGTATTGGACTACAGAGAAAAGAGGATTTTAGTCTTACCTGTTAAATCCTTTTCTCTTAGTCCATGCAGGTTACTGGTCTCCCACCCTGTCAAGAAACCATGCTTGGCTCTCCTTTGGCAGACTGTGGGGGTCCTTCTGGGTTATGCTCACAGGAGTCTTCTTCCCTTCTACTGTCTAGTCGTCTTAGTGTCTCAAATCTTTCTGGAGCTGATTGGCTAGCTGCAGCCAAGGAGGGAAGGGAGGCTCCACCCCCTGCATACACTTTGAGAATTTGTTCCTGCCTACTAAGGGGTGGATCACCTCCCAGAGTTACCAGTAACCTGTATGGACTAAGAAAAAAGGATTTAACAGGTAAGACTGAAATCCTCTTATCCCTTTAAAGCTCCACCGATAATGTAACTGACAAACTTGCTTTTTTAACCTTGTGAGTGCCAGAGGGGTAACCAATGCATTGTGAAGCAATGTGTTGGATACCCACCCTCCTCTGGCACTCAGTGGGTTAAGGACCAGAGGGGGTGTGCACTGCATGAAGAAAATCTGACTTCAATGTATTTCATGTCAAAAGAATACAAACCCATCATTAGAACATCCCCCTCCCTTACCTTAAAAGCTGATCTACCCTATAAAGCGCCCTTTAATTAAAAATGAAAAGTTTACTTTACATTATGTTTTTATTTTATTTTCTTTCTCTAAGATGCACCATTTTCTTTATTCTTTTAAAGAAAACCTATCCCCTTTCCATCTTGGAAGATTTTGCATTATTTTTCCTCTTTATCAATTTACTCCACCCCACTGGTGGACACTGACAGAATTTAGCAGCCTAAAAAACTGAAATAAGGTGATTTTATGGTCATGTAAGTACTTATACTGATTTATCAGATTAGGTGTGAGGATACAGCTCTGCTGAGATTAGATTTCCCAACTACTAAACCAAAAATCTATTAACCTGTTTGCCTATACCTTGCACGTCTTGATTTACAATTTAAATAGAATTTAATGAGACTAAAAACTGAGTGTGTAAACAGGTCCACTTTAAGCTGGACAGAAAATGATGATGGCCACTATGAATACATTTTGGGTGGACTGGTTCCCCAGAACTACTAATGGATATCAATCACACAAAGTCAAACAAGATTTTTGTTGCAGGACTGCAAACTTCTCCCACTGAAGGTTTTTCTAGGGCTTCAGTGCGAGGGGATTGAGCCATAAGTCCTGCAGAAAGAATCCTATCTGATTCCATGGTCATTATATCCAGAACAGACTTGTAGTGGCCATTAGGATTTTTTGCCCAGATTAAAGGGATAGTAATGGTTAATTTTAAGTTAATTTAATATTGTAGACATTAAAAAAAGGTTAACATTGATGTAAGTCTTATCTCTCAAACCTTTATGGTTTGAGAGATATAACTTGCAAAAGTTACCTTTTCCTGGCTGTTTTACTCAAGTCTGCCATCTAGCGGACAGCTGCAGATTCCAGTCATTTAACATAGTAACATAGTAGATAAGGCTGAAAAAAGACATGCGTCCATCAAGTCCAGCCCATGCCAATAACACCCCTGTTGATCCAGAGGAAGACAACAAAAAGCCCTCTGGAGCAATTTCCAGTGTAGGGGGGGTGTGTGTGTGTGTGTGTGTGTGTGTGTGTGTGTGTGTGTGTGTGTGTGTGTGTGTAGGGGTGTGTGTGTGTGTGTGTAGGGGTGTGTGTGTGTAGGGGTGTGTGTGTGTGTGTGTAGGGGTGTGTGTGTGTGTGTGTAGGGGTGTGTGTGTGTAGGGGTGTGTGTGTGTAGGGGTGTGTGTGTGTAGGGGTGTGTGTGTGTAGGGGTGTGTGTGTGTGTGTGTGTAGGGGTGTGTGTGTGTGTGTGTGTAGGGGTGTGTGTGTGTGTAGGGGTGTGTGTGTGTGTGTGTAGGGGTGTGTGTGTGTAGGGGTGTGTGTGTGTGTGTGTGTGTAGGGGTGTGTGTGTGTGTGTGTAGGGGTGTGTGTGTCAAATAGTTCCCCGGCTCAATATCCTATTTGCTTTGAAGCCATCTGTCATAACTGTCAATATTGTTCTGTGCTAGATAGGCATCCATTGCTTTTTTGAATGCAGTTACATTATCTGCAAGCACAACATCCCGAGGCAAAGAATTCCATAGCCTTACCGCCCTTACTGTAAAGAATCCCTGCCTGTGTTTTAGTCGAAAGCGCCTTTCCTCAAGTCTTAATGGATGACCTCTTGTTCTTAGCTCAGCTCTTTGCATAAATAATTCATTGGATAGTTCTTTGTATTGACCTTGAATGTATTTGTAAATGGTAATCATATCACCCCTTAGACTTCTCTTTTCTAATGTAAACAAACCCAGTTTGGCTGGTCTCTCTTTGTAACTCAGATCCTCCAATCCCTTTATCAGTTTTGTTGCACGTCTCTGCACCTTTTCCAGTTCAGTAATGTCTTTTTTTAGAACAGGCGCCCAAAATTGTACTCCATATTCTAGATGAGGCCTAACCAAGGATTTATACAGAGGTAGGATAATATTAGCATCCCTTGCTTCTACACCTCTTTTTATGCAGGCTAGTACTCTATTTGCTCTTGCAGCAGCTGAGTGACTCTGCACACTGCTGTGAAGACTATTGTCTATCAGACCAGACAGAGGCTCTTCAGCAGAGCTGAAATCACACTATTTAGAAATAAATACTTCATTGGAACAGTCTACAAAGTGTGCTTGAAAGCCAGGCACTATTTTGTACACCGTTCCAAATTAAGTATTTATCTTTAGATATCGTTATGTCGGTGCTGCTGAAGAGCCACATCTGGTCAAGCGACCAGAATCTGCTTCTGACAGCTTTACAGCTCATCAAGCAGAAAGGGGAGGGACCAGAGAACTTTATTTTCCTATATCTTTCAAACCATAATGGTTTGAGAGATACGAATAAGCGCAAGTACTCTTTTATTTGTATATACCATATAGTTAATACTTTTGTTCTGACATTACTATCCCTTTAAGATAAGGAATGCTGTTATTAGAAGGAAGTGGTGTTCGACTTTAAAGAGGAACTTTAACACTGGGACATTCTTAATTTAACAGAATAAAGTACAATTCATTTGTTTTCTATAATAGTTTTTGCGAGCTGAGCACAATGGGATTTTCTTTGTGCAAATTAAATCTGCCTTCCTTATTAGTAAATGTGAGACTTTTCTCCATGTTGTTGCAGTGCAGAGAGCCATGAAAGTACCTCCTTTTGCTTGTAATACTCCCTCAGTTGAACATACTAAATAAGGGGGCATATGTAGCAATGCAACCATTTAAGTGCCAGAGGGGTATAGCTGCTTTCTCTTGGCACAGTGAGCAAGGGGTCCACACCTGGATTCCCCTGTTACCCTTAGGGTACCAACCAAAAAGGGTAATTTGGCATAAGCAAACAAACTGGTCAGAGAAGCTCAACTAGGGGTGATCCTATCCTAGAATTGAGCAGGCTCTCTAGGAGTGGTGTCCTGCCCAGGGTGCAGTCCCTTTTAGCTTGCATTTCGCAGAGAGGAAATATCCTAAAGCATATCCTACTGGTTCTGCCAGAATGATAGTCCAGCCAAGAAGTGCCAGAACATTCCCCTCTGAAAAAGAGAAGCGGCCAACCCCAGATGCAAGTTTTGGACTTGGGCTTTGTCAGTGCCTAGAGAGATCGGCTACACCTTACTGACGAGGCCCAACAAGACCGAAACGTACATCTGCTTCCCATGGTCAGAGAGGAATTTCCTGGCACTTTGTGGCTGTACTGCCATTCAGGCAGGACCAGAATTATATGCTTTAGGGCTTTTCCTCTAGTGAACTAAAATAGACTGGTATCCATTTAAAAGGTCGCACACAATAGAGCATGCGACCTTTCAACACAGTAACCATGTAGCCATAGTTAAAATGGCGACATGAGAATCTCGTGCTGCATGACAGTGCAAGACTCTCATGTCGCATAGTGAAACATTGCATAACCGTAACTATAACTCCCATCATGCTCACCTATCTGGTAAGTGCGCATCGGGTAGAACTCTGCAAGATATTTGTGTGCTGCCACCCTTCACATATACATTCTTATCACGTTTTGATATTCAGTGCCAAAAGAGACCCCTGTAAAGTAATGCTGTAATGGCATTAAACTTTTTTCATGGCATTAATGCTCAGCGCTGCTCCGGGTTCTCTCTCGCCTTCTCTTTCAGTTTGCACGCAGAGAAGGGGAGAGAGCACGGGGCAGCACTCAGAATTAACACCATGAATAAATGTTAATGCCATAAATAAATAAGACATCTGTGAGGCCAGTCCACTGCCTTTTATTTCCCCTGACTATGCTTGCGCAGTTCTATCTGATGTGCACTTACCTGATAGATAAGCATGATGGGAGTTGTAGTTAGTTATGTGATGTTTCACTATGCAACATGAGAGTCTCGCGTTGTCATCCAGCGTGAGATTCTCATGTCGCCATTTTAACCATGGCAATATGGTTACTGTGTTTTAAAAGGTTGCACGCTCTTTTGCGTGCAACCTTTTAAAAGTGAACCAGATAGACTGCACCCTGCGTAGGATACCATTCCTATAGATCCTGCTCAATATTAGGGCAGGCTTGTTACTAGTATCCTTTTGAAATGTCGCACACTATTGTGCGAGGAAGTAAACCATGCATTAACCATGTCTCGAGGATGTAAAAGGCGACATGAGGGCGAGATTCTCATGTCGCGGGCTCAAGCATCGCTCATTTGATCTCCTGCATGACATAACACAAGGATGAACAAAATACAGCTCCCCATCTGTTGGATGTAATGCACTATATATAATACACGTACTTGTCCAATAGTTGCTACAGAGCCACAGGTTAGTGGCTGAGGAGCTGTTCTCAAACAATGGCTTTAAAGGGATAGTAATACTTAAAATGTAAAAAAAAATATGTTGTAGGGTTTATCGCCCTGAATAAAACAAGATTACTCCCACTGCTGAAAGGTGTTTCATTCAAAAGTTATTAAATTTCAAAGTTGAATTTTTTAGGTGCAATATCACAGTGGCCTGAAATTGTATAGTGGCGCTGTTGCTACACCATCCTATGGAGATTTATGGTCCCGGGACCAGAACTGTCCATAGAATCGTGTAGCAACAGCGCCACTGTACAATTTCAGGCCACTGAGATATTGCACCTAAAAAATTCAACTTTGAAAATTAATAACTTTTGAATGAAACACCTTTCAGCGGTGGGAGTACTCTTGTTTTACTCAGGGCGATAAACCCTACAACATATTTCTTTTTACATTTTACGTATTACTATCCCTTTAAATCAGAATTGAGCATAAACCTACGTTGGGGACTGTATTTTGTTCATCCTTGCTTTAAGTCATGTGGGTGTTCAAAGGAGTGACGCTTCAGCCCGTGATATGAGAATCTCTCCCCTTTTGATGCGGGTGAGATTCTCATGCCGCCCTTTTCATTCCTGCAACATGGTTAATGTGCAGTTTACTTGCTCGTACAAAAGTGTGCAGCATGTTGATAGTGAAGCTTTCTAGTTGAGCATCTCTGACCAGTTTAGTTCCTATTCCCAACAGGACCACAGGCTCTTTATTTTTGACTTGGTGCTTTGCAGTTAGAAATGAAGTGCTGGCATTCCCAGGGACAATAAATGTCCCTTGTGCCAATCTGAAATACATGTAATATATTTTACAGTACATCTTATTCCTGATATGAAATGAATTCCTGTTATCCAGAAAATTACCTATCAACCATCTTATTTAATGGTGACAGGAGAATTACCATGTGAGCAGTGAGTGATCAGAAGCTGTCTAATCCGGTCACATGAACACATGTGATCTCCATGCTCTGGAGTGAGCCAGACTGAAACTTCTAAGCTGGGAGATCATGAGATGCTCATATCGTTGGTTCTCATTCACATGGTCCTATTTGTTTTAGACTTATGACCCTTATGTATAAAAGGAAACTGGAGCAAGGCTGGGGCAAACCAACTTTGTCATAGGGACAAATAAAAATGAATATTAATATAAATGATGCTTTAGCCCCTTGAATTCTAGAGAGGTATCCAACACATTGCTTTGCAATGTGTTGGAGACCACCCTAGAGTTCAAGGGATTAAAAAGCACCATTTAAAGCAATAGGCGTTTTAGGGAATCTGTATTTGACACCTAATGTATAGTTGGTTTGCGCCTCTTGGCTTTTACTTGTAGGGTAAAATCAGTGTAATAAAGAGTCTGCCAAATTCACTTTTTTGAAAGTGGAGTAGAAATGGGAATGATTCAAATAAGAATCGTGTTGCAATTTGGGTATAATTAAATAAATCCATTAATTGCGACAAAAGTAGCGTCAGTTTTAACCCTTTGAGTGCCAGAGGGGTATGCAACGCATTGCTTTGCAATGCGTTGCATACCCCTCTGGCACTCAGAGGGTTAAAGCGGAACTTGCAGTTACTATTGAGTCGTCCTTCAATTATTAAATATATGGCGACTAGAATCCGAAGTCTAAATTGTACAGTTCATTTGGGTCCCCAGACTGTGCGCAGGAAGTCAAAAAGAGGTACTTTCTCAGTATCCACCTGTCCTGTCTATGATGCTAAAAATATGTGGACTATAGCTGTAAAATGGGGCAGTGAAATCAACGCCACTCACCTGTTGTTCAATGGAGCTTTAGTAGGCAGTGGGATAAACACTGCCGATACTCTCTATGCCTCCCTTCTGATATGCACCTCTGAGTGACCGGCTGATCAAGTGATAATATGCAGTATTTCACTATAAGACACCTGGGGTCTGTGTATGCAGTCCTCCTGCTTGTTTCGTACCGAACAAGGCACTTCCTCGGGGAACTCCAGAGCAAGGAAACTGCACTATAGCGTAAAAATAAAATTTCCCATTGAACATAAAAAAATAACCCCTTGAATTCTGAAAAGTTCCTCCACATATTGTTACAAATGGAGTTGGAGCCTTTCCTATTATGTAGAGGATCCCTTGAGAATAATGGGGGATATTTTGAATATATTTAAAGCATTTGAAAAGCATAACAATTAATCAAGTGAATATATTTTTCTTTTTTGTAATCAGGAGTGGTTTTATAATTGCCATCTGTATCTCTCTTTCCCTAGAAACACCATTCTGAAAATAAGAATGTAGACCGTGTAGTGGAGACACAAGCACAAGTGGATGAGTTGAAAGGAATTATGGTCCGGAATATAGGTAATTGTACAACTGGGTTAAACCTGTGACTTATCCTTTCAAGGGACAGAGGGGAGAGCAGTGCATTGTTTCACAATGTACTGCACACCCCTCTTGTCCTTGAAGGGTTAATTATTCAGTTAAAGGAGGGTGCTAGATAAATGGAATAGCCTTCCAACAAAATTTGGATGAGGCGGAAACAGTAAATGAATTTAAAGGAGCAGTAACCTTTTATGAAAACCTATATGTTATAGAGATTTTCCTCCTGAGTGAAACCAGGGTGATACCTGCACTGTCAGTTGTTTTATTCAAATGTTATAACAGTTCAAATAATAAAGAAGTGAATTTACTGTGCGTTTACTTCCTGATCGTTCTAACTGACAGGAAGTGACACTTCAGTTTCTATCACATTCTGTGGAGAACTGTATGTCACTGACTTTCCTCTCCATTAGAATGTAACGGAATATGTTACTGGAATTTGACCACTAGTGGGAACAGCTAATTAAAAAAAAAAAAAAAAAAAAAAAAATACTGGCTTAAACTGTAATTACTCTAGAAATATGCATCTCTCGGCAGTGAGAGGTACCTTTTATTTTACTCAACATGGAAAGCCCTGCAAAATATATATAAATATATATATAATATTTTTTCTTCCCTAAACAAAAAAAAAAAACTGCTCTTTTATGAATTCTTGTGATAGACAAATGACTAGTCTAAGAAGGACCAGTCTGAGCTAACTAGATAGGGAAATAGTCAGACTGGTCAGCTGGGGCTTATCTGCTCTCAGATTCCATGTTTCAATAAACTCTTATTCTGAAAGACACACACATAGCAGCGCATTGAGTAAAACAAAGATACATCCACTTCCGTGACATGGCTTATTTAAAGGTTATCATAGTTCAGTGTTTTTTTAATATCAAACTGATAGCAACAGTGCCAGCTAGTGTCCAGACAGTTATTCTATGTCTTCTGTGGGAGAGGAGAGCCACTGACATAGAATGTGATTTGTAACAGTGCCACCATTTGTGATAGTGTGAACTGTATTAACATTTAAATAAAGCAACTGCCATCAGGAGGAGCAGTGTTGTTTTACTCAACAGGAAAAGCCTTAACCCCTTAAGAGCCCATGACTTGCCAGAACTCATCACGGCTATCTAGTGGCTGTCCTGGCATGTCATGGAATTCAAGGGTCCCTTCATGACTGCACACCACTTGGGGTCCCCTGAATTGAATGCCGGAAAAAATATATATAAAAATTGCCCCACGGCCCTTAACTGCCCGCTATGTGGCCAGCCCTTAAGTGGTTAAACATTTTGATTTAGTTATTTGTTTTTAATGTACTATTAACCTTTTCATTGTAAAGGAGTCAAAACCATTATTGGGGAGGGTAAAGTATCTGTGCTTTAAATGTTGAGTAAAACAAAGATATTCCTACAACTGTGAAATGCTTCCTAATATAATTAACCCCTTGGTTGAACCTCTTGGATGCCTTGTAATATTTTGGAGGCATCTGAGATGTTAAGGAGTGATAATGTGTTCTGTTATTTACACTGTAATTTATTTCATTTTATTTATTTATACTCTCTAGATCTCGTTGCCCAGAGAGGAGAAAGATTAGAACTATTAATAGATAAAACGGAGAATCTTGTCGACTCTGTGAGTATTTATGGGAGTCTTGGTCAATAAAGGAAAGAGAGTGCCCCATACAGATCCTTTTTAATCTTAACCCCTTTGAGTACCAGGTACCCCTCTGGGCACACACAGGGTTAATCTAGGCTCCCTCCTGTGTATTAAGGACCATACGCACAGAGAAAAAGAGAAGCTATTTTGGTTCGAACTAAATGCACTATAGATGACAAATCATAATTCCCTTTAATTTAAACTGGGCTTTTAATGCTTGAAAGGTTGCCTGTGCATTGTGAAGCAATGCATTGGTGACCTCTCTAGCATTCAAGGAGTTAAAAGCCCCATTTAAGTCAAAGTAGATTTGTATTTCTGCAGTTTAGTCCCCTTGTACTCTTGTTTTACCCAGCGGAATAAACCCTACAATATAAAGGTTATTACATATTAAATCTTACTATCCCTTTAACATGAGCTAGGGTTCTTAAAGGGATATTAATACTTGCAAATTACTAATCCCCATATTGTAGCTTTGTTAAAAAGAAACTTATTGCCTCCAGTGTCTTGAGAGATGATAGAGCTCAAAGTTACCCCCTCCCTCCCCCTTCCCTGACTGAACGCTGACTGCAGGGATATCCGGTATTACTTGCATCAGGCGGCTCTGCAGCATTGCCGAGATTGCGTTTATAAAAAAGAAATCTTTCACTAAAACTGTCTTCTACGTGTGCTTGCAAACCAGGCACACATAGAAGACTATTTCAGTGCAATATTTTTTTTTTTTTATAAACGAGATCTCGGCTAAGCTGCAGAGCCGCCTGATGCACACAAGACTGTCGTACGACAGCTTCCCCTGCAGTCAGCGTTCAGTCAGGGATGGGGGAACTTTGAGCGCTATCATCTATCAAACCATAAGGGTTTGAGAGATGAGACTGGGGGCAATACGTTTCTTTTTAACAAAGCTACAATATGGGGATTAGTAGTTTGCAAGTATTACTATCCCTTTAAAGGAGAATTATTGCTCATTAGTAGTTAATCCACCACATAACTTACTATGGCCATTACCACTGGCCTGTTTTGGCCATAATAAGGAAAATTAGGAGATTATTAGAAGGTGTCCTTTAACCCTTTGAGTGCCAGAGGGGTATGCAACACATTGCTTTTGAATGCATTGTGTATTACTCTGACACTCAAAGGGTTAAAATTACCTGGAGAAAGTAGCACTTTGCTGTGGGTACTGGATTAATGTTTGGCACAAAAAAAAAAAAAAAAAAAATTGTTGTGGGTTTTGTTGTATTTTTTGTCACACTTTTCTGTTTTTACACCCTGAGCACACTGACAAGAAATAAAATCCAACAACATAGATACGATTACCAGTACACTAGAATGATTGAGTAATAGAATCCTGTCCAGCAATTTGATTTAATTTAAAGCGGAACTTTCATCCACTATAAAGTCGTCCTGCAATAATTAAGCAGGAAGCGACTAGCTTTATAATCTCTATATTACCTCTGAAATGTATCCGATTATAAAGAAATCCTTTATTGTAGGAGACTGACGGCCAGGTTAGTGCAGTCTGCGCACCTGCGCTGTCAGTCCCTCCCACTTACCTTGTGTCACACTGCAATGCTTCTCAATGGAGTCCGGAACTGACAGAGCAGGTGCTAACAAGATGTCTGCGCTGACGCCTGGCTTCCGGTCTCCTAAAGTAAAGGATTTCTCTATAATTGGATACGTTTCCGAAGTAGTATGTATGTGTGTGTGTATATATATATATATATAATATACTAGTAATGTGGGACGGCGTTGCCCATCATGTTATGCAGAGAATTTTTTTTTTTTTTAATAAATGTTATGATAGGGAAATATAGCGTAGAGTGTACGTGGCAGAAAGGTACACACAGACACATGTACAGGGGGACACACAGTGATAGACAGAGATGCATGCAACACATACATACACACACATGCACTGACATACACAAACAGATGCAAATCAGAACATACATACATACAGTGTGAGCTGTGTAAGCAACATACCTCCCAACATTTCAAATGACCAAAGAGGGACACTTGTGTTTTAGGTGGTGTTACTGGGGACGTGGCTGGTGGTGTATTTTAGAGAATTTTTAACCCTTTGAGTGCCAGGAGGTAAGCAATGCATTTCATACCCCTCTGGCATTGAAATGGTTAAGTTACTCTTTCTGTAAGTGAATGATTTAGAAGAAGATGAAAGTATTTTTTTTGTACACAGACTAATTTAACAGATATATACAGAGGTTTATACCCACATTACAGTGGGTTTTATTGATGTGGAGCAATCTGATACACTGGTATATACACCACACAGTGTGACCTCCTAAATAGAGGAGCAGAGGGATTTGGGTGTCAAACAGGGACTGTCCCTCCTATACTGTATAGTGCCAGTCCTTATACACAGACTGTATACTATACAATGCCAAACCATATATAAATAGTTTGTCATACATGCTATACAGTGAGCTATGTACAGCATGGAGATGATTGCAGGAGCTGGCACCTGTACTTACAGACAGACTGACGAACAATCTGCTCTCTTTCTCTCTCTTTGTGCAATATATAAATACAGTCACAACCATGCCTCTGCCACTTACCAGCTCAGCTGAAGCCCTGCTCTGCACTGCCTGATAATGTCTCTGCTGCTGTTCCACTTTCCCAGCTTCTCTGTGCTAGCAAGTCAGCTCCCCAGCATACTGCTTGCTGATTTTTAGAAATCGGCTCACTTGTAGTAATTGGCAGGGCTGTGCAGGGACACAGACAGGGAATGAAGAAGCTGCATAATACAGATTGGACCATGGCCTTCCAGCTGTAGCTTGAACATTGTTCCCATCATCCTCAGCGTGCGTGTGTGTGAGAGTGTGTATGTGTCTGCCAGTGTGTGGGGGGGGGGCATGTGTGTGTGTCTGTGGTGTAGGAGTGAGTGGCAGACATTTTTTTTTTTTCAGTCTTGGTTAGTGGGGGCGGACCAGAAATCACACCCCCATTGAATCACCCAATGGGAGCAGTAGTCCTCCTTACTTCCACCCCTGGGTGTGTTTTGCCAGGCACAAAGTCGTCTTTTAGATATATATATATAGATATATTTTATAAAGCTAGTCGCTACCTGCTTAAAGCGGAACTACCACCCCTTCTAAACTTGCACCCGAATAATTTCCCACCTGGCGACTAGCTGCTTAATAGTGCTAGATGCCAGAATTATTACCACATTATTGAGAATTCCTGCCGTTCCCGGGACTGACAGCCAGGAAACAGCGCAGACATCATTGCATAGTGACGCCTGCGCTGTCAGTCCCTTCCATTGCAATTTGGGTCCTAGAAAAGCCTCCTAGAGCAGACTGGGACTGACAGTGCAGGCGTCACTATACAAAGATATCTGTGCTGTATCCTGGCTGTCAGCCCCGGGAGCAGTAGGAATTCTCAGTAACGCAGTAATAGTTCTGGTGACTAGCACTACTGAGCAGCTAGTTGCCAGATGGGAAATTATTTGGGGGCAAGTTTAGAAGGGGTGGTAGTTCCACTTTAATTACTGCAGGGAGACTTTATAGCGAATTAAAGTTCAGCATTAAATTATTCCCCATATCCGTCAATTACGCTGTATATAAATAGGTTTTTTAGAATAACTTTTTTTAAAAGAATGGAAAATAAAAACGTATGACATTCATTAATTCATTTTCATTTATTTATTTTAGTCTGTTACCTTCAAGACGACAAGCCGGAACCTGGCCAGAGCAATGTGTATGAAGAATTTAAAGTTGACCATAATTATCGTCATTGTAACCATAGTAAGTGCTTCTAGGCTCTTTGCAATTATATACAAATTACAACTAGAGTTAAAGGACCATTGAAGGCCAAGTCCACGTGGCAATATTGTCTGTGCGATATCACCATAAAACCCTCAAGAAATAAATCATTGGGTCCTATGAGGGTTTTCACATGGGATTGCTGCACCTCCTCGGACAGTATTAATGCGCCTACAGATTTGTAGTATGTGATTCAATGAGATGGGAATGGAATCATGCAAATGGATGCCAAGAGGGGGAAAAAGAACCTTACTAAAAACTAGACTGCAATTTTTATGTAGGTTGCAGTTTTTTTTTTTTTTTTTTAATAGATATGATTTAATTGCAAATACAGAGTTGCCAGTGTGAACCAGCCTATAACACCTATTTAATTTTAACCCCCCACTTACCTTACTATGACCAGAAAAGCCTAATGGCCCCTATGAATTTTTCTCTTGTGCCATTGTTTAAGAGATAACATCTTAAATCAGTCCTGGATATCATGTGCATGCAGGCAGACATGACAGTTGCTAGTAGTATATTCATACTGAAGCAGGGAGAGTGCATGAGCCTACTTAACGTTTAACCCTTTGAGTGCCAGAGGGGTACGCAATGTGTTGAGTGCCCCTCTGGCACCCAAAGGGTTAAGGACCAGATAGGAAAGCAATGCCCTGCACATCCCTCTGGTCCTTAACCCTTTGAGTGCCAGAGGGGTACGCAATGCATTGGGTATATAACCCAGTTTAATGTATGGGAGTTGGTGTCCTTTTAACCAAGTGGTTCCCAACTGGTGCATCATGTCACATTTATGTGAGACAGCACTGAGCTTAACGTTGCATGTTTCCAAATATATGTGAGCATCTGTTTTTTCAGATATTACAGAAATTCAACATTTCATGTTACCTGTGGGCCTATCGCCTGTGTTCTTTTTTCAGTCAGTTTAATGGTTATAGACATAGATAGTGGGTGACATGTCCCCAGGGCCGGATTTACATTTCAGGAGCCTGTAGGCACAGAAATCTGAAGCCCCCCCCCCCATTGGCCATCTGCACTGGACACCTCCACAATGCTCCTAATCTCCACACTGCCCCCATCATGTCCATATTGCCCGCTTATTGCTCCATCAGGTACAACTTGCCCCCATCAGCTCCATATTGCCCTCACATTGCCCTTATCTCCATATTGCCCCATCAGCTACAACTCGCCCCCCATCAGTTCCATATTGCCCTCACATTGCCCCTATCATCTCCACATTGCCCCATCATCTCCACATTGCCCCATCATCTCCACATTGCCCCATCATCTCCACATTGCCCCCATCAGCTCCATATTGCCCTCACATTGCCCTTATCTCCATATTGCCCCATCAGCTACAACTCGCCCCCCCATCAGCTCCATATTGCCCTCTCATTGCCCCTATCATCTCCACATTGCCCCATGAGCTCCATATTGCCCTTATCTCCATATTGCCCCATCAGCTACAACTTGCCCCCCCATCAGCTCCATACTGCCCTCACATTGCCCCCATCAGCTCCACTATGCCCTCACACTGCCCTCCACCAGCTCCATATTGCCCTCACATTGCAGCCACCCCCGTTTCCTAATCCTACCTCCTCCCTGGTAGTCCAGCGGAGTGGCAGGACAGGTCTGCGCCTCCTTCGCCACAGACCTGTAACTGCTGGAGCCCCCGCGCGGTGTTCTGCTCAGTAATGCAGAGCGCTGGGAGATGTCATCTCCCAGCGCTCTGCATTACTAAAGAGCTCACGAGGGAGCTCTGCAGCTAAAGGTCTGTGCCGAAAAAGGTGCAGACATGACGGAATAGGGGGTTAGAATAATTTAAAAAAAAAATATATATAAAAATAAATGAATAAATAATAATTAAAAAAAAAACGGGGCCCAATGACAGGCGCCCCTCTGTGGGGTGCGCCTGTAGGCAGATGCCTACTCTGCCTTACGAGAAATCCAACCCTGCATGTCCCTGCTTGCTTTAACCTGAGGTGCGTCAGGGAACCATTTAATTTCCAACAACTTAGAAATCTTTCTACTAAAACACACACAAGACAACAAGCAGGACTTCTCCCTTTGCATTCCTGGTAGAAATTACACCAATGTAGTGGCCAAAAAAGCAGTTCATTGGTACAGATCTTACAGTAGGAAATACTGGCCCAGCTCACCTTGAGAATTTGGCCTTTCACCCTAAGACCTTGATATTTGGGTCAAACCCTGAGCATTACCAGGTATGGTTATACAGAATTTTGATTTAGTGGTTGGGTACTCTTATCTAAGAGGATCTTTTTTCTGAACTGTCTGATAAAGCCTGCTTCCATAAATAATTACTCATTTGTCTAGATAATCACCTCTCTTTTTTCTTTCTTTAATATAGGTCATCATATACATCATTGTGTCAGCAGCATGTGGTGGACTGTCATGGCCGAGCTGTGTGAACAAGTGAATCTCTTTCTGATGCATGGGAGATTGCAAGGATCACTAAAGCTGAAGTACTAGGATTCCCACCTGTAGCATCCTGCAGAAAAGTGACTTGATAGAAAAGCCTTTTCCCGTGGACACAGGGAGGTGTCCCGTCCTCTCCATCATTCTCTTAAACCTTCCATTTGTTTTGCTAGACTTACACTATATCTATTTGCCTTACAACCTATACAAGGAAACCTCATCTGGAAAACCCTTGATCCCATCTTGTGAATTCAGAAACATGGAAGAGAAAAAAAAAAAGTATGGTGAATATGTATAAATGGAGTTTCTTCGGATGATAGAAAAATGTTTCCTTAAGACTAAATTCTCAACGCGTTTCGCAGTGCTTGTTGCTTTTGTCACTCTGTGGTATCCACAGATGTTTCACGCCCCTCTGAATTTTCTCCCTTCCTTTCCTCACTTAAATTCTTGAGAACCAGAGGTTAAGGGGTTAACCTGGTCCTTATAGGGTTAAAAGACTTTTGGTGTGCACCCCCCCCCAAAGGTTTGTGGCTTTTAATCACCAGTAAGAAATATCAGGCCCTATACATAAAGTAGAGCAATTCTGGGACAAACCAACTGCATCATAGGCAGTACAATTAAAAATAGATTTACTTGAACCCATTGAGTGCTAGAGAGACCTGTCCAGCACTCAGGTGCTTAAAAGCTCCATTTAAATAGGTGGGAATTTAGGAACTTTGTGTGTCTTGTAGTTACACACCCCCTTACATTCAGAGCAGTTGGTTTGCCCCAGACTTCCTCCATTTTTACTCTTATACATAAATCACATCACGTTTAACCCTTTGATTGCAGATGTCAGGCCATATGTGAATAAAACGCAGAGCAATGCTGGGGAAAAACAACTACCCCCACAGAGAACAAAATCCTCCCCAAAATCTCACTGACGTAAATGAGCCATTTTACCCCTTGAATGCTAGAGAGGCCTCATAGGCATTATGTTGGCGACCTCTTGAGCAGTCAAGGGTGTGTAACCCTCTGAGTACCAGGGGGGGGTGAGTAATGCACTGCTTTGAAATGCTTTGCACACCTCTCTGACACTCAAAGGGTTAAAAGTCCAATTTCAGTTAGTGTCCCCCCCCCACACACTGTGGGTGAAGTTGGCTTGCCCCAGAATTGCTGCATTCAAAGGGTTAAGAACTTTTTTTTTCTTTTCTTAACTCCTTGGTAGCCTAACCCAAGAGGCTGACTGTCCATGTGTTCTGACTGAGCCAGTTTGGCATAGTGTGTTGAATGCTTTTCTTTGTGGTGTCATTTGACTCCTGTAGTCAATATGTCCTGCTGTGACCGTGCACAGGACGTATTGACCATAAACCTGCTGTGTCTGCTTTCAGTCCAGTCCTGTGCACTGCTGTACTCACAGACCATGAGTCTGAACGGAGTGATTGTCCTGCAGTTTCAGATCACTTTTCAGTCTCCCATTCAGCTCTCTATGGAGCGGCTGAGGCTCACGGTGCATCCCTAGCTTCATCTGCAGGTCTTCTCCCAGGTGCACAGATCTGCTGATATGGACCTATCCACATGAGAGCTGCCCTTTCAATTAAAATAAATACGTTGCCGACTCCTCATATACTAACGAATACAAAGTCCTCAGGACGCACCAAGGCTGCTGTACTGGAGCAAACCATCAGCATCATAGGAGGCAATTACATTTCATGAAATTTCCCTTGATTATAAATGGGGCTTTTAACTCTTTGAATGTTAGAGATATCTCCAATGCATTAAAATGAACAGGAATCGTTTTGTCCTCAGTGGTAGCCTTGGTTTGTCTCCCTTTTTTGAGTACATCAGCAAAGTAGGTCATGGATAGTCAACTGTAGGAACTAAAACTCCCATCATCCCCAACCAGCCAACAGCTTGAAGTCCAGCAATTGACTATCTGTGGTTTAGGTTTTCAGGATCTCCCCTCATGAACACAGGTGGACTGATCAGTGGATGAGTAATTCTATCAGATCCACCTGTGCTTATGTGAGGAGAGGGGTGTCCAAAGCATTGCTTCTCAATGTATTGTGCACCCCTCTCTCATTCAAAGAGTTAATTGTGTCCTGGGGCCTGGAGCTGAAAATCCCTGATCTAGCTCTCCTTTTACTTCCTATAGATCAGCCTGTTCCCCAGTTTAAGTGAACTGTACACTGGCGGCACGGACTGTAATTCTGGGCTCCTAGTATAGTGGTTCTCCAGCCTATCCACATGTTAAGGTTTCCTTTCTTGAGTACAGGTGAGTTACATAAAGTAACCAGACTGCTGTTTGGCTGATCAGTGCTCAGGGGGAAATCCTAAAGACGTGTCCTGTTAGGGGTCCCTGAGGACAGGTTCTAGACTAGTGGTTCTCAAACTGGGCTCCCCAAAGGAAGTTCAAGGGTTTCCATGGGGAAAAAATACATGTAATGACAGTCTGTGTGACAACCAGAGTGGAAGACTGAAACATTTCAAATATAGAAATGTTGTTTCTTGTATGATCAAATACACTTAGCCGGATACATTTTGTCATAGTAATATAGGGTCCTATGTTTAACACTTTGCATGCCAGAGGGATACCCAACACACTGCTGTCTTGTTATTCAGTTGTAGCCTGTTGTCTGCAAAATGTCAAATGGGAAAGTGATTCTGCTGTCCCTAAAACACAAGCTCTACACAGGTCAAGCAGTGTGCTGGAGACCTCACTAGCATTTTATGGGTTAATGGATGTAACTTCCATGGTGATTGATGTATTCCTTTATTTTTCGTAACCCTATGAGTGCCAGAGAGGGATCCCATGCATGCATTCGATGCACCACTAGCAGTAGTCAAAGGGTTAACCTTCTGGATGCTTGAAAGGCCTCCAATGGATTGTGAAGGGAATTTTTTTCCCCTTAACCACTTGGAATTTGGAAGCCATCTAGTATTTAAGGGTTAGTAAAGACAGATTATTAAGAGTGTATATATGCTACTGTAGGAAGTTGTGTATGGAGGCGCACCAGAAACTATAAATCTGGCCAAAAAAAAATATCTTAAAGGCCACTATGGATCAACTGTGTAGATTTGATCTCCAAAATACATTTTTAATTGATATCGGATCTTGCCCTGGAGGCAGACATAACTTTTTGCTTGAGCACTCAAGGACCACAGATTCCTGCTCCTGTAAGTTTTCAGAGATAATTACTGGGTTTCCAAGGGAAGAGGTCTATTCTCTAGCTTCTTGGTGCCTTCTACCCCATCCATTCTTTGTCCAGTATCTGCCCATTTTCAGGGCAAATTCTTGCCTTCCCTGCTCCCAGTCGCACTCAGTCTGAGCCCCGCCCACATTATTAAATAAGTCACGTCTTTGTGACACTCCCACCCTAGTCATACTTAGTATTCTGGTGGCAAGAAGGTTCCCAGCTCTGCTAATGAAGTGTGGATTGGTCCTCCAAATGTATCACAATGTATATTGGGCATTAGGAGTTTCTGCCCAGATGTGTGTGAGGGATTTATTAGTAGTAGGTTTCAATCAATAACTGTTTGAGAGCTTGGGTGACACTTGCTGTCTGTGCAGAGCCTCTGTCTGGAACATGCGGGTTTCCATAGGTCGGAACAGTATCACCTGGTATTAAAAATAAATAAAAGTTCGCACTGTAATAACATTTGAATGAAGAATCTATTTGTTCAATTCAGAAATGAAAACCCTAAAATATTTGCATTTACTACCCCTTTAAATTACTTTGTATGGTTAATTTACTTTTATTCCGAATGATAAAATAAACCAGCACAAATGCACTTTCAGTGTAGAAGCGCCATGTTTTTCAAGGATGGACAACATTTAGTACAGGTTGTTGGACTACAACAGTAGCAGGGATACTTAATTGTACAAGGCTGTTTTGATATGTCGAACCCTGCATGATGCATATTTAATATGTCCACAGAGAGGTCTAGTCCGCTTATGCTCCATCTTGCCAGCCCAGATCTTAAAAAGCCATTAACACATAATAAACTCCCACTCATCTTAACCTTGGCAGAAAATCCTTATGGCCACAGTGAATTGATTGGGAGCAAATCTGTTCTCCATAATTAATCTTTATTTAGCAGTGAATATTATGTAATTGGGGGCCGGCGTGATTATTAGATTCAGGACTCCAAATTCTTGGAGTCTTCCTGAAACAATCATGTCTACCTCTGTAGACATGATTTCCACTTCAAATTAAAGATTAATCCCTTTGAGTCTGGGAAATGTACACAGCCATATGTGTGATGGTTTACTGGTCCTTTAAGGTAAGTAGGGGATTATTATTATTAACAGTTAATTTACATGTAAATTGTCTTTATCCTGCTGTATGTATTTTATCATCCAGTGCAGAGCTAATAAATTGTTGGACTTGTAGCTATTGTGGATGATAGGAATTCAAACAAATAATCATCCCTTCTGTGTTTGGCAGATAAAATCCTGAAATTATGAACTACAGAACCGTTTGATCCACTTTCTTTGTCTTGCTTGCTCTGCCATTTAGTTTAACCCTTTGAGTGCCAGAGGGGTATCCAACACATTGCAATGCAATGGATACCACTCTGGCATTCAAAGGGTTAAGTAGTAATATGTTGTCATATGGAAAAAAAGATTAATTCATACCCATTAAAGCAAATGTTTTGTTATATAAACTGCACTTTTTTGTATGTAATTGATTTTCTAGTATACTCCCTAAATTTTATGCTTCAGAGTTTATCCAGTGTACAACAATAATCTGTTCGTAACAATGGGCTGATATGATTAATCAGTCTATATATTACATGTAGGCATGTAACCTAACCCATGATCTATATGTATATGTTGTGTTCTGTTAGCATTTTTGTTCCTTTAAAGCAGGGAGAGTCAGTCAATTGCCAGTCCTCCACCCTTGTACTACTTCTCATATCATCCCCAACCAGCCATTGATCTGAAACATCTGGAAGTCTGACTGTTGACTACCCCGACCTTGGCTGCAAGTTCTTTCCTCAGGAGTTGCCCACCGAGGCTTCTTCTTAAAACATGGTAGTCTGAAGACAGAAGATCTGCAGGAAAGGTGAGCAACCTTTTGAGTGCTGCAGGTCCACATGTCCCACAGTGCCCCTCCCCACAGAGGTTTACCTTTGGAGTTCCTATTGTACCCTCCTGCACTCATTGGGTCTCTCTGTATGTCTGTTGGTGTTTTGGAGCAGGTTTATGTGGTACTTAACCCTTTAGTTGCTTGTTTTGCATGGGGGTGATGGTTCTGACACTTTTCCTACCGGTTCAGTGTTTTCTGGGTATTCTAACATGTTCTAGTGATGTTTCATACATTTTTATTTTACGGTTTCAATTTTGTAAAATTTGAGTTCTGCATCTTTAAGGCACACTTTACCGCATAGGTGCCATTGCTCCATTCACTCCTATGGGACTGTACAGTTTGGGACATATCTCTGCAACCGCTTGACCTAGCGACTTCAGAGATGGCTCATTTTTCTTGTCTGCCCTTGCTCTATCATCCTGTTCATGTTTCTAGTCTGTTAGTGCCCGAAGCCCCCTGAGCCCCCATTTGGGTACCTCTGGGAAAACATTTCCCATGAGCGCTTGCTTCGCTCGCTCGTTTCTGATTGGCTCCCGCTGCTGCAGCCATTTTGTTCTATTTCCAGAATGAGTATCCTACACAGGGCTTGGACTCTCCTTCTCTCCTCTGCTGATTAAACCTTCACCTGCCAGATAAGTTTATTTTAGTGATTTCTGGGTGAAACGTTAATCCTACACACTGTACTTGGGTGATTTCTTTTATTATAAAGTTACTTTTGCCACTGCTGGCACTGCCATGTGTCCAGCATTTGCTGCAGCATGGGTGAACCGGGCCATTGCGGTCCATCAGGGTGCTCCTACTTCGGATATGTTGCGGCTTCTTGCCAACATTTCTAAGGCACAGCACTATGTTTCTGCTGCCTTATTTGATGCCATCCATTTGGTGGCCAGGGTTTCCATCATTATTAAGCGTTGTGTACGCGAAACATGTCGATTGCACTAGAGACTCTGGGTTTCTAATTTAACCCCACTTTATTGCCCTCCAGCTTGTGAAGTGGTTCGTGAACAAAATGTTTTTACATATTGAATAATAAAGGTACATTTATGATTTTACTATTCTGGTTGCGAGTGATTCAAGTTGAAGTGCGGTTCACATTTTGTTTTGTTTTGCCTGACTTGAGTGAATTTGGAGAATTCATTGAACCGGCACACTTGTCTCTAAGCTTTATCCAGATTTTTGGCTACACATTAAAATATTATAAGAAATGCACTTGTTCATGTAAAAAAAAATATTAGAAAGAAGGAAGTCCTTTCAAACACTGGAGCCGCTTAGGTCTTTAATTTTACAGTCCGACATCGCCACGGCCGTGGCTTACATCAACAAGCAGGGCGGAACAAGAAGTCTCTCCGCTTGGTTAGAGGTCAAGGCTATTTTGTCCTGGGCAGAAAAACACTTTCCTGCCATATCCGCAGTGCACATTACTGGTGTAGACAACGTCATGGCGGACTTCCTCAGTCGACAAACTGTGGACAGCGGAGAGTGGTAACTTCACCCTCATTGTTCAGAAGTGGGGTCTTCCTTACATCGACCTGATGGTGACAAGACACAACAGGAAGCTTCCGCTGTTCTGCTCTCGGTGGAGGGACCCTCTAGCTCTGGCGGTGGATGCAATGTCCATTCCTTGGTTGATTCCTCTGGCCCAACCCGGAAAGAACAGCAGGGAAGGGGTTAACTATCTCACATACAGCCAGACTTGCTCCATAACCCAACAAATGAACAATAAGAGGATTTTAGTCTTACCTGTTAAATCCTTTTCTCTTAGTCCATACAGGTTACTGGTAACTCTGGGTAGGTGATCCGCCCCTTCAAGTAGACACGAACAATTCTATAAATGACTGTAGAGGGTGGAGCCTACCTTCCCTCCTTGGCTGCAGCTAGCCAACCAGCTCCAGAAAGATTTGAGACACTAACTCTGACTAGATAGTGGAAGGACAGAAGACTGCTGTGAGCGTGACCCCAAAAGACTTCCACAGGAGAGCCAAGCATGGTCTCTAGACAGGGTGGGAGACCAGTAACCTGTATGGACTAAGATAAAAGGATTTAACAGGTAAGACTAAAATCCTCTTCTCTCTGTCGTCCAATACAGGTTACTGGTAACTATGGGATGTCCAACCATTGAGTTTCCCAGAGGCGGGAAGTAAGGCAAGGACCAGGCGCAAGGCCCCCAAAGTCACCAGAACATATATGAACCATCAGAGATAGCTCAACAAAACAATGAAGTGTCAACGGACAAGAAACAGGGGTAAACCCCCCCCCCCCCCAAACTGTTACACAGCACACTGAACTAGAACCAACAGGGCTCAAAAGTGAAGTACTAAGAACCAAGGAAAACACTACACAGGCACGACTGCCTCCAGGATTTTCCTCCCAAAGCTGGCATCAGCCGATGCCAACACATCAACACGGTAGTGCTTCGAAAAGGTGTGCACAGACAACCAGATGGCAGCCTTGCACAACTGATCAGCAGAGGCCTGATTCTTGTAAGCCCAAGAGGCCCCAATAGATAGAGTAGAATGAGCCATGACCCTGAAAGGGACAGGCTTCTTCCTCAGCTCGTAAGCGTTACGAATAGTGGATTTGATCCAAGAAGCAATAGTCACTTTGGATGCAGGTCTTCCTGCCCTGGGACCCTCAGGGAAGACTAACAGCGCATCTGATTGCCTGATAGACTCAGTGCAATGTACATAAAACTTGAGACAACGCAACACATATAACAAGTGGAGATCCCTCTCCTTGTCAGAGGTGTGGTCAGGGCAGAAAGAACTCCGAAACCACCTTGGGAAGGAACTCTTGAGAGATGCGGAGCACCGCCTTGTCCTTGTGAAACACCAAAAATGGTGGTCTACAGGACAGAGCATGCAACTCCGCGACGCGGCGAACAGACCCAATCGCCAGGAGAAAGGCCATTTTCCACGTCAGAAGGCGTAAAGGAATAGTAGCCAAGGACTCCAAGGGAGGGCGCTGAAGAACACCCAGAGCCAGATTAAGATCCCACTGAGGAGCAGGAGCTTTAAAGACAGGGCGAGTATGAGCAACACCCTGGAAAAACACCTTGACATCAGGAAAGATAGCAATGCACCTCTGAAAGAAAACAGAGCAGAAGTCTGAACCTTAAGGGAACTCAAACTGAGGCCCTTATCCACACCGTCCTGCAAGAAGGCCAAAACTGTGGGCAGCTCAAATTCCTGAGACCAGTCCCTATCAGCACACCAAGATAGGAAGGTCGACCAGACACGATGGTAGGCCTTTGAGGAAACTGGCTTGCAAACACTAAGCATGGTAGCCACCACACCGGAAATAAAACATTTCGTCTTCAATATTGAGGATTCAATTTCCAAGCTGTCAAAGCTAGACGATGAACGTCCACTTTCCACAGGTAACCCTGGAGGAGAAGATCCGGATGAAAGGGGAGTCGGAACAGATTCAGAAACCAAACTTGTCGAGGCCAGTACGGAGCAACCAGAATGACTGGACATCGCTCCAGTCTCAATTTCTGTAACACCCTGTGCAACACAGGAAGGGGAGGGAAGATATAAGCCAGAGGAAATAACCAAGGAATGGACATGGCATCCACTGCCAAAGCTAGAGGATCCCTCCAGCGAGAGCAGAACCTTGGAACCTTCCGGTTGTGTCTTGTCGCCATCAGGTCGGTGCAAGGAAGACCCCACTTCTGAACAATGAGGTTGAACACTTCTGGATGCAGTTCCCACACTCTGCTGTTCACTGTGTGTTGACTGAGGAAGTCTGCCATGACATTGCCTACGACTGGAATGTGCACTACGGATACGGCAGAAACGTGTTCTTCTGCCCAGGACAAAATAGCCTTGACCTCTAACCAAGCGGCGAGATTTCTTGTTCCTCCCTGCTTGTTGATGTAAACCACAGCTGTGGCGTTGTCGGACTGGGCGTTTTTCCAGCTGGGATGTCCAGTGACGAAGGGCATGAAACATCGCCCGAAGTTCCAATACATTGATGGGAAGGAGAGATTCCTCCGGAGACCACCGTCCCTGAGCACTCAGGCGACCCAGGACCGCTCCCCAGCTGGAGAGGCTGGCATCCGCCGTCACCGTGGTCCAGAAGGATATCAGGAAATTACTTGCCCTGCAGGAGATTGGAGAGGTTGAGCCACCACGATAAACTCAGTTCCACATGAAGAGGGAGGGATACTGACTTCTGCACAAGGTCCGGCAGACCCATGCATACCTGGATCACAAACCCCTGGAGCTCCCTGATGCGAGCCATGGCAAAGGGGACTGCTTCCATAGTGGAGATGAATTTCCCCACCAGAGAGGATAGCTTCTTGGCTGGAACTGGATCTTGAAGTAGAACAGCCGAAACCCTGTGTGCAGTCTGGTGAGCCACATCCTCTGTGACCAACACTCAGCAGAGCATGGTGTTTAAGAGAAGACCCAGGAAGACCAGACACTAGGACAGGACAAGATCCGACTTGTCCAAGTTGATGATCCATCCATGATGGATGAGAGAGTGAATGCAGTCCTGAACCTGCTGAAGACGACGTTTCACAAAGGGGGCTTTCAGAAGCAGGTTGTCCATGTATGGAGTAACTCTGATGCCATTCCAGTGGACGACGGACACCAAGGCTCCCAGGACACTGTTGAAGACCTGAGGCACAGTAGTCAGACCAAAGGGAAGAGCCGAGAACTGAAAATGCCCTTGGTCGCAGGCAAATCTGAGATACTGCCAGCTCTCTGGATGAATGGTAATATGTAAATTTGCATCCTGAAGGTCCAGGAGCTGAGGGAACCGCCTGATTTGCCGGACATGTCTCAGTCTGAAAGGGACAAAAAAAAAACAAAAAACCTGTTACTCTTGAGATGTTTCTTCCTGGGGACCAAGGGCAGATGAGTACTCTTACCCCCAGTGGCCTCACTGAGCAGATCCTTAAGATCTGGCCCAAATAAAGATGTACCCTGAAAAGGCAAGGACAGTAAGGCTTTCTTAGAAGCGGTGTCAGCAGCCCAGATCTTGAGCCAAAGAGCTCATCTGGCAACGAAAGACATGGTGGAAACCCTTGCCACCAGACGGATAGCATCAGATAAGGCAGCAGAAACATAGTGCTGGGCCCAGTGGTGTATTTAGGTTCTGTGCTGCCCTAGGTCTGACTACACTCACGCACCCCCCTAATGTTCATTTGTCCCACCCCTTCCTGGCCACACCTCTTTAGGCTCCACCTTTTCCTCTTTGAGCCCTCACCACATCTGAGCGTGCACATCATTCAGATTAACACCAACAAAACAAAGGTCCATATATAATAGCCAACTGTAGTTATTCTGTTGTAAACAAATTCAAATTCTGTTATATTATATTGGGCTTTAACCATTTGAGTGCCAGAGTGGTACGGAACACATTGCAAAGCAATGTGTTCTGTACCACTCTGGCACGCAAAGGGTTAAACCCATTGAATGCTAGAGAGGACCCCATTACAATGCAAGGGCACCAAAGGGAAAGGCAGCAGGTTGGACGGTGTAAAGAACTAGTAAGTACACTATAGGAATGCAATACAAAAACAGTTGACAGCAGACAGGGTTGTAATAAGATGTAGCGTACACGAATAGCCCAAGTTAAGTGCAGTAAGGAATTATCATATATTTTTTATATATATTACATATTAAAAAAAAATATGCTCCGCAGGGCAGCGGAATGCTAAGGGGGCATGTGTTTGGAGAGAACATTCAAAAACAGCACAAAGTCACAGAGACTAGAGGAGAGTGGTGACTGTACCATACCAGTAAACAGGGGCAGTAGGTAGGTAACATTTATTAGGTGTTTGAAATATGAGCAAACCCTGGTGAGTCCAAGGGTCATTATGCTAACACCTAATAAGTTCACTGCTCTATCCCGTTCCTGGACATATCTCTAGAGCCAGATTAAGACTCCATAGGGTCCGAGGCAGGATCCCCAAACTGGGCCCCCATCTCTCTCTGTTTGCTTATTGTCTTTTTGGGTAGAGGTACTAGTACCAACGTAATAAAAGACAAAATTAATATTTTAACCTCTTGGATGCAAGAGATGTCACCAAAGCATTGCAAAGCAATGCATTTGGCACTTCTCTGGCACACAGTTTTAATATATATTTAACCCCCTGTGTGCTGCTACAGAAGTGTTTCCACAGAGCTTACAACTGAGATGGGGCTGCAGTGTGTGTATGTGTGTCGTATAAGTCATATCTTCATAATAAATTAGTGGGCTGGTGCCAATTCATTACACAGCCCACTATTTGTATTATGGAAACATGCATTCACATATACAGTATATACACGTTGTACTCAGGATTGCAAGACAGAGTGAATGGGGGCTGAAAAAGAGAAAGGATGTCTTGGGGCAAATGGGGGCAGAGACTGGCAGACTGGATTGAGAAGATTAAATTCTGAAAGAAAGGATGGAAGTCTAAAATATGGAAGAGACTGATATACAGGATGAGAAGATAGGGATAATAAATGATGGGGTGTCTGAGAGAAAGGATGCAGGGGCAGAGAGAGGACAAAAAAATAAACTAATGTATCCTGGGCTTCCTCTCTAACACTGGCTACCTACACAATGTTTACAGTACAATTTCATGGGCACAGGCACTCAAAGGGTTACACTACAGTTTTGTGGGCACAGGCACTAAAAGTGTTATCCAAATATTGGATAACCCTTGACGATCATGTGTGTCTGGATGGCTAGAGAGTTAACCCTTTAAGTGCCAGAAGGGTACACAACACATTGCTTTGTAATGCATTGCATACCTCTCTGGCACTCAAAGAGTTAATATATGGTCAATCTATATACTCTCTCTTATTATTAGAGATGCCCAAAGCACAGACTACCACACAGTTACAAGGCAGCAGTGAATATCTATTCTGGTCATATCTGGTGATGGCAAGCCAGTAGTCTGTGCCGCAACATTTGTAATAGTAGAGATACTATACAGATTGTCCATATATTAAAGGGATAGTAATACTTAAAATGTAAAAAAAAATATGTTGTAGGGTTTATCCCCCTGAGTAAAACAAGAGTACTCCCACTGCTGAAAGGTGTTTCATTCAAAAGTTATTAATTTTCAAAGTTGAATTTTTTACGTGCAATATCACAGTGGCCTGAAATTGTACAGTGGTGCTGTTGCTACACGATCCTATGGACAACTCTGGTCAGTTGACCATAAATCTCCATAGGATGGTGTAGCAACAGCGCCACTGTACAATTTCAGGCCACTGTGATATTGCACCTAAAAAATTCAACTTTGAAAATTAATAACTTTTGAATGAAACACCTTTCAGCAGTGGGAGTACTCTTGTTTTACTCAGGGGGATAAACCCTACAACATATTTTTTTTTACATTTTAAGTATTACTATCCCTTTAACCCTCTGGCACTCAAAGGGTTAACTATTTAGCCATCCCGACACACAGGATCATTTCAGCAATCACACAGGCAATTTGAAGTTGGGTTTATCAAGGCAAAGGGGATAATTTAATTTATGGCAAACTGGATTATGGGCACTGGTATTTGATTTATACACAGAGAATTATTTACCGCAACAATGAACATATACATATGCCCATAGATACACATAAATAGATATTTGTTTCCTGCAGATAAGAGTGGAATTAGGATTGGGCTCTCAGGTCCCTCCCTAACCATTGCCACCTATACAGTCTGTAGTTAATTCATATGATAAAATGGGACCTGGATATAATACAGCACAGAGGCACGCAATTAAGTTAGCTTCTGGGCCCTTGCCGTGTGCGCTACGACCTCTGACAACTTCCATTGAGACAAGTCCGGAAGAGTAGGCGGCAGCTCTCCAAACTCAACTCCACCACTCAACCTGCTCCACCACCGCGTGACTAACGCACCCATCCCTACCTCCCATGTGTGTGCATGCAACAGGATCTGATTATAGGAAGAGTCCTGACACATGCGCAATTGACACTAAATGGTGCACTTTGTTAATATAGGGGCATAATGTTTAAATGTACTTGTGGAGCAAGTTCGGGCGGCTTTTTACCCCGCCCTAGGCCAGGATACAACACTGGCTGGGCCTCAGATATGTTGGCAAGAAGCCACAACATATCCGAAGATGAATCACCCCAACATACAGCTAGGGTGAGTTGTTCAGTCCAGACCGCAATGGCCCGGTTAACCCATGCTGCAGCAAATGCTGGATGCATGGCAGTATCAAAAATGGACTTGAGGGAAACCTCAAGCTTCTTGTCAGTCCAGTCCTTCAGAGGGGACGCATCAGAAACAGGTAAGGCAGTAGACTTAGATAGCCTTGAGACAGGAGCATCCACCTTAGGGGGATGAACCCATTGAGCAAGCACCGCCTCAGAAAAGGGGTAAGGCTTAGCAAACTTCTTGTAGACAGAAGGCTTTCTGTCCAGAGATTTCCACTCATCAGCCACTAGGCGATCCAGAGTGGTGTTAGGTGGAAAAAAAGTATGGGATTTTATAGGCTCCTGGGATACATCAGTGGGATCTGAGGAAACCTCCAGAACTGGGGGGGGAATGTTTAGAGTGTTTAAGACGGCCCTGATCAGGCCCCCAGCCGAGGGTTCTGGATCAACCTCAAAGCGATCCCAAGAAAATTGAGAGGAGCCCACAGAGGAACATTCCTCGACATCTGAATCCACTAAACAGTTCCTCTTCAGAGAAATCTGAAACGTCAGGTACTCGTTGCGGTTTGGGCAGGGAAGATCTGACTGAGGAAGAGGTCTGCCAGGAATGGAAAACCCCCTGTAACTGGGATGGAAAGAGTTATAACGTAAACCTGAGGTCCCTGGTAGCAGCCTTGAACTCTTGAACTTAAACTGGCTCTAATGCATGGCTGGAGGTCCCTGGGAGAGACTCAGGGACATCAGAACATGCTGGGCATAAATGACCTGAAAATTCTCTAGGCAACCCTGTAAGACATGAGGAACAATGCGCAATGGGGGATAGAGACCCCCAGCATCCTTAGTCTTAGGCCTGGCCCCAAGCTCCAACGGAGTAGACATTCTCACAGTGTCAACAATGTTCAGAATAATTAACCCTTTGAGTGCCAGTGGGGTATGGAATGCATAGCTTTGCAATTCATTCCATACTCCTCTGGCACTCAAAGGATTAATCACCCAATTTACAGTGTGTAAGATTAAGATTTCACCCCAGAAATCGCTAAAATACACTTATCTGACAGGCGAAGGGTTAATCTGAGAAGTAGAGTCCAAGGGAAGGTAGGCTCCACCCTCTGCAGTCATTTTTAGAATTGTTCCTGCCTACTTAAAGGGGTGATCGCCTACCCAAAGTTACCAGTAACCTGTATTGGACGACAGAGAAAACATAATAAAATACCCAACATGAGTGCAAGAGCCCTAGGGCTCAGAGAACAACTTCTGTATGGAGAGGTAGGAACAACTTGGACCAAGCCATTCATAGGTTACTCACCAAACTTCTTTCTTCAGGTTCCCATTGTCAAGTAAGCAGAGCCCAAGGGACTCTGCTGGGAGGGAAAACCTGGGTTGCAAAGTTCCACACAGCACCTGCACACTGGTCAATCCACTCTGGGGGAACTCTAGGAATGGTAATCCACCTAATGGGGGAATTTTGACAGCCCCATATCTAGCAGAAAATAATAACAATAAAAAAAAAATATCTAAAAAGCAAAAAAATACCTCAGAGGATAAATCATAACTGGAGTATGCAGGAGAGAAGTGTTAAGCTGGAAGATTGGCTGGGAGTCTCCACCCACAAGACTTTGAGATGTGCCCTGCCCTCCAACGAGGGACTCAACCCCATGATACATGTGTTCTATATTGGGTGATACAGAAAGTATATTTTTTTTTCATACTCCTAGAAGGTCCAGCAATTGACTATCCCAGGCTAAGGCGGCCCTGATTTATCAATTTTATTTAACAACATAGAAGGAAAATCAGTAGATTTTTTTTTTATTTACTTAAAGTAGTCTGAGCAAGCTCAAAGGAGGTGTGTCACAAAAACATGAATGTCTTCTACACATTGCATCTAATAAACGTCATGTAATCACACAAATATTGTGCACCATTGTCCTCTGTGTCTCCTTCTAAACCACTTATACTGGCACAAGAATTACTCTCTAGTCCTCGCAGTGGATTCCAAATATCAACCATATATCTATTTATACATATTCACATATATAGAGCAATAAATTGATCAAGGACATTAAAAATTTGCAGGTGAGAAGGAAAAAAAATCCCTCTGCTGTTGAGTAGAAAAAAAAACAAGTCTTTTTTGTTGTTGTTTTTTTTAACCTCTGAACCAGAAAATGAAGAAGTTAACAGAAAAGGAAAAAAAAAAAAAAAATTATAAAACCCCCCACCAAACTCTTACGAACAACTATATTACATCTATATTTCTAACAAATGTCCTGTTATATTCAGCTTAATGTTCACAGCAGTGCAAAAAGGTCAATGTGTTGGTGGCACCAAAAAGGTCACAGTTTGGGCCTTATTCATCTACTTAAAGAAGTGCAGTTCTAGAGTAAGCCAACAGTACCATAGAAGGAAATGGAAATCCCATTGATTTAAACGTCTTAACCCTCTGAATGCTGGAGAGGTGTCCAGTGCATTGAAAATCTAGCATTTAAGGGATTAAGTCACATTTACATCAATGGGAATTACATTTCAAACCTTTGGTCAGTTGAATTGCGCCTCCTGAAGAGGTTCTGTCACCTTAAAGGGATAGTAATGGTTCAACATAATTGCGGCTCCAATTATTCTTTATAGTATTTGGGCCATGTAGAGAAATATCATTCTGTATGATGTGTAGTTCCAGAGTAATTGAATTACAAAGTGTCCCCCTTCTGCCTAAAGAAAGCCGCCTCACCCCAGATGTGGAATCCGGTCATAGGACTGGACAGCTCACAGCAAGGGACAATCTTCTGGCTGTGAGCATAAGGAAAACCCTGCCTACCCCCTTTGAAGGAGGATACGTTTTTCCTTGTGGTTTGTCCACAGAAGATTGTCCCTTACTACATTCCATGGGGACCAGTTTGCTGCTCTGAGCAGAGCAGTGTTATGTAGGTAAAAGGGTAGGGAGGGTGACAGTTTATAATTCAATTACTCTGGAACTACACATCTTACAGTATTCTAATAATGCTCTACATGGTCCAAAAGCTATAAAGAATAATCAGAGTTGAATTACTATCCCTTTAAGAGCAGTTTAGTTTTTATAAAGAATTATAATCTGCCTATAGTCTATTTTTAGAATAATGTTTGAGAAATTAACCGTTGTTTCAGTGTCTTTTACCAGTCCCCTGCACAGTATGCTAATTCGTGTTAGTAACATATTATAGTAAAATGTATATTATAGGGTGTATCCTCCTGATTACAAGGGTACTCCCATTGCTGAGAGGTGTTTTATTCAAAAGTTATTGCAACTGAAACTTGACATTTTTAGGCGCAGCATCTCAATGGCATGTTGCTACACACTGTCCTTTTGGAATTTTATGGTCAATTGACCAGAGTTTTCATAGGATGATGTAGCAACAGCGACACTGTAAAATTTCAGGACAGCGGATACTGTACCTAAATAATTAAAGTTTGAGCTGCGATAACTTTTGAATAAAACACATGAATGGGCTCTGTCCAGTTTAATAGCAGACTGTGTGGTAATACTGATGCAGCGCAAGCTAATTCGCATAAAGTACTAGACTGTGCCATTACCAAAGGTGCATTTGTGGTGGTGGTGGTGGTGGGGGGGGGCACGTATATTACAACAATGGCTATTAGAACAGATCGGCAGTTTTTAACTCTTTAAAATTAACTAAACATATCTTTAAAGGAGCAGTAAACTTATTTTTATAAAAACACATTGTATAGATCTTTTCCTGCTGAATAAAACAAGGTCACTCCCATCGCTGTCAGATGTTTTATTCAAAGATTATAGCAGTTCAAATAATCAGGAAGTGAATTTACTTCCTGATTGTTATAACCGACAAGAAGTGACAGGCAGTTTAAATCACATTCTTTGGATAACTGTATATCTCTGACTTTCTTGACTTTCCATTAGAATCGAACAGGAAATCTAATTAGAATTTGACCACTAGAGGGCACTTCTAATGTAAAAAAAACATGGGTTTAAACTGTAATAACTCTGGAAATATAAATCTCTCAGCTGTGGGAGTACCCTTATTTTACTCAGTAGGAAAATCCCTACAATATATATGTCTTCATAAAAAAAGTTTACTGCTCCTTTAATAAGGAGACAAGCCCACTTTTACCATGATGAACAATTCACTTCTCTCTACTAAATCAACAGTCCAGTGTTTAGGTGCAAACAATCTATCAAACAATCAAAATATCTGCTACAAGTAACACAAAAACAACAATTTGAATTAAAGTCTGAAAACCCTGAAATAGAGTAAACCATGACAAAGAGAAGGTATTGAAATCCAGTTAAGAAAATTTAGCAAATTTGTTGTTTTTGGTCTTCCCCTGAAATGTTTGCGTCCAGCCAGCTGGACAGGAGATGAGGATAAAGTCAGCTTTGGATTGACTTAATAACATCCATCTTTCCAGGAATCATCATTGTTCGGTGTATTACTGGTCTTACAAGACTGAAGAGATCTATAGGGGGAGAAAAAATAAATAAATCAACTTACTTCTCCCTCAAGCAATAGGCAAGAAAACATATAACCAGAACAAACCCCTTGACTTAAAAGGATAGTAATGTTTCATAATAAAAGCAGCTCTAATTAATTATCATAGTATTTGGACTTTGTAGAGTGTTATTTCAATACTGTCAGAGTTGTAGTTCAAGAGTAATTCAATGACAAAGTATCCCCCTCCCGCCCCTTTTACTGATGTAACACTGCTCAGCCAGAGCAGAAGGGAGGTGGCCAGGTAGACTGTAGAGAGGGACAACCTTCAATAAAGATAAGGGAAAAACCTGAAAAACTTGTCAAGGGGGGCAGGGCTTTCATTGTTCTCATAGGAAGAAGATTGTCCACTGCTGTTATCTGTCTGGTCTATGGACTAGATTCCACATCTGAGAAGAGATGGCTTACACTAGGTAAAAGGGGCGGGAGGGGAGACTTTGCTTGTGAATATCTCTCAAACCATAAAGGTTTGAGAGATAAGACTTGCATCGTTCTTTATGTTTTTTTAATGTCTACAAAATAAAATAAAGATAAAACGAAGTATTACTATCCCTTTAACTACGTTTCACCACCTATTTTAAAGGTATAATAGTTAACAGTATTGCAGGGCTTCTCCTGTCTAGTAAAATAAGACTAGTCCTACTGCTGAGACATGAGTCAGTCAGTCATTCAAAAGTTACTATAGCTCAAACCACATAGAAAGCGTTATTCATTTTCTTATCATCGGCCAATGTTTGTCCCTGACACAAGTTCTCCATAGAAAGCTATATCAATGGCTCTTCCACTGGAGACTTCAAAAGCTGAATTTTACAAATATTGTCAATTTTGAGATGTGTTCATTTTTTAAATAAATAATTTCCCTGCAGTGGGTGGACCGTTCTTTTACTCAGCAGCAAAATCCCTACAGAGGACTTTATATATTTTTACTAAAGAATGCTGTGCGGTGTTGCCTGTTCAGTTTGGCTCTCCGTGCAGATCACAGTCCACTGCAGTTCTGGATGTCGATGACAGTAAGTTTTGCTTACATGTACAATCCTTTGTTAACTTGGGTTCTAGAGACATCTCAAGCATATTAAAATAAGAAATAAGAGAAGGACCTGGAATTCTGAACTTAACCCTTTGAGTGCCAGAGGGGTGTGCAACGCATTGTTTTGCAATGCGTTGCGTATCCCTCTGGCACTCAAAGGGTTAAGCTCCCAACTCAACCCAGGTGTGGACAAATGTATAACATTTTTAGTAACTAGGAGGGCATTTTATGAGCCAGTTAAATGGTGAATGTACGCAGCTGTATAAAAATACTCCAAAAATGTAGGGGACCTGGCTGTCCAGCTCTTGTAATATTTCCACCCCTTACTCAGCCCTATCACACGAATGAATGAATATGTTTATTTATATAGGGTCACAAGGGTACGCAGTTCTTTACAATGTATGGGAAGGAATGTGCTTACGTCTCACATACTGCAAGCAAAAGCACAATTCTGACCTTTTTTTTTCTCCCCCTTTTTTTTGGGAGGGGGCGCAAGTTTTTAGAGTGCCTTAAAACGGATAGTAACATGTAATATGGATAAAAAAAAATTAAGACTTTGTGCCTGGCAAAACACACCCAGGGGCGGTAGTAAGGAGGATTACTGCTCCCATTGGGTGATTCAATGGGGGTGTGATTTTTGGCCCGCCCTCACTATCCAGCCCGCCCACCACTATCTAAGGCTGGAAAAAATGGCTGCCACTCACTCCTATACCACAGACACACACACACACACACACACACACACACACACACGCACACACACACGCACACACATGCACACACATGCCCCCCACACACTGGCAAACACATACACACACTCATACAGAGACACACACGCACGCTGAGCAGCTGAGGATGATGGGAACTATGTTCAAGCTACAGCTGGAAGGCCATGGTCCAAATCTGCATTATGCAGCTTCTTCATTCCCTGTTTGTGACCCTGCACAGCCCTGCCAATTACTACAAGTGAGCCGATTTCTAAACAATCAGCAGGCAGGATGCTGGGGAGCTGACTTACTAGCACAGACAAGCTGGGAAAGTGGAACAATGGCAGAGACATGATCAGGCAGTGCAGAGCAGGGCTTCAGCGGAGCTGGTAAGTGGCTGAGACATGGCTGTGACTGTATTTATATATTGCACAAAGAGAGAGAAAGAGAGCAGATTGTTTGTCAGTCTGTCTGTCTGTAAGTAGAGGTGCCAGTTCCTGCAATCATCTCCATGCTGTACATAGCTCACTGTATAGTATGTATGACAAACTATTTATACATGGTCTGGCATTGTATAGTATACAGTCTGCATGTGTCTGTGTATAAGGACTGGCACTATACAGTATAGGAGGGACAGTCCCTGTTTGACTCCCAAATCCCTCTGCTCCTCTATTTAGGAGATCACACTGTGTGGTGTATATACCAGTGTATCAGATTGCTCCACATCAATAAAACCCACAGTAATGTAGGTATAAACTTCTGTATATATCTGTTAAATTAGTCTGTGTAAAAAAAAAAATACTTTCCTCTTCTTCTAAATCATTCACTTACAGAAGGAGTAACTTAACCATTTCAATGCCAGAGGGGTATGCAATGCATTCCTTACCCCCGGCACTCAAAGGGTTAAAAATTATCTAAAATACACCACCAGCCAGACCCCCAGTAACACCACCTAAAACACAAGTGTCCCTCTTTGGCCATTTGAAATGTTGGGAGGTATGTTGCTTACACTGCATGTATGTACGTTCTGATTTGCATGTGTGTGTCACTGTTTGTGTGTCAGTGCATGTGTGTGTATGTATGTGTGTTGCATGTGTCTGTCTATCACTGTGTCTCCCCCTCTATATGCGTGTTTGCAAATGTGTCTGTGTATAACTGTGTGTACCTTTCTGACAAGTACACCCTACGCTATATTTCACTAACATATTTATTTAAAAAAAAAAAAAAAAAAAAAAAAAAATTTAACACATAGTAGGATGGAGCTGTTGCTACACCATGGTACATGGTCATTTGACCAGGGTTGTCCATAGAATGGTGTAGCAACAGCGCCACTAAAGTTTCAGGCCTTTGAGATTCTGCATCTAAAAAAACATTCACGTCTGAGCTGCAATAACTTTTGAATAAAACACCTCTCAGTAGTGGGAGTAACTATGTTTTACTCAGGAGGATAACTCTACATTATATATATTTTTTCAACAGTAAGTGTTACTATCTCTTTAATTAAAGGCTAGTGGACCAGCAGGACTTGTCAGTCTCAGTTCCGGTCTCAATTTGGAGAGGTTTTTGTGTTTTTAAGGATCAAAAGTTACAACATACCCTAGATTATATATGTATTCTTACCACTTTGCTTTTTCCAGAAGCTCTAATAACTGCCAGCTAAACCTTACTAAACAAATTGTTGCTCCCTCATCCTCTTTTGTCATTTGGTTACCATTATCACAAGCAGAGCCTGCACCAATATTTCATCTAGTCACACTGCATCAGTGATGCAAATGGTGGAGAGACATGGATCCTTCCTCCTACCTTACCCTTAGTGTAGCACGTAACCAGAAGACGTCACTGAGAGCCACATACACAAAAGTGGATAAATTCTGGGGATAATCATCACAACAGGGAACTAAAAAAATCTCCTTTGCTTGATATTAGGTTTTCAATCCCTTGATTGTTAGAGACATCTCCAACACATCCCAAAGCAATGCACTGGAGACCTCTTTTGCGGTCAAGTGGTGAAAATACTCAGAATCAATGGGCACTGGACGGGGAGGTATTTTTTCCCTTTGTGATGCAGTTGAGCACATTCCATTGAGGTTCAAACAACCTGAATACTACCCCCCACCTCCCATCTGATCAGATGTAAGCACTTGAGTGCCCTCGGCTGGCTGGCCTAAAGAGGTGGAGGCCTAAGAAATGCCTACTCCTGATTTACTGCTTTGCACTGTGTTTCAGGTGTCTCTAGCATACAAGGGGCTAATATTACCAAGCTATCTGGACATGATAAATTTTCAGAAGCAAATCGAAGTAAACAAACCTTTATCAAAGTTTGAAACAAGTGACTTAAAGGATGTAGCAAACAAAATTTACATACCTCCTGGATGGCTGAATCATTTTACTTTTAGGAGGTGTGGACCCTGTAGATGTCAGAGATTTCCCAACTGGATGTTTAGTTGAAGACGATACACTGTTTGCTCTGGAAACTGCACCAGACAGTGCAGAATTTAAACTGGGGGACTGGATTTTCCGGACACCGCTTGAACTGTTGTAGCCAGAAGATTTAACGGGTTGCCTGGAGGTCAGGAAGGAACTTGTGCTTACACCTGCTTTCATTGGTGGGCGGACTCCTAGAGCTGCTTGTCCAGAGCCGGACGCATAACGCAATTTGCTTGGCGGAGTACCTAAAATATTAATACAATTAATTTACTGTCCTTATGGTGGATTATAGCTTTTGGAGATCAGATGGGTTTCTTCATAAGATTAACCCCTTAAGGACTGATGACATGCTATGACTCATGGGGAAACTTCCGTTACGGATCCATGACTGTCCAGGTACGTCATGGAATTCAGGGGTCGCCATGCAGCTGCCTCATTCGGGGACCCCCTGAATCTACTGGGCAAAAAAGTTGTTGTAAAGGGTTAGTTTCACTTTAAACTTCTGAGTGCCAGAGTTTCTCAACATCGCAGAGCAATGCTATGAGCAACTCTCTCTGGCTATTTGGAAATTCTGTTCTCAAAGTGATAGTAACACATCGATTTAATGTTATTTAATACTGTACCTCCAAGGAGACCTCACTAACATTTAAGAGGTTAAAATTCCCATTTAAATCAATGGGTTTTTTTTTTAGTCCTCCCCTTTCGTGCATTTGGTCTGCTACAGAACGCTTCCACCTTTTCTTTTGAACATAAAATCCTTAAAGTGTTAGTAATGTCTAAAAAAAACTTTTTTTTGCATTTAGAAGAGCTTAAAAAGCTGATCTAAATGCAAAAAACGTATCTCTTAAACCGCTATGGTTTAAGAGATACGGACGTTTAAAGTTTGATTTCTCCTACTGACAGCTGTGTGTGTTCAGGTACACGTTTTAGACCATTCCAATGAAGGGATTCCGTGTAAGTAACGAGATCCCGGCACTTCTCAAGCGCCAGCGTGTCGACCGACATGAATCTCCTGCTGACAGCTTTATAGCTGTCAGTAGGAGAAATCAAACTTTAAACGCCCGTATCTCTTAAACCATAGCGGTTTAAGAGATACGTTTTTTTGCATTTAGATCAGCTTTTTAAGCTTTTCTAAATGCAAAAAAAGGTTTTTTTAGACATTACTAACACTTTAAGAACAGAATTTCCAAGCAGCCAGAGAGTTGCTCTGCAATGTTGAGAAACTCTGGCATGTAAAAGTTTAAAGTGACACTAACCCTTTATAACAACTTGGGTTCATTACAAATTGCACCTATAATGTTATGTTGTCCATTTTTGATTCAAAACAATAGTTTGAAATATTTAGATTTGTGTGACAATTTATATAAATTAGACAGTAAAGGCTGGCACAACCATGTGCCAGATTCCATGAGGGGTATGGAATAAGTCAGCTAGTACTGTCTAGTTTGCGTAAACAAATAAAGCAATTTTATTCTTTTAAATCAAAAAGGGCTAATAAAACACATGTGATTTTTAAAGCCCTTTCAAATGAGCTGTTACATAACATTAGTTCCATTTTGATAATGTTATAGGTTGTAGCCAAAGCCCATAACCAGCTAGGACACATAATGGGCAGACATTATTATTATTAATACTGGACAACTATTTCTGATCAATGTATTCAATAACTGAGCATGCATGCACACTTCACTCCAGATTTAACCTGTTATGGACCAAAGGGGTGTGTACTCAGCCCTTCAATCATTAAAGGGTTAAATCTACTTCCTTCTCTAAGGGGAGGACTGTACAAACTCATGACATTGATGTGGTCAGAAGAACTTGGTTGATTCTGGGACAAACCAAGTACATTCCACTGAGACAGTTCTAACAAAAGTTACTAATGACCTATACTCAGCAAGGGACAAAGGACAATTCAGTACACTAATCCTACTAGATCTATCTGCTGCTTTTGACACTGTTAACCATGCACTCCTACTGGACACACTGCACACCCTTGGCATCCGTGACAAACCTCTAGAATGGATTTCCTCCTCTCTAAACATACTTTCAGTGTTTCTTTTGCCAATGCTTTCTCATCTTACCACGACCTCTCAGTAGGTGTTCCTCAGGGATCAGTCCTGGGACCACTTCTCTTTTCCCTCTACACCCTCTCACTTGGTGACTTCATCTCATCTCTTGGGTTTAATTACCATCTGTATGCAGATGACACTCTAATCTATCTCTCTTTCCCTGACCTCACTCCAGCCGTGCAGTCTCGAGTCACTCAATGTCTGTCAGCTATTTCATCATGGATGGCCCACCGCAATCTTAAATTCAATATGGCTAAAACAGAGCTGGAGGTGTTCCCTCCAAAAACCCATCCATCAACCCCGTTCTCCATCACAATAGACAACTATGCCATACACTCAGTACCCAAAGCACAATGTCTTGGGGTCATACTTTATTCGAAATTAACTTTCTCCCCCCATATCCAAGCTGTCACTAGAACATGTCGCTTCTTCCTAAAAAATATTGCCAAAATACGTCCTTTCCTCTGCATGTCAACTGCAAAAACACTATCTCAGGCACTCATTCTGTCCAGACTTGACTACTGTAACATTCTACTTTCTAGTCTTCCTGCTTCTCATCTTTCTCCACTTCAATCTGTTATCAATTCAGCCGCAAGAATCACCACATTTGCTCCCAGATACCTGCCCTCATCTCCTCCTGAAATCCCTTAATTGGCTACCTATAAAGTATCGTATTTCTTACAAAATTCTCCTCCTCTCCTGTAAGTCTCTGTGTTCTTCAGCACCCTCTTACATTTCTGCTCTTATCTCCTGCTACACTCCTTCCCGTCCCCTACGGTCTTCCCAAGGGTTCTTCCTGTCCTCTCCCTACACAACTCAAGCCATCTCTCGACTACAGTCTTTCTCACTGGCTGCCCCTCGACTCTGGAATGCCCTCCCTATCACCATTCGCCAATCATCCACAATCATCACCTTCAAGCATCTCCTCAAAACCCACCTGCTCAGGGAGGCATCTTAATAGCAATATCCTCATCCTTGCACAACGATAGTGACATCAGAATCTTTCTGCACTTCCTTCACCACACCTTGTACTTGCACTTGCACTTATAACCATCCTCCTACTGTCTCTGTATGTCATGAACTCTAATTAGATTGTAAGCTCCTTGGGGCAGGGTCCCTTTCCCAGTGTATGTTTCCCTTCCTGCACTTTCCCCAAAAATAATGCAATGATCGCACTTTAGCTTAATGCTCTTAACCCTGTCTGTATTTTTGTATTGTATTATTTCAAATTCTGTTAAGCGCTGTGTACATGTATGGCGCTATATAAATAAAGATACACACATACATACATCACAGGACAAATAACCATTTAAAGGAATAGTAATGTTTCAAAATAAAAGCAGTTCCAATTAATCTTCATAGTATTTGGGCCATGGAGAGTGTTATTTCAGTACTGGTTAAGTTGTAGTTCAAGAGTAACTGAATGATAAAGTATCCCCCTCCCTCCCCTTTTACTGATGTAACACTGCTCACCTCAGAGCAGCAAGACTGTTCAGATGGATCGCAGAGAGGGACAATCTTCAATTAGCATAAGGAAAAACCTGAAAAACATGTCAAGAGGGGCATGGTTTTCATTGTTCTCACAGTAAGAAGATTGTCCCTTGCTTTTATCTGTCCGGTCCTGGGACCAGATTCCACATCTGAGGGGAGGTGACTTACACTAGGTAAAAGGGGCGGGAGGGGGATACTTTATCATTCAATTTCTCATGAACTACAACTGTGACAGTATTGAAATAACACTCTCCATGGCACAAATACTATCAAGATTAATTGGAGCTACTCTTATTCTGAAACATTACTATCCCTTTAAGTCAGGGGTAACAACTGTTGTAGTTCCCAAGAGGTTAACACCCAACTCCAATCTTCCCCATCAGGGACAGACAATTGTTGGATGTTGACCTGTTTGGCGCTACAACTCCCATCATCCCAACCAGCCAATGGGAGCTGTAGTTTGTAACAGGGGTCCAACAACCACATACCACTGAATAAAATGCTAGAGAGGTCTCCAAAGCATTGACAAGCAATACGCTGGATAGCTTCCTGGCATTTATAGGGTTAAAGGGGAATTAATACCTATAACCATCCCACGCTTACTTTACTATAATCAGAAAATCCTAATGGCCCACGTGAATTTTGTCCTTGTGCCTCTGTGCAAGAGAGAACATCTGCAATCCATCTTGTACGTCATTTCCATTGAAGCAGACATTACAGTTGATGGCAGGTTTTTCAGACTGAAGCAGGTGGAGTGCATGAGGGGTGTGCAACACATTGCGGAGCAAATAGTTAAATATCCCTCTCATCATTAAAGAGTTAAGGTTACCATGTGTGGTGAAGCAGAGTTTTAAGTCCTATGGTCCTGCTGGCAACTTATATCTACCTCCATAGAAAGGTTATACAAGACAGACTGAAGATGTTCTCTTGAAAGGAAATAATTTGGAGGGGCATTACGATTTTCTGTATCTAAAAGTTATTTTCCATTGGATGCGTTGGATACCCCACTGGCACTCATGGGGTTAATAAAATAGGGATTTTATTCTCTTCCCCCTCCACCTAGAGTGCAATGCTGTTTGCTCCAGTTCTTAATACATTGACCTCAATAATTGTCCCCGGTATTTACTATGTTTCTATTTACAATAAACAAGTATTTCCAATGGACAGACAGACCGGTTCCTGGTATAACAGAATCAGGCCATTATGGATCTTCTTATGCAATTCCCATGCATGATACATACTGGTTGTTGGCTGCTGCACTCTGGACAATCGACTGCTCGGTCCCTGTAGATCAGACTCCATGCTGCGGCTGCTTCTCACTGCTTCAAGGGAACGTAAACTTGTCTTTGCTAGGTTAGGCATACTGTGGCGCAAGTCATCTAAAATAAACAGGACTTAAGGTGTAAAGTAATTCTTCCCAAATTCATAATACAGCATACAGACTATAAACAAGAAATGTAAATGGACCGTAAAGGATCAATAAATCCCTTAACTATAGGCAGTATGCTTACAGGTATGGGAATCATGTTTCCCTAGTTTAAATCTCACCTATTCGGTTGGTTACCCCTGCATATCATGGAGAACTGCAGGCCTGGGTTATTATCACCTCACTAGGTGCTTATGGGAGATTTCTGTTCTCCACATAGAAGCCAAATGATGGCAATTTCACAGACATATATGGGGAAGATTGCGATAGTCTTCCTCTCCTGTAAGCAGAGTAAAGAACAGACTTCTCTCAGTCCTGAAAATCTCCATGATTTGCAGAGGTGACAGAGTAAACGGGTGAGTTAAAGAGATAGTAATACTTAAATATTACTAATCCCCATATTGTAGCCATGGTAAAAAGAATTTAATTGTCCCCAGTGTCATTTCTCAAACCTTTATGGTTTGAGAGATAACCGCACACAAAGTTTCCCCTTCCCTGAAGTCAGTGTTGTAGCTGACTGCAGGAATATCTGGTCTTATTTGCATCAGGCAGCTCTGAAGCAGAGCCGAGATCACATTAGTAAAAAATAAATATTTCACTGAAACGGTCTTCTGTGTTTGCAAGCATAGAAGACCGTTTCAGTGAAATAATTCTCTCTTACTAACGCGATCTTGGCTCTGCTGCAGAGCCGCCTCATGCAAATAAGACTGGATATCCCTGCAGTCAGCTACAACGCTGACTTCAGGGAAGGGGAAACTTTGCGTGCGTTTATCTCTCAAACCTTTATGACACTGGGGACAATTAAATTCTTTTTTAACATGGGTACAATATGGGGATTAGTAATATTTACTATCCCTTTAAGCCATGTGAACCCTATATAATCTATGGGAATAGTCTACAGTTGAACAGGGTCTTCTAGTGACCTTTAACCCTTTGCAGATCACAGGAGTGTGCAAAGCAATTCTTTGCATGCTCAGTAAAGGGTTAAAGCAGTGGTTCCTAAATTTAGACATGATGCCAGTTTTAGTTTTCACCCATTGCATTAATTTGGACAGTATTTATTAATCTATTTTGAAGTAATTCATTATACATCTTTCTTTTTCTTTACAGACAGTTCTACAAGCCAACATAATAGTGTGAGTGTACAAGTGCATTTGTATATTAGATTGTTAAAAGGAAAACATCAACTTAATATTAAAAAAAAAAAAAAAAAAAAAAATAATAATAATATTCCCAACTGAGTAAAACAAGGATACATCCATTGCTGGAAGATGCTTTTTACAAAAGTACATACGTGGCCAAAAGTTTTGGGACACCTCAATTTTTGCTACTTTTAGTTATTGCCATATAACTTGACAAAAACATTAGAAAAAAAAACATGTCAATATTGGGCATTTCTAAAATCAAGACAAATATTATAATTTAGCAGGGTTTTCTTAGCATTTTTAGATGTGTAAAAGATTTTTAGTGCCAAAGTTTAAAAAAAAAAAAAAAAAGTGCATTTGTTTCATCATCCTATGTTATAATTTGCTAAGGATGTTTGTCAGAAGCAGTCATGCGCAATAGAGACGGCTGCGCTCACTGCAGTCATGCGCAGTACAGACTGCCCACACCGCGGCTGATATGGAGCAGGGCGCTCCGAATTCAGACTGGAGTACTCTTTGCGCACCTTCCTGGAACCACTAATACTGATTAGAGTTGGGTTGGAAACCTGAGACCCACCAGCTGTTGGAGTACAACTCCCAACAAACCCAGCCAGCTATTGCCCAACCCCAATAAAATAACCGCTCTTACTTGTTACCCAGCAGCAAATGTTGTCTTACCCACCCTGTACTACAGCATAAAAACCATAACAAAAAAAGGAGAAAAGGCTTAAAAATAAATAGTCGGAAAATAATGAAAGTATTCAGAAACAAAAGTACTATTCTGCATGCCGTACCTTCACAGTTTGTATATTTCATCCGATCTGGTGTGTGGTTTTGAATAGATCTCCTAGGTGGTCTGATGCGGGAAGCAGTTGCCCTATTCTCCCCAGCTGCTGAAGGAGACAGGCATCGAGGTGAACTGAGTGGTGATGGGGAATATCTATGTGAGCTGCGGTAGGACAGAGAACAGTCACAGTCATCCTCGTCTTCCAGACTGTACGTGTCGAATTCCTGATCACTAAAGGTACCTCTTCTGAGAGAATGTAGGGAGGCACTAGAACTGCGCCTGGAGACAGATGCGGAACTCGAAGCATAGTCCTGCCTGAGACCTATGAATGCAGAAACAGTTTAGGTCAGGGCAGATAAGTTACAAAAACACGTTACAATTCTGGAAGAAACTACACCATAGAGAACCAAATAAAGTTTCAAAAAATTCTCATGAATTTAAATGTGCCTTTTAACACCTCAAGTGCTGGAGGTGAACATTGCCTCACGATGCATTGAAAATCTTTCTAAAATCCAAAAAGGGTTAACCCTTTGAGTGCCAGAGGGGTACGCAACGCATTGCAAAGCAATGCGTTGTGTACACCTCTGGCACTCTAAGGGTTAAAAGCCCCTTTTAAAGTCAACGAGAAATGTAATTGGTCCCCTAGAGGACAAGTCTGTCAATGGTAGAGCATGACAATAGTGTCCCCCAATTGTGTCCCCTTCTCAACAAGTTAGAAGTCATCATGACCGAAAGGGTGGTTATTCCATGGATGTGGCATTATTGGGGGGTGTTCCTCATCTAGGCCAGGAGAGTCATACTATATTCCTGAAGGAAGTGCACATTTGTAGGCTAACCCTAATTTTCAACTGGCGTTTTAATCATAAGCTCACTCATTTTGACTGCAGCATCTTTGCAAAATCAGGGCTATCCTAAAACCAAGGATGGCCTCAGCCCTTCAGGAATGTAGGTTGCCAACCCTGATCAAGACAGAGGTCTTCTTCAGAAGTTCAATATCAGTGCAATTGCTGGATTCTTTCCCGTCCCTCTGCTGCAGGAATAAGCAGCTTCAGCACTCCAGAGAGGTTATGCACTAAGTTGTGATAAAGAGTCAATAACTTCTCCAGTGAGATAAATTCACCGATTTGTATGTTATTCTATTGAGACTCTGCACCAAGATTTCTTCAGCTGGAGAGCATAGGTACCCCAGGAGAATATATGAATTGGAGAGTTTGATAGTGGAGCAGTTTTCACCTCCTTACCACATCTTGGTGCATCTCAAAGTTGTTGGGGACTACAACTTCAATCATGATGGGATTTGTCTCCAACAGCTGGACTACTGAAGGGTGTCCTATCCCAACACAGACAAACAATGGAGCTTGGAAAACACTAAGCATTTTGTTTGTCAGAGTTGCAGTGGGAAGAGAAAGACTCAGTGGTAACACAAACACAAATTCAAATGAAGGACCTTCTAGAAACTGCTGCAGCTTCCTGCATAAAGGAAAACACACCAACTGACTCCACTTTGCTGATTTTTCAAAACCATAACCCTGTAAGGAGCAGAGGGGTGTACAACACATTTATTCTCAATGCACTACACAACCCCTGACCCTTAAAGGGTTAAGTAGTAGGACATTGATGTCCCCCACCGAGGTCTGAACAAATATAAAATAGGATTTTAGTCTTACCTGTTAAATACTTTTCTCTTAGTCCATACAGGTTACTGGTAACTTTGGGGTAGACGATCAGCCCCTTTAAATAGGAACAATTCTGAAAAGTGACTGCTGGGTGGAGCCTACCTCCTCTGCTTAGCTTGCAACTAGCCATATCCAACCAATAAGATTTGAAGACTATTTACTAGGTAGTAAGAAGGTAAAGAAAGACTCCTGTGAGCATGAACTCGAAAGGACCCCCATGTTCTGCCACAAGGTGGGAGACCAGTAACCTGTATGGACGAAGAGAAAAGGATATAACAGGTAAGACTAAAATCCTATTTTCTCTGTCGTCCAATGATGGTTACTGGTAACTTTGGGATGTCCAACCATTAAGTTCCCCAGGGCGGGAAGAAAGGCATGGACCAGGTGCAGGCCCCCAAAGTCACCAGAGCACCAATGAACCTACAGATCATGAATAGCTTAACAAAGTGTCAACGGACACTGAACAGGGGTCAAACAAACCCCAGGAACTGTTACGAAGCACACTGAACTAGAGCCAACAGGGCTCAAAAGTGAAAGAGTACTGGAAGTAGGGTTAGGACAGAAGGAAGGGACCACAATCTCCTGATTAATGTGGAACTCAGACACCACTTTTGGGAGAAACTCTTGTGAAGTATGAAGCACCACCTTGTCCTTGTGAAAGACCAAAAAGGGTGGTCTACAAGGGCATGCAGCTCCGCAACTCTGCGAGCAGAAACAATCGCCAGGAGAAAGCCCATCTTCCACATCAGCAAATGTAGAGGAATGGTAGCCAAAGACTCAAAAGGAGGATGCTGAAGTACTCCCAAGACCAGGTTAAGATCCCACTGAGAAGCAGGGGACTTAAAACACCGGATGGGTATGAGCAACCCCCTGGAAGAAAACCTTGACATCAGGAATGACGACAAGATGCCTCTGAAAAAAGACAGCACAGAAGTCTGAACCTTAAGAGAACTCAGACCGAGACCCTTATCCACAGGTACTAAGCATATTAGCCACCACGCCAGAAGAAAATCCTTTCTTCAAAACGAAGGATTCAATCTCCATGCCGTAAAAGCCAGATGATGAAGGGGGGGGGGGGTAAAAGAGGTTCCGCCACTGAGAGGTCCAGAAGCTCCGGAAACCAAGCTTGTCGAGGCCAGTATGGAGCAATCAGAACAACTTGGTAGCGCTCCAGTCTCAGTTTCCGTAGCACCCTGTACAACAGGGGAATGGGAGGAAAGATGTATGCCAGAGGAAATGTACATGGGATCGACAAGGCATCCACTGCCTTAGCCAGGGGATCCACCCAGCGAGAGCAGGACGTTGGAACCTTCCTGTTGTGCCTGGTTGCCATCAGGTCGATGCATGGAAGACCCCACTGCTGGATGATTAGAAACATCTGAAGTTCCCTGGAGTGAGCCATGGCAAACAGGATTGCTTCTATGGTGGAAATGAACTTCCCCACCAAGGATGACAACTTCTTGGCTGGAACTGGATCCAGAGACAGGATAGCCTGGACCTTCAGTGCTATATGAAGAGCCACTTCATCCATGAGAAATACCATCCCTTTCGGAGTGTCGAAGAGAAGGCCGAGAAAGACCATCCTCTGGCAAGGAACAAGGTCTGACTTGTCCATGTTGGAGATACACCCGTGATGGGAGAGAGCATGAATGCAGCCCTGCACCTGCTGATGAAGGAGTTCCGGAGAAGAGGCCTTCAGAAGGAGGTTGTCCATATATGGAGTCACCCTGATGTTGTTCCGATGTAGGACGGAGATCAGTGCTCCTAGGACTCTGTTGAAGAATTGAGGGGCCGTGGTCAGGCCAAAGGGGATGGCAGAGAACTGTAAATGCCCTCTGTCGCAGGCAAAGCGGAGATACTGCTGACTCTCTGGATGAATGTTGATGTGCAGATAGCCATCTTGAATATCCAGAGAGGCCAGAAATTCCCCAGGAGACATGGCTGCTATCACTGTGCACAGAGACTCCTGGCAGCACTGGGACCTAACCACAAAGGACTTGAGATCCTTCAGATCCAAACTGGGACAACAGCCCCCAACCTTCTTGGAATCCACAAAGAGGTTGGAGTAGAATCCCAAGCCACTTTCCTGAGGGTGAACAGGCTCCAGGACCGCCTTGTCCAGAAGGGCCTGTATAGCTTCCATGAAAAGGAGTCTCTTTTCTGCTCCCAAGGGAGAACGAGAAACAAAGATCCTTGGAGGAGGAAGAGAGGTGAAGGGAATCCTGTATCCTGAGGCCACCACTTGTAAAACCCATGGGTCCGTCACAGAGGCCTGCCAAGCTGAAAGGTAGTGGCGTAGGCAGCCACCTATCTGCAGGTGGGGACCCGGGTTCGGTGAGTCATGCAGGACTTGGATCTCCATTGCTGCTGGGGCTTGGATGAGTAGCGCGGAGCCTGAGGGACCGTCTGGGGCAAGTCTGCCTGAAAGGGACAAAAAAGCAGATTCCGTTTGACAGATGCCTTCTTCCTCAGGACTACTGGCAGGTTAGAACTCTTCCCTCCAGTTGCCTCGTTGATGAAATCCTTGAGCTCAGGCTTAAACAGGGAGGATCCCTGAAAAGGCAAAGACAGGAGAGCCTTCTTGGAGGCCATGTCAGCAGACCAGATCTTGAGCCAAAGAGCCCTTCTGGCTAACACAGAAATGGTAGAAGCTCTGGCTACCATACGTACAGCGTCAAACAGGGCAGCAGAGACATAATGCTGAGTCTCTACAATGTTATCAAGAAATCGCAACATGTCAGAAGTAGGGGCCCCCTGACGGGCAGCAGAAGTGAGCTGTTCAGTCCAAACAGCTACAGCCCTATTTACTCATGCAGCAGCAAAGGTAGTGCGAACAGCAGAGCCCGCCGTCGCAAAAATAGCCTTGAGAGAAGGCTCAAGCTTCTTATCAATCCAGTCTTTGAGAGTAGAGGCATCAGCCACTGTCAAGGAAGTGGACTTAGAAAGCCTGGACACTGGGGCATCCACTTTAGGGGGATGAACCCACCGAGTAAGGGCTGTTTCAGAAAACAGGTAAAGTTTAGCAAACTTCCTAGACACAGATGGTTTCTGGTATGGAAATTTCCACTCCTCCGACACCAAGCGGTCAAGGGTGGGGTTAGGTGGAAAACAAGTATGGGGCCGAACAGGTTTCTGAAACACATAAGAGCGGTCAGAAGACGCCTACTGTACCAAGGGAATGTTCAGGGTGGTAAGCACATCCCTGATTAGGCCCTCAGCTGGGGAAATGGGGTCAGCCTCAAAGGGGTCCACAAAAAACAGAGATGTAACAGCTGAACAGCCATCATCAGAGTCCACCAACAATTCCTCCTCAGAGGAGTCAGACACATTAGGTACACCCGGCAGTTTAGGCAAGGAAGATCCGATAGGGGCGGGGGCCTGCCACGAGTGGAAGACCCCCTGTAAAGTGGATGGAAGGAGTTCTAAGGTGGACCGGAGGTCCCTTGTGGTAGTCTTAAACTCTTGCATCCATACTGGCTCTAGTGCTTGGCTGGAGGCCCCTGCAGGGGATTCAGGGGCAGCAGCGCATGCTGGGCAAACATGACCTGAGTATTCTCTAGGTAACCCTGAGTGTAATGAGGAGCAATTAGCAATGGGGGACACAGACACGCCAGTATCCTTTGTCTTAGGTTTAGCACCAAGGTCTAACGGAGTAGACATTCTCACACAGTCAAACAGACAAAGTATCAAAACACCCACAAAACAATGTGTATGATAAATAAATGCACCTCAGAAATGCTAAATAAGACTTACCTGGTAGACGAAGGGATAAACTGCGGAGGAGAGAAGAAGAGTCCAAGCCCTGCGTAGGATACTCTGTCTGCGAATACACAAAATGGCTGTCGCGACAGAAGCCAATCAGAAACGAGGGAGCAAAGAGATCGCTCACGGGAAATGTAGTTTCAGCTATCTCTGACCTCGCTACGTGGAGCAGTTGCAGAGATATGTCCCAAACTGTAAAGTCTCATAAAAGCGAATGGAGCAATGGCGTCTATGTGGTAAACCCGCACCTCATAAAGTTAACAGTTTAAATACCAAACATAAAACCACTCAAAAGCCCACTAGAGTAAAACAGTAGACCCAATAAACACTGGCCCCAGTAGGGTAAATGCCCAAACCCCACCACCCAAAAGGTGCTAACCAGCAACAAAAGGGTTAAGTTACCACCAAAACGTGCCCCAAACACCTCACAGACATACAGATAAACCCAATGAGTATATAATAGGAACTCCAAATGAGACCCCTGAGCGGAGGGGAAGCATGGGACATGTGGACCTCAGCACTCAAAGGGTGCTCACCTTTTTCAGCAGGTCTTCGGGTTCTTCAGATTACCATATATCAAGAAGAAGCCTCAGTGGGCAACTCCTGGGGAAAGAACTTGCAGCCAAGATTTCGGTCCACAAAAACGCCTGGTAAACTGAGCTATCCACATTTGGGTGATGGGAATGGTCAGTGATGGCAATCTGCCTAATGGTGGTATTCCATATCTAACAGAAAAATAATAAAAAAGCTAAAACTATAGCAGAACTGTTATCTTGCCTTGTGTAATGCCCAAGGAACAAATCTTACTGGTTGGGGATTGGCTAGCTGCAAGCTAAGGAAAGGAGGTAGGCTCCACCCAACAGTCACTTCTCAGAATTGTTCCTGCCTATTGAAAGGGGCTGATCGCCTACCCAAAGTTACCAGTAACCTGTATTGGACGACAGAGAAATAAGAATACAAAAATAAAAAAATGCCCCCCCTCTTCTTTGCCCCACTACCCAATGGTAACCACATATTCCCCACATACTATCTGACATCCCCTTAGTCTTGTTCCCCTGCCCACTGGTACCCACAGATCTCTGCATACACTGTGAGACCCCCATCCTGTCAAGCCTTGTTCTCCAAGCTCACTGGTAGCAACAGATCCCTGCATACACTGTCTGACCCGCCTCAGCTTTGTTGTCCTGCCCACTGGTGACCACAGATCCCCACATACACTGAAAGCTTTGTTCCACTGGTAGCTACAAACCACCCGATACACAGCGTGACCCCACTCAGCCTTGTTGCCCTGCTCACTGGTAGCCACACACCCTCACATACACTGGAACCCCCTCCCCACAAAGCCTTGTTCCATTGGTAGACACAGATCTCCACATATGCTATTTGACACCCCCTCAGCCTTGTTCCCCTGCCCACTAGTAGCCACAGTCCCCTACAAAGTGCTTTTGCTGGTAGTCAAAGAGCCCCACATACACTGTCTGACCCCTAGACTGGTTCTACTACCCACTGGTAATCACAGATATCCACGTACACAGTTTATCCTCATAGCCTGGTTCCACTGGTAGTCACTGAGCAAAACAAACATTATGTCCCACCCCGAGGCATGGTTCCACTGCCCCCTGGTAGTCCTGTAGTATTCTGAAACACTTTGTCTGCCACCCCATCCTTGTTCCACTGTCCCATTGGTAGCCACAGAACCATACATACATACTCTACTGTCTACTTCCTCAACCTTGTCCACTTGTAACCACAGAAAAAACAAAACACACACGTTCTGACACTCCAGCCTTATTCCATGGTAGACAAAGAATCACACACACACACACACACAGTCTCTTGCTTCACTAGGTTCCGAGGAGATGTTCTCCTCCGTGATGCAGAGTTTGGCTCCTAGATGTGTGGTCTTTCTCCTAGAATCAAATCCAATTTGTTAATCCCTGATATACCACATTTGTATCATTAGGGTTGTGCATAATGCATGCATTGTGTGAGCAATATATATGTAGTTTCATAGCTAAACCCAGAACTGTTGATCTTACTTTCTTCTTGTAGACGGGCCATAACCTGGACATCAGTCAGGTCTTGTAGCTTGTATCCCATAGATATGGAGTCGTCAGATGTACTTAATTCGCTGTCTACTGAGGACTGTGAGCTGAGTGCAGAATGGATACTCAAATAACCTTAGAGAAAAAGAAAAGAAACAAAAACACACATTAATGTGGAGCAACAAATGAGCCATATGGACAAAGAGTGAAACAATGTACTGAAAGTTGTACCCACAAGGTCATCCAGCCTAGAAGGGATTTGCTGAAGATAAAGCAAGCCTTGTGTATAGAGCAAAATGCAACAATTCAGGAGCAAATGAAGTGCACTAGAGAGGACACATAGAAAGCTTCCCCATATATTTAAATTGGACTTTTAACCACTTGAACCTTAGAGATGTTGCAATTGTACTGAAGAGCAAATCTATTGGTGGCCTCGCTACAGTTCAACGGGTTAAAAAGCACTATTTCTTAATTTTACATATTCTGAAAGTATGTAATATGTGAAGTCAAAATGTATAATTTTTATTACCCCCCCCTTTCACCTATTTTATTTATTTATTTATTTACACTTATGCCCCTGAGAAGCAGCTCCCTGAATTTCAGTGCTTCGTCACGGAATGTGAGAGTAAGATTAGTAACACAATGTTGTATTATCCCTGCAGCTCTAAGTGCTCAATATGTTGTAGTGGAGGCAGTTTTTTCTGCTCTGGGGATAGTGTCACATCCCTGTTTTAAGAGTCCTTGAAAGAAAACTCCGGGAAGTTTACAGTCACGACCATAATTGTATTGATTCTTAAAAACAAATAATCACAAAAAAAAAAAAAAGAAAAAAAAAAAAAAAGTGTGTAGGTAATCTGACCGTCACTTTAACCCTTTGAAGGGCAGAGGGGTACTCAACACATTGAAAGGATATGTTTTGCGCTCCCCCTCAGGCACTCAAACGTTAAATGTTTGGGAATTTTTAGTTGCCCTCTATGAAGCAGCTGGTTTGCTACACTTTGCTTTTGTACAAGTGGCCAAATATTATGGAGTAGTTTTAAAGCTCGTGTACACGGGCCAACACTGGCGGCGCTGCAGTCATGCGCAGTACTGACTGCCTGAACGTGCCGTGGCTGATCATTGGTGGAGACTGGAACCCAGGCTATGGCGCATACATCTTTTCTGCACGCCTGCGCCGTCAGTCCCGGTCTCCATTGTGTAGACTGCAGTGCACCATATGGTTACTGGAAGGGACTGACAGCGAAGGCGTTAAGACTGTGCTAACCCAGCCGTCAGTCTCCTTCAATGATGGATTTCTTCAGATCAGGCTACTTGTGAAAGGTAAAATATATATATTATGAAGCTAGTCTCTACCTGCTTAATTATAGCAGGGCGACTTTATAGCGGATGAAAGTTCCACTTTAAATCAACAGGAATTTTTTTTTTTTTTTGCATTTTTCGTTCTTTTCTACAGTACACATGGTGTGCCCCAGAACGCCTCCACTTTTACTTTTAAGGTACGGCCCTTAGTCATGTAGAATGGATTGTACAACAGAGTTCCATGGCACACTCAGCAGTAGTGGCAGACAGTGAAATAAGACCAGGTTACCTGGAAATCTCTAGCATTCAATGCGTTAACATCTCCACTTAACCCTTTGAGTGCCAGAGGGGTGTGCAACACAAAGCAATGCGTTGTATACCCCTCTGGCACTCAGAGGGTTAAAGTGATTGTAATGCTTATTATTGAAAGAAAAAAAATGTATATATTGCAGGGTATATCCTGGTGAGTAAAACAAGGCTACTCCTGCATTTGCCAGGATGTTTTATTCAAAAGCTATTGCAGATCAAACTTGCCATTTTTTAGGTGCAGTATCTCCATGGCCTGAAATGTTAGTAGGGCGGTTGCTGCAGCAACCAATGGAGGTTATGGTCAACTGACCACAGCTGCCCACTGACTGGTATAGAAACAACGCGCCTCCATAAAACTTCAGGCCACTGAAGTACTGTACCCCAAATAATGCAAAAAAACATCACTCAGCAGAGGGAGTACACATGATTTACTCCGCAGGATGAACCCTACAATAAATAGTTCTCTCCATGTTGAGCAATCCTATATCTGGATAGTTTGCTCCAGAATTGCACCTCATTTCCTTATTGAATACAGCTCCCAGGGTGCAATTCAATAAGCTATGGACATGCAGTTCTGGAGAAAACCAATGGCATCACAGGGTAAAATAAAAATTCCCATTGGTTTAGATACAGATCTAAACCCTTGAATGAGGTCTGTGAAGCAATGCTTTGAAGACCTCTATTATTCAGGGGGTTAAAGTCCCATTTAAAATCAGTGGGGATTTCCCATTTCTCCCCTAAAGTGCCCTTGGTTTGCTACAGAACTGCACCCCTTTAGCTCATGGGACTTAAACCTTTAGTCTTATAGGAGCATTACAGCGGAACTTTCACCCACTATAAAGTCGCCCTGCAGTAATTAAACAGGTGGCGACTAGCTTCATAATATAAATAAAATCCTTTATTGTAGGAGACCGGAAACCAGGCATCAGCACAGACATCTTGTCTGCGCTGTCAGTCCTGGTCTCCATTGAGATGCACTGCAGTGTGCCACATGGTAACCAGAAGGGACTGACAGTGCAGGCGCAAAGACTGCACTAACCTGGACATCAGTCTCCTACAATAAAGGATTTCTTTATAATCAGTTACATTTCAGATGTAATATATCCATTATAAAGCTAGTCGCTACCTGCTTAATTATCGCAGGCCAAATTTATAGTTGGTGAAAGTTCCGCTTTAAACTTTTTTTTTTTTTTTAAATATGAAAACCTATATGCTATAGAGCTGTTCCTACCAAGTAAAACAAGGACATTCCCAGTGCTGTCAGTTGTTTTATTCAAATGTTAAAACAGTTCATAATTGTCAGGAAGTGAATTACAGTGCAATTACTTCCTGTATGTTCTGACAGCATGACTCAGCAGTTTCTATCACATTCTATGGAGAACTTCATCAGTGACATTTCTCCCGTAGATTGCAACATAAAAATAAATTGAAATATGAGGAGTAGAGGGCACAGTTAATGTAAAAAAATTAAGCGTTTAAACAGTCACTGCTCCTTTATACTGTTGGTACCAACTGGCATTACTTAGATCCTAGAAAGGTCTCCAGTGTGATGGAGGTCTCTATGGCAGACAAGAGTTGGACTGCTAACCTTCATGTGAAACTAAAAGATTCCACCATAGCAAAAATATTGACACTACTAGTCTTTTAGACTAGAACTTTTATACATAGCACTAACACTGCTATAGTATATATCAGTGGTTTTCACACATCTTGCTATGTTGGATCGTTCTAGTTTCAAGTTAAATTTAGATGGATTTCTATTACTAATATCACAAGGTATTTGGCTGCTAGTTGATAGCAGTAACCTAATTAAGAATCACATTCAATAAGCTAAAATCAGTGCAATTGTGGGGCAAACCAATTTCACCAAAGGGTAAAAAAATTACGATTACAACTGATTAAAATGGGGCTTTAACCCCTTAAATGCTAGAGGTGTTCAACACATTGCAAAGCAATGTGTTGGAGAGCTCTGGCATTCAAGGAATTAAAGAGAGGATTTTAGTCTTACCTGTTAAATCCTTTTCTCTTAGTCCATACAGGTTACTGGTAACTTTGGGTAGGCGATCCGCCCCTTTAAGTAGGCAGGAACAATTCTAGAATTGTATGCAGGGGGTGGATCCTACCTTCCCTCCTTGGCTGCAGCTAGCCAACCAGCTCCAGTAAGATTTGAAACACTAACTATTGACTAGATAGTAGAAGGGAAAGAAGACTCCTGTGAGTATGACCCCCGAAGGACCCCCACAGTCTGCCACAGGACAGCCATTCATGGTCCTTTGACAGGGTGGGAGATCAGTAACCTGTATGGACTAAGAGAAGGATTTAACAGGTAAGACTAAAATCCTCTTTTCTCTGTCGTCCAATACAGGTTAATGGTAACTTTGGGATGTCCAACCATTGAGTTTCCCAGAAGCAGGAAGACAAGGACCAGACGCAAGGCCCCCAAAGACACCACAGCAGATATGAACCATCAGGTCAGAGATAGCCCAACAAAACAATGAAGTGTCAATGGACACTGAACAGGGGTAACAACATCCCAGACAATGTTACACAGAACACTGAACTAGAGCCAACAGGGCTCAAAAGTGAAGGAAGCACCAAGAACCGAAGAAGATCCTAGAATAGGCAAGACTGCCTCCAGAATTTTCCTCCCAAAGCTGGCGTCAACCGATGCCAGCACATCAACACAGTAGTGCTTCGAAAAGGTGTGCACAGATGAAAGAGTGACAGCCTTGCACAACTGATCAGCTGAGGCCTGATTCTTGTAAGCCCAAGAAGCCCTAATAGATCTAGCAGAATGAGCCGTGACCCGAAAGGGAACAGGCTTCTTCCTGAGCTCATAAGCCTTACGAATAGGGGACTTAATCCAGGAAGCAATAGCCAATTTGGATGCAGGTCTTCCTGCCCTGGGACCCTCAGGAATGACGAACAGAGCGTCAGATTGCCTGATAGACTCAGTGCGATGGACATAAAACTTGAGACAACTCACCACATCTAACAAGTGGAGATCTCTCTCCTTGTCAGAGGTAAGGTCAGGGCAGAAAGAAGGCATCACAATCTCCTGGTTGATGTGGAACTCCGAAACCACGTTCGGAAGAAACTCCTGAGAAGTGCGAAGCATCGACTTGTCCTTGTGAAACACCAAAAAAGGTGGTTTACAGGACAGAGCATGTAACTCCGTGACAAGGCGAACGGACACGATCCCAAAGACCATTTTCCACGTCAACAGGCGTAGAGGAATAGTAGCAAAGGACTCAAATGGAGGGTGCTGAAGAACGCCCAAAACCAAGTTAACTTCCCACGAAGGAGCGGGATTCTTAAAAACAGGACAAGTATGAGCAACGCCCTGAAAGAAAACCTTGACATCAGGAAGAATGGCAATGCGCCTGTGAAAGAAAACAGAGAGCAGAAGTCTGAACCTTAAGGGGACTCAAACTGAGGCGCTTGTCCACACCGTTCTGCCTTTCCACACCGTCCTTCAAAAAGGCCAAGACCATAGGCGGATCAAATTACTGAGACAGGTCCCTGTCAGCACACCAAGATATAAAGGTCTACCAGACACGATCGTAGGCCTTAGAAGAAACAGGTTTGCACTGAGCATAGTAGCCACCACACCAGAAGAAAATCTTCTTCAATATTGAGGATTTAATTTCCAAGCCATCAAAGCTAGCCGATGAACATCCTCCTTCCACAGATAACCCTGTAGAAGATCCGGATGGCAAGGGAGCCGGAATGGCTCGCCACTGACAGATCCAGAAGCTCTGGAAACCAAGCCTGTCGAGGCCAGTACTGAGCAATCACAATGACTGGACAGCGCTCCAGTCTCAATTTCCGCAACATCCTGTGCAACATGGGGAGGGGAGGAAAGATGTAGGCCAGAGGAAATAAACCAAAGTATGGACATGGCATCCACCACTTCCACCCCACTTCTGAACAATGAGGGTGAACACCTCTGGGTGCAGTTCCCACTCGCTGCTGTCCACTGTATGTCGACTGAGGAATTCTGCCATGACGTTGTCGACGCCAGGTATGTGCAATGCGGATATGGCAGGAACGTGTTCTTTTGCCCAGAACAAAACAGCCTTGACCTCTAACCAAGTGGAGAAAGTTCTTGTTCCACCCTGCTTGTTGATGTAAGCCACGGCCGTGGTGTTGTCGGACTGTTCCGTCTTCCATCTGAGGTGTCCAACGATGAAGGGCATGAAATATCGCCCGAAGCTCCAACACGTTGATGGGAAGGAGAGATTCCTCTGGAGACCACCGACCCTGAGAACTCAGGCGACCCAGGACCGCTCCCCAGCCGGAGAGGCTGGCATCCGTCGTCACCGTGGTCCAGAAGGATACCAGGAAGGACTTGCCCTTCAGCAGATTGGGGAGGTTGAGCCACCACGACAAACTCCGTTCCACATGAAGAGGAAGGGATACTGATGTCTTCAAAAGGTCCGGCTGACCCTTGCATACCTGGATCACAAACCTCTGGAGTTCCCTGGTGTGAGCCATGGCAAATGGGACCGCTTCTATGGTGGAGATGAATTTCCCCAATAGAGAGGACAGCTTCTTGGCTGGAACTGGATAGTGAGCCAGAACAGCAGAAACCCTGTGGGCGATCTGGTGAGCTACCTCATGTGTGAGAAACACCATGCTCTGCTGAGCGTCAAAGAGAAGGCCCAGGAAGACCAGACGCTGGGATGGGACAAGATCCGACTTGTCCATGTTGATGATCCACCCGTGATGGGTGAGCATGAATGCAGTCCTGAACCTACTGATGAAGTTCCGCAGAAGGGGCTTTCAGAAGCAGGTCGTCCGTGTATGGAGTAACTCTTATGCCATCCCGGTGGAGCACGGACACTAAAGCTCCCAAGACACTGTTAAAGACTTGAGGAGCTGTAGTCAGACCAAAGGGAAGAGCTGAAAACTGAAAGTGCCCTTGGTTGCAGGCAAATCTTAGATACTGCAGGCTCTCTGGATGAATGGCGATGTGTAGATACGCGTCATGAAGATCCAAAGAGGCAAGGAATTCCCCAGGGACATAGCAGCAATCACTGTCCTTGGGGACTCCTGGTGATAATGAGTCCTGATCACAAAGGAACGGAGATCCTTCAAATCCAAAATGGGACGACAACCACCAAGGCTTCTTGGAAGCAATGTCATCAGACCAGATCTTGAGCCAAAAAGCCAGTCTGGCAACCACAGACATGGTGGAAACCAGCAGCTAAAGGGTTAAGTTACCACATAAACTGCTCCAAAACACCCAAAAGACATACAGATAAACCCAGTGAGTGCAGGAGTGTGCAATAGGAACTCCAAAGGAAAAACCCTGTGCGGAGGGGCACTGTGGGACATGTGGACCTGCAGCACTCAAAGGGTTGCTCACCTTTCCTGCAGATCTTCCGTCTTCAGACTACCAGGCATTAAGAAGCTTTGGTGGGCAACTCCTGAGGAAAGAACGTGTACCCAAGATTTTCCCACCAGGGCTTAAGGTCCACAAAAAGCACCTGGTTACGGAGCTAGCCACATTTAAGGGCATTGTCAGTTACGGTAATCCGCCTAATGGTGGTATTACATTTCTAACAGAAAAATAAAAAAATTTATAAAACTATAGCAGAACGGTTCTCTTGCCTGTGTCTTCACCAAGGAACAAATCTTACTGGAGCTGGTTGGCTAGCTGCAGCCAAGGAGGGAAGGTAGGCTCCACCCCCTGCATACAATTCTAGAATTGTTCCTGCCTAATTAAAGGGGCAGATCGCCTACCCAAAGTTACCAGTAACCTGTATTGGACAACAGAGAAATCCTGTTAAATTAATAGGAAATTGGGACATTTTTCTCTCCTAAGACTCAGCTGATTTACTCCATGATTGTACTTCTTTGCCTTACCGAATATGAACCTAAATTATAAGGCTACATTTTATGAAGTTACAATTATTTTTACGGAATTATAGGTTTATTTAATTTTCCGGGGAGGGTATGTGAGCTATGTTATAGTTCTCATCTCCAAAAGGAATCTAACTCTATACAACATCATACTGCGTGAACGGTTTCAGTTACCCACAGTTACAGAAACACACATGCACTAACGGCCACCCCAGCCTAGTTTCCTGTGCACAATTAATTACGTTAGTTCTGTGGACCTCTTCCTTCTTCAGAGAACCCTGGGGTTCCACAGAACAAAGTCTAAGAAACACTGCAATACATTTATTTTAAAAAGAAATCAATATATCGTCTTCCTTCACACTGCATTCTACTGTTTCCCAAAATCTGCAAGGCAATCTTCCTCCATGTGAGCATATGAAATTAAATAATTTTGCCTTGATACTGCAAAAAACATCAATGGATTTTATGTTCAAAAGAAAAGTTATTTAATTCACGGGACCAGCAGCAGTACCATAGGGGACAACACACTTCCACCAATTTCCAGTGACCTAAATTGAGTTTTAACCCTTTCAGTGCCAAGGGGATATGCAACACCTTGTAAAGCAAAGTGGTGTGTAACCCTCTGGCACTCAAAGGGTTAACCCAAGAGTGCTAGCAAGGTCTCCAGAGTATTGTGTGAGAAACAGCTAGTATTTAAGTGGTAAAAGGGCAGTTTTAAACCCTATGAGTGCCAGAGGGGTACGCAACACATTGCTTTGCGTGCTGCTCTGGCACTCAGAGGGTTAAGCAATGGAAAAGTTTTCTCGCCAGTGTTGCCATCTGTTTGCCCCAGAATTAGTCCCGTTTTGTCATTAATGTAAGGCCTAAAAAAACGGATCAATCAAGTTTAAGAGTTGCAGTTGTGGAGCACACCAACTGTACTACAGGGGACAAATGGAAATTTCCATGAATTTAACAAACTTCACTCCTTTAGTGTTAGAGATGAATCCAACATCCACAATGTGTTAGACCTCTGCATATCAGGGGACAAGAGCCACATTTAAATAAATGCAATTTTCCACTTAAAGGGATAGTAATATTTCATAATAAAAGCAGCTCTAATCATCATAGTATTTGGGCCAAGGAGAGTGTTATTTCAATACTGTCAGAGTTGTAGTTCAAGAGTATGGACCAGATTCCACATCTGAGGTGAGCAGTGTCACAGTAGGTAAAAGGGACAGGAGGGGGAAACTTTATCATTCAATTACTCTTGAACTACATCTCTGACAGTATTGAAATAACACTCTCCATGTCCCAAATACTATGAAGATTAACTGGAGCCGTTGTTTTTGTGAAACATTACTATCCCTTTAACCCTTATGGTGCAGTTTGTTAATTCAAGAATTGACCTTTTTATCTTGATGAAAAAAAGGTATGAAAAAGTGTTACACTGCACCGCTCCTCATCCTATCTGCAGCCTGGGATGGCACCTGCAGGTACCTGCAATGAGCACCGTGTGTTATTTATTGCTGTCTACACACAAGGAAGATCCGTGTGCTTACCTGGACTGGTGATCATAGTTACCAGATGTTATAGCTCAAAGCAACACCATTATAATGTTTTATACAGGAGAGAGAAAAAAACAAAACAAAAGGGTCTTGCCATTTAAATTCATATATATCAAGTTCATAGGGTGATTGTATATGCAGAATTTAGGTAGAAAACCCTAACAGACACCAAGAATCAACTGTATGGAATGCATCCCCAAAGTAAACCTTTATTAGAACCATCCATGGAAGAAAATATTGTTTTTACATGGGGAGAGGAGGGGGGGGGGCAGGGAGACTTTAATAAAACAAGCATAACAAAGAAAAAGCCTGATACATTTTTACAAAGCGACAAAGAGGATTTTAGTGAACTCACCATTAAATCCTTTTGTTTTAGTCCACATGGAACACAGGAAGTATGGGGTAAGGTCTATCCATACTTCCTGTGAAAGAAAGCAAAGGGAATCCCCTGAATTCAGAATCAAAGAGGACACCCCTGCCTATGGACCCAACCCAAGTTTTTTTCTCCGGGAGGGAGTACTTTGTTCCACATGGACTAAGAGAAAAGGGATTTCATTGTAAATACACTAAAAATTCTCTTTTCTCTGTTGTCTAGTGTGGAACACAAGAAAGTATATCCACCAAGATTCCAGGAAGAGTAAGAGGGGGGGAACCCTTCATCTCAGACCAATACCCACAGGACTAAACTGGCACAACATGAACCTCAGGTGTCAGACTTGTACACCAAATAACAGGAAAACTAACCAGAAACCAATAGGGGTCTGATCTCTGAAAAAGTAACAGATTAGAAATGTGCTGATTAAGGAACAATCTTCTGTCAGAAGTCTTCCATTCCTCTAGGACAAACTGCTTCAAGGAATGGTGAGGAGGAAAATGTCAAGGAAAGAGGAAATGGAATCAGAGGCCTCTAAAATGTAAAGCATCTCTCGTACCGCTCAAATGACACCCTCTGCTGAGGGGCTACGATCATCCTCATAATAGTCTCTCGGGGAAAGAGACGGGACCAAGTCACCACTTTCAGGTTCCACTTCCTCTGGAGAGGAATCCTCAATGATGTGTGGCCCCAAAATATGGGGCTCAAATGTTTGCTGGGGGGCAAAGGGTGTCCTACAGACTAAGAGCTGATGACCCCTTTAATAGATGAGGGGACTGAAAAAACAAGAACTGGAACCCAAACTTGTTCCTGTCAGCAGATGAGGGCCTCAGTGTTGGTGTAGGGGGCCACTCTGCAAGAAGGACATAATGTACCAGAATACTCACTAGGGAGTCCAGTTTGGCATGAGGAACAATGGGTTAAAAAAAAAAAAAAAAAAAAAAAAAAGGGAGATGGGGGGGACCCCAGAATCCTTAGCCTTGGGCTTGCCCATGTGTCCCTTATAGTCTGAGTCAGAATATAATAATAGTAGTTTTAAAACATCAAAAGTAGTAGAAAAATAGGAAAAAAGTACCTAGACGTATACATCGGTATTTAACTGACTGCAAGGGTTAAACTGGGAAGAAGGAGGGAGAGACCAGCCTCTGTGCAGCATGCAAAATCCAAAAAGGAAGATTATCCTAATACCACCTCTTCCCATGCTAGAAAACCCATGGAACAGGGGTTTCTGTGAAATGTAGCCATTTCCCTTTAAGCCCTTAAGGACTGGTGCGCAGACAACTGAGAAAATCAATAGAAAAGCCGGCTGCCTAAGGGCACAGTCCACCAAGTGGGGGAAATGTGCCCAGATAAGGGGCAAGGAAGCACATGGGTTAACGGCCCTGCATAGTGACAGAAGAGTAGTAGACACACTTCTATCCTTACCATAGCAGCCAAAGACTAAAAACACACAGTACACGTGTATTCTCTCTTCTCAACCTCAAAAACATGAGCTGCCACCGTTCTTCCCTCTACTCGCCTCCATGTTTTGTGACAGATTGAGCACCTGAGGAGGCAGTCTGGGGATGCGTTTGACAGAAGACATACTCGTCTTTGCCAGCCCCTTCCTCTACTGCTGTTCTCCTTCCAAGATCCTCGGCATATTAGAAATTGCCTGAGTGCCTTGTCAGGACCTTCAGGTTTCAATGGGCAGTGCATTGAAACTACAGTAATACCCCGCAAAGTCCTGACAGGGCACTCAGACAATTTCTAACTACATAGAAGCTCTATTACAGTAAGAAGGTGATCTAAGATCTCTTAAGTACAACATATTAAAGAATTACAATCTAACCACAAAATCTCATATATACACTCTAGATCTGCCAGTACACATAACACTGCATGCAGAATGTTTCAGGCACCCAAGAGGGATGTGAGGGTCTGTTCCTAAGCACTAAGTGGGTACTTTGCCCACATCAAGTTTGTTTTTTGTGTTTTGCTTATATAAATGTCTGCTGTGTGCTGGGGGGGCTACAGTATAAGAGTGTGTGGCTGTTTCTTTGGGTGCCATTAATGCATAAGTGCAAACCCCATTCTTTTCTTTAAACCTGCTCAATGGGCGGTGTAAAGGGGATACGTGTGCAGATCTATATGAAAGGCATCTGTACATAAATAGTGGAATAGGTTCTCCTTCATAGGGTTTATATACTGGGGCCTCAGCAAGTATTAGAGTTTACCATTCAATTTTGCTACTTGTAAAGCTAATTTCCTTTGGATACCAGAAGATCAATGGTCACATGCATCCCATTTACACCGCCCATTGAGCAGGTTTAAAGAAAAGAATGGGGTTTGCACTTTTCTCTTGCATTAATGGCACCCAAGGAAACAGAGACCAGCAAAGGGTGTAAAGGAGTCTAACAAATCCCTAAAGTCAGCAAAGATTATGCACCAACATGGAGTAATTCTGGGGCAAACCAATTGCACTTTAGGGAAAAAATAAACAGAGTACATTTTAAGGACCAGGTGTGCAACATATTGCGAAGCAATACACTGCACACACTTTTAGACCTTCAAGGATTAAAGGGATAGTATTGGATCAATTATACAAAATGTCATCTTGTAGCTATAATAAAAAAAAACTATGCCAGTTCCATCTTCAAACCTTTATTGTTTGAGAGAGAATTGCAGCTAAAGTCTCCCCCCCCCTCCTTTCTCATATGTCAGCGCTCTAGCTGACAGAGGAAGGACCTGTTCCCAGGACTGGAGGAGGCTCTTCAGCATAGCCGAAATAGCAACATTTAAAAGGAAATACTTCATTGGAATGGTCTACAAAGTGTCCTTGCAAACCAAGCACCAGGATCTGCCTTCTGTCAGACAGAGAGCCGACGTATGAGAAAGGGGGGGGGGACTTTACCCATGATTATTACTCAAACCATAAAAGGTTTATATACCTATAATATGAAATTTTGTATAATTAGTCCAATACTATCCCTTTAAATGGGCTTTTAACTGCTTAATGGGATAGTAATACTTTATTACTATCCCCCATATTGTACATATTTGTAAAATAAACTTAATAGCCCCCAGATTCCGAGAGATAACCGAAGGTTAAGTTCCCCCCTCCCTCCCCCTTCCCTGAAGTCAGCATTGTACTGACTGCAGGAGAAGTCTGTCGTACAACAGGCTTGCGGCTCTGCAGCTGAGCCGAGATCGCGTTAGTGAAAAATAATTATTTCACTGAAACGGTCTTCTACATGTGCTTGGTTTGTGCTTGGCTTGCAAGCACATGTAGAAGACCGTTTCAGTGAAATAATTCTTTGTCACTAACGAGATTGCAGCTCTGCTGCAGAGCCGCATGATGAAAGACAAACCCCTGCAGTCAACACAACGCTGACTTCAGGGAAGGGGGAGGGAGGGGGGAACTTTGCCTTTGGTTATATCTAAAACCATAAAGGTTTGAAAGATGAACCTGGGGGCTATTACGTTATTTTACAAATATCTACAATATGGGGCATAGTAATAATAAAGCATTACTATCCCTTTAACAGCTTTTAACTGCTTGAATGGTAAAAATCTCAAGGACATTGCTTCACTATGCCAACTTTCAGAGTCCAAGAGAGAAAAATCTCTGGAAATAGCGATTATGGAATCTCATTGTCACGGACATGAAAGTGTAAAAAATTATAGGCAGTCAGATTTTACATGTTACACACTTGCAGAATATGAAAAATCCAAATCTCTATATACATAGTTCCTCTTTACAGTGGAAAAGAGATTATTGTAAAATCATGGGTTTAAAGGGATAGTAACACTTCGTTTTAACTTTATTTTATTTTGTAGGCATTAAAAAAACATGAAGAATGATATAAGTCTTATCTCTCAAACCTTTATGGTTTATGAGATATTCACAAGCAAAGTTCCCCTCCCCGCCCCTTTTTCCTAGTGTAAGACATCTCTTCTCAGATGTGGATCAGGTTGTATGACAGTACAGATAACAGAAGGGGACAATTTTCTTTGTATGAAAACAATGAAAGCCCTTCCCCCCTTGAAAAGTTTTTCAGCTTTTTCCATTATCTTAATTGAAGATTGTCCCTCTCTGCAGTCTACCTGGGCATCTCCCTTCTTATCTGGTTGAACAGGGGGGGGGATACTTTGTTTGTGAATATCTCTTAAACCATAAAGGTTTCAGAGATAAGACTTATATCATTATTCATGTTATTTTAATGCCTACAAAATAAAATAAAGTTAAAATGAAGTATTACTATCCCTTTAATATGTACTGTGAGTGAGAGAGAGTGTGAGAGAGAATGAGTGAGTGAGAGAGAGAGAGAGTGTGAGAGAGAGTGTGAGAGAGAGTGTGAGAGAGAGTGTGAGAGAGAGTGTGAGAGAGAGTGTGAGAGAGAGTGTGAGAGAGAGTGTGAGAGAGAGTGTGAGAGAGAGTGTGAGCGAGAGTGTGAGAGAGAGTGTGAGAGAGAGAGTGAGAGAGAGTGTGAGAGAGAGTGTGAGAGAGAGTGTGAGAGAGAGAGTGAGAGAGAGAGTGAGAGAGAGAGTGAGAGAGAGAGTGAGAGAGAGAGTGAGAGAGAGAGTGAGAGAGAGAGTGAGAGAGAGAGTGAGAGAGAGAGTGAGAGAGAGAGAAATATCCTTGTGTCTCTGAAATAAGTCCCTTCTAGAGCGCTTCCAAACTAATGCAAGTTGTCATGAGGTGTTATACTTCCTCTTTAGAAGCGGTGTGTAAATGTATACGACTGGGTTTATTGATGGATTCCTTTTAAAGTTAAAAGAACTGATGTTTTCTTTGAATTATTTGTAGTATCCTGGAAAAATAGAACTAACAAGTACGACAGTGTTCAACAAAGCACACTAGAATACAAAACATAACTTCTACAAATATATTATTCTGTAAAAGATTAACAAACTCAACAGCTTGCTGTCAAAAGGTAAACAAAGTCCCTAATCAAACACGACATAGCATGAAAAGTGTTCTACATTGAACTATGTAAACTACTTCTACTCAAGCATGCACTTTTCTTCCCATACGGTTATTTTACCCATCTTATACATCTGTGGTAGTCAACTGCAGGACCTCCAGGTTACAACTCCACTGACTGGCTAGGGATAATGGGAGCTATAATCCCTGTAAACGGGAGGCTCAACAATTAACCGTCCTTGCTACAAACATGCAAGTGTGGAAGGAAAAAAAACACTCAAAACTCCTTACAATGCTATTTTTGAGCAGACTGGGGAAGGCAGTTTTACTTTCACTCCCTGTTTACTGGTTAAAGGTCTGAAATTTTCTGTATAAAAAGGGTTTGAGGACAACTGTTCCAACTAGCCTGCTGGGAAAAAAAAACACACACACACACACACACACACACACACACACACACACACACACACACACACACACACACACACACTTTCATGGAAGAGCAAGTTTATTTTAGAATGTAAGTTTCTTCAAATGTCCTCTTAAAGGGCAGCCATCAAATAGTTCCACAGTAGTAGATCTCTTAGGAGCAGACTTGCTGATGGCACTTTGGCTGCATTATGAGGTCCGGTGTACTAATAGGAGACCCTAACAGGGGCCTGAAAAGAAACCAGAGATACCAGGGAGAGACTGATTTGCGAGACTGAAGTCTTGAAGATCAGTTTCTTGTCCTGTGCCCGTAGCCCAGAAGTCTGAGCCAGAAAGTCACACAATACCAAGGTGAGTTCCTGCCAAGGAGATCAGTCACCTGCTTCCAAACAGCAGATGTATGCACAGTCCCGGGCTTTTACTAGATCTGCTCACATTGAAGCAGACTTGGTAAAACATGATAATTGCCATTGAATTATATAAACAACCTCTGGATAAGGGGCAGTCAACTGCTTCATTCAAAAGTTATGGGAGCACAAATGTTTTTAATCTGAGTTCAAGACTGTGTGTGGCTAGGTTGTACTGTGGTAGTCTATGAAGAGTCTATGTTGAAGCCTAACAAACAGCAACAGCTCAACATGCTTACAAATGCCTACTCAATGGGAAAGGTTAGTTGTCCCTATGGTGCTGTCACAGTCATTCCCCTGGACTTGCCTCTCCGACAACCTGCATGTTATGGGTCCTGCAACTTATATATATTTATTATATATATATATATATATATATATATATATATATATATATATATATATATATATATATATATATATATATATATATATATATATATAAAAAAGTCATTTTGCAGATATTAGAAAAATAAACTAAAAACAACCCCAGTCCCATCTCTCAAACCTTTATGGTTTGAGAGATAGGAGGCTAAGGACCCCCCACACACCTGCTTTCCCTGACGTCAGCTGTAAGCTGACGGCAGGAGATCCTGGTCCCGGAACAAGCAGGCGGCTCTTCAGCAGAGCCAAAATAGCGCAATGTAAAAATAAATACTTCATTGGAACTGTAAACCAGGCACACTTCGTAGACTGTTCCGATGAAGTATTTCTTTTTACACTGAGCTATTTCGGCTCAGCTGAAGAGCCGCCTCGAGTCAGCCGACACGTATCTCCTGCTGTCAACTTTACAGCTGACATCAGGGAAAGCGGAGAGGGGTGTAGTTTTGTTTATTTTTCTACTAGCAGCAATATGACATTTTTTTTAGAAAGCGACATTGCTAACCCTTTAATGGCTTCCAGCTGCATATTGTTTACAGAATATTTAAGCCAGCCTGTCCAAGCGTGCAGGGCTCAGTTGTTAGCCCTGGTGGTGAATACTCCGTTTCCTCCTTTCTGCTTGTTTGGTTCTCGGCTTGTACCTGGACTTTGCCTGAATGCAGCCCTCCATGACTTACTGGCTTGCCTTGACTTCTCATCAAGCTCCAGTATCATTGTTTTCCCCAGACTACCAGTGTACTTTATCCTGTTCTGGACCCTAGTTCAACGAGGGGTGGGATATCTGGCTTTGCAGCCAGCACCTTTAATAAGGTTTCGACTACAGCAAGGGCACATTGGTTTCTGGCTCCACTCCCCAGCCTCACAGTCAAGCTTTGCTCCTAGTTGCCTATGCAGAGGCTGTGAGCCTTAGTCTCCTTATCAGCCTTTTGTCCTGACATTAGGATCCAGTCTCTGGTATCCCTGACAGGTGCAGCTGGTTTGTTCCAGAATTGCTCCAGTACATCAATGTCAGAATCTGTTTAACCCTATGAGTGCCAGAGGCATATCCTACTTCTTTCTTTGCAATGCCTTGGATACTAGCACTTAAAAGGTTAAAAAATATAAAAATGCAAACATGAGAAAAATACATTTATCTTCTAATGGTAAAACGCAAAATGGAAATAATATCTCTCTGAACAAGCATTAGTGACATTTAAAGGGAAAATAATGTCCCATAAAACATTCTTCTACTTTTGTAGATGTTAAAAAAAAAACTAAATGCCACAAATCCTCTCTCTCAAACCGCTATGGTTTGAGAGATATTCACACTGAAAGTCACTCCCACTTCCATTCTCCTGACATTAGCGTCTAGCTGACAGCAGGAGATCCTGGTCCGGGAACCAGCCGTCAGCTCTGCAGCGGATCCAAAATCTCATTATTTCAAAAGAAGTATGTCATTGGAAAGGTCTACAAAGTTTGCCTGGTTTGCAATAACACTTTGTAGACCATTCCAATGAAGTAGTTATTTATTAAAAAAACAAAACAAAAACAAAAAAAAACCCACACAACACGATTTCAGCTCTGCTGAAGAGCCTCCTCGAGTCGGCAGACTTGAATCTCCTACTGTCAGCTTTACAGCTGACATCAGAAGGGGAGGAAGGGGAGAATTTTGAAAGTGAATATCTCTCAAACCATAGCGGTTTGAAAGATAGGATTTGTAGCATATAATTCATTATTTTAACATCTACAAAAGTAGAAGACTTTATGAGACATTACTGTCCCTTTAAAGAGTCCAGAAGGACAAGCTATGACGCTACAGACTTGTAGAGATGAGAAGATGTACAGTGCATATTTACAAAATACCCAGACTGCAACAAGTAAATAATTAGTACTATAACTCGTTAGGAAACATGCCATTACATTTCCACGTGACCGAACATGCCATACCTGAACTGCCACAGGTTAGTAGTACTTTGTTAGTGGATTTGAGGCACCCCGGTGAGTTAAGTGTACTGTTACCGCAGCTGCTCTCAGCGTTGGCGTAATATGCACTTGGCGATGCCAGTGGGCTGCAGTACAGGCTTTTCCATCTACTTGCTAGAATGACAGTTTAGAGCATAACGTGTTAGCTAAAGACAAGGCAAACATTGTGGAAATACAAAACAAAAACTGGTAGTGAGCCTTTGGAGTGTCAGAAGATCTGCTACAGGCCATCACTCCTTTTCTGAAAAATTATTAAAGTGGTAGTAACACTTCATAAAGACTCGGGTGATTTTGAAAGAGCTTCACATAACATTTGTTAGCCATTCTTTATTTAACCCTTTGAGTGCCAGAGGGGTATGCAAAGCATTGCAAAGCAATGTGTTACATACCCCTCTGGCGCTCAAAGGGTTAAGCTTACAATGAGATATTTAGCTTTGTCAGTTTATGCAAATTAGACAGTACTTCCTAGTAAGAAGTGGCAGTTTGAAGGGAGATAGAATACTGGCTGGTACAGCCTTGTGCCAGATCTGTCTAATTTGCATACACTGACAAGTAAAGTCAATTATCTCTTTAAAGTGAAAGTAATGACCCATAAACATTTTTTAAGAGTTTTGTACAGCTTAAAAAAATAAGCTAAATGCCACAAATCTTAATCTCTCAAACAGCTATGGTTTGAGAGATCATCTGCTAAAGTTCCGCTCTCCCTCCTCTTCTCCTGACGTCAGCTGTAAGCAGGAGTTCCTGGTCTGGGGACCGACAAACGGCTCTTCAACAGAGCCGCAATTGCGCAATTTAAAAATAATTACTTCTTTGGAATGGTCTACAAAGCGTGCCTGGTTTGCAAGCACACTTTTTAGACCATTCAAAAGTAGTAATTCTTTTTAAATTGCGCTATTGCAGCTCTGCTGAAGAGCCTACTCGTGTTGGCCGACATGTATCTCCTTTGCTCTGCTTTACAGCTGACAGAAGGAGAAGAGGAACTTTAGCGGATTAGATCTCTCAAACCATAGCAGTTTGAGAGATATGATTTGTGGCATTCAGTTTTTTTTTTGTTTTGTTTTTTTTAAGCTCTACAAAACTCTAAAAAAATTGCTATGGGACATTACTGTCCCTTTAACTATAAACTGGCAAAGCTAAATACCTCAGACTATAGTTCTAAATAAAGAATGGCTAACAAATATACAGGATTTTGAAATAACTTGTTATAAAGGTGTTTGCTCCACTTAAAGGAATACCAATACCTCCCAATAACTTCCACATACCTTAATCTAGGCAAAAATGCTAATAACCTCTATGAATCAACTCTGTCTGGATTTGTTCAAAGTTAGGGCTGGATTGAAATGCAGGAGATAAATGTTACCTGCCATTTTATCAAAAATGTTCCTACTGAAGTCTACGGGGATACCTGGAGATAAAAGCAGAGATTGAATTAGCACCTGCATTTGAATCCAACCCTTAATCTTTATCCCTGAAGCTGTAAAGGGGTGTTTGCTGTATTGAGAAGCAATGCATTGGCACAATCCTCTGGCCCTAAAGGGCATCTATTGCTTAGAATGTGCCCTTTTGGTAGGCCTGCTATTCTGGAAGCAGATCTGCCAGTGAAACCGGGCTGTGTTCTGAGCACTGGAGGACCAAAGGAGAGCACAACAAGGTCAATGAAGAGACCTCAGATGCTCTACCGCTGCTCCCACAAGAGACAACTAAAGTCTCCCAGTTCAGCCTCTTGTCTTGAATGAAGCAGGTCCAAATAGACCAGGGACATCCATGTTTTTTTTTTCTCAATCGAGGGCCATATGATCAGAAAGCCGTAAGCGTGTGAGCTGCATTCTTTTTATTGCTTAAGGAGGCGAAGTGGCCTGACAGCTATTCAGAAATATGGATTAACTACTGATCAAGCCATCAATACGGATACTTAAACATCTATTCTTGAACTGTATGGTACTGGCAAGCAGGGCATTTGTCTTACTGGCCTACTAGTTAATATTTATACCTAATTTACCAGTATATATAAGTTATAAAAATAGTTTTAAAAATCTCATGTGGGTCATATGTTGGACGCCCTTACCATAGATCCTCTGCATCGAAGCTTGAAAGCCCAACAGTGGGTCTATTGAGACTACATAAAAGCTGCAAAATGTGTGGCTGAGAGCTATGGACTTCTGGGTAGTGTTCCAGCTGAGCAGATCAGTTTTAGTTTTCCACCAAATGGCTGACAGGAGACACTAGAGGCAACAAAGTGCACCCCCAGGCTTTTTACCTATAGGAGCAGGCTTAACCCCCTGAATCCCAGAAGGGCAATAAACATATTATGAAGCAATGCATTGCACACTCCTCTGCAATAAGAGGGTTAATAAAACTTGACAACTGTCCATTTAAAAGGGTTAATTAGCACTGGATATCATCTCCATGGAGGCAGATGTGATTATTTATTGCTGAACTCAAAGTCCTTTCACTGTAGTCTTCAGCAGGTGCAGTCTGAAGTCCTGGAATTCAGCAAAAAGAATTGTGTCCACCTATGGGGACATTATATCCAATACCAATTAAAAATTCATTTTGGGGAACCACGCCACACAGGTTTGATTCAAAGTGGCCATTGTGATTTTTCTGCCCAGATTAAGGTGAATGTGTTTTAATGATCAGGAGGTGCTGAGAGTTCCTGTAACGCATTGGATGATAGGGACGTCACCAGTACACTGCACTGGAGAAGTTTCTAGCATGAGGTTACAGATACAGTAATGAAAATGTTCTTTGGAACAGAGATTTGAATACAAACAAGCAGACTACTTACCTTGTGCTCAGTGAAACAACTGAAAAGAAGAGGCCTTTGTGATCTCAGTGCATCTAGTAAAGCACACACTTTGCATATGGAAGGGAACTAATGGAAATATCAGTCCAACATGCATCTACCCTAAAATCTCAGGTATAACACGCAGGTCTAAAATAAAACCCAAGATTTTTGGAGAAAACAAAAGTACCTATGTATAATACGCACCCTGGTTTTCCTCCCTCTAACCACCAAAAAAATCTACTTTTCATACTATTTAACCACATAAAATATTCGTTTAAAGATTTTAAATATGTGGTCAAAATAGTATCATTTTATATAAGGATATTATGGATGTCTGCTTTAAAGTCTGAAACTACTGCAATAATTCAGATACCTCCCAACAAAGAGGAACACTTGCGTTGCTGCGGGTGTGCTGATGGGCGGGGCATAGCAGGAATCTTTTGGTTATTTCATGACCTATTAATACGACTTTGTGTAACTGAACGATTTAGAGCAAGACCAAAGTATTTTATTTACACAGGCTAATTTATAAACACATATACAGGCATTTAACTCTTTGAATGCCAGAGGGGTACGCAGCGCATTGCAATGCGTTGCTTACCACCCTGGCACTCAAAGGGTTAAACAAAGATTAATGTGAGTTGTACTGCTGTGCAGCAACATGATACACATATATACACACACCACAGTCTGGTCTCTTAAAACGAGAGACACACCAGGGTGGGGAAGAGGGATTGTCACTCCTAAAGTGGAACACTTGGGAGGTATGCCATAGCTACATGCAGGGTTGGAAAATCTCAATGAGGTGAAAGTTACTAGTCCACTCAGTGTTAAAGCATAACCACCACCTCCACTACTACCACCGAGACCGAAAGCCAGGCAGCACTGCGGACATCTTGAACGCGCGCCTGCGCTGTCAGTCCTCTTCCCCCTTCACAGGCATTGCACTGGCCCGGATGACTCCAGAAGAGTCTGACTGCGCAGTCGCACAGGCTGCAGTAACCTGGCCGTCAGTCTCGGAAGCTTAAGGATAACTTTATTCGTGGGCACTTTTGAGAGGTAAAATAATGATTAGTAAGCTAGTGGCCACCTGCCTAAGTATTGCAGGACGACTTTAGTGGGGGTGGTAGTTCCGCTTTAAAGTAGACATGTCACCTCAAGACAAGTGTGGATTTTAATTCTCTGTAAAACAATCTGTATCTTTTATAGGCCATGTTTGGGTAACAAACTTTAGGCAAGTTGAATTCTCTTTAAAATAAACTTCTTAGGGTGACATGTTGACTTTAAATAGAAAACAGTAATCACCAAAGACTTAGTCAAACACAAATCAAACTACATCTGCCGATAAAGAGTAGATGGAAAAATCCAAAGTAGATATGTATGTGTATTATATATATAATCTATATCTTTTTTAGTGTGCACATGTTCTAACCTCAGATAGCAAGGTGTAGAGTAAATCTAAACGTGTGCAGACTGCAGTAAGATGGAACATAAAGTAATCACTGAAATGTGTTTAAAATGACCAATAGGAAGACTTGGAATATTTTTATTCACAGTATCTAATCTGCACGTGCCGTATACAGTATGTACCCAACATGTTAAGTGCAATATATGTCCACTTTGCTTACATGTGTGCAATTTTTTCTTCTTTAAACTACACATGTAAACCCATTATTATTATTATTATTATTATTATTTTAGTCTCCTCTGCCCGTCAACTTTCATGAAGTCTCTGGGTGCACCACAAAATGAAGGTAGGGTAGGGGTGCGCACTATTCCTCTTTCCCTGCCTTAATTTTATCAGCCTGAGACCTACTTTCAAGAAATCAAGAAGATCTGGAATAATTCTGGGGCAAACCAACCACGAAAGAGGGGAGAAATAAAGTCTCATAACGCCTGTTGACTTAAACCAAGTGTTAAATCTTTTGAATGCTAGATGCCTCCATCACATTGCTCTGCAATTTGAGGGATTTGTTTGGCAGTCAAGGTGTTAAAAGACCTGGGAAATTTTATTTGTCCCCTATGGTGCAGCCAATTTGTCTTAGAATTGCTCAAGTTCGTATTAGTAATCCAGCCTGCTCCATCCACACACATTCCCGGTAGCCCGACTACATCAAATGTACACAGAGGGCACCATAAGCATCAACTTCTTAGTACAGTGCCCCTGGCAAACTGAAGTAATGTAATGGGAGTGTAGAAATGATTGGTGACAGAAAGGGTTAAGTAGGGTGGGCATAGCAAATATGGAGAGTATGAGGACTTGGTAAGAAAGTAGGTTAACAGGCAGGAAGTGGGAGACTCGGCACCTGGAGATCGCTACTATACACACAAAACCTTAGTCCCCATGGCAGATCCCGGCAGTCTCTAAATACCTCCCCATACTGTAATGTGCAGAGGTACTTGTGTTCTTTATGGAGGCCTCATGCATGACAAACAAGTGTCCATGTGCTTTAAAGTGGAACTGTCACTTTCTTACAAAATAGGCAATTTTGAAAATGTAAATAATATTGCCAATATTTGTTACCATTTTTTATTTAACACATTGGTTTACAATACACTTTGCTTTATTTGTCAGCGTAAGCAAATTAGACAGTAGATGCTCTCCCTCCCAACTGCCAATCCCTGCAGCCAGTATTAGTTAATTTACATAAACATATTTAGCTTTATTTGTCAAATGATTACTGGAAAATGGCTTATGAAGTCTATTTTGTATCTCATAGCTACGCTAATAACCCATGGGTCAGATACGGACTCCCACAACTCTTTCTGGAACAGAACTATTGTAGTCCTCCCCCAACAGAATGCTTCTCTGGAACACGGACCTCATGCTGAAGAGGACTTTTGTGTAGGGGTGCACCGAAATTTCGGTAGCCGAAACGTTTCGGCCGAAAATGGCATTTTCGGCAAAAAGCCGAAATAAAAAAAAATGGCCGAAACGGGGAGCCGAAACAGGGGAAGCTCTCTCAGTGCTCCCTGAACTGCCAGAGCCTTGTTATGTTAAGTCAGTGTCCACAATTCTGCGCTATGCTCTCAGAACGTGTTAGTTACATAGCGATGGTTTTGCTCGTTATGTTCAGTCAGTGTCCTCGCTTCTGCAGCATGCTCTCAGAACGTTTTAATTCTCCACTTTAAAAGTTGCTATCTTCACTATACTACAAGTCCCATCATCCTTACCTTGCCTGGTGCCGAACATAGCTTTGTTTGAGTGCTAAACAGAGTTGTGAATGAACGCTGCCTCACTCTCTCTCCCCGCCCTGTATTCTGCTTGCAAAGGAGGGTAGGAAGCGGGGCAGCGCTCATTCACAACTCTCTTTAGCACTTGAACAAAGCTATGTTCGGCACCAGGCAAGGTAAGGATGATGGGACTTGTAGTAAAGTGAAGACAGCAACTTTTAAAGTGGAGAACTAACACATTCTGATAGCATGCTGCAGAAGTGAGGGCACTGATTGAGCAAAACCATCGCTATGTAACTATAATGTTCTGGGAGCATAGCACAGAAGTGAGGACACTGACAACATAACGAGGCTCTGACAAAACTTTGTCCAGAGAACTTTTCATAGACTGCAGGCCATTTATTTTGCAGAACACTGCATATTTAGTTTGATATTTTAATCCATACAGTGTTATGCTATATTGTAAATTTTAGAGTCAAATTATATTAAAGCAATGCACCCTGGGACTTGTAGACCTGTTTAGTAAGCAGTATTGGTAACCTTCAGCTCATGAGACTTTCACTTTGACTGTGCCATTGTACTTGCTCTACTATATTTTTTTGTTTCTTTTGTTAGCCCAATAAACTAAAAAAAAAGTCCTTTTCGGTTTCGGTTTTCGGCCAAGTGCATCCTGACGTTTCGGTACAAAATTTTCATTTCGGTGCACCCCTACTTTTGTGCAGACATCTTAGTCATCCATGTTGATTTTGGTGTGCTCTGCGACTAAGGGTTGCTCAACTAATATCCGATAGAATTTCGGTAGGAGTAATTGATGACAGTATGTCTTCATCCTCACTGTCCATCTTTCCTTTATCCAGAGAGAGAACACCCCCGAGACAGACAAATCCCTTTTTCTACCACAGGAGATCTCTTTCTCTCTCTTTTGTGCTGACTGACAAGAGGTCAGAATGTTTAAAAACATTTTCAGTGGATGCAAACAGAGTATTAGATAATGAATCTGTAATATGTTAAATCTACAATGGGATTAAAACATTAGTATCCCTTCATGTGGGTGATAATTTCCCCAATAGTGTTTGTAAGGGAATCTCCATGCAATAAGGGCAAGTTTGGTCTGAATGACTAGTGGGCAGCTTAACCTTACACATCCTCCTATATAATAATTCGCTAAAACGTGTGTAACACCACAGTAGAGACTGCCAGTGATGAGGCTGATACAGTGCGGGGTGCTCCGAAGGAATGTCCAGCTCTGTATCAGCCGCGGCGCGGGCAGTCTCTACTGAGCATGACTGCCCCACAACCGGCTGGCAGTGGCACTGTGACCCGTGTAACAGGCTCTTCTTCAACTAGTATTGTATAAAAGTCAAAACTAACTCCCCATCGAAGCCAGAACCTGTTACCCCCATTTTTATTCTATTTAAAAGCGGAACTGACATTTTCACTCATGTTTCTGAATGTCCGTAAACACTGCCTATGTGTCATGTTGGTCATAAGACAAGAGTATAGTTAAGTAGGAGATAATCATTACTTGATATTGACTGTATGCCAATGTATGTCAAATTAAGCTTTTAGTGCGGTTTCATATGCTAATGACACCATTCATTGTGGTTCCATATGCTAATTACCCTCTTCAGTGATGTGTCATATGCTAATTAAGCCATGTGCTGCATTGAGAGATGCACCTTTTTCCCCCAGTAATAAAAATGTGAGTATCTCCTAATCCACGGCTCAAAATTTCAAGTCCTGAGCTACTAGCCAGGCCTGAAAAGTTATTCACCCCAGTTTCCACACCTAGCCCCACCAACATCCCCACCTTTAACCCCACCCATCTCAAGCTGTCTGATGAAATTACACTGTTCTATGTTTAAACAAACATCAATGTGAGATTTATTGTTGTGGAGCAATGTGATACACTTATATACACACACCACACAGTCTGATCTCCTAAACACAGGGACACCAGGGTGATACACGTCTATACACACCACACAGTCTGATCTCCTAAACACAGGGACACCAGGGTGATACAGTAATATACACACCACACAGTCTGATCTCCTAAACACAGGGACACCAGGGTGATACACTTTTATACACACCACACAGTCTGATCTCCTAAACACAGGGACACCAGGGTGGAAAGAGGGACAGAGAGATTTGGGTCTCAAAGAGGAACACTCGGGAGGTATGTGATTCCACTTTAAAGGGATAGTATTACTTCAAAATTACTATCCCTCATATTGTAGCCCTTAATAAACAGAGTTAAATGACGCCGGCGGCATCTCTCTGACCTTTATGGTTTAAGAGATAGCCGCTTTCAAAGTTTCCTCTCCCCTGCTGTCAGCGTTCTGCTGCCAGCAGGAGAATCAGGTCTCTGAATCAAGAGGAGGCTCTTCAGCAGAGCCGATATCTCGTTATGGAAGGAAAAATGATTCATTGAAACAGTCTTCTACATGTGCTTGGTAACCAAGCACACGTAGAAGACTGTTTCAATGAATAATTTTTCCTTCCATAACGAGATATCAGCTCTGCTGAAGAGCCTCCGCCTGTCCCGGGACCGGATTCCCCTGCTGGCAGCAGAATGCTGACAGCAGGGGAGAGGAAACTTTGAAAGTGGCTATCTCTTAAACCATAAAGGTCTGAGAGATGCTGCTGGTGTCATTTAACTCAGTTTATTAAGGGCTACAATATGAGGGATAGTAATTCTGAAGTAATACTATCCCTTTAAAAGTTACCATATTATAAGTTAATACGCTCTCGATGTGTGGACACATGAATTATTCTACATCTATCCTTTAACCCCTTTGACACTAGAAATAATCAAAGTAATACTTTGCAATACCCGCCCTTCCTACCATTTAACCCTGTTGGTGCTTAGCAGTGTGCTGTGCACCCCTCTGGCACTCAAAGGGTTAAGAGTTCAATAAAGTAAAAAAACTAAAAGTGCAACTCAACTGAATAGTTGCCCCATAAAGGGGGAAAAAGTGTGCCAGAACATGCAAATTAACCATCTGAGTGCCAGAGGGGTACACAACACATAGTGACGCAATGAGTTGGATACCAATTTGGGATGAACGGGGGGGGGGGGGGGGGTTCATATTACCTGGAGGGATCTGGAAGTTGCCTCGCCTTTGTGTGCGTTCATTGCAGCGGCACAGTCACCCTGGGGCCACTTGTCAAGAAAGCATGCCTGTTTGGGAGGCAGAACACCTCTAGAGTGATGTGCAGCCAACCAAGCCACCCTTCAGTCCTATTTCTGGTATCCTCAAACATTCTGTGCTTACTAAGACTTTCATGGACTACCAACTCCGATATCACCATCACGGTCTTATCAGCGTGACACTTGATGACTGGATGCCTGTAACGGTCCATGAAAGTCTTAGTAAGCACAGAATGATTGAGGATACCACAAATAGGACTGAAGGGAGGCTTGGTTGCAGTGCATCACGCTAGCGGTATTCTGCTTCCCAACCAGGTGTGCTTTCTTGAGAAAACCTGTAGCGAGCATAATCCACAACTCCAGACAGGGCACTTCGTCTTTGTGAGCCTGCAAAACATTCACCGAGGAGGCCACAAGGGTGGACTATGCAGTATGTGCATGAGCGGCTATGGACACTTAGAACTCATGCAGCCAATCAGTTCGGCGTCTCATGCTAAGTAAGCAAAGTATATGAAATCTGGAACAAGCGCCCCCTAGCATCTGATACAGACCTAGCATTTAACTAATGCAGCTGGAGGGAACATGAATGCGATTCACCGTTCAGCTCCAAAGAAGTGAAAAGAAGCGGAGCTTAAGCCTGGGAAGAGGGACACTGGCTTAATTTGGCAGGACAGCGGGATTCGGCTCATAAATCAGTTATGGCCCGGCTTCAATTTTGAGCTCCGTCCTAATCTATGCATCTGATGGACATTTTGGCTGATGTGAGATCTAGACAGTTTTGAATGAAGCTCTCAAATATGCAAAAAAAAAATTCAAAGTGATGGGTCCACTTCAAGCTTTTCCCTGTGCTGACAAGATGAGCAGAAATACACAGGACAGAAACTAGGATTAGAGCAGAATAAAAGGAGAGTATTGAAAAAAATACAAGTATCAGACACTTGACATCCTCCATTTCCATGAAGCAGAGAGTTTTAGCCATCGGAGTCACCGATCTCTCAGGACTTCTGTCTGCTTACATCTAAATAACTAAAACACCACAATGGACTTCTCTTCCACCTTGTATCTTACGGCAAATTCCATCCCCTGATGAGCTAGCCAGCATTCAGATCCCACATGACAATCCTCTCCACGTGGCCATTATGCAGATTAAAAGAAAAGCCAAGTCGCAAGAACTTTAATTCATCTAGACATTGTATCTGGCCTAGACATACCCCAGTAACCTTCTTGTCTATTGAAATATTCTGCAGTGATCAAGTGGCTCATTGTAGTCTAGATAACCATGTCCACATCTTGGTAACCTGCCGCATCATATGCACAAATTCTGGTGGAAACACTATCCACAGAGCCACTGTTATTTACTTATTTATTTTACAGTAGAATGTCTCTCCAGATACTTTTCTTAACGTGCCCTAACTCCTAAAGGAGGAAACCTAACCCCATGGTCCCCATATCCCCATATGAAGACTCAGAAAACAAGGTTATTCCAACAGCTGGTAAATTTGTTCCAAAGTTAATACGGTTCAAACTATCACAAACACTGGTTGGGCTGCTACTATATCATTCAATGGAGGTCAGTGTCTCACATCTCCCACTGGATACAACAGAATAACTGCTATCTTGACACCAGATGGAGATGTTAAAGTGAGAAAAAAAAAAAGTTAAAGTGAAACTTTCACACAAATTAAAGTGCCCCCAAATAGTTATTCATATGGCGATATGCACACCAACATTTCTTTGATCCTGAATAAGTCCAGCATTATTGAGAAATCCATCTTGTTCAGAGACTCACGGGCAGGCATCAGAGCAGACATCTTGCCTCTTCGGCATCTGTACGTCTGCGCTGTTGGTCCTGGTCTCCTCTATGACTGGTGAGGGGGAAATGTATTGTACTTTAAAGGTACAGGAAGTGACTGACTGTGCAGGTGCACAGATGCCGTTACAGCAAGAAGCCTGTCTGTGAGTCTCCGAACAAGATGGATTCCTCAATAATGCTGGACTTATTCAGGATCATACAAGTACTGGTATGCATATTGCTATATTATTTGGGGGCACTTTAAATTTGAGTGATAGTGCTGCTTTAAAACTATAATAACTTTATCAACACATTTCCTAACAGTACGGGATACCCTTACCTTACTCCGTAGTAAGTCCTGCAACACGTTTTTCCCCCCATGAAGGTTTAATATGCCTTTAAATAGACATACACTAGTGATGCACATTCTGCAATCATGTTAGTGTACATACTGTAATATAAGGGAAAAAAACCCTTAAACAGCATGTTTATTTAAAACTATTTCTAGGAAAATCTTTCCTTCCAACAGAGCAACAGGACTATAAAATATTCATCTCATCTTTCAAGTCTGTTTTCAAGAGCATCTCACTGAACGTGATAAGGCAGAATACTGATGGATGTGGCTTTTGATGTGATCTGGATACAAACTGAACCTGACAGATCTGTTAATTTTATTCATGAACAGGAAATCTTAACTACTCTGACTTTAAATGCTACCACTAACAGAAGCAAATAAGTAAAGTTTTGTACTGAGTATCTTGTCAGTGTAAATGTAAAACTGGTAACAGCATATAAAGCTGCGATAAGATGATTTCCAAGTCTAAGGAACACTGCAAAGTGAACATTAAATGGCAAATTTATGCATGAAATAAGGGTCTCAAATTGTTTAATATGAAGCATTTAATGAATCTGTCCTTCATGCAAGTCAGACATATCTATTTTTTTTGCACTTCAACAGTGCTGCAGTTTATAATTTAAAGGGACATAAGGATGATCTCAAGGTAGTAAAATGTCACTGTTCAATCATTACCAGAGCTCACTCACTCTCTATGGCTAATTTCACTCAGACTGACAACAACTATTGATTGTATGGAGGTGAAACTAGATGCAGAGCAAACACTAACTGCATATATAGATACCTCTATGAAAGGCTCCCACCCAAGTTTCAGTTAACTTTTTAAAGACCAGAGGGGTGTGAAATGCATTGCAGAACAATGAGGTGCACATCCCTTTAGTCAATAAAGGGTTAATCACATTAAGCCCTACTTATTCCTATAGATCTGTTTCCCCTGTACGTGGTGGGTTAAAATACTTAGTAGGTATTCTGCAGGTCTTTCAGCTATTGTTGCCCCCCCAAAAAAATATTTTGGTATTCTTTCCCCACATTGGTATAATTACTCCTTTGCAGCTTTTAAAGGGACAGTAATGTCCCAGAAAACCAAAATATTTATCATTTTGTAGTGCTTAAAAAGTTGAATTGAATTTAAAAAACCCTATCTCTCAAACCTCTATGGTTTGAGCGATACATGCATTCAAAGTTTCAGCTGACAGCAGGAGATCCCTGTTGGCCGACATGGAGGCTCATCAGCAGAGCTGCAATCTTGTTATTTAAAAAGAATGACTTCATTGGAATGGTCTACAAAATGTGCTTGCAACCCAGGCACACTTTGTAGACCATTCCAATGAAGTCATTCTTTTTAACCCCTTAGTGACCGGCCGCACGCGGCCGGCACTTAACGCCCGCCAATCTTTTTTCCCCCATTACTTACAACGACTTCCTGGACGTACATGTACATCCTCTGCAGGGCATACATGTACGTCCATTGTCGGAATGGGGTTAAATAATGCGACTGTGGCTCTGCTGAAGAGCCTCAGTGTCGGCCGACACAGATCTCCTGCTGTCAGCTTTACAGCAAGCTTTGAATGCATATATCTCTCAAACCACAGCGGTTTGAGATGCACTTTTTTTTTCCTTTCAATTCAACTTTTTAAGCACTACAAAATGCCAAATATTTTTTCTGGGACATTACTGTCCCTTTAATCCTTTGAGTGCCAGAGGGGTATGCAATGCATAGCAAAACTACGCATTGCGTACCCCACTGGCACTCAAAGGGTTAAGAATCATTTGGGGGCCAGATGTATAAGCACTACACTATCCCTGAGAGTTCATCTCCTCCAAAGTGTGACCCTAAGGTAACAAGCAGGGAGAGCAATTTCTTTTACTAAATTGTTGCATCATAACCAGTCAATTCTTTGTGAGATCTTGATTTCAAACTAAATAATTCATGTTAAAATAAAATAAAGTCAGAAGGTAGAAGACCTATTATTATGGCCAAGGTTAGACCATTCTTTATTCCTTCTAAATACTGGGATGGTCTGCCTTTGTATATGTAAATATATTTGCCCCCATTAACAAACACATGGCTACATTGCGCTGTATGTATAAAAGCAATGTGAAGCAATCACGGGAAAATCCAACGGCAATGCACTGGAGACGTCCATCATCCATCAGGCTACAAAGTCCATTTACATCAATGGAAATATGGAGAGTTTTTTTATTTGTCCATTAGGGTGTATTTAGTTTACTTCAGAACGACTCTGGTTCTTATTAGTGCATCAGTCTAACTGTAGAGCCATTATTTCATACTAGTGTAAAAGCCTGTGTACACAGGCCAAGGTCCGGGTGATGTTAACCCTTTGGGTGCCAGGCGTTGCAATCCCCTCTGGCACTCAAAGGGTTAAGAGGCTGGTCCTGCTCTGCGTATTGCCGCAGCCTCACTGGCTATGCATGCAAGGCAGTCATGCTTTGTAGTGACTGCCCGAACACACACAATGCTCCCAGCATTCTGTGCATTCAGGTAGTCTCTACTACACATGACTGCATCGGACAAACATTCTAGCTTTTCAGTATATAGGATAGGCAGTCCAAAATAGCATGATGCCCATTTATTAAAGGTACACAGGACGTGAGCTAGCCTGTCTACTAAATGCAATGTGTTACACACGCCTCGGGTCCTCTAGGGGTTAAGCTCCATGGATGGGGGGGCACAACCCTCAAAACAGACAAATGGTAACCAGTGACTGTCACTCACTCAAACTCTGCACTCCATTTTATAATACATATCTTACCATTAGTCTCTCTTTTAAAGGACACGACTAACTGACATATTAATTAGTGGTTAATTTATTAAATAAAGAACCAGAGAGGAATGCAATGCATGGCCCTCTGGTCTTAACCCTTTGAGTGCCAGAGAGGTATGAAACACATTGCATACCTCTCTGGCACTCAAAGTGTTAAAGGAAAACTAACACGTACACATGATCTGCTGTTATATACAAATCATTACCATACCTGGGAACGGAACTCTGGATTTGCCCCGGAGACTCTGGTTTTGACAGAGCTTTACCGGGTCTCCGGGGCAGAGGCTGATTCCTCCGGATGTGGTTAGTTTCTATTGAAACTCTGCCACAGCTGCTTTTTCTCCCACTGTTCCTCCTTCCCCAGCCTTCTGTGTGACACCTTTAAGCTTTGCCCCCCCCAACTCTCATCAAGCCCCGCCCCTTTTTGACGCAATTAGCATAATTATTGTCACCCCCTGCTGAACAGAGGACTCCCCTCTGGGTAGTCCTCAACTGGAAGTTCCCAGGTATGCTCATTACCATGTACTTTATGCAGCATCTGTAGACACTGTCTATTGTTTTTCCAAGCCCCAAGATCTATTCTTTAACCCTCTGAGTGCCAGAAGAGTACGCAACACATTGCAATGCATTGCGTACCCCTCTGGCACTCAAAGGGTTAACCAGCCTCTTTCCTGGCTCCCACTGACTGTACAGGATAATTCGTGGGAGGGCTAAGATAATAGTATTCCTGAATACAAAAGCGTTAGTCAATTAACTGACTAGGGGCTGGACTGTATTACAGGTCCTAATTTTACCACTGCTTTTATCTCCAGGTTTCCCCATAGACTTAGGAAAATATTTGATAGAACATTTATCTCCTGCAATAGAATCCAGCCCACGATCTTCTCTCTTATGACAAACAGGACAAACGTTCAATAAATACTGTCTGAACAGGACAATTTACAAGCATTAACCCTTTGAGTGCCAGAGAGGAAGAAACATATTGAAAAGCAATGTGTTGTGAACACATCCGGCACTCAAAGGGTTAAAAAGCTAATTTAGTGTTGTATTGTACAGATTTGGCATGTAAAATAGTCATATGTTCTAGCTCCAGGTATTAAATGATGTTCTGTAGGTAGTTTTGTTTTAAGACCGATCACCTGAGTTCCATCACAGATGCATATTAGCCTAGGACAGTTAACCCTCTGAGTGCCAGTGGGGTACGCAACGCATTGCAGAGCGATGCACACCCCTCTGGCACTCAAAGGGTTAAGGGCATTTGAGGACCAGAGCTGGACATACTTCAGCTCTAGAATGTAGCATTCAGTAAACACAGCATTCACATAGGGTTTTAATATATTCATGGGGAGGAATAATTATGGAAATTCTTTGAAGTTGAAGGCTCCCACTGAGGGGAGGAATTGAGAAGGTGACAGGACCTCATTAAAAGAAACATGAATATTCTTTGTTGAAAATATAATTAGAGTCTTCTGGTAGGGGTGGGAGGTATTCCAAATGCATTTCAATTTACAGAAAGGGAAAGCGACACGACCCAGGTAGTTTTATGGACCCCCTTTACTTCTTGAAGCCAGATATAGTCCAGAATCTGCCCTATAATAACTCAATGGAGGAGGGAATACTGACTAACTAGCAACAGGTCATTAGTTTTAGGTTTATTTATCCAATTTTAATTGTACAGTATATATTAGCAATGTCTCAGGAGGCCTTCCTGATGACATCTTGAAACATTGTTACAGGAGTAGCCAACCCTTATCGTCAAGAGCTACCAACATTACATGTCTTCGCATTATTCCCAAATGAGCACAGGCAGATCAATTTAAAGGATTGAGCAACCGAGCTGCTAAAACATGCACTGTTGGTAGCTTTTTGAAGACCACAGTTGGCTACTGTTGGTCTATAACCTGCATATATAAAATCATGCAAGTCACCCTCAAACAACTGACCTGTTTTGTTGCTGGCAAGTCAATTTTAGATTTTGGTTTAGATACAAACTCCTCTAATCCTTGCTGCTTTTTTTGGTGTTCTATGCGGTTAGGAATTAGTATTTGCCAGTAGCAATAGAGAGGACTATTCAGGAACGGTTGCATGTTGAAGTGTGGAGCTCTCTTTTATGCATGTACAATAGGGGAATACTGAAACACACCAGTCCTGAACAATCACCAACAGGCAAGACATCACACACTGGAGTCCTCAAACATCAAAGGGTGTTCAAGAAAAGGTGTTCAAAAATGAACATCCAAATAACCTTCCAATTATTTTCCCATGAGCAGAAAATCTTAACGGCCCCTACGAATTTTGCCTATGTGCTTTTGTTCAATCCTGAAAGTCTTGTCAATGGAGGTGGACATGACAGTTGCTAGCAAGACACATGGCACCTACTGTACTTGGTGTGAGCCTGCTTAATTGTTTAAGAAATGTAGGGGCATGCAGTCCATTGCTTTAAAATGCATTGAGTACACCTCTCTGGTCCTTAACCCTTTCAGTGCCAGAGGGGTGCCTAATGCAAAGCAAAGAGCATTAACAGAAGCTGGATCGTGTGCTGAAGTCCCTTCTGTCTAGAGGTTAAAAAGAGATGGTAACCGCTATAGTTTTCTATATTGAATACTATGTTTGGAACACCGGTTACCTTTATAGTTGGCTTGAAAATCCAATTCCAAGTTTCCCGTCCCGTCCCTTTTTAGCACGTTAAGCTGACTTCCCTCAGATCCAAAAGCCAGACAGATCGCAAGAGAAGGACGAAGGAAGGAAGGTTTTCCTTATGCCAACACAATATTGTCCCTCGTCACGATCTGTCCAGACCAGCTTTCTGGTATGAGGGAAACAAGCGTGACGTGCACAAAAGGGCGAAGAGAGGGAAACTTGTAAATGGATTTTCAAGATGAATATAAAAAAGGTAACAGACGTTCCGAACATAGTATTCAGTATAAAAAAAATTTACAGTCAACAAATCGGATACACATTTTTTTTATATATATATTACTATCCTTTTAATTAACTGCTGTGACAAACATGGAAACAATTAAAACCAGAAGGCACTTATTACCAGCTTTTATTTGCTGCCACAGCGATTGGGTGCCTGGGTATTGTCCAGCCATGTATGTATGTATGTATGTATGTATGTATGTATGTACAAACGCATGAATATACTTAACACACAATCAAAAAAACTGTTTTATTATACATACCTTGATCAAGTTTGCCGATTAACGTGCGACAAGCAGCTTCTGTCTCTGGACTGTGGTGGTCCAGCACCTGCCTGCACCATTTTAAAGGCGAATCCGGTTTCTGTTCTGCATTCGCCATCTTTCTTGGAGAAACATAAAGCCTTACAAAAAAAATAAAATCAATACAAAATGTAATTGTTAATGTTTTTAATCCATTTTTGCACAAGTATTACACAGTTGATGACTAACAGAAAAAAGAAAGAGTGCATCAAATTCAGTTGATGCCATTTCCAATTAACGATCAAGTATAAAAAATTCCTTCTACTCCAAAAAGTCAGTCTGACATCTCCCTGAATCAAACCGTAAGAAATAATCATTTTTAATGAAATACAGTATAAACACTGTAGAGCTTTTCCTGTTGAGAATAACAATGGTACTTCCACTGCTGTGAAAAACATACAAATAAAGAGATAAGAAATATAGTGTGGCAGATCTGAACATCTGGGCAGAGTAAGAAATACTGTAGACAAATATGACCTGTGACTATATATCAGTCTTGTTTATTTTGTATGCAATGAAAACATATACTAGGCATCTCCCTGCTAAATACAGCAAATGTACTTAACACTTTTGGAGATGCTTCATTCAATCATCATTACAGTTAAAACCTTAGCACAAGCTGCAATTTACTTTGTAGGCTTTGGGAAACTCCTGGTTATTAACTGAAGCTCTCCATACAAAGAAAAAGCCACAGTGACACCTTGTGGTGACTTCATGAAATTTGCATGCATTTATAAAAAAAAATGTTAACAGCAATAGAGTGTCTCACAGAAAGAGGTCATACTACAGACAATATTAACCCTTTGAGAACCAGGATGTATGACACACATTGCATCACAATGCAATGTGCAGCTTCCGGTCCTCAAGGGATTGAAACTGGCTGCACTCACGTACCATCATTCTGTAAATTCAAAAGTATGACATCATGAAGGACACATTCCAGGCCTCTACCAAATGCTGAGATAGTAGAGAATGGACCTTCACTGGTGATTTAGAGGGAATCCTACCCATGGCATAGCTTCAAGGAGTTGGGGGGGGGGGATTTGATTCACACATCCACATGAGGCTCATAATCATCACAATAATGTAAATAAAAGTAAAACACTTCCCATCTCACAGGCATTAGTATTAATAGGAGAGAAAAAAAAAAAAAAAAAAGCATATCAAGCTAGAGGCAATGCAAGGGAGCAAGAAAGCTCCTCTGCTTCCATTCTACCAGGAGCTGGGTAGGAGAGGCCAGGATTGGGAAAACCTCATATCAGTGAGGGAGTTTCTCTCACTGATGTGAGAGTGCTTGCTAATACCGCCCACGTACCGGGTGGCTCGCTCTGGGTAGAATGGAAGCAGGGGAGCTCTCTTGCTCCCGTGCCACCTCTAATGATTTCCAGCCAAATCATGTGAAGATCAGTAGCTGGGGGGCCCTCAGGAGGGGTCCTGATGTCCGACCATCATGAGGTCTGATTTTTCACCTAAAGACATAAAACACACACACACACACACACACACACACACACACAATATAATAATTTGCTAAGATTTGTCAGAAGCCGTCATGTGCAGTAGAGACGGCTGCGAGCGCTTTAGTCATGAGCAGTACAGACTGCCTGAGCCGTGGCCGATACGGAGCGGGGATCTCCAAATTCAGAGCAGAGTCGCACAGAGAGGACCCCTGTCTGAATTTGGAGCGCTTCGCTCCGTATCAGCTGCGGCGCGGCCACTCTACTGCTCATGCCTACAGAGGTGGAACTGTGGCCCGTGTAAACGGGCCTTTCAACTTGTATAATTATAATAAACATTCTTAGCTTTTCAGTAATAGAATGTATTCAATATAAACCTTTCTGCTGCAAAACATGTAAACACAATTCTAGCCTGCAGCCTCAGAACGCATGTGATACTGAACTCCTGACAAAGTACTGTTGTAATGTAATATTACAAGACCAATACCAAATCAAGCAATAAACATGACTCGGGATATTAGCAAACATTTTACGGCTATAAATGCTTATTTTTCCCCATTCAAAAACTCGGCAAATGAAGATTGTGATGCAATATTTTTCTCCACTTAGGCAAAATTGCAATTTGGACATTCTACCAGTTAGTGAAGAAGGCTTATAAGAACAGTAAACAATTAGAAATAAAACTGTATTAAGTAAATACACACAGAGAAGGATGTGTCAGATGATATGTAATGTAGATAAATATAGGACTATACATTCGGGCTGTAGAAACAAACATGCTACATATACACAAAATGGGAAAGTACTTAGGGAATCCTCAGGAAAAGATTTAGGAGAACTGATGAACAGATAGATTTGACAATAGTGTGCAGTCACTCAGCTGGACAAGAATCTGCAAGCTACTTTTTCTTGTGTCAGCCAATCACATGCTTGCTGCGACTGTTGTGTAAAAATAGGGATTTTAGTCTTACTTGTTAAATCCTTTTCTCTTAGTCCATACAGGTTACTGGTAACTTTGGGTAGGCAATCAGCCCCTTTAAATAGGCAGGAACAATTCTGAGAAGTGACTGCTGTGTGGAGCCTACCTCCTCTCCTTAGCTTGCAGCTAGCCAATCCCCAACCAGTAAGATTTGCAGACTAACTATTGACTAGGTAGTAGGAAGATAACAGAGACTTCTGTGAGCATGAACCCAAAAGGACCCCCACCTTCTGCCACAGGAGAGCCAAGCATGGTCTCTCTTGACAGGGTGGGAGACCAGTAACCTGTATGGACTAAGAGAAAAGGATTTAACAGGCAAGACTAAAACCCTATTTTCTCTGTTGCCCAATACAGGTTACTGGTAACTTTGGGATGTCAAACCATTAAGTTCCCAGGGTGGGAAGAAAGCCAAGGACCAGGCTCAGGCCCCCAGGTCTTTGTCAGCACACCAAGATAGAAAGGTAGACCAAACACAATGATAGGCCTTACAGGGCACCAAGCATAGTAGCCACCACACCAGAAGAAAATCCTCTTCTTCAAAATTGAGGATTCAATCTCCATGCCGTCAAAGCCAGACTATGAGCGTCTTCCTTCCAGAGGTAACCCTGTAGAAGAAGGTCCGGACCGGGGGGAGTCAAAGAGGTTCCACCACTGAGAGGTCCAGAAGTTCCGGAAACCAAGCCTGTCGAGGCCAGTACGGCAATCAGAATGACTGGACAACACCCAAGACTCAGTTTCTGTAGCACCCTGTACAACAGGGGAACGGGAGGAAAGATGTATGCCAGAGGAAATGTCCTCAGGATTGACAAGGCATCCTCTGGCTTAGCCAGGGGATCCTCCCAGCGACAGCATGACGTTGGAACCTTCCTGTTGTGCCTGGTTGCCATCAGGTCGATGCATGGAAGACCCCACTGCTGGATGAGGTTGAAAACCTCTGGATGTAGTTGCCACTCTCCGCTGTCCACCATGTGCCGAATGAGGAAGTCTGCCAGAACGTTGTCTACGCCAAGAATATGAACTGAGGAAATGGCAGGGACATGCTCCTCTTCCTATGATAAAATAGCCTTGACCTCTAGCCAAGCTGCGAGACTTCTTGTGCCGTCTTGTTTGTTGATGTAGGCTACCGCTGTGTCGTTGTCCGACTGTACCCTGATGGGGCAATCCTCTAATTGCCGTGTCCAGCGATGAAGGGCGTGAAATATCACCCGAAGCTCCAAGACATTGATGGGAAGGAGAGATTCCTCCTGAGACCACCGGCCCTGAACACTCAAGTGCCCCAGCACTGCTCCCCATCCAGACAGGCTGGCATCCATCGTCACCCTAAGAGTAATGGGGGGAATCCAGATATGGACCCCTTGCTCACAGTGCCTAGAGGGATCAGCTGCACCTCACCGAGGAGGCCCAATAAGGCCGAAACGTACGTCTGGGGTTAGCTGTTTGCCTTGTTCAGCAAGGAATTGTCTGGCATTTCGTGGCTGGACTGTTATTTGGCAGGACCAGTATGATATGCTTCAGAAGATTTCCTCTCTTTGTATGGCACTGGTGAGCTAAAAGAGGACACTTCTGAGTCTGCGCTGTCTGTCCCGTTCACTGCCAACATTGGTGAATGGCGTTCCTTGGTGCCTTACGGCACTGGAAGGGACTGACCGCTCAGGGGCACAGAGCTTCTCTTGTAAGCTCTGTGCAGCCCAATGCCTTTTAAGTACCCGTGGGTGTGTACCATCCAGCCCTGGCGCTTTGTCTACCTTAACACCATTTCATTGTTTTAACACTTTCTTGTGTCAGCCAATCACATGCTTGCTGCGACTGTTGTGTAAAAGTATTAAAACAATTAAATGGTGTTAAAGGTAGACAAAGTGCAAGGGCCGGATGGTATATACCCACAGGTACTTAAAAGAGCTAAGCCAGGCCCTGGCCAGACCGTTATTTTTTATTTTCAGGGGTTCTTTTATTGCAGGTGTGTGCCCACGACTGGAGTAAAGCAGATGTGATGACGATATTTAAAAAAAGGGAACAAAATCCCAGCCAAGCAATTAAAGCCATGTAAGCTTGACATCTGTGGTGGGGAAACAGTTTGAAGGGTTGCTAATGAATATATTCAGGAATTCATCTTGAACAGGAAGATAATTAGCAGGAGCCAACATGGCTTTGTGAAAGACAGGTCTTGTCAAACTAACTTAATTGCAGTTTATGAAAAGGTGAGTAAAAACAGATTTGGGTGCTGAGGTTGATGTGATCTATTTACACTTTGCGAAGGCATTTGATATGGTTCCACACAAAAGGTTACTGTACAAATTGACTGAAATTGGCTTAAGGGCAAAAGTTTGTGCATGGATTGGAAATTGGCTGCTGGGGGGGGGGGGGTGTCCCATTCAAGAATTACTAATCAAGAGACTTCACAGCATCAACTGGACTAATTGTGATAAAAAGGTTAGATTTTTTTCCATTGTTGAATTCTCCAATTCACGTTATTCCATGGAGCTTATACACTAACCTCTCTCCAACTAAAGAATAGGAATTGGAGTTTTACCCCTTAGTGCAATTTATTTACTGTAAAGCAGAACTTTCATGCTAATAAAAGAGCCCCTGAATAAATTATTAACCTAGCGATATGCAAAGTTATACTATCCTTAAGCTTAATAGGTCACTGGTTTGCAGTAAAAACACATCTTCTGTAGGCATTGGGCTGCACAGAGCTTACAAGAGAAGCTCTGCGTGGTCAGTCCCTTCCTGTGCCTTAAGGCACTAAGAAACACCACTCACCAGTGCTGGAAGTGAACGGGACAGACAGGGCTGACTCAGAGGTACATTTCCTCTAAGATGTCTGCACTGTCTGTCCTCTGGTTCCTGACAATGATGTGTTTTTTTCTGCAATAACACTGACTTAATGAGCTTAAGGGTAGTATAACTTTGCATATCGCTAGGTTAGTAATATATTCAGGGGCAATGTTATTTAAAGGGATAGTAATGTTTCGGCTTTAAAGGGATAGTAATGTTTCACCCCAATTAGTCTTCACAGTATTTGGGCCATGGAGAGTGTTATTTCAGTACTGTCAGAGTTGTAGCTCAAGAGTAATTGAATGATAAAGTATCCCCCTCCTGCCCCTTTTACCTAGTATAAGCCATCTCCCCCTCAGATGTGGAATCTGGTCCTGGGACAGACTGCTCACAGCAAGGGACAAAACTCTTCCCCCTTGACAGGTTTTTCCTTATGCTCACTGAAGATTGTCCCTCTCTGCAGTCCATCTGGACACCTCCTTTCTGTTCTGAGGTGAGCAGTGTTACATCAGTAAAAGGGGCAGGAGGGGGATATTTTATCATCATTCAATTACTCTTGAACTACAACTCTGACAGTATTAAAATAAGACTCTTCATGGCCCAAATACTATAGAGATTAATTAGAGCTGCTTTTATTTTGAAACGTTACTATACCTTTAAGGATCGGTGATGGTCATAGCACATCCTATATAATAATTCGCTAATGTGCGTTTGTCAGAAGCAGTCATGCGCAGTAGAGGTGGATGCACACGCTGCAGTTGTGCGCAGTAGAGACTGCCTGCGCTGCAGCCGATACGGAGCGGGGCACTCCGAATTCAGACCAGAGTCCTCTCTGCGCACCTTCCTAGGACCAAGCAGGCCTAGGAAGATGTGCAGAGAGGAGTACGGTCTGAATTCGGAGCGCCTTGCTACGTATTGGCTGCGTCACAGGCAGTCTCTACTGCAAATGACTGCAGCGCCGCCACAAGAGGATCCAGCCACCATCCGAGGTTGCTGGGTGGCACTGTGGCCCGTGTACATGGGCTTTTCAACTAGTCAAGTATATTTTACTTACAGAGCTCCTCCGGGAGAATTGTAAGTAAAAGTGAGGTCTGAAATTGACCGCTCCAAGACTGGCGCTGTCTCTCAGATCCTAACGAAGCACGCCGGTACGCATAATAGGTCATGTGTACTGACGTGGCTAAAGGATCAAAGCGGTCCTTAAGGGAAGGTAACTCCTCTGGACCTCTGGTCCTTAAGGGGTTAATATATGACCTGTTGGTGTGCTCTGCATCGCCCCTTGGTGTCAAAAGGCAATTTCTTTTATATAATGAATTATATGGCAGAGTCCAAGTTATAAACAATGGAATTCCATAGGGACATAAACAGCACCACCTTCTGACCAAAGGAAAACTGCAGTTTAATGGTAAAAATGTATATATTTATTTATTTTTCATACAAAACTCAGTGATTTGAAGAGAAAAACATCTGTCAGTATGTACCGCTACATTCTACAGTGGGAAATTACTCACATTCGCCTTTGCACAGTGACAGCATGGACCGGACTGTAAGGTAACAGCTGTTGACATCAGCGTCAAGGTCCACTTGCCACTCTTGTACGCACTTGGCCTCAAAACAGTCATTTTATTGTTTCACTGTTAAAGTATCCATACACTATCTATATCATGGAAAGGATATTGGAATGTTCTGACGAGTCTGGGATATAAGCATCAACTCAGAATTTTTTTGACATGCACCAACAGGGTCGAGTTTTGTTTACGACTTTTTGAGTCAGTTATTTTTCTTTATTTCACCCTTAAGCGAGAGGCAGGCATTCGAAACATTGACAAACTTGGATTCATTATAAAAGACCTGCAAGTGCTTACTGACAGTTTGTTCTTCAAATCACTGCAACTGTTGTATATTATATATCAGGGCTGTCCAAGTTCAGTCCTCAAGGGCCACCAACAGGCCAGGATGTAAGGATTTCCCTGATTACACACATGTGAGTTATTCAGGGGCTCATTTTGATGGACTACACAGGTGCTTAATCAGGGGAATCCTTCCATCCTGGCCTGTTGGTGGCGCTTGAGGACTGAACTTGGACAGCCCTGTGTTAGCACCTCAACTCTAAGGGTTCACTAAACTTATCATAGAGTGATGGATCTGATTTAAGTCAATGAGGATTATTGTAAATTGTATTTATTCCCTACAGTGAACTTGCTTTGCACCAGAATTACACAGTTTCTTTAGAACAGGGCTGTCCAAGTCCAGTCCTCAAGCGCCACCAACAGGCCAGGAAGTAAGGATTTCCCTGATTAAGCACAGGTGAGTCAGTCACAATGAATGATCCACTGATTAACTCACCTATGTGTAATCAGGGAAATCCTTACATCCTGGCCTGTTGGTGGCCCTTGAGTACTGAACCTGGATAGCAATGTTATATATAATTAGGAGTGAGCAAATATAGAAAGATGTTTGGAGCCAAAGTTTATGAGGAAAGAGAATTTTAGAAGCCAGTCAAGAAGTGTTTGCAAACCCCATGTTATTAACACCTTAATGACGCATATGTGCGTCATTGGTGGATGTCCTTAAAGGACCCATGACATACATGTACATCATCGATTTCAGGGCGCCCCGCGCGGCTGCACGCCATTCGGGGAGCCCTGAATCGGAGTTTAAAAATGAATAAATAAATGCTCCTGGGTCTTTAAATGCCGGCCGCTTGTGTGCGCGAAGCCAGTAGCCTGGGATTATTTTCATTCCAAAATATGTATTTGAGCTGTAATAGCAATTAAATGTAAGATTTCCCAAAGGCAGGATTACCCCAGGAAAGCTTTAAAAAAAATCCCCCACACACAAAAATATTACTCCTTTAAACCTCTGAGTGCCAGAGGGGCACGCAAAGCATTGCGTACCCCTCTGGCACTCAAAGGGTTAATACACTACCTTTCCCACATTAATTTTTAAAATATCACAATAAAAAAAAAGGAGAAAAGAAAGGAGAAAAATATTTTTTCAGATAATAGCTTGGCAGACAGTATTAGATGCATTTAACCCCTTAAATGAAACATTGTTAAGCAATGCACTGGACACCTCTCCAGCAGCCCTCTAAGGAATAAGCAGAATGTAAAATGGGGCAGCTGTTACAGTTACATGGATTCCATACAACACAAATGATCTAGATGCCTTAAAATACAATGGGCCTTATGTATTAACCCATTGAGTGCCAGAGGAATAAGCACCACATTGCAAAGCAATGCGTGACGTACCCCTCTGGCACTCAAAGGGTTAAGCTATTGAAATGCAATTCTGGAAGAAAGGAAACAACCACAGGGGACAAAGGAAATATCATTAAATGACACTTTTAACCATTTGAATATTGCCAAAGGCTCCCAGAAATCTGAGGGGTTAAAAAACACATTAAAAACAGGGATTTTTATCAGCCAACTGTGGTGCAGCTGCTGTGTCCCAGGACTGCTTCTCTTTAGCTTGATACACAAAAGCCCAATCTTCTGAATGAAATCAGGTTTCAAAATTAAACTATAATAATAATAGTAATAATAATAATAATAATAAAACATACCAACAATCCTCCTCATCCTCACTACATGAATCCAGCTCCAGAACCTCAACCTCATCGAGGGCAGTTTCATCCAAAATATCCTCTAGATCTCCATTGGAATTAAGTTCAGACATTTTATCCATGGCGTCTTGCAGCTCTGTCTGGCCACTGACATCCATGCTGAAGAAGGAACTATCGTTCTGATCACAGTGAACGTCTGCTTTGCTTCCAGGCTTTGAGTCACAACACACCTTCTCGTATTGCACCTGTGTATCCATTCTCAACCTGGGGATGTTTTCCTTCTCACAGTTTATTTGCTCAAGCTTAGACGGTAAGCTTGGTAGTATTTCCAAGTCTCCTTTCTCAGGCTGGATGTTCATGCTGTTCATCACTCCGGTGCAGTTTAAAGCAGAGAGGTGATTATCTACTTCAGAATCGTTTTGGGAATTTGAACTCTGCGGGTTCCCTTTGGTCCTTAACTGCTGGTTTTTAATCTCTAGTCTTCTTACTAGTTCATGAAGTTTCCGCACCTCTTTCAGATCTGAGCTATGGTCGGGTTCTGTCTCTGTATCCATGGCACTTTTGCTGGGGTCTATTGGGCAATCAAGAGGGACACAAGGCGAATTCCCAGGAACCACCATTGTCAAACGGTCACTGAAGGAGAACAAACAAAAAAGTGCATTCAGCCCAGTAGCAGAATGAAACAACCTTAACCCCCACCCCAAGTTCAAAATACTTGTTTGCAAAAAAACAGCAAAGTATCTGGTGAGGTTTAGCCAATCAAAAGCCAGAAGGGCATGAAACACCAGTAAGCAATACACTGCATAGCCACTCTGGCACACAAAGGGTAAATAATTTCTGCACAATTGTTTTATCCAGAGATAGGGAAACCTTTGGCTGTGCAGCCACTTGCTGGTTGGGGACAATGGGCGTGGTCTCCAACAGCTGGAGTGCTAAATGATGCCTACCCCTGGATTATTAACCTTTTGAGTGCCAGAGGGGTACACAATGCATTTCTCTGTGATTGAGGGAAGATTGTCCCTCGTTGCCATCTGTCCAGCCAAGCAACCGGACTTCAGATCTGAGGGGAGGTGGCTTCAGAACAGGAAAAGGGGCAGGAGGGATCAACTTTGGCATCTAATTACAACATAACTAAACAGTTTTGATGAATAAGAGCATCATGCAGCAGTACTATTCATCATACTGAACGATCTGAGCTGCGTTTAAAATTACATATTACTCTCCCTTTAAAGACCAGAGGGATGTGCTTTGCAATGCATTGTGCATTCCTCTGGTCCATTCAGGGTTAAAGTGGAAATTGGAGACCAAAACAAAAACAGTGAAGATGACAAGCTGATCCCTTTGTCCTATCTTGTTCTTAGTACATAGTGTTCAGTTTGTGCCCTGGATATGTGGAGAAGACACTTGCTGTGCCAAATATGATGCTCTTTTTCAGGGTAGCTTGAAACAAGAATTTAACTGCTTGTATGCTACAGAGGTCTTGTGTTGGAGACATCTACAGCATCAAAGAAGTTCATTAAAGAGACATGAAAGTTCCATAAAGATTTTTTATATTTTTATAGAGCTTTAGAAAATAAGCAGAATGGTACAAACCTTATCTCTCAAACCACTATGGTTCGAGAGATATAGGTATTCAAAGCCCCGCCCCCTCCCCTCCCCTTCCCTTCTCCTGACGTCAGCTGTAAAGCTAACAGGAGAGTCGAGTCGTACGACTTGAGGAGGCTCTGCAGCAGAGCCGAGATTGAGTTATCTATAAAGAATCCATTCATTGGAAAGATCTACAAAGTGTTCCTGGTTTGCAAGCACACTTTGTAGACATTTCCAATGAATGAATTCTTTATAGATAACCCGATCTCAGATCTGCTGCAGAGCCGCATGCTGGTCCCCGGACCGGAATCTCCTGCTGTCAGCTAGATGCTGACATCAGGAGAAGGAGAGAGAGGAGCGAACTTTCAATGCCTATATCTCTCAAACCGCTATGGTTTGAGAGATAGGGTTTGTACCATTCTGCTTATTTTCTAAGGCTCTATAAAACTATAAGAAGTTTTTATGGGACATTATAGTCCCTTTAAATAAATACACTTGTCCCAGAGTGACATTTTTCATTGAAGTTGTTTTTGTTGTTGATGCTGCGCTTTTGTTTATTTTGTTATTTACAGGTTACTCTCTCTGCAAATTTGCATTTGGATATGAGGGCAAACAAGAGAGCAAAAAGCAGTTCCACTGGGTTCTTTTTGTTTATAAGCCTGGCAGCAAGAGACACAGACGTATAAAAGCGATGACCGATTAGAAATTACACCACACCATTTTCATATTTAAATCAAATGACTGCAGATGTGACTTATATCACTTGTAAAATTAATTATAGCAGGGATGTCCAGGTATTTTCAGAGGTAGGACACATGATCAGGAATTCAAGAGACCAGCAGGTTAAAACATATTAAAATAAACTGGAAATGCAATTACCAGTAACCATTACATGAAACCAGAAGTGTTTCCAGAGATGAGAAGGGCAATATATACTAAACACAAGAGATCAGTAAGGAGTCATGAATATAGGCCTCTGGGCAATACATTACACAGGGACAAAAGGGGAAAGAATGCTGCTACAAAAAACGGTTAAAGGACCGGCACAGGAAAGCACCAGAGGGGTACAGGAAAGCACCAGGGGGGTACAGGAAGGCAAGAGGATTAATGGGCTCTGGGACATCAGATGGCATGAGGGACACAGGGTGGGGGTGGAAGAGGAGCGCAGGAGGGCAACGGAGGGGGATAAAATGGTCAAGAGATGCAAAAGAAGGTTGCTAAAAAAACCTAATGCAGGCCACACCTAGGGTTCAGGTTGGCCACACCTGGCCCACAGGCAACACACATACATATGACAACCTTAACCCTTTGAGTGCCACAGGGGTATGCAATGCGTTGAAGCTCTCTGGCACTCAAAGGGTTAACTCCTTCCAGTGCCAGTGGGATGGCCAATGCATTGCTTTGGAATGTTGTGCTTATCCCTCTAGCACTCAAAGAGTTAAAGGCTAGATTTTACAGCCACTCCAGACTCTCTCTGGTACAGGATATGCATGAAAGGTACATTTTAGGTGTTACTTCCCCTTTTATAGAAAGAACGTCTCAGCTGCACAGTAATCTAAAGCCAATAATATGGAGATCCTGTTATATATCCACCAAGATTGGATTTCCTATTGTTTGCTAAAGACCAGGGTGTTAACGGAACTGCCTCAGGCAAACATGGGAAGAACGTCTTGTGCACAAAATAACTAAACGTTCCAACACACGGGAATAGAGCGAAGACTGGAATACACGTGGTCAGGGTGTTATGAATAAGGACAGTGTTGAGAAAGAAAAAAAGTGGATTAATTTTGGAGCAAATCAAATTCACCATAGGGAGCAAAAAAAAATCTTATGTATTTAAATGGGGTTTTTTGGTAACCCACTGAATACTGTACCACACTGTATTCTAGCATTCAAGGACATAAATATACCCATTTAAACCAATGGGAATTTTATTATTTCCCTTATGGTGCATCTTGGTTTCTTCCAACCAATCAGCTGCACCATAGTGAACCAATAAAAACTGTCATTGCTATAAAATGGGGCTCTTTGCCTCACAATGTGCTGGGGAGCTCGATAGCTTTCAAGGGGTTAGAAATTACTATTTAAAGCAATGGGAAATTTGACGTTTTATTTGACCCCCCCCCCCCCCCATGGTGCTGGTGGTTTGTTCCTCTTTAGCAACAGTATTTTGCTCTGCAATTTATTGATAAACCACTCTAGCATTCAAGGGGTTAAACTGCATTATTCATCCCCTTCACAACTGCACAATCTGGGTGCAGGAGGCTGTTAAGGACCACATTGCTTATCTTGTGTGCAGTGAATTCTGGGATGGCAGAGTGGAGTGCAACTGAGCTGCCATCCCAGAACTCTGTGACGTGCCAGAACAGTCACCAGTCCTTAACGTTCAGACTGGCATGACGTCCTGGCACTTCATGTACACTATGGGGTTAAAGCAATGGCCATTTTGGTGTTCCCATTTCTTTCCTATGGTGCAGTTGTTCAGCTCTTCTATCCTTGTGTGCACAGCCCTAAGGCACTAAGTCAACCTTGCTTGTTTTCGCTATACAAAATGGTGAAGAGCACAAGTCATATTTACAAATAAGTGCCAAACAAGAGACTTTACTGAAAACAAAAACACACAGATTAGCCACATTGTCATTTATTTACAAAGTATAATTGGTCTCCACAGTGTAAATAAATCACAAATTTGAGTATATATTTTGGTCTAGTAAGCATGATAGAGTTTACCAACAATGTCAAGAACTATCAACAGGAAGAAGCAGTGGTACTGTATATAGTTTGTGTATGTGTGGTGTTTAAAGGGATAGTATTGCATCAATTATAAAACAAAGTTGTAATCTTCTAGCCATTAATAAAATAAATCAAACCATGTCAGTGCCATCTCTCAAACCTTTATGGTCTGAGATAACTGCAGCTAAAGCTCCCCCCTCCCTCCCCTCTCATACGTGAGCACTCTGACAGAGGTAGATCCTGGTCCTGAGACCAGCGGAGGCTCTTCAGCAGCTGAAATAGCGACATTTAAAAAGAACTTCATTGGAATGGTCTACAAAGTGTGCCTGGTTTGAAAGCATATTACTGGCTGGTTCCCACATGCGTTGACCGTTGGAGGTTACAACAAGTATCACAACTTCCACAGGGTTTTGTGGGAAAGGTCTGCCTGCAGATGGAAATGTCCGCCTTGCAATCCTTCCCTACTGTAATATTACTGTACTACAAGTTGAAGGACGCTGGACTTTGTAATTTCACGTGAGGTGACAGGGTGCTTATCACACAGGTGATATCCTCAATGGACAACATAACCAAATGGACAATATAAACAATGTGTATTGTGTAACCTGGGCAAAAGTAACCTACATGAATTCTTGTCAAGGAATCTGCAACCCAAGGAAGAGGGGAAAATTCCTTCAAACACATCCTATATAATAATTCGCTAAAACGTGTGTAACGATGCAGTCATGTACAGTAGAGACAGCCCGTGCCGCGGCTGATACAGAGTTGGACGCTCCGAAGGAGCATCCAGCTCTGTATCAGCCGCAGCGCAGGCAGTCTCTACTGAGCATGACTGCCCCGTGACCGGCTGGCAGTAAGACTGTGGCCAGTGTAACGGGCTCTTCAACTAGTAAGCAAATAGATTGGTTTGGTCAAATAGTTCTGAGCACAATGGAGAACCAACAAAATGTGATGCCTGCTGAGCCCCATGTTGGAACATTATGCCTATGTATATGTACAGTTGGATATCAAAATTTGTCTGCACATATAAACAGAATCTCACATCTAGTGAAGTTATTACGATGACAGCTCATTGAGCACAAAAACCATATAACAAAAGAAAATGTCACTGCATATCTCGTTGCTTTGGCATCACAAAGCACAGCTCAAACCTCCATTTAGTGCTCAGAACTGTATGGGTGCTCTCTTCTTATAACAGGATCCAATGCTATGCACGTTTATCACAGTATATAACAATCATATGCAGAAAGTACAGTATAAACTAATTTGAAGCAAACCAACAGCTTCCCCCCCCACAGAGGTACAACAAAAATTAACAGTGATTTAAAGGGGGCTTTTAACCTCCCGAGGTATTCAATGAATTGCCTGGCAAAATAACCACTTAATTACTGCACCCCATATATACAATATGTAAATTGTAAACTGCTAAGTACCTGTTGGAGCTATATAAATAAAATTACTTACATGCATTAGAGATCGCTCTCTAGCATCCTAGGGGTTAAAATATTTTAAATCAATTGTCATTTTTAATTTGTCCCCTATTGTATAGTTGGTTTGCAACAAAATTGATCACCTTTTGCTTTCTGCACAAGACCCTAACCCTTTGAGTGCCAGAGTGGTACATCTACCACTCTGGCACTCAAAGGGTTAAACAGATGTGATTGCTGCAAAACAGAACATTGGCCATTATTTATGTAGTGCTATGAACAAGTGCTACAGTCAGAACATGTAGTATATGAACATACAGTATTTGAGCCTGCTACACGTTTAATGCACACATGTTCGGCGCTCATACAGTGAGAGTATTAACCCTTTGAGTGCCAGAGGGGAATGCAATGTATTGCACATCCATCTGGTCCTTAAAGGTTAAACACTCTAGAGCAATATAAACATTTATGTTGATATATTTTGCACCAAGACATTTTCATAAGAGGAAGTTTACACAAGCAAATCAATGACATTACTGGGTGCATACGCACATTATGAACTCCTATCTGCAAGATATTTACATGCAATTAGTATAATTATACGGGGCGGGTAGGGATAACTGTTGCTCTGTTAAGAGCTGGACTATAACTCCCATCATTCTCAGCCGGCCAAAGGTTTGCTGATGTGGACCATACATACGTAGATTAATAATAAAGCAATCTGGAAGAAACTAACTGCACTATAAGTGACAAATAAAAATACAAGTGTATTAACCCTTTGAGTGCCAGAGGGGTAAGCAACGCATTGCAAAGCAATATGTTGGGTACCCCTCTGGCACTCAATGGGTTAACGCTTTTGTCTGCACTAGAAGGAAGACATTACACCCTATAACAACAATATGGGAACAAGGGCTTTATTCGTCAAGCAAGACACATGCAATTATTTAGAAAAATTAAAAGCACCAGGGAGTGGAATTAACTTTTTGCAAATATCTATTTATTTAAATAGGATTTTAACTTCTTGAATGCTAGAAGGGTCTACGACACATTGCAATGGTTTAAAAGTCCATTTAAATAAATGGGAATTTTCATTTATCCCAATTTCCTTCCTCCAGAATTTCATTTTTTCTTGATAAATATTGCACAAGGAGTTTACCCACAGCTAAAAGGATTATTGGGATAAAGGGCAGCCATCTCCTAAAACTTGTCTTGGAGAAACCCAGTGCTGCTTCCAGCTCAGTGATAGATCAGCCCAAGAGCCTGACTGGGAATGAGGGAGGGGTGTCAGAAGAGAACCTGCTGCTTTCTGACAATTCCACAAGGAGGGAACTGGGAGATTTTAAAGTCTCATAGTTCAGTCTCCACAGGCAGCAAGTGCATCCCCCGTAGACTGCAACTCTTAGATTTTCCAAACCTATTGCAGTCTATGGAGGATGGCATCTCAGCAACAAAGCCTTTGGCTTAAAGGAACAGTGAGCAAAAGAAAGGGGGGGGGGCTGGGAACAAAAACTATTACTCTTAAGAGAAACATCCTTAAAACAACACTAGTATAAACATTTCAAAACTTAGCACTAACAGAGGCACTGCATCTGATAACTATCAAGTGTTTTAACTGCAAAATGCTTTATAGACTTCAAACTGTGATGTAACCCATGTCAAACTCACTCAGCAATTCCTACGGAATGGGTAAATCCTCTTCAGATTGGTTGCTGACCAGTAATACAGAATCTAATTGGGAAGAACCTTCCTCACAGCTCAAACCCTGAATTACTGCTGTGTATGTGCAAAAGCAAAATGTGTGATATGTACGTGCTAAAGCAGTAATAGAGGGTTGTAGAAGGGAGGAAGATGTGACTGTACAGACAATGTATTACTGGCTGACAATCAAGCTGGATGATGAGATAGTGTTTACTCAACCCTAAAGGTACCACAAGTGATTGTGTTAGCAACACAGTAAGCACTTAAAGTGATAGTAATGTTTCACAATAAAAGCAGCTCCAATTAATGTTCATAGTATTTGGCCCATGGAGAGTTATTTCAATACTGTCAGAGTTCTAGTTCAAGAGTAATTGAATGATAAAGTATCCCCCTCCCACCCCCTTTTACCTACCTAGTGTAACACTGTCCACCTCAGAGGTGGAATCTGGTCCCGGACAACTCGCAGCAAGGGACAATCTTCTTACTGTGAGCATAAGGAAAACCCTGCCCCCTTGACAGGTTATTCCTTATACTCACTGAAGATTGTCCGTCTCTGCGATCCATATGGACACCTCTTTGCTGCTCTGAGGTGAGCAGTGTTACATCAGTAAAAGGGGCGGGAGGGGGATACTTTATCATTCAATTACTCTTGAACTACAACTCTGACAGTATTGAAATAACACTATCCAAAGCCCAAATACTATGAAGATTAATTGGAGCTGCTTTTATTGTGAAACATTACTATTCCTTTAACCCTTTGGGTGACACACACACACAATCTTACTATGGCCAAAAAAAACCTAATGGCTTAAACAAAATGTGTCCTTGCTCCTTAGTTTAAGAGAAGACATCAAGGACAGATTTAAGATGCTAGGACCATGAAGGAAGACATGACAGTTGCTGGCAATCTGTTCCTTTTTCGAGCTGGAACAGACAGAGTGCATGAATGTTTTAATAAAGAAGATCACCGAGTCTTCTTTATAGTAAATGTAACACATTGCTCTATGTTTAGCTACTAACTTTTGTGTGTAGTTCAAAAGATATTAAGTGTAGAAAGATCCCCAGCACGCCCCTTCTGGAAACGTCAAGCTGAATCTGCAGTCTGGTCCGGACGGCTGAAGTGAGGGACAACCTCCAGTAAGCAAAGGAAAATCCTGCTCTCCTTCATGGGGGGCAGGGTTTACCTTTTACTTACTCACTGAAGTTTGTCCCTCTCTGCATCTGTCCAGTCCAGAGACCAGACTGCAGATTCCGCATAACGTGGCCAGAAGGGGCATACTGGGGATCTTTCTACACTTAATATCTTTTGAACTACACAAACTTAAAGGGATAGTAATACTTCTTTTATCTTTATTTTATTTTGTAGGCATTAAAAAAACATGAAGAACGATATAAGTCTCATCTCTCAAACCTTTATGGTTTATGAGATATTCACAAGCAAAGTTTCCCCCTCCTGCCCCTTTTACCTAGTGTAAGTCACCTCTTCTCAGATGTGGAATGCAGTCCATAGACCAGACAGATAACAGCAGGGAACAGTCTTCTTCCTATGAGAACAATGAAAGTCCTGCCCCCCTTGACAAGTTTTTCAGGTTTTTCCCTTATCATAACTGAAGATTGTCCCTCTCTGCAGTCTACCTGGACACCTCCCTTCTGCTCTGGCTGAGCAGTGTTACATCAGTAAAAGGGGCAGGAGGGGGATACTTTGTCATTGAATTACTCTAGAACTACAACTCTGACAGAATTGAAATAACACTCTCCAAAGTCCAAATACTATGATGATTAATTGGAGCTGCTTTTATTATGAAACATTACTATCCCTTTAAGTAGCTAAACATAGAGTAATGTGTTACATTTACTATAAAGAAGACTCGGCAATCTACTTTATTACAAACATTACATCCCTTTAAAGTGTACCTGTCAACCTAAAGCAAGTTTAGTTTGTTTTAGAGAGAATTAAAGTCTGCCTATATGTTGCAATAGAATTTTCCCAAAAATAAATAGTTAAGAAATTAACCTTTGTTTTTGTGGACCAGTGTGGCACTTTATATTAATTCCCAGTATAGTATGCCAATTAGTTCTGATCAAGGTCAAACAGATGATTCTCTGTGTTATTAGAGAAGACCCCGTATTCATAGATACGCATATAAAGCACCGCACTGTGCCACTATCAAAGAGGTTATTTTCTTTAAAAACATTTATAGTACAAACAAATGACCAGCAAAACATGAATTCTGTTTAAAATGAACTACATTTTTCTTGAAGGGATAGTAATGTCAGGACAAAAAGTATTAGCTATATGGTAGATACAATTAAAAAGATTACTTGAGCTTATTCGTATCTCTCAAACAGTTATGGTTTGAGAGATATACGAAAATTAAGTTTTCTGCTCCCTCCCCTTTCTCATACGTCAGCTGTATAGCTGAAAGCATGAGATCCTGGTCCAGGGACCAGGCGGTGGCTCTTCAGCAGTAACGGACATAGCAATACCTGATTTGCAAGCACACGTTGTAGACTATTCCAATGAAGTATTTATTTTTTAGATATCGTTATGTCGGCACTGCTGAAGAGCCGGGTCTGGTCGCACAACCAGAATCTGCTTCTGACTGCTTGTCAAGCAAAAAGGGGAGTGAGCAGAGAACTTTATTTTCATATCTCTCTCAAACACTAATGGTTTGAGAGATACAAATAAGCACAAGTAATCTTTTTTAATTGTATCTACCATATAGTTAATACTTTTTTCCTGTGATTACCATCCCTTTAAGTTGACAGGTCCAATTTAAGATTGCCATGTGCAATGAGCAGAGTTTCAGGTCCTGCTGTCAAGCTAGTAGCGGTTATGCCTGCCTCTGTGGATGACACCCAGGAATTATGAATTATCTGTTGAACAAATGTACCCGGGCAACATTCGTTGGGGCCATTAATATTTTTTGGCCATAGTAAGAGAAGGGAAAGTTATTAGGAGAATGTAGTTTCCCTTTAGCTCCACACAGGGCCGGATTTACATCTCAGGAGCCTGTAGGCACAGAACTGTGAAGCGCCCCCCCCCTCGATTTGCCAACTCCACTGGACACCTCCACAATGCTCATCAGCTCCATATTGCCCCTCACCTTGCCCCCCATCAGCTCCAACTTGCCCCCATCATCTCCACATTGCCCCTCACATTGCCCCCATCATCTCCATATTGCCCCCATCAGCTCCAACTTGCCCCCCATCAGCTCCATATTGCCCCTCACTTTGCCCCCATCATCTCAAAATTGCCCCTCACATTGCCCCAAACCCCATCAGCTCCAACTTGCCCTCCATCAGCTCCACATTTCCCCCACCATCTCCATGTTGCCCTGACATTGTCTGTTTCCCACCTCCCTGGTAGGAGATCTCTCATTTGTGCCTCCTTTGGCACAGTCTTGTAGCTGATGGAGCTCCCGCGCGGTCTCCTATTCAGGAATGCAGAGCGCTGGAGATGATGTCATCTCCCAGCGCTCTGCATTCGTAAAGATGCAACGAGGGAGCTCACCACCTACAGAACTGTGCCAAAGGAGGCACAGACCTGTCCTGCCGGGGAGGTAGGAAATAGGGAACAGGGGCGCCAGCAAGGTGGCTACTCCACATATAGACACAGTGATATTTTATGGGTATTAGGTGCTTTAGACTGAGTGTTAAATAGAGCAATGGGTATTTAATTGTGTATTGTGGTAGCTGTTACGATAAGCACTGAATATATATATAATTATTTCTCATTGAGCTGACAGACGGACACAGAACAGTAGGAGATGCTCCAGGTATCAGTATACAAAAAGAATAGTAATGGCGGTAAAAGTGAGTGATTAAATCTCTAGTATTTATGCTAAGAAATACAGTTGGAGGATTAGTCGGGAATACCTGGAGTGTGAGTTCCGTGTGTAAGGGTCAGAGGAATGGCAGTGATGAAAAGTAATAATAGATATGCGGTTGAGATATCATAACAAAGACCATTTCTTGTTGCTGTGGAGACAAATGAGTAATAAAAGCCGATGTTGTAATCCGCACAGCTCTCGCAAGGCGCATGCGCAGTGCATGGTGGAAGTGACGCAAACATTCATGACAGTTTGTTCCCAATAGCAGTAGTGGAGAACATGTGGGGTCTTGAGCTGTTAAACTACATCCCTCATTACCCGAGGTGAATGGTAGTTAGAATACAACGGCTGGAAGGGTCATAGTATTGCATTCACGATTTGCGTTCCAAACCAACAAAAATAAAAAAAAGAAATACCAATGACAGGCGCCCCTGGGTGGCATGTGCCTGTAGGCAGGTGCCTACTTTGCCTAATGGCAAATCTGGCCCTGGCTCCACATGCATAAAAGAAAACTGGAGCAACTTGTGGGCAAATCAGCAACATCACAAGGAAAAAAAATAACATTGTCATTTAATTTTAACCCCATGAATACTAGAGGCCTGTCAACATATTGCAAAAAAATGTATTGCAGACCACTAGTATTCAATGGTGTAAAAGTCCCCATTAATACTTTAAGTGCCAGAGAAGTACACAACATATTGCAATCGCAAACCAGTCTGGTACTCAAAAGGTCAAAATAAACAGGAATTTTTTTTATTTTTTTCCCGTATGGTGCAGTTTGTTTACTCTACATTTTCTGTACATGCCCCCTTGAGTGTAAAAAAAAAAAAACAGGTAGGCAACCTTTAGCTCTCTAGCTGTTTGAGACTACAACTCAAATCATCCCCAACCAGCTGGTGGAGGATGATGGAGCTAGAGAAGGGCAGCACTGAAGCTATGGCTACACAAAAGGACTGGAAACCCTTTGCTGCATCACATCAGATAAGAATACAGCGTTTAGAGAAAGCCACAACGCTAGAATGAAAACCTCCTGCAGGGCTCTGTCCGGAAGAGGAAGACAGTGGTCGGGGTGAAGTAAAAGCATAAAATAAAACTCATGAGTAAGTCACAGGTTCCACTACATACAAGAATATTCAACCTTCAGCATGAATGCAAAATATAACTGTTCTGAGGCAGAGTACTTTGCAATGCACTGGACACCATGCTAGCATTGAGGAGGAAAATGGAAATGTTTATTGTGCAGTGGGCTTGAACCAGAATTAAACAATTTTGACTTAAAAAATAACGATCCACTAGGAGTTATCTGCTGTATGTGATATTGTGCCTGAAGGTGGAAGTCCTGGGGTGAACTGGTGATATTGTACATGTGTGGAGCAGGAAACAGGTGTGTACTTTTGATAGTGTGTCTACAGGGTGGGAATGCTAGGGGTGCACTGGATAGCACTATATCTGTAGGCATTGAGCCACAGGGATGCACCGGGTAGCACTCTGCCTGCAGGGTGGGTGTCCCGGAGATACACGACCCAGGGACTCCCACCCTTCGGGCACAATGCCACCCAGTGTATCCCCGGGATTCCCACCCTGCAGGCAGAGTGCCATCTGATGTATCCCTGGGACTCCCTCACTGCATGCACACTGTAGTGTGGGAGTCCCAGGGATACACCGGGTGCCGCTGTGCCCGAAGGGTGGGAGTCCCAGGGATACACCGGGTGCCGCTGTGCCCGAAGGGTGGGAGTCCCTGGGATACACCGGGTGCCGCTGTGCACGAAGGGTGGGAGTCCCTGGGATACACCGGGTGCCGCTGTGCACGAAGGGTGGGAGTCCCTGGGATACACCGGGTGCCGCTGTGCACGAAGGGTGGGCGTCCCTGGGATACACCGGGTGGTACTGGATATACTGGGTGGTACTGTACCCGAATGGTGGGAATGCCAGGGATACACTGGGTAGAACCGTGCCCGTAAAATGGGTCCCAGAGATAAACTGGGTGGTACTGTGCACGAAAGGTGCGAGTGCCGGGGATACACTGGGTGGTACTGTACCTGCCGTGTGGGAGTCGTAAAAGATGCCCTGGGTGGTATCGTAGTAGGAGTCCTAGGGTACCATTGTCCTTTTAATGAACCCAAGAGGAGCGATCAAACAATAGGATGCCCCGGGGAGGCCTCAGCCCTATAAAGAGCAGGGCCTGGCCGGGTACAAAAGAACAAAAGCTAACGGCTGAGACTCTGCCTCCACAGCTATTCAGAGACCATCCTTAAACACCCTTGGAAAGAGATCAGCCTCCGCTCCAACCCTACTCCTATAATCCCACCCCGGTATGCCCATCATACCAGCGGTGCTTCCAGTCCGTGTTGCCCCGGCCTCCCCTCCATCCCTCGGACCTGTCACCAGGATCGCTCCGTACCTCGCGTTCAGCACAGCTACAGCAGCATCCAACGGGAGCGAGCACTACTCCAGAGGAAAGGAGCGGGAGCGCGCACTCTGCTTTCCACCGCTAGATAGAGGGGCGGGACTCGTGGTGCTCTGTTACTCGCATCATAGGGGGCGGAGCTTGCTGAGCCTTGACTTTCCAAAGGAGGCGGATGGGATTGGTGATAAAGAGCATTGACAGAGGGTTTGTAGCGATTTGCGAAGATATTCGTTGAGCTCAACCTGGTTTAACGCTGTTGGTCAGACGTGGTCAGTCTGTGACTTTCTGTAGTATCTCTCCAGCGGTTGAATATATAACAGATTGTCCGCTCTCTTTGTAGGACACATGAGGATGGTTTACCACATGTGGCTCTCAGCAGCTAGTGGACTACAGCTCCTATCACATTCACAGGGCCGGATTTACATCTCAGGAGCATGTAGGCACAGATATCTGAAGCGCCCCCCCCCATTGGTCATCTCCACTGGACACCTCCACAATTCTCCTAATCTCCACATTGGCCCCATCATCTCCATATTGCCCACACATTGCCCCCCATCATCTCCAACTTACCCCATCAGCTCCACATTGCCTCCATCATCTCCATATTGCCCTCACATTGCCCCCCATCAGCTCCAACTTGCCCCCATCAGCTCCATGTTGCCCTCACATTGTCCCCCATCATCTCCAACTTGCCCCCCATCAGCTCCATGTTACCATCACGTTGCCCCCATCACCTACAACTTGCACCCCATGATTTCCACACTGACCCCACCATTTCCATATTGCCCTCACATTGCCCCCACCCCATCAGCTCCAACTTGCCCCAATCAGCTCCACATTGCTCCCACCATCTCCATATTACCTGCACATTGGCCCCAACTTGCCCCCCATTAGTTCCATATTGCCCCACCATCTCCATATTGCCCTCACATTGCCCCCCATCTGTTCCAACTTGCCCCCTCAGCTCCACATTGCCCCCACCATCTCCATGTTGCCCTCACTCTGCCTTCCCTCACCCCGTTTTCCATTTCCTACCTCCATGTCAGGAGAGATCTGTCATCTGTGCCTCCTTTGGCACAGTCCTGTAGCTGCTGGAGCTCCAGTGCGGTCTTCTCTTCAGGAATGCAGAGCGCTGGGAGATGATGTTGTCTCCCAGTGCTCTGCATTACCAAAGAGCCGACGAGTGAGCTTAGCAGCTACAGGACTGTGCCAAAAGAGGCACAGACCTGTCCTGCCAGGAAGGTAGGAAACAGACAGCGGAAGGGAGGGGGCAATGTGAGCGGGCGCCGGGTGGTGGGATTATTGTTATTGCGAGGCTAGTTAAAAATAAATAAATAAAAAAATGATCCAAATGACAGGCGCCCCTCTGTGAGGTGCACCTGTAGGCAGATGCCTACTCTGCCTTATTGTAAATCCGGCCCTGCACATTCATCTGGTCCTGTTGAAATGATGAACGTTGTAGTTATCGTGGACAGCTGGAACCACCTCTAAAACGTGGAGATGTTAAATAAAATAGAGATGTATGTAATAGGTTGCATCCAAGTCAAGCAATACTCAGGAGATTTAGAATAAAAGTGATACCTTTATTGGCTATCATTTGGCAAGCTTTTAAGACAATTTAGGTATCTTCTTCAGGCGTGTTTAGAATGGAGCCTGAATACAAAATACATAACAGGTTACACATTCACAGAGGTGTAACTAGAAGCCATCAGGGCCTGGTGCAGAAATTGCCATGCCCCCCCAGCCACATTGCCCCCAGTCTTCATATTTCCCCACCATTGCCCCCAATCTCCACACTGCTGCCACATTGCTCCCCAATCTCCACCTTGCCCCCCAATCTCCACCTTGCCCCTACTGACCCCGCTTACCGTGTCCATCTCCTACCTCCCTTGTGGTCTAGTGGCGTGGCACGAGAGGTCTGTGCCTCCTTCGACACAGACCTCTATAGAGATGGAGCTCCCTTGCGGTTCTGAGTAATGCAGAGCTCTGGGAGATGATGTCATGTCCCAGCGCTCTGCATTACTAGAGCGGTGAGGGAGATCAGCTGTTAGAAGTCTGTGCTGAAGAAGGCACAGACCTACTTGCCGTGGACGCAGGGCGAGGGGGTCACAGGGGGCGGCCGGGCCCCTGGATTGAGGGCCCAATCTCAGGTGCGACGCCTTTTGTTACTCCAGTGCACATTCACATACCTCCCAACATTTCAAATGACCAGAGGAAAGCCTTTGTTTTAGCTGATGTTGCAGAGGGTGTGGCTGGTGGGTGGGCAATTATAAAGATTTTTAGGTTATTTCATGATATGTTAACAGCTCTTTATGTAACCAATTACATTATTTAGAAGTTAGAACAAGACCAATGTATTTTATGTGCACATAAATCAGGGGAGGGCTGGCAACTTGTGGCCCAGGGGAAAAATACATTCAAGTGGCCCATTTCTGTTATCATTCGAGCTCACTGTTCCAGCCCACCTCCTTTTTGTTAATTTTAAAATTGGCATTAATGTTGGTATGTAAGTCAAGTGATACCACATAGCTTACCATTGAAATGGGGGCAACACTAGTGCGTTACTACAAAGCTTACAATTTAAGTGAGGCTACACTAGTGATACTATAGAGCTTACAAGGGAAATTGTTTATGCTACTAGTGTAGCTCCATTTGGATTGTACCTCTGTGGAATAATTTATGTAGCTCCATTTCAATTGTAAGATTTGTGGTATCACTACCGTAGCTTCATTTACAGCAGCAGATTTAGTGAGTTGCAGTGGCCTACCAGCCCAGGCATATGACCAGCCCAGGGGGCAATTGCCCCCCTCCCCTGACATAAATAGACAAGAATGTGAGTTTTATTGTTAGCAATGTGATATACACACAGTTTGATCTTGTAAAAAGAGGGACAATAGGGTGTGAAAGAGCGACAGAGGGATTTGGGTCTCAAAGAGGGACTGTCCCTCCTAAAGAGGGCCACTTAGGAGATTAGCATTCATGCTAATTGCTTTTACATTTAAAGTTCACCGGAAGGAGACCAGATCAGGTGTTTTATTGATCTAATAAAACACCTGATTTTGTCCTCAACTTTCTTCTAAGACCTGTGAGTGCTTTTGTTCTTCTTGGAGATATATTGCTGCTTTACACCATAGCCTGACAAAGGAACTATATGTTCCAAAATGCGCTGCAAACTGAACCCCTGGGAGCGTTGATCCGATGTGCCTCTGAACAAGTATACATCATCAAGTAAGAGTATATAGGTGGGGATAATGTGGGAGACACAGCTCTTAGCCGTTGTTGGCACTTTCCTCCTTACTATCACAGAGATACATTATTCACAGTATGGAGCCAGCGTATTGACAGGCGGCGTAGTCTTGTCCCTGGTTCTTTATGCGATCACATATATCCCACAGCCAGCTCATTTAAATGCATGAATCTCACCGTAAGTTAAATATCTATTCAGTATTCTCATATATTTCATCTCACTTTCTCATATTGTTTTTTTAAAAAACGTGATTGCGGCTCTGCTGCAGGGCCTCTGTGTCGGCTGACAGCAGGAAACATCAAACTTTCAATTCCGATATCTCTCAGACCATAGCGGTTTGAGAGATACGTTTTTTGCATTCAATTCCACTTTTTAATTACTACAAAATGCCCTTTAAGTGTTATTGACTGAATTGATTAGGTCTGATAATTACATTATAGTGGTCTCATACTACAATACTCTTTAAAATCTGTGTCTTATTACATTTAGGATATGTTTGTGCATTAGAGAATGCAATTGCATTTTGTATCCCTGTATTAGGCTCTATATCTGATTTTAGTGCCTCCTAATTACTTCTTATTAATTATTCAGAAATAAATGTTCTGATTACCTTTTTCCTCCTAGCCCAGGGGTAGGCTATATTTGGCTCTCCCACTGTTGGAGACTACAGCTAACAGCTGGCTGGGGATGGTGGGAGTTGTAAAACAGCTGGAGAGTCAAAAGATGCCTACCCCTGTCCTTACTTGTACAGACAACCAGTCTATCAGACAGTGTCCCAATGCCAGGCATTATAATTGAACTGCTACCAGAATATACAGCCCAGCAGTTGGCCATCTGAGGGTGATGGGAGTTGTAGTCCAACAACAACACATGAGAACCACAGGTTTCTCAGTACTTGCATACGTTAGGATACTGAATGGTAGAAACAAACAATCTAGGACATCATCAAACAATTATCAGGCGGGAGGACTTTAGAAGTGTGTAACATGAGGTCCTCCAGCTGCTTCCAGACTACAATTCCCATCATCCAACACCTACCAATGGCTGGTGGATAGTTTTAGTTTAGCAGCATTTGGAGGGCTTCGTGATGCCCAACTCTGATCTACTGTCGTTTCAAACCAAAGCTAGTCATCAATACAATAACATCTCCACTGAAAATACAACTCAAGGTGACCATCTGTCTCAATTTCAACACGAAGAGACTCATCCTTGAAAGGCAGGGGCCTAGTCAAGATTCCAGATGCATCTGATTTGACCCCAGGGATTGGAATTTATTTCTCAACCTATGCATGTCTGATTCTTTTGTCTGTTTCCCATTCTACATCTAGATTGTGAGCTGCACTGGGAAGGACATTTCGATACTCTTGTGTTACTCTGTGCATGGAGGATGTATTATATATGCAGCCTAGTAGGTGCGCTAACATGATGAGCTGTCCTCACTACTAGTACTGACTGTATTGAGATACATAGTCCAGATGACTATGTTGGAATTACCATTAACATTTCAAAAATCAGGGGGAAAATGGAATCAGCTTATACAATTTCATGAAAATATATATACATTTAGATAATGGAGCTGTAATAAAAAATAAAATAATAATAATAAAAAAAAAATATATATATATATATCATTCGCTAGGATGTTTGTCACGATGCAGTCATGTGATTGCATTATGTGAGTGAGGCGATGCAATACTGGAGAAGTGAGGTAGCGGCCTCTTAACATTACCAGGGCCTTGGCCCGTGTACACATACTTTTACACTAGTATATATATATATATATATATATATATATATATATATATATAGAGAGAGAGAGAGAGAGAGATATGAAGATGATGGTGCTGTACATGGAGAATGGGAGAGGGTGACCCCTCCCCTTCACCGCATGGCTGCACTGCAACGAATGGGACAGTGTGGCAAAGACAATGCAGCCAATGGGTCAGGGTGTCCCTTCCCCACAATGCTAGTGTTAGAAATGGAAGGCAATGTGGGGACAGGTCCCTGCAGTGAATGTGGTGAATGGGACAGGGTGGCAAAGATTATGCTTTTGAATGGAAGTAGGTGGCCACTCCCGAAATAGAAGACGATGTGGAAACTCGATGCAGTGATTCTGACAGGAGTGGCCAGGGGCATGTCTCACGTTAAAGTTACTGCCCTGTGGCAATTGTCAGCAAAGTCCTTCCCCCATGCTGCCTCAGGGAGGGGCAGACAGCAAACCAGAAACATCTGATATATATATAGTATTCATATACAGACACTATAACTCCATAGTAAATGGAGCAGAACCACAATAGAAAACTGCAATACTGCAATTTAAATGAAAATAAAAAACTGTGTGAACTTTTGAGTCTTCCAGTAATGAGATAGCTCAGTGGTAAAGTCCCTGACTATGGAGCCTATTCCAACCGCAAGGTTGCAGGTTTGAATCCCAGCAGGGTCAACTCAACCTTTCATCCTTCCGAGGTCGATAAATGAGTACTATTAATTGGGTAATAATAACATCTATTATTTCAGCTGCCGATTTGGTTAATTCCGAGAGCGTGCGCTGAAAGCGCTTTGAGTCCCACTGGGAGAAAGGCGCTATATAAATACTAGTTATTATTATTATAGTACCCTCATTTTACTGAGCAATTAAAGCCTGTAACATTTACTTTTTTTTATTAAAAAGACTGCTCTCTTTAACCCCGTATGAACCAGATGAATGCAAAACCCTTTGCATCTACCAACAGTGGGAGTTGCCTTATATTACTCAGCAGGTAAATTCTATGACACCTACTTTTTTCTGCAGAATAAAAGGAAAGGGAGAACAGGGGAAAGAGGCACCCCTTGTGTTGAACCCAAATTTCAGATATGCCTTCATCAATCACCCAATTGTGTGGTACTCACTAAATGAAATGCTGTTCCTACACCATGGGCGGATTGTCCTATCGGGGGATCGGGCATCCCCCGGTGGGCCGCTAGATCATGGACCGGTGGGGAAGATCAGAGGATCTCACCTCACCATCCCACGATATTTTGAAGGAGAGGTCTGTGTTGCCACAGGCACTCTCTTTGACAGCCTCCGCGTTCTTTGTTAATGCAGACCGCCAGGATATGACATAATATCTTGGCGCCTGCTCTCCCATTCCACACAGGGACCACAAGGGGGCGTTGATAGGGACATTGGTGCAGCTGGTGGGCTGCTTTAAAAAAAAAAAGCCCGGGCTGGTATTCCCCTACAATCCGCCCCTGTCCTACACATATGTGGGAAACAGCATAAACACTTCAGGGGATATATGATTGCCCCAAATCAATCCATCTGTAAATCACTGGAACAGAGGGCCGCTCCTTCTCTAATCGTTCTCTCCAAACGATAAACCATAAAAACCAACAGAAAAAAGAGAAGGGCGCCCAACAGTGTAATATGGTATGATAAAATTCAAATAAAAAAATAAAAATGTACTTACAATTGTAGATGTCATCTAAAACTTAGACTGACAAATGCACATTCAGAGAAAATAATCCTGCTTCCGTTCAGGACAGCTATAACACAAAAACTCCAAACCACTGGAAATCAAGATACTCAGCACGGCTCCAAACATCAAATTATATATCACATTTATATTAAAATATAAAAAAAAATATATTGAATAAAGAAAAATATATGCAATATAAAATCAGATAATTTAATCAGTGCAGAAGTTTTAGCTGACATCTACAATTGTGAGTACATTTTTATTTTTTTGTTTGATATTTATCATACCATATTACACTATTCTCTTTTTTCTGTTATTTTTTACCTACTTTTTTCTGTTCAACATATTGTGACGCAATCCTCTGCAAACCACTCATCAAGGCGTTAATGTTCTGTGTCACCATATACATTCCAATAAGCTGCCTATACCTTTATACATTCCAATAAGCTACCTATACCTTTGTTATTGAATGAAAAAACACAACACAAGAAAGAATCCCTTAAAATAATACTTTATTATGTTTCTCTTGATATAGTAAGTTACAAACATATAGTTCACGAACGAGTACAGCTTCCATAGCAAAGGAGACTATGTAGCAGTTTACTTACAGAATCCTGTTCCCCCCAATGGTTGTATAATATAGTAGGTAATTCCCATGGCCCATATTTAAAGAAAAAGTAAACCCCTCCCATAATAAAAAAAATCTTTTATCTAAAGGGCATGTTGATCAGACAATTACAACTCTATTCTAAAAGTTGAAAACTCTCAGCATTATCTATAAAGTCAAAGTGGATTAATTCAGGGGCAAACCAACTGCACCAGAAGGTACAAATTAAAATTGTAATTTATTTAAAGGGATAGTAATACTTAATATGTAAAAAATATATATATATTGTAGTGTTTATCCCCTGAGTAAAAAAAGGGTACCCTCACTGCTGAAAGGTATTTTATTCAAAAGTTATTACAGCTCAAAGTTGAATTTTTTTAGGTGCAATATCACAGTGGCCTGAAATTGTACAGTGGCGCTGTTGTTACACCATCCTATGGACAGCTCTGGTCCGTAGACCATAAATCTCCATAGGATGGTGTAGCAACAGCACCACTGTACAATTTCAGGCCACTGTGATATTGCACCTAAAAATTTCAACTTTGAGCTGTAATAACTTTTGAATAAAACACCTTTCAGCAGTGGGAGTACTTTTGTTTTACTCAGGGGGATAAACCTTACAACATATATTTTTTTACATTTTTAAGTAACTATCCCTTTAAAGGGGAATTATCACACTTTTACAACTTTACCTAACTGCCATCCTCATATAGCGATAAGCTTTAATCATTGTTTGTTTGTTTTTTTTGTTTTTTTTAATGCATGCTCTTGCAAAATTTACATTATTACAATTGAGCCATGGCCTTACTTCCGGACAGACTGCGGTTATATCTGTGCACCGCAGTCTGTCAGTCTTCTTCTGTTCCTCCCCAACTATTGTCACATTCCAACCAGCTTACATGGAGAAATCCTCCATCACTGGAGGAGGTTGGAATGTGACAATACTTGGGGACGAACAGCAGAAGATTTACAGGCTGTGGTGCAGCGCTGTAACCACAGTCTTTCCAGTAAGGCCCCGGCTCATTTTTCACCCCTTAGTGACAGCCGCGTGCGTACGCAGCTGTCACCTTAATGCCCTGCTAACGTATTTTTTTTTGTTTTTTTGTTTTTTTTAAATGAGTCCGGAGTCCCCGAACGGTGTGCAGCCGCACGGAGACCCGGACTTCCGGGGCTTACCAGGTACATACTCTGTCACTAAGTGACAGTTTTTGTGGGACGTACCTGGTAAGTCAACTGTCAGGATGGGGTTAATTATGTAGATTTCACAAGAGCATGCATTTAAAAAACAAACAAAAACAACAACGATTAGAGCTTATCGCTAGATGAGGATGGCAATTAGGTAAACTTGTTTAGGCGTGATAATTCCCCTTTAAAGGGGGCTCTTGTCCCTTTGGATGCTAAAGAGGTCTTCAACACATTGCAAACCAATTAATTGGAGACATCTCTTTCATGCAAGGGATTAAAGCATTCTCTTAACCCTTTGAGTACCAGAGAGGTACGCAACGCATTGCTTTGCAATGCGTTGCCTACCCCACTGCCACTCAAAGGGTTAACGTAAACAACATTTTGGGAATTTTTATTTGTCCCTTTTTACATGTAAAATCCTCTGTATTTACCAAATCTCTTACCTGATCCCACTCCAGTTCCTGAAGCCTCGCTCCTGTTCCGGATTGATCGACCGACCACTAATGCAGAGTCTGAGCAGAGACAATCAACCTCCATGCTCAGACTCTAATACTACTGGGCATATGTTAATCACGTATTTCACCTTTCCTCATGCCCAGCAGCAATATAGAGTTTGAGATCGGAGAATGTTTGTCCCTAATCAGATACTATACAAATGGTTGCTGATCATGCTCAAAGAGAAGAGAGACCATACCGGACTCTGCAGGGATCAGTGCAGGAATAGGTGGGCAACTAAATAAATCACAAGTTTTCAGCCATCGTAATAAAGTCATTATTGCCAGGGCAATATGGCCTTTAAATTAAATACTTTTATAACGGAAGTTTACTGGTCCTTTAATAATGTGTTAAAATTCCTATGTTAAGATTATAGAATGTACATCAATATAATAGTGCAATTTTATACAAGAACTGGACATGAACAAGTAGATATTAAGTAAAGGGATATAATGCTTATTTGAAGTTTTGTTATTTTAGTATTGTATATCAATACACTAAGTTCTGACTTTTTTTTAACTCTGTGTACTTACCTTGTGTCAGCTATTTCAGTTCTCCTTTTCATTCCAATCTCAGTGAGTTGAGCGCCCTCTATCTGCAGTCTGTGAAGAGCCTGTGACCCAACTATATCTTTAAAGGATCATAAAAACTCTGGGCCTGATCCACAAAAGAAAACCGGAGAAATTTTGGAGCAAAACAACTGTTCCTTAAGGCTTTTAACCCCTTGAATTCTAGAGAAGTGCCCAAGGCATTGCTTCACAATGCATTGAAGACCTCTCTAGCATTCAGAGAGTAAATACACCTTTAAATGAATGGGTTCATTGTATTTATCCCCTATGGAGTAGCAGCTTTGTTTCATAACTGTTACTCCTGTGGATAGGACCATGGGCGGATTGTCCTATCGGGGGATCGGGCATCCCCCGGTGGGCCGCTAGATCATGGGCCGGTGGGGGGGATCAGAGGATCTCACCTCACCGTCTCAGGATATTTTGAAGGAGAGGTCTGTGTTGCTACCGGCACAGGCACTGTCTGTGACAGCCTTCACGTTCCTTGTTAACCCTTTGAGTGCCAGAGGGGTATGCAACGCATTGCTTTGCAATGCGTTGCGCACCCCTCTGGCATTCAAAGGGTTAATGCAGAGCGTCAGGATATGACATAATATCCTGGCTCCTGCTCTCCCATGCCACACAGGGACCACAAGGGGGCGTCGGTGCAGCTAGTGGGCTGCTTTAAAAAAAATGCCTGGGCTGGTATTCCCCTACAATCCACCCCTGGATAGGACCATCTTTTGGTTTGTGAATCAGTCACTGATTGTTCTACTTGAACATAGAATAGAGTGAGGTACAGAGACAGAATTCTTATGATCCTTTGCAAATATTATTACAGGAACATTTACATCCAATAATAATACACCACCCACCTATATTTTAATATGGGCAGAAAATAGTAAGGGTTATTTTGAATCAAATATGTGTGGATTGGTTCTCTAAAATTAATCTGAATCAATACTGGATATCAAGTCTATGGAGGAAGACCTCATTCTTCTTGCAGGATGCCATCACACCAAATTCCTCTCACTGAATCCTTCTTAGGAAGGATAGAAGAATTCAGTATAAGGAGATTAGTGTCATTGAATTCTGAAAAAAGGAATGATGTCTGTATTAGTGGACATGATATCCAGTACACACAGAATTCATTCATATTAATTGTCGAATATATTATTAGAAATTGTTATTTTTATTTAAGCCTTAGACTGTTCTTATAGACTGCATATAGAGGGCTCTCTTGTCACTCAAAGTGGAACAAAGAGACAAAATGAAATAGATAATACAAAGTATATAAATGGAATTAAAGAAAAAGATAGCCAGTATGTAGAATGTATTAATATATACTTCTAAAATAAGAAGATATAACATAAAACATTACTATTTCTTGGTCAGATTTTTCTTTATAAAGTACAATGCATCTTATATATCTGTGTTCATTATGCTTGTCATGAAAAAATATATGAAGAATACAAAGTAATGCATATCTAGAATGTTTATATTCTAACTCTGCTTCATTTACATTCTGGAAAATGGACATATAAAAGCAAGAATCTCCAGTTTATACACTTTAAAGGTACCCTATTACCTATAATAACTTTGTTATTTTGAAAGAGATTTGAAAAATCATCTATATTTTGTACTTTTATTAAGAAAACTAGTTTGAGCTTTTAGTTACATACTAGTTTTAAAGCCCATGTACATGGACCAACACTGGCAGTGCTGCAGTCATGCGCAGTACTGACTACCCGCGCTGCGGCTGATACGGACCAGGGCGCTCCGAATTCAGAAGGTGCGCAGAGAGGACTCCAGTCTGAATTCGGAGCGCCCCTGTCTGTATCATCCACGGCGCGTGCATTCTGTACCGTGCATGACTGCAGCGAGCGCAGCCATCTCTACTGCACATGACGGCTTCTGACAAACATCCTTAGCGAATTATAATATAGGATAATGGTATTTAAGGCACACACTGCAGACACACTTGTTCTTTATTTATATTGATTATTGCGACAAGGAAAATAATACATGACTTTCTCGTTTGACATCTATAGGCATTTTGAAAGGTCAAAGTAAAAGCAGATTCCTGTCCGGTAACATAACCTATTTTGCAATTACAGACGGGGTATGGGAAATCCTGCTTTATGTGGTATTTCAGGGAATGTAGGCTGGCTCTTCTATCTTTGTTACAGAAAAGGACTAATCAATGTAGCAGTGCCACAGAAGAGTCAACCAGCTTCCCCTGCCCAACACAGATGTGACTGTACTCCTAACACAATTACCTACATAGACATGAAGACTAAACTATTTCAGATGCTGTTAGTTCTTTATCTGAGCACTAATACAAATGTTCTATAATACAGACAAATTAGGGATTTTGATTTTTACAAGCAGATTTAACAGATAGAATTGTAAGAAACAGACATAACATTATTTCTGAACAATGTCCACATATGCATTCTAGTTTAAAAACAATTGTTTACTTGCTTTGTTTCTGATAATTTTGATATAACACTTTATTATACCTGGTTATTATGGGAATATTATAATGAAGGGTATTAGGTCATTTAACCCCTTAGATGCTAAAGATGGGTTGGGGATGGCTTTACTATCTAAGGAGTTAACCCACTGAATGCCAGAGGGTATGCAATGCGTTGCATACCCCTTGGGCACTCAAAGAGTTAAAGTAAGTAAGGATAGGCAAACGGGATCATTTACTGTGGCCTTTTGGTTTGGTTGGCTATACACAAGCAGAGTTCTGACATCCCTTATGATAGGGGCCTCCACATGATTAGCCCTTTGAATGCCAGAGGGGTACACAACGCATTGCAAAGCAATGCGTTGCGTACTAAGGACCGCATTACTTCTTATTGATAACAATGGTAAATTATAGTGTCAGATATTCAAAAATCTGCATTTTTAGCTGTAATACAAAGGCATACAAGAAAAGTTGAATAAACTTTATTTGTAAAAGGTGCACAGTTCTAGGCCTAACTCTAGTCATTGATGAAGCCAGAGGGAATACTGATTTTTAACAGGCAACCATTCCTAACCCTTTGAGTGCCAGAAAGGTATCCAATGCATTGCGTTGCAATGCATTGTATACTTCTCTGACACTCAAAGAGTTAAAGGGTTAGTAATGTTTCCTTACTCAAGCAGCTATGATTGTTCTTCACACTTAAGGCAGAAGTATCCCTGCAAATAAAGTGCCCCCCAAATAATTATTGATATAGCGATAAGCACATAAACACTAGTATTATACATAACAAGTTCAGCGTTATTAAGAAATCCTACTTGATCCGAGATGAACAAGCAGGCATCAGGAAGTGACTGTCGGCACAGGCACACAGATGCCTCTAAAGCAATAAGCCTGCCCTTCAGTCTCAGATAAAGTAGGATTTATTAATAACGCCGGACTTATGCTGGATAATACTAGTATTTCCATGCTTATCGCTTTATCAATAATTATTTGGGAAGCACTTTATTTGGAGGGATAGTTCTGCTTTAATAATACTGATATCCGATGGTGGCACAGTTCAGAACTGTCTAGTTACACTGTCATTATATGATGAAGTTTACCCCTCTCGCCCCTTTTCCCTAACATAAACCGATCATCGAACAGGACAGATCACATCAATTAAGGATAAGCTTCCATTTGTCATTATAAGAAAACCCTGCCCTCCTTGACAAGGGGCACAAAGGGTAAACTTCATCATATAATTACAGCCTAACTAGACAGTTCTGAACAGTGGAACCATCGGACATCAGAACTATTAAGCGCATGGAACAATTTTAGCTGCTTGAGTAACAAAATATTACTTTACCTTTAACTTGTTCAGTAGCAACAGGCAGGTGGTTAGGGCTTACTGGCCTACTTATTCATTTATATTATTTAACCCCTTAAGGACCGATGCGCACACGCGCAGCCGGCACTTGAAGACTATGGGGCATTTTTTTTTAATCACTTCTGGTTCAGGGCTTCCGGAGCGGCGTGCAGCCGCGCCAGGAGCCCTGAACTCCATGCCGTACCAGGACCTTCACTGGTCCTTAAGTGCCGGACAGCCGTGACGGTCCTGGCACGGCAATAGTCCTTAAGGGGCTAATTAGATTTTTTAAAAAAAGTTTTGTTACAAATCTCAGAGGGGCCGCACCCTGGGATCAGGAGGGATGTATTTGGCCCACGGGCTGCACAAATGGATGCCATGATTTTTTACTTTCTCAGCAGATGTTAAGACATTGATACATTGTATAAATCATGCTCTGTGGCAAAATATATCTTTCTAACAGTGCAGAGAGAGACTGAACTGATACATTGTGCAGCTGTATGATCAGTAGCTCAGACAAAGCCAGACATAAGGGACACTAACACCTGAAAGTGGGTTATACAATCTTAAATATCATGTTCTTCCAGCTAACATCCGAAAAGGTTATTATTTTATTTTAGATCCATAATCTGTAACCTTAATGTTGCATGCTTAATGCATTTGTGGACTATACTTTAAAGACACATTTTAGTTAATTGTTTATGTAGCGATAATACTGATAATGTTTAAGATTAGGACATACTTGAAAACGAGAGAAATCTCAATGTATTCTTCCTGCTAAAACATTTTCTAAATAAAATAAATTAAGATTAGCTCCCACTGCTCTTTTAATCAGAAAGGTTTCTACCTTAGCTCAGTTCATTGAAAGACAATGCAGAACAATCACTTCATAGACACCTATCAATAGGAGCCCTGCAAAATACAGAAATGGGAGCCCCCACAGTGTATATGTTAGAGTACATTGTAGGCCTCAGAATACAGAGAATATTTATAGATGCTAGGATGGACTAAATGTTTTTAAGTGTGTATAACCCCATATCATTTTAGGTATTAGTGTTCCCTTAACAATTTGTCATTTTCACTTACATCTCAGGATGGAGGATTCAGGGCCAAATTTTTCAATAGGCAGCACAAGCCACTAGGTGCTCTAGGTTTTAAGGGGCATGCTTAAGCTGTGCTGTCACACCCACATTCTAAATGGTGGGTGTGGCCAGAGCAATCGCATTGCCCCTGTACTAGATTTTTACCCCATTACAGGTTATTATTTAACCATTTGTATGCTAAAGAGATCTCCAAAGCATTGCAGAGCAAAGTGTTGGAGATCTGTCTAGGGAATAAATGGTTAAAACTTTTTCATTCTTGCTTGTGATAGTCCAAGGGTATGTTCTGTGCCAGGAAAGAGTAGATGAGACTGGGTGTGGAGTCATGGGTGGTGTTACTAGTACTTAGTATGACTTGTCTAGGGGTGCCTCAGATGCATATCCGGTCCTGGGAGGATTACTAATGGGACAGAAGTTTTAGGCAGGGTTTATCTGTGTAGATGGATGTGTGAGGCCCTCCGCATTAATTTTGAAAAAAGATGTGGACCTCAGGCTACGATAATTTAATTTAAAGTAACCCCATCACTCATTAAAAAAATGCATATTTGTAATCTGTGTGTAAAGCTGCCTAAACCTTAAAAACCATTACAAGGATTAGAGGATAAATTTACTCTGAATAATAATTAACCTCTTTTTTTTTAGAAGGAAATTATGCAGAGGTTCCTTAAAGTGGCAATGAATAGTTAAACATAAGAACATATATTTGTTACAACTATTTACTGCTTCTTTAAGAAACCTCTAATTAAAAAAGAACAGGTTTTACTCAATTTGATATTTTATTCATTATTAGCCTGACCCTGTAGCTTATATACATATAGTGCCAGGCAGAAAGAAGAAGGGAAATTACTACAAGGAGTCTGGAAATGTAAATAAAACATTATCATTAACCCTTTAAGTGCCAGAGGGGTACACAACACATTGCTTTGCAATGCGTTGTGTACCCCTCTGGCACTCAAAGAGTTGTATATTAAAATGTAGGCTATTTTTTTTTTTTTTGTGATAGGATTACCATTTGATTCCGTGTAATATACCCATAATCCTTATGAAGTATCCTCTGCTGTCTTGCATATTATGCCCATTGAACCAAATTCATATATGGCCTTTGGTACGGTGAGATAAACTACAAATATTTAGCTATACAAATTAATCTGTTTTTATAAGCTCATTTGAATATGAACACCCTTGCTGGATTGTCCTATATGCCCCAAAATGTCTGTTTCGGTGGTTTCCAGCAACACACTCAGTTCCCATCAATATAGATTTTTCAATGAAGCTGCCAGATGGGTAGATTCAGAGAAGATGGCTTTTAGCATGCAGTCACTTTAGAATGGGTTTGTGGGTAAATCTCCCAGAGTGTTTGTCCCTGTAGGCAATGTTTGCCAGCATCTAATCATAAAGATACACCATTCATTTGTGAATCTTTAACCCCTTGGATGCTCTGAGGTCTCCAATGCATTCAAAGGGTTAAGCATCACAATTTTGTTTTATAATTCACATCATTTATTTCTGTTGAAGTGAATGTGTAAATACTTCAGTTCTTAACACCTTGATCAGCTTTAAATCCATAAAAAGCATTTATAATTCTGAGTGGTGTAAGGATGCTATTCACTCTTCAGTTCTCAGACCTAAAAAGAAATAAAAACATACAGACATCAAAATGTATTTGTGATATATTGCATTTATTAGAGAACTATATCTACAAGTATGTACTTAGGAAGGTGCCCCTCATAAAGCAGCCAAGTATATCTATTTAAATGCACATTTTTGCATTTTAGCTGCAGTAGCCTGTATATATTTCCCTCAATTTTAGGCTGCTTTTAGTTCACATATTGTAAGGATAAACACTAGGATTCAATGGTCTGGATGGGAATTCCCAGACTGAAAAGTCAACACTTGATTCTGGAGGTTCGAATTGAAAGTGATTATTAATATACTACAAAAGAATCGTAATGCAAACAAGTATGCAGTATATGTATGTACTGTATATTTATATATATATTTGATTGCATTACAATTCTTACCCAATTTTTACCTAGTGAGATAGCTCAGTTGGTTAATGTACCAGCTGTAGAATCTGCTTAAACCTCAGGGTCGCAGGTTCTAGATCCTTGCAGGGTCAAATATCTGCCAACCTGCACTGTATCAGCATGGCAGATTATGGTCAATATCCTCAGTTTGCTGAGAAGGCCTGCATCCTGCAGTTGATTAATAATGGCTGCAACTTTTAATATATATATATATATATATATATATATATATATATATATATTTACATCCCATGTACCCATAGGCAAGGCACTCTAGGAGCTCTTAGCTCCACCCATGGCTAACATAGTCCCATCCAATTTTTTCTGGCAATACCCTTGTCCTATAACAAGAAAGGGCAAACACAAAGTTTAAATAATTCCCTATAAGGGGGTATAAATCTGGCAAAGGGACAATCAGATTGTTCTATCCACGCCTACAATTCAGAATGTGGGTGTGGCCATCACAGCTGAGGCTATTCCTCAGGCAACTAGACAGGGGGCATTAAGCATGAGGCCTAGGGCTTCACCCCCACTCACCAATCACCCAGCCACTAACTAGCAACTCTCTTGTTTATCCGTTTTACAGCGTGCTTTCTTATATAGACGTCCAGTGGCATAACAATAGGGGTAGCAACTGTGACCGTGCCAGTCACTCCAGGGGCCCGGCCGCCCCCTGCGACCATCCCCCGACCTGCTCCCACCACTAGCTATTAGCAGCTGAGCTCCCTCTCTGTCTATGGCACTCTAGTAATGCAGAGCGCTGGAAGATGACATCATCTCCCATCGCTGTGCATTACTGGAGAGGGCCGCACGGGAGCTCTAGCTTCTAACAGAGGTCTATGCAGAAGGAGGCACAGACCTCTCCAGCCACACCGCTGGACCACCAGGGAAGTAGGAGATGGACACTGGGGGCAATGTGTGGAGGAATGGACACTGGGGAGGCAATCTGTGGAGAGATGGACATTGGAGGGCAATGTGTGCAGTGATGGACATTGGGGGCAATGTTTGGAGAGATGGACATTGGGGCAATGTGGGGAGAGATGGACACTGGGGGCAATGTGTAGAGTGATGTACATTGGGGGGCAATGTGTGGAGTGATGGACATTGGGGGTGATGTGTGGAGTAATCGACATTGGGGGGCAATGTGGGGAGGGATGGACATTGGGGGCAATGTGTGGAGTGATGGACATTGGGGGCAAAGTGTGGAGAGATGGACATTGGGGGCAATGTGGTCGGGGGGGCATGACAATTTGTGCACCAGGGCCAGGTGACTTCTAGTTACTTCTCTTTATAAACAAACCCACTGGGATGCATGGATCCATTCAGGAAGTTAGAGAAATGCAATTCTACAGCAAACCAACAAGGGATTGTGAAGCAATGCGTTAGAGATCTCTCTAGTATTCAGTGGGTTAAAAGCCTCCTATAAATCAATGGGAATTGTGGGACATTTTGCCGCTATGGTGAAGTTGTTGTGTTGCAGAATTGCACCTCTATAGCTTACAGCCCATATTCCTCTTTGATGAAGCCACATCATCTTAACCCTTTGAGTGCCAGGGTTGCTTACCCCTCAGGCACTCAAAGGGTTAATGGCTGCTTCTTTTCAGATTGTAGCAGGTCATGAATTATACAGATGGATTTATCACACACCAATGCACTTGCTTGCTCCTCTATACCTGCAGTCAGCCAGCAATATGTATGCATGGATTCTCCTTATTGTCCTTATTTGCTGGTTAGGAACCTTTTTGCATACACAATTCCATTACTGTCCGATGTCACAATCCATTTTTTTTTACATAATCGGCACCACCATTTTCCAAGAAAATCCTGATGCTGACCATTAATCTATAGCCCTGTGGTGCTGAAGATATTTATTGTGACAGTTACATTTTCCATAGAGGAAATATAGATAGATTCTCATCCAGTTATGTCATGGTGCTAGTGTCGGATATTATCAGATAATCCAAAGGCTATGTTCACACAGATGAGATTTGTAGCAGTGTTTGATGCATGGAAACTGCATAAAAAAGTGCATTTGTCTGTCGGTCAATGTGGAACACAGGAACCATGGGGCAATGTTCCCTTCTCCTGGTGAGGGTACTGAGGCTGAGACTCCTCTCTTCCTTCCATCTTAACTCCCGCCTACTCAGTTTCTAGTGACCTGCCTCGGGAAAGGACAGGTGGACACTGTTCTCTTAATTAGGCTTCTTTTTTATTTTTATTCTTAGTGACATGGGGCTGTATAATCCCCCTTTAAAGGGATAGTATTACTTCAAAATTACTATCCCTCATATTGTAGCCCTTAATAAACTGAGTTAAATGACACCAGAGGTAACTCTCAAACCTTTATGGTTTAAGAGATAGCCGCTTTCAAAGTTTCCTTTCCCCTGCTGTCAGCGTTCTGCTACCAGCAGGAGAATCCGGTCTCTGAATCAAGCGGAGGCTCATCAGCAGAGCCGATATCTCGTTATGAAAGGAAAAATGATTCATTGAAACAGTCTTCTACGTGTGCTTGGTAACCAAGCACATGTAGAAGACTGTTTCAATTAATCCTTTTTCCTTCCATAACGAGATATCGGCTCTGTTTAAGAGCCTCCGCCTGTCCCGGGACCGGATTCTCCTGCTGGTAGCAGAACGCTGACAGCAGGGGAGAGGAAACTTTGAAAGCGGCTATCTCTTACACCATAAAGGTTTGAGAGTTACCGCTGGTGTCATTTAACTCAGTTTATTAAGGGCTACAATATGAGGGATAGTAATTTTGAAGTAATACTATCCCTTTAAGTGGACTCCCATTCAATGACTTCCTTGGTCATGGATTGTCCAGTTCACAGGTATGTTTTAGGACCTTTGCCTGTGGAGGTTGATTTGTTCCTTAAGTCTATGCTTCAGTGCTGAGCTCCTCTAAAGCTCTTCATTTTATACAATGGGAATCTGAAGACTGAAGCTGGGTGACTTAACCCTTTGAGTGCCATATCCTATTCTTATGTCCCTGTTATTCTGGCACCCACTATTGTGTGGTGTTTTCTGCCTATATTGCACTCTATGTATGTGTATCATAGGTGGCTACATTCACTGTAATGTTCTTTAACCTTTTCTGTTCTTTATTCTGTTTCTACTATTTTTATTGTAATACTTAAAGGGATAGTAATGTTTCACAAAAACAGCAGCTCCAATTAATCTTCATAGTATTTGGGCCATGGAGAGTGTTATTTCAATACTGTCAGAGTTGTAGTTCAAGAGTAATTGAATGATAAAGTTTCCCCCTCCCACCCCTTTTACCTAGTGTATCACTGCTCACCTCAGATGTGGAATCTGGTTGCTTGACCAGACAGATAACAGCAAGGGACAATCTTCTTACTGTGAGAACAATGAAAACCCTGCCTTCCTTGACAGGATTTTAATCTTTTTCCCTTATCTTAAATGAAGATTGTCCCTCTCTGCAATCTACCTGGGCACCTCCCTGCTGCTCTAAGCTGAGCAGTTTTACATCAGTAAAAGGGGCGGGAGGGGGATACTTTATCATGCAATAACTCTTGAACTACAACTCTGACAGAATTGAAATAACACTCTCCAAGGCCCAAATACTATGATGATTAATTAGAGCTGCTTTTATTATGAAACATTACTATCCCTTTAAAAGTTAATGTGTACCCTTTAGGAACCGGGTGCCCACATGGTGGCCATCTTTGTTTCACACAATCCTTAGGGACATATCTCTTCCCCCATTTTCCTCACAGGGGTCAGAGTGGACTCATATTGAATTGGTGACCTATTCTTTTGAATGGTTATCCTGGGGACTGATTTAAGTTGTTCTTAAGAGTGCCATTTTAGAATATCTGGAGAACCATCATTTTCCTTGTATATGTATTATAAACCACAATCCCCAGAATTTCGAGTTGCCAAGCTTTTCTGAGGTGGAAGCCATCTTGCTTTCCTATTGCATGTGCTTCACAGAGGCAGTTCTCTCCTCTTTTTGTGCCATTAGCCCCTTAAATCAGATAAGTACTTTTTCATTTCTATAAGTACGTTTATCTTACTTTCCTTCTAATTTGGGCTATTTTGTCCTACTTCTGTGGTATTCCTTTGGATATGCCAGATTCCAAAGGACATATGGGTAAATCCAAAGCTAAAGATTCTGAGGTCCATTTAATCCCTTCATTCCATTGCTCCTCATGCCAGACTGGGTTTCCTAGGGAGTACTCTGGCACCTTAAGTCCATCCTGCACTGTGGCCCCAACTCCAACTCCTGGGCCATTCAAGGCAGAGGACCAACCAGTCTGAGTTAAGATTCTGATGTCTTCTGTCTCATCTATTCCCTCAACAATTCAGGTGTCCTTAACTTTTGATCTGGGCCACCTAGGTCCCCTGTTACGCTCCTAAGCCCTATATTTGGGGGCCAGTCAAAACTGGTTGGGGATTGTTCTGGGGAGGAAGGCGAGACTGATGGAGATTAACTAGATTCTTCCCTGTCTTTGAGAGATGTCTATGAGGAGGTTTCTTGTTCCTCGGTTGAGGCGCCTATCAGCATTATCTTGCAGACACTTCAAGTCTCTCAGGCTTCCGAGCCTAGTTCTTTTTCCCCAGAGAATCAAAAAGGAGGCACCTATTTTAACTTCCCATCACTCTTTGGACCAGGTTTTTCTGGGACAATGGAGGACAACTGATAGAAGACAGTTTCTTAACAGGCACATCTATAATCTCTATCCTTTTCTCGCTGAGACTTTATTGCAGTGGGCTACCCCATCTGCAGTGGATTGCCCTATATCTCACCTTGCTAAGAACACCACTTTGCCTTTGGTAGATGCTGTAGCTCTTAAGGATCAGCCATATAAGCACTTTGATTCCTCACTAAAGGCTAATTTTGCGGCTACTGGTGCTGAACTGAAATCCACTTTCGCTATTGCTATGGCTATCTGGGATGAATATCTCTCTGATGCCATTCAAGAGAATGTCCTCAAGGAGGAACTGTTGGTATTGCTTGCAAAAATTCTAGAGGCAAACACATACCTTACAGATCTGATCTTTAATGCTGCCAGATTTTCTGGAAAAACCTCAGCTTTCTCTGTAGTGCATCGCCTAAGATTTGGTCAGCTGACCAATCTTCCAAAAAATTCCTTGGTGCTTCTTCCCTTTGTTGGGAAACATCTTTTTGGCCCTGACCTACAAAAGGTCATGAGTCATGGTACCAGATGCAAAAGTACCCTGTTGCCTTAGATTCCTCGAAAACTTGTTTTTTTCCCTAAGAAGACACATAGTTTCTGTTATCCCCATCAGTATGGGGTGCCTATGGTTCAGCCTTATCAGACTTTTTAAAACTATCCTGCCCCAAAACCCCAAACAAGAAGGTTACTCAGAAGCCTAAGGTTGAAAAGTCCACTTCCGCATGACTCGCAGGGTCCTGGTCCATCTCTGCCCATTGGGGTTGATCTCTTTTGAGATGAGTGGGCGAATTCAGTGATGGATCAGTAGGTTTTGCAGGTAATCTCAGAAGAGTAATGCATAGATTTCAAAACCGTTCCTACTCACTTTTTCCCAGGTGGTGAGAAAGGCCAAGATGGGGAGAGCTCAACTCATCCTGGTCACTCCCTTCTAGCCCCGTTGGGCCTGCTTCTCAGATCTTCTCAGTCTATCCGTTGCAGAACTTTTAGCCTCCCCTTGAGGCCATATATTCTGACACAAGACCCAGTAAGTCAACCTCAGGTGAAGAAGTTGGCTTTGAGGGCCTTGCTTTTTAAGCCAGCATCTTGAGAAAAAGGGGTTTTCAGAGGCTGCCAAATCTACCATGCTCCAATCTAGAAAAACAGTTTTGTCCAAAGCCTATCATGGTGTTTGGTCCCTATTCTATCAGTGTGGTGTGCTGATTGTGGTTTTCATCACCACAACCACCACCTTTCAGTCTTCTGGTGCTTTGGTCATTTCTTCAAGATGGAATTTTCAATGTTCTTGGCCTTAGTTCCATCAAAGTAGAGATCTCTAGACTTTTGAATAGGTGGTATCTGACCACTGAACGACTACATGTAATTTTTCAGGGACAATCCCCATTGTGCTTTCAGGGATGTGGCGAATGGTGCAGCCTCTTTCACATCTGGTGGACTTGACCAGTGGCCATGGACTTCTGGGCAATGGTGAGTTCCCTGGTGTCAACCATCATGTCCTTTCCCTCATCCCCAGAGTCTTGGTGGTTCCTTCTGGAGCTGCAACCCCTGGAGGTGCCCAACAATAGCCTTACTCTGTCCTTCCTCTACTCCTTCTTCTTTCTTGTAGCTGACAGCCTCTCCAACAGATTGGGCTCCTCATTCAGTATTAAAGGCAGACCTCTATTAGCATGTATTACTGCTTCAGATCCAATTTAGGGTTTGCTTATGGTTTGATGTCCTGAGACTTCACTTAATCCTTGGTACCTATTTAGCCAGCTCTAAAAGTGGCTAACAGTTAACAGTACCACATCTGTCTTAATGGCTTGTTAAGTGATGTATTCCCTTTGTCCCTACCCCTTTTATTATTCTGTACCCTTTTCCCTCCCTTACTTTGAAAATCTTCAATAAACTTAAGTTATAAAAATATATATATATATATAGATCTCCTCTCTCCCTGTTCTTTTCCGGCAACTCGTGGCTTTGCTTCGTGATGTTAAGACCTTTGTGCAGGAGGTGACTCATGACTGCCCTGCTTTTCAGGATCCCACTCCCCATGGGACTTGAATCTGGTATTGGGAGAGCTTCAGAAGCCTCATTTCCAGCCTCTATCAGCTGCATCTCTGCTCTTCTGATACTCAATACAGCCTTTTTTTAGCCATTGTGTCTGTTCATCAGGTAGACAAACTTCAGGCCTTACCTTGCATGTCCCCTTTTCTGTTTTTTTCATTAGGATATGGTGGTTTTGTGAACTCTCAGGGGCTTTTTTCCCAAGATTATTTTTGAGTTTCCCAACAACAATGAAATTGTTCTTCCTTCTTTTGTTCAGCTCCTTCCTGCAGACAGGGGCAGGATCTTTATCTGTTGGATGTGGTATGCTGCTTGAAGTACTGCGTTCATCGCATGCAGCCTTTTAACAAATCTGAATCTTTCTGAAATCCCTGAGGGCCCGTGTGTGGGCCAGGATGCATCTATGGTTACCATTGCTTCCTAGATCAAGGCAACTAGCTATCAGGCATATGTCCTCAGGAAGAAACCTGTTAGTTTTTGAGTACCAGTGCAATCCACCAGGTCAGTAGGCTCCTCTTGGGTCTACAAGAATTAGTGTACTTCTGAGCAACTCTGTAAGGTGGTGATGTGGTCGTCTTTGCATACTTTCACCAAAGACTACAGAGTGAATGTCCCGGTCTATGCCAAGGCCAGTTTGGCCGGAAGGGCCTTCAGGATGTGATGTCTGTATAATAATCTTTCTATTCACTTTTTCTCTACAGAATTCTGAACCCTGTTGGTTCCTGTTCTTGTTTAGTTGTTTGGTGGTTAAGCTTGGTGTCCATTGACACCTGAAGTTCATGTTGAGTTAGTCCTGTGGAATACTGGTCTCCAGTGGAGTTTTTGTTTTTCTCTTTTTCATGCTAAGGAATCTTGGTGGATGCTTTGGTATATCCCCATGGTTTCTGTGTTCCACACTGGATGACAGAGAAAAGAGGATTTTAATTAAAGTAAATCTTTTTTCTCTTTGTTGATGTAGATCATAGGACTCCCAAACGGAGGAAAAAAACATGTGGCTTAGGTTCTCAGGCAGAGGAATCCTCTTGGGGTCTCTATTCAGGGAATTTCCTTCTTTCCTCTTACTTCTTCATTTGTTTCACTTTGCTGGAAATAGGCAGGGATAAAGCTGGAAGGAAGGGGGAGTCTCCTTCTCAGAGGGCTTACTTTTTTGAAGTGCCCTGTCCTCCAGAAGGAGGGAACTTTACCCAGTGGCTCCTGTGTTCCACATGGACTAAGAAAAAATGATTTAACATTGTTCTCTAACATCCTCTTTTACGGCAACCAAATAAACACTAACACCTCCTATACTGACCCTACCTTATTTAACATTTCTAACCCTTTGAGTATCAGAGGGGAATCCAATGCATTGCTTTACAATGCTTTGGGAACCCTTCTACCACTTAAGGGTTTAAGGAGCAGATGAGGGTGCAAGGTATTGCTTTGCAGTGCTCTGCAAACCTCTCTGGTTCTTAAAGGGTTAATCGTGGTAGGAAAATGGAAACTGTGGTTTTATGTATAAAAGCAAAGTTCTGTGGTTTTGTGTATAAAAGTGAAGTTCTGGATCAAACTAATTTCACCATAGCAGACTAATAAAAAGTCCAATTTGTTTAAACAGGGCTAAATGAGACCTTACCAAGGGCTTATACAGAGGTAGAATTATATCAGCATCCAGTGCATCTATATCTCTTTTTCTGCAGGATAGTACATTATTTGCTTTAGCAGCAGCTGACTGACACTGCACACTGCAGTGAAATGTATTGTCTATCAGTACTCCTAAATCTTTCTGTAACAAGTTGCTTCCCATTTAGTTTATATGCAGCATGCTTGTTTCTGTAACTCAAATGCATAACCTTGCATTTATCTATATTAAAGCTCATCTGCCATGTTTCCTTCCAGTCAAGAAATGTATCCAAATCATTCTGCAAAGATGAGACATGATACCCTCTCTCTGTGTATTTGCTTTAATAGCTTAAAATAATAACAACTAGTATTGTAGATAAGAAAAAAAAAGAAATCCATTGGTGCAAGTCCTATCTCCCAAACCTTTATGGTTTGAGAGAGAGAACTTTTTAAAGTTCTCCTCTCCCTCCCCCTTCCCTGACGTCAATGTCTAGCTGACAACAGGAGATCATGGGGTGGGGGCATCAGGCAGCTCTTCAGCAGAGCCAAGATACCAAAATCTAAAAAGAACTACTTCACTGGTACGGTCTACAAAGTGTTCTTGCAAACCAGGCTCACTTTGTAGACTATTCCAATGCAGGATTTCTTTTTAGATTACAGTATCTCAGTTCTACTGAAGAGCCACTTCGAGTCGGCCAACTTGAATCTCCTGCTGTCAGCTGTAAAGCAGGTAGAGTGGAAATTTAAAATGTTCTATTTCTTAAACCATAAAGGTTTAAGAGATAGAACTTGCACCGATGGATTTCTTTTTTCCTTATCTACATTACTACTTGTTATTTTTTTAAGCCATTACTATTCCTTTAATGTAATCACAAAGAGTGAGACACTACTTTCAGTACCTGCAATATGATCTGCACAGGGCCGGATTTGCAATAAGGCAGAGTAGGCACCTGCCTACAGGCGCATCCCACAGAGGGGCGCCTGTCATTGCTGGGATCGTTTTTTTTCGGCACAGAAATGTAGAGCTGCTGAGCTCCCTCGTCACCGTCGGATCTTTGGTAATAATGCAGAGCGCTAGGAGATGACATCATCTCCCAGCGCTGTGCATTACAGACCATGCGGGAACTCCAGCAGGCAGCAGCTACAGCTCTGTGCCAAATGAGGCACATACCTCTCCTCTCCAGCAAGGTAGGAAAAGGGGGGGGAAGGCAATATTGAGATGATGGGAGCAATGTGACATGTGAGGGGCAATATTGAGATGATGGGGGCAATGTGAGGGGATACGGAGATGATGGGGGGCAAGTTGGAGCTGATGGGGGGCAATGTGAGGGCAATATGGAGATGATGGGGGCAATATGGAGCTTATGAGCATTGTGGAGGTGTCCAGTGGAGATGGCAAAATGGGGGGGGGGGCTTCAGATTTCTGTGCCTACAGGCTCCTCAGATGTAAATCCAGCCCTGGATCTGCATTGAACACTGCAGTGTTGCAGCAGTCTACAGCAGGCAATAGTCACCCATGTAAACAGACTGATAGCAGGTCTTTTGTTCTATTACTGGGGCGCTAATGCAGCAACAACATAATCGTAACATAAACCCTTGTTTTACTCAACAGAAAAAGCATTATAAAATGTTTTTCCTCTCTGTAAAAATGTTACCTTGATTTTAAACCAGATTATAATGATTTGTTTGTTTTGTTTCAGTTATTCCCACATTTTTCTATTAGTCTGCATTCAGCACTGGCCCATTTGCTGCTACGTACCTAGAAGAGTTTTTCATAGCAGCTCTCACAATGCACCACGTCCCGGTGAATAAACAGGTTGTCAATCAGATCTCCCATTTGCTTGTTACAAATGCCACACTAAAAAGACATACAAATTAGTTTGAACTTCAACATAAGTGAATACAACAATGAAGCATGAATTTACTTCTTTTATCTATACATTTATGACACTCACCATTTAACCTCTTGGATGCTAGAGACGCCTCCAATACACTGGTGTTGTTCGCAAACAGGTAGCTTATATAATTGCTTACTTTAATCTTTGGGGTGTGCATTGCACTGCGAGGCAGTTTATTGCACACACACCTCTGGTCCACAGAGGATTAACCTTTTTAGTGCCAAAGGGGTATGCAATGCATTGCATACCCCTCTGGTCCTGAAAAACTAAAAAAAATATTCCTATAATGTTGAAGTCGATTCTTATTAACACTGCAAGGATTCTGTTATTAACATCAACCCCTTAAAGACCACATGACGTGCTATGACAGTCACACAGTTTTTGCCTTAAAGGAGCAGTAAACTTTTTTATGAAAAAATATGTATTGCGGGGATTTTCCTATTGAGTAAAATAAGGGTACTCCCACTGCCGACAGATTTATATTTCCAGAGTTATTACAGTTTAAACCCATGTTTTTTTACATTAGCAGTGCCCTCTAGTGGTCAAATTCTAATAGTTTTTCTGTTAGATTCTAATGGAGAGGAAAGTCAGAAAAGTCAGAGACATACAGTTCTCCATAGAATGAGATAGAAGCTGCCTGTCACTTCCTGTCAGTTAGAACTATCAGGAAGTAAACACAGTAAATTCACTTCCTGATTATTTGAACTGCTATAATTTTTGAATAAAACATCTGACAGTAGTGGGAGTTACATTGTTTTATTCAACAGGAAATGCTCTATAAAATATGTGTTTTCATAAAAAAAAAGTTTACTGCTCCTTTAAGGATTGGTGACAGCCAAAGCACGTCATGTAAATTTTACTTACAGCACTCCTCCAGGTGCGCTGTAAGTAAAAACGGCAGCTGAAATTGATGGGTTCCAGACTGGAGTGGTATCTCTCAGTCCTCAGCATGGCGTGCCGGTAGACGCAAGAGGTCATGTGTACTGGCACATCGGAAAGACCAAAGTGGTACTTAAGTGATAGTAATGTCTTACCTAAATAAAGAGTAGTAATGTAGAGAATCAAAAAATAAACTGATCTATGCAACTCCTATAAAGGTTTGAGATGATATAATGCTTTAAAGTTCTCCCCTCCCCCCCTTTCCCTAATGTCAGCTGTAAAGCTGACAGCAGGAGATTCAAGTCGGCCGACTCGAGGTGGCTCTTCAGCAGAGCTGAAATTTAAAAATAAATACTTAATTGGAACGGTCTACAAAGTGTGCTTGGTTTGCAGGCACACTTTGTAGACAATTCCAATTAAGTATTTCTTTTTAAATTGTGCTGTTTCATCTCTGCTGAAGAGCCGCCTGCCAGTCCCGGGACCAGGATCTCCTGCTGTCAGCTAGACGCTCATATCAGGGAAAGGGGAGGGAGGAACTTTAAAGCATTATATCTCTCAAACCTTTAAGAGATAGGAGTTGCATCGATCGATTTTCTCTTTTGATTCTCTACATTACTACTCTTTATTTAGGTAAGACTTTACCAGTGGCGTAACTATAGGGGTCGCAGGGGTCGCACCTGCGACCCAGTCCGTGCACTCCAGGCGCCCGGCCTCCCCCGCGACCCCTCTGTCTGGCGCCCGCAACCTTCTGCCGGTGCTCTAGTAATGCAGAGCGCTGGGAGATGACATAATCTCCCAGCGCTTTGCATTACTAAGAGGACCGCACTGGAGCTCCTGGTAGGAGATGGGGGCATTGTGGAGATTGAGGGGCATTGTGGAGGGGGTCAATGTGGTCGAGGGGGGCCAATGTGGTGGTGGTGGGAGCCCGTGGCACTTCGTGTACCAGGGCCCGGAGGCTTCTAGTTACGCCTCTGGACGTTACTAACCCTTTAGAAAAATTCACTTCTCAAGACCCTTGTCCTTAAGGGTTAATAATAGCAGAGATAGAGGCGATCCTCTCAGGTCAGATATTTGAGGAATACATGATAATATAGTAACATAGTTTATGAGAATGAAAAAAGACATGCTTCTCTTGCCATATCACCTTTGTTGATCCATAGGAAGGCAAAAAAAAAAATCTCTATTAAATCCATTTTCAAAAGCGCCAATAGTTAGAAAAAAAAAATCTTCCTGACATTAAAAGGCAGCTGCATTTCTCCTTGGACTGACATCCTGTCTGCAATGAAATCTGCTGTCATAATTCTAAAATTGTACTGAGCTGGAAAGGCACCAGTACTTTTTTTTAAAAAAAGAGATCTACAGTATCTGCAAACAGCATGGAAATCCACAACCTTACTCCTCTTACTGTAGTAAGCAGGTGTGTCCCACTTTATTTTAGTAGAAAGTACCTTTTCTCTAGTCTTAGTGGATGATCGCAAATCATTATTTTATAATCATTGTTGAAATGTTGGGATTGATTCTTATTAAGACTGTAAGGTGTTTTAACTCTAACCCAAATTATAATGGAGTTAGAGGATATCATTGTCAGATCAGTTAAATGATGGGAAAATATTAATACAAGGGTATAATGCTAAAGTGCATAATGAATGTTTAAGAGAAGAGTAAACCCTAAAAATTAACCACGCATCCTAAGGGCATATATCCCTAAATGCAGCAATGCTCATAAAATGTAAAAATGAAGCTCATGTTATGATACAACAGTTTCTGCAGTATCAGGTGGCATTGTCCTCTACCTCCTTCTCTCATCACCACCTGGGATACAGGATTGGCTAGGGGCAATCATCCTCCCACCTCAAACCATGTATCACCAGCTCAATGGTATCAGCAATATGCCCTAAAACCAGGGCCGGATTTACATCTCATGAGCCTGTAGGCACAGAAATCTGAAGCACCCCCCCCCATTGGCCATCTCTACAGTGTTCCAAATCTCCACATTACCCCCCCATCTCTATATTGCCCTCACATTGCCCCCATCATCTCCACATTGCCCACATCATCTCCACATTGCCCTCACATTGCCCCATCATCTCCACATTGCCCCATCTTCTCAACATTGCCCTCACATTGCCCCCATCATCTCAACATTGCCCCCATCAGTTCCATATTTCCCTATCATCTCAACATTGCCCCCATCAGGTCCATGCCCCCATCAGTTCCACATTGCCCTCATCAGCTCCATATTGCCCCCATCAGTTCCAGATTGCCCCCATAATCTCAACAGTGCCCCCATCAGTTCCATATTGCCCTCACATTGCCTCATCACCTCCACATTACCCCCATCACCTCCACATTGCCCTCACATTGCCTCCATCATCTCAACATTGCCCTCACATTGCCCCCCATCAGCTCCAACTTGCTCCCCATCATCCCCATATTGCCCTCACATTTCCCCCATCATCTCCACATTAAGCCTTACATCCCCCCCCCCATCTATTTCCTACCTCCCTGGTGGTCCAGCGGCAGGAGAGATCTGTGCTTCTGACCTGTAGCTGCTGGAGCTCCCGTGCGGTCTTCTCTTTAGTAATGCAGAGCGCTGGGAGATTATGTCATCACCCAGCGCTATTACTAAAGAGCCAGGGGAGCTCAGCAGCTACAGGTCTGTGCCGAAGAAGGCACAGACCTTACCATGCGGCGCGGCACACCACTTTTTTTTAAATTGAGTTACAATGGCAGGCACCCCTCTGTAGGGTGCGCCTGTAGGCAGATTCCTACTCTGCATTATGGAAAATCCGGCCCTGCCTAAAACATGGGCATCCAACAGGCCCGCCAGAGCCCAAGGTGCATCCCACTTGAGATATTTACCAAAAATATTATCACGCATAGACTAACAGGCCTGTAAAGCCTAACCATTTGCTTGTCACTGTCATTGTGGAACTGACACCCAGTGCTCAAGAAGAGTATAGTCCTTTAACCATTTGAGTGGTTTGTAATGTGTTGGGTTAAGCAGCAGTATCCTAATTGACCTTACCAAAACTGATCAATGATTAGCACTATATCTATAACTGACCACTATTAACACTGTTATCCAAAAATATGGAGTGTTTTAGCAAACAGTCTATAATCCTCAGTTCTGTTGATTAAAAAATGAATGCGGCCCTCAAACATACACATTTTTGATCATGTGGCCCATAATTCAAAACACCTGGAAGCCGCTGCCCTAAAAGATATGCAGCTTATTCTTTGGGTTTACTGTTCCTTTAATTGCATTTACTAAGCTAGTACATAGCAGTTCAAACACTTTTGCCTGGTATTTGTTGCCATTGACTAACATGTGCATATAGCTTTGGAACTGATTTCACTGATGTATGCACTTAACCCATTGAGTGCCAAAGCAATGCGTTGCGTACCCCTCTGACACTCAAAGGGTTAAACAACAATATATCGTTTTCCTATTTACGTATGTGTAAAAAAGAATGCTGCTGACATATAGACAAAAATGAATAAGAGTCCTTGGGGAAGATTCACTAAGCGGTGATGAAGAGGTGTGAGTAACGCATTGCTCCATAATATCTACCCACCACTCTTATACTTAAAGGATTAAAGAACTATCCAATTAATTTTTTTACACAAAGAGCTGATATAAGAATGAGAGGTCATCCATTAAGACTAAAGAAAAGGTACTTTTGACTTAAACAAAGAGGCAGGGATTTTTACAGTAAGGGTGGAAAAGCTAAGGAATTGTTAGCCTCAGAATGTTGCTTGCAGGTACTGTAACTGCTTTCAAAAAAGCAATGAATACCTATCTAGTACAGAACAATACTAAGAATTATGACAGTTGGCTTCAAAGCACATAGGATGTTGATCCAGGGAATTATCTAACTGCAGTTTGGAGTCAGGAAGGATTTTTTTTACCCACTTCATTGTAAATTATTTCATTGTTTGTTTTTTTTTTGTTTGTTTTTTTTGCCTTCCTCTGAATCAACGGGGTGATCTGGCATGGGCTGGACTTGATGGACGCATGTCTTTTTTCAGCCTTGTCAACTATGTTACTATGTAAATTGCAAACTGTTTGAGGGAATTATGAAATGACTGGATATAAATGTGTAACTACTTGGATAATCCGTATACTGATGATTCTGTTATGATCTAACAAGAATGGACATTTACCTTAAAGCAGTATTCATGGCAATAAATGTTAAGGTGTTCTAGGATAATCTTGGCACAGTCTTTGATTTCACGGCCACAGTAAGTGCAGGGACCTTCATCAGATCTGGAACAAAGCAAGGAAAACATGACTGTGGTTACTGCAGTACTGTAATATAGAACATCAAAACAGGTACATTGTAAAGCAAAGCAAAAAGTGGCCTCCCATAATCAAGGAGAACGCTGCTTGTCATACAGCACAGTTTGGATCTCCCTATTCCTCATGGTCTGGGGCACACACTTCAGTTTGCTTAGTGTGTGAAGCCCATACCTGGGGACTTTTTCTTCTGGCCTCCCCGGTGGGGAAATCCTGTGGTGCCAGTGAGGGAGACAAATAACGCAATTTGCATCACAAGGGGCGAGGCTTAATCATGACTGGAGGTGGGACTTCAGAAATGTGCTAAAAATATAGGCAATAGGCTGGGGAAGGAGGGGAAGTGGGCGGGGAGTGGGTGGAACTGACAGGAAAGGAGCATCAATGGGCAGAGTTTCTTAAGAAAACTGCCTACACGCGGAGAATCGGACTCTGCCCCAGAGACCTGGCAATACAGAGTCAAAACTGGAGTCTCCGGGGCATTTCCGGAGAGTTCCCAGCTATGGTGAACCCCATTGTGAGAACACAGCATGATGTGAAGACTGAAGATGGGTGTGGGAGCTCAGTGAGCCTGATGTACTAAAGCAAATAGGGGAAATTTGGGGAGCACATCAACTGCACCATTGGGAACAAATAAATATTTCTCTTATTCCCATGGATTTAAATTGGACTTTTAACCCCTCAAATGCATTGCAATTAATGGAAGACCTTTAGCATTCAAAGGGTTAAATCACTATTTAAATGAATCAAGATTTCTATTTGTTCCATACAGTGTAGTTGATTTGCTCCAGAATTGCACCTCCAGGGCTAGTCGCAGATCAGAAGTATCACATATTAGGGGAATCCAGATGTGGACCCCTTGCACTCAGTGCCTAGGGAAACCCTCTGCACCTCACTGATGAAGCCCCAACAAGCTGAAACGTACGGCTGGAGTTAGCTGATGTTCTCGTGCAGACATAACTTGCCTGTTGAAGTTGAACTGCCCATTTAATTGGATTAGTCTGATATTCACATGGAGATTTTGTCTCGGTAGTGGTACCAGAAAGAATGTGATTCTTCTGAAAGGTGACTAGCCATAGAACAAACAATATTTGCTTTTATTTATCTTCACTAAGCCTCCAGTGCTTAGCACTGTGTGAATCTAGGTTTGCGTACACAATATTCTGTGAAGCTAAAGTACACTCTGCATGTATATTCGGCATTGAAGTGAAGAACAGACGTGTACGCCAATGGTTCCAGAGTATAAGAAGGGCAATAAGCATAGATGTTGGATGTTTTACTAGAAGTGACATTTAGGCACATAATGCCTTTTGTGTTAGCAAGTAATACGTCATTATAGCCTCATGAAGACCTACTTGCTAACACGATATGTGTAAAGTGTACAATGGAGTGGTGAAACAATGTCTTTAATGGAGCAGTAAAATTTTTTATTGAAAAAATATATAAACACATAGCAGGGAAATATGATAAACCACAGAATACCAAAGGTATCCAGAGCTGAACATAGTAAAATGCTGGCAAGGAGCAGTGTACTTTGATGAATTTCAGCATAATTTGGTTTGATAAACTCCCAAAACATGTATCTCAGGTCAATCAATTATTCTACCTTTTCGGGGGGGTGCTGTACAGGTAGTTAGAGCTGCTGCTGTAAGATACCCTCTCGGATCCCTCGTTATAGTCTGGTAAACTACTGTTAGGAAAGAATAAAATAAGAATTAATAAATAATAATAATCAGTTGGCTTATTATAAAGTGGAGCAGTTCTGGGGCATACCAACTACATCACAGGGAACAAACAAATCATACATTTGTCTTTAACACTTTGAGTGCTAGAGGGGTACGCAGCGCATTGCAGAGCAATGCGTTGCATACCCCTCTGGCATTCAAAGGGTTAAACGGTTACTCCACTCATTGAAACTGCTCAGCAATCCATTGCTCAACTAATGCATCATGTGTCGGTGAAAGAGGGGCTAATGTAGGGCTAAGACAGAAAGTGCCTGCACTGTATGCCTTAACCCTTTGAGTGCCAAAGGCGTACGCAAAGCATTGCAGAGCAATGCGTTGCTTACTCCTCCGGAACTCAAAGGGTTAATTAGTATAAATTATAATTCTAAATAACTCAAAAATGAAAATGAAAAAATGGCGAATCCAGCACATAGTTCATTTTGAAAGCTCTTTCAAAATCAACAATGATGTTTAGAGGTGATAAGGACCCTTTAACCCCTTAAGGATCAGAGGTCAGGGGTGGGAGGCCCTAGGAGACCATGCCACTTGAATTCTGAGATCCCAGATCGGAGTGCAGCCGTGATGCAATCCCAGAATTCCATAATGTGCCAGGACCATCACCTTAACATCTGGAGTAGCGTGATAGTCCTGGCACGTCATATGTCGTTAAGGGTTAAAGGGATAGTAATACTTAAGATGTTAAAAAAAATATGTTGTAGGGTTTATCCCCCTGAGTAAAACAAGGGAACTCCCACTGCTGAAAGGTGTTTTATTCAAAAGTTATTACAGCTCAAAGTTTAATTTTTTAAGACTGAAATTGTACAGTGGCGCTGTTGCTACACCATCCTATGAAGTATTATGGTCTACGGACCAGAGCTGTCCATAGGATGGTGTAACAACAGCATCACTGTAGAATTTCAGGCCACTGTGATATTGCACCTAAAAAATTCAACTTTGAGCTGTAATAACTTTTGAATAAAATACCTTTCAGCAGTGAAAGTATCCTTTGAATAAACACTACAATATATATTTTTTTACATCTTAAGTATTATTATCCCTTTAAAGGAATGGGAATTCTGGGAATTTTTATGTCCTATGGTGCAGCGGGTTTCCTCCAGGTTTGATTTGTTACACATTCAGTGATGTAATTAGTTAAGCCAAAGGCAGCAGATTGGGCAGCTTTTGAAACTTTGTGTCTTTATGCACTATTTTAACAATTTAGCTACATGATATATATCATATTCGAAATGGGAACGAGATTATGCAATTTACTGGACCCATTCAAATTCGGGGGAGACTTTGAGGTACGCTTTGAATGAAATGGTAGAGTTAATTCGTCATATGTCTTCATTTATGTTGATGATCCATCAGCGTTTCTGCAAGCCTCCCTCCATGGTATGTTTTTTTGGGGTTGTCCAGCCAATCAGCAAGAGGTCATATGATTTAAATATACGTGTTTTGCTTGGCGGCAGCTCTTTGTCTTTTCTGTTTTTTTAATTGTTAAATTGGGTTATAGGTTTTGCTTTGATAAAGCGGCGTCTCTTCAGCTGCGAAGCGAGTAAGTGTTAATTACCTGTGTAATTTTAATCATATTTGTAAAAACATTTATGTGGATGTTTTAAAATAAATTGTATTTAAGTTTAGAAAGTCTGAGCCTCCGCCAGTGAATTTCATCCGCCGCCGAGCTGTGTACCTGAGCGGAGACGAGTGAATACCTCCGTATGCAAGTGAGCCAGTATCCTTGATAACAAGTATCTTGCAAGAACTCAATGTGAGTACATGATAAGAAGTTTTATTGTTTGTTCTATAGCTTAATAACAATATTGCCCTTTTGGCGCTCCTTTGTTATTGTTTTCTTGGGATAATATAAAAATGTGCAATTCATGACATAGCCTTCTGATAGACACCTCTTTCCCATACCCAAAAGGTCTCATAAATTGCATTTTCTTTTGGACCCTTGGATGCTAGACATTTGCATTGCTTCTGTGTCTTTAAAGGGATAGTAATGTTTCATAATAAAAGCAGCTCTAATTAATCTTCATAGTATTTGGACTTTGGAGAGTGTTATTTCAATACTGTCAGAGTTGTAGTTCAAGAGTAATCCAATGACAAAGTATCCCCCTCCCGCCCCTTTTACTGATGTAACACTGCTCAGCCAGATCAGAAAGGAGGTGCCCAGGTAGACTGCAGAGAGGGACAATCTTCAATTAAGATAAGGGAAAAACCTGAAAAACTTGTCAAGGGGGCAGGGCTTTCATTGTTCTCATAGGAATAAAAGTGTCCCCTTCTGTTATCTGTCTGGTCTATGGACTGCATTCCACATCTGAGAAGAGATGGCTTACACTAGGTAAAAGGGACGGGAGGGGGAAACTTTGCTTGTGAATATCTCTCAAACCATAAAGGTTTGAGAGATAAGACTTATATCGTTCTTCATGTTTTTTAATGCCTACAAAATAAAATAAAGATAGAATGAAGTGTTACTATCCCTTTAACCTTTTGAGTGCCAAAGGAATGTGCAATGCACAATGAGTTGTGCAACCCTCTGGAACTCAAAGGGTTAAGGGAAGGGGAGTGGCCTGTGAAAGGGGCAGGATATAGTGAGTGTGTGGATATATATGGAGGATCACTGCATGAAGTTGGTTGGGCCTACAGCAGCAGAAATCCTAAATACATCACAGCACACATTTATGATGAGAAGAACAAGAGATGTGTCTTACCCTGATTGGGATGAAGGTTTAAGACTCTCGCTCATGTTAACATATTCCTTTACAAAAAGAACTCCTTTGTTACTGAGGAAAAAAGAAAATAATAATAATTAACTGAAATAAATTCATTTCGATTTCAATCCCATGAAAGAAAATAAAAATGAAAAGCAGGACACAGGTATGTATTTGCTACTGAATAAGTAATGAACAATTTGCATAAAAATTACAAATGAAGTACCCACTTTCAATTAGGACAATAAACAATGTGGATTTATTTAAAGGAGCATTAAACATTTATAATAATAATAATTATTTTTATTATAAAATGTGATATAATTATATACACACCACACAGTCTTTTTAATTAAAGGGGAACACCGTGATAGGAAAAAGGCATATAGGGATTTGTTTCTTAGTGGGACAGTAAGTATCCCCATGAAAAAGGGACATTTTTCAGACATCCTATATCATAATTCGCTAGGATGTTTGTCACGATGCAGTCATGTGCAGTAGCGACTGCCCGCGTTCTGGCAATCTCTACTGTGCATGATTATATTGCGTGAGTGAGGAGACGCAAGACTGCATTGCGTGGGGCAGTGAGGTAGCAGCCTCTTAACCCTTTGAGCAGAGGAGGGCTGGCAAATTGTGGCCTGGGGGGAAAATACAATAAAGTGGCCAATTTATGTTATTGTTCCAGCACACTATCCTAGCCTACCCCCTCCCTTTTTGTTCATTTTAAAATTAGCATTAATGTTGTGAAGCAAGTGGTACCACGTTGTTTACAAATGAAATGGAGCTACACTAGTGATTCCACAGAGCTGAAATTCAAATGAAGCTACTACAGTAGCATAACCCATTTCCTTTGTAAGCTCTGTGTTATCACTAGTGTAGCCTTACTTAAATTGTAAGCTCTGTGGTATCACTAGTGCAGCTCCATTTACAGCAGCAATCAGGAGATTGAGTGAGGTTGTGGCCCACCAGCCAAGTCATATGACCAGCCCTGAGGGCAATTGCCCCCTTGCCCCCCAAGGCCAGCCCTCCCCTGCCTTTGAGTGCCAGAGAGGTACGCAACACATTGCAAAGCAATGCGTTGCGTACGGCTCTGGCACTCAAAGGATTAACATTACCTGGACCTTGGCTCATGTACACAGGCTTTTAAACTAATATATACATAAAAGCCCTATTTAAATTTATGAGCATTCTGGGGATTTTTTTTATTTGTTTCCTATAGTGCAGTTGGTATGATCAAGAGTTGCATTTTTTTTTGTATTGCATTAGTCTAATATTCACTATTGTGCTTGTCTCATGCTATATTAATAAGAGCCACTAGGTGGCAGAATATTTGCATTAGAATATTACTATATAGTTAGAGACTACAACATGATTAGTAACACTTTACAACCCCATGACATTATTTCATTTCCTTCCCTCCCTGTTTCTCCAACAGAGCCAATGGGGGGGGGGCTCTTCAGATTTCTGTGCCTACAGGCTCCTGAGGTGTAAATCCGGCCCTGGTCTAGAGGATGCACTAGAACTGCCAGTGTGGACAAAGCCTAAGAGAGGTACGTGAGAACTGTAGTCGAGAAACCCTGAGCTACATGAGACAGATTCTTACTTGGATGACTGTGGATCATACTCGCTGAGGTCATGTGAAGGTCTCTCATAGCGGGTCTCCATTGTGGTGGTGGTTGTTGTAACTCTTTCTTTTGAACTTGTGATAGTCCTATGAAAGATAAAGCCTTATAAATGTCTGCACTTGAATGCATGGGTGTTCATTATCAATTGCCATATGCAGAAAGCATAGAAGTATAGAGTGACCCTTGTGTTTGTGGTGGGTAGTAATACATTCCCCACTGGCCCTCTAAAGGGTTAAAATAACTCACTTATTCCTATGGGTAAAGCTTCTCTTTAACACTTCAAATGTCAGTGTGGTGAGCAGCACATTGCTTCATAATGCTTTGTTTCATTCAAAGGGTAAAGAAACGTGGCATGTAAAGAAAGGTGGCACTTAACCAGTGGCGTAACTATAGGGGTCACACCTGCGACTGGGCCCGTCACTCCAGGGGCCCGGCCGCCCCCTGTGACCCCTCTGCCTGCTGCCTGCAATCTCCCTCGGAGCTCTAGTAATGCAGAGCGCTGGGAGATGACATCATCTTCCAGAGCTCTGCATTACTGAAGAGAGGACCACGCGGGAGCTTCGGAGAGGTAGGAGATGGGGGCATTGTGGAGATTGGGGGGGGGGCAATGTGGAGGGGGCCAATGTGATCGGGGGGGGGGCCCATGGTGCTTCTTGTACCAGGGCCCAGAGGCTTCTAGTTACGCCTCTGCACTTAACCCTTTGAATGCCTGAAGGGTACGTAACTCATTGTTCTGCAATGCATTGCGTACCCCCTCTGGCACTCAAAGGGTTGAATGGTAAAGAAAACATAACCTGGCACATCATGGCATTTAGTCACCACAGCTCGCCTACACAGGGGCACTGTTATCACCTGACCTGCCAGCCATAAAAAGAAAGTGCGCTGATCTTCCAGGTCTGGTGGGCAGGACATTACCAAAAATCTTTAGGTTACTTCATGACTTATTAACACCTCTTTATGTAATTGAAAAAAAAAAAATAGAACAAGACCAATAAATTTTATTTACACAGGCTAATTTATAAACACATATACTGAAATCTATACAAACATTAATGTGAGTGTTATTGTTGTGGAGCAATGTGATACACTTATATACACACCACACAGTCTGATCTCCTAAACACAGGGACACCAGGGTGATACACTTATATACACACCACACAGTCTGATCTCCTAAACACAGGGACACCAGGATGATACACTTCTATACACACCACACAGTCTGATCTCCTAAACACAGGGACACCAGGGTGATACACTTATATACACACCACACAGTCTAATCTCCTAAACACAGGGACACCAGGATGACACACTTATATACACACCACACAGTCTGATCTCCTAAACACAGGGACACCAGGGTGATACACTTATATACACCACACAGTGTGATCTCCTAAACACAGGGACACCAGGGTGATACACTTATATACAGACCACATGCTCTGATCTCATAAACACAGGGACACCAGGGTGATGCACTTATATACACACCACACACTCTGATCTCCTAAACACAGGGACACCAGGGTGATACACTTCTATACACACCACACAGTCTGATCTCCTAAACACAGGGAAACCAGGGTGATGCACTTCTATACACACCACACAGTCTGATCTCCTACACACAGGGACATCAGGGTGATACACTTATATACACACCACACAGTCTGATCTCCTAAACACAGGGACACCAGAATGATACACTCATATACACACCACACAGTCTGATCTCCTAAACACAGGGACACCAGGGTGATACACTTATATACAGACCACACAGTCTGATCTCCTAAACACAGGGACACCAGGGGGATACACTTATATACACACCACACAGTCTGATCTCCTAAACACAGAGACACCAGGGTGATACACTTCTATACACACCACACAGTCTGATCTCCTAAACACAGGGACACCAGGGTGATACACTTATATACACACCACACAGTCTGATCTCCTAAACACAGGGACACCAGGGTGATACACTTCTATACACACCACACAGTCTGATCTCCTAAACACAGGGACACCAGGGTGATACACTTATATACACACCACACAGTCTGGTCTCCTAAACACAGGGACACCAGGGTGATACACTTATATACACACCACACAGTCTGATCTCCTAAACACAGGGACACCAGGGTGATGCACTTATATACACACCACACAGTCTGATTTCCTAAACACAGGGACACCAGGGTGATACACTTATATACACACCACACACTGATCTCCTAAACACAGGGACACCAGGGTGGGAAAGAGGGACATAAGGATTTGGGTCTCAAAGATGGTCTATCCCTTCTAAAGAGGGACACTTGGGAGGTATGGGAGTGTTTGTGTAGCTTTAGTGGTATCCACCCTTGATGTATGGAGTTTCAGTCACGTATTAAGTGTTTCAGTGTCAGCGATCATGGCTTTGTCACACTGATTAATGGGAAATAAAATCATTTTGGGTGTTGCAACCTTTCCCATCTTATTTGGACGTCTAATACATAAGTAATTATTGGTTACTTTTCCTGGTAGTAACATAGTTTCCTGCTTTGTCAAGTTACTCTGAATTTGTAATGAGGGAAATGTTTTCTTATAGATACATGTTAAGGCTGACGTACTCAGTAAAAGTGCTACAATTCTGGAGAAAGACGACTATTCCATAGAAAATAAAACATTGCCACTGATTTAATTGGAGCTTAATATTTCACAAAAACAGCCGCTCCAACTAATCTTCATAGTATTTGGGCCATGGAGAGTGTTATTTCAATACTGTCAGAGTTGTAGTTCAAGAGTAATTGAATGATAATATATCCCCCCCCACCCCTTTTGCCTAGTGTAAGCCACTTCCCCTCAGATGTGGAATCTGGTCAGAAGACCAGACAGCTCATAGCAAAGGACAATCTTCTTACTGTGAGAACAATGAAAACACTGCCCCTTAACAGGTTTTTCAGGATTTTCCTTATGCTCACTGAAGATTGTCCCTCTCTGAGATCCATCCGGACAGTCTTGCTGCTCTGAGGTGAGCAGTGTTACATCAGTAAAAGGGATGGGAGGGGGATATTTTATCATTCAATTACTCTTAAACTACAACTCTGACAGTACTGAAATAACACTCTCCATGGCCCAAATACTATGAAGATTAATTGGATCTGCTTTTATAGTGAAACAGTACTATCACTTTACAACGTATTGAATGGCGGAGAGCTCTCCAAAGTATTGCTTCCCAATGTAATAGAGACTTCTTTAGCATTCAGGGAGTTAAAAGCACCACTGAAATCAAAGGGGATTTGAAGATTTTTTTCTGTTCCCCCTGGTGCAGCCGGATTGCTCCAGAATTGTACCACTTTTCCTTAGTACATCAGCCTCATTTGTTTTACATAGTAGGACACCTTCAAAGCTGGGATACACTACGGCTAATGTACACAAATGCTAGAGAAATTCTGGATACAACAATAGCACCATAGAGAACAAATAAACATTCCAAAACATGTCATTGCTTTAAAGGGATAGTAATACTTCGTTTTATCTTTATTTTATTTTGTAGGCATTAAAAAACATGAAGAACAATATGTCTTATCGCTCAAACCTTTATGGTTTAAGAGATATTCACAAGCAGAGTATCCCCCCCCCTGTTCAGCCAGATCAGAAGGGAGGTGCCCAGGTAGACTGCAGAGAGGGACAATCTTCAATTAAGATAAGGGAAAAAGCTGAAAAACTTGTCAAGGGGGGAAGGGCTTTCATTGTTTTCATACAAAGAAGATTGTCCACTGTTATCTGTCTGGTCTTACAACCAGATTCACATCTGAGAAGAGATGGCTTACACTAGGAAAAAGGGGCGGGGAGGGGAAACTTTGCTTGTGAATATATCTTAAACCATAAAGGTGTGAGAGATAAGACTTATATCGTTCTTCATGTTTTTTTTTAATGCCTACAAAATAAAATAAAGTTAAAACGAAGTGTTACTATCCCTTTAAAGGGCAACTAATGTGAAAAAAGTAGAAAAAAAATAAATATTAAAAGTGAAGTATTTTATTATTTAATCACCACTACTGTCACCTCTGACAATAGAAACATTCTAAACTTACAGTCCTAAGTGTACATGTTTTTATAAATATAAATGTAGTACCTCCTTATACTAACAGACACATTGCAGGCTTTGGGAATAATTCAAATAAACAAACAAGGAAGAAAAGAAGATGGAACAGTTACAGATTAGCCTTATGATCAAGTCATATTATAGAACTCCCTACTAATGTTGAGCGAGCGTGCTCGGCCGATGCTCGGATCGGCTCGAGCATCGCTCTGCTCGGCACATGGCGGTACTCGTACGAGTACCGCCATGTGCTCGCCCGACATGTTCGGGTTGCGGGGATCTGTGCCGGAAGAGGCACAGATCCGAAGACGCTCCGCTGGACCACCAGGGAATGGAGGTACAGGGGCATTGCGGAGATGAAGGGGGCATAGCGGAGATGAAGGGGGACATTGTGGAAGAGGGGCATAGACTCTATGCCCCTCTTCCACAATGTCCCCCTTCATCTCCGCTATGCCCGTCTGTCACAATGTGCCCCTTCATCTCCGCTATGCCCCTCTTCCACAATGTCCCCCTTCATCTCCTCTATGCCATAGAGGAGATGAAGGGGGACATTGTGGAAGAGGGGCATAGCGGAGATGAAGGGGGACATTGTGGAAGAGGGGCATAGAGTCTATGCCCCTCTTCCACAATGTCCCCCTTCATCTCCGCTATGCCCCTCTTCCACAATGTCCCCCTTCATCTCCTCTATGGCATAGAGGAGATGAAGGGGGACATTGTGGAAGAGGGGCATAGCGGAGATGAAGGGGGACATTGACCAGGCACCCTCCGCTCATCAGAGCAGGGGGTGCCTGGTTTGATGCTCGAGTGCTCCCATTCATTTGAATGGGGCTCGGGTGCTCGGCCGAGCACTCGAGCAGCAGGGGGTGCTCGGTCAGAGCACCCGAGCACCCGAGCATCGCGGTGCTCGCTCAACACTACTCCCTACCAAACGGAGTTCCATCAAAAAGACTCAGAATAGAAGCTAGTTCAATGTTTTTGTACAACGGAGTATCTCAAAAACAAATACCTACAAGTTTATTCATTTCTATCAATTATAAAACCACTTAAAATTGACTCTAGTCAGTCAATGGGTTGTCAACAGAGAACTCCCTAGAACATACCTCAGCTTGTACTAACACAGTCCTATAAATACTGTATAGTATATAGTATATATACTATGTAGTATTGTACGGTAATGTTCTACAGTTGCTAAACTTGACTAACAAACATAGATATCAAGTCTTTAGGTTTAATACTTAAGTATAGACTACAGTGCGATCAATTCATCTCTCAATATATTTAACACGTTTTAACTCCTTTTTGTTATGTGTTTCACTTATCCTATTGGTCTGTAGTACCAAACTTTAGGAGATCCTGGCACGTCATGGGTTAATGATCGCAGCGCACAACAGGGTTCGATGTGATCATGCTGGGGAGGCTATAACCGACTGCTCCAGGATTATAGCAGCGAGTTTCAGCTTTTCCGTGGTGACTTTTCACATGTAATCGCTATTACACTGATCACATGTGCTGGTTGAGGCAATGACAAAGGCAATGTATGCAAACATTATGTCTGTCACTGTTCTCTGCCTCTCTCTTCTTCACAGTGATTTTGAGGAAGAAAGAGGCAGAGAACACACATCCCCATATGAAAAATGGCCAAAGAGGGGGGCACTCTTAATTTAAATGTAGGTGCTGGGGGCAGAGCTAGGGGTAAATAAGGTTTGGTCACTTGATGATCTACTGCCACCTCTTTGTGTTACTAAATATATGGTTTGGGGCAAGGCCAAAGTATTTTAGTTAAACAAACTAATTTGTAAACACATGTACTGAAGTTTAAACAAATATTAATGTGAGTTTTATTGCTGTGGAGAAATGTGATACACTTATATACACACCACACTTATATACACACATCACACAGTCTGATCTCCTAAACACAGGGACACCAGGGTGATACACTTCTATAAACACCACACAGTCTGATCTCCTAAACACAGGGACACCAGGGTGATACACTTCTATAAACACCACACAGTCTGATCTCCTAAACACAGGGACACCAGGGTGATACACTTCTATATACACACCACACAGTCTGATCTCCTAAACACAGGGACACCAGGGTGATATACTTCTATACACACCACACAGTCTGATCTCCTAAACACAGGGACGCCAGGGTGATACACTTCTATACACACCACACAGTCTGATCTCCTAAACACAGGGACACCAGGGTGATACACTTCTATACACACCACACAGTCTGATCTCCTAAATACAGGGACACCAGGGTGATATACTTCTATACACACCACACAGTCTGATCTCCTAAACACAGGGACACCAGGGTGATACACTTACATACACACCACACAGTCTGATCTCCTAAACACAGGGACACCAGGGTGATACACTTACATACACACCACACAGTCTGATCTCCTAAACACAGGGACACCAGGGTGATATACTTCTATACACACCACACAGTCTGATCTCCTAAATACAGGGACACCAGGGTGATATACTTCTATACACACCACACAGTCTGATCTCCTAAACACAGGGACACCAGGGTGATATACTTCTATACACACCACACAGTCTGATCTCCTAAATACAGGGACACCAGGGTGATATACTTCTATACACACCACACAGTCTGATCTCCTAAACACAGGGACACCAGGGTGATACACTTACATACACACCACACAGTCTGATCACCAAAACACAGGGACATCAGAGTGGGAAAGAGGGATATAGGGATTTTCATCTCAGAGAAGCAGTACCCCCTAAAAAGGGACATTTGGGGGGTATGAACCACATTCATACCTTTTATCCAGTCCCTATTAAAAATGCACTAACTGAGCACAAAACATCACAGGTTGTGTTTTTTCAATTTTTTCTCTGTTTTATGTTATAATCAAACAAAATGATGGGTTATACATATATATATATATATATGTCATCAAAAGAAAGCTCTATTTATCTTTAAAAAATGTATATAATTTGTTTGGGTGTCCTAAAGGAATTAACCCTTTGAGTGCCAGAGGGGACCGCAACACATTGAAAAGAAATGCGTTGCATAACCCTCTGGCACTCAAAGGGTTAAAGGGAAAATATGGTTGGCCAAAGACATACTAAAAGGGGCAAAAATGATCTGGTCTTCTACTGTACAATAGACTTGGTCACTTTATTTTTCTATACATAATGTCAAATATTACCGTGCATGTTATACTACAAGATATACCACGTATGTCATAGGTATTAACTCTCTATTACTACTATATTTTGGTTAAAAGGACAAAACTTTAATGAAACTTATTTTATAAAAAAACAAATGGAGAATTTTAGTTTTCTCCTATGGTGGTTGGTGTACTCCAAAACCGCTCCAGTTAAAGCGGATCTATCACACAAATTAAAGTTACCCCAAATTCATTATGCACATAACGATACACATATCCATACTAGTATTATCCTGAATAATTCCGGTGAAATAAATCCAACTCGGTCCGAGATGAACAGGTAGGCATCTTGTCTTACAGACACCTGTGCACATGTGCTGTCTGTCCCGGTCTCCTCCAGGATTGGTGAGGAGGAGTTGCATTGTACCTTAAGGTACAGGAAGTGACTGATGGTGCAGGCACAAAGATGTCTCTTCAGCAAGCTGCCTGCCTGTGCATCTCAGAATGAGTTGGATTTCTCAAAAACACAGGACTTATTCAGGATAATACTAGTATAGGTATAAGTATTGCTATGTGCATAATGATTTGGGGGTAACTTTAATTTGTGTAATAATTCCACTTTAATATATCAGCGTTAGTAAATGTACCATCAGATAAGCACTGTGGGCTTCTATCTGATTATTTGTGTCTAGCATGTACAGAAGAATTCAGAAAGCCCATGTCCACCTTCAGTTATCTACTCAAGTCTACCAGAGAACATTTCTGAGATGGGTGTTGTCAGGACCGAAGCCAATTGCCCAAGGTCCTTTGGTTGTCCTGTGAGAAGTGACGTGTGTTGGCGATACATCAGAAATAGTTTTCTCTTATCACAGATGGAATTTTAACATTCCCTGCATACTTATCACTGGTGTGGTCATATGTAGGCAGGTGGTGCAGCTACTTTGCAGAACAAGTTGTTCTACCACAAACCAGTTTGATGTACAGTAGTAGATTAAGAATAACTTAAAGACCAATTAACATGAAATAAATTAAAAAACAAACAAGGAAACAAACAAATAAAAGTTAACTCTTTGAGTACCAGAGGGGTGTGTAACCCCTCTGACACTCAAAGAGTTAATGTTCAGTCATTCTAATCAATCACTGCTACTCCCACCTCTGGAACAAGCAACATCACAGATATACAGCCCTAATTCTGTAGGTCCCATACCACCAGTTTCTTTGTTCCACCTCCATCAAGAACGTTTCTATTGGCTGTGCAGGTGACTGTGTTGTCCCAGCTATCCACTTGGAATCCTTAGCTGCCTGTTTCTGGAGCTCACAGTACCAGCTCTGGAGAGAAATATTCCATGGAAGACCTTACACTTATTATGCTGCAACTGCCAGGTAGGAGTAGCAGCAGATCTATATATTTATACATAAAAGGCTAAACCTGTTTTGGGTGCCTTGGAAAAGGTTTCTGGATTGATGGCAGCCGCACCCTGGGCCGGGCTCACTGCCAGCAGTCAGCCAATGGGATGTACTTCCTCAGCCAAACAGATACTCATCCGAATATACAGTGTGTATATACATAATCTCCTCCTCCCTGCTATTAATTAAATTCACTGCTTCATCCCTGTTTTGCCTCCCCTTCGCCCTTCCACAAAAACAAAAATAATACAATCAGACCTTGTGGTGGGGCATCAGGACCCCTCCTGATGCCCCCAGCTACTGATCTTCCAGCCGATTTGGTTGAGAGGTCAATAAAGGCGACTCAGGGGAAGGGGAAGAATGCCCTAGGAATAAGTGGTTCTTAATTTTTTTAGCAGATTGCCTTACATAGGCAAGTGTCCTTCATACTGCAGTTAGTAATATATATTGTTCCTCTGTATAATCATTTTTGTTGAAGTCTGGCTCTTGGTCACATCTGCTCACAACAATCAATGTGCCAATAGTCTTTATCTTACTGTAAACTGAAACAATTAGCAGTGGACTACAATAGAGATCAAACATAACTAATAATTATATAGATATAAGTAACCACTATATGAATTACATGGACTTTATGAGTTCCAGAGGGGTACACAATGCATTGCAAAGCAATTTTGTGAGCTTCAAGGGTTAATATTTCAAAGTAATCAGGGTCAGCCACTTTGAAATTACCTAGATATGCACAGTGAGTGTGAGCAACAAAGCTAATGCACCCCTTAACAACCTGTCTCCCTTAGACTGTTGTCTACTCCGCTTAACCCCTTAGTGACAAGGGTTTTTTGACACTAGAGGACAAGAGCAATTTTGGCCTTTCAACCATATTTTTCTTGTAACTAATTTAGTCCACCCATGCACATTATATACTGTAACATTTTTAAGCATAAATAGAGTTTCCTTTGATACCACATTTATATGTATAACCCTTAATTTCTTCTGATAATAAAAAAGGAGAAAAAAATTAAAAAAAAAAACACTTTTTATGGGTTTTCCTGTAATAATTTGTGCTCAGTTGGTTCATTTTAATAAGGATTTGAAAAAAGGTATTAACCATTTTTCATACCTCCCAAATGTCCCTCTTTAGGGGTGTAATGTCCCTCTGAGACGAAAATCCCTCTGTCCCTCTTTCCCACCCTGGTGTCCCTGTGTTTAGGAGATCAGACTGTGTGGTGTGTATATAAGTGTATCACCCTGGTGTCCCTGTGTTTAGGAGATCAGACTGTGTGTTGTGTATATAAGTGTATCACCCTGGTGTCCCTGTGTTTAGGAGATCAGACTGTGTGATGTGTATATAAGTGTATCAACCTGGTGTCCCTGTGTTTAGGAGATCAGACTGTGTGGTGTGTGTATATAAGTGAATCACCCTGGTGTCCCTGTTTTTAGGAGATCAGACTGTGTGATGTGTATATAAGTGTATCACCCTGGTGTCCCTGTGTTTAGGAGATCAGACTGTGTGATGTGTATATAAGTGTATCACCCTGGTGTCCCTGTGTTTAGGAGATCAGACTGTGTGTTGTGTATAGAAGTGTATCACCCTGGTGTCCCTGTGTTTAGGAAATCAGACTGTGTGTTGTGTATATAAGTGTATCACCCTGGTGTCCCTGTGTTTAGGAGATCAGACTGTGTGGTGTGTGTATATAAGTGTATCACCCTGGTGTCCCTGTGTTTAGGAGATCAGACTGTGTGGTGTGTATATAAGTGTATCACCCTGGTGTCCCTGTGTTTAGGAGATCAGACTGTGTGGTGTGTATATAAGTGTATCACCCTGGTGCCCCTGTGTTTAGGAGATCAGACAGTGTGGTGTGTATATAAGTGTATCACCCTGGTGTCCCTGTGTTTAGGAGAACAGACTGTGTGGTGTGTATATAAGTGTATCACCCTGGTGTCCTTGTGTTTAGGAGATCAGACTGAGTGGTGTGTATATAAGTGTATCACCCTGGTGCCCCTGTGTTTAGGAGATCAGACAGTGTGGTGTGTATATAAGTGTATCACCCTGGTGTCCCTGTGTTTAGGAGAGCAGACTGTGTGGTGTGTATATAAGTGTATCACCCTGGTGTCCTTGTGTTTAGGAGATCAGACTGAGTGGTGTGTATATAAGTGTATCACTCTTGTGTCCCTGTGTTTAGGAGATCAGACTGTGTGGTGTGTATATAAGTGTATCACCCTGGTGTCCCTGTGTTTAGGAGATCAGTCTGTGTGGTGTGTATATAAGTGTATCACCCTGGTGTCCCTGTGTTTAGGAGATCAGACTGTGTGGTGTGTGTATATAAGTGTATCACCCTGGTGTCCCTGTGTTTAGGAGATCAGACTGTGTGGTGTGTATATAAGTGTATCACCCTGGTGTCCCTGTGTTTAGGAGATCAGACTGTGTGGTGTGTACATAAGTGTATCACCCTGGTGCCCCTGTGTTTAGGAGATCAGACAGTGTGGTGTGTATATAAGTGTATCACCCTGGTGTCCCTGTGTTTAGGAGAACAGACTGTGTGGTGTGTATATAAGTGTATCACCCTGGTGTCCTTGTGTTTAGGAGATCAGACTGAGTGGTGTGTATATAAGTGCATCACCCTGGTGTCCCTGTGTTTAGGAGATCAGACTGTGTGGTGTGTATATAAGTGTATCACCCTGCTGTCCCTGTGTTTAGGAGATCAGGCTGTGTGGTGTGTATATAAGTGTATCAACCTGGAGTCCCTGTGTTTAGGAGATCAGACTGTGTGGTGTGTATATAAGTGTATCACCCTGGTGTCCCTGTGTTTAGGAGATCAGACTGTGTGGTGTGTATATAAGTGTATCACCCTGGTGTCCCTGTGTTTAGGAGATCAGACTGTGTGATGTGTATATAAGTGTATCACCCTGTTGTCCCTGTGTTTAGGAGATCAGACTGTGTGGTGTGTATATAAGTGTATCACCCTGGTGTCCCTGTGTTTAGGAGATCAGACTGTGTGTTGTGTATAGAAGTGTATCACCCTGGTGTCCCTGTGTTTAGGAAATCAGACTGTGTGTTGTGTATATAAGTTTATCACCCTGGTGTCCCTGTGTTTAGGAGATCAGACTGTGTGGTGTGTGTATATAAGTGTGTCACCCTGGTGTCCCTGTGTTTAGGAGATCAGACTGTGTGGTGTGTGTATATAAGTGTATCACCCTGGTGTCCCTGTGTTTAGGAGATCAGACTGTGTGGTGTGTATAGAAGTGTATCACCCTGGTGTCCCTGTGTTTAGGAGATCAGACTGTGTGGTGTGTATATAAGTGTACATTGTTGCTCGACAGCAATGACACATTAATGTTTGTTTACACTTCAGTATCTGTGTCTATATATTAGTCTGTGTAAATAAAATACTCTGGTCTTGTTCTAAATCATGTATTCAGTTACATAATGAGGAGTCAATGTGGCATTGCCTTTTTTATTTATTTCCTTAAGTTCCAGCAGCAGTCCTGCTTCCAGTACCTCAAAAGTGCCTCATTTTCTGACCGTTTAATGCACTGGGAGCTGGGATGTATACTATAATGTCACATTAAGGAAGAGAGAGGCAAAGAATAGTGACAGATAGAATGTATACTACACAGGTCATAGTGAGGAAGAGACAGGCAGAGAATAGTGACAGATATAATGTATACTATACACATCACAGTGAGGAAGAGAGAGGCAGAGAATAGTGACAGATAGAATGTATGCTATACACGTCACAGTGAGGAAGAGAGAGGCAGAGAACAGTGACAGATGGAATGTATACTATACATGATCACAGTGAGGAAGAGAGAAGCAGACGACAGTGACAGATGGAATGTATACTATACATGTCACAGTGAGGAAGAGACAGAGAACAGTGACAGATAGAATGTATACTATACACAATCACAGTGAGGAGAGAGGCAGAGGACAGTGACAGATGGAATGTATACTATACATGATCACAGTGAGGAGAGAGGCAGAGGACAGTGACAGATGGACTGTATACTATACACGATCACAGTGAGGAGGAGACAGACAGAGAACAGTGACAGATATAATGTATACTATACACGATAACAGTGAGGAGACATGCAGAGGACAGTGACAGATGGAATGTATACTATACACGATCACAGTGAGGAGGAGAGAGGCAGAGGACAGTGACAGATGGAACGTATACTATACACGATCACAGTGAGGAGGAGAGAGGCAGAGGACAGTGACAGATGGAATGTATACTATACATGATCACAGTGAGGAGGAGAGAGGCAGAGGACAGTGACAGATGGAATGTACACATACATTGCACTGCTGGCACATATGATCCCTGTAGCAATGACCACATGTGCAAAGCCATCAGGGAAAGGCTGGAAACTGACTACTCTGATTCTGGAGCAGTCAGGTACAGCCCCCCTGCCATGATCACAGCACACCCTGAGGCACACTGCGATCATGAATGTATTGACAAGTCAGGACGTCACCTGTCCTTAACCCTTTGAGTGCCAGAGGCGTACCCCTCTGCATTCAAAGGTTAGAGGACAGAAATGTGTGACGGTCCTGATATGTCACTCATAACGAAGGGATTAACGGTATTACATCTGGCTCTTTGCAGGGAAAGATTAGTCATTAGTCAATGTCATTTTCCACTTCACTACAGTTGTACATCTTGCAAAACTTATGTCACAAAATCAGTGAGACATATGCACAAAGACAAAAGTAGAGAAATTCCGGGTCAAACCATCTCTGTCATAGGTGACGTACAAATTCCCAAATGTCCAATTCATTTACATGGGGTTTTTAACGGCTTAAATGCTACAGAGATCTTCAACACATTGTAAAACAATGCACTGGTGACCTCTGAAGCATTTAAGGGGTTAAAAGCCTCATTTAAATGAACTGGGATTTTAGTGAATCCCCTATGCTGCACTTAGATGACCCAGAATTACTACAGTTGCCATTTGTACATAGTCTTGTGTAGGTAATTAATTGTCTTTTGTGTTATTCACATTGTGCATTTTACCTGGTAGGGCTAGATTCCCATTCTGTGTCATCCAAAGATTCAGGCACTTTGTATCTGGATTCTGTAACTGTAGTGGTAGTAGTGTGATCCCTGGAACGTGGGCTCGGCCTAAGAGTTAAAAAAAAAACAGGCTCATGTTTTGTCAGATAATACCAGCAGAGATAAAGACACCAAATAATAAAACAATCCAGTACATGTAGATGTAGGGCTTATGTTAATGTGCTTATTGGCCTCTTTCACAAAGATGACACTGTCATAGACACAGAAAATCATGAAAAAAATGCATGCGTTGTAAATGATGTCCTATAGGACATTTCACACAGGCAACACGTGCTGCAACTGCCACAGAGAGACATAGCATGCTGCAACTTTCAATGCAGACACAATTCTATAGCACAGATTTCAATCCAACCATATTAAAATTGCACAACTGTTGCTGTGTTTTCCCTGCAATTGTATCACTTCTGTTTCTAGTGAGACAGTGGGATGATGGGAAAACATTGCTACACCGTAACACAAAAAACACAACATTATCAGCTCTTACAAAAAAAAAGTCACAATACAAAACAATTGTGCTACAAAGTTGTTTTTATGAAAGAGACCTTAGAATTAACCAATCTTTCAACAGACTCATGGGGCTGAACATGGTGGTCACCAATCTTAACCCTTAGAGTGCCAGAGGATACTTAACCCTTTGAGTGCCAGAGGATGCTTCTCTGGCACTCAGAGGGTTAACATATAAATAGCTTTACTGCTTGAGAATAAATTCCAGCGTTTCGACTGCCTCATGAACTCCGGGATCCCTGATGAAAGCTGAAAAAGCAGCTGAAATGTTGGATTTTATTATCATCTCCAGTAAAGATGTTTTACATGTTTAAGATTGGTGATAAAGAGGTTGCAATTCTGGAGCAAACCAACTCCACCTATGGGACAGAAAAAAGTCCCTGACAGATATTGGAGCCCTCTCTAGCATTCAAGGGTTAAAAGATCGACTTTAAAGTGGAACTTTCATCAGATAACAATAGAGTCTCATATGATAATTACTAGCGTAAAAGCCCATGTACACAGGCCAAGGTCCAGGCAATGTTAAGAGACCGGTCCTGCTCTGCGTCCTGCCGCTGAGGCAGTCATGCACTTTAGAAACTGCCTGAAAGCACAGAATGCTCCCAGCACAGAACTCCCAGCATTCTGTGCGTTCGGACAGTCTCTACTGCGCATGACTGCATCGGACAAACATTCTAGTGAATAATTATATAGGATATTAGCGAAATGAACATACCTAGCTTTATTTTCAAGAATAATTGCAGCATTAAACAAAAATAGAACCGTCTATGCAGGCAGGCACGCCTGGGATCTTGCAGTAAGCTCTCTCTGTGCCTGCGCTGTCAGTCCCTTCCGGTGCCTTTTGGCACAAAGGCATTCAACTCACCAATTGTAGAGCTGAAGGGGAAGGACAGCGCAGATGCAGAGATGCCGGCTCTGCACGATGTATGCGCTGTTCCCCAGTGCCTTAAAGATAGGTATGTGCATATCACTAATTTAATTATCATATGAGGATCTATTGTTATCTGATGAAAGTTCCGCTTTAAATAAATGTGAATTTGTAGTTCCCTTAGCTGTTGTTGGTGTGCCCCAAAATTGCTCCATGTGTCTTTGTGCATTTGGCCTTTGACTCCTTGAATACCAGAGAGGTATCCAATGCATTCTAATGCAATGTGTTGAATACCTTTCTGTTACTTAAAGGGTTACATCAACAGTCAAACTTTACATACGAGTTAATATTATATAAATTCGGATTGCCTATATTTTGTGTATCTGTTTTTTTTTATAATCATCTTTTTATTTACATATTTATGTCCCTGACAGTGAGCTTCTTGAATTTCTGCTTCCAGAGAGCTTTCTGCCAGGGACTGTGAAAGCAGGGATTGTGATACAATATAACACTGCCTCCAGTCTATTAAATACAGCATACAGGACACACAGTGTCACAAGGATAGCTTTACATGGTATCACTATCTCTGCTATTACAGTTCCTGGTAGAAAGCTCTCTGGAATTCAGAGAGCTCCCTGTTAGAGACATAAAAGTGTACATAAAATAGGTGAAGATAGAAAAAAAATAATAAAGAGTATAATTAATGGGATAGTAATACCTAAAATGTAAAAAAAAATTGTTGTAGGGTTTATCCCCCTAAGTAAAACAAGGGTACTCCCACTGCTTAGCAGTTTTTTTATTCAAAAGTTATTGCAGCTTAAACTTTCATTTTTAGGTGCAGTATCACAGTGGCCTAAAACTGTAGAGTGGCGCTGTTGTCACACCATCCTATGGACAGCTCCAGTCAATTGACCATAAATCTCCATAGAATGGTGTAGCAACAGCACCACTGTACAATTTCAGACTACTGCACCTAAAAAAAATACAAGTTTGAGCTCCAATAACTTTTGAATAAAAAAACTTACAGCAATGGGAGTACTCTTGTTTTACTCAGGGAGATAAACCCTAAAACATATATTTTTTTAACTTCTTAAGTATTACTATCCCTATAATCTGACTTTACATATTTTGCACTTGCAGAAAATATAAAGTCAAAATGAGGCTTGACAGTCACTATATCCCACTGAAGGCCAGAGGGGTGTGCAACATATTGCTTCAGTAAGATGAAGATGCACTAAGATGTGATAAAGTGGAGATCACATCCCCAGTGTGACAAACTCTCCAACTCCTATGTTATTCTATAGAAGTAAGTTTTCTCCATCTTTAGAGATCTCATTGTATAATCTCTATAGAACCTAATAGGACTTGGGAAGTTTATAACACTGGAGAAGTCATCTCCAATTTATCACCTCATTACCACACCTTAGTGCATAACCCTTAATGCACTGTGAACCATCTGGTCCTTAAGAAGTTAATGGTACACATATTTCATTTGGAAGAAGAGCCTACCTAGGAGACCCACTCATGTCAGGTTTGGGTTGCTCAGGTGCTCTTGAGGTTTCGTACCGTGTCTCTCTACTTGTGCTGGTGACACTTCTCTTTTGTGAATCTGAAATGGAACTGAGGACAAACAAATTGTATGTGTTTACCAACCTGACTTGGAATGGGAATCAAGACTGAGAATTGTGCTGCTATCGGGAATGGACAAAAAACTGTACCGTGGGAAGAAGTAGGCAAAACACAGCCTGTGGGAAGGCTGTATTCACCTCCTGTATTAAGGACAATTCTTCCTGTGGTGATGTTCCCAGTGTGAATGTGTGGTGTGTTTGATTGTGTACATGAGTGTGTCAGTGTCAGAAGATGAACTAATTCCCTGCCTTTTACTTCCCAAAGTAACAGATCTCCCATTCAGCTGAGGTTTCTGTGTTTGGAAAACGTTTGCCCCTCCCCAGATGTTATTTAGTCACAAAAAAAGGTGGAAATATAGCACAAGGAAAAATTATAGCACAATAATATTCAGATTAATAGTAATAAGTCACTTCTAATATGCTTAATAAAATGACTTACCTTGGTAGGTGTCATTCATACAGCCATCTGTCATATTTAAATAATAGCAAATGGTGTACGGTGGTTAAATGTATGTGACCATTCATCCTGTGACATGAGGATCTCGCTTTGTCATGCAGTGCAAGATTCTCATGTCACCACTAAATTCTTACATGCTCTTGTGTGCATGAAACCCTTTTCGGGCTCCTATAAATTCTTTCTGGCTCCTAAGATAATTATATTTCTGTCCACTCCTGCTCTGGTGCATCCCCTGTAGTGCAGCCTCATGAGTTCTGTATTGCAAGGACGAACCAAAAGGGGGTTTTCCAGTTACCTCAAACACCCCTTGGACTCCTTTACCCATTAATTAGGAAAAGACAGTAGCACCCGATAATGAGAAATGATTGTTTCTGTTGCTCTCACATGCAGGAACGCTACATATTCTTCTTGTTAAAAGCAATACAACTTCATTGGAAACATAAAATCTTCGTACCTGCAATAAAGGATACTCTGCAACATAGTAACAACACTCACGGAGTAGGCACAAACGGGTTACATATAATGGTGATAATCAACACGTTTCACGCTCGAACAGCGCTTACTCATGATCAAACACACCATTTTATGTTTCCAATAAAGTTGTATTGCTTTTAACAAGAAGAATATGTAGCGTTCCTGCATGTGAGAGCAATTTGGAAGTTGTGCACACATTTTTTTGATTGATGTTCTATTTTGAAGGAGTTGGGGTATCCTCAGTGTAGCACACATCCTGCTCTTATTTTATATTGATACAGGAGCTACCGATGTATTCTATTTGCAGTTTCTCCATTATTCATTGATTGAGTGGAGCCGCTGACTTTGCCTTTTGTTCCCTTAAAGGGATAGTAATACTTTGTTTTATCTTTATTTTATTTTGTATGCATTAAAAAACATGAAGAACGATATAAGTCTTATCTCTCAAACCTTTATGGTTTGAGAGATATTCTCAAGCAAAGTTTCCCCCTCCCGCCCCTTTTACCTAGTGTAAGCCATCTCTTCTCAGATGTGAATCTAGTTGTAAGACCAGACAGATAACAACAGGGCACAATCTTCTTTCAATGAAAACAATGAAAGCCCTGCCCCCCTTGACAAGTTTTTCAGGTTTTTCCCTAATCTTAATTGAAGATTGTCCCCTCTGCAGTCTTCCTGGGCACCTCTCTTCTGATCTGGCTGAGCAGTGTTACATCATCAAAATGGGCGGGAGGGGGAGACTTTGTCATTGAATTACTCTTGAACTACAAGTCTGACAGAATTGAAATAACACTCTCCAAAGTCCAAATACTATGATGATTAATTAGAGCTGATTTTATTATGAAACATTACTGTCCCTTTAATGTAGCTGTTATTGGACAGGTTCACCCCTGCCACAGGTAATAAAAATTCCAAAAAATTGCCATTGATTTAAATGCAACTTTTAACCCATTGAATGCTGGAGGTGTCTCCAATCATCACTTCGCAGTACATTAGAGACCTCTCTTGCATTCATGAGGTTATAATTGCCATTTAATCAATTTATCCTCTATGTTGCTGTTGTTTTACCCCATAATTGAACCACTTTCTTAGTACATCAGCCTCATTTTCTTATAAGTACAACAAGATATAGAGGAACTTAGAACATACCTACTACTGGTGGGTTCATCTAAGACCTCTGGAACTCGGTAGAGTGCCTCATATTCTGTGCTGATGACTCCAGTCCTAGAAGGCTGACTCGGCCTGTTAATTAGAAGCACAATATGAAGAAAATAAAGTGACAGGCACAGATATGGTAGTACAGTGGATATTTGACCCCTTGAGACCCAGTGAGGTGTCCTATTTATTTCTCTCTCATGTGCTAGAAACCTCTCAGGAGACATCATGGGAGTTCAGGCTCTTTTTTTCTTCACAATGCTGTCCCCACAGAGTATCTGCATTGAGTTTGAAAGACCAACACTGATGCTATGGAGGTTCCTATCAATTTTTTTGTCTGAGAACCACATACTTCTGGGTTGTATTCCACCTGAGGGGGTAGATTTCTGACCACCTGATAAAAGCCATTCTGGGGCTACACTATGCACATGCAGGCTTTTCCTATGTTTGTTCCCATATGAAGTCCAGGTTCAAGTCTAGGGACCAGCAAACAGTTCAGATATGTGACATTAGAAAATATTAAATGACCCCAAGTGAACACCAATAAACCAGTCTGAGCAGTTTATATTGTAAATCATCAAAGAAAGTATATGGCAACAAAGGGTGGTAGGATATAGCCCTCAAAATAGAAAAAAACACAACAAAACAAGCATCCAATGCAACAAATAAAAAGAAGTATATACCCTATATTAGGGATAGGCAGTTGTTGGACATCCAGCTGCTGGGAGCTACAACTCCCATAATCCTTAACCAGTCAACCAGCATGCACAGTTTATGGTGGATCTAAGATGACCACATATACCTTTAACTGAATTATTCAATCAGTCACTGTTGACAGGTGTAGTCCCAGAAGATTGGAAGGTAGCAAATGTAGTACCACTTCCAAAAGAGGTAGCAGAGAAAATCTGGCAACTTCAGACCAGTAATTCTTACATCGGTAGTGGTAAAATGAATGGAAACCACGTTAAAGGAAATAATTGTTAAATATCTGAATTTAAATGGCTTGCAACATCCTAAACTGCAATGGTTTACATCATGGAGATCTTGTCAATCTGACCTCACAGATATTTTTTGACTGGAAAACTAAAATACTAGACCAGCAGGGGGAGAGTAGGTGTAGCTTACCTTGATTTCAGTAATGCATTTGACATTGTGCCTTTAAGAATATTCAGTAATACATTGTAGTGTTTGAATCTGGATGTAAAATGGTTAAATGGATAATGCAGTGGCCGAGTGACAGTAGACAGAGGGTTGTACTTTATGGACAATAATCAGTGGATGGTTATGTTACTAGTGGGGTACCTCAGGGATCTGCACTGGGGCCAATTCTTTTGAATATGTTCATTAGTGATATTGCAAATGGTCTTCAAGGTAAGGTATGCCTTTTTGCAGATGATTCAAAAATCTGTAACAGGGTAGATAGATATTTCTGGGGGAATATGCCAAATGGCAAATTACCTAGGTAGAAGAATGGATGAGAGTGTGGCAACTGAAGGTTAAGGTTGATAAATGTAAAGTAGTGCCCTTGGGATGTAAAAATCAGAAGGCAGAATACAGTATTGATGGTATTATGCTGTCAGAGACAACAGAGGAAAAGGATTTGGGAGTAAGTATTCCTGTTTGTTAAAAAGCAGCAGGGAATGCAAGCAGGGTGCTGGGTTGTATAGCTAGAGGCACTAGTAGCAGAAAAAGGGAAGTGGTCATGCCACTCTACAGATCTCTGGTTAGACTTCACCTAGAGTATTGTATACAGTACTGGAGACCCCATCTCCAGAAGGATATAGATATTCTGGAGAGAATTCAGAGAAGGGCTACTAAAATGGTGACTGGTTTACATGACAAAATTATCAGGATAAACTAAAGGATCTTAACAAGTAGAACTGGGAGGAGAGAAGAGAGAGAGGGGATATGATAGAAACATTCAAATACATGAAGGGATTCAACAGAGTATATTTAAATGGAGTATAAATGCTAGAACAAGAGGTCATAGTCTAAAAGGTTTAGATATAATGTAATAAATGTTACTTCACTGAGAATATGGTAGATAAGTGGAACAGCCTATCAGTAGAAGTGGCAGAGGTTAATTTACTGAGGGAATGGAAGCATTCATGGGATAGGCATAAGGTTATCCTGAACATAAGGCAAGACCAAGGGCCAAATAATGTTTTAGGGTTATACAGTAGGAAAAATAGGCAGACTAGATGGGCCGTGTTTATAAATCTAATCATTTAAAAAAATACACATTCAACAGGGTTCCACTGATTCCCGTACAGTCCTGTAGAATTACTTTTCATAGGTTTTCCTGATTTAAAGGCACGAGTGGTTACCTTAGGTGGAACAGTACACTTGTAAAGGGAGGTTTGCTCTAAGGCAAAAGAAAGCGGGTGTGGATTTTCTGGAGTGATAACAGGGTGTACAGTGTGGTAAAGGGTAATGATCTCCTCTTCCCACTGTACCAGACAACAGACTGGAGGCCACAGGAGAAGCCTCTGATGGACACATGAGGCTGCCTGTTGCCTCCCACTCTCCTAAACTACAGCATCAACATCTGATTTGTGTTCTCTACAGTTGTCATAGAAAGACAGAAAATCATTTTCCATATGGTCACTCTAGTTCTTATCTTCCGTACAGTTCTCTGTTTAAAATGCTTACGTGCTTTTGTTTGTATTGCGAGGGGCTGGCTTGGGAGCTTCAACCTGTGTCGATACCCCCCTGTGGAAAACACAGGAACGAACAGTATTAAAGAACACGCACGAACATTGCTAAAATGCTGTTGCCTGCCTGTATAGATCAAGGGGTTCCTGGGTTCCAAGGGCTTTTCTTAAAGGAAATGTAATCCTTTATTTTGAACACATATTCTGCAAGTGCATAATAGGTACAATATGTACTGTCAAATTCCCTATGTTTTATTTTTTATTAATTGTTTTTTATTTTATACTCTTATATCCCCTGACAAAAAGCTACCTGGATCTGTTTTGCAGAGAGCTTTCTGTAAGGGAACATGAAAGCAGTTCTGGTGATACAATGTAGAAAAAGATACAATGTTAATAAGATAGCACACAGATCATTCAGAGACTGTGTTCCATTTTGCTTTGGTGGTCTATCAACCAAAAAAAATTCTGTAAACAGTATTTCAGTGAGCTTACTATCAGGGGCATAAAAGAACAGGTGAAGCTGAAAAAGCATAGGCAATTAGAATGTATATATATTATGTACTTCAAGACTATGTAAAGTCAAAATAAAGGGTTACTATTACTTTAAAATGTGCTCCGGTCAAGCAATGCATTATTAGTGCACTGGGCAGCCCAAGTTGCACCATTACTAATAGGATAATTTCATGTCCCAAGATGGCAACAAGGCCCTGGGCTTTAACCCCTTAACGACCCTTGACGGTCATAGTACGTGAAGGGTCAATCTGACTGAACGACCCATGACGTACTATGACCGTCATGGAATTCCGGGCTCCCCCCCGCGGCTGCACGCCATTCAGGGAGTCCAGAAGCGGAAGAAAGAAAAAAAAATGCTCCGTGGTCCTTAACTGACCGCGCCGATCAGCTGGCCGTTAAGGGGTTACGCATGAGAACTGGAGGTTTAACCCCATACAACAGTACCTAGCAACACCCTTGGCATAAATAGAGCTGTATAGTTATGTAACTATACATGTATATAAACCATTCGGTATCACACTTCTTGCTGTGATGGAATCCTTAGTTCAAGTGATATCCCAGAGGTTCCCTCACAGTCAAGCTCTTTGGGTCATATTTAATAATCTAAAGAGGTTCAGTTCTGGAGCACACATCTTGCACCACAGGTGGGAAATAAAAATTCCCTTTAAATTAAATGGCACTTAGGGTTGCCACCTGTCCCTATTTTCAGGACAGGCTGGTTTTGGGTTTCCCTGTCCAGTGTTCTCACCATTGTCAGGAGTTCAGAGATTCTGAAACCTGAACAGATTCAGTTTCAAGCTATTGTGCTTCCATTGGTTACCAAACCCATTTATCACAAGATCACTAATTCTAATTGGCTGGTTGTGCAACTCCCTACTGATTTAAAAGGGACTTTAAAGCCTTTGAATGCTATAGAGGTCCCCATGCATGACTTACTTAAAACAGCTCTGCAGGGTATAACTTAAGTTTCCTAAAGGCGGCAACCCTATTTTCAGTACCTTTAAGTGATTAAATCATGAGAAATGTTTTTCACTTGTCTCTCCAGTGGTACAGTTGGATTGCTCCAGCGTCACAGGACCACACATAAATGGTCTGTCACCCCAGCCTTATTCCACAGTCCACCAATGTGTAACCTTGTTCTGAAGAACCCATTTCCTTATTCGGGAAATTCTGGGTTTCTACAGAAGCCATTTTGAGAACCACTGTTGTAAAGTACAGGAATACAAATACAAAACTGCAGTTATATGAAAAGCTATTTTCAAACATTCAAAGTTCTACATGTAAACTGTTTCCATATAGTGTTGCTGAACATTTAACCGTTGGTTCAGCAAGCACTCTTATATTGACAGTAGATTTTTTCACACTTATGAAGTCCTGCTTTTGCTTGCTGAATGAAAGGCAATAAGACCATGATCACATTATTATATGCCTTTTTCAATTGCACCAAGGTGTGCAACCCAGGAGTGTGGGTATTTCATATGCTTCTCTCATTAAACTGGAGATCTGGTCACATGAGTTATATAGCAAGGACAGACATACTTTGAAATACTTTGCATACCTATACAATATATGTATAATGCTCATACCTGGGAACTCTCAGGGTTTTTAACCAAATCTCAGGGTTTCAGGGTAAAGGGCTAAATTCTCAGGATGAGAGAGTCCAGTGTTTTCTAACATCTAATCTGGGCCAATTAACTGCTTATTTAATCTCCAAATTAGTAACAATTCTACCAGAAACACGGAGGTGGAGAAGTCCTGCTTGTGTTGTGAGTGTATAAGAAGGGATATCTCAGAACCGTAGAATATTAAAGGTTCCATGAAGACTGATTGAATCATCTGTGAGTTAGAGCAAACATTGACACAGCAATGATAATCTACTTTCTTGGGCGCATTAAGGGTTAATATTTCAAAGGCCTCAGGGTGAGCTTATTTCAAATGCTCCAGGTATGATAATGTTACAGTGTTAAATATGTATGGAACGTGCTGCAACTTGTAACCCTTTCAGTGCTGGAGGAGACTATAACACATTGCAGGTCTTCTTGCAGTGAAAAGATTCAGGAAACTGGAGAGGAGATATTCTGGAGCAAACCAAATGAACCATAAGGGCAATCGAAAATTCCCCATGATTTAAACAGGGTTTTTTTTAACCATTTGAATGCAAGAGAGACCCCTCTAGGATTCAAGTGGCTAACCCTTTAAGTGTCAGAGAGGTGTCCAAGCATTGCATTGGATACCTCTCTGGCACTCAAAGGGTTGAAAGACCGCATTCAATTTTCAATCATCAGCTATGGTGCAGTTGGTTTGTTCAGGAATTGCTTCACAATAGCTTCCTGGAATCCTGAGGACAGACCTATAATTTTTTTGCTCCCTCTTATTCCCATATTGGGGAACCTTTAAGCCCCACCCTCCAGAGTATCAATGAGGGACAGAGATGGGAGTGGCCAGATGAAGAGCGTTACATCATCATGTGGGCAGGGCTTAACTGAAGTGGGTTGGGACTGTGCGGTGGAAAGCCAGAGTTTTTCTCTTGAAATTAGTAGGGAAGTGGGCAGGAGTGGGTGGGACTGAGCTGGGAGGGTGAGAGGTTACTGGGGAACTAAAAAAACAGACATTCAGCCTCCATTCCTGGAGACCCGGTATTTAAAGAGATAGTAATGTTTCATAATAAAAGCAGCTCTAATTAATCATCATAGTATTTGGACTTTGGAGAGTGTTATTTCAATTCTGTCAGAGTTGTAGTTCAAGAGTAATTCAATGACAAAGTATCCCCCTCCTGTGCCTTTTACTGATGTAACACTGTTCAGCCAGATCAGAAGGGAGGTGCCCAGGTAGACTGCAGAGAGGGACAATCATCAATTAAGAAAAGGGAAAAACCTGAAAAACTTGTCAAGGGGGGCAGGGCTTTCATTGTTCTCATAGGAAGAACATTGTCCCCTGCTGTTATCTGTCTGGTCTTACAACCAGATTCCACATCTGAGAAGAGATGGCTTACACTAGGTAAAAGGGGCAGGAGGGAAAACTTTGCTTGTGAATGTCTCTCAAACCATAAAGGATTGAGAGATAAGACATATCATTCTTCATGTTTTTTTAATGCCTATAAAATAAAGATAAAATGAAGTATTACTATCCCTTTAAGTCTGAAAACCAGAGTATCTGGGTCAGATCTGGAGAGTTCCCAAGTATGTTTATTCCTGTCTCCTTATACTCAATAATTTTGATTCAGACATAGCTGTCTCACTGATCCTGCTCCCCAATGAAATGTCAGTTTCCTACAGCCTGCCTGACAACTTGCATACACATAACAAGCAGCTAATCTCTAGTAGCACAAAAGTAAGCAAATAATCTACAGTATCACAAACAATGCACTAAGGTGTGATTAAATCTTTCAAGATATCAACATTCCTCCTCAGGTCAAGTAGTATTGAACCACAAAGTCTGTCCAAAACAATGCAGAGCTCCAAAGACTGGTACAAATCTTGGATACAACAGGGTATAAATCTTAACAGTGGTCTGGATGAAGAGAATAGATGAAAGGGATGGGAAAACTACAGAGGAGGCACTGCTTACAGACATTTCTGGTAATGAGATCAGGAGGAGATGCACCAAAGAGGTAATAAAATTGAGAAGACTTCTCAAGAGATATCATTTCTCCAGTTCCTATGTTATTCTATGGAGCCTATGCACTAAGATTTCTGATTTTGGAGAAATCTTAGTGCATTGGCTCCATAGAATAACACAGGACACAGAGAAGTGATATCACTGGAGAAGTCACCTCTGTTTATCACCTCTTTATCACCACTTTATCACCTCTTTATCACCACTTTATCACCTCTTTATCATGCTTTAGCACATTACCCCCTGGGATTCTTCTCTCACTACCAGAGATTTCCATAACCAGTGTCTCCTCTGTAGTTTTCACATCCTCATCTTTTTTCTTTTTTTGCATCCAGACCACTGCTCATACATTCTTTATTCATTGCCCATATATTTAACCCTTTGAGTGCCAGAGGGGTACGCAATGCATTGCACAGAAAATCGTTGTTTACCCCTCTGACACTCAAAGGGATATATCGATATCAACTTTTTTTGCCCTCTCCTAGCTTTCACTGCTGTATCTTACATTCTTATCTACCTTTGCAACGCTGCATTATTTTTAACAAAGAAATCAGTGCGATGTGTTGCTGACCCTTCTGGCATTCATAAGGTTAAACAACAAGTAAACAACAATTTAAATTATGTAGCTTTCGGCAGTGTTCAGTAAGTTAATCAGCACCATGAGGAACAAATAATAGTCCCCAGTCAATTAAATGGAGCATTTAACCCCTTCAATGACAGAGAGATCTAAAATGCATTCCTTTGCGATAAGTTGGAGACCTTGCTAGCATTCAAGGGGTTAACCCTTTGAGTGCCAGAGCTGTATCCATACATTGAAATGCAATGCCTTGCATAACACTGGCACTGAAAGGGCTAATAGCCCCATTTAAATCCATAGGAATTTTGAAAATGCTTATTTTTCCCCATGATGCACTTGGTTTACCCAATAAAGGCCCCTAAATCTTTACCTTCCTCAGGCCGTTCATTGTATCACCCTTTCCACTTCACTGTCCCACCTTTAACTCTCTCAGCAAGACAAGCTAAAGCACTTACTATGTTCCTGCGTTGAGTTCACTGCAGTGTCCAGTTCTGCCAAGTGAAACCTCCTTTGCCTCTCACTGAACTGGTTTATGATTTCAATTCAACCTGAGGCAAATATCGCAACCTAGGGTGTGACTAATAAGCTGTTCTACTCCCACAGGTAAGAGAAATACCATGAATAGGCTTTGTTAGAGTCTAGGTATAGTAAGAGATATATTTCAATAACTACACAACAACATCAAAGAGTCACATATACAATGAGGTTTCTTTTCTAAATGATGATTCTCCATAAATTCAACTACATGTATATGTATAATTTTATTTTCACGAGTAAGTAAGTGACAGTATATTTTTTCTTTTAATTCCAATGCAAGATAAGATATCTTCTTTCTATTTCAGAAGGTCTCTTTAAAGTGGTAGTAATACTTGAAATTCAAACCATTTAATTCTGTAGATATTTACAAAATAAACTAATTGCGCCATTTCCGATCTCCCAAACCTTTATGGTTTGGGAGATATAAGTCTGCAAAGTTCCCCCTTCCCCCCCCCTTGTGCTGACGTCAGCTTTAAAACTTACAGACGGAGATCTCAGTCCATAGACCGTCCTGTGGCTCTTCAGCAGAGCCGTGATCACGGTAGTTACAAGGAAATACTTCATTTGAATGGTCTACAACGTGTGCTTGCAAACCAGGCACACGTTATAGACGGTTCAAATGAAGTATTTCTTTGTAATTACCGTGATCACGGCTCTGCTGAAGAGCCGCAGGATGGTCTATGGACTGCGATCTCCGTCTGTAAGCTTTAAAGCTGACATCAGCACGAGGGGGGGGATGGGGAACTTTGCAGACTTATATCTCCCAAACCATAAAGATCTGGGAGATTGGAAATGGTGCAATTAGTTTATTTTGTAAATATCTACAGAATTAAATGGTTTGAATTTCAAGTATTACTATCACTTTAAATTATATTTTAGTGAAGTATGAGAAAGTTGTTTTGGATATTCAGATGCATTTGGCAGTTTTATTTACACCAAAACAATTTTTCAATAAGAGCCAGTTCATTTAAAGGGATAGTAATACTTTATTTTAAGCAGCTTTAATATTGCACATATTAAAAAAACAAAGGCTAAGTCTGTTTCTGTAACTTGTCTACTGATAGATTAATAATCTTCTAAAGTTCCCCCCTCCCACCCCTTTTACACACACATCAGCACTCTAGCTGACAGACTGAGATCCCGGGACCGGATTGCTCTTCAGCAGAGCCGAAATAGCGTTGTATACAAAGAAATTCTTCATTAGAACAGTCTACAAAGTGTGCCTGGTTTGCCTTTATTTTTTTTAATATGTGCAGTATTAAAGCTGCTTAAAATAAAGTTTGAGAAAAAAACATAATCAGCATTTCTAGGTTTCCACTTCTATTGTTCTACTGTAGAAATGAACTAATTATTATTACTGCAGCTTTCAGTGATTTTCAGCCTGTATGTACTTCTGTGCAACTGAGGCAATTCAGACGTGAGAGACTACTGAGTACTAAACTGTTATCATATCACTTGGCAAAAATAGCTTCAAAGAGAAAGATCAACTATAGCACTGATTCTGTTACACTTTACCAGCTATTGTGTCACAAAAGAGATGAAGCTGTATCTCACTTGCAATAGCATGAATGTTTGGATACGGCCCTTAAAGGGATAGTAATACTTAAAATGTAAAAAAAAAATATGTTGTAGGGTTTATCCCCCTGAGTAAAACAAGAGTACTCCCACTGCTGAGAGGTGTTTCATTCAAAAGTTATTAATTTTCAAAGTAGAATTTTTTAGGTGCAATATCACAGTGGCCTGAAATTGTGCAGTGGCGCTGTTGCTACACCATCCTATGGAGATTTATGGTCTTGGGACCAGAGCTGTCCATAGGATCGTGTAGCAACAGCGCCACTGTACAAGTTCAGGCCACTGTAATATTGCACCTAAAAAATGCAACTTTGAAAATTAATAACTTTTGAATGAAACACCTTTAAGCAGTGGGAGTACTCTTGTTTTACTCAGGGGATAAACCCTACAACATATTTTTTTTTACATTTTAAGTATTACTATCCCTTTAAAGCACTGGTGCTTTTAGAAAAACAAATGAAACCTGTCTTTCACACTCCAATAAAAAGAAGAATTTTGCAATTTAACATAAAGAAACATAAAAAGTATTAAATGTAACATTTTGTAAGATGTGTCCATTAAATATATATGTGCTGATTTATGAATAATATTTAGTTTACAGCACAAGTTCCATTTATGCTCGCTGTGAATTCTGAATTATGATAATGAATCATTGTCTGCAGGGCCCACCAAATGGACTAAGTAACCCTTTGAATTCCAGAGGGGTGTGCAACGTATTTCCTTGCAATCTATTGCACATTCCTCTGGCACTGAAAGGGTTAAAGTGACAATAAAGCTTTGACAAAATATATATTGTTTGATTTATCCTGCTGAATAAAACAAGGGTACTCCTAGTTCTGACCGATGTTTCATTCAACAGTTATTTATTTTTTTGGGTGCAGTTCTTACATGGCCTGAAAATTTATGGTGGTGCTGTTGTTACAGAAGTCTAAGTACAACTATAACCAGTTTACCATAAACTTCCATAGAATGCTGTAGCAATAGCACCACTGTAAAATTACAGGTAATTGAGGAACTGCACCCAAAACTTTTTTTATAATAACTTTGCAATAACTTTTTTTTTATAAAACATCTCTAAGTAGTGGGGGTACTTTTGTTTTACTCTGCAGGATTAACCTTGCAGTATATGTTCTTTCAATATTTAGGGTTAATACCCCTTTATTATCATAATATAGCTAGTCTAAACACTGAGATTTGATTATATATCAAATTTTGAGGACATTCTTTGCCCATAATATGGTGGGCAGGCCTTTTGTTCTGGATGGATGGAAACAATATTGCACAGGAGGTATCAGTTGGAAGAGAAAATTGTTTGATATTAAATAAAAGTCTGTTTAAAGGGATAGTAATGTTTCACAAAAATAGCAGCTCCAATTAAGTCTTCATAGTACTTGGGCCATGGAGAATGTTATTTCAGTACTGTAAGAGTTGTAATTTAAGAGTAATTGAATAATAAAGTATCCCCCTCCCACCCCTTTTACCTAGTGTAAGCCACCTCCCCTCAGATGTGGAATCTGGTCCTGGGACCAGACAGCTCACGGCAAAGAACAATCATGTTACTGCGAGCATAAGGAAAACCCTGCCCCCTTGACAGATTTTTCAGGTTTTTCCTTATGCTCACAGAAGATCGTCCCTCTCTGTGATCCATCCGGACAGTCTTGCTGCTCTGAGGTGAGCAGTGTTACACTACTCTGAGGTGAGCCTGCCAGCCTTCTCTTTTTATTAATACAGATTACTCTTGAATTACAACTCTGACAGTATTGAATTAACACTCTCCATGGCCCAAATACTATGAAGATTAATTGGAGCTGCTTTTATTGTGAAACACTACTATCCCTTTAAATAAACAGTTAACCCTTTGAGTGCCAGAGTGGTACGGAATACATCGCAAAGCAATGCATTCCGTACCACTCTGGCACTCAAAGGGGTAAGGGATGCACAACATTGGTCTTCAAGTGCTGCAAACAGATCATGTTTTGAAAATATCCCTGCATAATTACAGGTGGATCATTTACAATGACTGAGTCACTGACTGATCCACCTGTAATCAAGCAGGGATATCCAGGAACAAGAACTGTTAGCAGCACTCGAGGACTGGCTTTTCCTACTTATGAAGAAGATGTTGAATAGAACATATGGATTTTAACATAGCCAGGAGCTTTGTTCTGAAAACATATTTTACTCATAGCAAGACAATAATGCAGCTATCCTGTGTTAGATCCCCTGCAATCTGGATTCTACCCTCATCACTCTACTAAGACTGCCCTCACTAAAGTGGCCAATAACTTGTTCCAAATGCTTATGTCCCATTTTGACTACTGTAACAACTGTACAGTCCATAATGAACTCTGCTGCTAGGCGAATCTACCTCACACGTTGCTCCTCTAATACCGCTCCTCTCTGCCAGTCGATACACTGGGCCCTTATAACATTTACAATTAAATTAAAAATACTGGTGCTAACTTAGAGCCTTTACTACACCATATCCTCCTACATTTCATCTCTTGCCATCTTTGCTCGGCACATAATTTTCTTCTCTCTGCAGCTCTTGTATGTATGTATATCTTTATTTATATGGCACCGTACAGTGTACGCAGCTCCTTACAAATAAATGGGGATAAAATAAGTATAAGTCATAGAAACAATAGGAGAGAGGTCCCAGCCCCATGGAGCTTACAGTCTAAATGGACTTATTACATCCTCCCATTCCCGTGTATAGGACCTCTCCCATGCTGCACCTGAGCTCTGGAATTCCCTCCCCCATCCCATCAGACTCTCCTCCAACCTTCAGATCTTTATACTCTCCCTGAAAACTCAGTCACTTCTTCAGGGAAACCTATAGACTACTTCTGTAACCGTTATGAAGCAAGGTCAGGTCAACAGCCTGTCCAACTTCTACTCACTCCCATTCCCTTCTAAAATCACTCTCCCACCTATAACCTCATCTTAAGCTCACTGGCCACACAGAGTCTTTTTCGCTGAAACAGACCCGCTAGTTGATCGGACCACTGCACTGAAAAGCAATTCATATAGCAGGAGACACTTACACCCCATAGCAATTAATCGTTCTTTGTCCCATCTTCCTTCTTCTAGATCAGGGCTGTCCAACTTCAGTCCTCAAGGGCCACCAACAGGCCAGGAGGTAAGGATTTCCCTGATTTATCACAGGTGAGTTAATCAGTGGATCATTCATTGTGACTGACTCACCTGTGTGTAATCAGGGAAATCCTTACCTCCTGGCCTGTTGGTGGCTCTTGAGGACTGATATTGGGCAGCTCTGGTCTACACTGTAAGCTCTCACATGCAGGGCCCTCTGATCCTTTTGTTTTCTATGTTCTATTTGTACTGTTTAATGTCTCTGTATGTTTATTCCTTATGTACAGAGCTATGGAATAACAGGGTCCTTTATAAATAAAGTATGTTAATAATAATAATAATCCTAAACAATGCTGAATTTAACCTTTTAAGGACCAAAGGGATGTGCAATGCATTGCACACACTTCTAGTCCTTAAAGGGTTAGGAAAGCGGGTTTATTTCTTTGTGATAATTACCTTATTTACAGGAGTCAGTATAGAGAGAAGACAGTAATCTGATGAATTAAACCTCAGTTTTGGTTGGGTATACTTTTCCTTTATAACCTCTCTGGTCTTCAAGGGGTTAAAGTAAGCTCTCCTCACTGAAGCATTTAGTACTGCGGTGACAATTGTGAGGTCCTCCAGCTGCTGCCAGACTATAACTCCTAGCTGTGGAATGGGTGTCCGGAGGGGGGACAAGGTGAGGAACCCCTCTACATTTGTCCCCTCCATGTAAACGCAAGGGCTGGGCTAGCTGGCCTGGAGAACATATAACGGCTTTGCCCGCTCTGGAAAAATTCCTGCAGATTCCCATGGTGGCAGAGAATTCTGAGAGTTTTAGTCTGACAGCAGCTGGAGGGCCACACATTGCCCACTCCTGATTTAGTCTATCACAATAACATGAACAGGTCAGGTGCTTGTTCCTTATACTACATTTCTGATATATTAAGAAGAACTGCAGAAATTATGGGGAAAACCATACCTCCCAACATTTCAGATTGCCAAAGAGGGACACTTCTGTTTTAGGGGATGCTGCTGGGGGACGTGGCTGGTGGGTCGGGCATTACAGAGAATTTTTAAGCTATTTCATGACTTATTGACACCTCCTTGTATAACCTAATAAATGATCTATAGCAAGACCAAAGTATTTTATTTACACAGACTAATTTACAAACACATACACTGATGTTTATACAAACAATAATGTGAGTTTTATTGCTGTGGAGCAGTATGATACATTTATATACACACCACACAGTCTGATTTCCTAAAGAGGGACATCAAGGTGGGAAAGAGGGACAGAGGGATTTGGGTCTAAAAGAGGGACTGTCCCTCCTAAAAAGGGACACTTGGGAGGTATGGGAAAACTAGCTGCACTATAGGGGCAAAATATAACTGTGCATTCATTTAATTGGGGGCTTTTAACCCCATGAATGTTGGAGAGGTCAAAAAAGTATTGCAAAGCAATGCACTAGAGACTTCTCTAGCATTCAAGGGGTTACAGGAAGGGGTGTAATTACAGGTAGGAGAAAGAGAGAAATCACACTATCAAGTAAGTAAATTATTTTTGAGTGATAAGGGAATAATTTATGGATGTTTTAACTTATTAAACAGGATAAGTTCCCTTTTATAAATTATTATTCCACCAAGGTGCAACCAACACATATATGTACTTCAGACAAAGATGAAGAGAAGAAGACGTATATTTGATGCACTCTTGAAAAATATAATCTTTAGTATGTCAAATAATTAAAATAGTTTGGCCAAACAAAAAAAAAATGTACATTTTTGTGATAGGGGCCCAAAAATATTTGCACTGGGGCACTCCAATGTAGGGTGATCAGACCTCACCTTTATCTGGGGACACATATGAAAAATGCATTCTGCAGGGCTGCTTTGATTTCATTGCAGTCCTGAAATATGCCTATTTCCTGTGTGTCCCTAGTTAACCATTTGAGTACCCCTCTGGCACTCAAAGGGTTAAAGGGAAGGTCTGGTCAGCTTACTCCAATGACTAGTTACACACTGGTTAAATGGCCCATTTGAGTTGAGGGAAGTTTGGGGAATTTTTGTGCATCCCCTATGATGCAATTGGTTTGCTCCAGAATGACTCCAATCTCTCTTAGTACATCAGCCTCCATGGGCAGGGAGGGGGGGTATAAAAGTGGTGGTAGGACAAACTTGGATCATAAAATGGCACAAATACAAGTTGTGAAATGTAGAACCACAATTATGTCGCCTGTTGATAGAAGATTAAAACAAAGTTGGTAGATTTGAATTTTTAAAACATTTGCTAGATATAAAAACAGGAGATTTTAAGATGGTCCAACAATGTATAAAAATAATGCACATTGAGCCATAAATTGTAGGAAATTGCACCATAAATTTTAGCAGTTAGCACCCAAATTGTACATTACTGTAACATAATCAAACATTTGTGGCAATACACCTAATTCAGGAAATTGAAGCAGTCACCTTTATATATTCACAATATCGCACTCATATACAGGCAACTTTTTTTGCACATTAACCCTTTGGCGGCCAGAGAGGAATCAAACGCATTGTATTACAACGCGTTGGACACCTTTCTGGCACTCAAAGGGGTTAAACCACCTATATACATCCCCCCATGTGTTTAATCATTTGGACACTGTCTTTAACACATGGCGTTCAAAGCCTCCAAGAGGTTAACCCTTTGAGTTCCAGAAGGGTACGCCACGCATTGCAAAGCAAAAGGGTTAAATAAACAAATCGAGAGCAAGTTTAAGTTTATGGTATTTACATTGAGCTTTATCTGTTATTATACACATAATATATGACCCATAAAACCTATTCATATGCTGAGATTTGGGTTCCTGTTTGGTAATTAACATGTTATATGTGTAGAATGTTCAATCATAATTCTCTTTATTGAACCACATTAACTGTGTCCTGTCTGATCACTTCTTGCCATTTTCCAACCCTATACAATACATTTGTTCTTTATTAAAATAAAGCTTTTGATTTCTTGTCATCAAACCCAAGGGTGTATCCCATTGTTAGTGTGTTAGAGTGTTGACACTGGCTAAGTCCTACTTCTCCAATCTTAACCACAATGACTTTGTGCATGAGAAAAACTCACACCAGCCACATAAAAGTTTAACCACACTAAATTAAATAGATATGAAGGAACTTAATATAATACTCCTTTATGTTCCAAGTATTATCTATTATAAGTAAAGAGGAAGATATTGGCTCATATTTCTACTGTGACACATAACTTCTTTTATTAAAAATACAAACAACCATACAGGTCCGGATTTCCCATTAGGAAGAATAGGAAAACAACAAAGGACTGTAAAGGTGTTGATTTCCTACTAGGCAGAATAGGAAAACATCTAAGGTGTTGAATTGTGAGAGTGTGTAAACGGTGTTAGTCACGTTCGATGAGCTGAGCTATTAGTGTATCCATCACAATCCGTGTTCATACAAGAGAACCACTTTTTGTTTACAGTTGTATTTTGAGATACCAGTTAGTATACAAAAAATAAATTCCACTTTATTAACCAGTTTATACGCCCCCTATACTAGCTTGTTAATCACATGATTGCTAGAAAGGCCTCCATTGCTTTGTAATGCATTGGAAACCTCTCTAACATCAAGTGGGTGATGGGATAGTAATCCTATATAATAATTAGTTAAAACATGTGTAACGGTGTGTCATGCGCAGTAGACACTGCTGCGCGTGATACAGTCATGCGCAGAAGACACTTCCCATGCCGCAGCTGATACAGAGCTGGATGCTCCTTCGGAGTGTCCAGCTCTGTATGAGCCGCGGCGCAGGCAGTCTCTAATGCGCGTGACTGCCCCGCGACCGGGTGGCAGTGGCACTGTGGCCCGTGTAACGGGCTCTTCAACTAGTACTTAATATGTAAAAAATATATAGTCTAATGTTTATCTTCTTGAGTAAGAAAATGGCACTTCCACCACTGAGATGTTTTGTCCAAAAGTTATTGCAGTCCAAACTTTATCTTTTTATGTGCAGTATATCAATGACCTGAAATTTTGCAGTGACACTGCTTCTACACCATCCTATGGAGGTCTGTGGTCAACTGACCAGAGCTGTCTATAGGATGGTGTAGGAACAGAACCACTGTAACATGTCAGGCCATTGAGATATTGCACCTACGAAATTCAAGTTTGAGCTGCAATACATTTTTAATAAAACACCTCTCAGCAGTGGGAGTACCCTTGTTTTACTCAAGAGGATACACACTACAATATATTATTATCCCTTTCAAGGTATTCAGAGGCTATTTCCCTGATTGAAGACCTGTTGATGAAGTCGGGTGTTGGACGACACTATGAGGGCCAACACTAGTGGTCTATAGAGGCTGTAGTTGCAACCGGATTGCAGTTGCAGCCAAATAAGTCAGTTTTCTGACCTCCTGAACATGATGATTGCCCTTCAAGAGTATATTAGCTGCATGTAAGAGGTTAAAGTTATTTTCTGTACCGTGGAGGAGATGATGGGGCTGGGGTCATGTGAGGAAGTTGTATACATATATGGGTGGAGACAGAAGCACCTACGGTTCTTTGTCTATAGGAACCTGAGATGTAAATCCAGCCCTTGGGCCACATGAACAAATTCAAAAGTGGATAAATATGGGGCAAAATGACCGTGCCCTGTGTAACACATGAAAACTCCAGTTATTTCAAAAGGAACTTATCACCCCTTTACTAACCCCCCAGTGAGGATTTGGGAAATATGTGTCTTCTTTTTTGTTCATATGACCAAGTAAACCTATACATACCTGGGAACATTTTTTCAAAGGGCCCCCAGAGAAACTGATAGGACTATGTGAGAGTCCAAATGACAAGATTCAAATAATAATGTGGTGTGGGCCCAATCAGGGTGTGGGGTTGGAATGCTGAGGGGTGGGGTATACTCTAAAATGGGTGGGGAAGTCGATGGAATGGGGCAGGAGAAGCATGGAATGGATGAGAATATAGGTGAAGCTCACACTGAATTCATGGAAAGGGAGAATCAGACTCTAGCCTGAGAGGCCTAGTAATTCAGTCTGAAACCTGGGGCAGACCCACTGGTAGCAGAGGGGTGGGTAATCTGAAGCCCTTTACCCGTTAAGGACTACAGTTCCCATGATTCCTGGCCAGCCAGTGTTGGAGTTGTAGTCCTCAGTGTATAAAGGGTGTCAGGTTACCCCCCTCTTTCTATAGCATGCATGCTTACCTGGTCTCTGTGACACTTGACGTCTCATCCAAATCAGACCAGCTGATCAGATCAGCCTGGTTATTAGTAATTGCATCTCTAGGAAACAAAACACTTACATATTAGTACCTGAAATAAAGGAACATTTTGTTACAATAGCTTAGCCTTTCTAAATAACTTTTTTCTGTTTTTTTTTTTTTTTTGCTAGGTTTATTACAGGGCTAAATCCCGGGACTTATACTTTAAAGGGATAGTAATACTTCGTTTTAACTTTATTTTATTTTGTAGTCATTAAAAAAATATGAAGAGTGATATAAGTCTTATCTCTCAAACCTTTATGGTTTGAGAGATATTCACAAGCAAAGTTTCCCCTCCCGCCCTTTTTACATAGCGTAAGCCATCTCTTCTCAGATGTGGAATGCAGTCCATAGACCAGAGAGATAACAGCAGGGGACAATCTTCTTCCTATGAGAACAATGAAAAGCCCTGCCCTCCTTGACAGGTTTTTCAGGTTTTTCCCTTATCTTAATTGAAGATTGTCCCTCTCTGCAGTCTACCTGGGCACCTCCCTTCTGCTCTGGCTGAACAGTGTTACATCAGTAAAAGGGGCGGGAGGGGGACACTTTGTCATTGAATTACTCTTGAACTAGAACTCTGACAGAATTGAAATAACACTCTCCAAAGTCCAAATACTATGATGATTAATTAGAGCTGCTTTTATTATGAAACATTACTATCCCTTTAAGCAAAACTAACACCTAAAAATGAACTGAGGTTATAGACACTTCAATACCCTATACTTCATGCCAGCATCTGAACAAATCCTCTCGTTGTTTTCTGAGGTCTAAAATCTACTCTTACATATTATCCATTACAAGGTCTTCTGGCTTCTCATTTGTTTGTCCTGCATTTTATTTAAATGGGTTGAGATAAGAACATAATTCCTGAATGGAAGAGCAGTGGGCACTAATATCAATCAATTGACTGGCTTTACTGTTATCTGACAATGCAAACAGCAATGTGTTGCATACCCCTCTGGCACTCAAAGGGTTAAATAAGTGTTCTCTGAACAGTACAATTTACACAAATATTAGAAAGCAATTCTGAGATTATATTTTAGCGATATGACCTTCTTTTATACCCATCAAAGGGTTAAAAGCCACATTTAAATCAATGGGGATTTTATGAGTGTGTATTTCTCCCCTAAAGCACAGCTGGTTTGCCCCAGATTTATTCCACTTTATTTATAAACTAGTGTAAAAGCCAGTGTACACGGGCCAAGGTCCGGGTAATGTTAACCCTTTGAGTGCCAGAGGGATACGCAACGCATTGCAACGCGTACCCTTCTGGCAAGCAAAGGGTTAAGAGGCCGCTACCTCACTGATCCACACGATGCAGTCTTGCATCGCCTCAGTCACGTGATGCAATCATGCTCAGTAGAGACTGCCTGAACGCGGACAGTCTCTACTGCACATGACTGCATCGTGACAAACATCCTAGTGAATTATTATATAGGATGAAGTCCAAAATTTTCCTTCCTTCCACTGTTCTCTCCTGTTGAGCTTCAGCACTGCAGTGCACTAGATAACTCACTAGCACTCAAAGGGTTATAACTCAGCTATCATGTGTAGTCTACACATCTGCAGGAAAAGGCAATAAGAGAAACAGAACAGTATACTGAAATGATAGCACCAAGATGCGCTCATAGGTCTCATGAGACAACTGAAATGCAAGACTGAAATCTCCCAGTTCAGTCAGGTTGGTATGCACAGGTAGCATCCATAGAGTATAGGGAAGGGCTTCCAAGGACGACACTAGGGGTATATGGAGGCTGCGTGCTCAACCCATGACATTTGTGTCATCTGGATTGCATTCCAGCCTGCTACCAGGCCACTCCCTGCCCTCCAAATGAGTGAAAGGAACAGATTTGTGGCTGCACAGTGCATAGCAGAAGACTGAGTAAAACATGATTATTGACCTTTAACTTACACTCTCCCTTACTGCCAGTGGCATCACAACTGTATAAGCATCCCAAGCTTGTGGCCTGGGGTACATCATTGATGTTGCTCTTACGTTTTTCCAGTTATTCAAGTCCCTCTGGTTTTTGTGTACCAACATTCTTTAGAATACACACCTTTTAATTCAGCAGGACTGCCAAGAATCCAGCCAACCAGGGGAGGTGTCAGGTTCCCCAAAAATCATGGCTTAGCAAACCTAATGCAGTATTAGAGCACAGTGCTTCCCAACTGCACCATTACTAGTAGGGAGATTAGTAACATTACAATTCCCAGACTAACAGCAAGACGGCGGCTTTAAGTATGAGAACCAGGGCTTTAACCCTTTGAGTGCCAGAGAGGTACGCAACGCATTGCTTTGCATTGCATTGCGTACCCCTCTGGCACTCAAAGGGTTAAGTCCCTCAGCCAGTACCTTGTAATGTCTCTGCAACTGACTCAATCAAGGTGTGTCTTTTTATTGAGAAGTATTGGACGGAGATGTCTCTAACATCCACTGGGGTTAATAATCCTCCCTCATTGTGCACCTTAGTCCGTTTTTCCACATATTGCCCTGAATGTTACTGCTACTAAACACTTGCACCTATCCTATGTCACCCCCTTTCTCTATCTTAAGTGGATAGTATCCCTTATAATAGGAAAAAAAATAGGATTTTAGTCTTACCTGTTAAATCCTTTTCACTTAGTCCATACAGGTCACTGGTACACTGGGAGGCGATCCGCCCCTTTAATAGGCAGGAACATTCATTCAAATGTATGCAGGGGGTGGAGCCTCCCCTCCTACTTAAGCTGCCTTCAGGCCAGAGCCAAGCTAGATTGATTTGAGACACTTAAACTGACCAGAGGTAAGAAGGAAAAGGAAGACTCCTGTGAGCATGCCCCGAAGGTCTCCCACTGAATGCACAGGAGAGCCAAGCATGGTCCCTTGACAGGGTGGGAGACCAGTGACCTGTATGGACTAAGTGAAAAGGATTTAACAGGTAAGACTAAAATCCTATTTTCACTGTCGTCCAATACAGGTCACTGGTACACTGGGATGTACAAACATTGAGCTGTCCCAGAGGCGGGAAGTAAGGCAAGGACCAGGCGTAAGGCCCAAGTCACTAGAACTGCTATGAACCAGTTAATCATATAGCCCAGTAACAGAAATGTCAACGGACACCAACCAGGGGGGAAAAATATAAACCCCCGAACTAACACAGCACACTGAACTAGAGCCAACCAGGCTCAATAGTAAGGAAGCACTAGGAATCACAGAGTAGAAGTCCTAAAAAGGCAAAACTGCCTCCAGGACCTTCCTCCCAAAGCTGGCATCAGCCGAGGCCAGTACATCAACACGGTAGTGCTTCGAGAAGGTGTGCACAGAGGACCAAGTGGCACAGCTGATCAGCAGATGCCTGATTCTTATAGGCCCAAGAGGCCCCAATTGATCTGGTGGAATGAGCAGTAACCCTGAAGGGAACATGCTTATTCCGCAATTTGTAGGCTTCACGGATGGTAGATTTAATCCAAGAGGCAATAGTTACCTTGGATGCCGGTCTCCCTGCCCTAGGCCCCTCAGGAATGACGAACAAGGCGTCAGACTTCCTGATAGACTCAGTGCGATGAACATAAAATTTAAGACAACGCACAACATCCAACAAATGGAGATCTCTTTCCTTGTCAGAGGAAGGGTTAGGGCAGAAAGAGGGAACCACAATCTCCTGATTGATGTGAAATTCGGAGACAACCTTGGGTAAAAACTCCTTGGAAGTGCGAAGCACTGCCTTATCTTTGTGAAACACCAAGTAAGGAGGTTTACAAGACAGAGCTTGTAACTCAGCTACCCGGCGAACTGAGACAATAGCCAAAAGAAAGGCCATTTTCCAGGTCAAGAGATGCAAAGGAATAGAAGCCAAGGATTCAAACGGGGTCTCTGGAGAACCCCCAGCACCAAATTGAGGTCCCACTGGGGAGCAGGACTCTTGAAGGCAGGCCGAACATGAGCCACACCTTGGAAGAAAGCCTTAACATCAGGAAGAATAGCAATCCTTTCCTGGAAAAACACAGACAGAGCTGAAGTCTGAACCTTGAGAGAACTCAGGCTGAGTCCCTTCTCAACCCCATCCTGTAAAAAGGCTAGGACTGTGGGAAGATGGAAATCTAGAGACAGATCCTTAGCAGTACACCATGCTACAAAGGTGGACCATATGCGATGATAGATCTTGGAAGACACAGGTTTACGAGCTCTAAGCATCGTAGACACCACTGAAGAGAAAAAGCCTTTCTTCTTTAGAATTGAGGATTCAACCTCCAAGCCATCAAATGGAGATGCTGAACATCCTCCTTCCACAGATATCCCTGAAGAAGCAGATCTGGATGTGCAGGAAGCGGGACAGGATCCGTCACAGACATGGCTAGCAGTTCCGGATACCAGGACTGACGAGGCCAATTTGGAGTGATCAGGATGACAGGACAACGCTCCACCTTCAGCTTCTGGATGACTCAGATCAACAGAGGAAGAGGAGGGAAGATGTAAGCCAGAGGAAACGTCCAAGGGATTGACAAAGCATCCACTGCCAGAGCAAGAGGGTCCCTCCACCGGGAGCAAAACACTGGCACCTTCCTGTTGTGTCTGGTTGCCATCAGATCCACTACTGGCACCCCCCACATCTGGGTGAGAAGGTGAAACACTTCTGGATGAAGCGCCCATTCTCCGCTGTTGACTGTGTGATGACTGAGAAAGTCTGCCATGACGTTGTCTACGCCTGTAATGTGAACCGCTGAGATGACGGGCACATGATCTTCTGCCCAGGACAAAATGGCCTTGACCGCTTTTCGTGCCGCCTTGTCTGTTGATGTAGGCCACTGCTGTGGCGTTGTCGGACTCTACTCTGACTGGACAACCTTCCAGCTGAGATTCCCAGTGCCTCAGGGCAAGAAAGATGGCACGAAGTTCCAGAACATTGATGGAGAGAAGAGATTCTTTCAGACCCCATTTCCCCTGAGCACTGAAATGACCCAACACTGCCCCCCAACCCCGGAGGCTGGCATCCGTCGTGACTGTGGTCCAATAGGGAGCACGAAAGGATCTCCCTTTCAGGAGATGAGACCGGTCCAACCACCACTCCAGGCTCAGCTCTACATGAGGGGGCAACGATACAGAGAGATGCTGGTGATCTGGATGAGATCTGCAAGTCTGAATCACAAACCTCTGAAGTTCCCTGGTGTGTGCCATGGCAAAAGGCACCGCCTCCATCGTGGAAATGAACTTCCCCACCAGAGAAGACAACCTTGGTACTGGCACCCTGACCATTTCCAGGATCCTGGCCACCCGGACAGCAATCTGATGAGCCACTTCCTCCGGTAAGAACACCATGCACTGCTGAGTGTCGAACAGGAGACCCAGGAAGAGGAGCCGTTGAGATGGGACCAAGTCTGACTTGTCCAGATGCACAATCCAGCCGTGGCGATTGAGTGTCTGTATGCACAACTGCAGCTGCTGGTGAAGGATCTCCGCAGATGAGGCTTTCAGGAGCAGATCGTCCATGTAAGGAGTCACCCTGACTCCATCTCGATGAAGCACAGCAATCAAAGCTCCCAATACCCTCTGAAAGACCTGAGGAGCTGAAGTCAGACCAAAGGGAAGAGCTGAAAACTGAAAGTGGCCTTTGTGGCAGGCAAATCTGAGATACCGTCTGCTCTCTGGATGAATAGGGATGTGAAGGTATGCATCCTGAAGGTCCAGGGAGGCAAGGAACTCCCCTGGAGACATTGCTGCTATCACAGAACGCAGAGATTCTTGACGAAAGTGGGAACTCACAACAAAGGAATTGAGACCCTTGAGATCCAAAATAGGACGAGCACCTCCGTCCTTTTTGGCCACAACGAACAGGTTGGAATAGAATCCTGAACCTGTGTCTTCTGGTGGAACCAATTCCAGGACCTCTTTGTCCAAAAGATCCTGAATAGCGTCGTCGAACAGACATCTTTTTGTAGGCTCCTGAGAAGGACGAGTAAAATGGAACCGAAAAGGAGGAAGGGAAGAGAAAGGGATCCTGTATCCCTCTGATACCACCTGAATAACCCAAGGGTCCGCCACAGACTCCTCCCAAACCCGGCGAAAGATGTGGAGACGTCCACCTACAGCCGGATGCGGACCCGGGTTCGGCGATTCATGCCGAAGCAGTCTGGGAGGTCTTGGCCTTAGGGGCAACTTTGGGCTTCCAGGACTGTTTGGGCTTGGAGGAGGAGCGCGTGGAAGATGGACCTGTTTGGGGCGTGGAGCGTATCTCAGTTTGGAAAGAACGAAAGGACCGATTGCGTTTGGCTGGAAACTTCTTCTTGAACACCGATGGCAGAAGAGTACTTTTGCCACCAGTGGCCTCACTAATCATCTCCTTAATTTCAGATCCAAACAGTAAGGACCCCTGAAAGGGCAAAGAAAGCAAGGCTTTCTTAGATGCAGTGTCAGCAGACCAAATCTTCAACCAAAAAGCACGTCTAGCTACTATGGAGGAGGTAGAGGCCCTCGCCATCATGCGCACAGCATCAAAAGCAGCATCAGCAACATAATTTTGAGCTTCTAACATATTAGCAAGAAGCTGCAACTGCTCAGACACCGGAGCATCCTGGCGAACCGCCTCAGCCAATTGCTCAGTCCAGGCCGCAATGGCCCTATTAACCCACGCCACTGCAAAGGTTGGACGCATGGCAGTGCCAACAGAGGCAAAAATGGATTTAAGGCAAATCTCTAACTTTTTGTCCGTCCAATCTTGCATGGCCGAAGCATCAGACACAGCTAAGGCAGTAGATTTGGATAACCTAGAAATAGGAGCATCCACTTTAGGGGGATGAACCCATTTTGCCAGTTCAGTCTCAGGAAAAGGATAAAGTTTAGCAAACTTCTTGGACACAGAAGAGGACTTTTCAGGGTTCTTCCATGCGTCTGAGACTAAGCGGGCAAGGGTAGGGTTAGTAGGAAAACAAACCACAGCCTTTGATGGTTTTTGGAAAACATCAGTAGGATCATGAGTAGATTCCTGAGTCAAAGGAAGGTTGAGCGTAGTAAGTACAGCTCTGATCAAACCCTCAGCCGAAACTTCAGGGTCACATTCATAAGGGTCACCAATGGACCTATTAGATTCTATAACAGTGCCTTCCTCAGCATCAGAATCTTGTAAAAGTTCTTCTTCAGAAGAATCAGACACATCAGGAGCCCCCTGTGGCTTAGACAGGGAGGTCCTGATTGAGGAGGGGGTCTGCCAGACTTGCAGAGCCCCCTGAACCTGAGAGGGAAAGAGTTGAAGAGTGGATCTGAGATCCCTAGTGGCATCTTTAAACTCTTTTACCCAAGTTGGCTCAATAGCATGGCTGGGAAGCCCAGGGTTGCTATCCTGACTTTCTGCACATTTTGGGCATAAATGACCAGAAAATTCTCTAGGCAGCCCAGAGTGACAAGAGGAGCAAAACGCAATGGGGGAAGTGGTCACCCCAGCCTCTTTGGTCTTGGGTCTAGCCCCTGACTCCAGTGGAGTAGACATGCTCACAGCGTCAGATATACACCACCTAATAAAACCACCCAGTAAAAGTGTTAAAGATTAAAGTTTCACCCCAGAAATGCCTTATCTGGCCAGCGAAGGGTTAATCCGCTGAGAGGAGAGAAGGCTCGGTCCCTGCGTAGTATACTCGCTGAGAAAAACACCACAAAATGGCTGCGGCGACGGGAGCCAATCAGAAAACGAGCGCGAAGCGGGCGCTCATGGGAAACGTAGTTTTCCTCAGAAGTACCCCTAAACAGTGCCCGAAGCCCCCCCAAACCCCCAACACACTGAATCTAGTCACCGGATGATAGAGCAGGGGAAGACCAACAAAATGAGCCCTCTCTGAAGTTGCTGTGACAAGCGGTTCCAGAGAAACGTCCCACACTGTGAAATCCCATAGAGAGTAAAGGAGCAATGGCGTCTATGCGGGAAAAAGCGCGCTTAAAGTTGCGGAACTCTAAATCTTAATAAAGTATACCAAAAGCGAAAAGTACACCAAACACACTTTTAACAATGGAAAAACATGAGAGAATAAGGACCCAGTGCTCCAAAACCCAGGGAATACCACAAACATTGCATAATTACAAGCAATATAAATAAAAACACCCTATGAGTGCTGGAGTGCAGAAAGCAAACTCCCAAATACAAGCCCAGAGAAGGGACACTGTGGGGACAAGTGGACCTTCAGCACTCAAAGGGTGGCTCACCTTTCTGCAGGACTTCTGTCTTCAGGTAACCATGTTAAAAAGGAGATTAACCAGAGGAAAATCCCCCCAGCAGGGAAGCTGCTTGACTCAAGCTGTTCCCTCTTCAGGGCATAAGGTCCACCAGAAAATCCCTGGAAGCTGCACTAGCCACTTTGGAGAGGGCAATTCACAGCCATGGTCACCCGCCTAATGGTGGTATTCCATATTTGAAAGAAAACAATAAAAAACTAAAGTTGAATGAGAGATGTTCTCCACCTGGTGTGCACAGCACACAGGAACAAATCAATCTGGCTTGGCTCTGGCCTGAAGGCAGCTTAAGTAGGAGGGGAGGCTCCACCCCCTGCATACATTTGAATGAATGTTCCTGCCTATTAAAGGGGCGGATCGCCTCCCAGTGTACCAGTGACCTGTATTGGACGACAGTGAAATACATATAGCAGGGTTATCACAGCCATTGCAGAGAGATGTTTTATCAAAACATTATTAACACATATGACCATAGTGTACCCTTCTATTACTCAGCATACTGAACCCTGTAACATACATATTTGTCATTTTACTCAATGCTATCCCTTTAGGATGTAAAGCTTTTTTCAAAATGTAAAACTTTTGAATCTTTTATATCCTCTTGTCAGTGTACTATAGTGTTTAATTCTAGTTTTATATGCAACAGTATTTCTGTTAACTGTGCAGCCGAGGGATGTCCAAAGAATTGTTTCCCAATCTGCTTGATACCCCACCAGCATGCAATTAGTTTATTTTCTTTGTTTGCATTTTTGCTCAATGCATAATGCCAGTGTGGCTGATGTATAAAAGCATTCTTAGCGTATACTTAAAGGGATAGTAAACTCCAAAAAAAAACTGTTAGCGAAATTATAGGAATAATAAAAATATACTTACTGCCCTCATTCCCATCTCTCAAACCGTTATGGTTAGAGAGATGTAAGAAAATAAAGACCTCCGCTCCCTCCCCTTTCTGCCTGACAAGTTGTAAAGCTGCCCGACTGTAGGTGGCTCTTCAGGAGTTCTGACATCGGGATATCTAACTATAATTACTTCATCGGTATGGTCTACAATGTGTGCCTGGCTTGCAAGCACACATTGTAGACCATTCCGATGAAGTAATCATAGTTAGATATCTCGAGGACAGCGCTCCTGAAGAACCGCCGTCTGGTCCCGGAAGCAGGATCTCATGATGTCCGCTTTACAGCGGACGCACGAGAAGGGGGAGGGAGCGGAGGTCTTTATTTTCTTACATCTCTCAAACGGTTTGAGAGATGGGAATAAGGACATTACATATTTTTTTATTATTCCTATCATTTCGCTACCAGTTTTTTTTTGGAGTTTACTGTCCCTTTAAGAATTGTAGCTAAAATTCACAAGGTCTGATCATATTTATAAAGAAGTAAAATCACTTCATAAATATGTCTATCTGAGAATATTCTGATAAAATCTGAACCTGCGAATATATTTTCACACCCATAGGTGTCACTATATACTTCCATTAACCCTTTCAGTGCCAGAGGGGTACACAACGCATTGCTTTGCAATGCGTTGTGTACCCCTCTGGCACTGAAAGGGTTAAGAACAGGTTATACTTGGCGTTAAGATTTAATCCCTAAAACTGCCTTTATTTTTGGCGCAATTAGCAAATTGCTATTTAAATACATTGGGACGCAATGCTTATTTGGCCAAGATAATTTCTACTCCGCTTTTCAAAAAAATCAACTAACAGGAGTTAGCACTTATACAATTTTACAGACATTTTCTTTATAACCCCTTAAGGACTTGCAGTTGCGGACCACGGGGCATTTTTTTTTATTATTGCTTCCGGTTCAGGGCTTCTGGAGTGGAGTGCAGCCGCGCCGGGAGCCCTGAACTCCATGCAGTGCCAGGACCGTCATTGGTCCTTAAGTGCTGAACTGCCGTGACAGCCCTGGCACGGCAATGGTCCTTAAGGGGTGAACTTCATTTTTATCCATCTCCCCTAGTGTTCCTACAAACAGAAATGAAGATATTTACCTTGTCTGTACAGGTGGATCTTTTGGCTTTGTTTCTAGTCGAGGAGCAGGCTTTGGTGGTGAGCTGAATGTAAAAAAGAAAACCATGCAAATATTAACTAACCCTTTGACTGCCAGAGAAGTATCCATAGCATTGCATCACACTCATAGGATTAAAATTGATTAAAACACTAATTATTTTGTACTATAAAATGAGCCCTACATTTCCCAAATGTTTGATTTTTTCAAAAATTGCAAGAAATGAAACAATGAGCTGTACGTTCCAAAAGGAAAGAAAAATTGTTCCAACATTTTCCTGATTATGTTCACTGTTTCATGATGCCAAAAAATCTGCTATTCCATTTCCTGGTTAAAGGGATAATAGTGTTTCCACAATAAAAGCAGCTTCAATTAATTTTCATAGTATTTGAGCCATAGAGAGTGTTATTTCAGTACTGTCAGAGTTGTAGTTGAAGAGTAATTGAATGATAAAGTATCCCCCCTCCCACCCCTTTTACTGAGTGTAAGCTACCTCCCCTCACATGTGGAATCTGGTCCTGGGACCAGACAGATCACAGCAAGGGACAATCTTCTTACTGTGAGAACAATGAAAACCCTGTCCCCTTGACAGGTTTTTCCGTTTTTTCCTTATGCTCACTGAAGATTGTCCCTCTCTGAGATCCATCTGGACAGTCTTGCTGGTCTACGATGAGCAGTATCATCAAAAGGGGTGGGAGGGGGATACTTTATCATTCAATTACTCTTGAACTACGATGTGACAGTAATGAAATAATAGTCTCCATGGCCCAAATACTATGAATATTAATCAGATCTGCTTTTTTTGTGAAATATTACTATCCCTTTAAGAAAAATATACTCACATGCAAAAATTGACCATATTTCCATGTAGCTATGACATGAGCAGAAATACACTAATTCCTCTCCAGCAATGTAGGAAACGTTCTTATTAACCTTTTCAGCGCCAGAGAGACATCATGGTGGCTCCCTCTATGGCACTCAAAGGATTAAATATCATGAAGTGTGAGAAAAAAATGTACACAACCCCTAGGCAATGAAGCAATGTGTTGTGTACCACTCTTATCCTTAAAGGGTTAAAGAAGGATGTTGGTTTTAACCCTTTGAGTGCCAGAAGGGTACACAATGCATTGCTTTTCAATGTGTTGCTTACCCCTCTAGGCGCTCAAAGGGTTAACCCCTTACTGTCTCATTAAAAGTGAGAGGGGCAAGCAAACCACACCATTTTTAATAAACATTTCCAAAATTCCCTTTTACTTAAAGTGTTAGTAATGTCCCAAAAAATGTTTTAATAGATGTGTAGAGGCTAAAAAAAGAATTGCAATTCCACAAACCTCATCTCTCAAACCGCTATGGTCTGAGAGATATTCACAATCAAAGTTCCCCCTCACCTCCCCTTCTCCTGACGTCAGCGTCTAGCTGACAGCATGAGATCCCAGAACGGGGATCAGCCGGCGGCTCTGCAGCAGAGCCGAAATTCCGTTCTCATGAAGTAGTTCTTTTCTAATAACGGATTTGGGCTCTACTGAAGAGCCTCATCGTGTCGGCTGACATGGATATCCTTCTGTCAGCTTTACAGCTGACATCAAGAGAAGAGGAGGGAAGGGGGAACTTTGTTTACCAATCTTTGATTGCCAATATTCTTTTTTTAGCCTCTACAAATATATTACAAATTTTTGGGGGACATTACTAACATTTTAAAAGGGAATTTTAAAACCTTGAGTGCTAGAGAGGTTTGGGGAGACCTTTCTAGCATTAAAGGGGTAAAAAGCCCCATTTAAATCAATGGGCATTTTCAGTTCTCCCCTAAAGTGCAATGATTTGGTCCAGAATGTCACCTCCTATTTCTTGGTACATATAGTGCACTATGATTAGTAAATATCATTATCTGGCTTCCAGTCAGTACTGGACTTGTCATGAGTTCTTTATATAAGACAAGTTGGGTGAAATCTGAATGGACCAACAAAATAGATCTTCATATAGTACAGAGCTTTAGAAACCTTAGAGTTGTTCTTTCAAACAATAGAACTTCGGCCACTTATGAATCAAGGACTGGTCTCTGGGGTCCAGTCAACATTCCAGATCTGTGACCTCTACTTCCATCATTCCAACTTCATCATCACCATACCTGGGAACTTTCAGAAGGTATCCTTTTAAAACGTTGCATGTAAAATATTGTGTGGCTATATGTCACATTAACCATTACACTGTGTTGAAAATGGCGACATGAGGGTCTTGCCCAGCATAAAAGCATGAGGTTCTCATGTCGCCTCTTTAAGCATCACTACCTTCATTCATTTTAATTGAATTCATCCAATTCTTTCAAAATGGGCTGACCCTGAGATCACTGCAATTATAACCTTTTACCTTCCCCAGAAATTACATTCTCGGCAATATGTCCATACGTGCTCTAATCCAGAGGTGATTCAATCAGTCCACAAGGAACTTGTAACATGCTTCAAAGACACCACTGCCTGATCACACATAAGACAACTAGGACTTCTCTTTCTTCCTTTCTGGTAGAAATAGCACCAATTTACAGACTAAAGAAGCAGTTATATGGCGCAGATCATGTAGTAGATAACCCTGGACTCAACTCACCCTGAGATTTTGGCCCTTCACCCTGAGATCTGGGTCAAAACCTTGAGATTCAGGGTCAAACCCTGAAAATTCCCATGTATGATCATCACCCATCAGTTTCTTCTTCTCTGGGGAGCCTTCTTAGCAAATTTTCCATTGTGTAGACTGTATACTATCATGATTCTTTATTTATACAGCACCAGCTTATTCCACATCGCTTTGATAAGCTAGGGAATTAAATTATCTGAATGAAGGGGCGTGATGTATTACCTTTCATTTCTGGCTTCTGTAATTATTGTAGTTCTGGTTGTAGTAGTAGTAGACTTTCTTTCTGTTGACCTCCCAGATACCTGTTGCTTCTCATCATCATCATCATCATCATCATCACTGCAGCAATAAATCAGAAGTTAGTGAGGTTCTACATCAGAGATGAGCAACTTGAAATCTCCCAGATATTGTGAATTACAACTTCCATCCTCTCCAACCAGCCAGTGGAAGGCTGGGGAGGATGGGAATTGTAGTCCTCAACAACTAGAAGACTTCAGGTTGTACCCTCCAGTTCAGAGTTTTTCAGCCATTGTCCTCAACCACCCCTAACAGTTCAGGTGATCTGGATTTCCTTGCCTGAGCACAAGCGTGCATAACAGTGGATATTTCATTGTGATTTGTTTGTGTTTATTCAGACAAATTCCTAAATCCTGAGGATTGTGGCTTAGAATCTGTGTTCTACTTCATATTTCTAGAGCAAAACACAGTGCAACAACCACTTGTGATGTATTTATTACACGTATAATGGAAACACAGCTTTTTGTTTGAGAAATATTATCAGTTGACACAAATTAAATATGTAGTTCAAGCTCCATGAGAACCCAGAACTGCATTTAAAACAGCAATACAATGTTATTATGAAAAATATGCTATAGTGCTTTTCCTATTGATGGAATATGATTTAATCAAAAGTTATAATTGCTCACAGTTGTTTGTTAACTTTTAAAGACCAGAGAAGTGTGCAACGTATTGTTTCTCAATGTGTTACAAACTCCTCTAGTCCATAAAGGGTTAATTACATTTTTAGCAATAGTTCTAACTGGTATCCAGAGGACACCATTTTTTATCTCTACCCTATAGGAGAGCTTGAGTCATATAGTACAGATTTCCATAAGCGACAGAAACAGCACCACCTGTTGATCACATGTAATCCTTGCAATTACACCTCAAATGTATCTGCATCTCCATGCATTTGCCATGAGCTGCCAGGTTTATTATATCACTGTGTGTCCTTCGACAGTGGCTCATCTGCATATTGAAATGTAGCTAATTAACCATTGTCATATTCCTGTGCATGTTTTTAGGCATGTAACTATAGAGGATGCAATTGCACTGGGGCCCAGCATCCAAGGGGACCACATCTGCTTCATGGCCATTAAGTTCAAGTTATGCCTCTGAAAACATATTTTTGTGATGGGGCCATAAAAACGTTTGCACCAAGGCCTTCTGATGACTAGTTATGCTAGACTGTGTGTGTTTATACGTTAAGGAGGCCACAGGGCTAGGCAACTCATTCCAAGGACCCTGTGACACAAAAGTTAAAATATACACAGTCCCATTCCCAGCTTAACAGCTGACTCAGGTACACGCAGAACCAGAACATCAGCTGTTACATGTAATAGCTGATCTGCAAGTTCTGTGTTTACCTATATCGGCAGATCAGCTGTTACATGTACACTGTGAACTAACTGCTGATCAACTGGCTGATGCAAACAAAAGATTCTGCCACGCTGTGCAAGGCAAACAGAATGCCTTGTGGAGTGTGGCAGAGTCTTTTGATTACATCAATCCACTGATTAACTAATAGTCCACTGTGTACATGTAACGGCAGATCTGGTGGTTCTGTGTATATACTTGAATCAGCTGTCAAGCAAGGCATGGGGCTGTATATGTTATAAGCCTTTGATTTGTAATGCATTGCAGAAAAATGCATTGCACATTGCACATCCCTATTTCACTCAGATGGTTAAGGAAGGATTGGTGTTCTTGATTGAAGTGCATCTTCTCTGCTCTCCAACTTGCCTTCTCAAGCCATCACACTTTTTTACACCAACATCATATGCTAATGAACAAAGGCCTCCCTCTCCCCTTGCATAGAGAATTCTTACTGCATATAGTGAAATATGTCCTACTAGTGTAAAAGCCCGTGTGCACGGACCGTGGAGCAGTGAGGTAATGGCAGTAAGCAGAGCAGGTCCGGGTAATGTTAACCCTTTGAGTGCCAGAGGAGTACACAGCATGAGTTGCATACCCCTCTGGCACTCAAAAGGTTAACATTATCCGGATCTGCTCTGAGTACTGCCGTTACCTCACTGCTCCACGCGATGCAATCATACGCAGTAGAGACTGGCCGAACGCAGGCAGTCTCTATTGCGCATAACTGCATTGTGACAAACTTTCTGGCCTTTTATTATATAGGAGGATTCTCCATGGTAAAGTGATGCCCACACATTGCCAGACACACTTCACCACTGCAGTGAATCTTAGCTCATCCCCCTTGAGTCTTTCAAACTCCTTTGCGTTGGTGAGATAAATAAAAATCATGTTTCTATTGATTTAAATTGGGCTTTTAACCCCCTAAATGCTAGGTCCCCAACACATTGATTCATAATGTGTTAGAGACCTCTCTAGCATTCCAGGGGTTAAACGCCCATTTGACACAATGGGGAATTATTTGTCCCCAGTTGTTTTCAAGCAGAATTAGTCCATTTTCTTGATGTAAATGTCCTCATATACCTGTAATCCTCAAAGACAATAATCTTCCCAGATCCGACTTGGAGATCTGGTTCTGAAGATTCGTAGACGTTTGTAGTTGTCCAGGATGTCAGTTTTGGGATGTCTGCATTATCCTTTAATCTAATAAAAAAATATATATATTGTTATCATATTTTGTGTTCCCATCACATTAACCCCTGATATGCTGGAGAAATCTCTAGCACATTGATTTCCAATGCACTGGAGATGCCTCAATCATCCAAGGGTTATTATACTTTGAAAAATCTTAATTACCAGAGCCCTATTTTGAAAAGTAGAGTGGAGGGGCTCTGGGACAAACCAACTGCATAGGGGAGAAATAAAATTCTGCAAATTCCCATTGATTTAAAAGGCTAGTAATGTTTCACAATAAAAGCAGCTCCAAATAATCTTCATAGTATTTGGGCCATGGAGAATTTTATTTCAATACTGTCAGAGTTGTAGTTCAGGAGTAATTGAATGATAAAGTATCCCGCTCCCGCCCCTTTTACCTGGTGTGAGCCTCCTCCCCTCAGATGTGGAATCTGGTCCTGGTACCGGACAGCTCACAGCAAGGGACAATCTTCTTACTGTGAGTATAAGGAAAATCCTGCCCCCTTGCAGGTTTTTCCTTATGCTCATTGAAGTTTGTCCCTCTCTGTGAACCATCCAGACAGTCTTGCTGCACTGAGCTGAGCAGTGTTACATCAGTAAAAGGGGCTGGAGGGGGATACTTTATCATTCAATTACTCTTGAACTACAACTCTGACAGTATTGAAATAACACTCTCCATGGCCCAAATACTATGAAGATTAATTGGAGCTGCTTTTATTGTGAAACATTACTATCCCTTTAAATAGGCATTTGGAATGCAAGAGAGGTCTCAATGCACTGCATCAACTGGTTAAAAGTTGCATTTAAATCAATGGGTATTTTATATTTGTTCCCTACGGCGTGGTTGGTTTACTCCAGAATTGCGCTACATTTCTTATTACGTTAGCCACCACGTGTAGTAGTCCTTCCCTTTTTTATTTTCATATATGGCAGTAGATTTAACCCTACAAGTGCCAGGGGGGTATGCAACGCATTACTTCTCATACCCCCTGGCACTTGAAGGGTTAAACTAGAAGTGACATGAGCGTGCACAGTTATTTCATATTTTGGTTAAAGGGACAGTAATGTCCCATAAAAAATATTTAGATTTACGTAGAGATTGAAAAAATAAACTAATTGCAACAAACCCTATCTCTCAAACCGCTATGGTTTGAGAGATATAGGGATTCAACATTCCCCCCTACCTCCCCTTCTCCTGATGTCAGCTGTAAAGCTGACAGCAGGAGATTCGAGTTGTATGACTCAAGGAGGCTCTGCAGCAGAGCCGAAATCACGATACTTAAAAATTATTAAAGGGATAGTAATACTTAAAATGTAAAAAAAAATATGTTGTAGGGTTTATCCCCCTGAGTAAAACAAGAGTACTCCCACTGCTGAAAGGTGTTTCATTCAAAAGTTATTCATTTTCAAAGTTGAATTTTTTAGGTGCAATATCACAGTGGCCTGAAATTGTACAGTGGCGCTGTTGCTACACGATCCTATGGACAGCTCTGGTCCCGGGACCATAAATCTCCATAGGATGGTGTTGCAACAGCGCCACTTTACAATTTCAGGCCACTGTGATATTGCACCTAAAAAATTCAACTTTGAAAATTAATAACTTTTGAATGAAACACCTTTCAGCAGTGGGAGTACTCTTGTTTTACTCAGGGGGATAAACCCTACAACATATTTTTTTTTACATTTTAAGTATTACTTAAGTAATATTTATTTTTTCAATCTCTACCTAAATCTAAACATTTTTGGGGGGCATTACTGACCCTTTAAGAGGTAGCCAGCATGTATTGATAAATGCGAGTATCTTTGATATTAGCAGGGGCATTGCTAGGTAATGGATGAGTGGGCAATTGTCCCAGGTCTCGTACTTAAAGCAGTACACGTCAGTAGTTCAATGCTGCATGCCCCTGTGTTGCTTCCAAACAACTGTCCACTGTGTAGGTTAATCACATGGGATATGAACAATCCTACTTGGGTCCCGATGATACCGTTCTCCCTATCTGATTCTTACAAACACAGCCAACACAGCAAACTGCTTGACCAGATGATTGCAAAAGTTAACCCTTTGAGTGCCAGAGGGGAACAAAACACACAGCTTCGCTATGTGATGTGTACCCCTCTGACACTCAGAAGGTTAAAGGGATAATAATGTTCCACAAAAACAGCAGCTCCAATTAATCTTCATGGTATTTGAGCCATGGAGAGTGTTATTTCAGTACGGTCAGAGTTGTAGTTCAAGGGTAATTGAATGATAAACTTTCCCCCTCCCGCCCCTTTTACCTAGTGTAACACTGCTCACCTCAGATGAGGAATCTGGTCCATAGACCAGACAGCTCACTGCAAGGGACAATCTTCTTACTGTGAGAACAATGAAAGCCCTGACCCACTTGACAGGTTTTTCAGCTTTTTCCCTTATCTTAATTGAAGATTGTCCCTCTCTGCAATCTACCTGGACACACCCTGCTGCTCTGAGCTGAGCAGTGTTACATCAGTAAAAGTGGTAGGAGGGGGATACTTTATCATTCAATTACTGATTATTAATTAGAGTTGATTTTATTATGAAACAATACTATCCCTTTAAAACGTCTGTCAAATGGCTACTCACATTTACAAACACAGACAGCTACGTGGGGGGAGATGCACTAAGGTGTGATAAAGAGGTGATAAAGAGGATATAACTTCTCCACGTCCTGTGTTATTCTATGAAGCCAATGCACTAAGATTTCTTCCACACTGGAGAGCTTAGTGCATTGGCTCCACAGAATAACATAGGAATTGGAGAAAGGATATCACTGGAGATGTCATCACCTCTTTATCATTCCTTAGTGCATAACCCCACTGGAATTCCCCTGCCTCCACAGACACAGTCCTTGGCTCCTCAGGAAGTGGGAGCATTAACCCAAGAAACACATAGGCCCATATTTATAAAAAAAAAAAAAAGACTGGAGTTATTCTGGAGTAAACTAACTGCACCATAGGGGACAAATAACTATTCCTATATTCCCATGCACTTGAATAGAGCATTTTTAACACCCTGAATGGTAGATAGGTCTCCAATGCATTGTTTCACAATACACTGGAGGCTTCTCTAGCATTCAGTGGGTTAAAAGCCCAATTTAATATAACAGGAATATTTATTTGTCCCCTGTGGTGCAGATGGTTTATTCCAGAATAACATTTTGTTTTTATGAATGTGGGCCCTAGAGACTGAAATCTGTGCACTGGAGGAACTCTGGTATGACTCAGTGACCACACTGCAAACACCTTTTGTATGTAGATTCCAAGCGGATGCTGAGCACTGTAAATAGTCAGTGATATGTGTCTTTACTTGTTTGTGAACGTGAGTCACCAATTGGCAGATACTTTAACACTTTGAGTGCCAGAGGGGTATGCAACACATTAGTCTGTAATGCATTGCTCACCCCCTCTGACACTCAAAGGGTTAAAGAGGACTATACCCTAAGAATAAATGGCTCTTTGCTGTTTGAAGAAAACCTACCTAGGTAAACAGATTTGTTAAAACAATTAAGAATGTTTTATTCATAGGGAACAATTCCCCTTTAATGTTTGCAATAAATGACTCAGGAAGAAGGCGGAATTGCTCACATGTGCCGGATCTGAAAATAAAGTGGCCTTGATCCTCCGGTGCACAAAACCCCTGGTCCTGCACAGTACCCCAATAAGTGAATCATGTTGGTGTTTTGGAAACTAGCAATTTCTTTGTATATTAACATATTGCAGACTTTGGCTGCAAGTTAACCATTTGGCAAATATTTTACAAAAGAATCCCAGGATACTATGTGAACATTTCTACTTTCTGTATATTAATTTACCTTTCATTCCTGTTTTCTACAGTGCTGCTTGTCCTGATTTCTGTTGTTGTCTTTGGTGGTTCTCTGTTATCATCACTGAAGTCAATAGAGAGGAACTTGTGATGAGATATTTGTGTATAAATTAATGAATTTCCATCTTAGGCACCTCTAGGCAAGGCACCCTTGGCTCCTAAAAGCATACCCATGCTTGCACCCCAGATGACTCCACCTCCAACCCCTCCCACGGTTTCCTGCCACAGGATATACCTTTAGCATAACATACAAATAAATTGGATAATACATGGGGTAAATTAACTGAACAATATAGCTTAGAACAGACATGGGCAACCTTCATCATTGCAGCTGCTGAGAACTACAGTTCCCATCATTCCCAACCAGCTTTTGGCTGGTTGGGGATGATGGAAGTTGTAATTTCCAGCATATGGCATGCCAAAGGTTGCCAGTAGAGAAATTAGGCATTGCCCTCATAAATAAACTGGTAATTAAACTGGGTAACATAAAATCAGGAAAGAGTCTAGTGCAGGAGGATTGGGATTGTGATGGCCACACCCACAACTCAAATCATGGGTGTGGCCAGCACAGCTGAGCCTCCCACCTCGGAATGTAGTGCCTTAGGCAGTGCCTACTCTGCTAAATGGGAGATCCAGCCCTGTGTCATTTTAAAGATAAATAAATCTAGATTCTTATTACTTATTTAAGTGTGGTGTTCTGTGGTTCTGCATTTCCTCCTCATCTTCGTTATACTCTAAGGCTGCTGTACAAAGAAAACTAGAACACTTCTGGATTACGCCATCTGCACCATGGGGGGGGGGCAAATAAATATTCCCATTGATTTAAATGGGGCTTTTAACCACTTTAATGCTAGAAAGGTCTTCAGTGCATTGCACCGAAAAGCGATGGGGACCTCACTAACATTTGAGGGGTTGACAGCCCCATTTTGGGAATGGTTATCTATGTTCTGTAGTGCAGTTCATTTGCCCCAGAATCTCCAGTGGTGAGATGTGCTAAGGAGTGAAAAGAGGTGATAACTTCTCCAGTGTGATAAACTCTCTGGTTCCTTTGTCATTGTATAGAGCCTATGCACTAAGACTTATCAAGTTAGAGAGTTATTAGTGCGTAGACTCCAGAGAATAACAACGGAACTGGAAGGAGATGCACTAAGGAGTGATAAAGAGGTGATAAAGTAGAGATAACTTCTCCAGTGATATCACTTCTCCAGTTCCTATGTTATTCTATGGAGCCAATGCACTAAGATCTCTTCCACTTGAGAATTCTTAAAGGGATAGTAATACTTGAAAATAATTGTATTTTATATTGTAGCCCTTAAAAAAAACATGAAAAATGATATAAGTCTTATCTCCCAAACATTTATGGTTTGGAAGATATTAACTTGTAAAATATAGTAAAATTCTCTTTTCCTGGCTGTTTCAGCCAAGTCTGCCATCTAGTGGACAGATTTGGAATTCGGTCCACAGAGCAACCGGCAGCTCTTCAGCAGTGCCGAGATCACGATCTTTGAAAATAACTACTTAACTGAAACTATCTACGAAGTGTGCCTGGCTTGAAAGCACACTTTGTAGACCAGTCCAATTAAGAAATTATTTTTAAAGATGGTAATCTCGGCACTTCTGGAGAGGCACAGCTGGTCCCGGACCAGATTCCAAATCTGAAGGGTGGAGCAATGACGTCACTCCAGGGGAAACTTTACTTCTGAATATCTCCCAAACCATAAAGGTTTGGGAGATAAGACTTATATCATTTTTCAATATAAAATAAACTTATTTTCAAGTATTACTATCCCTTTAATGCATAGGCTCCATAAAATAACATAAGAACTGGAGAGTTTATCACTTTGTATAAGTTATCTCCTCTTTATCACGCCTTAGTGCATCTCCCCCTGGGATAATGCAAAGATAATTTCCAATGTGATATCACTTCTCCAAAGTTATTTTATTCTATAGTGCCTATGAGCTAGCCTATGAACTAAGATCTCCAAATATGGAGAGATCTTAGTACGTTGACTCCATACAATAACATAGGAAATGGAGAAGTGATATCACTGTAGAAGTCATCTCCACTTTATCACTTCTTTATCACTCCTTAGTGGATCTGCCCCCAGAGAGTATATCTCACAGGAGATGTTATCATTATCACCTCTTTATCACACCTTAGTGCACAAGCCCCGGCTCTTAGTAAATTAGCCTCTGAGTAGATATCTGGACTGGACACTTGTACTAATCTTACTAAGGAACACAGAGGAACTGGACTAATTCTGTATCATAGGGGACACATAAAAATGATCTTTGATTTAAATGGGGCTTGGAGACCACTCTAATAATCAAGGGGTTAAAATCCCCATTTGACACAATGTGAAATCAGGGAATTTGCATTTCTTCCATATGGTGCAATTGGCTCACTCCAGAATTGATCCAGTTCTTCTTAGTACATTAGTCTGTCAGGTGTATTATGACAGTGACGGATCAGGTTATTCCCTGTGGTAAATGTTATCAGTGAATGATTAAGGCAGTGACGGATCAGGTTATTCCCTATGGTAAATGTTATCACTCAATGATTATGGCAATGACAGATCAGGTTATTCCCTATGGTAAATGTTATCACTCAATGATTAAGACAATGACAGATCAGGTTATTCCCTGTGGTAAATGTTATCACTCAATGATTAAGGCAATGACAGATCAGGTTATTCCCTGTGGTAGATGTTATCAGTGAATGATTAGCCCAGTTACCTTTCATCACTGATGATGGTAATCTTCCCAGGCCCTGCCTGTACACCTGGGCTTCTTGTCTCCGTCACACTGGTGAATGTATAGGAGTTCAGTTTGGGGATTTCTGGTTTAGTGACGACACTAAGAAAAAAATAAAATGAATTAACGCTGATTGCACATTTCACAATTATGTTTTAAGTCTTAATGCAGAGAGCAAAAGATGAGCAAACCAACTGCATTAAAAGGGGGGAAAATAAACATTTCCATATGTGAGAGCTTTTAACCCTTGAATAGCATTCAAGAGGTCCAATTTAAATCAATATGGATTTTGTGAATTGTCTCCTATGGTGCAGTTTGATCGTTTAAGATTTGCCCATTTTCTTTCTTCATTTGGTCTTGTTAATCATACTGCTGAGTCACTTCCTCTCAGAACTTTCAGGAAATAATCACACTGTTATTCACTCACTGACACCTTTAACTGTTATAAGTTTTGAAAAAAAACAACAATAAAAAAACCTGAAATTAGTGGGAGTAGTCTGGTTTTACTCCATAGTAAAAGCTCTATAACATACAGATTTTTATTAAAAAAAATGTACTGCTCCTTTAAGCTTTTAAATAGAGCAGTTTCTAAGCCTTATACGTTAGGATCTGCCTAAATTGGTTTGAAATACAATCTTGATCATATTTTGGCCAAATAATCCAGCAAAAAACTTAATTTGAGAAAGGGACGTTAACTTGCAGGGGTTAACAGCAGCAACACAGACCAATGATTCTCATCTCCAGGCCTCGGTGCACACAAACAGACCATGTTTTTGGGATACCCCTGATTAAGAATGGGTGGATCAATCACAATGACTGAAACTCTGATTACTTACCTGTAATGAAGCAGGGATAGCCTGAACACCTTCATTGATACTGTGCCCTGATGACTTACATTGAGAAACAATGATATAGACTACACCAGAGTTAGGCAACATTTAAGCTCTCCAGCTGTTGGGGACCACAATTTCCATCATCCCCAATCAGCCAATGGTCGGTTGGGGATGATAGGAGTTGTAGTCTCTAACAGCTGGGGAGCCACAACTTGCCTACCCCTGAGCTGTACACAAGTTTCCAATGAAGCAATCACAGGTTTGTCATCTCTGTCAGTGGCGTAACTATAGGGGTTGCACCTACAACTGTGCCTGTCACTCTAGGGGCCCGGCTGCCCCCTACGACCCCTCCGCCTGGCACCCGCAATGTCCTTCCGGCTCTCTAGTAATGCAGAGTGCTGGGAGATGACATCATCTCTCAGCGCTCTGCATTGCTAAGAGGACTGCGCGGGAGCACAACTCGCCAGCCCGTCTCTCCTGCCTCTCCACAGGACCACCAGGGATTGGGAGATAGGAGCATTGTGGAGGGCCCGGTGGCCAATGTGGTCGGGGGTCCCATGGCACTTCTTGCACCAGGGCCCGGACCGTTCTAGTTACTCCTCTGGTTTCTGTTGGTGATTGGTGGAGAGTACCTTCATTCCTTTCTGCACTTCATGCACCAATATGAATGCTTTGCATATGTTTATTATGGTATCTTGGCACTGAGGATTGTTTTCTTAACCCATTAAAGTCTGGATGTACTGGTTTGGATTACCCTTAAGGTCCGCATAGACATCATTTGGCGAGCCTGAAACTGACTAACTGATGGCTCTGGTCTTGGATCGGTCAGTTTCAGACACCCCCCGTGATCACAGCACTCCGGCCGGAGCGCTGCGAACATAAAACCAGTGACGTGCCAGAACCATCACCAGTCATTAAGCGGTTAACCTCTGCATGACCATAAGGGTGTGCATTGCTTCACAATGTGTTGTGGACACACCCCGGTTATCAAGGGGTTAACTGTCAATCTGAGTATCTCCTACTTGTGGCTGATTTACCTTTCCTCGCTGAGCACTGTGATCTTCCCTTGTTCGGGATGGACTGATGACGAGCTCCTTGTCTCTGTGGTGGTCCTAGTAGTCCTAGAGGTCAGTTTGGGGCTGCCCATTGTGCTTGGTTCCCTAAGAAAATACAAATTATGGGCCGTACACATACGAGCCAAGAGGAGCAATTCTGGGGTAAACCAACTGCATTAGATGGGATAAATAAGAATTCCCATTGATCTGAATGTGGACTATATCCCCTTGAAAAGAAGAGAGCTGACCAATGCATTCAAGGAGTTAAATGCTCCATTAAAATATAGGGGAATTTGGGGATTTTTTTCATTTGTCCTCTCCGGTGTAGTTGATTTGCTCCAGAATAACTCTGTAGGGGTGGAATTCTGTACCCAACTGCACCAGAGGGCAGAAATGAATCATTTCAATTATTTAATTGGGGAATTTAACCCCTTGAATGCTGCAGAGGTCTGCAATGCGTTTACATCCTTAAATTCCTAGATCCACTTACCTTGGCAGTGATGACTGGAAGGACGATGGTTTGGATTGTGCCGATCTATAACTGCTTTCATACCTACAAATACACAAATTGTATTCAATACAATATCAGTAAAGGGTGGGACTGTGTACCATAGATAAAGTAGGTGATAAATAGAGTAAAGTGATCCCTTTATTGGCTAACTGGATAGATTAGGCCTTTATGTTCAAAAGAAAAGTGGAGGAGCTCTGGGGAAAATCATTTGCACTATAGGGGAGAATTAAAAATTCCAAAAATTCCTATTGATTGAAATGGGGAGTTAGAGAGGTCGCCAGATTAAAATCCCTGTTTCAATCAGTGGGGATTTTTAGCTTTCCTGTATAGTACAATTGGTTTGTCCCAGAACCTCTCCACTTTTCTCTTGAACATACGGCCCTTAGAGTGCAAACTTCCAAGACCACTTAGTTCTCTTCATCAGACATGACCAGGGCTGGATTTCCCAATAGGCAGACTAGGCACCTGCCTACAGCTCCAAATTTTGAGGGGCACCTCAGCTGTGTTGGCCACACCCACATTCTGAACTGTGGGAGGGGCCAGAGCAATCTCTGTATCCATGCAGTAGCTTATACACCCCTTTACAGGCTATTATTTAATCCCTTGAATGCTAGTGAGATCTCTCTAGCAACCAAGGGGTTAAAGCTTTTATGTCCTTGCTTGTTGTAGGCCAAAGGTATATTCTGTGCCAGGAAACAGTGTATGAGACTGGTGGCGTGATGTAAGGAGTGGGGTGTGGCCATGGGCGGAGCTAAGGGTGCCCAGAGTGCCTTGCCAAGGGGAGCCTGGAATGTAAATCCAGCCCTGGACATGACTGATGAAGAGATCTAAGTGGTCTTAAAAGCTTGCACTCTTGAGGTATCCAGTTAGTCAAAAAAGGTACCAATAAAGGTAAAATATTACAAAGCCTCATTAACACAACACCTCATTAACCTCTGTGATGCTAGAGACACTGACAACACTATGAGCACTTCTGGAGCAAATCAGCTGCACCATAAAACACATTAAACATTCCTCAATTCATTAATTTATTTAAATGAGGGTTCTAACCTCTTGAATGCTAGACACATGGACCCAATCCCCTCCAACTTATTTAAAAGCCTTGCTCTTCTCCATACATCTATACTAAACTATATTTTCAACATTTCCCTTTTTATTTACATCATACCTCCCAAGTGTTCCTCTATATTTGGGACAATCCCTCTTTAAGACCCAAGTCCCTCTGTCCCTGTTTCCCACCCTGGTGTCCCTGTGTTTAGGAGATCAGACTGTGTGTGTGTATATAAGTGTATCACATTGCTCCACAGTAATAAAACTCACATTAATGTTTGTTTAAAATTCAGTTTGTGTGTTTATAAATTAGTCTGTGTAAATAAAATACTGTGGTTTTGCTCTAAATCATTTATTCAGTTATACAAAGGTGTCAATAAGTCTCAAAATAACCTAAAAACTCTTGTTTATGCCCCTCCCACCAGCCATAGCCCCCAGCAACACCACCTAAAATATGTGTCCCTTAGGCATTTGAAATGTTGGGAGGTCTGTAATATATGCCTGGCTGCTTCTTCCACTCAGCTTCCAACTCCCTTCTTGTTACAACCACTTCCCTATTCGATCTTAATCCTTTCTCACTTTCCGCTCCTTACCTCTAGAACGCCACTCCCCTAAATCTAGAACTGCCCCCCTCCAATTTTGAAACTACCCAGAAATCCTGTCTTTTTGGGAACTAGCACCATGCACAGTTATTGGTAAAATCAGCACTGTAACTCACAGCACTTGACACCCTCATAATGTCTATCTCCTACTGCTCAATTAGACTGTAAGCTCCTTGGGGCAGGGACCTCCTTTCTATTGTTTCTATGGCTGCGCCAACTGATGTAACCTCATTTATTTTAACATCTATTTTATTTACTGTATTCCTTTTGTAAGGCAAGGCATACACGGTGAAGAATCATATAAATACAATTATACATACACATGCACACACACACACAAAACCATACACTGCAGTGATTACTGCTGGGCTGCAATGGTTCCTATGCAGCAGTGAAGCATGCATTTATCATATGTATTTTCTTTTAAAGGGATTATCTGATTTACCTGCACTCCCACCCTCACCCTGGCACCAAATGTGAAGTGTAAGATTAATAAAAGGACAAATATCTGCAGTTCATATGGTCTACCTGTTGGCGTCCTCATACAGGTAGGAATCGAGTGATTGTGGGTGAGATTGCTGACTGGTGCTGTAAATGTCTTCATTATCGACCATCCTATTAAACAGGACATACACACTGTTACTGATGACTGCTAGGGCCATATGCAGAAACAAATAACAGAGCAATTGTTGGGCAGATCAGGTAACATATATTTGATTCAAAAGGGCCTTTTAACCCTCTAAAATGCTAGAGAAGTCTCAAATGCATTGCTTAGAACTGAGTTGACCTTTCTAACATTTAAAGGGTTTAAAAACCCCATATAAAGCAATAGGAATTATTATTGACTCTTTATAATGCAGTTAGCTTTCACACAACTGATCCACTTTTCCTTCTTTGTGGCCTGTTGGATCTTGAAATTATAGCGCTAGGTACAGAAATCAGTAAAACCCCTATGAAAACAGTATGCTTTTACACAGATCATTACTAGTTAAATGATTATAGAAAATAAAAAAATAAAATAGACTCTTATCACTGGCTCCTGCTTTTGGCTGATTACCTTTCCTCACTGTGCACCGTGATCTTCCCTGGCTTGGGTTGGAATGATGATGAGCTCTCTGTGGTGGTTCTAGTAGTCCAAGAGGTCAGTTTAGGGCTGCCACTGATGTCTGATTCCCTAAGAAAAGGTAAAACAAACTATAAATTCTAATACTCATGTTTTGTAATGATTGAGATGCATTCAAAGGGTTAAAATGTGAATGTACCCCCAAAATAAGTTCTTCTTGATTAATGTAAAAGTATATATAGCCAGATTTACTAAGAAGAACTGGGGGCTATGGACTAAGGTATAATAAAGAGGTGATAAGGTGGAGATGATTTCTCCAGTGATATCACTTCTCCAGTTCCTGTACTAGTGTATGGAGGCTATGCACAAAGATCTCTCCCTCTTGAGAAATCTTGGTTCATAGCCTCCACAGAATAACATGGGAATTGGAGAAGTGATATTAATGGAGAGGTCATCTCCACTTTATCACTGCTTTTATCACACTTTAGGGAATCTCCACCCTAGAGTATTTCTGGAACAAACCAACGGTATGATATTTTCAACTTTCCTGAATTCCCATTGATTAAAGGGATAGTAATGTTTCATAATAAAAGCAGCTCTAATTAATCATCATAGTATTTGGATTTTGGAGAGTGTTATTTCAATTCTGTCAGCGTTGTAGTTCAAGAGTAATTGAATGGTAAAGAATCCCCCCCTCCCACCCCTTTTACTGATGTAACACGGCTCAGCCAGAGCAGAAGGGAGGTGCCCAGGTAGACTGCAGAGAGGGACAATCTTCAATTAAGATAAGGGAAAAACCTGAAAACTTGTCAAGGGGGGCAGGGCTTTCATTGTTCTCATTGGAAGAAGATTGTCCCCTTCTGTTATCTGTCTGGTCTATGGACTGGATTCCACATCTGAGAAGAGATGGCTTGCACTAGGTAAAAGGGGCGGGAGGGGAAACTTTGCTTGTGAATATCTCTCAAACCATAAAGGTTTGAGAGATAAGACTTATATCGTTCTTCATGTTTTTTTAATGCCTACAAAATAAAATAAAGATAAAACAAAGTATTACTATCCCTTTAAATAAGACTTTGTTCCACATTTTGGTTTGCTCCAACACTGTACCTCTACAGCTTCCTAACTGTGGCCCAGAATTCCAAGACTGCTGCACTTACCTGGGGGGCGATGACTGCAGAGACAGTGGCTTGGATTGTGCTGACCTGTAATTGCTTTCATACCTATAGAAACAAGTATATAGTCCATAGAATATCAAGGAACACCTATATTAAACACAAATCGGCTGACGCACTATGGAAAAATGGTGCAATTCTTCAGCAAACCAACTGTATCATAGGGAACAAATAAGAGGACCCCTGGAAGGGAGTGCTCACGGAACCACCTCAGCAAAGTATAACCACTTCAGTATAATAAAACTTGAAGTTTATTGAAACATTTTAAAATCATCAAACATGGAACAATATTCCATGTGGAGGGATGCAAAGGGACAAACACGTATGCCTAACGCATTTTGTGTACAAAAAAGACACTTAATCATAGGGAACAAATAAAAGTCCCCTTTGATTTAAATGGAACTTGTTAACCCCTTGAATGCAAGAGAGGTCTCCACTGTATTGTGAAGAAATTCACTGGACAGCTGTCTAACATTTAGGGTGATAAAAGCCCAGTTCAAAGTGGAACTATCGTGCATGTAAAAGTGCCCCCCCAATTAATTTTACCATAGCGTTAAGCATATCAATCCTTTTATTATCCTTACTAGTATAAAGGCCCGTGTACACAGGCACCAGCATTCTGTGCATTCAGGCAGTCTGTACTGCGCATGACTGCACAGGACAAACATACATCTGGCCTTTTATATTATATGATGATTAGCCCTCTGGCACTCAAAGGTTTAAGTCCGGCATTATTTAGAAATCTAAGTTCTTCAGAGACTCAATGGCAGACGACAGCGCAGACATCTTTCTGAAGAGGCATCTGTGCACCTGGTCTGTCCGTCCCTGTCTCCTCAGTCGCTGGCGAGGGGTAGCTGCATTGTACCTTAAGGTACAGACAGGATGCACAGACACCTCTTCATCTGCTGGGGAGTCCCTGAAGAAGTTACAGTACTAAATAATGGCAGAATTAATAAGGATAATAACAGGACTGATATGGTTAATGCTATGGTGAAAATTAATTGGGGGGCACTTTTATATGCATGATAGTTCTGCTTTAAAGCGGAACTATCACATAAATGAAAGTTACACCCAAATCATTATGCACATAGCGAAACTTATTTCCATACTAGTATTATCCTGAATAAGTTTGGAGTTTTTGAGAAATCTAACTCGTTCTGAGACGCACAGACAGGCATCTTGCTGTACCGGCATCTGTGCGCCTGCAGTTCCTTCCTGTACCTTAAAGGGATAGTAATGTTTCACAAAAAAAAGCAGCTTCAATACACACATACACACACACACACAAAACAATACACTGCAGTGATTACTGCTGGGCTGCAATGGTTCCTATGCAGCAATGAAGCATGCATTTATCATATGTATTTTCTTTTAAAGGGATTATCTGATTTACCTGCACTCCCACCCTCACCCCTGCACCAAATGTGAAGTGTAAGATTAATAAAAGGACAAATATCTGTAGTTCATATGGTCTACCTGTTGGCGTCCTCGTACAGGTAGGAATCGAGTGATTGTGGGAGAGATTGCTGACTGGTGCTGTCAATGTCTTCATCATCGACCATCCTATTAAACAGGACATACACACTGTTACTGATAACTGCTAGGGCCATATGCAGAAAAAAATTACAGAGCAATTGTTGGGCAGATCAGGTAACATATATTTGATTCAAAAGGGCTTTTTAACCCTCTTAAATGCTAGAAAAGTCTCCAATGCATTGCTTAGAACTGTGTTAACCATTCTAACATTTGAAGGGTTTAAAAACCCCATATAAAGCAATAGGAATTATCATTGACTCTTTATAGTGCAGTTAGCTTTCACACAACTGATCCATGTTTCCTTCTTTGTGGCCTGTTGGATCTTGAAGTTATAGCCCTAGGTACAAAAATCAGTAAAGCCCCTATGAAAACAGTATGCTTTTACACAGATCATTACTAGTTAAATGATTATAGAAAATAATAAAATGAAATAGACTCTCATCACTGGCTCCTGCTTTTGGCTGATTACCTTTCCTCACTGTGCACCGTGATCTTCCCTGGCTTGGGTTGGAATGATGATGAGCTCTCTGTGGTGGTTCTAGTAGTCCAAGAGGTCAGTTTAGGGCTGTCAGTAGTGTCTGATTCCCTAAGAAAATGGAAAACAAACTATAAATTCTAATACTCATGTTTTGTAATGATTGAGATGCATTCAAAGGGTTAAAATGTGAATGTACCCCCCAAAATAAGTTCTTCTTGATTAATGTAAAAGTATGTATAGCCAGATTTACTAAGAAGAACTGGGGGCTATGGACTAAGGTATAATAAAGAGGTGATAAAGTGGAGATGATTTCTCCAGTGATATCACTTCTCCAGTTCCTGTACTAGTCTATGGAGGCTATGCACAAAGATCTCTCCCTCTTGAGGTTCATAGCCTCCACAGAATAGCATGGGAATTGGAGAAGTGATATTAATGGAGAGGTCATCTCCACTTTATCACTGCTTTTGTCACCCCTTAGGGAATCTCCACCCTAGAGTATTTCTGGAACAAACCAACGGTATGATATTTTCAACTTTCCTGAATTCCCATTGATTAAATGGGACTTTGCTCTGCATTTTGGTTTGCTCCAGCACTGTACCTCTACAGCTTCCTAACTGTGGCCCAGAATTCCAAGACTGCTGCACTTACCTGGGGGGTGATGACTGCAGAGACAGTGGCTTGGATTGTGCTGATCTGTAATTGCTTTCATACCTATAGAAACAAGTATGTAGTCCATAGAATATCAAGGAACGCCTATATTAAACACTGATCGGCTGATGCACTATGGAAAAATGGTGCAAGTCTTCAGCAAACCAAGTGTATCATAGGGAACAAATAAGAGGACCACTGGAAGGAAGTGCTCACGGAACCACCTCAGTAAAGTATAACCTCTTCAGTATAATAACACTTGAAGTTTATTGAAACATTTTAAAATCATCAAACATGGACCGATATCCCATGTGGAGGGATACAAAGGGACAAACACGTATGCCTAACGCATTTTGTGTACAAAAAAGACACTTAATCATAGGGAACAAATAAAAGTCCCCTTTGATTTAAATGGAACTTTTTAACCCCTTGAATGCAAAAGAGGTCTCCACTGTATTGTGAAGAAATTCACTGGAGAGCTGTCTAACATTTAGGGTGATAAAAGCCCAGTTTAAAGTGGAACTATCGTGCATGTAAAAGTGCCCCCCAATTAATTTTTACCATAGCGTTAAGCATATCATTCCTTTTATTATCCTTATTAGCCCTCTGGCACTCAAAGGTTTAAGTCCGGCATTATTTAGAAATCTAAGTTCTTCAGAGACTCAACGGCAGACGACAGCGCAGACATCTTGTTGAAGAGGCATCTGTGCACCTGGTCTGTCCGTCCCCTCAATGATTGGCTAGGGGTAGCTGCATTGTACCTTAATGCCTCTTCGTCTGCTGGTGAGTCTCCGAAGAAGTTACAATACTAAAAAATGGCAGAATTAATAAGGATAATAAAAGGAGTGATATGGTTAATGCTATGGAAAAAATTAATTGGGGGGCACTTTTACATGCATGATAGTTCTGCTTTAAAGGGGAACTATCACATAAATGAAAGTTACCCCCAAATCATTATGCACCTAGTGAAACTTATTTCCATACTAGTATTATCCTGAATAAGTTGGCGTTTTTGAGAAATCTGACTAGTTCTGAGACACACAGGCAGGCATCTTGCTGTACCGGCATCTGTGCGCCTGCAGTTCCTTCCTGTGCCTTAAAGGGATAGTAATGTTTCACAAAAAAAGCAGCTTCAATTAATCTTCATAGTATTTGGGCCATGGAGAGTGTCATTTCAATACTGTCAGAGTTGTAGTTCAAGAGTAATTGAATTACAAAGTATCCCACCCCTTCTACTGATGTAACACTGCTCACCTCAGAGCAGCAAGGTGGTGTCCAGATGGCTTGCTGAGAGGGACAATCTTCAATTAGCATAAGGGAAAAATTGAAATACCTGTCAAGGAGGGCAGGGCTTTCATTGTTCTCACAGTAAGAAGATTGTCCCTTGATGTGAGCTGTCTGGTCTCAAGACCAGATTACACATCTGAGGAGAACAGTGTTAAACTAGGTAAAAGGGGTGGGGGGATACTTTATCATTCAATTACTCTTGAACTACAACTCTGACAGAATTGAAATAACACTCTCTATGGCTCAAATACTATGAAGATTAATTGGAGCTGCTTTTATTTTGAAACATTACTATCCCTTTAAGGTACAGTGCAACTCCTCCTAGAGGAGACCAGGACAGACAGTGAAGGAGTACAGATGTCTCTCTGACAGTACTAGTATAGATATGTGTGATAATTTAAGCCTTTGAGTTGTATACCTCTCTGGCACTCAAATGGTTATATCAATGGGAATTTTTGGAAATGTTATTTATTCCCTATGGTGCACATGGTTTGCACAAGAATGCACTACTGTCTTAGTTCATCAACCTCAATAAACCCTTGAGATGCTAGTGACATTTCCAGTGCACAGCAAAGCCTTCACAGGGTTAAAAAGTACTTGCACTAAATTAAAAAGACAGAATGTTTCCAGTCTCATCTCATATGCTAAACATTAATTTCTGTTGGCGTTTAACCCTTTAAGGGTCAGTGGGGTGTGCAACATATTGGGAAGCAATGTTCTGCACACCCCACTGGTTCTTAAAAGGGAACCATGACCTAGAGGTAAGTGGCTCTTGAGTTAACAGAAGAACTTCCCCAGATAGGTCTCCTTCATACAGCAGTCACATACATAACATAAATTAACCCTCTGAGTGCCAGTTAGGTATCCAACGCATTGGACACTTCTTTGGCACTCAAAGGGTTAAGCATAGGGTATAGTTCCCATTTAACACTTTGATTGTAAGGGGGTGTCCAAAGCAATATGTTGCACACCTATCTGGCACTCAAAGAGTGGATTGTAGGGTTCGATAAAAGTGGGGCAATATTTCTGCCATTTCCGTGGCTTACCTGTTGGCATCCTCATACAGATAGGAATCGAGAGACTGAATATTCTTGTTGCCTCCCTTTTCCTGCATCCTGTTAGACAGAACATATACACAGTGAAGCAGATGAACTAAGAATTGTGGTACAATTCTACAGGAGACCAACTTCCCCTGGACTTAAAGTAGGCTTTAACTTCTTGAATGCTAGAAAGGTCTTAAGTGCATTGTTGCACTCAGACTTGATCTGCCTGTTCTTAGTGTATGACCCCCACTGTTGGAGGAAAGTTGCAGCAAGCTGCATTTCACTGCAACATGCACTTAGATTGTCTCCAGCGTGTCATGTCCTAAATCACAAAATGGGGGAGATGCACTAAGGTGTGATAAAGAGGTGATAAAGAAGTGATAAAGCGAGGATGACTTCTCCAGTGATATCACTTCTTCAGTTCCAAAGTTATACTATAGAGCCCATAAACTAAGATTTCTCAGGTGGGAGAGACCTTAGTGCATAGGCTTCATAGAATAACTTAGAAATTGGAGAAACGATATCATTAAAGCCACGTCCTCATTATCCCCTCTTTATCACACTATAGTGAGTAATCTCCAGTGATTCACAACTCATACATTTTTTATTCATGGGTTGCTCTAACTGAGACAAAGTGGGTTTATGCATTAAAGGGATAGTATTACTTCAAAATTACTATCCCTCATATTGTAGCCCTTAATAAACGGAGTTAAATGACACCAGCGGCATCTCTCAGACCTTTATGGTTTAAGAGATATCCGCTTTCAAAGTTTCCTCTCCCCTGCTGTCAGCGTTCTGCTGCCAGCAGGGGAATCCGGTCTATGAATCAAGAGGAGGCTCTTCAGCAGAGCCGATATCTCGTTATGGAACGAAAAATGATTCATTGAAACAGTCTTGTACGTGTGCTTGGTTACCAAGCACACGTAGAAGACTGTTTCAATGAATCATTTTTCCTTCCATAACGAGATATCTGCTCTGTTTAAGAGCCTCCGCCTGTCCCGGGACCGGATTCTCCTGCTGGCAGCAGAAAGCTGACGTCAGGGGAGAGGAAACTTTGAAAGCGCCTATCTCCTAAACCATAAAGGTTTGAGAGATGCCGCTGGTGTCATTTAACTCAGTTTATTAAGGGCTACAATATGAGGGATAGTAATTTTGAAGTAATACTATCCCTTTAAGGTGTGATAAAGTGGTGATAATGTGGAGATGATGCCACTTCTCGAGTTCCTATGCTATTCTATAGCACCTATGCACTAATATCTCCAAACTAGGAGAAATCTTAGTGCATAGGGAGTTCTTAGTGCATAGGCTCCACTTTATCACTCCTAAGTGCATAACCCCAATTTCTCCCATGCAGAAAGGGTTGTATAAGGGCACTATCATTACTGTGTAACATCAAGTATCACTATTGTGTTTTAGTTTATTTTAGTTTCTTTTTTTAACCCCTTGGATTGCTAAATCTACAGTGACTTGAAGTCAAAATAAAAGGTTACTGTCCCTTTAAGTTCTGTGTATTGAGTCATTTGCACATACATCTGTGAATTGTACAAAATACTCTTTTACATAGGAGCAAATTGTATTCCATGATTTGTGGGTTTTTTTTGCAAGTTGACACACTGGTCTCCAACACATTGCCTCGTAATCCATTGAACACTTCTCTAACATCCAAGGGGTTAACCCTTTGAGTACCGGAGGGGTATCCAAAGCATTGCTCTGCAATGCAATGGATACCACCTCTGGCACTCAAAGTATTAAGTAATAACTACATCTGTTTGCCCCTTCTGAGCACTCAAATGTATAATGATCTACTATTCTGAACTTAAACTAAAACAACTTCATAGAATGTTGAGATCACAGCTGGGTTCACTTAATGCAAAGTGCTTACATAGACATTAGCTTTTCACTTCTATCTGCATATAATGAGTTTCACACCTGGCTTCACACATTAAAGGGATAGTAATGTTTCATAATAAAAGCAGCTCTAATTAATCATCATAGCATTTGGGCCTTGGAGAGTGTTATTTCAATTCTGTCAGAGCTGTAGTTCAAGAGTAATTCAATGACAAAGTATCCCCCTCCTGCCCATTTTACTGATGTAACACTGCTCAGCCAGATCAGAAGGGAGGTGCCCAGGTAGACTGAAGAGAGGGACAATCTTCAATTAAGATAAGGAAAAAAACTTAAAAACTTGTCAAGGGGGGCAGGGCTTTCATTGTTTTCATAGGAAGAAGATTGTCCCCTTCTGTTATCTGTCTGGTCTTACAACGAGATTCACATCTGAGAAGAGATGGCTTACACTAGGTAAAAGGGGCGGGAGGGGATACTTTGCTTGTGAATATCTCTTAAACCATAAAGGTTTGAGAGATAAGACTTATATCATTCTTCATGTTTTTTTAATGCCTACAAAATAAAATAAATATAAAATGAAGTATTACTATCCCTTGCATGATAAAGTATCCCCCTCCAGCCCCTTTTAAAGATATAACACTGCTCAGCTCAGAGCAGCAGGGAAGTGCCCAGGTAGATTGCAGAGAGGGACAATCCTCAATTAAGATAAAGGAAAAAGCTGAAAAACCTTTCATGAGGGGCAGGGTTTTCATTGTTCTCACAGTAAGAAGATTGCCCCTTGCTGTGATCTGTCTGGTCAAGCAACCAGGTTCCACATCTGAGGTGAGCAATGTTACACTAGGTAAAAGGGATGGGAGGGGGATACTTTATCATTCAATTACTCTTGAAATACATCTCTGACAGTATTGAAATAACACTCTCTATGGATCAAATACTATGAAGATTAATTGGAGCTGCTGTTTTTGAGAAACATTACTATCCCCTTAAGCAGACTATGTTGTGGTCCCACATCACAGGGGATAGGGAGCTACAAAGGGCTCCAAACTCTGAGTATGGGCTCCCTGATTATGGGGACCCCTTCCTTTCAGTGTTCCCTGCACAGCGGTACACTTTCCTCTACTGGTAAATCGGCCTGTGTTCACATCATTTGTTGAGCAGAATGTCTCTATTGCTGCACTTACCTGGGTGGTGATGACTGCACAGACTGTTGTTTGGACTGAGCTGTTTTGTAATTACTTTCATACCTATAGATAAATACATATATATATTCAAAAAAATATCAAAGAATACAAATCACTAACCCAACCCCCACCAACAGTTCATGGTTTCAGCATTTTTTCAATTAACCCTTTGAGTGCTGGAGAGGTATCCAATGCTCTCAAAATGTTAAACACAGGTGATTCTTCAGAATGATAGAATCACTGATTGATTCACTGGTGTTTATGTGACAAGATCCTGAAACTCTGCAGCGCTGTGTGTGTGTGTGTGGGGGACTAGGACAAGAGTGACCACCCCTGTGCTATAGCATACATGGACAAACCAATTTACTAATTGTCCTAGTTACATAGCTGATTAGGATGAAGACAGACACGACTTCATCAAGTTCAACCATTACCTGTTCTCCTTTACTGGCTCACAAAAAGGGGAAAAGTCCTTTGCTATTAAAGAAAACAAACAAACTTTCCAAAGGTTAAAATGGCAATCCATTTTTTCCTTGGATCAACACCCTTCCTGCGTTGGTAAATTTCTTTATGTTGTTCTTAGCTAAACAGGTATCTAATACTTTGGTAAGGTATCTAAAGTATTGACCAACACATTACTGCCCTTACTGTTAAAAATCCTTTGCTACAGTTGAAAGTGCCTTACTTCTAATCTTAATGGATGCCCGAGTTGCTCAGAAAGTACCTTGTATATGACTTGAATGTATTTGTAAATGTTAAAGGGATAGTAATGTTTCATAATAAAAGCAGCTCCGATTAATCTTCATAGTATTTGGACCATGGAGAGTGTTATTTCAATACTGTCAGAGTTGTAGTTCAATAGTAATTGAATGACAAAGTGTCCCCTTTTTACTGATGTAACACTGCTCAGCTAAGATAAGCAGGGTGGTGTCCAGGTGGATTGCAGAGAGGGACAAAATACGGGAAAAACCTGACAGTGGGGGCAGGGCTTTCATTGTTCCCACAGCATGAAGATTGTCCCTTGCTGTGAGCTGTCCGGTCCCAGGACCAGATTCCACATCTGAGGGGAGGTGGCTTACACTAGGTAAAAGAGGTGGGAGGGGGATACTTTATCATTCAATTACTCTTGAACTACAACTCTGACAGTAATGAAATAACTCTCTATATGGCTCAAATACTGTGAACATTAATTGGAGCTGCTGTTTTTGTGAAACATTACTATTCCTTTAAAGGTATCACCCATTGATAGCTTTTCTGTAATGTAAAAAAACCCAGGTTTGTCTAGTCTTTCAATCCCTTTATCAATTTTGTTTTATGTCTCCCTACTTTATTCAGTTCAGTCATGTAATTTTTACGAACTGGTGGTGAAAACTGTTCCCCATATTCCTGATGATTCCTTACCAATGATTTATAAAGAGGAAGAATTATCCTTGTCTCGTGCATAGACACCTTTTTTTGCAGTATGATTTCCACAAACTGCTTATTCAAATGACTGATAGCTGTGCATCAAAGATTTGAACCCATAAAAACGGGGGTGGGACGGGGGTAAGCAATGGATTAGTTCACAATACGTTGTTCGCCCCCCGGTCCTCAAGTTGTTCATTGAAAATTTCCACTGACATTCTTCAGCAAGGTAGTTTGTTGCACGTTTCCAGGTCACTTTTTTCTAACAAATATTGTTAGGGTATTTTCCAGGGGAAGGCTGGCAACTTGTGGCTTGGAGGGCGACTACAATCAAGTGGCCCAATTCTACTATTGTTCCAGATCACTGTCCCAGACCACCCCCTTTTGTTAATTTTAAATTACCATTAATGCTGTGAAGTAAGGCAAGCAATACCATGAGCATACAGTTGAAATGGGGCTACAATCACGCAACAACAGAGCTTACAATTTAAATAAAGCTTCACTAGTGATACCATAGAACTTACAGGAGAAATGGGTTTTGCTACTGGTGTAGCTCCACTTGAATTGTAGCTCCATTTCAGTTGAAGCTCTGTGGTATCACTAGTGTAGCTACATTTACAGCAGTAAGCGGAAGTGGCCCACCAGCCCAGACATATGACCCGCCTGGGGGGCAATTGCTCCCTGCCCCCAGGTCAGCACTCCCCTGTTATTTTGTGAAATAAATATATAGGCATTACCTGTTGGCATCGTCATACAGATAGTTAGCAAGAGACTTGGGGAGCGATAGACTAGTGTTTTCCCTCTCATCTTTATCCTTTATCTCCACCCTGTTAGACAGAACACACACATACACACAGTGTGAGGCTGATGTATTAAGACAAAAATGGAAGAATTCTAAAGCAAGCCAACTACACTATAGGACCAAATAAAAATATCCACTCATTTAAATGCAAACTGTGTTGGAGACCTTCCCAGCATTCGTGTGGTTAAAAGCCCAATTTATGTCATCAAGCATTTGGGAAGGGTTTATTTATCCCCTATGGTAAAGCTGGTTATCTCCATGATTGTTCTAGGTCAGTAGCATCCATACTTTTTTTCCCTAAGGGCCTGACTAAATAAATAACAATTTATAGAGGTCCAGATATTAACAAATAATGCAATGGAGGTGAAGACCAGCATGTATAAAATGAGACTCAAGACAGAGTGTTAGATGCAATCCACATCCAGGATAACAACCTACCTTACATTTTGCTACATAAACATACATACAGTATGTTGCATTAGTTTCATACCGGAGAACCTTCTTGTCCCAAGCTTCTGGAAGTCCTCTAAGGTCTAGGGGGTGGGAGTGTTCAAATTATGTGGTTTACATCACAAGTGAATGGGGTTTGATTGGGGCGGGCGTTATTAGGAAAGGAGGTGCATTTTGCCTTTAAAATGGTCAGAGAGTGTGAAGAACAGAAGGAGAGTGACCAGAACTGGCAGTGAAGTGGGTGGAGTTACAAGAGAACTCCCTGAACCCTGAGAATCAGACTCTGTCCCCAGAGACCCGGTAATTAAAGTGGAACTGTCATTTTGTAACAACTACCGTAAATACGCAGGTACAATACACACTTGTGTATACAGTGGCGTAACTATAGAGGTTGCAGTGGTTGCACCTGCGACCGGGCCTGTGCACTCCAGGGGCCCAGCCTCCCCTGTGACCCCTCCGCCTGGCACCCGCAATCTCCCGCCGGCTCTCTAGTAATGCAGAGCTCTGGGAGAGGAAATCATCTCCCAGCTCTCTGCATTACTAAGAGGACTGCGCGGGAGCTCCAGGTAGGAGATGGGGGCATGGTGGAGGGGGTCAATGTGGTCATGGGGGGGGCCCGTGGCACTTCTTGTACCAGGGCCCGGAGGCTTCTAGTTACGACTCTGTGTGTATAATACACAGGTGCTAATTATACTCAAGATTTTAGGGGAAAACAAGAATGCCAGCGTATATTACATACCGTTGTTTTCCACCTCTACTGATCAAACATGTTAGCTTTTTTTAGTTTGTTGCCCATTCCCTCCCTCTACCAATAAGCACAATGTACTTCTCTGCTTAAAGGGATAGTAATACTTTGTTTTATCTTTATTTTATTTTGTAGGCATTAAAAAAAAATGAAGAACGATATAAAAGCCTTATCTCTCAAACCTTTATGGTTTGAGAGATATTCACAAGCAAAGTTTCCCCCTCCCGCCCCTTTTACCTAGTGTAAGCCATCTCTTCTCAGATGTGGAATCTGGTTGTAAGACCAGACAGATAACAGAAGGGGACAATCTTCTTACAATGAAAACAATGAAAGCCCTTCCACCCTTGACAAGTTTTTCAGGTTTTTCCCTTATCTTAATTGAAGATTGTCCCTCTCTGCAGTCTACCTGGGCACCTCCCTTCTGATCTGGCTGAACGGGGTGGGGGATACTTTGCTTGTGAATATCTCTTAAACCATAAAGGTTTGAGAGATAAGACTTATATCGTTCTTCAGGTTTTTTTAATGTCTACAAAATAAAATAAAGATAAAACAAAGTATTACTATCCCTTTAACTCACCCCCTCCGGAAGGAGCCGGCTTAAATCACTGCACAGCGGGCAACAATCTTTCATCTGCTGCCCTCTGCCAGCAAATCCCTGCGAGGACCTTTTCATTTTAGCCAATGGTAATACCTCAAGGTCCTCGCAGGTCAATTATGTACATCCAATGCATATTTACATAATAGTTTAGGATACGATTAGCTTTATTTGTTAGTTGGTGCAAGTCCTCCAGGCATGCATGAAAGACTCAAACGTTCCACTTACCTCTGCCTTACCAACTGTTACTTCCTACCAGGAAGTACTAGTTCAGTTGTATAAACTGACAAATAAAGCTAAATATCTCAAAAACCATTATTTGAAATTAAAAGTGACTAACATAAATATGGGTGATTTTGGACACTCTTCAAAATGGCCTATTTGTTGAAAAGTTACAGCTCCACTTTAAGTATAAAAACTAACGTCTCCAGGACTGATTTGAAAAGTTCCCAGGTATGATTATATTTTAAATAATGTATAAAGATCATGAAATATTTATTGTTATTTATCATAGAAGGTTACATTCAATGGCTTATTTGAATGTCCCAGGAGGGGGGTGAGGTGATTGACCCCATTTGAGGGCTTCAAATGGCCCATGGGCCTTAGCTTGGACATTCCTACTCTGGGCCTTCCGAAAGCATCAGCCTGTAAATGTATCTATCTATTACTGCACTGAAACGTGAGAGATACAGCATTCTTATAGATCATATTACCCTTCAATCCTGGTGATTATGGTTCTGCTAGTTGTGGTTCTGCTGTCTGTGGGCCCTGTATTATTCACAGTACTATGGAAAAGGCAGAAGAAAGTGTCTGAGATTTTTACAACTATCATATTGTCACTCCTAGTTTTATATACAGTAATTATAGTGCAAAAAACTACTCTATCTATAGTACTCCTATATAAAATATAGCTGCTTATATCCAATGTGACTAAGGTGTAATAAGTCACTACTAAAAGGCAAAAATACAATAGAAAAAAACTGGAAAATAGCACTCTGATCTTTTTATTGAAGTATTTTCTGCAGAAGATTTATTAAGATTAGAATCAATATATGTTGTTTTTATAATCATCTGCATATTGTATTAATAAATTACATTTTTTTTACTATCTCTGAGCCATATTTAGATATATACATACTTAGTAAGATCAGAGCGCAATTTTCCATTTTTTTTCTTTTGTATTACTCCTAGTTTTAGCAGCACAGGCAAAAGATAGGGTGCTTTAACACTAAAGGTAGTAATTTAATCCTGGTGTAAAGCAACTGCACCATTGGGGACAAATACAAATTTCCTGAATTGGCATTGATTTAAATGGGGCTTTTAACCCTTAGGATCATACAGAGGTCTCCAACACATTTCTTCTCAATGTGTTAGTGACCTCTCTAGCATCCAAGAGGTTAAATCCCCATTTAAATCAATGAGAATTTGTGGAATTTGTATTTGCCACCTATAGTGAAGTTGGTTTGCTCCAGTACTTGTTAGGATAACATACTTCTTTGTATTATGGCAATGATGGATCAGGTTATTCCCTATGATAAATGTTATCACTCAATGATTAAGGCAATGACAAATCAGGTTATTCCCTATGGTAAATGTTATCACTCGATGATTATGGCAATGACAGATCAGGTTATTTCCTGTGGTAAATGTTATCACTCAGTTATTATGGCAATGACAAATCAGGTTATTTCCTATGGTAAATGTTATCACTCAATGATTAAGGCAGTGACAGATCAGGTTATTCCCTGTGGTAAATGTTATCACTCAATGATTATGGCAGTGACAGATCAGGTTATTCCCTATGGTAAATGTTATCACTCAATGATTATGACAGTGACGGATCAGGTTATTCCCTGTGGTAAATGTTATCACTCAATGATTATGGCAGTGACAGATCAGGTTATTCCCTATGGTAAATGTTATCACTCAATGATTAAGGCAATGACGGATCAGGTTATTCCCTATGGTAAATGTTATCACTCCATGATTATGGCAATGACGGATCAGGTTATTCCCTATGGTAAATGTTATCACTCAATGATTAAGGCAATGACGGATCAGGTTATTCCCTATGGTAAATGTTATCACTCAATGATTATGGCAATGACGGATCAGGTTATTCCCTATGGTAAATGTTATCACTCAATGATTATGGCAATGACAGATCAGGATATTCCCTGTGGTAAATGTTATCACTCAATGATTATGGCAATGACGGATCAGGTTATTCCCTGTGGTAAATGTTATCACTCAATGATTAAGGCAATGACAGATCAGGTTATTCCCTGTGGTAAATGTTATCACTCAATGATTATGGCAATGACGGATCAGGTTATTCCCTATGGTAAATGTTATCACTCAATGATTATGGCAATGACAGATCAGGATATTCCCTGTGGTAAATGTTATCACTCAATGATTATGGCAATGACGGATCAGGTTATTCCCTGTGGTAAATGTTATCACTCAATGATTATGGCAATGACAGATCAGGTTATTCCCTATGGTAAATGTTATCACTCAATGATTAAGGCAATGACTGATCAGGTTATTCCCTATGGTAAATGTTATCACTCAATGATTAAGGCAATGACGGATCAGGTTATTCCCTATGGTAAATGTTATCACTCCATGATTATGGCAATGACGGATCAGGTTATTCCCTATGGTAAATGTTATCACTCAATGATTAAGGCAATGACGGATCAGGTTATTCCCTATGGTAAATGTTATCACTCAATGATTATGGCAATGACGGATCAGGTTATTCCCTATGGTAAATGTTATCACTCAATGATTATGGCAATGACAGATCAGGATATTCCCTGTGGTAAATGTTATCACTCAATGATTATGGCAATGACGGATCAGGTTATTCCCTGTGGTAAATGTTATCATTCAATGATTAAGGCAATGACAGATCAGGTTATTCCCTGTGGTAAATGTTATCAGTGAATGATTAGCCCAGTTACCTTTCATCACTGATGATGGTAATCTTCCCAGGCCCTGCCTGTACACCTGGGCTTCTTGTCTCCGTCACACTGGTGAATGTATAGGAGGTCAGTTTGGGGATTTCTGGTTTAGTGACAACACTAAGAAAAAAATAAAATGAATTAACATGCACGTTTCACAATTATCTTTTAACACTTTGAGTGCCAGAGGGGTTCACAACGCATTGCTTTGCAGAGTCTTATGCAGAGAGCAATAGATGAGCAATTCTGGACCAAAGCAACTGCATTATGGGTGAGGGGATAAACATTTCCATTCATTTAAATAAGATCTTTTAACCCCCCCTGAGTGCAATGTGTTGGAGACCTCTCTAGCACTCAAGGGGGTTGAAAACTCCATTTAAACCTGTGGGGATATTCAGGTGTCCCCTATAGTGCAGTTGGTTAGCCCCAGAATTACCCCAGGTTTCTTTCGAAGTGAAGGTTGTAACTCAGAGCTATTCTTCCCTTCTAACCTAGGGCCGAGAAATGTGCAGCTCTCCGGCTATTGTTGTACTACAGTTCCCATCATTCTCAACTAGCTAATGGCCAGCTAAAGATGATGGGGGTTGTAGATAAACATCAGCTGGAGGTGTACAGATCCCCCAGTGGTTTGTGACTGTTCGTGTCTCTCTCTTCTCTATAATACACACACATATATATATATAATCATGTATCTATATCTGTCATTTGTATGTGTGTATATGTGTGTGTGTTCTTATGATGCTATGGAAGACTTGAGAGTGCTTACAAGTCTATATCTATCTATCTATCTATCTATCTATCTATCTATCATATATGTATATTTTGCTTGCAAGGATGTGCAGTCCTGTCTTACTATGTACTACTTTATAATTTGCCACAATTCATTTATTTAGAACTACATTTTCCAGTGCAACTGAAAGAAAACTGACATTTTGTGCTATGCCCACAATAATATATGAATTATATATATATATATATATATATATATATATATATATATATATATATGAATGTATATATATATATATATATATATATATCTATATATATAGTTTTTTTTTGTTTCTTCAAACAAACAGGACACTTTTATTTCTATGCAGTAATCCCTTTTTATTTTAATCCTGTGAGTGTGCTGTTGCTTTAATTATCCTAGGGCTTCACACTGCATTCAGGTTATTTAAAAATATAAACTGTCAGACTGTGTTCCTATAAAACTGTGTACATAAGTAAACATAAATATATATCAAAATGCACACGTTCATGATTGGGCTTTACATTGGTGCTATTACGTAGGTGCTTTTACATAGGTGCTTTTACATAGGTGCTATTACATAGGTGCTATTACATAGGTGCTTTTACATAGGTGCTTTTACATAGGTGCTATTACATTGGTGCTATTACATAGGTGCTATTACATACGTGCTATTACATAGGTGCTATTACATAGGTGCTTTTACATAGGTGCTTTTACATAGGTGCTATTACATAGGTGCTATTACATAGGTGCTTTTACAATGGCTTCTCAGATTACAGGAAAAGGTACTGCACTCACAGGCTTCTTTTAAAAATGAACACATTAATTATAATAAATGTTTTTCTTTTGAAGAAGAAGTCCTTTGAGCACAGTAGCTTACAACAAGAAAAATGCAATACCAAACAGTACAGCAAAAACATTCATGTGGTACAATGTTTCTGTCTCCAAGAAGCACTTTCATCAGGGTGTCCTGATATAATAAACATATGATTTTACTTCACTGGTTACTGAGGCTGAGGTGCTAAGGTAGGGCTGTCCAAGTTCAGTTCTCAAGGGCCACCAACAGGCCAGGATGTAAGGATTTCCCTGATTACACTTAGGTGAGTTAATCAGTGGATCATTCATTGTGACTGACTCACCTGTGTGTAATCAGGGAAATCCTTACCTCCTGGCCTGTTGGTGGCGCTTGAGGACTGGACTTGGACAGCCCTGTTCTAAAGAAACTGTGTAATTCTGGTGCAAAGCAAGTGCACTGTACAGAATAAATACAGTTTACAATAATCCTCATTGATTTAAATCAGATCCATCACTCCATGATAAGTCTAGTGAACCCTTAGAGTGCCCGAGGGGTATCAACGCACTGAGACGCAGTGTGTTGGATTCCTGTCTGGCACTCAAAGGATTAACCCCCTAACGACTGGCTGATCGGCACGACGCGGTCAGTTAAGGACCACAGAGATTTATTTTTTTTTTTCGTTATTCCACTTCCAGACTCCTCGAACGGCGTGTAGCCGCTGGGGGAGCCCGGAATCCCATGACGGTCATAGTACGTCATGGGTCGTTCAGTCAGATCAACCCTTGATGTACTATGACCATCAAGGATCGTTAAGGGGTTAAAGAGTAATTCAACCTCCTTTTCTGCAGGTCTATAATATGTGAAGTCAAACTGCCTACACATTTTTAACACTTATGTTCTGCTCTGACATTGGATCTCTGCATCCTGTTGGGGACTGTGACATCACAGATAGTTATACAATGTTGCAGTCTCACTGCTGTCTGCTGTAGAGGCAGATTTTATACATTGTTTCACGGCACTGTTTACATTGTATCTTTTCACACTGCTTCACTCTGCTTTCACAGTCACAGACAGAAAGACTTCTGAAAACAAAATTCAGACAGCTCCCTGTCCGTGACATAAATGTGTAAAACAATAGGTGATGAAAAATTTATACGCAGTTTGACTTTACACAGTTTACAAGTGCATAATACATAAAGTCACATAGGAGGTCATTTTAGTTCTAAACAAAAATGAAAACTTCCTATATATTGTGCTAGGTATTTGTTTGCAATCTAAATATTTTTACACACACACAAACACACATATCCACCCACAAACACATATTCATACACACACACACACATTCACACACACACACACACACACACATATTCACACATTCACACTCACACATTCACACACACACACACACATACACTCACAGATTCACACACACATATTCATACACACACATATATACACACACATATACACATATTCATACACACACACAAATTCACACACACATACACACTCACATTCACACACATTCATACACACACGCACACATATGTACACACACATTCATACACACACACATTCACACACACATATTCATACACACACATTCATACACACACTAATATTCATACACATTCACACACACACACACACACACACATACTTGCTGATATAATATAAAAGCAGATTTTCTTTCTTTGAAAAAATAAAATATAAAAATAAACATGTCTCAAGTTGACAGATCAGTTTTAAATGGGGCTGATAACCCATTATGGAGCAATGCCTTGATCGTCTCTGGCACTCAAAGTTTTTTTTTTTTCGTTATACATAAAGTCTGAAAAAGTCGTTACATCTTACAACATTATTACCCAAAGCTGCCAATTGCCAGTGCATGACAGTCAGTATAAAGTTAGGATCAGGACTGCTATGGAACACAAAACCATGTTACAGACTAAATTCTCTGCAGGCCTTTAGCCCTATAAGCCCTTTGTTCCCATCAATGAGTCTTTTCAAGGTATTCTAGTTTTGTATATGTGCTGATGGGTACCAATATTTTTTGAACTTAGCAGTTCCGTAGACTCAACTGGAAAATAATCCCTATAATTGTTTTTTTCAACTTTTTGCAAAAACAACCACATTAAAACCCCCAGATGGATGTGCATTGAATTGTGAAGCAATGTGTTATATATGCCTCTGGTCCTTATTGGGTTCAATGTTAACCCTTTGAGTGCTAGAGAGGTATCCAATGCATTGAGTTGCAATGCTTTGGATTCTTCTCTGACATTCAAATGGTTAATAAAATTACATTGGTTTCTCACAAGATAAAGAATCAGTGCCGGGGATAAGTTCATGAAAATATGTGACCTTATATTAAAACTTTCTCATAACAAGCCCAGGAGGAATATTACATCAGTTTTAAATATACAAAATGGTCAGACATGAAAGAGTTACACAATCACAACACCGCGTGATGGGTAGGTGACTACATTTAGCTGTAGGCAACATAAACAGTGGGGAGGAAAAATAACAAAGTTATTTGGTTTTGTTTAACCCTTTGAGTGTCAGTGCGTTGCGTACCCCTATGGCACTCAAATGTTTAAGGAAGGGTAGAATTTTCTCTGGTGCTCTAAGTGTTAATCACTTGAATGTTTCATAATGCACAGTAAATTCTTCTAGCATTCAAGGAGGGGAGATGTACTAAGGTGTGATAAACAGGTGATAAAGTGGAGATGACCTCCAGTGATATCCCTTCTCCAGTTCCCAAGTTATTCTGTAGTGCCTATGCACAAAGATTTCTCAAGTGGGAGAGATATTTTGGATCAACGATGGTAAACAGGAATAGGAGAAGGTTGAACTAGATGGACGCAAGTCTTTTTTCAACCTAAATTACTATGTTACTATGTTACTATATTAGTACATTGGCTTCATAGAATAACATAGGAACTGAAGAAGTAATATCACAAGAGAAGTCATCTCCACTTAATGACCTCTTTATCACACCTTAGTGCATAACCTCCAAAGAGTTAAAGGCCCCATTTAAAGCAATTAGAATTGCTTGGTGCAATTGGTTTGCCCCAGTATGCACCACATTCTTAGTACATCAGCATAATTTTAAGAAGTGTCTATTATTCAGCTGATAATCAAGTCAGTATCCTCCCCTGTGCATGACCTACCTTTCCTCTCTGGGCACTGTAATCTTGCCTGGTTCAGGTTTGGTTGCAGCGCTCACTGTCCCTGTGGTACTGCTAGCAGACCTAGGAGCCACTTTGGGTTTATCAGTGATGTCTTTTCTGCAAATAAAAGGAAACTATTTTAATTGTTGCTTTGTTTTTTATGTCTTTTTTAACTTCTTGGATCCAAGAGGTTAAACATTTTCAGTTTTCAATCCTTTTATAGAAAATAACAGATTACACAGTTCAGCCCCTCATATGCACTTGAACAAGGAATTAACCATTTAAGAGCCAGATGGGTATCCAATGCATTGCATATCAATGCTTTGGATACCCCATTGGCACTTAAAGGGTTAATTAGCCTCCACATTTCCAGATGTACAACAAATTAAAGTGATTAACTCATTGGTGCCAGAAGGGGAGAACAAAAATGTGTTGCCTGCCTCTTTTACATGTAAAGCATCCACACGGTTTGGTGAATTTTAACCCATTAAGGACCAGAGTGGTTCATAAAGAATTACAAATCCTTAGAGTGTTTAAGTGGACCTGTTACCTCAAGATGACTTTTGTTTGTTTTACACAGAATTAACCCTTTGAATGCCAGAGGGGATATGCGTTGCGTACCCCTCTGGCACTCAAAGCGTTAAAAGCTTTTGCACTAGTAATTTTTCTCTAAAATAATACATTTTTGAGACCATAACCTATATGCTTTGGTGGCACATTGTGGCATTTTATGCTAATTCCCAGTAGGCAGAGTAGGCAACTGCCTGGACTGCCAAATGTTGAGGGGCGGTGGCCAAAGCAATCTCCCTGCACCAGTTTTAGATCTCTTTACAGGGTATTATTTAACCCTATGGAAGCTAGAGAGGTCTCCAATGCATTGTAAAGCTTTTTTTGTCCTTGCTTGTTATATAGGTCAAGGGTATTTTCTGTGCCAGGAAATAGTGGATGGAGCTGGGCGGAGGGACCATGTGAAGAATTATTATTATTGTTGTTCTTTATTTATATAATGCCAACTTATTCCTCAGTGCTGTACAATAGGAAATAGACATACAGAGATATTACACAGTACACATAGAACATGGAAAGCAAAAGGATCAGAGGGCCCCCTGCTGGTGAGAGCTTACAGTCTAGAGAAAGGTAGGTGGGCCACAGGAGTAAGTGTAATGAGGTATAAGTGCCTCCTGCCATATGAACTGCCAGTCAGTGGGAGGGGGAGAGAAGTGATATTGAAGAATGGGGATGTGGCTATGGGTAGAGCTAAAGGTATTTAGAGTTCCTTGCCTAGGGGCCCCTGGGATGTAACTCTGGCCCCAGCTGGTAGAAATAATGCATTGGACAGGTCCATAGTCATACCTAGGAACTCGCTCATCTTGATCCCCCCCCCCAAGAGAGGGCTCATGTGCTGTCGACCTGAGGGTGTCAATGACATGATTCACATCATAAAGGGGGCAGTGCTTAATAGGGTAGGTGAGGCTTATCTTATTTGCATCATGAATTGGGCAGGAAGTGGGTGGGAAGTGGGCAAAACAGGCTGGGAAGGAGGAGAAGTGGGCGGGAAGTGGGTGGAACAGGGTGGGAAGGATGATAAATGGGTGGGAAGTGGGTGGAACAGGGTGGGAAGGTGGAAAAGTGGGAGTGAAGTGGGTGGGACAGGGTGGAAAGGAGGAGATGTGGGCAGGAAGTGGGGAGAACAGGGTGGGAAGGAGGAGAAGTAGGTGGGATGTGGGAGGAACAAGGTGGGAAGGAGGTGAAGTGGGTGGAACAGGCTGAGAAGGAGAAGAAGCAAGCGGGAAGTGGGTGGAACAGGGTGGGAAGGTGGAAAAGTGGGAGGGAAGTGGGTGGGACAGGGTGGGAAGGAGAAGAAGTGGGCGGGAAGTGGGCAGAACAGGGTGGGAAGGTGGAAAAGTGGGAGGGAAGTGGGTGGGACAGGGTGAGAAGGAGAAGAAGCAGGCAGGAAGTGGATGGGACAGGGTGGGAAGGAGGAGAAGTGGACAGGAAGTAGAAAGAACGGGGTGGGAACGAAGAGAAGTAGGTGGGATGTGGGAGGAACAGGGTGGGAAGGAGGTGAAGTGGGCGGAACAGGGTAGGAAGGCGGAGACGTAGGTGGGAAGTGAGAAGAACAGGGTGGGAAGGAGGAGAAGTGGGCAGGAAGTGGAAAGAACGGGGTGGGAACAAGGAGAAGTAGGTGGGATGTGGGAGGAACAGGATGGGAAGGAGGTGAAGTGGGCAGAACAGGGTAGGAAGGCGGAGACGTAGGTGGGAAGTGAGACGAACAGGATGGGAAGGAGGAGAAGTTGGTGGAACAGGGTAAGGAGGAGAAAAAACTCACCCCTGCCGGAGCATTAGCTTTTGTCCCCAGAGACCTGGTAATTCAGTCTGAAAACCAGAGACTCCGGGGCAGATCCGATGATTTCCCAGGTCTGTCTATAGCATCCCAGCAGTGAAATGTAGAACACTCTGTCCCCAGATTCTATGTAAGTTAACTGGTTTACATCATGTGATAAATCTGAATGTACATCAGGTCTTATGTATAAAAGCAAGGTGCAGCAATTCTGGAACAAACCAATTGTACAGTAGAAGGCAAATAAAAATTCTGTTGAGTTAAGTAGGATTTTTAACCCTTGAGTGGTAGACGAATCCACAGTTCATTGCAAAGCAAAGCTTTGGAAACCTCTCTGGCACACATGGGGTTAAACAACCCAATTAAATCAAAGAGAATTTAGGGAACGTTTAACTGACTCTGATGGTATGATTGGTTTTCTCCATAATTGTTCTGCTTTACCTTTTGTACATAAGAAGGATGAAATAATTTGAAGAATTTGAGTAATTCTGGGCCAAACACTGAATTCTCCACTGATTTAACCCCTTAAATGGTAGAGGTCTCCACTCTCCAATTTATTGCTTTTGCAATGTGCTGGAGACCTCTCGATTACTAAAGGGGTTAATAGGCCATTTACATCAATGGGAATCACTCTGGTTTTTCTTAATAATTCACCCTCCTTAGATTCTTCTTAATACTCTGTTACTTTACATACCTGGGAGGTGACAACTGGGAAGGCACTTGTTTGGTTTGTTCCGCTTTGTAGCTGTTTTCGTACCTGAAAAACACAAAAGTAGTTCTAAGATTGTATCTGGGATAATGAATGGAGATGATGACGTTAATCACAACATTATGATGGAGGTAACCACGACTAGCAGCCTTGCACCATAATCACATAGTTGATGATGTTGAAAAAAAAAATCCATCAAGGTCATTTTTCCTGTATCACATAAACCCCTCTGAAGCCATTTTCCTTGTGCTCCAAGAGAGCAGCAACATTATTCCCATAAAATGGAGCTGTTTAACCTAACAGGGTTAAATTGTAAAGTGCTGCGTACACTTGTGGTGCTATATAAATAAACATATTAATTCAACTCAATACAATAATAACCAAAAAAACAGACGGCAATGCCGTCCCACACTGCTAGTATACATATAATACATAAACTCACAGGGCTAGCACACCATAACATACACATATAATATATAAACTCACAGTGCTAGCACACCATAACATATACATATAATACATATACTCACAGTGCTAGCGCACCATAACATATACATATAATACATATACTCAGTGCTAGCGCACCATAACATATACATATAATATATAAACTCACAGCTCTTGCACACCATGATATATACATATAATACATAAACTCACAGCGCTAGCACACCATAACATATACATCTAATACATAAACTCACTGCGCTAGCACACCATAACATATACATATAATACATAAACTCACAGCGCTAGCACACCATAAAATATACATATAATACATAAACTCACAGCGCTAGCGCACCATAACATATACATATAATACATAAACTCACAGCGCTAGCACACCATAACATATACATATAATATATAAACTCACAGCGCTAGCGCACCATAACATATACATATAATACATAAACTCACAGCGCTAGCACACCATAAAATATACATATAATACATAAACTCACAGCGCTAGCGCACCATAACATATACATATAATACATAAACTCATAGCGCTAGCGCACCATAACATATACATATAATACATATACTTACAGCGCTAGCGCACCATAACATATACATATAATATATAAACTCACAAGGCTAGCACACCATAACATATACATATAATACATATACTTACAGCGCTAGCACACCATAACATATACATATAATACATATACTTACAGCGCTAGCGCACCATAACATATACATATAATATATAAACTCACAGTGCTAGCACACTATAACATAAACATATAATATATAAACTTGCAGGGCTAGCACACCATAACATATACATATAATATATAAACTCACAGTGCTAGCACACCATAACATATACATATAATACATAAACTCACAGCGCTAACACACCATAACATATACATATAATACATAAACTCACAGCTCTTGCACACCATGATATATACATATAATACATAAACTCACAGCGCTAGCGCACCATAACATATACATATAATACATAAACTCACAGTGCTAGCACACCATAACATATACATATAATAGATAAACTCACAGTGCTAGCACACCATGATATACACATATAATACATAAACTCACAGTGCTAGCGCACCATAACATATACATATAATACATAAACTCACAGCGCTAGCACACCATAACATATACATATAATACATAAACTCACAGCGCTAACACACCATAACATATACATATAATACATATACTTACAGCACTAGCACACCATAACATATACATATAATACATAAACTCACAGCGCTAGGGCACCATGACATATACATATAATACATAAACTCACAGCGCTAGCACACCATAACATATACATATAATATATAAACTCACAGGGTAGCACACCATAACATATACATATAATATATAAACTCACAGGGCTAGCACACCATAACATACACATATAATACATAAACTCATAGGGTAGCACACCATAACATATACATATAATACATAAACTCACAGCGCTAGCACACCATAACATATACATATAATATATAAACTCACAGGGTAGCACACCATAACATATACATATAATACATAAACTCACAGCGCTAAGGCACCATAACATATACATATAATACATAAACTCACAGTGCTAGCATACCATAACATACACATATAATACATATACTTACAGCGCTAGCACACCATAACATATACATATAATACATATACTTACAGTGCTAGCACACCATAACATATACATATAATACATAAACTCACAGTGCTAGCATACCATAACATACACATATAATACATATACTTACAGCGCTAGCACACCATAACATATACATATAATACATATACTTACAGTGCTAGCACACCATGATATATACATATAATATATAAACTCACAAGGCTAGCACACCATGATATATACATATAATATATAAACTCACAGTGCTAGCACACCATGATATATACATATAATATATAAACTCACAGTGCTAGCACACCATAACATATACATATAAAATATACATTCAAAATAAGAACACAAGTGAATAAGAAATGGAGAGCAGCCTGTACAAAGCATCTATATATATAAAAGAAGACTTTGTGCCTGCCAAAACACACCCAGGGGAGGCATAAAGCAGGACTTACTACTCCTATTGGGTGATTCAATCATGCAGGGAGTTGGCCCGCCCCCAATATGCAGCCCGCCCACCACTATCAAAGTCAGAAAAAAACAATATGGCCGCCACTTGCTCCTACACCACAGACAAACACACATGCCCCACTCACACAGCACCACACAAACACACACACACCACCACACACACACATGCCCCATTCACACAGCACCAAACACACATGCCCCCACTCACACACACAGCACCACATACACACACAAAGCCAGAAATAAATATGGCTGACACACACACACAGTCACTCACCCTGACTCCCAGTGGCCTCAGCAGGACCTGTAGTGCAGCACCAGAGGAACAAAATGGCACTCAAAGGGTTAAGGTAGGTCCTCATTGCTCAATTACTTCATCACTGTCATCATTTGCCATGCAAGACACAGGACAGACAGCCATCAGGTACACACTTAACCCACTGACTGCCACAGGGTTGTGTATCAAGTTTTACCCCTCAGGGAGTGTGTTCAAACCCCTCACACTGTAAACTTGCATTTCCCTCCCACTTCTACTCCTTCCCCAGCCTATTACTAACACTTTTCCACATTTATGTTAAGCCCCGCCCACTTTTAACCCAGATTGCCCCATTTGTCTCTCCACATCAGCACTATATCAGTCTCCTCTAGGGACTACACAAGTCAGTGTTCCCAGGTATGAATACACTTCCCACTGCTATTTAACTCTCACATGCCTCTCTATATCTTAACCCTTTGACTGCCAGAGGGGTGCACAACTCATGAGCGCATGTGTTTCTGCTCATATATGTTGCGTGTGTGTTTGTGTACATCTCTGTTACATATGTGTGTCCATGTGTGCATCTCCAGTGTGTCTGTGTGTGTGCGCATGTGTTTTGCATGTTTCTGCCGCTCACTGTGTGTATGTGCATACATCCCAACATTTCACATGGCTAAAGAGGGACACTGTAGTTTTAGGTGATATTGTTGGGGGCGGGGCATTAGTAAGAATTTTTAGGTTATTTCATGACCTATTACTGGCTATTTATGTAACTGAATAAATGATTTAGTGCAAGACCAAAGTATTTTCTTTGCACAGACTAATGTATAAACACATATACTGAAGTTTATTGCTTTATTGCTGTAGAGCAAAGTAATACACACCACACAGTCAGGGCTGGTGCAAGGATTTTTGCCACCCTAGGCAAAACCTAATTTTGCCACCCATTTCGCTCCGCCTCTTGTGCCCCACCCCTTTGTACCCCGCCTACTTATACCCAACCTCTTTTCATGATTGTCCTCTCTCTGCCCCCTGGGCCAGTCTGCCCCTGGTCTGGAGATGCCTGTAAGAGATGCCCCCCACCAGCTCTAACTTGCCCCTTATCAGCTTCACTTTGGCCCACCAGCTCCACTTTGCCCCTATCAGCTCCACTTTCTCCCCCATCAACTCCAACCTGCCCCCTCAGCTCCAACTTGCCCCCCATCAGCTCCACTATACCCCCCATCAGCTCCACTATGCCACCATCAGCTCCACTATGCCACCATCAGCTCCAACTTGCCACCATCAGCTCCACCTTACCTCCCATCCGCTCCAACTTGCCCCCATCAGCTCCACTTTGCCCCCCATCTGCTCTAACGTGCCCCCACCAGCTCCATTTTCCCCCTCTTCAGCTCCATTTTGCCCCCTCAGCTCCAACTTGACCCCTCAGCTCCACTTTGACCCCCATCCTCTCCAACTTACCCCCATCAGCTCCACCTTGCCCCCATCCTCTCCAACTTACCCCCATCAGCTCCAACTTGCCACCATCAGCTCCACCTTGCCCCCCATCCGCTCCAACTTGCCCCTATCAGCTCCACTTTGCCCCCCATCTGCTCTAACGTGCCCCCATCAGCTCCACTTTCACCCCCATCCTCTCCAACTTACCCCCATCAGCTCCACCTTGCCCCCCATCCGCTCCAACTTGCCCCCACCAGCTCCAACTTGCCCCCACCAGCTCCACTATGCCCTCTCAGCTCCAACTTTCCCCTATCAGCTCCACTATGCCCCCCAGCATCTCCAACTTGCCACCATCCGCTCCAACTTGCCCCCCCATCCGCTCCAACTTGCCCCACCATCAGGTCCACTTTGCCCCCCCTTCAGCTCCACTTTGCCCCCCCTCAGCTCCAACTTGCCCCCATCATCTCCACTTTGCCCCACATCGGCTCCAACTTGCCCCCTCAGCTCCAACTTGCCCCCCATCACATACCTGTAGCTCCCGCGCAGTCTTCTCTTCAGTAATGCAGAGCGAGCTGGGAGATCATGACTCCCAGCGTGCTCTGCATTACTAAAGATCTGACCCGATGAGGGAGCGCTGTAGCAACACAGACCTGACTGTGTTGTGGTTCCCGGCGTGGTGAGTGCGGGCGCAGCTCTTCTCCGCTGCATGCCCGCGCCCCCAGTACGTGTGTGCCCTAGGCCGGCGCCCACCTCGCCTATAGGTGGAGCCGGCCTTGCACACAGTCTGACCTCCTAAAAAGAGGGACAACAGGGTGGGAAAGAGGGACAGAGGGATTTGGCCCTCAAAGAGGGACACTTGGGATGTATGGTATGTGTCTGCCTGTGTGTTGCATATGTCTGTGTTTATCAGTGTGTCTGCATTTCACACACGTGCGCCCAACGGTCATAACATGACGGGCAACGCCGTCACACGTTGCTAGTATACTATAACAGTATAATGTGGTTTTTGTTGCATAGTGTGGCCAAAGTATGTTTAACCCTTTGAGTGCCAGAGGGATACACAATGCATTGCTCTGAAGTGCACTACATACTGCTCTGGCACTCAAAGGATTAAGCTCTCTTACCTTGCAAAGGTACCTCATTACAAGCAAGTCCTGTCTGATCCATATTGCCATCTATCTGATCCATATTGCCATCTATCTTGCTATATTGGTATCTATCTAATACATAATGGCATCTATCTGATACATATAGCCATGTATCTGATACATATTTATCTATCTGATACATATCACCATCTTTCTGATACATATTTATCTATCTGATACATATTGCCATCTATCTGATACATATTACCATCTATCTGAGACATATTGCTGTCTATCTGATACATATTTTCATCCCTATCTAAGTTTAAAATTGTCCCTGAGAAATTCTTGTGAGGAAACGCTTTGGAATTAAAGACACGGAGTTAAAAACATGAAAGTTAAAAAAATGTAATATAAACATGGCCTCCGTGAATTTGTTGCATGGTTCAAGAGGCAACCTCTTCAATTAGTCCTGAACGTCCGTCATGTCCATGGAGGCGGACATGACAGTTGATTGCAGGTTTTTCAAAATGAAGCAGGCAGAGTGCTACTTAACCCATTAAGAACCAGAGGGGTGTGATGTTAACCATAATTCTTTGACACCCTTTTGGTCCTTAAAGGTTAAGACTAACCCTTTCAGTGCCAGAGGGGAGTGCAATGCACTGCTCACCACCTCTGGCACTCAAAAGGTTAACTCATGCAGTGAGTAGAGACTGGAGTCCTGTGGTCTATCGGCAGGAGATTCAGTGCTGGGTGAACATGTTATCTCTTGAGCCAAGGAGAAAGAGGGAAAAATTCATTGGGGTCATTAGGGTTTTCTGGCCGTAGTAGGGTAAGCTGTAAATTAATATTAGCAGCTGTTATTTGTCCTTTAACCTCTTGAGTGCCAGAGAGGTATCCAATGCATTGCATTGGCACTCAAAGGGTTAAAGGGTTAGCAATGTCTTTATTAAACAAAAATGCAATATTGTAGCTATTACAAAAATAAAGTAAATGGTCCAAGTCCCATAAAGGTTTCAGAGATATACAGTGATAAAGTTCCCCCCCTCACCAATGTCAGCTGTAAAGCCGACAGAAGGAGATTTGTCTCGGCCAACTCGAGGCGGCTCTTCAGCAGAGCCGAAATACCGCAATCTAAAGAGAAATACTTCATCGCAAGCACACTTTGTAGACCATACCAGTGAAGTATTTCTTTTTAGATAGTGCTATTTCGGCTCTACTGAAGAGCCGCCTGTCGGTCCCAAGACCAGAATCTCCTGCTGTCAGCTTACAGATGACATCAGTGAAAGGGGAGGGAGGGGGTATTTTAGCATTGTATATCTCTCAAACCACAAAGGTTTCAGAGATGGGACTTGGATAAGTTAGTTTATTTTTATAATAGCTATAATATTTAGTGTTGTTTAACCCCTTTGCGTCCTGTGAAGTCCCCGGACCGTCACGATGGTCCGGAACTTAAGGACCAGTGACGGTCCTGGTACGTCATGTACTTTTACTGACCGTGCTCCTGTAGAGCGTGGTGAGTAATACCGGGGACTGAAATTGATCGCTCCAAGACCGAAGCGATCTCTTTCAGTCCTTCGTTTGACGTGCCGCTCCACGTGATCAGTCACGTGGGACGGCACGTAGAACTCGCCTATCTGGTCCTTAAGGGACCAGACACCCTGGGACCGCTGGTCCTTAAGGGCTTAATAAAGACATTACTAACCCTTTAAAGGGGAACTTTCACCCAAAATAAAGTTGTTATATAGGTTGCAATTGTAGAGGTGACACCAAATATCTTCTTTTTTTTTTTTTTTTCAAATTGTAAGCATTAAAGAGATATTTAGTCTGTTATTTGTACGGTGTGACGTCAGCCGGGTGGTCCATGCTCAGTATCCAGCCCTCCCTCCTCCTGACGCGTGACTCTGACCTGAAGCACTCACTGTACTATGCGCGTCCAGGTCACAGAGATAAAAAAAGGGGCTGTACTTAGAAGGTCCATTTAACGGGAGAGCAATGCAAATCGTCCGGACGCTTCACAAACATGGCCGCGCTCTTCCTACATCGCACAACTAGATACATACTTTATTTATCAAAGACAGACATAAATAGATGTTAGACCTCACTGTTTATTCAATACTATGCGCTGCACATCTATTGGGGGTGAGTTGTGGGTATGTGAAAGTTTCGCTTTAAGTAGGACTTTTAACACCTTAAGTGCTAAACGGATCCACAATGCATTGTGATGCAAAGCTTTGTAAACCTCTCTGGCACAGGTAGGGTTAAAAACCCTAATTAAATCAATAAGAATTTGGGGAATGTTTACCTGTCCCGGTGGTGCGGCTGATTTGCTCCAGAATTGTTCTGCTTTGTACATATGGAGGATGAAATAGTATAATTCTGGGCCAAACACTCAAACTTCCATTGATTTAAAAAGGGCTTTTAACCCCTTCAATGCTAGAGGTCTCCAACTCATTGCTTTACAATGTGCTGGAGAACTCTCTAGCAATAAAGGGGTTAAAAGCCCCATTTAAAGCGAAAGGAATTTTTATTTCTCCAGTATGGTGTGATTGGTTTGCCCCAGAATTACTCCAGTTTTGCTTACTAATTCAGTCTCCTTAGATTCTTCTTAATACTTAACCATCTGAGTGCCAGAGGGGTACACAACGCATTGCACTGGCACTCAAATGGTTAAGCCTCATTACCTCTTTTACTTTACCTACCTGGGAGGTGACGACTGAGAAGGCACTTGTTTGATTTGTTCCGCTTTGTAGCTGTGTTCGTACCTGGAAACACAAAAGTTGTTCTAAGATTGTATCAGGGATAATGAATGTAAGTTATGATGTTAAAGGGACAGTAACGTCCCGAAAAAAAGTATTAGGTATATGGTAGATACATTTAAAAAAGATCATTTGCACTGATTCGTATCTCTCAAACCTTTATGGTTTGAGAGATATAGGAAAATAAAGTTCTCTGCTCCCTCTCCTTTCTGTAAAGCTATCAGAAGCATATTCTGGTAGCATGACCAGATGCGGCTCTTCAGCAGAGTCGATATAACAATATCTAAAGATAAATACTTCATTGGAATGGTCTACAATGTGTGCTTACAAACCAGGTACACGTTGTAGACCTTTCCGATTAAGTATTTATTTTCAGGTATCGCTATGTCGGATCTGCTGAAGAGCCGCCATCTGATCCAGGAACCAGGAGCTCATGCTTTAAGCTATACAGCTGATGTATGAGAAAGGGGAGGGAGCAGAGAACTTTATTTTTGTATATGTCTCACAACCATAAAGGTTTGAGAGATACGATTCAGCGCAAATGATATTTTTTTAACTGTATCTACCGTATACCTAATACTTGTTTCGGGACATTACTATCCCTTTAATCACAACATTATGATGGAGTTGACCACGACTAGCAGCCTTTCACCATATTCACATAGTTGACGAGGTTAAAAAAAAAATAAATCCATCAAGTTCAACTTTTGCTGGAATTTGTGAGTGCCAGAGAGGTATGCAACGCACTCAAGGGGTTAAGCCTCATTACCTCTGTTACTTTACATACCTGGGAGGTGACAACTGAGAAGGCACTTGTTTGGTTTGTTCCGCTTTGTAGCTGTTTTCATACCTGGAAACACAAAAGTAGTTCTGAGATTCTATCAGGGATAGTGAATGCAAGTGAGGATGTTAACCCGTTGAGTACCAGAGGGGTACGCAATGCATTGTGTACCCCTCTGGCACTCAAAGGGTTAATCACAACATTATGATGGTGGTGACCACGACTAGAAGTTTTGAACCATATTCACATAGTTGACGAGGTTGAAAAACAAAATCCATCCAAAGGAAGGGAAATAAACCCCTCTGAGCTACTTTCACTTTACCTCCAAGAGGGCAGTAATATTCTTCCCATAAAATGGAGCAATGGGGCTTCCTGTGATTATACCATTAATTTAAAGGAGAACTAACTCCTCCTATTAGTAACAACCCCCACTTATGTTACTATAGTCAGAAAATCCAAATGTCCTTCATGATTTTTTTGCTTGATTCAAGAGATAACATGTTCTATTAGTCCTGAACCTCATGTACATGGAGGCGGACATGACAGTTGCTTGCAGTTTTTTCAAAATAAAGCAGGCAGAGGGCATGAGCCCACTTAAAAGGATAGTAATGTTTAACAAAAAAGCAGCGATTGATTTGCATGGTATTTGGGCCATGGAGAGTGTTATTTCAGTACTGTCAGAGTTGTATCCAAGAGTAATTGAATGATAATGTATCCCCCTCCCACCCATTTTACCTAATGTAAGCCATCTCCCCTTATATGTGGAATCTGGTGCAGGAACCAGACAGCTCACAGCAAGGGACAATCTTCTTACTGTGCGAACAATGAAAACCCTGCCCCCTTGACAGGTTTTTCATGTTTTTCCTTATGCTCACTGAAGATTCTCCCTCTCTGTGATATATCCAGACAGTCTTGTTGCTCTGAGGTGAGCAGTGTTACATCATTAAAAGGGGTGGGAGGGGGATACTTTATCATTCAATTACTCTTGTACTACAATTCGGACAGTACTGAAATAATGCTCTCCATGTCCCCAATAGTATGAAGATAAATTGGAGCTGCTTTTATTGTGAAACATTACTATCCCTATAACCATTTAAGGACCAGAGAGGTGTGAATCATAATGCTTTTGATACACCTTTGTGTATCAATAGGAAAGCCTTTGTTACAATGGGAGTTTTCCTTTTACACATTTGGTGCAATTATTCACTTATTAAACACTAGTGTTAAGCCCGTGTACATGGGCCAAAGTGCGGACAATCTGTACTGCGCATGACTGCATCGGCCTGCGTTCGGGCAGAGGCACACTTTAAACTTACCCTGCTCTAGAGTGAGTTTGTGCTCTGATGGAGTTTGGCCAGTCTCTACTGCTCATGACCGCATCGGACAAACATACATCTGGCCTTTTATAGTATAAGATTTCCCTTGATTCATGAACCACATTGCCTCTGAGAGTGTCTGAATAATGAGGAAATGGGACACAGTGCACAAAAAAAGTGCTGGAATTTAACCCCTCAATGTCAGATGTCACAAGCTCTAGGGGCAAACCCAGGAAATTAAGAGTGGGGTCACAAAAAATAAAAATGGAATAAAGATACATAGACTTTGTGTTTTACAACTGGTTAACCAGAATCCATTACAGTTGCCTTTTCATGGGCAAGCTGAATTCCTGCAGATGTTAGACTACAACTCCCATCATCCTCAGCCAGATGGAGGGAAGCAGGCGGCCCACCTTTATAATCAGATGTCCAATAGGGGCATACTTTTCCTCATTATTAGGGGTGTAACAGTTTTGTCTCTGATTTAATAATTGAAAAAGAACACCAAGGTGGAGAGATTTCTGGGAAAATGGAACCCCCATCTCAGTTCACCCTTAAATGTGAACATAATGCATTGTAGAAACCCCTGGCATATAAAGGGTTAATGTCTCCTCTCTGCAGGAAACATGGCTTCTGTAATGAGGTACTGATATTCTGGAATCCAAAACAGTTTCCTGTGACAAATAACTGTAGAACAACGAAACCTTATTTGGACTCTATGACGGATTACCTGTTGGCGTCTTCCACTAGATATGACGTGAGAGATTTGGGGAGGCTTTGACTCTTTTTGTTTTCCTCGTTTTCTTCTTTCACCTCCACCCTTTCAGACAGAACACACACCGTGACTGAGTATTTTTGTTTGCATTTCATACCAAATGCTAACATGCAATAGGAGTCTATTCCAGACCACGTCTTCAGGAGGAATGCAGTGAAGGCAAAACAGGTTGACTGAGGATTAAGGTTTGACTACAAAAGGTGCAACTGTGGTATCCAGAGAGGTGCACATGAGGAGCAAACCAACTGTATCAAAGGGGACAAACAAATATTTAGCAAATTCCAATTGATATAAATGGGGCTTTTAACTCCTTGAATGCTAGAGAGGTCACCAACGCATTGCGAGACCTCTCTAGAACTCAAGGAATTAAAAGTCCCATTTAAATCTATGGAACGTTTTATTTCGCCCCTATAGTGCAGTTGATTTGCTCCAGAAATGCACCTCTTTAGCTAACAAAATTGCACTTAAAGCGGAACTACCACCCCTTCTAAACTTGCCCCCAAATAATTACCCATCTGGCGACTAGCTGCTCAATAATGCGTTATTAAGAATTCCTACTGCTCCCGAGACTGACGGCCAGAAAACAGCGCAGATATCTTTGCATAGTGATGTCTGCACGCCTGCCCTGTCAGTCCCATCCGGCTCTAGGAGGCGATGCTAGGAGTCTCGTGGTACCGGAAGGGACTGATAGCACAGGCGAGCAGACGTCACTATGGAAAGATGGCTGCGCTGTTTCCTGGCTGTCAGTCCCGGGAACGGCAGGAATTCTCAGTAATGTGGTAATAAATCTGGCGACTAGTACTACTGAGCAGCTAGTCGCCAGATGGGTAATTATTTGGGGGCAAGTTTAGAAGGGGTGGTAGTTCCACTTTAAAAATTGCAAATAGCTATGTGGTCTATTCTAAAATTTCTGTAACAATCAATGGGTCACATTCCAAGATTTAACCCCTTAAGGACCAGAGGTCCAGGGAAGTGACCTTCCCTTAACCCCTTGAATGCCAAAGGGGTATGCAACGCATTGCATATCCCTCTGGCATTCAAAGGGGTAATGGCCTCTTTAATCCTTGCCAGCGCACCGGCACACGTGACCTGTTATGTGTACTGGCATGCCAAGCAGGGGTCTGAGAGAAACCGTTCTGGTCTTGAAACGGTCAATTTCAGACCCCTTTTTTACTTACAGCGCTTCCCCAGGAGAGCTGTAAGTAAAAAGTACATGACGTGCCAGGACCGTCACCAGTCCTTAAGGGAAAAAAAAGTGACAGTCCTGGCATGTCACATGGTCCTTATGGGGTTAAAGTGATATAAGCCCTTAATAGAAATATGTTCTTATCCTTATCTTGTACCTTTCTTCTTCTTAGGCTTGTTCCATGGGGGTTGGATGTAGGGATGTGAGAAAATGAGCATTTCCTCCTTGCAGGAATTTCCGTGGGAAGTGAATTACAGGTGAGACATCTCCATGAGATGGGAACAATTCCACTGTGTTCCTGCACCACATTCCCCCATTCCTGCTCCTAGTTCCCCTGTTCCCATGTCACATTTCCATGTATATTTAACCAGATATAGGTCTGTAATGGGGCATCCATTTTTTTCTATTGTGGGCCACATGATCACATTTTTTATTGATGATGATGGTGAATTATAGCCCGTCAACTACTCAATAATATCAATGCATACATTTATTGATAAGGTCAATGACAATACTGGTATTTGACAGATATCTATTCTTGAACTGTACGGTACTCACATGTATGGGATTACTGGCCTGCTAGATGATGTGTGCTAGTTAATTAGGTATGAAAACTGTTTTCTAAAAATGTCAGGCAGGCCACACCCTGGAGTCAGGCAGGCCGCATTTGGCCCATGTGCCGCACATTGGACACTCCTAGTTTATAAGGTGCTCTGCTCTATAGATTGAATTACCTTTTTTTTTAAGGGATCAGTAAACTTTTTTTTTTCCATAAATAAATGTTATAGCGCTTTGGCTGGCAAGTAAAACAAGGGTACTCCCACTGTTGGGCATATTTTCATTCAAAAGTGTTTTTTGTTTTTTTTTTACATTAAACCTAAGCTGTTTCATGTTTGGTCAGTAGGGCAGAGCTGGCTAATGGCTCGGGTGAAGGCACAGTCTTTTTGTTTGGTGTTCACTATCGTGCTTCCAGCGTATGCCAGGAAGTGGGCACACTGCTTAGTTATTACTAACTGTTAATAAATGTTGTGGCCTTTTTGTACCCAAGCAGTTTTGTGTGTTCTTTCTTGGGTGGGAAGAGCGGTTTGTTTTGTCATGGAGTATGTGCCAACAGTCACCCAAGGTGATACTACATGAAACAGGAGGACAACAACAAACACTGGGTACGGCCATATAATTAAATATTCCTAAACCAGCGGGGGGGGGGGGGGGGGTTGTTTGCCACTCCCCCCAACCAAAAGTCTGAGCATAGTTGCCTATCCTGAGGCAGTGTATACATGATATACAACAAGTTGATTTAGTCTCTCATTATCAATCGAAAGTCAGAACAAACAAAACATGTTACTTTTGTAAAGTCTTTATAAACACAGGATTAATGAGTTAAAGGGATAGTAATACTTCGTTTTAACTTTATTTTATTTTGTAGGCATTAAAAAAACATGAAGAATGATATAAGTCTTATCTCTCAAACCTTTATGGTTTATGAGATATTCACAAGCAAAGTTCCCCTCCCCGCCCCTTTTACCTAGTGTAAGCCATCTCTTCTCAGATGTCAGTCTGGTTGTATGACAGGACAGATAACAGAAGGGGACAATTTTCTTTGTATGAAAACAATGAAAGCCCTTCCCCCTTGACAAGTTTTTCAGCTTTTTCCATTATCTTAATTGAAGATTGTCCCTCTCTGCAGTCTACCTGGGCATCTCCCTTCTGCTCTGGTTGAACAGGGGGGGAATACTTTGTTTGTGAATATCTCTTAAACCATAAAGGTTTGAGAGATAAGACTTATATCATTCTTCATGTTTTTTTAATGCCTACAAAATAAAATAAAGTTAAAATGAAGTATTACTATCCCTTTAATTGAAAGAATAATGATAAACGTACCTTTTTGCCAAGAACGGGGAAGGATTATCCTGGACTCCGATTCTAAAAACAGGTTATAGTATGATTAGGCATTATATATTTGCATCAGTTTAGGGTCAATGATATGTTTCATACTAAAAAGAATGCTGCCACTATGTATTGTCCCTTTAAATGGAACAAAAAACTTTGCTAACCCCTTTCTTAAAACTAATAATGGGTTACCACTGTATAAAATAATAATCACTGTAATCTGTGCAATGTCAGCATTTCCTCTGCTTATAGAAAACACCAATTTAGAATAGTAATCCTTTATTTAGACTTGGAATATTCAACAAGTTAAAAACAGTCAAATTGCTTATATCAGTTTTACATAGTATCACCAGGCCTGCTTTTGTTCCCTGACAGAAAGCTGTCTGCAAACAGATCTATTTCCAGGTAGCTTATTGTCAAGGACATAAACATGTAAAAATAATGGTGGTGATGAAAAATTATAAAACAATTTAATTTGACTGTACATATTTATACTTGCAGTTTACTATTCATTTACCCCATTGAGGGCTAGAGGGCAAGGCAACACATCTGCCAACCCCTTTAGCCCACAAAGGATTAAATACCATGTGATTTGTATAAGATGAATTAAAATGCAAGTGACACATTTCATTGCCATTGAACCACAAGCAGACTGCCATCTTGTAGTCAGAGAAGAAATGTATTTTTGGTCCTTATGAGACAAATAGACATTTCTTCTCTTCTCCAGGAATCAATTTAGTACATAGATTTAGCTGGGGTGATTTTTTTTTTTTTTTAAAAAAGGTACCAGAGCACCTTAATCAGTGGATGAAATGTACCAGATTACTGACAAAATGGGTCACTGACCTGACAGGACCTGGTTGAAAATCGGCTATGGATCTAAGCTAGGTTAAACAAGATGATTTGGCATATGGAGGGAATTATTGAAGGTGGATGGTTTGCTAAGACACATGTAGATATTCTTGGGTTATCAAGGTCATGGGCAGCTTATGTGCCGATTCTCATATCATTTCAATTGCTAGTAATACCTGTGCATGGAACAGGAGTAGGCAACAGAGACTCTCCAGCTGTTGTGTTTGACTGCAACTGCTATCACCCTCATCTGGCCAATAGGATTGGTAGTCCAACAGCTACTGGAGGACAATTGGAAGGGAGAGCATGCACGGATCCGCTCATCATCAAACAGCCATTGCAGTCTTGGTGAAACACACTCTCTCTTTATTTTACGAAAGTTCTAAAAACATAAGAAAGTCTTGTCACATTAAACGAGTATGCAGGATAGCAAAAAAGAAAAACATGTCAACCACCTAAAGTGTTTCATGCTTTTGGCACTTATTTTAATGTGACAAGACTTTGTCTTATGTTTTTTAAACATTCGTATAATAAAGAGAGAGTGTTTTTCACCAAGATTGCAGTGGCTGTTTGATGATGAGCGGGTCTGTGCATGCTCTCCCATCCAGTTGTCGTCTTGTCTGTTGGAGCCCATGGCTGGGGCTGTGGGAAGTGCTCTGGGCCTGCACCCTGAATTTTATTTGGCGAGTTAAAATCTAAGCATTTCAAGCTGATTTATATTGATTTTCATGGCAAGTAGCTTTCTCATGTATAATCTATACAACAGCTACTGGAGGGCCACTTTAGACTACCCTCGGATTTGAGCTTACCCACTGTTTCTTTTTGCTGCAGAAAAGACGTAGGAACGTTCCTTTGTGGCTGTACTCCTTAAGATCCCACTAGCCACTTCAGTCCTGATACGAAGACAGAAAGAGTTAAATGCTGATTTAACCCTTTGAGTGCCAGGATGGTATCCAACACATTGCAACACAATGCATTGGATACCTCTCTGGCACTCATAAGTGTAATAAGAAGATTTGGGGGAAATCAATTGCACAATAGGGGAAAAAATTCCATTGATTTACAACCTGTGTTGCAGTTGATTTGCTCTAGGACTGCTCAGGTCTATTTTACCTCTTGGCTTGTTCCTCTGGAGAAACTGGTGTCTCGTCATCTGATATCTCATCTACTGATGCCTTCCTTGTATTAAATGGGGCCCTACAGAGCAAAAGTGGGTACACTTTATACATATGGAACCTCCAAATTGTCCCTCTCTAGGACTGACAGTCCCTCTTTGAGACCCAAAGCTCTCTGTCCCTCTTTCCCAACCTGGTGTTCCTGTGTTTAGAAGATCAGACTGTGTGATGTGTATATAAGTGTATCACCCTGGTGTCCCTGTGTTTAGGAGATCAGACTGTGTGGTGTGTATATAAGTGTACCACCCTGGTGTCCCTGTGTTTAGGAGATCAGACTGTGTGGTGTGTGTATATAAGTGTATAACCCTGGTGTCCCTGTGTTTAGGAGATCAGAGTGTGTGGTGTGTATATAAGTGTATCACCCTGGTGTCCCTGTGTTTAGGAGATCAGACTGTGAGGTGTGTATGTAAGTGTATCACCCTGGTGTACCTGTGTTTAGGAGATCAGACTGTGAGGTGTGTATGTAAGTGTATCACCCTGGTGTACCTGTGTTTAGGAGATCAGACTGTGTGGTATGTGTATAGAAGTGTATCACCCTGGTGTCCCTGTGTTTAGGAGATCAGACTGTGTGGTGTGTATAGAAGTGTATCACCCTGGTGTCCCTGTGTTTAAGAGATCAGACTGTGTGGTGTGTATATATGTGTATCACATTGCTCCACAACAATAAAACTCACTTTAATGCTTGTTAAAACTTCAGTATAGGTGTTTATAAATTAGTCTGTGTAAATAAAACACTTTGGTCTTGCACTAAATGATTTATTCAGCTACACATGTAGGTGTCAATAGATCATAAAATAGCTTAAAAATTCTCAGTAATGCCCTGCCCACTAGCCACGCCCCCAGCAACATCTCCTAAAACACAAGTGTTCCTCTTTGGCCATCTGGAATGTTGGGAGGTATGCTTTATATATTGGATCTAACATAAAATGTGCTATTTGTATGCCTCCCAACATTTCAAATGGCCAAAGAGGGACACTTTTTTGTTTGTTTTAGGTGGTGTTGCTGGAGGAATGACTGATGGGTGGGGCACTATAAAGATTTGTTAGATTTCTTCATCACTTATTGATAGCTTTTTTATGTAACTAAATAAATGATGTAGAACAAGAACAACATATTTTAATTACACAGAATAATTTATAAACGTATATACTGAAGTTTAACTCTAAGTACCAGAGGAGTATCCAGCAAATGTCTCCTGCATCAAAAGGATGACATCAAAATGTCACTTGCATCAAAACGGTGACATTCTGATGTCACACACTTAAGGGTTGCCCTGCATGGCCATGTAGAACTTTGGATAACTTTCAATACTAAACCCCAGTGGCATGCAAAAGGGCGGTATTCTGGATAACTTTATTTTAAAATAAAATAATACAATTTGCCCTATACCCCCCCATTAAATGGCAACATTTCAATAGTAAATAATGTATACCCTCCATCTGTGGAGTAAACCCCCCATTCTCCTGGCCCCTCATTCTGTCCATACTCTGGCCTCCTTTCTCTCCCAGCCATCACTTTGCTATGCTGTTGTTCTCCTGTATTCCCCACTCCTACCCTCTCCCATGCTGCCCTGTTCCCATCCTTTCTTCCACCCTCCCCCCACCCATCCCTCCCTGACCCTGTCCTTCCTTCCCCTTGGTCCCTCAGCTACTTCTCAATTCAGATGGACCCAAATTTACTCCAAGTCCACTGGACCAGTCCACTGATAGAAGCTGGTCAAAACTTCCAAAAGTACAATTCCATTCCAGGTTTTGGTAAGCACACCCAAAGAAAAAAAAATTAAAATTACTGGAGTGCAACCAATTTTGACCAAAATAGCTAAAAGCAAATACACAAAATATTGGTGCAATGCTCCTTGTCTTTAGGACATATATAGTAGTGATATGCAGGCACAATTCCGCAGAGTAAAGGGTTAATGGTAATGAAAATTTGGATGTGCACCTATATTTTGTGTATTTGCTTTTAGCTATTTTGGTCAAAATTGGTTGCACGCTTGTAATTTTAAATGTGTGCTTACCAAAACCTGGACTGGAATTGTACTTTTGGAGGTTTTGACCAGCTTCTATTGGTGTAAGCACCCCTCACACCCCCAGGTGCAATGCTCATTGTCTTTAGGACACTATATGATGACTGTCAGAGAGCCTCTCTCCATTAATGAGTAAAGCTGACAAAGATTCGGCTCTCAGGATAAAGTAAATTAAGGTTAGTAAATGGCCAGAGTGGGAGAGAGTCAGCTCATAAGACAAAGCATATTAAGGTTAGGTACTTGCCAAAAATGAGGTACCTTGGCATTGGTGGCAAGCTTAGCATTCTTTGTCCATATGATGTGACTACATCCGCAGAGTAAAGGGTTAATGGTAATGAAAATTTGGACGTGCACCAATATTTTGTGTATTTGCTTTTATATATATATATATATATATATATATATATATACTCACACATACATATACACATATATATTTTTTATTTTTTTTAATGCATTTGTCCCTTTTATTAAGTTCTTGGTAAATGGACTATAAATTGAAAGCAATTCCTTGAAAAATCCAGTCTGCATACTATGAGGGCCTTGAACAAAAGAAACAAGACTGGGAACCACTGGGCTCGACTACACACGTTAGAAGATTATTTCTCATTAGTTATGGATGTTTATACCTGGAAACTCACTAGATCTGACCTGAAGACTGGTTTTAAGATTGAATTACTGTGACACTGTGGACAGAGACTGATTCTCTGGCTTGGAGAGTTCAGCTATAACCCCACCCACTTCCCAGTCCATTCAGACCACTCCCAAACTATTCCTCCCACGTTGCCACCGATTTCACAGCTAACTCTTCCTTTCAGCCACCCGTCCATAACAACTCACTTAAAGCGGAACTTTCATTAAAATTAAAGTGCCCCCAAATCATTATTCACATAGCAATACTCATATCTATACTTTAATTATCCTGAAAAATCCAACTTGTTCCGAGACTCACAGGCAGGCAGCTTACTGTAGTGGAATCTGTGCGCTTGTGCCGTCTGTCCCTTCCTGTACCTTAAGGTACAATGCAACTCCTCCTCACCAATCCTATAGGAGACCGGGACGGACAGTGCAGGTGAACAGATGTCTCTTCAACAAGATGTCTGCGCTGATGCCTGCCTGTGCATCTCCGAACAAGTTGGATTTCTCAATAATGCCGGACTTATTCAGGATAATGCTAGTATTGATATGCGTATCGCTATGTGCATAATGAGAGCACTTTAATTCTATTTAAAGTTCAGCTTTAAGCCCCACCCACAATATGATGCAAAAACGCATACATTAGGATACCCACATTGTCAGTCCTACAGTGTTTCTCTGGGGACTTGGGATAAGAAGGTTCTCAGGTTTGTGGATGTTGAACTAGTTGATACACAAAATGACACTAGTTTTGCCCCTCGTTACAGCTTTTAATACTTTGATCTCCCGTAATCATTATTGTATTGCCTATATGTAACTTTTTTCTGTCCACAATGGTAAAAGCAATATAAAATGTATTTCAGCTCACAGTTTCATGTATTCCTCTTTGGACATCTTGTAGCCGGTGGCAGTAGGCACACGCGGGAGGCTGGCGCTCTTAGTTTGAGTTGTGTAACTAAAACAAACAAAATAAACATTTCATCAATAGAAAATAAAACACAAAGGGTTGTGAAGGTACGGATCTGCCAGGACAGCTCCATTACATTAGCCCCCGATACTGGGGGCCACACTTAACCCTTTGCTTGCCAGCGGAGCACTCAATGCATTGCTTTGTAATGTGTTAGGTAACTCTCTGGTACGCACGGGGTTAAGGGTCTACACTGCAGTGTATGATCTCTTTAGTGCACAGCAGCACACACACTCCACTGTCGGTAAAACTTTAAAGGAATAGTAATGTTTCACAATAAAAGCAGTTCCAATAAATATTCATAGTATTTGGGCCATGGAGAGTGTTATTTTAGTACTGTCAGAGTTGTAGTTCAAGAGTAATTGAATGATAAAGTATCCCCCTCCCGCCCCTTTTACCAATGTAACTGCTCAGCTCAGAGCAGCAGGGTGGTGTCCAGGTGGATTGCAGAGAGGGACACTCTTCAATTAAGGGAAAAACCTGAAAATCCTGTCAAGGGGGGGCAGGCTTTTCATTGTTCTCACAGTAAGAAGATTGCCCCTTGCTGTGATCTGTCTGGTCAAGTAACCAGATTCCACATCTGAGGGGAGGTGACTTACACTAGGTTAAAGGGGCGGGAGGGGGATACTTTATAATTCAATTACTCTTGAATTACAACTCTGACAGTATTGAAATAACACTCTCTATGGCTCAAATACTGTGAAGATTAATCAGAGCTGCTGTTTTTGTGAAACATTACTATCCCTTTAAGGCCAGCCTGCATGGGAAAGTGATATAAAGTTACACCATCATCTGCCCCTTGTTCAATACATGGTGGTAAACAAGGGGTACAGGAAAAGAATACCCCAGTATGCCCATAAGTTGCCACATGCCCTCCCATTGGTACAACCAGCAGTAAGGCAAGAGAAATGGGTATTAATCATGCAATGGGCAACATTTGCCTTTATTTGCACTGAATTGTATTCATAAACCCCCTCCCCCCATTATTTGAGCCATATAATATACTCCTTTGCGTGCCAGAAGGGTGTACAAAGCATTCCAAAGCAATGTGTTGGACCCCCTCAGGTGCTCAAAGGGATATATAAAAATGAAAGCCACATGCTCTGTTTCTGGATCTGTGACGGCCACACCCCTGGGATGGCAATGCATGCTGGGACAACAAGGACCTGCCTGGGAACATCAGCATTCTGTCTGCTCCCTTTCACCTCCACACTCCAAATTCAGCCCTCTCCTCTTCTCCTCAAAGCTTGAGAGTGTCTGTGTCTATGTGAGTGCATGACTGTGTGTGTGTGTGAGACAATGTGTGTGTGCATGTGTATGAGATAGCCTGTATGTGTGTGAGACCATGGGTGGAATAAAAGAAAGTGAAGCATTTGCTGTTTTTTGAAAACCTTAAAGGGATAGTAACACTTCGTTTTAACTTTATTTTATTTTGTAGGCATTAAAAAAACATGAAGAATGATATAAGTCTTATCTCTCAAACCTTTATGGTTTATGAGATATTCACAAGCAAAGTTCCCCTCCCGCCCCTTTTACCTAGTGTAAGCCATCTCTTCTCAGATGTGAGTCTAGTTGTATGACAGTACAGATAGCAGAAGGGGACAATTTTCTTTGTATGAAAACAATGAAAGCCCTTCCCCCCTTGACAAGCTTTTCAGCTTTTTCCATTATCTTAATTGAAGATTGTCCCTCTCTGCAGTCTACCTGGGCATCTCCCTTCTGATCTGGTTGAACGGGGGGGATACTTTGTTTGTGAATATCTCTTAAACCATAAAGGTTTCAGAGATAAGACTTATATCATTCTTCATGTTTTGTTAATGCCTACAAAATAAGATAAAGTTAAAATGAAGTATTACTATCCCTTTAAATTTAGGTGCTATTTGTGATTTTTTTTCAGGTTTTGATGCAAGAAACACACTAATGCCTTGATGCTGAATAGCACATGCTCCTAAATTACAGAAAAGTTAGCTCATGCTCCTAAATCAATGGAAAAGTTAGCACATGCTTCTAAATCAATGGAAAAATTAGCACATGCTTCTAAATCAGTGGAAAAGTTAGAACATGCTCCTAAATCAATGGAAAAATTAGCACATGCTCCTAAATCGATGGAAAAATTAGCCAGATGAACAAAAATGTGTGCGAACTGCTATGCTAAATTAGATACAGTCACTAATCTTCTCACAAAATGTGGACTTTCTAGCCACTCCCACTTTTAGAAATGCAGCCCCTAAAAAAGTGCACGCAATCGCCAATTCATAAAAACATGCACAATTCAGTAATATTTTGGTGCGTTTTTTTCCCATCAAAAGTACAATGTAAATATCAATTGTGCATGTTTTTTCAATTCATCCCCATATGTCTGTGAGAGTGTGAGTGTGTGTGTATGTTTAGCTTTGTAAAAATGTGAGTGTTACAGGCAACACTGTATCCTGTATGTGTGTGTGCGTGTATGCATGTATATCCTATATATTAATTTGCTAAAACGTGTGTAACAATGCAGTCATGCGCAGTAGAGACTGCCCGCACCGCGGCTGATACAGAGCTGGACGCTCCGAAGGAGCGTCCAGCTCTGTATCAGCCGTGGCGTGGGCAGTCTCTACTGCGCATGACTGCCCCGTGACCGGCTGGCAGTAGCACTGTGGCCCGTGTAACGGGCTCTTCAACTAGTCTTTAATAATCCATTCCTAGCCTCCTATTCCTATAGATAAATTTACCCTTTAGGGAGAGTTTCCGTGTTACACCCTCATTTAGAAACAAATAACAGTGAAGCAATGGTTTGCAGATGTCTTTAGAATCCAAGGGGTTAAATCTGTGTCATTTGATGAAGGTCAGTAGATTCATTTATGGAATGAGAAAAATTACACACCAGGCTACCGTGTCCCAAGATACCTTTGCATATAAACCTTAACCAGATGAACAACTCTAGGTGGTGGTTTCACAAGTTAATTACCAGACTTGCATGTTTGGTGACTAACAGTAAGGGTGTGGAACTTCACTTATAAATAAAGCTTCTATATATAAACTTCTGTCTGTTTTGTTTGAAATCTGCTCATTTCTGCTTTATTTGGGAGCAAAGGAGAAATCCTAATTTAGGTTAAGCAACCTGTGACTCTCCAGCTCTTTGAGACTACAACTCCCATTGTCTCCAGCTAAAGTTTGGCTGGCTGGAGATGATGGGATTTATAACACCCGGAGAGCCATAGGTTGCCTACTCTTGTCTTAGTTTATTTGGGCGGAACGGTAAGGTGTGAAATATATAGATGGGATGTAAGTAAGATTGACAATACCATTTATACATTGTTTTATCTCATGACTTAACGAGAACGGAAGGTGTATTACAAAGCATGTTGTGTCAAGCATATTTATCCCTTGCCAAGACTTACAATGTGTTCTGTGGGCTATCAAAGGGAGACAAATAAACTCTTTGAGTGCCAGAGAGGTACCAATGCATGGCAATGCAATGCATTGAATACCTCTCTAGCATTCAAAGGGTTAATAAATATCCATGTAAATTAGGGAAGCTGCCATTACATTATTAGTAATTAGCTGTAGGACTGAGCAAAATAAATTGGAATCCTAATCACATTTCCAAAAGTTATCCTCTAAAAAATACATTTCAAGTAGAAAATAACTTTGCCAGGATCATTGGCATTCAGTTATTTTGTGATTGGCTGCATTTTTTGACAAGTTTAAAGGGCTACTAACACACAGAAAATTTACTACAACTCACTTTAAATAGTTAATCCCTCCTTTGGAAGTAGTGGTATGATAACTGACAGCCTTCAATATACAGGAGTCCCTAGGTTTTTGCTCCCCAGAACTGGTGCTCTGAGTTTCAGAGAAGCAGCTCATTGTTCCTATTGGCTGCTGAGATATCATACCCTCCCTCATGGCCAATAGTAATGAGGTGGCCACTGGCAGCTTCAGCGCTTGAAGGAGGTAGGACAAGAAGTTTGGGGAGGGCCTGTACTATCAGGGATGTCATTTTATAATGCTGGTACTGCCAGACTGGAAAGAAGCTGCAGTACCACATCTTGGATTTGATGTTTCCTTAATATATATAATTGTTCTCTATTTAATTAATCTAGGCCAGTATGTCTGCATTATATATATATATTGCACGTACCTTGTCTGGTATCCATTGTATGATGATTGGCTCCTTACTGGGGCAGAAGCATTAATTGGCTGTCCCCTGGAAGCAAATGAAATGATAGCATCAGGCCCCTGAATATGCAATGCATGAGAGCTACATGGGATCTACATGTTTTTAACATAAACAAAACTTTAGAATTAATATGCAGAAAAAGGATAACTTATATACCGGTTTACCTTGTTTAGTGTATAGCTGTAAACAACTGTCCCAAGACTGCCCCCTTGTCCTCCACTTGGCACAAGCAGCATTGGGAGAGGTGGGGGATATAGATTCAAGACAACTCCTGCTTAGTACATCAGTCTCATTACAGACTATAGTCACATGGGCAACTTTTCTGTAGAAGTATTTTATGAAATGGACTTGCATAAAATGTAGACTGGATTAGTATGTTTTGAAACCCGACTGCATAATAGGGACCAAATAGATATTCCCACTGACAAGAATATTTCTTTTGTGCATGTGCAGCAATGCATTAGAGATATGTCTATTATTCATGAGGTTCAAGTGGAACTTGCAATATATAATGACTCAGCTGATTTAAAAATAAACTTTTAAATTGTGTGTGTGTGTGTGTGTGTATATATATATATATATATATATTAGTGTAAACGCCTGTGTACATAGGCCAATGTATAAAAAACCGCAGAACTACATTATTTAAATTATATGTGTGTTTATATATATATATTAGTGTAAACGCCCATGTACATGGGCCAAAGTATGTAAAACCGCAGAACTACACCTCCCAGCATTCTGTGCGTTCGGGCAGTGCGCTCTGAGCATGACTTCATTGGACCAACATCTGTGTTTGGGCAGTCTCTACTGAGCATGACTGCATCAGACAAACATACATCTGGCCTTTTATATTATAGGATATGTGTGAATGCGTGTGTGTGTTAAAACTATACTTTAAGATATATTTGACTTTGTCGGTTTATCATAATTAGGCAGTACTGGCTGGCATAGCCTGGTGTGTACTATATTAACATTCCACTCTCCCTCCCAACTACCACTTCCTACCAGAAGGACTGGTTAATTTGCATAAACTTACACATAAATACAGCAAAATATCTCAAGCTATAGATTTAAACAAAGAATAGCAAAATTAAATATATGTAATTCTGAGAACTCTTTTAAAATCTCCAGGTCATTATAAAGTGTAAGTTTCACTCTAAAAGTCTCATTTAAATCAACAGGCGCCTTTGTTTGTCTCCTATTTTGCAGCTGATTTACTCCAGAATTCCTCTGCTTCTACTTTGTACATCAGCCTCAATCTATCCCTCTTTTTGCTTATCTCACCTTATAATATATCCAGTTGATGCTCTAGAACCGGCAGGCCTGGGCAGAGAACAGAAAAAGATAAACAGCTGCAGATTATCAGGTCACCTTCAACATAACATGTAAGTACATAGAGTGCCTGGGGCTATTTACTACCACTGAATTTATATTTTAATACCAGAAAGCAGGTCATAGGCCTGGTAGCCATGTTAGTGCTAGAGAGATATAAATTTGATGAACAGACTTAAAGCGGACCTATTAACCCCTTAAAGACACATGACGTACCAGGACTGTCATGTATTTCAGGGCTCCCCGAATGGCTGCACGCTGTTTGAAGAGCATTGATTCTGAATCAATTAAAAAAAATGCTCTATGGTCCTTAAGTGCCAGCCGTGAGTGTGCACTGCCGGTCCTTAAGGGGTTAACATAAGGCAGATGTAGTTTGTTTTCCAGAACAAAATTTTCATATATGTTGCATAAACCATTTTTCTGTACAATCATTTTTTAAAGAAATTAACATTTATGTTTTGGTGACACTACGCAAATTCTCTGCACACAGGGTCGGATTTACATCCTGGGTGCCCCAGGCAAGGCACTGTAGGTACCCTTAGCTCCACACCCCCACTCCTCACATGACCCCTCCTCCAGTCCCATCCACTATTTCCTGCCACAGAATATACCCTTGGCCAATAATAAGGACAAAAAAAAATATTTAACCCCTTGGCTGCTAGAGAATGCTAGTATGCTAATTAGTTCTGATTCAGGACAAATGTCTGAATTAAAGAAAATCAAGCATCTTACAAATAAAATAAATAACACAATGTACAGGTAACTTTTTTTATTGTTAACCCTTGAGTGCCAGAGGGGAACGCAACACATTGCAAAACAATGTGTTGTGTACCCCTCTGGCACTCAAAGAGTTAGAGTGCACCTGTCATCCTAAGGCACATGTAGTTTCAGGGGCGGACTGACCATACGGGCATTCGGTCACGGACCGAGGGCCCGTGACCGTTCTAGTAATACAGAGCACTGGGAGATGACATCATCTCCCAGCCTCTGCATTACTAGAGGTGCGCGGGACTTCGCACAGTATTAAGCCACGCAACTAGGCCACCAGGGATTGGAGGTAGGGGCAGTGTGGAGATGAAGGGGCATGGTGGAAGGGGCGATGTGGAGATGGGGGCTTTGTGGAGATGAAGGGGGCATTGTGGAGATGAAGGGGCAATGTGGAGATGGGGGCATTGTGGAAGGTGCATTGTGGAGATGAAGGGGGCATTGTGGAAGGGGCAATGTGGAGATGAAGGGGCAATGTGGATATAGGGGCATTGTGGAGATGAAGAGGGCATTGTGGAAGGGGCAATGTGGAGATGAAGGGGCAATGTGGAGATAGGGGCATTGTGGAGATGAAGGGGGCATTGTGGAAGGGGCAATGTGGAGATGAAGGGGCAATGTGGAGATAGGGGCATTGTGGAGATGAAGGGGGCAATGTGGAGATGAAGGGGCAATGTGGAGATGAAGGGGGCATTGTGGAGATAGGGGCATTGTGGAGATGAAGGGGGCATTGTGGAGAGGAAGGGGCAATGTGGAGATTTCTGCAGGGGGCCCAGACCTCTTTTTGGACCAGGGGCCCTGGGTCCTGTCAGTCCGCCCCTGTGTAGTTTGTTTTAAAGATAATGACAACTGCCTTTGTTATACTAGCTATTTTTCTAATAGTTTTTGAGTTTTTGGCACAGCGAGGTAGATTATGCTAATTCCCCACACAGTATGCTAATTAGTAATGTTTGAGGCCAAACTCACTGCTCCGTATGCTTAGATATGCCTCCAGGGTGTGGGTTTTATCAAGATTCATTCGCAGCATTCATGTGGAAACATTGGTCCAGTACATAAGCTCATTAGCATCAAGTGTCACCAAAAAATAAAGGTTAATTTCTCAAAAACAATTTACGGTTTATTACAAACAAATGGTTAGTACAATATATAGGCCATTTTTTGTGCTCTCTAAAATTAACTAAAGTTATATTAAAGGGATAGTGATGTTGAGATATTAAGCCAAGCTCGATTCTTCAGTATACTTTTTTATAATAAAATATACCTTTCTTATCGCTGGATGGCAACGAGGGGCAATCTTCTGTCAGCATAAGGAAAACCTGCCCTCCTTCATCAACTGGATCAGGGTTTTCCTTATTCTGACGGAGAGAAGGTTGTCCCTCACTGAGATCTGTCCGGTCAAGCAACCTGATTTCACTTCTGAGGGGAGATAGTGTTTTGTATGGAAAAGAGGCGAGAGAGGGACACTTTTAATTAAAATAAAACGAATATGACAAAGTTATGTTAGAAAGGTGTGTTTCAATATAAAAAAGGTATATTGAAGAATGGAGCTTGGTTTAATATCTAAACATTAGTATCTCTTTAATGTGACAGGCAGGGCCAGTTTTACATCCCAGGCTCCCCCAGGCAAGGCACTCTAGGTGCCCTTAGCTCCTCCTATGGCCACACCCCCACTCCTCACACAGCCACACCCTCTGTCCCATCGACTATTTTTTGGCACAGAAAATACCCTTGTTCTTTAACAAGCAAGGAGAAAAAAAGCTTTAACCCCTTAGTTGCTAGAGAGATCTGCAAAGTACTGATATGCAATGTGTTGGAAACCTCTCTAGAATCCAAGGGGTTAAATAACCACCCCAAATAAATAATGAAATCATATAAACATGGTGATAAATAAGCAATATTAAACACATATAGGGACCTGCATACACTTACTTGCTGCTAGTGGATGGAGGTGGAGAAGTATGAGACTGAACAGATGATGTGCGAGTCTCATTAACACTGTATGAAGGAGGCCTGCAAATACATTCATACATGTAACGTGAAGCTGCAGCATAGTAAATTAGAGAAAGTAACCTCTTACATTATGGGTAGGAAATCTAAGCCCCTCAAGCTGTGGAAGTCTTCAACTTCTGGGAATTGTAGTCCTCCACAGCTGGAGGGCCTCAGCTTCCTATGCATGTCTTAGATGCTAAAGTCATCTCAACACGTTGGAAAGCAATGGCGATGCCTTCAGTACTGAACATACCTAGGAACTCTCAGGATTTGACCCTAAAACTCAGGGTTTTGACCCTAATTTCAAAGTCTTAGGGTGAAGGGCCCAAATCTCAGGGTGAGAGAGCTCTGTGTTATCTACTCTCTCATCAGCAACAATTAACTGTGTATATAGTCCCTATTAATGCTGCCATTTGTATCAGAAAGACAGAGGGAGATATCCCGTTTCCCTTGTGTATTTTCAGGCAGTGAAAACATTACAGAATGTTCAGGGTCCCTTGAGGACCGATAAGAGCATCTCCCAATTAGAGCAGGAGGGGAAATATCACCTGAAATCTGTGTTCTGGGGAACTTTACTGGTTCAAATTTTAAGGATCTTGAGGTTGGGTCATTTTAAAGCTTCCCAAGTATGGTATTGAAGGAATTAAATAATATTATTAATTCTTACTATAAGGGAAAATCATTCTAATTTTTGGGAAATCAAGTAACAAAAACCAAACACTGAGCAAAAGGTATAAAGAAAAGTGGAACAGTTCTGGTGCAATGTATCTGCAGTATAGGGGATAAATAAAACTGCACAAATTCCCATTAAACAGAACAAGTAGTTTAACCCTTTGAGCACCAGAGGGGTATGCAACGCATTGCAAAGCACTCTGGCACTCAAAGTGTTAACACTTTCAATCCTAGAGAGGTAGCTATTGCGATGTGAAGCAATGCAATGGAGGCCTCTGTAGCATTCAAAGTGTTAAAATCCACATATTACATTTTCTATGTTATATTGCTGTTGGGAGTTTGGGGGGAGGGTAAATAATTTGAAAATTGGGAAGATATTGGGACGTATGCGTGAGGGCAAATTGTGGCAAACCTTCCCAAATTTCACAGTGATTGAAATGGGACTTTAACCCCTTGAGTGCTAGAGGAGTCTCCAACGCTTTGCTTCGCGAGGAGTTGGAGACCTCTCTAGCAATCAGTGGGTTAAAGGGCTCATTTTACTCAGTGGGATTGGTTTGCTTATCCCAGAATAGCTCTACTTTGCATTTATACATAAGCATATCTGGGAACCTTGATGTCTACAGGCCCTGGAGTAACAAGCAGAGCCAGGGTGCGAGTGTCCAGTTGACACAATTCACATCTTAATGTGTGCAGGGCTTAATGGAGATGGATAGGGTTGGATTGACAAAAGGCGGGGTTTGTCCTGAAAAGAAGCGGAGTGATGTGGGGGAGTGGGCGGGACAGGTGTGGAATGGGTGGGGAGTGGGCGGGGTTACCCAGGGCCTCACTTACCCAGAGAATCACCCCCTGTCCCAGAGACCTGGTAATAACTCAGAAGATTGGAGTCTCTGGGGCAGATCCGGAGATCACTGAATTTTTCTAAATATTAACAAATATTTGCTTACTTGAAACTTGATTGAGCTGGACTGGTCTCAGACCAGTTTGCTTATCCCAGAATAGCTCTACTTTGCATTTATACATAAGCATATCTGGGAACCTTGATGTCTACAGGCCCTGGAGTAACAAGCAGAGCCAGGGTGCGAGTGTCCAGTTGACACAATTCACATCTTAATGTGTGCAGGGCTTAATGGAGATGGATAGGGTTGGATTGACAAAAGGCGGGGTTTGTCCTGAAAAGAAGCGGAGTGATGTGGGGGAGTGGGCGGGACAGGTGTGGAATGGGTGGGGAGTGGGCGGGGTTACCCAGGGCCTCACTTACCCAGAGAATCACCCCCTGTCCCAGAGACCTGGTAATAACTCAGAAGATTGGAGTCTCTGGGGCAGATCCGGAGATCACTGAATTTTTCTAAATATTAACAAATATTTGCTTACTTGAAACTTGATTGAGCTGGACTGGTCTCAGACCTTGTTCTTGTAATAAACTCCTTTGATCTATAGGCTGATGAATCCCTTTGGAGAAAAAAATATTTTACTTAACTCACCACAGTAAACACTTTTTCATTGTAAAGATTCTTACAAAATCTCCCCTAATTTCTATTTCCACTTTTAGCAAAAGTGATCATTTTAACAGTGATTCCTAGATAAATATAATTCAGCTTTTTTTTCTTTTTTTTTGCTTAGCATGGATAGTCAGTCGTTATAATGATATTTTCCATTTTTCCATTTACCTTAATATAGGCAGAAAATCCTGAATGAATTCTGTGAGGACTGGTTCCTCAGAATTAAACCTTTGAGTGCCAGAGGGGTACGGAATGCATTGCAGTACGTTCCGTACCCCTCTGGCACTCAAGGAGTTAATCTATAATTAGAGCTGGATATTATATTTGCAGTGGAAGATAGGATTCTATGTTGCTGGACGCCAGCACGCCAAACTGCATCCACGAAAGTCTTCCTTCATTCCCTCCCTCCCTCCTTCCTTCACTTCGGTTGAAGGAGTTTGAGGTTTTGGAGTCAGCCAATTAAGAATCATGTCCATCGCTGTGCACATAATATCCAGTTTCCAAAAAAGAATCAATTTGGGCAATTAATATCCAAAAAAGATTTCATTTTAAATAACCACTTCACATAGTACTTATCCATAAAGACCATTATGATTTTCTTCCCAAATTAATGTAGGTAAAGAAAAGGCCGCCATCAGGGTTGCCACCTTTTCTTCATAAAAATACCGGCCGCGGCAATCCCTCCATAGACTTAACATTGGACAGAAGCCAATTTTTTACCACCTGCTGGTAAAATACCGTCTGGGTGGCAACCCTAGCCGCCATCAAGGTAGGATTGTTGTCCCAGGCCAGGATGATCAGGCCCAGCCACAGCTGAGTTACTCAGAGTACAACATCTGGTCCAATTATGGCCAGAGGAACTTTTTGTAAAGAAAAATAATTTACTGTAGCTTTAAAGCTGGTGGGGTCTCCCACTCCCAGATCCAGGTTCTGTCATGTTGTGTTAACATCAGGATAGCCTGCATGAAGTGATGAAGTTGGTGTTTTAAGCTGACACCACTGATGTCAAAATGGGGCAGTTTAGAAGACAGAAGCTGGCTTTAAAGCTACAGTAAATATTTGCCTTTTTTTTCTTCAGCATTAAATACATAAAACAATGCCTGTGTGCATGTGAGAGTGTGTGTCTGTGTATGTATGTATGTATGTATATGAGAGTGAAATTGTGTATGAGTGAGCGTATGTAAGTGTGTGTATGTAAGAATGTGTGTGTTTATGAATGTGCGTAAGAGGTACATTGTGTGTGTATGTTTCTTCTCATGTATATGTACTAGTGTAAAAGCATACTACCACAGAACTACACCTCCCAGCATTCTGTGCGTTTGGGCAGTCTTTACTGAGCATGACTGCATCAGGCAAACATGCATCTGTCATGCATTCGGGCAGTCTCTACTGCGTCTGCGTTGGGGCAGTCTCTACTGCTCATGACTGCATCGGACAAACATACATATGGCCTGCGTTCGGGCAGTCTCTACTGCGCCTGAGTTTGGGCTGTTTCTACTGCATATATCTGCATCGGACAAACATACATCTGGCCTTTTATATTATAGGATGTGTGCACATGTGGATAAAATATCCATAACATATGCACTCATATAAATATGGTTATTGTTTATCTATACCAGCCACATACACAAGAACACATACACACGCTGAAAACCTTTATATTCAAATAGCACATGCAGCACAGGTGGTAAACCAACAGGGTGTGCTAGGGAGTCTGACATGTCAGACTCTTAAGCAGAGAGGTCATGCAAAGTTCAGATTTTAAATGTGAAAATGAAACTGAACATGGCATCTTAGAAAATGTATAAAAACAATGTACACATAACTTATTATTGTTGAGTAATGTGACAGTCAACCTCCTTTTTGACTTTACATATTCTGTAAGCACATTATATGTGAAGTCAAATTGTCTGTACTTTTTTTTTCCATCTTCACATATTTTTTTCGTACACGTTTATGTATCTAAATTTCTGTTTCCAAATAATTTTTTGTCAGACTGTGACAACAGGAATAGTGATATAAACTTGCACTGTCTCTGCAGCAGCAATGCCTGCCTCTACTACAGCATACAGAGTACTCACTGCTGCAGGAACAGGGTTAAACTGCATCACTAATTTTTCACAGTCCCTGACAGAAAGCTCTCAAAATACTAATTCAGTGACCCTCTGTCAGAAGTGTCACTTAAATCAATTATAAAAAGACTAGTTGAACAGCCCGTTACACGGGCCACAGTGCCACTGCCACCCGGTCGCGGGGCAGTCACGCGCAGTAGAGAGTGCCCACGCCAAGGCTGATACAGAGTTGGAAGCTCCTTCTGAGCGCCCAGCTCTGTATCAGCCTTGGCGCGGGCAGTCTCTACTGCGTGTGACTGCAGCACACGCAGCAGTGTCTACTGCGCATGTCACGGCATTACACACGATTTAGCGAATTATTATATAGGATACCTGTACATTGTTGTTATAATTTTGTTTTTGTTTTTTTTTAAAGATGCACTGTTTTATTTAACATTCCCATTTAACCCTTTGAGTGCCAGAGCGGTGTACAACACATTACTCTGCAATGTGTTGCGCACCCTTCTAGCACTCAAAGTGATAAAACTTGAACTTTGGATGACCTCTCTGGTCAGTATCCCTTGCACACCCTGTTGGTTGAGCATCTGTACTGCATGTACTATTTCAAATAATCTTTATATTGAAATAGTACATGCGCAAAGTTGATAATCCAACAGAGTGTGCTAGAGAGTCCGTCTCAAACTCTGAAGCACAAACAGCAGAGAGGTCATACAAAGTAACACTTTTACAATCTATCATTAAAGAAAACTGTGCAAAAGGAAATAAAAATATAATTTTGTTTCAAAACCCTTTGAGTGCCGGAAAGGTGTCCAGTGCACGGCGCTGCAATGCACTAGATGCCTCTCTGACACTCAAAGGGTTAAAGTGTGCCTGTCACTAAGCCAGGTGTAGTATGTTTTATACTAGCTATTTTCTGATTGGTACAGTGTGGCATATTATGCTAATTCCCCATACAGTATGCAAATTAATTTGGTTTGAAGCAAACTTGCGGTTCACTGTATTATGAGACACACTCCAGTGTGTGGGCTCTGCCTAGATTAATTCATAACCCAGCGTGTGGTATTATTGGCCCAGCACATAAACTAATTAGCATAAAGTGCCAGACTGTGTTAACAACAAATAAAGGTCAATTTCTGAAAAAAATATATTACAAACAAAATTACTCATTCAACATATAGGCAGTTTTTAATTCTCTTTAAAGGCATCTCAAGTTATCTTAAGGCGACATGTCCAGTTCATAGACAAATGTTTTTTCAAGTGTCAGGTCCACTTTAAAGGAAAAATAATGTGTATGAAAATTTCTGGTGCTCAGAAGTTGGCCTTTCATTTCATTGATGGAGTTTAACCCTTTGAGTGGCAAAGAGGTATCCAAAGGTATCCAATGCATTGGATGCCTCTCTGACACTCAAAGGGTTAATGCCATAGACACTGTTTTTCCTACAGTAACAGGTCTACTTTAAAGTATTGTATAATAAGGGAAATATATATACTAGTGTAAAAGCCTGTATACACGGGCTAAAATGCTTAAAGTTAAGAAGTGCACGGCAGGTGTACTACTGCAGAAGTACACCTCCAGCATTCTGTGCATTTGGGCAGTCTCTGCTGTGCATAACTGCATAGGACAAACATACATGTGGCATTTTATATAATAAGGATTCATTTCTCCCCTTCAATACTTACTTGCACCACCAACCCCCAGAACACTCACCCCGAAACTCTACACCCCCAAACACTGTCACTGATGAAACTCTGCACCCCCAAAACTGTCACTGATGAAACTCTGCACCCTCCTAACACCCTCATCCCCTAACATTCTCACCCTGAATCTCTGCACCCCCTAACACTCTCATCTCTAAGACTCTGCACCCCCCCAACTCAATTCTGAGGCTCTGCAGCCCTGTACTGCTCTCACTACTGAGGCTCTGCAGCCCTGCACTGCCCTCACTACTAAGGCTCTGCAGCCCTGCCCTTCTGAGGATCTGCAGCCCTGCACCGCCCTCATTACTAAGGTTCTGCAGCCCTGCACTTCTGAGGCTCTGCAGCCCTGCACTACCCTCATTACTAAGGTTCTGCAGCCCTGCCCTTCTGAGGCTCTGCAGCCCTGCACTGTTCTCACTTCTGGGGCTCTGCAGCCCTGCACTGCTCTCACTTCTGACGCTCTGCACCCCTACACTACCACCTCTGAGGCTTTACAGGCTCTGCCCTCTTACCTCCGAGGCTCTGCATCAGACAGCAGAATACTGTTCCCAGCAGCAGCACCCTACTCCTCTTGTCCCAAGTCCCCTGTCTCCCGTGAGTCATGGTGCTGCCGGTGTTACGACACCTGTTCCACATCCCAATCACTGACCCGGCTCTCTCCTCAGCCTCATCCTTTGCACCCTCAACGCCAACCCACCGGAAAGGAGCAGTGGGCACCAGGACCCAGACACACCAGGACCATCCTCCTGCTGCACCCACAGTCTGCACGGAGCCCCGCTTACATCCTGGCCCCGGTTCCTCCTGCACTCACCCCCTTAACTCATTCCTTACCTGCGCTTCTGTCCCATACAGTTTAACCTCTATTCCCATGACTCTCTGCTCCTCCTGCACCCACCTCCTTAACTCATTCCTTACCCGCGCCTTCTCTCCCATACAGTTTAACCCTACATTTCCATGTCTCTGTACCCCCTTACCCTACCTGTAACCACTCTCCTTGCCCCAGCACCTTCCTACCCCTTTTACCACATAACTCCTACAGTTTCTTCTTACCCCTCTCCTTCTAATCGACCTCTTCAACAGCATTCGGGGCAGTCTCTACTGTGCATGACGGCTTCTGACAAACATCCTAGCAAATTATTATATAGGATATTGCGGGTTTCATCTCACTGAAAAAATATGGGTACTCTCACTGCTGACAGATGTTTAACCCTATGTGTGCCAGAGGGGTATGTAACACATTGCTTTGCAATGTGTTGTGTACACCTCTGGCACTCAAAAGGTTAATACAAAGGTGAAAGCATCTCAAAATAGCATACAGTGGCGTTGTTGTTACAGTTTGTGGTCAACTGGCTAACGCCGTCTATAGACTTGTGTAGCAACATCACTACTGTAACATTTCAGGCCATGGAATTACTGCACAAAAAAAACAAGTTTCATTTGTACTAATCTTTGAATTAAATGTTTCTCAGCAAGGGGGTAATTTATTTAAACCATGCAATAATATATTTTTCATATTACATGTTACTATCTTTTTAATAAACTGCTTTATGTATTTTTTTTCTTGGCTACTATGTGGCAGAAAGATCTTAAACTCATTGCGAAGCAACTTGTTGGCGATTCTAGTGACCTGCTGTCTTTCTCGCATTACACTGTATGTCAACTTGTGATTACCTCTCAGTACTGCTGTCTGAATTTGGGGACCAAAAGTGCTTCAAATCTCCAACAGACTTCCGTTGTGGTGACCTGGGAATAAAACCGGCAGAATTAAAAAATGAATTGAAATAATACATATCTGTTATTATCTGGAAAAAAAAGTGGGTGTACCTTGGGTCTAGATGAACAAACCGCTAATATCTCCTAAAGAGGGACACTTGGGGGGTATGACAAAAGCAGGATGGCCTTCTGTACAGTTTTGACCAGGACAGTCCACTTTTGGGCTCTCCGATTCAGTTTTGTCAGGGTTTCACAGGTTCTGCAACCAAAACAGTTTGAAGCTCCTGTGTTCCCCTGGTTAGAACACATGTTTGTCACCAGTGCACCAATTCTGATTGGCTGGTTGTGCAGCTCCCTGCAGATTTAAATGGGGCTTTTAATCATACCTGCCAACATTTCAACTGGCCAGAGAGGGAAATCTGTGTTTTATGTGGTGTTGCTGGGGACGTGGCTGGTGGGCAAGGCATGATGGAGAATTTTTGGTTACGTCATGACCTACTGACACCTCTTTATGTAACTGAATAAATGATTTGGAGCAAGACCAGAGTATTTTATTTACACAGACTAATTTATAAACACATGTACTAAAGTTTAACCCCTTAACGAGTGTCCGATCCGGGGGCGGGTGGCCATTAAAGACCACGGCTCTTTTGTTCAAAGCAATTAATTCTAGGATGGCAGAGCGGTGTGTATCTACACTGACATCCCAGGATTCCATGACCTGCCAGGAAAATCAACTTAAATTAACATCCAGACCAGTGTGATGATCCTAACAAGTCACTGGAAGTTAAGGAGTTAAACACTAGTGTGAGTTTTATTGCTGTGCAGCAATGTGATATATTATATACACACCACACAGTCTGGTCTCCTAAACAGAGAGGCGTCAGGGTGGGAAAGAGGGACAGTGGAATTTGTGTCTCAAAGAGGGACTGTCCCTCCTAAAGAGGTATGTTTTAACCCTTTAGATGCTAGAGAGGTCCCCCATTGCATTACTTCTTTAAAACAGGCCTGAAGAACATAAATTAAAATTCCCATTGGAAAGCATTATAAAGTTTGGAATTGACCACCAAAAATGTGTTTGGAAAGAGTGAAAGGAGGCAACTCTCGCACAAACAAGTGCAGGAATTCTGGAGCAACCCATATGCACCACAGGGAACAAAATACATTTTTTTTTTATTTAAGTCAGGCCTTTAACTACTTGAAGGCTAGAAAGATCTCTAATGTATTGCAAAACAATGCACTAGAGACTTCTCGACCATTCAAGGTTAACCCTATGAGTGCCAGAAAGGTATCTAACGCATTGCAATGTACCTTCCTGACACTCAAAGAGTTAATAAATGGGAATTGTTTTGTTATTCCTCCCCTATGGTGCAGCTGGTTTGTCCCAGAATTTCTCCACTTTTTTTGAGCATCAAGCATTAGGTGTCTTAAAGGGGAACTTTCACCTTCTATCGACTTAATCTCATTGTGTGTGTAGTGTTTAGATGTGCGTGATATATATATATATATGTATATATATACTAGCAATGTGGAACGGCGTTGCCCGTCATGTTATGACCGTTGGGTGCACGTGTGTGAAATGTAGACACACTGATAAACACAGACATATGCAACACACTGGCAGACACATACACACAGTGAGAGGCAGAAACATGCAAAAGACATGCACACACACAGACACACCAGAGATGCACACATGGACACATATATATAACAGAGTTGTGTACACACACACGCAACATATATGCACAGAAACACATGCACGCTTGAGTTGTGCACCCCTCTGGCACTCAAAGGGTTAAGGTATAGAGAGGCATGTCAGAATTAAATAGCAGTGGGAAGTGTATTCATACCTGGGAACTTTGACTTGGAGTGCCTGGAGGGGACTACTGTGGTGCTGATGTGGAGAGACAAATGGGGCAATCTGGGTTAAAAGTGGGCAGGGCTTAATCGTGAGTAGGGGGCAGGGCTTAACATAAATGTGAAAAAGTGTAAGTAATAGGCTGGGGAAGGAGGGGAAGTGGGAGGGAAATGCAAGTTTACAGTGTGAGGGGTTTGAACACACACCCTGAGGGGTAAAACTTAATACACAATCCTGTGGCAGTCAGTGGGTTAAGTATGTACCTGATGGCTGTCTGTCCTGTGTCTTGCATGGCAAATGATGACAGTTAAAGGGATAGTAATACTTCATTTTAACTTTATTTTACTTTGTAGGCATTAAAAAAACATGAAGAATGATATAAGTCTTATCTCTGAAACCTTTATGGTTTAAGAGATATTCACAAACAAAGTATCCCCCCCCCCTGTTCAACCAGATCAGAAGGGAGATGCCCAGGTAGACTGCAGAGAGGGACAATCTTCAATTAAGATAATGGAAAAAGCTGAAAAACTTGTCAAGGGGGGAAGGGCTTTCATTGTTTTCATACAAAGAAAATTGTCCCCTTCTGTTATCTGTACTGTCATACAACCAGACTCACATCTGAGAAGAGATGGCTTACACTAGGTAAAAGGGGCGGGGAGGGGAACTTTGCTTGTGAATATCTCATAAACCATAAAGGTTTGAGAGATAAGACTTATATCATTCTTCATGTTTTTTAATGCCTACAAAATAAAATACAGTTAAAACGAAGTATTACTATCCCTTTAAGAAATAATTCAGCAATGAGGGCCTACCTTAACCCTTTGAGTGCCATTTTGTTCCCCTGGTGCTGCAGAACCCTTCATTGGCTGTCCTGCTGAGGACACTGGGAGTCAGGATGAGTGACTGTGTGTGTCAGCCATATTTCTTTCTGGCTTTGTGTGTGTGTGTTTGGTGCTGTGTGAGAGGGGCATGTGTGTGTGTGTTTGGTGCTGTGTGTGTGTGGGGACTGTGTGTGTGTGTGTTTGGTGCTGTGTGAGTGGGGCATGTGTGTGTGTGAGTGGGGCGTGTGTGTGAGTGGGGCATGTGTGTGTGTGAGTGGGGCGTGTGTGTGAGTGGGGCATGTGTGTGTGTGTGAGTGGGGCATGTGTGTGTGTGTTTGGTGCTGTGTGAGTGGGGCATGTGTGTGTGTTTGGTGCTGTGTGAGTGGGGCATGTGTGTTTGTGTGTGGTGTAGGAGCAAGTGGCATCCATTTTGTTTTTTTCTGACTTTGATAGTGGTGGGCGGGCTGCATAGTGGGGGCGGGCCAACTCCCTGCATGATTTTCACACCAGTAGCAGCCACTGCAACTGGTGTGAAAATCACGCCCCATTGAATCACCCAATGGGAACAGTATCTTCTCCTTTCTGTCTCCCCTGTTTTGGCAGGCACAAAGTCTTCTTTTATATATATATATATATATATATATATATATATATATATATATATATATATATATTATTTATTTATTTTTTCAAACATTTGTAAAATAGGAGACATTACGCCTATAAGTTCAGCTGAGACGTCTACTGTTCACTCTGTATGGCAATAGGCTTGCCGCACAGAGCTGTGTACAATCCCTCCTCAGCGTTGGAGTGACTCCCCCAAGTCCGAACCCCACTAAGTTCCATACCTGGTGCTCACAGTGTGTGGAGCATGTGGCCAGGCACAAGATCAGATGATTGACATCCAAGCACAGAAAGAGCGCTGCCTCTCATGCTGAACGTCTGCAAGATGGCAGCGCTCTACTGCTTGAAATGATGGACTTACTATGGTATGTTAAATAAGGAAAATAGGCATCATTACATATTTTATTACAGTGACTGGAATTACTTTGGCATGAACAATCTATACAGCATCACTTAGATAGACATGAACATTCCTCATTAAGTCCTGCTTAACTACACCCAGTCCCATCCTCAGCCATCTTTTGCCAATACTATAGATTAACAAAAACATTTCTATCACTCATTGCATTATGGGATTATATAGCTGGGCAAGTAAACATAATGTAGAAATTAACCGTATGTTACATTTTGTGGTGCAAAAAAAAAAAAAAACTGATAGCAAGTATCTCAAGAATTAGGTATAAATTCAAATGCCACAATATTGAGATACTTTAAATCTACACTATTACCTAAAACACCATTGGCTATTTTAAAACAGATTTCAAAGTCCTCTAAATGTCATCTTAGCTATAGGTTTTATTTGGAAGACTATTAATTGAGTTATTTAGATGAAGAGATCAAACTAATTAAGGCATGCAGTGTTAAAGGGATAGTAATATTTCATATTACATGTAGCTCAGAGCATTGATCATATCTAATAGTACTGCTGTGCGATGCTCCTACACTTCAAAACTTGCTAGATAATAATAATATGTTGAGGTTGATGCTTCCCTTTCCTTTCCCCGACAGCAAGCCACCAGTGGCGTAACAACTGCAGCAACTGCAACAGGACCCTTTACTGCAGAGGCCCGGCCGCCCCCTGCGACCCCTCCACCTGGCGCCCGCAATCTCCCTCCGGCGCTCTAGTAATGCAGAGCACTGGGAGATGACATCATCTCCCAGCGCTCTGCATTACTAAGAGGACCACGCGGGAGCTCCAGGGAGGTAGGAGATGGGGGGCATTGTGAAGATTGAGGGGCATTGTAGAGGGGGTCAGTGTGGTCGAGGGGGGCCAATAGGGTGGCACGTCTTGCACCAGGGCCTGGAGGTATCTAGTTACGCCTCTGCAAGCCACATCCCCATAGATCTGAAAACGGGTCCTGGGACTGAACAGATCACAGCAAAGGACATTCTTCCCTCTCTCAGGTTAACCCTCTGAGTGCCAGAGGGGTACACAACGCATTGCTTTGCAATGCATTGCATACCCCTTTGGCACTCCATGGGATAAGGAAAATCCTGCTCTCTTTACCAAAGGAGGGCAGGTTTTTCCTAATACTGAGTGGAGATTGTCCCTCGTTCTGAACCACTGTTGGATCTGGAACAAAAATGCTTATGTTGGGGAAAGGGACGAGAGAGGGACCAACATATTATTGCAGTGTAACACGTTTTGAAGCGAAGGAGCATTGCACTTCAGTACTGTTACATATGATCAATGTTCTGAGCTACATGTAATTTAAAACATTACTATCCCTTTAAAGATGTAATAAAGTGGAGATAATTTCTCCAGTGATATCACTTCTTCAGTTGCTATGTTATTCTATGGAGCCTATCCACTAAGGTTTCTTCAACATTGGAGATCTTAGTGCATAGACTCTATAGAATAACAAAGGAACTGGACTGAGTAATCTTCACTTTATATCCTCTTTATCACGCCTTGGTGCATCTCCCCCTTTCTGTCTTAGCTCTACTTTAGCTCTGTCACTCACTGACACAGCTCAGCAATGCATTGCCCACCTCAGCTAGTCCTGAAAGGGTTAAGTGTCATGGAGTGAAGATAGCAATGCAGCTTTAACGGTTTCAGTGCCAGTGTGGTATCCAATGCATTGCCTCTGTGGCACTCACTGAGTTAAGACAAGAATTGCCTGCATGACATGCCTTAAAGGTATAGACCAGTGCTGACATGCCCCCAGCCTTGTTCCCTTGCCCAGGCAGTGCCCATGGGTATTTGTGGCTACCCATAGGCAAGGGAACAAGGCTGGGGGGTCAGGATGTACATGGGGATCTGTGGCTACAAGTGGGCAGGGGAACGAGTCTGGGGACCAGGCAGTGTACATGGGGTTCTATGGCTACCAGTTGTCAAGGGAACAAGGCCCCATGTGCACTGCCTAACGCACAGCCTTGTTCCCTCGGGAGTGCACAATATGTCTGATTATGGAATATGACACAGAGCTGAGGGGATGATTGTGTAGTGCTTGGTGTAGTTTTTTTTAACTTTTCAGTGCTATGGGGGTTTGCAATGCACACCTCTATGTTATTCAAAGGGTTAAGCAAGTGATGTTGTTCGTGGTGCTGAAATACTCTACACAGCCCTGTGGAGCAAGTGGGGCAGCAGAGAGAATGCTGCAGACTTCAGGGTTGTCTACTGATAATGATGTGAGAGGGAGAACATCCCTTCCTCATTGCCATGCTTATGATTGATTGAGAGCTGTTACTGCATTGGAAACTACAGAGAGATCCCAACTTTACCAGCCTTAGGTAGGCGAAATTCAGACTGTAAACTCTGACAGCGGAGGCTGCTATCGGAGTTAATGCATGTGGTGAAGTGCCACATTAACATATAAACACACCCCCATGAATATGATAATGGCTCCTTATTCTGAATTTACATGTAAATAAGTAATTATGCTGCGTTTCCTTATGGAAATAGGGCATTCTCCATGCGATGAGTGAAAATGTGTAAACCTGTTGAAGGCATGTCTGATGGATGTCGATGTGGGCAGATTTTTGTCGGACTGATGGGCATATGATGTCAAAGACACTTTAGTGTCTAGGATAAAATAGAATAAATACAATATTTTGCAGCAACAGTTTGCTGCTTCATAGAAAATCTCACTTTGCAATGTTTAGTGCATTCAGTCGATCTGCCTTCATCACTGCTCCGACAGGACGTGGACAGTATGCACTCTTCCATCTTTAGTGCATCTCTCCCTACAACTTCCATCATCCCCGACCAGCCTGTGGCTGGCTAGCGATGATTATAATTTCATTCCCAACAGCTGGAGAAAGTCTAGCAAGTTCTGGCCCAGTAGGAAATTCATAGCATTTAGGATTTCTTACACTGGGCTTGTAGCTTCATCTGTCTTCTCCTCTGAGTTCTGCCCATGTATCCAGCTCTTGTCTGTCTTCAGTGTAGTTCGGACTTTCATTTGCTTTAAGATGCTCTGCCTGTCTGACTCTGCACCTCCCGATCCTACAGAAAAACAAAAAAGAATGCCATCAGTAAAACAAGAAGTGTATCCCAGATAGGGTGACCATATTTCCATTCTGCCATTCCGGGACATGTGGTCACCCTAGTCCCGCGGCTGAGGTTCCTGCCGGAGCAGACCATCTTTCTGAGGCTGACACAGAGTAAAAGTTCCCACTGGGAACTCTTACTCAGTGTCAGCCTCAGAAAGATGGTCCGCTCCGGCGGGAGCCTCAGCCGCGGGTCTCACTTGCAGCTCCAGCATACCTGCTCCATCCCAGCTGTCTCGCACGCACCAGTCCAGCCAGCCAAGCCAATGAGGACCATACAGCAAATACATTTCATTGGATGGCTGGACTGGTGCGTGTTGCTCCATTCCAGGACTCTTTGTTGTCCTGGTGGGGGGTGACGTGGGACACAGACCCCCAATTAGGGACATCCCGGGCATTCCAGGACGTGTGGTCAACCTAATCCTAGCAATATACAGAGAGTAGAATCAACTTATGCTGCAAGAACTCAAAATATAACATTGATAATGGTGGAAACATTTCTAGCAACTAAAAGGTTAAATCATCTGGTTTACCTAAATAATTAATGCATAAAACAATTATACTGCAGTAACAGAGGTATATATTGTACAATTAGTGTTTTCTACACAAATGGCACACAGACATGTTCATACACACATTAAGTATCGTACAGCGATACGTTTTAGTAGGTACTCTACCAGTTTTTGTGCTCTTATACCTTATATACAAAAGCATGAACTGTTTGTACTGAGCTGACCAGCGCTCACCTTTAAACAGGGACACATTTGAAATATTCATATTTCAGGGGTGCACTGAAACCAAAACAGCCTTGCACTATGCATTTTAATATGAGTATATGTCTGGCCTACCTATTGTGTACATTTGTTTCAATAAAGAAGGAAAGGGAAGTACTCCAGGGTTACTTCCGCAAGTAGGAGAGAAACTCAGGAACAGGAGTGATCACAGACACACACAATGTAGTGAGAATTAATTTACAATAATTCAATACAACTTCGGCGCTTGGGACCAATAGATATGAGCAGACAGAAAAAACGCAGTCACAGTCCTCCCAAATAATCTCAAAAAACACAAAATGTATATGTTAAATATTTTTATTACGACTCCTTCCGTGTTATATGCGTCTATTCTTGAGAATTAATTTACACTGCAGATAAATATCATGTCATGTAAAGAAAATCTCATGATTAAATCTATGACCTCCATGCACACCACTGCTGTGTGTTGTTTCTGTCCTTTAACAGATTCATAGTCACATAGAATGCGTGTTTTAGCAGTAGGCTGAAGAGACCTCACCTACAGCTAAGGACAAATATGAAACATGCATACGTCAGGGCTGCTTTGATTTCAGAGCATCCCTGAAATATACATATTTCATCTCTGTCCCTAGTTAACCTTTTGAGTGCCAGAAAGGTATCTAATGCATTAAGGGCAGGGGAGGGCTGGCAACATACAGCCCAGAGGGCAAATACAATCAAGTGTCCCATTTCTACTATCGGCCGAGCCCACTGTCCCAGCCCACCCGTTTCGTTAATTTTAAAATTGTCCTTAAAGGGATAGTAATACTTCAGTATTACAAATCCCTATATTAAAGCCCTTGTAAAAAGAAATGTTTTGCCCCCAGTGTCATCTCTCAGACCTTTATGGTTCGAGAGATGAAGGCTTCTAAAGTTGCCCTCTCCCTCCCCCTTCCCCGTAGTCAGCATTTTAGCTGACTGCAGGGAAGAGAGTCGTACGACTTTCAGGCGGCTCTCCAGCACAGCCTGATCGCGTTAACTAAAAAAAAACTTTCACTGAAATGGTCTTGGCTTGCAAGCACACGTAGAAGACCGTTTTAATTAAAGTTTTTTTTTTAGTTAACGAGAACGCGGTTCTGCTGCAGAGCCGCCTGATGATCTCTGACCGGATTTCCCTGAGTCAACTAAAATGCTGACTAAGGGAAAGGGGGAGGGAGAGGGCAACTTTAGAGGCATTCATCTCTCAAACCATAAATGTTCAAGAGATGACACTGGGGGCAAAACGTTTTACAAGGGCTTTAATATAGGGATTTGTAATACTGAAGTATTACTATCCCTTTAATGTTGTGAAGTAAGACAAGTGATACCACAAAGCTTACAGTTGAAATGGGGCTATATTAGTGATATTACAGTGCTTACAATTTAAAGGGATAGTATTTCTTAAAAATTACTATTCTTGTAGCCCTTAAAAAACTGAGTAAAATGACACCAGTGGCATCTCTCAAACATTTATGGTTTGAGAGATATCCGCTTTCAAAGTTCCCTCTCCCCTGATGTCAGCGTTCTAGCTGACAGCAGGGGAATCTGGTCCCGGGACCGGTGGAGGCTCTGCAGCAGTGCAGAGATCTCGTTAATAAAAAAGAAATCCTTAACTTAAAAGGTCTTCTATGTGTGCTTGCAAACCAAGCACACGTAGAAGACCATTTTAGTAAAGGATTTCTTTTTTATTACAGTGATGTCTGCACTGCTGCAGAGCCGCCGGTTGATCCCAGGAACACTGACATCTGGGGAAAGCCAAAAAGAGGGAACTTTGAAAGTGGATATCTCTCAAACCATAAAGGTTTGAGAGATGCCGCTGGTGTCATTTTACTCAGTTTTTTAAGGGCTACAAGATGCAGGATAGTAATTTTTAAGTAATACTATCTCTTTAAGTAGAGCTGCACTATTGATGCCATAGAGCTTACAAGGGAAATGGGTTATACTACTAGTGTAGCTCTATTTGGATTGTAGCTCTGCGTTATCATTTGTATTTAGATTAATTTCAAATGTAAGCTCTGTGGTATCACTAGTTTAGCTCCATTTACAAGTGGGAGATTGTTAGATTAATTTCAAATATAAGAAGCTCTGTGGTATCACTAGTTTAGCTACATTTACAAGTGGGAGATTGAGTGAGGCAGTGACCCACCAGCCCAGAGACATGACCAGCCCAGGGGGCAGTTGCCCTCCTGCCCCTCAGGCCAGCTCTCCCCTGATTAAGGGTTAAAGGTGAGGTATGGCCAGCCTCAGTTATATGGATGCACTGACTGTGAGTGGACCTCTTCTTATTTGTGCAATGTTGGAGGGTACGACATTCTGAGACTGCGATAACATTGGGCACCCTTTCTCCTTAACATTTTGTACAATTCATTTGCATTCAAAGTGTTAAAGAAACCCAGACTTCTATTCCAGCTCAGCATGTTTACAAATCATATTTAAGAGCTCTTAGGATACCTATTGATGTCAGTTTAGTAAATGAGCCATCACTCTTCCAGATGTAAACTTGTTAATCCTCTGTTGACATTACCTCACTTTGATCCTGGAAGTAATTGCTCCTTTAAAAGGCTGTGGCAACACAATGCTAATCTTTTATGGATAGCTATACCTACAGAAAAATAAGTGGCTCTTATTGAGTTTAACAGAATGACTTACATGAGTAGGTGTCCTTCATACACTAGTCATCAACGGATCTTTATACATTTTTTTTTCTTTGACATACATATAAGCTTCATGTTAGTTTTCTTTGGTTCACTGCTGCTGCTGACAGGCAATATGCTTTAACAGTCTGAATAAGAAACCCCATAGGGAAAATCCCTTCTATGGCTCTATAGAGACTACTGTCTTTATCAGATTGCAAACTGAGGGTATCCAGCTGTAGACTACAACAGAGAGCTAAAGCAAAGAAAAACACACACATATATAGACACACACATATCTGTACACACACACACACACACACATATATATAGACACACACATTTCTGTACACACATACACACACACATCCTATAATATAAAAGGCATGTATGTTTTTCCAAAGCAGTCATGTACAGTAGAGACTGCACAAACACACAGAACGCTACACGGCAGGTGTACTTCCGCAAAACTACACATCCCAGCATTCTGTGTGTTCGGGCAGTCCCTACCGCGCATGATTGCATCGGGCAGCCTATACTGCGAACTTTGGCCATATACACGGGCTTTGACACTACTTGTACATATATAAACAACCGATACAACACACACAAACATATACATACACACACACATATATACGTCCACATACATAACACACACATAATGCATGCCTCCCCCACATACACATAATATATATTCACACATATCTATACATGCACATATATAACACACACACGTATACACTTTCACGCACAGACCCAGATATACACACACATACATAATACACAACCACACATAATACAAACACATGCAATAATGTGAGATAAGGGGAGGAGCAAGGAATAGGGGGGGGATCTTCTGTATAAAGTACATTTATCTATTCCAGGAGCGCTCTATGGTGAGTAACATTGTACTGAAATAATTATAAGAGTAACTAACTAAAACTAGATTTTGATGCATGATTCATCTGTTATTCCAATGTAGCCCTTTAAAAGGTCCTCTTTAACTCTCTCACTGCTGGTTTGCTCACTTTTCCTCAATTTTAGGAGAGGGCTAGGTAAGAGCCATTTATTAATATGCAGTTCACGTAAAGTTTCTCTTTAACAATCTGAGTGCCAGAGCGGATCACTTGCCTTTAAGGGGTTAATGCTAGCCATTTGTTTTTAATATTAACCCCTTAAGGACCAGCCACGTGGCCGGCACTTAAGGACCACGGGGTATTTTTTTTTTCATAAATGGAATCAGGGGTCCCCAAACACAGTGCAGCCATGCGGGGACCCCTGAATTCCATGAAATACATATGCACATGGGTCCTTAATGTAAGTTTTCCCGTGATGTATATGTATGTTTGTGGGTCCTTAAGGGGTTAACAGTTTTTTTTTTAGAAATTAACTTTTTTTTTGTCTGGGGCACAGTGTGACACTTTATGCAAATGAGATTCTATGCTGGGCCAACTTTACCTAACACTGTGCTATGAATGAATCTAGACACAGCCCATACACTGGAATCATTTCTAATATCAAAGGGAGAGATGAGCTTGACCTCAAATTGAAGTGCTTGACATCGACTGCAACACCGACATGTAAACATTCATTTCTCAAAAACTGTTTATTTTATAGACAAACATCAAGTACAGTGTATATTTGTTTAAAAGCTATGTATCTCAAACTAAACTTATCTTAGAGTGATGGATCCACTTAACCTTTTGAGTGCCATTGAGGCTTCCCCCAATTCATTGGACGCCTCCCAAAAGAAAAGTGGAGGTTTTCTGGGGCAAACCACTTACACTGTAGGGGAGTACTAAAAGTTCTCATTGGTGTAAATGGAGTTTTTAACTCTTTGAATGCTAGAGAGGTCACCAAGGCACTGCAAAGCAAGACCTTGAAGACCTCTGTAGCATTAGAGGGGTTAAAATCCCCATTTACATCAAAGGGAATTTTTTTAAGTTCTTCCCTATAGTGCAAATAGTTTCCCCCAGAACTCCACTTTTCTTTTCAACATATGGCACAGAGGGTTAAACATGGGCATTCTCAGTATTTTTTTTTTTTTGGGGTAGGGGGCAAAACCATAATATACCCCACCGGACAGCCAGCCAACCCTTATGTTTATCTGGGGAGGGGCAAGTTTAAGAGGGGTCAAGTATTATTATTCTTTATTTATATAGCGCCAACTAATTCCACAGCGCTGTACAATAGGGAACAGACATACAGAGATATTAAATAGTACAAATAGATTGTAGAACAGAAGGGTCAGAGGGCCCTGCTCGTGAGAGCTTACAGTCTAGAGGAAGGAAGGTTTGACACAGAAGGAGTACCCCCTCTTGCCCCTCCCTGCAGACACCAAGTGGTTAACTATGACAACAAAAGCTGCAGTTTTTCAGTTTTAGGAAATCAGGCTTTTCATCACAAGTCCAAGAGGAACGTTGCCGTTTCAATGGATAAAAGCTGTCTTACTTACCTTTTTTCACTTGAAACGACATTGTTGAAAGGAGTTTAGATTCACTTCTTGAATTGCTGCCACTGCTAAATCTGCAAAACATAAAGCAAACTCATATCAGTCATCTGAGATAATTGTGTAACATTGCTAGATTATAGATGTATCACTTGTCCTTTCATCACACACACACACAATACTGGAGAAAGAGCTGAGAAAACAGGCAGCAGCAGCAGCCCAGGACAGAGGAATTGGGGAGTTGGCAGAAGGGCTCTTTCTATTGGTGGGCAGACCAACTGACTGTTGCTTGCTTTTCTCTTTATTCTAATTTCTTTAAACCCTTCAGGACCAGAGAACAGTGCAATGCCTTGCTTTCCATTGCACTGAACACCTTTCTAGTCCTGAAGGGGTTAAATACTTACATCACTTTATCTGGCCTAGATAAGGGTTAAGATATTGAATAATATTTTACAGTATTAACAAAAAAAACAAGGTGGATTAATCCGTCAAGGAGTAGAAGGATTAACACTTTGAGTGCCAGAGTGGTGTGCACGCATTGCTTTGCAATGTGTTGCATACCTCTCTGGCACTCAAAGGGTTTAAAGAGTTAGTAATGTTTCATAATAAAAGCAGCTCTAATTAATCATCATAGTATTTGGGCCATGGAGAGTGTTATTTCAATACTGTCAGAGTTGTAGTTCAAGAGTAATTGAATGATAAAGTATCCCCCTCCAGCCCCTTTTACTGATGTAACACTGCTCAGCTTAGAGCAGCAGGGTGGTGCCCAGGTAGATTGCAGAGAGGGAAAATCTTCAATTAAGATAAGGGAAAAAGCTGATAAAACCTGTCAAGTGGGGCAGGGCTTTCATTGTTCTCACAGTAGGAATATTGACCCTTGATGTGATCTGTCTGGTCTGTGGATTGGATTCCACATCTGAGGGGAGGTGGCTTACACTCGGTAAAAGGAGCGGGAGGGGAAACTTTATCATTCAATTACTCTTGAACTACAATGCTCACAGTAATGAAATAACACTCTCTATGGCCCAAATACTATGAAGATTAATTGGAGCTGCTGTTTTTGTGAAGCATTACTATCCCTTTAAGGACATATTTATACTAAGTAGATAACTATCAGACTCCTGTATAGTAGGGGGTGAAAGGGTTTCTTAGGTTTATAAAACCTTGTGCAAGTGATACAGAACATAGCGTTTTCATAAATAAAGACGTTCTTATGATAAGTGACTCATAAGAGAGCGTAATAGGCAAAAAGTAAACATTGCAAAATGAGATTTTCTATGAAGCAACAAACTGTTGCTGTAAAATATTGGATTTATTTCATTTTAACCCTTTGAGTGCCAACCCTTTGGCACTCAAAAGGTTTAGTGACATTTTTTCCTGAAATGGTGTCATGGACAGTGGCATAACTGATCATTGGAAGCCCACAGTGCAATATTTTGTGTTCCAGGATTAGCTGAACAGCATAATTCTGGGTCAGAGAAGTGATTCCCAGGGTCTTTTGTTAATCCCATTATAGTAACTAAGGTGCAAGGTTAGTCTTACAGTTCAGTTAGTTGAGCTCCTGACTACAATCTCCATAGACTGCTAGGTAACAAGTCACTAAGGGGGAGATGTATAAAAAGCATTCTTAGTGTATGTTTCAGAATTGTTGCTAAAATTCACAACCACGGTCATATTTATAAAGAGATAAAGTCAAGTTTATAAATATGTCTGTCTGAGAACATTCTCTGAACATTTGCAAGTGGGAATATTTTTTACAGTATTCACTAAAGTGTCTTTGACATCACATCCCCATCAGTCCCACAAAAATCTGCCCATGTCAATATCCATCAGACATGCCTTCACCAGATTTACGAATTTTCACTCATCACATGGACATTGGCCTATTGCCATATGGAAATACAGAATAATGACTCATTTCCATATGGGAATGCAGGATAATGAGCCATTATCGTAAACAAGGTGGTGTGTTTATATGCTAATGTGGTACTTCCCCACATTCACTAAACTCCTACAGCAGCCTTTTATGTCAGATTTCAAAGTCTCTACTTTGTCTGCCTAAGGCTGGCGAAGTTGGGATCTCCTTGTAGTTTCCTATGCAGTAAAATCCCTCAATCTGTCAGAAGCAGGGATGGTTGTGAACTATTGTTGATGTAGAAGGGATGCCCTCCCTTGCACACCACCAGCAGTAGACATCCCTGAAGATGGAGAGCATTCTCTCTGCTTCCCTACTTGGTCAGTAGGTGATTGGATAGGAACTTATCAGCACCATGAACAGCATCACTCCCATAACCCTTTGAGTGCCACATGGATGTACATTGCGCACCCCTGTGGCACTCTAAGGGTTAAAAAAGTACACCAAGCAGTACATAATCATCCCCACAGCTCTATATTTATACCTGTTTTATACCTGTTTTGCAATCCTAAGGGAACAAGACTGGGGGTCATATAGGGATGTGTGTCTACAGTGAAATGTTAAAGTGCTTTGAAAACAAATTGACAAAACCATATTACCACAGTATCGGCCTTTAGTGCATCCACCCGGTGTTAATATTTAACACTTAACACTCAAGCTGGGTCTTTGGGGAACACTGGCTTGAGTGTAGGAGAGGGAAAAAAGCAGTGAGTGTCTTATACATGCCATTTTTGGTTACTTACATGATCATATAAGCGATCAATACCAGGGGAGCAGCAGGAGGGGTCCTGATGCCCACCCAACAAGTTCTGACGCAGTAAAACAACCCTGTGTGTGTGCAACATGGGTGTCCAGAGCATTGCAATGAAATGTATTAGAAACCCCTCTGGCATACACACATACACAGTCTGCTTCTCCAGTCCTGTTTCAAGGTCCAGTGGTAGTTACAGAACCACATATATACTGTGACATGCCAGCCTTGTTCCCCTGCCCATTGGTAGTCACAGATTCCTACATACACTATCTACCTCCCCAGAATTGTTCAAGTGGTAGCCGTAGAACCATACATAGATCTTGCTTCCTCAGCCTTGTCCCTGTGGTGGCACCCACAGAACCACAAATACAGTGCCTCCTTTCCCAACCTTATACCACTAGTAGCCACAGGACTGCATATACACTTTTTGACATCTCAGACTTTTCCACTGTCTACTGGAAGTCACTGAACTAAACATACACTGCCTCCCCAGCCTTTTCCCATTGTCCCATTAGTAGCAATAGAACTACACATACATACATACATACATACATACACTGTTTGTTTCCCCAGCCTTTTTTTACTGGTAGAAACAGAACCACACATACACTTTTTTGCCACCCCAGCCTTGTTCCACTGGTAGGCCAAAAATTACACATATACTGTCCGCTTTCCCAGCCTTGTTCCACTGGTAGCCATGCGCCTGGTACCCGCTACAGTATTTAAACCCGTACCTATAGGGTACCATTTTTCTCAGTCTGGCACTAGGTACTGAATACAGTAGGGAATCTCATGGTGTTGAAAGAATTTAGTATCTAAGTTGATCAAAGTTTAAAAAGATTGCTTGATAAATTGTAAATTGTGACTTTAGTATAAATTTCTGAAACCTTTATGAAGACCCTAATTTTAACAAAATTTCCCTGCACCATTTAGTGTAGGAAGACACTTCAGATATTTTCTGAGTCCTATCCTAAGTCGGTCTGCTTTCAGATAATATATGATTTGATATGGTTAGTGAGTTTTTTAGGGTAGGTTTACCATATAACCAACTGAATGGTAATTTTAGTTCTTTAAGTTGAAAATCCCAGTTTACTCTCTTGTTAATTAAAGGTCTGCACAGGCCACACATGTAGGTAAAACATATAATTATCAGTGTACTCAAGGGGTTCAGGGCTTTTAAAACATTTCACAACCAACATGAACATTTTTTAATATATAATGTATGTTATTAGAAAAAGTTTTACATATTTTTTGTATTTATGACTTCATATCTTTTCACAATATGAAATTTACTTCACAGAAGTTACTATTAGAAAACTTATTCTGAAAAACACAATATATAGTTTTCCATATATTAGGCTGACCAGATCTCACCTTTAACCGGGGACACATAGGAAATAACAATTTTGCAGTACTTCACTGAAATCAATGTAGTCCTGCAGTATGCATTTCTCCTATGTCCCCAGTTAAAGGTGAGGTCTGGTCAGCCTACCATATATAACTAGATGCATCGAGAAATTCCGAAGATGTGTTCGGCCTCCATGGTATGCAGAAATTCCCCAAGACACTGGCACTGAAAGGGTTAAATGGCCAGGTCTGCTATCAGAAAAGCAGATCTGCAGTATCATATGATAGTTGCCCTTTATGTCTCTGTGCTTTGTTAGGAGACATCACTTTTTGAATCGTTTTGGCTGGACCTAAGGCCCTTTAATCCTTTTGTAATCAAAATACATAACTTTTTGCCTTCTTGACATGCAGTTATTTTGCTGGGAGGCTGTTCCCGGACAGGTTCATTTCTCATAATCCCTTGGATACTGGAGAAGTCTTCTAAGCATTGCAGAGCAAGGCCTTGAGACCTCTTTAATCCTTTGAGTGCCGGAGAGCTAGCCAACGCAGGTAGCTCTCTGGCACTCAAAGTGTTAACTTCCAAAGATTTAACCGTTTCAATGCCAGACAGGTCTCCAGCTCATTGCAAGGAGCGTTTATTTCTACAATATAGTAGAGTTGGTTTACAATGGAATTGTTCACCATTTGCATTTATACATGTGCCACATAGGGTCTATAGAAATTAAATTGCAACTGACCTATGACTAATAATCAAAGCAAAATAAAAACAGAGCTGTGGCCTATGCTGGTGCTTAATAATTAGGAAATAACAACAATGTGCAGCAGCATCCTCCAAGTGAGGAACAACAGGACAGGTGCCTCAAGCGTTTAGAAGAACAAACGGAACTGTACAGGGGTCACTGGGATTCCTCACATTGTAAAAATAACTAAACAAGAAGACGCAGGTTCATATGCCTTGTTAGTCTGCATCCTGGTGTGTGTGATAATTACGTCAGATTTCTGAAACGCCGAGTCTCCTGAAAGAACTGCGAGTGGAGGCCCCCAAATATACATTACCATTTAGGATGCTTTTAAGTTTAGTAGAGGCCTTTCTTTTCTTTCATTCCTGTTTGGGTGAAAGCAGGTGTCTGTACATGTGTGTGCATGTGTATCTGTGTGTGTGTGTATATATGTGTGTGTGTGTGTGTGTGTGTGTGTATATGTGTGTGTGTGTGTGTGTTTACATGTGTGTGTGTGCACGCATATGTGTGTGTATGTTTGTATACGTACGTGTGTGTGTGTGTGAGTATGTGTGTGCGTATATGTTTGTATGTAGATATATGTGTGTGTCTGGAGATATATATATATGTGTGTGTGTGTGTGTGTGTGTGTGTGTATATGTTTGTATGTAGATATGTGTGGGAGTTTGTATATATATGTGTATGTACGTGTATGTGTGTGTATACATGTATGTAGATATGTGTGTGTGTGTGTGTGCGTGTGTGTGCGTGTATGTGCTGTGCAACCCAGAATAACCTCATTCCTCACTGACCAATTGGCCAGAGGAATAAACTGGTTCCTTTCTATAAAACTGTTTGGTACCCAAAATGAATCCTGCCTAAACATGAAGCCCCGGGCAGGGATGCCCATACATTACAATGCCCATACCTGGTAAACTTTCTTGATCTCTAGGTTTTAGTTTGAATTACCAGGTCTCCCATACCTCCCAAGTGTCCCTCTTTAGGAGGGACAGTCCCTCTTTCAGACCCAAATCCCCCTGTCCCTCTTTCCTACCCTAATGTCCCTCTTTTTAGGAGATCAAAGTGTGTGTTGTGTATATAATTGTATCACATTGCTCCACGGGAATAAAACTCACATTATTGTTTCTTTAAAAGTCAGTGTATGTGTTTTTAAATAAGTGTGCTTAAATAAAATACTTTGGTCTTGTTATAAGTCATTTATTAGGTAACACAAGGAGGTGTCAATAGGTCATAAAATAGCCTGAAAATTCTCGTTAATGCCCCACCCACCGGCCACACACCCCAGCCACACACCCTAAAACACAATTGTCCCTCTTTGGCAATTTGAAATGTTGTGAGGTATGGTCTCCAGCTTGGTGCGTTTATCTAAAACCCTGCCTAATTTACCGTCCATTCTAACACTTCCATCCCATTCCACCAAAGTTTCCATCTTTTTCATAGCAAACTCCTCTCAACCACTCACGCCCACACGATTAAGTCTCATCCACAATATGACGTGAAACACAGTGTTTCTTCCCGGGGGACTTGGGACAAGAAGGTACCCAGGTATGGAAATGCCCCAGTTTGATAAAGGGGAGTTACGTGCAGTTAAGTATTTAGGCTTTCTGGTAATACCTAAAATGTAAAAAAAAATATGTTGTAGGGTTTATCCCCCTGAGTAAAACAAGAGTACTCCCACTGCTGAAAGATGTTTCATTCAAAAGTTATTAATTTTCAAAGTTGAATTTTTTAGGTGCAATATCACAGTGGCCTGAAATTGTACAGTGGCGCTGTTGCTACACGATCCTATGGACAGCTCTGGTCTCAGGACCATAAATCTCCATAGGATGGTGTAGCAACAGCGCCACTGTAAAATTTCAGGCCACTGTGATATTGCACCTAAAAAAATTCAACTTTGAAAATTAATAACTTTTGAATGAGACGCCTTTCAGCAGTGAGAGTACTCTTGTTTTACTCAGGGAGATAAACCCTACAACATATTTTTTTTTACATTTTAGGTATTACTATCCCTTTAACCATCCCACACACTCCATACACATTTCATCACCTCCTTCTACAGGCCATGCCTCTTCCAGAATCATGGATATCACTTTGGAGACACAGGTGCCTATGTGAGGTCTGTGAGTGCTGGGTCACAGCGTCTCACATTTTTATAATAATTCGCATAGACACATAGCAGCAAAGCTGCCCAGTCTGAAATCCCTGTCTATCTCTACCCCTAAGCCTACTTGGCCTAGAACTAAATACGTCATTGGTTACATGTATACAATAAATAGCTCCTATGGAAGCAGATTTAGTATGAGGAGGTTGGACCCTGGAGCTGCACTGTGCAGCCCCAAAATGCCTGCTGTCACCTGTTTGGGGGGAAAAAGCTGATCTCCTCCACTGGCAGGGGGCTTGGCTAAAGAAACAGACAGTGAGACTGATGTAGTAAGGAAAAGTGGTGCAAGGTAAACCAAACTGCAAAATAGAGAACAAATTCAAAGCCCAGTTAATTTACATGTGAAGCATTTGCTTTATAGCAATACAAATGTTGTGAATTTGTATTTGTTCCCTAAGAGGGAGCTGAATTGTACTTCTTCTTTGTACATCAGCCTCACCTTCTTAAAGGAGAAGTAAAACTTTCCTTATGGAAAAAGAAAAAACATATTTTAGGACTCTTCCTACTGAGTAAGGGTACTCTCACAGCTGGGAAATTCATCTTTCCAGAGATATTACCATTAACACTTTTTTTTTACATTAAAAGTGCCCTGTAGTGACATAAATTTAACCTATAGTTCGCCTAGTGTTCAGATAGTAATTCTGTTGCATTCTGTAGGAGAGGAGAGTCACTGACAGCAGTTCTTTCTAGAACATGTTCAATTTGTTCAAAATATAGAGATATATTAGCCTAGTTATGGATTGTATTCAGCAGCATACCTGCCATTGTATGTAATCCATAGTTTGGATCCCTGCACCTGGATCCTGCTGTCCCTGTTTTTTGGCTTTGCTTTAAAATTAAATTTCGATAATATATTCTGTGTACTTATCATTAAAGGATTAACGGGTTATGAGCTTCCCGTATGTTACTACCTCTGAAATATTTAGGTGTCGGTGATGTCTATTCCACTGTACAAGATTAAATCTGTTAAAATATATTTTCGGATGATGATGGCACTGTTTTATGGAACACAAGTGATGCTCTGTAATGTGACTGACCTGGGAAAAAATGTCCCTGGAAATTTTTTAAAATGTCGTCATATTTATAAAAGTCAGTATAAAGTCTCTTTTACACATGCTGTCTATAATGCTGTGTCATGTTTTTTTGTAGAATGTGGCACTTGATTTGCTATCTTTTTTTATGGTCCTTTAGGACAAACGATCGGACACCTCTGCACTAGATAACCATAAATGTGAACTCTGTGAATCTGTCCCAGAAACTCCAATTTTCAGACTGAATCATCTGACACTTCCGTCATTAACTGTACAATGTTTCTTCAGGGACCTGGGACAAGAGGGTTTCTGGCATGTGGATAACTCTCCTAAATTAGTAATTAAACAACATCTAGCTTGAATCTATCTCTTACAGTCAACCCTATTTACATGTCTGCTGATACCTTTGCAGTGTCCTCTAACATCACTAACATATGTCATATGAGGAAGACACAGGATATGAGTGCTCATCATAGCTGTCAGATATACCAGGCACATGTTTTAAATAATCTGATTCTTTATTGTTATTCAGCAATTTAAAATACAATAAACCAGGGGAGGGCTGACCTGGGGGGGGCAATTGCCTCCTGGACCAGTCATATGTATGGACCAGTGGGCCACTGCCTCATTCAGTCTACAACTTGCTGCTGTTGATACCACATAGATTACAACTGAAATGGAGCTACACCAGTGATACACACAGCTACAATCCCAATAGAGCTACACTAGTAGCATAACCCAATTTCCATGTGGTACCACTAGTGTAGCTCCATTTGAACCATAAGCTCTGTAGTATCAGAAGCATACCTGGGAACTTTCAAGGTGAGCTGACCCTGAGATCTTTCAAATATTAAGCCTTAAAGCTTCCCATAATGTATATTTCATGCGATATGTGCCTGCTTGCTCTAACACAGAGGTGCTCTGGTCCGTGTGTGAGGGACCTTTAACATGTTACAGTTTGGATAACTCAGTGCCTGAACACAAACAAGACAAGCAGGACATCTCCCACTGTCTTTCTGGTACTAATGGCACCAGTTTAGAGGCTAAGGAAACATTTAATTGGGGAAATTCATATAGTAGATGACACAGACCTCTGTCACCCTGAGAATTTGACCCTTCACCCTGAGACCCTGAGATTTGGGTCAAAATCCTGAGAGTTCCCAGGTATGATCAGAAGTGTAGCATCATTTCCGTTGTAAGTTACCCAGGGTGGGCTGGGATAGTGGGCTCGAACGATAATACAAATAGGACATTTCATTGGATTTGCACCCGAGGCCACAAGTTGCCAGCTCTCCCCTGCAATAAACTCACATGAAGCTGAACAAGATATATAAAGACAGATCAAAAGACAGTATCTGCCTTATATGTTTCATGCAAATATCAATTAGTCATAGCCAAAGGGATATAGATAAAACCAATAGGATCACTCACTATGAGAGATGGTCCAGTAAGCCACACCCCATTATATAGGAGATCTGCTTCTCTATGATTCATTCAGACTGTCTGACACTCAGAGCTATGGTAGCAACAAAACAAACTAGAGTATTCCAATGTTAGTTGTTTAAAGCTGTCATGGCCTCTGTTCTCAGCTAATCATTTATACACTAACACAGTGGATGACTGCAGAATGCTTGGAATTGTAAAGAAACCCCCCTATTCTGATGTCAAACAGACCTCACGTAGGGTTGCCACCCAGCCGGTATTTTACCGGCAGGCCGGTAAAAAATTGGCTTCTGTCCAATGTTAAGTCTATGGAGGGAATGCTATGGCCGGTATTTTTTTGAAAAAAAGGTGGCAACCCTAAACTTACGTGCCCTCATTCGGTGCAGTAGGCATGACCAAAATAATTTATCTGTGCTTATTTATTCATTGCGACTCTTTTCTATTTTTTAGGGCTTAGCAGGTAAATACTTTGTAAATATAGGAGAAAACCTTTTCTTTCCCTTTTTAGGACTAGAAAGATCTCTTAACTCACTAGCTGAAGTGACTCCACTGTTTGTTTTATGAGCCAGTGATTTATGTATCAGTGCCTCACTGTGCACACACTCTGGCCTTCTTTGCGGTTTGATTTATTTTCTCTATTCATTATAGCTTATTCAAACTTCATACATTTCAGATGGTTAAAGACAGACACTTGCTGTTTAATCCTTTGCATGCCAGTGGGGTGTACACCGCATTGCGTTGTGTACCCCTCTAGCACTGAAAGGGTTAAGTTGTGGGGCCGGGGCATTACCGAGAATGTTGAAGATAGTTCCTGAGCTACTGAGAGCTCTTTATGTAATGGAATAAATCATTTAGAACCAGACCAAAGTATTATATTTACACAGACTAATTTATAAATACTGAAGTTTATCTAAACATTAATGTGAGTTTAATTGCTGTGGAACAAAGTGATATACTTACATACACACCACACAGTCTGATCTCCTAAACACAGGGACACCAGGGTGATACACTTATATACACACCACACAGTCTGATCTACTAAACACAGGGACACCAGGGTGATACACTTATATACACATCACACAGTCTGATCTCCTAAACACAGGGACACCGGGGTGATACACTTATATACACATCACACAGTCTGATCTCCTAAACACAGGGACACCAGGGTGATACACTTATATACACCACACTGTCTGATCTCCTACACACAGGGACACCAGGGTGATACATTTATATACACACCACACAGTCTGATCTCCTAAACACAGGGACACCAGGGTGATACACTTCTATACACACCACACAGTCTGATCTCCTAAACACAGGGACACCAGGGTGATACACTTATATATACACCACACAGTCTGATCTCCTAAACACAGGGACACCAGGGTGATACACTTATATACACACCACACAGTCTGATCTCCTAAACACAGGGACACCGGGGTGATACACTTCTATACACACCACACAGTCTGATCTCCTAAACACAGGGACACCAGGGTGATACACTTCTATACACACCACACAGTCTGATCTCCTAAACACAGGGACACCAGGGTGATACACTTCTATACACACCACACAGTCTGATCTCCTAAACACAGGGACACCACAGTGCTACACTTATATACACACCACACAGTCTGATCTCCTAAACACAGGGAAACCAGGGTGATACACTTATATACACACCACACAGTCTGATCTCCTATACACAGGGACACCAGGGTGATACACTTCTATACACACCACACAGTCTTATCTCCTAAACACAGGGACACCAGGGTGATACACTTATATACACACCACACAGTCTGATCTCCTAAACACAGGGACACCAGGGTGATACACTTATATACACACCACACAGTCTGATCTCCTAAACACAGGGACACCAGGGTGGGAAACAGGGACAGAGGGAAATGGGTCTCAAAGATGGACAGTCCATCCTAAAGAGGGACCCTTGGGAGGTATCAACCCCTAATATCTCCTAAAGAGGGACACTTGGGAGGTATGCTTATTATTATTATTATTATTTTATTATTCTGATTCAAATACTGTACAGTAAATGCAGATGTATCCATTATGTTTTGTATGTAGAAAATTATTCACATCTATATATGGCAAATATCATGTAGTTCTGTCATTGCCAGCATTTATACACATTATCTTGAATACAAGAGTTTTATTTGTAGAACATATTTTAGCATTCAAGGGGTTAAATCTTGCACATGAGTAGATAACTAAACAAGACTAAACATGAAACATGCACTGCAGATACAGAGTACATGTTCTCATCTGAACACCCTTTAGCAATATCTCATCCTGATACAGATGTGTATAGACTGTTAGACTACAGTTGATGAGCATTTTAGTTATTCCTGCCACACTCCCAGTTGTATTCATTATGTCATAACACATGAAATATGACTGAGTGATAAGACTTTGTGTTCAAAAGAAAATAAGAGTGACTCTGGGGCAAAACATCTGCACCATAGGGAAGAAACGAACACTCCTGGTAAGTTAAAAGAGAGTTTTTAACACCTTAAATCCTAGAGAGGTTTCCAACATCTTACTCCTTTTGAACAATGGCGAACAGTTTTGGTCATCCAATAATAGAGAAAAGAAGGGAAAACCTGCAATTTGCCATCTTTCCATCAGAAATTTGCATACATAGAAAACCCACAAAATTTTTGTCTATTCGCTAACACCCAAAATTTCCCGCAAGACCTTTGCCAGTTTTGGCCTAGTCCCGAGAATTCCCACCAGGGAGTCAGACTCAGTATGTTTAGTTCTATGACTACCATTGCAGTGGGACAAGGCCGGGACTTCGTGATCTGAATGTGTGATTCTGTGGCTACCAGTGCAGTGGAACAAGGATAGTGTCAATATGTGTAGGTCTATGGCTATGGGACAAGGCTGGGGGACAGAATGGTGGTTTTATGGCTACCGTGGGTTAAGGCTAGGGGTCAGTATGTGTGGTTCTATGGCTACCAGTGCAGTGCAACAATGCTGGGTGGTCAGTATGTGTGGTTATATTGCTATCAGTGCAGCAGGACTAGGCTAGGGGGGAGAGGTCGATATATGTGGTTCTGTGGCTACTGTGGGACACTGGCTGGAGGGACAGTACGCATGGTACTACTGCTACTAGTGCAGTGGGACAAAGCCTTGGGGGGTCATTATGTGTGGTTCTATGACACTGCTGGGCAATGTGTAGAGTTGCCACCTTTTCTTAAAAAAAATACCGGCCAAGGCATTCCCTCCATAGACTTAACATTGGAAAGAAGCCAATTTTTTACCGGCCTGCCGGTAAAATAGCGGCTGGGTGGCAACCCTAGTAATGTGAGGCCCACCACCTACTTCCAGACTACAACTCCCATCATATTGAAATCTGGCAGCAGCTGTAGAGCCTCACATTGCCATACCTCCCAACATTTCAACTGGCCAAACAGTGACACTTTTGTTTTAGGTGGTGTTGCTGGTGGTGTAACTTGTGGTGGGGTATTAACAAGAATTTTTAGGTTATTTCATGACCTATTGACACCTTTTTATGTAAATGAATAAATGAGTTAGATAGAAAAACCAAAGTATTTTATTTACAGACTAAGTACCTGGGAACTTGTCGGGTTTCACCCGGAGACTCAAGATTTAGGGCACTGCCTCCAGATGAAACAGCAAGTTCACCGGGTAAAGCAAGTATCTGTACTATAAAAAACACATATACTGACGTCTATACAAACATTAACGTGAGTGTTATTGCTGTGGGGCAATGTGATACACTTATATACACACCACACAGTCTGATCTCCTAGAAAGAGGGACACCAGTGTGGGAAAGAGGGACAGAGGTATTTGGGTCTCAGTGAGGGACTGTCCCTCCTAAATAAGAACAGTTGAGAGGTATGTACCCCTAATACCTCCTAAAGAGGAACACGTGGGAGGTATGTACTCCTAGTGTCTCCTAAAAAGGGGCACGTGGGAGGTATGAACCCCTAATGTCTCCTAAAGAGGGGCACTTGAGAGGCATGCATTGCCCATCTCCATGGCTATCACTGCAGTGGGACAAGGCTGGGGTGAGGGTCAGTATGAGGAATTCTATGTGGAAAACGGCACAAAGCCAGGGGTCAGTAAGTGTGATTCTATGGCTACTAGTGCAGTGAGACAAGGCTGGGGATCAGTATGTGTGCAGCAGAAAAAAAAGTGGAAAATGGCACTTCTCTCTTTTGAGGTGTAAGTTTTCACCTTTGCCTATATGTATATATATGTATCTGTATATATGTGTATACACACACACACACACACAATGAGCTGTGAGGATGGGAAATTATTATTACGGCAAAAACATTACATAGAAACACTAACACCTAATAATGAAATTGATTGATATACCATTAAAGAGATAGTAACACTTAATATGCTTAGGCTTAATTTGTTTTCTTTAACGCATGTGCAGACTGTTCTGTTCAGATACTATGAGGTTAATCTTGTTTCTGTTGTGTGTACTGAGAGATAAGACCTAAAACAGGTAATTTAAAAATATATTGAATACCTTGTTAGTAAGCAATGAACACAATTAGTTTCAGCATAGTTGAGATCAGGGCTGGATTTACCTCCCAGGAGACCCTAGTCAAGACACTCTAGGCTTCCTTAGCTCCACCCATGACCACACCCACATTCCTCACATGACCTCATCGTCAGGCTCATACACTATTTCTTGGCATAGAAAATACCCTTTGCCAATAACAAGCAAAGCCAAAAAAAAGGCTTTAATCCATTGGTTCCTGGAGAGATCATCAACGCATTGTGACGCAATGGAGGTCAAATAATAGCTTGTAAAGGGGTGCAGGGATGTTGAGATTGCTCTTGCAACACCCACAATTTAGAATGTGGGTGTGGCCATCAGAGCTGTGGCACCACTCATAATTTGGAGCTCTAGACAGCTGCCTACTCTGCCTTGGGCAGAATGTTGCTCTACCAAATAATTATTTTGGAGATAATAAGAACTATTTTCTTCATAGAGCAACATTTTTTTTTTCTCTTGGCAAATCTACGGAGCACCCTTTGCAATGCGTCAGAGCCCTCTCTAGCATTCAAGGGGTTACTAACAGTTATAATATATTTTTGGCTATTTTGATCCAGATTTGGATAAAATGTGATCTATATGTTGTTAGACTACCCCTTCACCTGTAACTTTGTAATTGTCCCAATTTGACTTGCTTGCAATATGGGACGATCCCTTAAAGGGATAGTATTACTTAAAATGTAAAAAAAATATGTTGTAGGGTTTATCCCCCTGAGTAAAACAAGGGTACTCCCACTGCTGAAAGGTGTTTCATTCAAAAGTTATTCAATTTCAAAGTTGAATTTTTTAGGTGCAATATCACAGTGGCCTGAAATTGTACAGTGGCGCTGTTGCTACACGATCCTATGGACAGCTCTGGTCCTGAGACCATGAATCTCCATAGGATGGTGTAGCAGAGCAATGCGTTGCGTACCCCTCTAGCACTCAAAGGGTTAAATCTGGGATGTACAACTGCCTTATAAAATTACAATAACATCAAATTAGATCAGTGGTTCTTATCAATGTTCAGTGACACTTTGGTGTCCCTTGGCCAGCAGATAATAGCGCCACGTTTTTTCTATGGAGACTTTAGCAAAAAGTGAGGTCTGGGCAGCCTAATTTGAAAGCTTTTTCAAAATGAGATATTTTAAAGTGCACAGCAAACCATTACTTGACCAAGGGAAACTGTATCTTGGACCGACGCATAATCAGATCTCATAATTAGTTGTCCTTTAGAAGAATCCAATAATAAATGGAACATATCACTGCCAGATATTTGGGATAACTCATAAAGGAAATGTTTAGAATAGTCATTGGACTGTGTCATTCTCTTTATTCCGTGTTAATGACTATCTGTATGAACGTCTGACCTCTGCTTGTAAACTACAAGAACAATAGAGCCAAGGAGACTGGCTTCTTCTGAAAATCATCATCTATAAATGTCATTGTTGCTATGACATAATTACATGGTACACCTGCAGTAAATATCTCCATTCGTACATGGTAATTAGATATGAATATTAGTAAATAAAGTCATTAATGATGACTTGGGTTCTTGTGAAAGGAGTTTGACTAATTCACTATTTTTATGTATATAACATAACAGCGGCCTTGTTAACATCTGTGCACAATGGGTTGTTAGCCATTAGGAAAAGTTATATTGGATACTACCACTTATTAAAAACCCGTTTCCACAGAAGCATACCTAGGAACTTTGAAAACAAGTTTACTATAAATTGACTGTAATATGATTTAAATATTAACCCTTAAAGTTCCACAAAATATAAATTCTAGGAGATAAGTTCCTACTTGCTGTAAATTGTCAGTCTGTCCTCAAGGAATCCTTAACTTAGTACAACGTCTGCGATATATCTGCTTGAACGCACACAGAAGAAGTAATAATGGTAGGGTGACCACATTTCCCTTCTGCCATTCCGGGACGTGGTCACCCTATTGCCTTACCTTGAGTCCCTGGTGGTCTAGCGGAGTGCGGAGTGCAAAGTGCTCTGTGCCTCCTCCGGCACAGAGCTGAAGCTCCCACGCGCTGTGCTCAGTAATGCAGAGCGCTGGGAGATGATGTCATCTCCCAGCGCTCTGTATTACTAGAGCGCTTGCCTCCAGATCAGGTAAGTTGCATTGCCGCCCTGGATGTCAGCCTGCAAGCGGCGTCCATGATGTGACACACCGCTTGCAGGCTGACATTCAGGGCGGCTTGGCTTCATTCCGGGACACTTCATTGTCCCGGTTGAAGGGGACCCGGGACGCGGGACATGTCCCTGAAATAAGGGACAGTCCCGGACGTTCCGGGACCCGTGGTCACCCTAAATAATGGGCTCTGTCACCCTGAGAATTTGGCCTTTACCCAGAGTACCAGGGTCAGGGATGGGCAAAAACCTTTGCCTCAAAACAAATGGCACTTTTCATCTTCTGGGGAATTTCCAACAAAAAGTGCTTTCTTTTTTCTGCAGTACACATACTGAGCCCCCTGCCTTGTCCTACTGCACAGGTAACCACAGAACCACACATACTGACCCCCAGTCTTGTCCAACTGCACAGGTAACCATGGAACCACACATACTGACCCCCAGCCTTGTCCCACTGCACTGGTAACCATGAAACCATACATACTGATCCTCTGTATTGTCCCACTGCGCTGGTAGCCTTATAAGCATGGATACTGAGCCCCCAGCCTTGTCCCACTGTACTGGTAACTACAGAACCACACATATTGACCCCCAGGCTTGTCCCACTGCACTGGTAACTATAGAAACATACGTACTGATCATCTGCATTGTCCCACCACACTGGTAGCTTTATAAGCACAAATACTGACCCCCAGCCTTGTCCCACTGCACAGGTAACCATGGAACCAAACATACTGATCCTCTGCATTGTTCCATTGCACTGGTAGCTATATAAGCACAAATACTGACCCTCAGCCTTTTACCAATGTACTGGTAACCATAGCATACCTCACAAGTGTCCCTCTTTAGGAAGGACAATCCCTCTTTGAGACCCAAATCCCTCTGTCTCTCTTTCCCAACCTGATGTCCCTTGTTTAGGAGATCAGACTGTGTGATGTGTATATAAGTGTATCACATTGCTCCACAGCAATAAAACTCACATTAATATTTGTTTAAACTTCAGAATATGTGTTGTTTATAAATTAGTCTGGGCAGATAAAATATTTGATCTTGTTCTAAATGATTTATTAAATTATATAAAGTGCTGTAAACAAGCCATGAAGTAACCTAAAAGTTCTCGTTAATACCCCACCCCACTGTCCCTTTTTCGGCCAATTGAAATGATAGGAGGTATGATATCATGGCGATAGAACCTTAAACTATTAATATCTTGGATGTTAGGGAGGCCTCAATGAATTGAGAAGAAATACATTTGCATCCTCTCTAACATACAAGGAGTAGGGTTTGTTTGTTGTGGTTCTAATCAGATATCCTGTGATCCCAAAGGGTTCCAAAAGTGTAAAATATTTGAGAGCCTGTCGTCTAGTTCTTGGTGGGTGACATCAATACCTGTGAACTCTCTGGATCTGCCACAGAGACTCGTTTTCAGGTTGAATTACTGTTTTATGGGAACAGAGGCTGATTCTCTGGCTTTGTGAGTTCAGTGGTAACCCTCACCCATGTTATTCCACCAATTTCTGCCTCATTCCTTCCATTTCTCCACCCATTTCAGGGTAAACCCCACCTCTCAACTCCATCTACTACAATTAAGCCTCATCCACATCATGCCATCAATCAAGTCATTTGGACACTACCATCCCCAGCCCTCTGGGGCACAATGACAAGAAGGTTCCAGGTATGCTGACATCCAATGTAAGGACCTTCTTGCCATGGGACCCATCTTCCTTCCTAAGCCACAAGGAATAATCAAATTTCATGGAAATGTTGATATATTTGAATCACCACCATGAATACAGCCTGAAAAACACCCATTCTCCTACAATAAATTGCTGGTACAAGTGTTACATATCAGGTGCCCTACACAACGCATTATAGGTGGGCTTAGCTCTGCTCATGCCCCATCCCTACTCCTCCAAAAAAAAACTCTGACCCAGCCCCACCCACTGTAGTTTCACACCAAAAGTATCCTTAGCTCTGGGGTAGCTAACAATGGTCCTCAAAATCTGCCAACACTGCATGTTTTCAGGAAGACCCTACTTTATTATAGGGATATCAATCAGTGTTTCAGTCACTGTAACTGATCCACCTGTGCTCAAGGAGAGGCTCAAAGAAAACATGCACCATTTGTAGGCTTTTAGGACCAGGGTTAGGTTCCCTGCCTTGGCCTATATTATATAAAATACAAAAATAGATAACCTCTTGGATGCAAGAAAGGCACCAAAGCAGAATTAAGAAATGCATCCAGGAGTCTAAATAATGTCTATTAAGGATAAAAAGATGCAATGAGATGTGTAGTCCAACAAAATCTGGGAAGCTAAAGCTTTCCCATCCATTCCCCAGGGCTGCAGTGGTTCCTGTGCAACAATGCAGTATGGATCTTTCAGAAGAGGCTCTTTTTAAAGGTACTTATATGTATAGGAAAAAGTGGCTCTTATTTTTTTAAATGAGAGCTTAACTAGGTAGGTGTCCGTCATACAGCAATCTGGTACATCTACATACTTCTTTCACTGGAACTCTATTGTAGTTTATAGCTGCGTAGTAACATTTCTTACATGGCTCTAACATAGCTCTAATTAATGATTTGTAGGGCTTTTCTCATTTATTTCTCTCTTAGATTATTTTAAGTCTATTATGAGGAAGTGTAAACAGAGGCAGGCCAAATGTAAGTAAGTACAGGCAACTTAGCATAAAATAAAATCTTCTTATCTTTATATATATATATATATATATATATATATATATATATATATATATATATATATATAAAGAGGAAGCATGATTTGACTTAATTTATGTCTCCCTTAGGCAACAAACACACCCAGGGTTGGCAGTAAGGAGGAGTAATGCGTATGTCCTCTATATTGACATTACCATTGGTGTAAGCATGGGGAGTGATTTTCACAGGAGAGGGTTGCCCACTCCTGTGAAAATCTCTGCAAGGACTTCACCCTCCACCACACATCTCTTCCTCTACACCCTTCCTCCCATTCACCTCATTGCCTCAGACTCCCCTTCACCTCATTGCCTCACAAACGCTATACTCAATATGCCAAATGCAATACACTAAAACTTATATATGCCATTCTCCAAAAGCTATACGCAGTATGCCAAACGCGATATGCAATACACCAAACACTATACGCAAACGCTATACACAATACACTAAATGCTATTTGCATGCACTAAACGTAATACGCCAAGCACCAAAAGCTATACACCAAACGATGTACACTATACACAATACACCAAATTCTATACACCAAACACTATGGGCCAAACACCAAAAGATATACTCAATTCAGTATATATTCCATACACCAAATGCTATATGTGAACACTAAACCAAATATGCCAAAAGCCAAAAGCTAAACACCAATACGCCTATACTCTAAACACTATATGCCAAATGCCATAAGATATACTCAATAAAATATATGCCAAACGCTATATACCATATGCCAAATGCTATACTCCATACGCTCTACGCAATACACCACAAGCTATACCCAATACACCACACGCTATACACCAAATGCTATATGCAATACACATAATGCTATACACAATACGCAATACTCCAAGATCAATACACAAAATGCTATAAACCAAAAGCAAAACTCTATATGCAATATGGCAAACACTAAATGCTATACACCAATGCTATATGTAAAAAGCAAAATGCTAAACACACTTACATGCTCAAACATGCTCACACAGCACTCACACACACACACACATGCTCACACATACACTCACAAGCTCACACACACACATACACACTCACACATATGTTCACTGATGGAGAGTTGTGTAACACAGTGCTTTGCAATGCATTGCACACCTTTTTGAAGCTGAAAGGACTAAGCACTGAAAATTCAACATGTCATTCATTAAAGCAGTCATTGTCATATTAACCTCACAGGCAACGCCGTGCCAATATTGCTAGTAAATACATAAATATATAGACAAGGTATAGCCAGAAAGATACATACATACATACATACACATACATATCACTGACTGTTGTAAAGGACTCCTATCTTGGTATGTCTTTCTATTACCCCATTGCATTGGATACCTCACTGGAACTCAAAGGGTTAAACAATTTAAGAGCCATTTATTCCTAAGGTATATTACCCCGCTATAGGGATGAAGTAACAACCCTTTTTCCATAAACCAACCTATAGATATATTTATAGACATACATACAGGCTTGGGGTCATATGCAGAAAACCAACAATTTTGGAGCAAATCAATTGCACCATCCAAAATCTGATCAGATCTCCATGTTAATGTTGAACTCTTAGGAAAAATAAACACTGCAGTATTGCACTGGTTCCTGTACAGTCCTGCAGATTGACATTTTCATAAACACACAATGTTTAAAATGGTGACCTAGTCACATTAACCATAAGGGACAAATAAAAATACCTACTATTCTCATCGACTTAACCTTTTGAGTGCCAGAGTGATATTAAAGGAATTGCAGTAACCAAATTCCCATAGTTTAAAGCTAATCCATTCCCACTATAATTAACCTGTAGATCTCTATGATCTGCAGGGCTGAGTGTCATCAGCACCTAACTCTGCACTTCTGTTGAGGAAGCAACAATGCTTTTCCCTCCATTGAACCCCAGCGTCTCAGAATTCACCAACAATGTGATTAACGCCAAGGATAGAAACCTCCCTTAAGCTTCAAAGGAAATGTTGACATTCCCCAGCTCTGCAGATCACAGAGATCTGCAGGACAAATGAAGAGAGAAGGGGAGAGTTTTCAGCTATAGGAACTTGGTTCATATACCTGTCAGGGAACTACCTATACGTATTGTGACCATATCACCATATTAAAGTGTCCCACATTAATATGGCAATCTAGTCACATTACCTATAGCTGGAGAGCCCCTTCCCCTGCTCCTTTACATGGGGCTTTTAACACCTTAGAATTCAGTGGGTAAAAATGCCACATTTAAATCAATGGGAGTTTTCCTTTGCCCCCTAGAAATTGCCTAAGCATTGCTCTATTTGTCTTTGTGTCTATCTACATACCATTGCTTGCTTCGCACAGCAGGACGACAATCTCTCCAGTTTGTCAACAAATCCTCAGATACAAAGCGAATATATATTTTTTTTCATCCACCAAAAAATCTGGCAGTTTTGATTTTTGATTCGACTGCAGCAGTTTCACTTTTGGGAGGATTTAGAGCCTACCACAGCCCCTTTTAATGAGGGTGTGACTGGCATCATGTTAATTCCTCTGCAGGGGTGTGGTTGCAAAAAACAGTTTATTTACCATCCCAAACCTGCCTGACAGCATTCCCACAGGCTGAGAGGCTGAATCATGTACTGTTTCTGGCCGTCCTGCACACATGCACACAAAGAGACAGAGAAAAAGTAACACCCTAGCAAGACTTAGAGGAATCTGGAAGTGTATGCCACGTTATAATTTCCTATTTTAGAAACACACCGGCCATGGTTAAATTTTTAAGTCACGCAGTAACATGAGTCATAGAGGATTTGAAAACTAGGAGCAAATGTGTAATATGAAAAGAAAGAACAGCTACATCAACGGCTCTAGAACATTATGGGCGGAATGCAAGGAAGAAGCATTAACTGTTTTTTAAAGACATAAATGTATGCGCTGTTTGTGATCTCACATTTTGATGCAAGAAACAAACTAACACCTTGATGCTGAATAGCACATGCATACCTCCCAACATGTCACATGCATACAACATGTCACATGCATACCTCCCAACATGTCAAATTGCCAAAGAGGTACACTTGTGTTTTAGGTGGGTTTGCTGGGGGCATGAGAATCAACAATTTTTAGGTTATTTCATGAACTACTGACACTTCTTTATGTAACTGAATAAATGCTTTAGCGCAAGACCAAAGTATTTAATTCACGCAGACTAATTTATAACTACATATGCTGACATTTAACCCCTTAAGGACTGGCGCGCACATGCGCGGCCGGCACTTGAGGACCACATTTTTTCTTTAAAGGGGAACTATCACCCCGCAATAACTTAAGGTTCACTTATTGCTCACCTGGCGACTAGCTGCTTAGTAGCGCTAGTCGCCAGAAATCTTACCCGGTTCTGCAGATATCTGCGTTTTACAGGAGCAGGAAGCACAAACGTCTTTTCACAGTGACGTCCGTGCGCCTGCGCTGTCAGTCCCTTTTGCACCGCACGGTGCAAAAGGGACTGACAGCGCAGGCGCACGGACGTCACTGTGAAGAGACGTCCGTGCTTCCTGCTCCTGTAAAACGCAGATATCTGCAGAACCGGGTAAGATTTCTGGCGACTAGCGCTACTAAGCAGCTAGTCGCCAGGTGAGCAATAAGTGAACCTTAAGTTATTGCGGGGTGATAGTTCCCCTTTAAGTTCCGGTCCAGGGCTTCTGGAGCGGCGTGCAGCCACACCGGGAGCCCTGAACTCCATGCCGTGCCAGGACCGTCACTGGTCCTTAAGTGCCAGACCGCTGTGACAGTCCTGGCACGTCTATGGTCCTTAAGGGGTTAAACAAATATTAATGTGAGTGTTATTGCTGTGGAGCAATGTGATACACTTATATACACACCACACAGTCTGATCTCCTAAACACAGTGACACCAGGGTGATACACTTATATACACACCACACAGTCTGATCTCCTAAACACAGGTACACCAGGGTGATACACTTATATACACCACACAGTCTGATCTCCTAAACACAAGGACACCAGGGTGATACACTTATATACACACCACACAGTCTGATCTCCTAAACACAGGGACACCAGGGTGATACACTTATATACACACACACACATAGTCTGATCTCCTAAACACAGGGACACCAGGGTGATACACTTATATACACACCACACAGTCTGATCTCCTAAACACAGGGACACCAGGGTGATATACTTATATACACACACACACAGTCTGATCTCCTAAACACAGGGACACCAGGGTGATACACTTATATACACACCACAGAGTGTGATCTCCTAAACACAGGGACACCAGGGTGATACACTTCTATACACACACAGTCTGATCTCCTAAACACAGGGACACCAGGGTGATACACTTCTATATACACCACACAGTCTGATCTCCTAAACACAGGGACACCAGGGTGATACACTTATATACACACCACACAGTCTGATCTCCTAAACACAGGGACACCAGGGTGATACACTTATACACACCACACGGTCTGATCTCCTAAACATAGGGACAACAGGGTGGGAAAGAGGTATTTGGTTCTCAAACAGGGATTGTCCCTCTTAAATTAAAGGGATAGTAATGTTTCACAACAAAAGCAGCTCCAATTAATCTGCATAGTATTTGGGAAGTGGAGAGCATTATTTCAATATTGTCTGAGTTGTAGTTCAAAAGTAATTGAATGATAAAGAATCCCTCTCCCGCCCCTTTTACTGATGTAACATTGATCACCTCAGACCAACAAGACCAGATGGATCACAGAGAGGGACAATCTTCAGTGAGCATAAGGAAAAACCTGAAAAATCTGTCAAGGGGGCAGGGTTTTCCTTATGATCACATTAAGAAGATTGTCACTTGCCGTGAGCTGTCTGGTCAAGCGACCAGATTCCACATCTGAGGGGAGTCGGCTTTCACTAGGTAAAATGGACAGGAGGGGGATATTTTATCATTCAATTACTCTTGAACTACAACTCTGACAGTATTGAAATAACACTCTCCATGGTCCAAATACTATGAAGATTAATCGGAGCTGCTTTTTTTGTGAAACATTACTATCCATTTAATGACAAAGTTAGTGAATACACCTAACTTAACAGTAAAGTTAGCCAGAGATGTGAAAATGTGTGCTAATTGCTTTGATGAAGTAGGCACAATTGTTCATCCTCTCAAAAAATGGCAGACATTTTTGCCACTCCCACCTTTTGACATTAACAAAAATAGAGCAAATGTTTGCTAATTCTGAAAACACATTCGCAATTCAGTAACATTTTGGTGCTAATCATTTTGCCATCAAAGGTATACTGTAAATAGCGATTGTGAACGTTTCTTGCATCAGTGGAAATTGGAGTCATTCTAGACAATCAACGGCACCTCATGGGAGAAATAAAATGTCCCATTAATTGGAATGGGGTTCTTAACCCCTTGAATGCTCTACAATGCATTGTAGACCTGTCTAGAATTCAAGGGGGTTAAAATCCACATTTAATTTCATTTTAATTTTCCTGTTAGGGTGCAGTTGGTTTGTTCCAAAATCGCTCCTTAGGACCATGGCTCACATTTATAAAATAGAACTAGACTTATTATGGAATAAACCAACTGCACCAGAGGGGAAGAATAAAACTCCCTGTTAAATTAAATTGGGCTTTTAACCCCTTGAATGGTAGAGAGGTCTTGGAGACCTCTCTAGCATTCAAGGGGTTAAAAAGTTCTATTCAAGTGTATGGGAATTTAGGATTTTTTATGTGTCCCCTATGGTTCAATTGATTTAATCCAGAATAACTCCAGTTATCATAAATAAGGCCCAGTTTTCCACAGCAAGTGGAGTCATTCTGGAGCACACCAATTGCACCATATAGAACAAGTACAAGTTTCCATTGATTTAACCCCTTGAATGCTAGAGAGGTCTCCAACACGCTGCTTAGCAATGCACTGAGCACCTATCTATGATTCAAGGGGTTAGAGGCACAATTGGAATTTTAAGTAGACCCCTGTGGTGCAGTTGGTTTGCTCCACATTTCCTTTAATCCTGCATTGCATACCCCTTTGGCACTCAAAGGGGTTAAAACACAAAGAAAAAAAATTAGCCTTGTTAAAAAGCAAAATGTAGTAATTTTGGGGGCAAACCAACTGCAGGGAACAATTAAAAATGTCCCATTTAATTAAATGAGAATTTTAACCCCTTGAATGTTCGAACTCCAATGAAAATCTTCACTATACTTTACAGACCTCTGTAGCATTAAAGGTATTTAAAAATCCAACTGAAATCAGTGAGAATTTGATGAATATTTCTTTTTCCTTCTATGGTACAGTTGGTTTGCTCCAGAATTGCACCTCTTTAGCTTATTGAGTAAGACACAGTGAGTAACATCCGTACCGGGACTCTCCTGACCCAGGGACAGAGGCTGATTCTCAGGGCTCAGTGAGTTCCATTGTAACTCCTCCCATTTCACTGCCAATCTCTGCCCTGTTCTTCCCATTCGCTGCCCATTTTGAGGACACACTCCTCCTCCCAACCCCACCCAACCCAATCAAGCCCTGCCTACTTTATGACACAAATTGCATAATTTGGACACTCCCACATCAAAACCTTTTTTTTTTTTTTTTTTTTTTTTTTTTTTTTTATTTTAAGTTTATTGAAAGTTTACAGAGAAAACAAAAATTACATAAGCACAAAAAATGCATATATCATGGGTAACAAGAAAAGTATAGCAAAAGTCACGGACACATGGCCGGGCCATCACAGTACAAAAGTAGGAAAGAGAACACAATAGACCCGGATCTACAAGGGTTGAAGTACGGACCCCACCCAAGCTCCGGAGGGGGGGCAGACAGCGCTGAAGACCGTCTAACAACAGCAAAAAGTTTAAGAAAGAAGAAAGAAAAAGGAAAAAAGGCAAGAGGGAGGGGGAGAGAAAAAAAAGAAAAAGAAAGGAGAAGGTAGGGAAATGAACGCGGATGCACGGCATCTTGCACACACCCACCCTGGCCGGCTGCGACGGGGGAACCAAACAGAATCAACGGAGTAGAAGATCTCCGGTCAAACCAGGTCCAGAAACATTATCCACCCAGGGGGACCAAATATTGAGAAATGTAACAGATTAATTGCGCATATACGCAGTCACCTTCTCTAATTTCAGTAATTGACAAATTCGCCCTTCCAGCCGATCCAACCCCGGGGGAACCGATTTCCAGTCCCACCTCAAAACCTTAGTGGACCTCCGGAGAATTGTGACAAGGAGGTATGGGTAATATCAAAAGCACAGTTACACCAAGAAATACAAGTATGGAAAAATATCCTATAATATAAAAGGCCAGATGTATGTTTGTCCGAAGCAGTCATGCACAGTAGAGACTGCTGATGCGGTCATGCACAGTAGAGATGGCCCGAACACACAGAATGCTGGCCCGTGTACACAGGCTTTTATATTGTTGTATAAAAGAAAGACAAGTTAAAAAAAATACCAGAGGGGCTATGCACTGAGGTATGATAAAAGTGAGATAAACTCTGCAGTGTAATAAACACTCCAGAGGACTACAACTGTCATCGTCCCCAACCAGCAGGATGTACCTCGAGGAATCCATTTTTCAGAGTGAATTATTGAGTATCTAGGGGCTTCGCCTAATTTCCTGCTTCGTGAGTTCAGCTATAACCCCAACCACTTTCCAGTCCATTCAGCCTTCTGTCACCCCATTTTCACACTTTTCCACCTCTTTCATGGCAAACTCCTCCTTTCCACCATCCACAACTGCCCAGTTAAGCCACAATATGATGCAAAACACAATATTTGGACACTCCAATTCTCTGATTCTCCAGCAGTGGTGAATTTCATCTGAAACTCTGCCAACTACTCCTCCTTCTCTCCCTGTTCCTCCCATTTCCCACCCATGTCTCCTTCTTTCTACCCTGTTCTGCTCACTTCTCGCCCACTTTATGACACAAGAGTGATAAGCCCCAACCCCCCGGGTTAAGCCACTCCCCATTTATGATGCACATTGCATAATTTACATCCCCTTGGTTGGCAGCACATTAGTTCTCTCCCGGGGCTCAAGAAGAGGAAGTTCCCAGGTATGCCAACACACAACTAGGCAACTACCCCTGGTTTAAGGTCAGAGCAAGGTCACATTTACCATTAAAATTAAACTTTAGTTTAAACACTCACAAACAATTTGCTGCCTCAAGAAGAATAAAACCTAGGTGAAACAACATCATTAATACTATTTCAACATCCTCACTCTCCACCTGTACAAACTTAAAATTCTTAATGAATTCCTTTAACCCTTAGAGTGCCAGAGGGTAAGCAGTGCATAATAAAAACACTCCTTCATGAATGTTGGGCACAATCACATACCTTCCAACATTTCAAATTGCCAAAGACGGACACTTGTGTTTTAAGGGGTGTTGCTGGGGGAGTGGCTGGTGGGTGTGGTATTAGCGAGAATTTTTAGGCTATTTAAATGACCTATTGACACCTCCTTGAGTAACCTAATAAATGATTTACAACAAGATCAACGTATTTTATTTACACACACTAATTTATACACATATATACTGACGTTTAAACAAACATTAATGTGAGTTTTATTGCTGTACAGTAATATGATACACTTATATACACACCACACAGTTTGATCTCCTAAACACAGGGACACCAGGGTGATACACTTATATACACACCACACAGTCTGATCTCCTAAACACAGGGACACCAGGGTGATACACTTCTATACACACCACACAGTCTGATCTCCTAAACACAGGGACACCAGGGTGATACACTTCTATACACACCACACAGTCTGATCTCCTAAACACAGGGACACCAGGGTGATACACTTCTATACACACCACACAGTCTGATCTCCTAAACACAGGGACACCAGGGTGATACACTTATATACACACCACACAGACTGATCTCCTAAACACAGGGACACCAGGGTGATACACTTATATACACACCATACAGTCTGATCTCCTAAACACAGGGACACCAGGGTGATATACTTCTATACACACACCACACAGTCTGATCTCCTAAACACAGGGACACCAGGGTGATACACTTATATACACACCACACTGTCTGATCTCCTAAACACAGGGACACCAGGGTGATACACTGATATACACACCACACAGTCTGTTCTCCTAAACACAGGGACACCAGGGTGATACACTTATATATACACCACACAGTCTGATCTCCTAAAAAGAGGGACAACAGGGTGGGAAAGAGGGACAGAGGGATTTGGGTCTAAAAGAGGGACTGTCCCTCCTAAAGAGGGACACTTGGAAGGTATGGAATCATTTTTACATGTCCTCTCTCTGCTCATGTCCATGAATGAAGTAAATGGAGATGAAGTGATGAAAATGTAACCCTTTAAAGGGACCGGGGGGGGGGGGGGTGAAACTCTTGGCAAAGCAATACGTTGCGCACCCCTATGATCCTTAACCCCTTAAAGACCAGATGACATGTTATGACCGTCAAGGTCCTTATGCCCTTAAAGATCGGTGACGGTCATAGCATGTCACGTACTTTTTACTTACAGCTCTCTACCAGGAGCGCAGTAAGTAAAAATGGGGTGTAACATTGACCGTTTCAAGACTGGAACAATCTCTCTTAGGCCCCAAAGTGGTGAGCCTGTACGTGTAACAGGTCATGTGTACTGGCGCATCGGCAACAATCAAAGCGGTCCTGAAGGGAAGGTAACTTCCCTGGACCGCTGGTCCTTAAAGATTTAAAGGGTTAAAGGGTTAAAGTAATGAGAGTCAGATAAGATGAAGTAAGTTACCAGTCTTTTACTTCTTGGATGTTTAGAACATGTGAAAAGAAAAACAGAAAGTGCAGCGTACTTCCTCTAAGGGCGGCTGTATGTTCAAAATAAAAGTGAGAAACCATTTGCACTATAGGGGAGGACTAAAAGTCCTGATTGATTTAAATGGGGATTTTAACCCCTTGAATGCTAGAGAGGTCCCGCAATGCGTTGCAGACCTTTCTAGCATTCAAGAGGTTAAAATCCCCATTTAAATCAATTGAGAGTTTGGAAATTTTTAGTTCTCCCCTATAGTTCAAATGGTTTGCCCTAGAATGTCTCCACTTTTATTTTGAACATACAGCCCTTTCAGTGTAGTATAATGAATACATTTACTGGACACAGATGTAATATGAAACAATAAATCACCTTAAATTTGTAAGTATTTCTGATAAAAATCAGTCCAACAAAAACTCTGAAACTTCATATATTTTCTAAGGCCAAAATCAAAGAAACAGTAAAAAATGCTTCATAATCAAGATTAAAAAAAAAATGTTCAAATATTAAAAAAATATATATATGTTCAAAAGAAATAGTAGAATTAGTATATAGAGATTGAGTAAACTGCACTAATAGTACAGATCTGCATGGGAGTTAGAATATGCTAGCTTCCATGCAAATCTCTGTTATGGACCAAGGTTACATTGACTAGCGGTACGAGAGATATAAATCCGGCCCGTCTCAGAATGAAAAGAGCAGATCTCTATTATGGTCCAAGGTTACATTGACTAGCGGTATGAGAGATATAAATCCGGCCTTGTCTCGGAATGAAAAGAGCAGATCTCTATTATGGACCAAGGTTACATTGACTGATGGTATGGGAAATATAAATCTGGCTCATCTCAGAATGAAAAGAGCAGATCTCTATTATGGACCAAGGTTACACTGACTAATGGTACGGGAGATATAAATCCGGCCTTGTCTCGGAATGAAAAGAGCAGATCTCTATTATGGACCAAGGTTACATTGACTAGCGGTATGGGAGATATAAATCCGGCCTTGTCTCGGAATGAAAAGAGTCTAAAAAAACAGAAAATCCTAATGGCTACTACAAATCAGTTCTGTGTGATAAGAATATGTACGTGCAATTACACAATAAATACATACATAGTAATAGTAAATTAGGTTGAAAAAAGACAAAAAATCCATGAAGTTTAACCTATATGTTCCCTTCTGCTAGAAATGCATCTATGATTCTTTTAAATGTAGCCATTGTATCAGCCATTACCATATGCCTGGGCAAAGAATTTCATAACGTAACAGACCTTAGTGTAAAAACCTTTCTTCTGCTGAAGTTGAAACCTCGTTTCTTCTAATCTTAACAGTTTGAGTTCCAAAGGGGTACGGAAGGCATTGCAAAGCAATGCCTTTCGTACCCCTATGGCACTCAAAGGGTTAAGGGGTTATTTGCTCAGGCCTTGGAATGAAAAGCTCACCAGAGGGTATATTATATTGACCTACAATATACTTTACAGGTAACAAGATCTCTTCTTTTTCGTCTTTTCTCTAAAGTAAATAAACCAATTAAGGAGCACTAACTTCTACAAATTAACTGTGGTAATATACACTTAAAGGGATAGTAATACTTGAAAATAATTTTATTTGCTATTGTAGCCCTTAGAAAAACATTAAAAATGATATAAGTCTTATCTCCCAAACCTTTATGGTTTGGGAGATATTTACAAGTAAGTAAAGATCCCTTTTCCCAGCAGTTGCAGCCACGTCTGCCATCTAGTGGACAGATTTGGAATCCGGTCCACAGATCAACCGGCAGTTCTTTAGCAGTGCCGAGATCACGATCTTTAAAAAGACCGGCTTAATTGGAACTGTCTATAAAATGTGCCTGGCTTGCAAGCACACTTTGTAGACCATTCCAATGAAGAAATTCTTTTTAAAGATTGTGATCTCGGCACTTCTGGAGAGGCACAGCCGTCCCGGGACCGGATTCCAAATCTGAAGGCTAGAATGGTGATGTCACTCAGAGGGAAACTTTGCTTGTGAATATCTCCCAAACCATAAAGGTTTGGGAGATAAGACTTATATTATTTTTAATGCTACAGTATCAAATAAAATTATTTTCAAGTATTAATATCCCTTTAAAGCCAATCTTTTTAAAATGAAACATTTACTTTACAGTAAACTTGTATTCCTTTTCTAAGATGTACTGTTGTCTTTATTTTTTCTTTTAAAGAGGACTTATCACCTTTCCATGTCCTCCCCGCAGTGGGAGTGTCCACCTTGAACAGATTTGCATAATTATTCCTCCTTATAAATTTATTCCACCCCTCTGGTGGAAGCTGATGGGTTTAGTAGTGTAAGAAGGTGGAGAGCGGTGATTTTCTGGTCACAAGTAATAAATTATGCAGCTTTATTGGACCAAGTCCGAGAACTTATCTCTGAGATTAGGTTCCCCAATTACTAAATAAAAAGACTCAAACTAGCAACTTGTTTGCAAAACAAAAATCACAAGTTATAGGCAGTATATATATTTAATGAGACTAAAAGCTCCGTAGGTAAAAGGTCAACTTTAAACACCCTGTAATCCATGTCAGCATGTGTAAAATGGAACTATTTGTTTTCTAAAGCCCATAAAGAGGGATACTTTTGTTCTCCGTGGTGCTGCTGGAGGTGAAACTGGTGGGTGAGTAACATTTTATGTTACTTCATGACCTTTGATGGCTCATTATGTAAATTATTAAATGATTTAGAACAAAAACAAAGTATTTTATTTACACAGACTAATTTATAAACATATTCTGAAGTTTAAACAAACATTAAACTGAGTTATATTGCTGTGGAGCAGTGTGATACACGTATATACACACCACACATTCTGATCTCCTAAACACAGGGACACCAGGGTGATACACTGATATACACACCACACAGTCTGATCTCCTAAACACAGGGACACCAGGGTGATACACTTATATACACACCACACAGTCTGATCTCCTAAACACAGGGACACCAGGGTGATACACTTATATACACACCACACAGTCTGATCTCCTAAACACAGGGACAACAGAGTGATACACTTCTATACACACCACACAGTCTGATCTCCTAAACACAGGGACACCAGGGTGACACACTTCTATACACACCACACAGTCTGATCTCCTAAACACAGGGACACCAGGGTGATACACTTATATACACCCCACACAGTCTGATCTCCTAAACACAGGGACACCAGGGTGACACACTTCTATACACACCACACAGTCTGATCTCCTAAACACAGGGGCACCAGAGTGATACACTTATATACCCCACACAGTCTGAGCTCCTAAACACAGGCACACTGGGGTGATACACTTATATACACACCACACAGTCTGATCTCCTAAACATAGGGACACCAGAGTGGGACAGAGGGATCCGGGTCTCAAAGAAGGTCTGTCCTGACTAATGATGGTATAGAGGCCTAAAATCAAGTTTTACATGTGCACTGAGGGAGCAGTAATTCCTGCCATTTTCAGGACCCCAGGTACCACAGCAATTTTGAGCATATTCTCCAGGATTGCCTGTAAATGGTTTGTGATAAGATAACAGCCTTTCTGAATGCAAGAGTACTGGACACTAATCACAATACATTGCCTGAATTAAATATCACTTATTAGAAACAACAAAAACAAAAATAACTGCATTCTCTCTGAACAGAACAGTTTACATCTACATTAAAAGGCAAATTTAGGATTATATTTTAGGAATGAAACATGAAAAACTGATTTAATCTTTAGGTATTGTCACAAGCGAAGGCTATAGCTCCTGCTGAGACAGTGGGGAAAGTGTGGGCAGAAAAGGGTTAACAATACCAGACCCCTGGTTACCTGTTACTATTCCTATCAACCACCAAATTAACCCCTGAAATCCACCCCAGAACTACAATTCGCTGCCACCACCAAGACTTTATATCTGGGCATCTTAGGTTACCCCAAACACAACAGAATACAGTATAAAATCACCTTAATAATCAGACCTATATAATTAACCCTTTAGTAACGTGTGCTACCTGAGCTTTCTTCAGAGTAGTGAGTTCATATTAGAGAACAGAGACAAGAGCTGATTAATTGAACATTTAATCTGAAAAAAGGCTTCACAGTGCTGGTTACAAAAATACATATAAAGGACATACAGAAATAAATATTACACATAAGCAAAACAGTCCATAAAATAAAATGGGAGAAACACAAGAAATCCTTAAATACAATTACCGATATTTTAAGAGTCCTTGTGGGAACTTCAGATCGTATTTCCCCCTTCAGTTGTTACAAAGAAATGCCCTGTTTTTATCCAAAATCCCATATTAAATACCTGCTCTGGTGATTCCTATCTATTCAGCTAATTTTATGACCTAGGACTGGTGCACTTTGAATAACATCCAAATACAAAACAAACAAACAAATTACACAAACCCAACTCATGCCTTAGCATGACACCTCCCCCTTAACCCTTTGAGTGCCAGAGTGGTACACAATGCATTGCAAAGCATTGCGTACCACTCTGGCACTCAAAGGGTTAAGATGGTGGACAGAGGGATCACGCCAAAGGCTGATCAATTTGTTCACCATTAACCTTCATTCCCACCTGACAAGATGGGCCATCTGCATTCCCATGTAATCTGCGTTTCTCCCTCCCTGAGCCCCAGCATGTCAATGGGAAGGGACTCTCAGTATAAAATATGGTTATCCCCAATTTAACCAGTGCCTATCCATGTCAGCCCCTGGCTTCTCAGTGCAGTGTCTCAGCCCTTCCAGGGAGGGGTCACTGTGCAGAACGTCCAGGAAATTCGTATTGCTCTCCCCACACCTGGCTGCACTAGAGAGTACAGCTCCCTCTGGCAGAGCACTGGGGGGTGGGATGAGGTCTACCCCTTTCTCTGCCTGCTGGTCAGACAACCTGACCCTCTCATTACCATCCTCCTCATGTTCTACAGCTTCAGCCCTGGCATACTGCTGACATGTTACCCCTGCTACCATTGGCATACCTACCTTGTCTCCCACTTTCCTCCTGGAAGAACAACCTTTGCTTTCTGCATTCCCCATCCAGGAACATGTTACAGGAGGAAAATCCCATTCCTCCTCCCCCTTACTCCCAGACATCACAGTCTCACAGGATTTAGACACAGGCAAATCACCACTCACTCCTGGTCCCTCATCCTTAATTGTTATCTGGGTCACAACAAACCCTCTCCCTAGCCTTTCTCCACTAGGTTTTAGCATTTGGAATTCATTGTAATCACATGTTACAACACACCCCACCTCACCTTTGGAAGGCATCACTGGTTCAGTTACAGGTAGGCATTTATCCATCCCCTGCTCTCCCTCCCAGTGATTACATATCACAACATCCCCCAAAGTTTCACACAGTACCTTAGACTGAGCAGGACTTTCAGTTAACCCTTCCAGTTTGCAATCCGTGTCCTCTGGGGCCTAGTGACAGAGCATCCGGCCCAAATCATTCCCCAGCAGAACATTAACAGGGATATCCTCAGAAACCCCCACTTCCCGCAAACCTTTGCCCACCCCCCAATCAAGGCACACACGTGCCATGGGCACAGCATGGCGCACACCCCCAATTCCTTTGATGGACATGGTTCTTCCAGGGATCATGTCCTCTGTATTCACCACTTCAGGGCACACCAAGGTGAATGAAGCTCCAGAATCTCTCAGTCCCATGGTCACCCAGTCACCCGCAGTTACACTCTGCAGGTTATCCTCTCTTTTTCCCACAGGCCCATCCACAAGTAAAACTGATGGTGGCCCTCCAGTGGCACTCCCACCTCCACAAGCAGGTGGCGGTGGATTCCTAGTGGGGCAAGTAACCCTCAGATGCCCAATCTGGTTGCACTGAAAACAACAGCAGGTATAGGGCCCACCAGACATAGCCCCTGCAGTACTGGCAGCTGGTGGTGAGGTCCTCACTGCAGATCTTGTAGATTGTGACTGAGCTGTATCTCCTCTCCAGGTTGGCGTACTGTCATGCTCCTTTAGCCCTTACCGCTGAGCCGCAGCCATCCACCGCTTCTGTGGGCCTCCATGATCATGGAGTAGGGAGAAGCCGCGGTCTAAAGTAGCGGCGTCTACCTGCGATCTCGGTAGCGCGACAGGCCAAAACCACGGCCTAAATTTAAGGGAGCCCCCATGGAAGACACCCAGAGACTAGCAGTTAGTGTTGTACACCTGTAGGGGGTGGTAGAGCCTGCCCCTCTCATCAGCTGCCTACCAATGAAGTGTCTCCAAAGCATCAGTGAGACAGGGGCTGTAGTGACACTCCCATCTGGTGGCCAGTCCAGTGGGAGGCTTGTCCAGCAGAGGGGAGGGGTTAAGACCTGCAGCACTATAAAAAACCCTCAGGCTGTGTCCACTTTGCTCCAGTGTTTCAGAGCTTTGGTTCCTGTGTGCTCTAAGTCTCTAGTTCTCAGTGACTCTTTGCTTGCCTTTCTGCAGACCCTTTGCTTGATTATCTATTACCTGACCTTTGGCCTCCCTTCTGGACTACCCTGCCTGTATTTTTCCTGACCTTTGCCTGTACTACGGATTTTGCCTGATCGCCGCCTGCCTTGACCTTTTGGACTGTTTCTGACTTCACTCCTGTTTAACCCTTGCACTCCCGTGCTGCCATTCCTACCAAGGTACTCTACCTGTCTACCTCTGTGGACCATCTGGTAAGGGTGTCTGGAAGGAAATAGCATTCCCTGCTCCTATGCTCCAACCAACCAATCCTGACAAGTACCAGCTGACATAACTCCACTCCTAGATGCTGGTGCATGGATGTCCGTGTAGTCATCTGCCAGTTCTGCGGCATCCCTAGCGGTTTTTTTCTTTATTTCTAGAATCCACCCTGTTACATCAGGGCTCCGTGTATGTAACAACTGGACCATTAAGTCATTAACTGCTTCATAGGTGGTAGCTTGTAACCCTGTAATCCATTGCTTGTATGCATTTTTCAGTTGTCCAACATATTGAATGCAGCTGGAAGAGACACTCTGCTGCATGCTCCTAAACTTTTTCCTGTAGGCGCCAGACAAGAATAAAAATTGCCTAATGTCCAAGACAGTACTGCTGAATCAATATTCGTGTAGATGGAGAATTGTTGAAATTGACACAAAATGGAGATGAAATGGAATAATGACGAATACACACAAATTATCTCTTGATGTCACATAATAATCCCATATATCTTTACCCTTTAATTGGGTTAGTGTAATTCATCCATACACACTGTTTACACATAGGACATATGGAGTTATGACATATAATGTATGTACGGGTGGAGACACAAACTTGTACTACAAGTAGCGACCAAGTCTGGCTACTTTAATCGTGATGGCAGGTCAATCAATTAGGGCACATACGTCTCCTATAGTCTTGAGACAGCCCTGGTAATAGGGCGAAATGCGTTGATGCAGATGTATGGAGCTTATGTACTGCTGAACATGACACTGCGAATCAGGAGATTGTATACCGCTGTATGAATCACTAGGATGGAGTGACATTGATACATGTCAATCGATGTGTCTCAATAAGAGGATTCTGCGGCCTGTGAGTGGCGTTTATTAAGAAAGTATGGAGGTATCAAAGAATAGCTCGAGACAAGAGCAAAGATGGGTGAAACGTATATGCCCTAACTGATTGACCTGCCATCACAATTACAATAGCCAGACTCGGTCGCTACTTGTAGTACAAGTTTGTGTCTCCATCCGTACATACATTATATGTCATCACTCCATATGTCCTATGTGTAAACAGTGTGTATGGATGAATTACACTAACCCAATTAAAGGGTAAAGATATATGGGATTATTATGTGACATCAATAGAGAATTTGTGTGTATTCGTCATCATTCCATTTCATCTTCATTTTGTGTCAATTTCATCAATTCTCCATCTACACGAATATATTGATTCAGCAGTACTGTCTTGGACGTTAGGCGATTTTTATTCTTGTCTGGCGCCAGACTTTAGCTCCTTCTTTAATATGGGGTCTATTTGATGTTTGTACTATTTTAATACACTACATAGGTGAAGTATTAGTAATTTGCTGTGGTTTGTGATGTAGATTGTGGTGCTTCAGCGCTCATTTTTATATTATATAATACATTTTGTATTTTTTTTTTAATTTTTCTTTGGTATATTATTTATACAGGTTGTTGTGCTCTTATTTAGATCCATTCTTTTTGGCCTAGGTCTGTATTCTTTTCTTGTTCATATGCTGGGTTTAACTGGTTGCAAAGTGGCTATTCTTCTAACTCATAGCAGGAACACCTCCCCCTGGCATGTTTGGTACCCACCAAAAGGATAAAACCTGGGCATTTTAAATATATAGTTTTATTGAACCATTTTACACTTATATATATACATGTTCTCCCTGTTTTATAATATGTGACTGTCCCCTGGATGAACTCCATCAAAGCAGAGGGCCCAATATCTTTTTTATGGCACTCTATATGTCTTCCTCTGGTGATTCCTATCTACTCAGCTAATTTTATGGCCTAGGACTGGTGCACTTTGAATAACATCCAAATACAAATGAATTACACAAACCCAACTCATGCCTTGGCATGACAGGTATTAGTGCTCTTTTAAAGGAAATTAACAGAGAAAAAATATTATTCCAATTGCTTTACTAGATAATTGTCACTACTTCCACCTCAGGGACTAGCAGCACTATAAACTTATATTCTTATTTGTTCACAATTGCCACTGAATTTCTTCAACAACCTCCTACATAAGCTAAAGCTGCCAGTTACATACATAGTAATTTAGGTTGAAAAAAGACTTGCGTCCATCCAGTTCAACCCTTTTCCTATTCCTGTTTACCATCGCTGACCCAAAAGAAGGCATCTGACTCCAAATGGCAATCAGATTTCTCCCTGGATCAACAAGCCCTAACTAAATATTCATCCCAATACTAACGTGCATAGCCCTCTATATTATGCTCTTTTAAATAAGTATCCAGGCCCCTTTTAAAGGCATCTAATGTATTTGATAGCACCACCTCCTCCGGAAGTGCATTCCATACCTTTATTGTCCTTACTGTAAAGAAACCCTTCCGCTGTTGTAGATTAAATCTCCTTTCCTCAAGTCTAAGCGGGTGGCCCCTTGTCCTGTGTACTGTTCTGTTAATGAACAGGTCTTTTGAAAGCCCTTTATATGGGCCTTGAACATATTTATATAGTGTTATCATATCCCCTCTAAGATGCCGTTTCTCTAGTGTGTACAAGTTTAACTTTTCTAGCCTCTCTTCATAACTAAAACTTTCCATTCCCCTTACTAGTTTTGTAGCCCTCCTCTGCACTCTCTCTAGTTCCATAATGTCCTTCTTCAGAAAGGGCGCCCAGAATTGAACAGCATATTCTAGGTGGGGTCTTACCATGGACCTGTAAAGAGGCATAATTATATCTTCCTCCCTTGAGTCAATACCCCTTTTAATACATGCCAATATCTTATTGGCCTTTGCAGCTGCCAGCTGGCACTGCATGCTACTGCTAAGTCTACTGTCTACCATTACTCCTAAATCCTTTTCAGTGGCAGCCTCATTCCCACTGGCTGTGCTCATGACATCACATAAGCCAATATGAGAAATCAGCTGCTACTCTGCAGCTCATATCATGAAAAATAGAGAGATGAAACCCAACAGGGACCTGTACACAGAGGTTTGTAAGGTTTTCATGCTGCTACATCCCCAAGACTAGCAACATTAACAAGTAAATGATTGTTCTTTAAAGGGATAGCAGTACTTAAAATGTAAAAAAAAATATGTTGTAGGGTTTATCCCCCTGAGTGAAACAAGGTTACTCCCACTGTTGAGAGATATTTTATTACAAAATTATAACAGCTTAAACTTGATTTATGGTCTATAGATAAAAGCAGTCCATAGGATGGTGCAGCAACAGCGCCACTGCAAATTTTCAGGCCACTGTGATATTGCACCTAAAAAATTAAAGTTTGAGCTATTATAATTTTTTAATAAAATATCTCCCAGCAGTAGGAGTACCTTTGTTTTACTCAGGGAGATAAACCCTATAACATATATTTTTTTACATTTTAAGTATTACTATCCCTTTAACATTTACATATATATATTTTTTTTTTTCTCACGTCAGTTGCCTTTTACCATTTAATGACCAGAGGGTTGTGTAATTCATTGCAAAGTAATAATCTGCACCCCCAGTCCTTAAAGAGTTAAGAATTAATTGTGCAGAGGCGGCGTTTGTGTCTTGTGGTCTTGCAGGCAATTGTCATGTCCGCCTCCCTAGACACTGCATCGAAGACTAACTGTTGTTGCTATCTCTTGGACAAAGGCACAGGAGCAAAGTTCATAGGGACCATTAGGATTTTCTGGCCATAGAAAGGTAAGTGAGGAGTTAACTGTCCCAGAGTACTTGCTGATTAGTTCTGCTGGATAGAAATCTCATGTGGACACAATGCCAGATGGCATCATGTACTAGTAGCAGGACTGTCCCTCCCTGCCTGGCTCAGTGGTTTATTAGTGTGCTAGGCCTGACATCACCAAGCAGTGGGAATGGAAAAAAGTGATTTCCTGTAGAGCCGAGGTAGGCAACCTCTGGCTTCCCAGCTGTTACAATTCTCATCATTCAAACCAGCCATTGGCTGACTGGTGATATTGGGAATAGTAGTCCCCAGCAGATGGAGAGTCACATGTTGTCTAACCTTGCCATAGCTCTAAAATAACATTTAGATTAATTTTACTATTTTCTACAGTCAACTACTATAACAGGTTAATTTTTACCCCTTGGATCCTAGTAAAGGTCATCAACATTTCAAAGTCGTACAATAGAGGTCTCTAGCATCCAAGAAGTTAATAATGACATAAATAAAATTCTAAAATGTCATAGTGGTTTTGATTGTATCTGATATTTTACAAGATACAGACTTATTTGGAAATCTTGCTGTTAAATCCTTGAAAGCTAGAGAAATCTCCTCTCTGGCACTCAAAGGGTTATAGGAACAGCTAACCAAAAGTAAAAGTGTTCATACGCATTTACAGGGATAGTAATGCTTGAAGTAAAGTTCAGGTCCGAGTCTTCCTTATATTTTTTCTAATGCATACTGCTATATTTTAATACTTACAGTTTTGTAGTTCAATCCAGCCAGTGGAGTAACAACAGGGGTCACACCTGCGACCAGGCCTGTCACTCCAGGGTCCAAGCCACCCCCTGTGATCCCCCTACCCAGCGACTGCAATATACTCATCGCTGAGGTCTGTGCCTTCTTCAGCACAGACCTCTAGCAGCCGATCTCCCTCTGGAACTCTAGTAATGCAGATCACTGGGAGATGACATCATCTCCCAGCACTCTGCATTACTGAAGAGAGGGCCGCGCGGGAGCTCAACCTGTACAGAGGTACAGACCTCTCCTGCCACGCCACTGGACCACCAGGGAGGTAGGAGATGGGCACTGTGGAGATGGGGGCAATGTGGAGATTGGGGGGCATTGTGAAGATTGGGGGGCAATGTGGGGATTGAGGAACAATGTGGAGATTGGGGTGCAATGTGGAGATTGAGGAACAATGTGGGGATTGAGGAACAATGTGGAGATTGGGGTGCAATGTGGAGATTGAGGAACAATGTGGAGATTGAGGAGCAATGTGGGGATTGGGGGGCAATGTGGAGATGGGGGGGCAATGTGGAGATTGGGAGCAATGTGGGGATTGAGGAACAATGTGAAGGCAATGTGGAGATTGGGAGCAATGTGGGGATTGAGGAACAATGTGGAGATTGGGGGGGCATTGTGAAGATTGGGGGGGCATTGTGGAGATTGGGGGGCAATGTGGAGATTGGGAGCAATGTGGGGATTGAGGAACAATGTGGAGGCAATGTGGATATTGAGGAGCAATGTGGGGATTGGGGGGCAATGTGGAGATGGGGGGCAGTGTGGAGGTGGCCAGTGACAATGGCCAATGTGGTTGAGGTGGGGCCAATGTGGTCATGGGGGGCTCATGGCAATTCTTGCACCAAGGCCCGGTGGCTTCTAGTTACGCCTCTGCATCCTTTCCCCTGTATCACGCTGCCTCTCATTCTGGTCCAGATGGAGAGCGGTGAGGGATAATCTTCAGTAAGCAAAAGGAAAATCCTGCTCTCCAGGGTTTTCCTTATACTTACTGTGTAAAGATTGTCCCTCGCTGCATCCGACCAGTCCCATAACCAGATCACAGATCTAATGGGAGGCCGCCAGTAGGGAGAGGACTCCTTTCTGCTTGAATTGCGATTGTGCAACGAAAGTATAAGTGTTAAAATATATCGCTATGTGTTAGAAATAATATAAAGAAGACTCGGACCTGAACTTTACTTCAAGCATTACTATCCCTTTAAATAACATGTATTCCTAGCTATGGGTTAAAATACAATTTCTTTGGTGTCTGAGCCCTAAAATATGTTTAGAAACAATGTTTTGAGTGCCAGAGGGGTAGACAATGCATTACCAACCATCTGGCACTCAAAGGGTTATCATAACTGTCTACACAGGAAATGAGTAGCTGTTTGGTCTGATATGATTTGCAAGCTTTTTTTTTTTTTTTTTTTTTTTTTTTAAATTACTTTGAAAGCAGATAACTGCTCTGAATTTAGAAGACTTCCTTTTTATTTTCAACTAGCAGGCTTTCCCCGTGTGGCGAACCTTTTTATTTTTTAACCTGTCCAAACCAATGCTTTGGATATCCCTGTGGCAATGAAATAGTTAAAGGGATAGTAATACTTTATTTTTACTATATCCCATGATGTAGCCCTTAAAAATTGGAATTAAACGAGACCAGTGGCATCTCTCAAACCTTTATGGTTTGAGGGATATCCGCATTCAAAGTTCCCTCTCCCTCTCTCTCTCCCCTGACATCAGAGTTCTAGCTGACAGCAGGGGAATCCGGTCCCAGGACTGGCGGCGGCTCTGCAGGAGTGCTGAGATTGAGTTATAGAAACAGAAATCCTTCACTGAAATGGTCTTCTACGTTTACTTGCAAACCAACAGCAAACCAAGCACACGTAGAAGACCATTTCAGTAAAGGATTTCTGTTTCTAGAAAGCAATCTCAGCACTGCTGCAGAGCCGCCGCTTGCTCACAGACCGAATTCCCCTGCTGTCAGCTACAAAGCTGAATTCAGGGGAGAGGGAACTTTGAATGCAGATATCTCTCAAACCATAAAGGTTTGAGAGATGCCGCTGGTCTCGTTTAATTGCAAAGAATTACTATCCCTTTAAATTGTATTTAAAGTCAGACCTTGTGGTGGGTCTAATGACCTCCACCTACGGATCTTCCAGACAATTCAGCTGGGAGATCAATAGTGGGACACGGGATCAACAGAGCTCCATTGCTTCCATCATACCCCTACTACTGAGTAGGAGTGAGCGGGATTGGGGAATCCTTGCATGTTAATAAGGGAGGATGGAAGCAGGGGAGCTGTCTTGCTCCTCTGTTGATGCCCACCACAAAAGTCTGACTTTTCTTTTTCGCAAAGGGGCTGGCTGAGGCCAGTGGGTAATGTTTTTTTTTTTTTTTTTTTTTTTAACAGAGTGGAAACTATGGTTGGTTGAGGAGGCAGGGGGTGTAGTTCCAGTGCACAACCCTAAAGATTTAAAGGGATAGTAATGTTTCCAAATAAAAGCAGCTCCAAATAATCTTCATATTATTTGGGCCATGGAGGTTGTTATTTCAATACTGTCAGAGTTGTAGTTCAAGAGTAAATTGAATGATAAAGAATCCCCCTCCCACCCCTTTTACCTACTGTAAGTCACCTCCCCTCAGGTGTGGAATCTGGTCTCTTGACTGGACAGCTCACAGCAAGGGACAATCTTCTTACTGTGAACATAAGGAAACCCCTGCCCCCTTATGCTCACTGAAGATTGTCCCTCTCTGCAATCCATCCGGACAGTCTTGCTGCTCTGAGGTGAGCAGTGTTACATCAGTAAAAGGTACAGGAGGGGGATACTTTATCATTCAATTATTTTTGAACGACAACTCTGACAGTACTGAAGGAGTACTCTCCATGGCCCAAATACTATGAAGATTAATTGGAGCTGCTTTTATTGTGAAACATTACTATCCCTTTAACAGAGTGATGCTGTCCCTGGGGCTGAAAGGATCCTCTCCACTCCCTTACAGACAGAGGCGTAACTAGAACCCTCTGGGCCCTGGTGCAAGAAGTGCCATGGGCCCCCCCCCCCAAACACATTGACCCCCGGGCCCTCCACAATGCCCCTATCTCCTACCTCCCAATCCCTGGTGGTCCAGTAGAGTGGCAGGAGAGACGGGTTGGCGTGTTGAGCTCCCACGCGGTCCTCTTCTGTAATGCAGAGCGTTGGGAGATGATGTCATCTCCCAGCGCTCTGCATTACTAGAGCGCCGGAGGGAGATTACGGGTGCCAGGTGGCGGGGTCTCAGGGGACGGCTGGAGTGACGGGCCCGGTCACGGGTGCGACCCCTATAGTTACGCCACTGCTTACAGAAGAAGTGGGTAAGTAGAGAAAATGTTCTCAGACTTTAAGGGATTGTCTACTGCTGGTGATGTGTGAGGGAGAGCATCCCTTCCACATTGCCAGCAGTTCGACAACCCTCCCTGCTTCTGATTGACTGAGGGCTGTTACTGCATAGGAAACTACAGGGAGATCTCAACTTTGCCAGCTATAGGCAGACAAAGTAGAGACTGTGAACACTGACAGCAGAGGCTGCTATTAGAGTTTAGTGCATGTGGTGAAGTGACACATTAACATATAAACACCCCTACCACAAATACGTTAATGGCTCATTATCCTGCATTTCCATATGGAAATTAGTCATTATGCTACATTTTCTTATGGAAATATGCCATTGTTGATTTGATGAGTAAAAACTTGTAAACCTGTAGAAGCCAGGTCAGATTGATGTCAATGTGGGCAGTGTTTTGTCAGATTGATGGAGATGTGATGTCAAACACTGTTTAGTGCATACTGTCAATGTGCCTTCAACACTGCTCTGACACGACATCAATATTATGAGCCCTCTTTGACCTTTAATGCTTCTTCCCCAATGAGGATGATGTAGTATATAAGAACTGAAGGATTCTTAAGCAATCCGACTGCACTTTAGGCAAAGGACAATGCTGTGTACCGCTCTGATACTTAAAGGGTCAAGGTGAACCCATTTTATTGAGAGACATTTATGAAAACGTTACACTTCAGGACTGCACGGTATGGGAGCAGGAACCCAAACTGTACCTACTTATGAAGGTTCTAGCCATATGTGTAGGTCACTTTAAGAAAGTAGGTTTGTGTCTTTTATCTGTTTCAAGCCAATCATTAGTTCATGTATATGCTTTGTTTTAGACAAATCATAATCATTTATTAGCTTTGCAACCATGTATGGAAACTGCTTAAGGCTGTGCTGGTGGGTTGAAGGATTAAAATATTGTATAAATTCTAATGTTTTAGGGTGAGGCAGGAAATTACTGTAACTTGTCTGTGGTTTCCTCATTACAGCTGATCTCAAGAATAAAGTCTTATATATATATATATATATATATATATATATATATATATATATATATAACTTCAACTGTATGAGAAGCCTAATTTCTTCCACAACAGGAATCGGTAAACCCCTGTAGTGTGTGTTCTTCATATGTATCATGCATTAAAGGCATAGTAATGTTTCACGATAAAAGCAGCTCCAATTAATCTACATAGTATTTGGGACATGGAGAGTGTTATTTCAATACTGTCAGAGTTGTAGTTCAAGAGTAATTGAATGATAAAATATCCACCTTCTGCCCCTTTTACTGATGTAACACTGCTCACCTCAGAGCAACAAGACTGGATGGATCGCAGAGAGGAACAATCTTCAGTGAGCATAAGGAGAAACCTGAAAAACCTGTCGAGGGGGCAGGGTTTTCCTTATACTCACAGTAAGAAGGTTGTTCCAAGGTCTGTCTGGTACCAGATTCCACATCTGAGGGGAGGTGGCTTATACTAGGTAAAAGGGACAGGAGGAGGATACTTTATCATTCAATTACTCTTGAACTACAACTCTGACAGTATTGAAATAACACTCTCCATGGCCCAAATATTATGAGGATTAATTGGAGCTGCTGTTTTTGTGAAACGTTACTACCCTTTTAAAATGGAGAGGATTCTGTCTATGGTGCAATAGGTTTGATTCAGAATTGCTCTAGTTCTTAGGTACTTCAGTCTAAACGTATCAGATTATTTTTATTCTTGATATTTGCTGTACTCCTGCCTAATAATTTTTTGATTGGCTTTGCTCCAGGAATTCTCCTTGCAGTTCACAGAACGTGTACATTCTTGCTCTGAAGCATAGGTGTTTCCTACATTTACAACCAGAAAAGCAGAATAATAACAGGTAATGCTGACAAGTAGATAAACTACACTGGGATATGTCTAGTGGCCACAGTTCGTTAAGATATTAAAAGGATGACATTAATATGTATTCAAAAGAAAAAGGTGTCATTCTGGGGCAAACCATCTGCATTGTAGGGGACAGATAAAATTTCCTGTTGATTAAGCTGGGATTTTAACCCATTGAATGCTAGGAAGGCCTCATGCGTTTGTGACCTCGCTAGAATTCAATGGGGAAAAAGTCCCATTTGAATCAATGGGAATTTTTTGTTCTCGCCTATGGTCAAATCTGGAAACCCTGCTCTGGAGATTCCGTTTTTCAGACTTAAAGGGATAGTAATACTTCGTTTTATCTTTATTTTATTTTGTAGGCATTAAAAAAACATGAAGAACAATATAAGTCTTATCTCTCAAACCTTTATGGTGTAAGAGATATTCACAAGCAAAGTATCCCCCCCTGTTCAGCCAGAAGGGAGGTGCCCAGGTAGACTGCAGAGAGGGACAATCTTCAATTAAGATAAGGGAAAAACCTGAAAAACTTGTCAAGGGGGGCAGGGATTTCATTGTTTTCATACAAAGAAAATTGTCCCCTTCTGTTATCTGTCTGGTCTTACAACCAGATTCACATCTGAGAAGAGATGGCTTACACTAGGTAAAAGGGGCGGGAGGGGAAACTTTGCTTGTGAATATCTCTTAAACCATAAAGGTTTGGGACATAAGACTTATATCATTCTTCATGTTTTTTTAATGCCTACAAAATAAAATAAAGTTAAAACGAAGTATTACTATCCCTTTAATTATCAGGTCTTGGGGATACAAAATAATTCTCCAGTCTTCAGTGTTCCCTGGTAACCCCACCCACTAACGGCCTGATCCCACCTACTTCCCTACCCATGTCAAGAAAAAATCTGACTTTTCACCTTGCAATCCCACCCACCTCAATTAAGCCCCACCCACATTATGACACAAATAACTCCCGTCTCCATCTCTCAGTGGAGATGGTTGAGTATAGTGCAGATGGTTGAGTGAACTGCAGATGGTTTGCTGCATAATATTTTTCTTAATGCACAAAGCACTATGGGCCTTATGATAAGTAAAGAGATGTAATTTCCATTGGTGACACAAATGTTTAATTTAGACACTTCCAGACTTTAGTGGAACAATGGAGGCTTGGGACAAAAAGGTTCCCAGGTATGATTGCTGGCCTGGGGGGCAAGGGGACAATTGCCCCCCAGGCTGGTCATGAATATGGGTCAGTGGGCCACTGTCTCACTCAATTTTCCATTTGCTTCTGTAAACAGAGTGAACAGAATTTAAGGAGCTACAGTAGTATTGTAGCTCCGTTTCAATTGTCATCTCTGTGATATCAATAGTGCACTACAATTTCAGTTATAAGCTCTGAGGTATCACTTGACTTAATCCATAACATTATTGCCACCTATAACATTAACAAATGGGGGTGGGCTGGGACATTGGGCTGCAGCGGTAATAGAAATAGGCCACGTAATTGTACTTGCCCCCCAGGCCAAAAGTTGCCAGCCCTCCCCTGCTGGGAACTCTCCGGATTTGACCCAGAGACTTCAGTTTTGATACTGCTTTATTGGATCTCTGGGGCAGAGGCTGATTCCTCTAGGTGTGGGTAGTTTACATTGAAAGGCTGCCTGCTTCCGCTCTTTCCCCTGTGTTCCTCCTTCCCCCAGCCTTCTTTGAATAGCTTTGTTTCACTTTTGAGCCCTGCTCCTGCAACTCACATCAAGTCCCGCCCCTTTTTGATACAATTCACATCATTTTTCACACCGCCTGCTGCACCAGAGGACTCCCCTCCAGGGAGAGAACAATTGAAAGTTCCCAGATATGTATATGAATAGAGCTTGCTGTTATAGAGAGATTTTTTTTTATCATAGTGTTTAAGTGAATACTTTGGCCAGCTGAAGGTGATGGAAGTTGTCGTCCAACTATACATTGGCCTCCCCTGCTCTAGAACTGTAGTGGTTCCTATGAAGCCTTGCAGTATGCATAGGTCATGGGATGGGATGTTGTGTCACTCTTAAATGTTCCCTTAGCCTTCTTTTTGGTGGCTGTTTAACAGAAGTGGTTCTCAAACCTGGCCTCAGGGACCACAATCAGCCCAAGACTTGAGGATTTCCCTGCTTGAGTAAAGGTGAGTTAATCAGAGACTCACTCATATATTTAAGTCACCTGTACGTAGGGAAATCCTCAAATCCTGGCCTGTTAGTGTCGCTGAGGACAGGATTGAGAACTACAGTTTTATGGCACAGATCTACCAGTTTGCATGTACATCATTGCAACACAATCTGTGTGGTACATATGTAATTGGGCAGGCTTGGGGATGCAGGCAGCCCTCAGAGGCTTTTACTGTGGCTTCCATCAGCACTGCTGGTGCAGTATAAATAAGAAATTGTGGGACTTATTAATTAAGCTAAAGAGATGCAATCCTGAGCCAAGGCACCTGCAATACAGGGGGAGAATGAATGCCCCTTTGATTTAAATGTTTTTTTTAATCCATTGAATTATATGATTCAGTGAGTTAAAATGGCAATGTAAATCAGTGTGGATCTGGGTAATTTTTATTTGTCCAGTATAGTACATTTGGATTTTCACATAATTGTTCCTCTTTAGCTTCATCAATCGGCATACCTGGAAACTGGATTCTGTTGTGCTCTCGGAGAGGGCTCATGGGCTGTGACTGGGCATGTCTAAGCGATGTGAAACGCATCATACACTGGGCGAGGCTTAATTGGGATTGAGAAGGGAGATGGGTAGAGCAGGGTGGGAATGAGGCAGAATATATGAGAAGTGGGCAATGATCATACCTGGGAACTTAACAGGCAGGGCTACCCGGAGGACAGCCCTGCCAGCGCCGACCAGGGAGTGAAATGATGCGATTCGCGTCATAAAAGGGGCGGGGCTTAGACGCGAGGGGGGCGGGACAATTTTTTTTTTTTTTAAAAAAGGGGTAAAATATATGTGGAATGCGGGTAAGAGGGCAGGGAGTGGGAGGAACCTGTGCGGGATGGAGAACAAGTGGGCTGAGTTTTGCCCACCCGGAGATTGAGAGACTGCCCCGGAGACCCGGTAATTACCTGTGAAATCCGGAGTCTCCGGGGCAAAACCGGAGAGTTCCCAGGTATGGCAATGATACCCAGGAAACTCAGCAATGAGGAGACACAGTCTCTGTTCCCAGAGACCCCATAATTAACTCTAACTGGAGTCTCCGGGACAGATCCTGACAGTTCCCTGGTTTATCAGTCAGGACCTAAGAGCCATATGTACAAAGACAAAAGTGGAGCCAGCAGTGTAACTAGACATGGGAGGGCACTGGTTAAAAAATAAATACATTTGGTCCCCTAATTTAAAAATACTCTCCTAGAGGTATAACTAGAGCCATGGGGACTTATAGGGGAACCTTGGATGCTGGTCTCCAGCACAACTGCACCCTTTGCACCACCTGTATATATGCCCTTGAGTGGAGCCATGCTTGGGTAAACGTCTGTATCACTGAGGACAAATGAATTGTCTTTGATTTAACTGGTGGCTTTAACCCCATAGAACTGCTTACATATGTAATGAGCTGGATTCCTCTCTAGAGGAAGGGGAGGGCTTAACAGTCCATTTAAATAAATATGGGACTGTGTTTGCCTTCTATGGTGTAGATGTTTTTCTCCAGACTTGCTTAATTCTACATAGGGTATCAGCCACTGTAAGGCCAATGTACTAAAGAAAGTGGGCCGATTCCAGAAGAATCCCACTAACTGCCCCACACGGGCAAATAAAAATTCCTTCTGATTTAAATGGGGATTTTTATGGTTGAATGCTATGGAGGTAGGGTTACCACCCAGCCGGTATTTTACCGGCAGGCCGGTAAAAAATTGGCTTCTGTCCAATGTTAAGTCTATGGAGAGAATGCCATGGCCGGTATTTTTTGTAAGAAAAGGTGGCAACCCTATATGGAGGTCTCCATTATATTGTATTTCTAAGCAATCTAGAAGTTAACGGGGGGGGGGTTACAAGCATAACCTGGGAACTTTTGAGGCAGGGCTACCCGGAGGGTAACCCTGTCAGTGCCGACCTGTGAAGAAAATGACGCGATTTGCATCATAAAAGGGGTGGAGCTTAGTAGCAGAGGGGGCGGGACAAAACAAAAACCCTGCAAAATGTATCTAAGAGGGCGGGGAGTGGGAGGAACCAGGCGGGACAGGGCACAAGTGGGCAGAGTTTCTATTTAAACTCTGCCCACCCGGTGATCCACACATTGCCATACCTGGGAACTCTCCGGATTTGCCCCGGAGACTCCGGTTCTGACAGAACTTTACCGGGTCTCCGGGACAGAGGCTGATTCCTCCGGATGTGGAGAGTTTCTATTGAAACTCTGCCACATCCGCTTTTTCTCCCGCTGATCCTCAGTCCCCAGCCTTCTGTGTGACACCTTTAACCATCTGAGTGCAAGAGTGGTAAGGAATGCATTGCTTTGCAATGCATTCCGTACCACTCTGGCACTCAAAGGGTTAAGTCCCCCCCTCACTCGCGGCAAGCCCCGTCCCTTTTTGACGCGATTAGCGTCATTTTTGTCACCCCCTGGTGAACAGAGGACTACCCTCCGGGTAGCCCTCAACTGGAAGTTCCCAGGTATGCACATTGCCCCGGAGACCCGGTAATTCAGTCTAAAATCCGGAGTCTCCGGGGCAAAACCGGAGAGTTCCCAGGTATGGTTACAAGTACTATTTAAAGGGGAACTCTCACCTCTATAAAAGTTCTCCTCATCATAAGGTTCCTTTTGTGTTAATCTGTAATCCATTTTTTTTTTAATTTAATGCAAGATATCCAGAGATTTAACATTTTAAAAATAAGCCGGTGATGTCAGTTCAGAACAGGCTGCGGGATAGCTCTGTACCACAGCCTGTGACTCTTCTCCTCTTCCACTCCCCAAGTAGAGCCTCGTTCTCATCTCCTCCAATTGCGGAGGATTTCTCCATGTTAGCTGGAGCGGTGTCTTGCCAATGAGAGCACTCCAGCTCACATGGAGGAAGCTGCCGTCGGAGTAGGTGGTGAGAATGAGGCCAACCTGGGGACGGGAAGAGATGAAGAGTCACAGGCTGTGGTACAGAGATGTCTTGCAGTCTTTCCTGACATTACTGGCTTATTTTTAAAATGTTAAAACTCCGGACATCCGGCAATAAATAAAAAAAACAAAACACGGATTACAGATTAACACAAAAGTAACATTACGATGAGGAGACCTTTTATAGAGGTGAGACTTCCCCTTTAAAGGGATAGTAATGTTTCATAATAAAAGCAGCTCTAATTAATCATCATAGTATTTGGACTTTGGAGAGTGTTATTTCAGTTCTGTCAGAGTTGTAGTTCAGGAGTAATTCAATGACAAAGTATCCCCCTCCCGCCCCTTTTACTGATGTCACACTGTTCAGCCACAGCAGAAGGGAGGTGCCCAGGTAGACTGCAGAGAGGGACAATCTTCAATTAAGATAAGGGGAAAACCTGAAAAGCTTGTCAAGGGGGGCAGGGATTTCATTGTTTTCACTGTAAGAAGAGTGTCCCCTGCTGTTATCTATCTGGTCTATGGACTGCATTCCACATCTGAGAAGAGATGGCTTACACTAGGTAAAAGGGGCAGGAGGGGGAAACTTTGCTTGTGAATATCTCATAAACCACAAAGGTTTGAGAGATAAGACTTATATCATTCTTCATGTTTTTTTTTAATGCCTACAAAATAAAACAATGTTAAAACGAAGTATTACTATCCCTTTAAATCAATGGCCATTTTAATTTATCTTCTATGGTGAAGCTGGTTTATCCCAGAATTATCCCCTGTTTCTTAAATATATTCAGCATCACTGCCACTCGAAAGATAAACCCTTTGAGTGCGAGAGGGACACACCCCTGGCACTCAAAGGGTTAAAAGATGCTTGGAAACCCCCTCATCCAACAAACACGGTTAGCAAAATGTCATATTTTCCATTTGAAGCAGGAAACAGGCTAAATAAATAAATAAAAAAAGTGATTCAAATTTTGTTTTGATAGAAAAGTCCATTAGACCTTCAATACAACACAAATCCAGCAAACACAAACTGAAGACTTGAGCCCTTTAAGGATGCAATGCCTGCCACACCCCTCTGGTTCTTAACCCTTTGAGTGCCAATGTGTTCCATACCCTTCTGGCACTCAAAGGGTTAAGGGGTTCCAAGGCAGGATCTACAAAATTCAGCCATCTTAGAAAGCACAATACACACATGCATACAAACAAATACACTTTAGTTCTTCGAGATAAAAGCTTATCACATCGTAGTCTATAGATTACTGTGCAAACAAGCTTGTGTAAGCAACAGATAAAAGCATTCTTACCTATTGTAGTGCTACATTAGACACTTCAGAGAGGTAATCACAGTAATGCACATGAACACACTGGGCCAGATATACTGAGAATTGGAATGAATCTAGGGCAAACCAACTGTACCACAGGGATCAGATAAAAATGGAATGTTTATGGGTCCTCAACGGTTCAGGTCGCTTGCTCCAGAATTCTCCAATACTACTTAGTACATCAGTCTCTTTGTTAGGAATTATCGTGTTGTACAAATTGTTTTTAAGTGATAGAGTCCCTTTAAATGAGTCTTCTAATCCTTTGAATGCAGTGAATAGTGGTGAAAACAGTCTGCTGGCTTTTTGCACCATTGTCACCATTGGCTATGACACAAGACATTTTTGTACACTGGTTTTTGGCTGGTGTATCCTAAGTTAATAACAAAACTTCTTGATTATTACTTATTTATAGACCTGCAATATGCCTTATCTCTGTTTCATTGTTTCTTGTATCCTATGTTAGTCTGTGGGGGAGGGAAATAAACTTACAGCATATGTACATGAGTGTAACATCTTTGCCCATGGAGGGTGTCAATAACATACCTGGAAAATCTCAGGAGCTGCCCGGAGACTCTGGTTTTCAGAGATAATCATTGTGTCTACTGGAAGAATGTTGATTCTTCAGTTTGTGGAGTTCTCCCATGATCTGAAATTTTACAGTGATGCTGTTGCTACCGCTTCCTATGTAAATTTATGGTCAACCGACCAGAGCTGTTGTAGCAACAGCGCCACTGTAAAACTTCAGGCCATGGAAGAATTACACCCAAAAATGCAAGTTTGAGCTGCAATAATGTTTGAATAAAACATATCAGCAGGATAAACCCTGTAGCACTCACAGCACAACGTACTGAATAAGTGATTTAATTGAATAGTGTCACTATAGTCACCAGGTACATGCACACATAGACACCAAAGGGGGCTTGAGCACCTGCCCTTTTTGTTCAAAGTGCCCTCGTGCCCTTTTAACAAAAAAATAAATAATAATAATAATTATGAGAAGTGCCCTTTTTTCATTTGAGCCCCTGCTCCACAAAATGTCTGTGCCCGTCCCTGATAGTCACGGACACTAGTCAATAAAATCACTTATTCACTACATTGTGCTGTGAGTGCTGCTGGTTTCAACTTTTTGTTGTACACATGGATCCTGTTCCTTTCAACTACCGCACCCAGAGAGACTGATTTAAGTGAGAGTGCTTCCCGTCACTATTTTGGTGTGTATATATATAATTTATTATGGGCAGGCCACATAACAAGAAGATCTGATGAGTAGATACCAAATGAATTTTGGAATGGATTCCACTTGATACTAAATGCTCAAGAAGAAGACAAGAGGGGTAGATGAAAGATATGTTGGTAGAGGTACACAGTGGCAACAAAAGGCACAGGACAACAGTTGTTGCTGAGGGGGCCTTCATCCTGCACTGCATAGACAATGGGTGAAGATGATGATGATAAGATTATATAAACCAGATGAGAAGCCTCTCACCTCAATCAAATGATTGCCGGTGCACAGACTCATTGGGATATATGAGATAAGTATCAGTCACAGACAAGTCAGCACTCACAGGACTTTACTTGGTAAGTGTCAGCATTTCAATATGTTCTACATATTTTTATCAGTACCTGGTGCTTACATGGTTAAATAGTTCTTTTAACTCTTGAATGTTAAAAGTGTCTCCAAAGCAATTATTTTAAAGGCAATGGAGACCTCTCTCGCATTCAAGGGAGTTAAATATCCCATTTAAATCAACGGAGATAGTGAGAATTTGCAGTTACCCCCTACAGTGCAGTTGGTTTTTCCCAGAATGGCTGCACTGTGTCTTTATACATAAGGCCCTCTGAGACTTGTGTATCAAAGAAAAACTGGAGCAATTCTGGAGCAAACCAACTGTCCCATGGGGTGAAATATAAATTCCCCAAATTCACATTTAACCCTTTGAGTGGCAGAGAGGAATCCAATGCATTGCAACGCATTGGATAACTCCCTGACACTCAAAGGGTTAAATGATGTTTTTAACCCTTTGATTCCTAGAGAGATCTCTAATGTATTGTGAAGCAATGCATTCAAGGGGTTAAAAGCCCCATTTAGATCAACAAACATTTTTCTTTGCCCCCTATGAGCATAGCTGGGAACTCTCCGGTTTTGCCCCGGAGACTCCGGATTTAACACTGTATTACCGGGTCTCCGGGGCACAGTCTAATTTGCCGGATGTGGGGAGTTTCCCTTGAAACTCTACACACTTGTGCTCCATCCCGCCCCGTTTCTCCCACTCCCCGCCCCATTCTCCTACTTCCCCAGGCTTTTCTGTATTTTTTTTCTTTTTCTGTGGGTTTTTTCTTCTGTTCTACAACCCCCCCTCCCGTCGCGATTAAGCCCCGCCCCTTTTTAATGACGCGAATCGCGTCATAGAGCTCACCCGGCGGCTACCCTCCGGGTTGCACCTTATGTAAAGTTCCCAGATATGCCTATGAGGCAGGTGGTCTTGTCATAGTAACACTTTGAAACAGAAGGGCTTCTGTAGCATATTTCCATTTTTCTCATTTCCAAGGAACAGTATAAACCTTTACTTGCTCATTTATCAATGATAAATATACATATATACAATGATATATATATATATATATATATATACACAAAGATATGCCCTTTCTGGTAAGCGAAGTCCTGGATGGTCTATCCCATGTCAGCAGTGGCCTAACTGGTTTATTTTAAAAACTAGTTTTAAAGCCTGTATACACGGGCCAACACTAGCGGCGCTGCAGTCATGTTTAGTACTGACTGCCCGAATGGGCCGCGGCTGATATGGAGCAGGGCGCTCCGAATTTGCACCTTCCGGTGCGCAGACAGGACTCCGGTCTGAATTCGGAGCGCCCCACTCCGTATCAGCCGTGGTGCGGGCAGTCTGTACTGCGCATGGCTGCAGCTCGAGCAACCATCTCTACTGCTCATGACGGCTTCTGCAAACATACTTAACGGATTATAATATAAGATGTCGTGGATATAAGACGTGCATTAAAATAGTACATTCACAACTTCCCTGGTGTCAAAATGGTGCAATAAAAATATTGTCTTTGTAAAAGTTACACTATTATAACCTTTAGTAGCCTAACCTAAACCACCCCACAAAGCCTAAGCTAACGGACAGTGATGCTAACCTAGCTGGGAAACATTCTTTTACCGTAACTTAACCCAACAGATACTGGATGACATTGCTTTACCCTAATCTAACCTAACAGATACTGACCCTAACCAAAACCTACCCTACCCTACCACATAATGACCTAACGGATAGTAGATGACAGGGACGACATTTTGAATGGTGACATATTAAAGGCTCCATTTTGATGCCTGTGACAAGAGCTTGCCACATTAATGCTTGCAATGTAGGTGGCTCATTGCAAACATTGTTTTGGGGGCCCTATTACAAGAATATTTTCACAAAAACATAACTGCAACCTACTGGACCCTGGGGCAGATGGGGCCCACTTGGATGCTGGACCTCGGTGCATCTGACCCCCTGTAATTATGCCTCTGCATGTCAGTGTATAAACAAAATTAATTAATAGATATTTTACATATTAACATAGTTGATGAGGCTGAAAAAAGACATGCATCCATCAAGTTCAGCCCGTGCCAAATCACCCCATGTTGATCCACATTGAAGCCATTTCCAGTTAAGCCCCAAGTGGGTAAAAAAAATTCTTTCCTGACTCCAAATGGCAGTCAGTTCCCTGGATCAACATCCTATCAACAAGCCAACTGTCATAATTCTCAATATTGTTCTGTGCTAGAGAGGTATCCATTACTTTTTTGAAAGCACTTACAGTATCTACAAGCAGGGCATCCTGAAGGAAACTATATTGCTCTTACAGTAAAAAAATCCCTGCCTTTGTTTTAGTCTAACGCATCTTTCCTCTAGGTTTAATGGCTGACCTCTCATTCTTTGCTCGGCTCTTTCATTAAATAAGTCGCTTGAGAGCTGTCTGTATTGAACTGGAATAGATGTGTAAATGGTAATCATATCACCCCTTAGATGTCTCTTCTCTAATGTAAACAAACCCAATCTGGCTAGTCTCTTTTTATAACTTATTTCTTCCATTCTCAGTTTTGTTGCATGTCTCTGCACTTTTTCTAATTCAATAATGTATTTTTTAAGATATAGTGCCCAAAACTGTACTCCATATTCTAGAGGAGGCCTTCCCAAGGATTTATATAGAGGCAGAATTGTATTTGGATCCTGTGCAGCTACACATCTTTTTATGTAGGCTAGTATCCTTTTTGCTCTTGCAGCAGCTGAGTGACTCTATCAGTACTCCTAAATCTCTTTAATGAGGATTCCCCAAGTTGTTTCCCATTTAGTGTATATGTAGTAAGTTTGTTTCTACAGCCCAAATGCATAAACTTACATGTATCTACATTAATTGTCATCTGCCACTTTTATGCCCAGTCCAGGGGCGGACTGACAGGACCCAGGGCCCCTGGTCCAAAAAGAGGTCTGGGCCCCCTGCAGAAATCTCCACAATGCCCCTTCCACCTCCACAATGCCCCCATCTCCACAATGCCCCCTTCATCTCATCTCCACAATGCCCCCTTCTCTCCACAATGCCCCCTTGATCTCATCGCCACAATGCCCCCTTCTCTCCACAATGCCCCCTTGATCTCATCTTCACAATGCCCCCTTCATCTCCACAATGCCCCCTTCCACAATCCCCCCTTCATCTCCACAATGCCCCCTTCCATAATCCCCCCTTCATCTCCAAAATGCCCCCCTTCCACAATCCCCCCTTCATCTCCACATTGCCCCTTCCTCAATGCCCCCATCTCCACAATGCGCTCGTCTCCACATTGCTCCTTCATCTCCACAATAACCCCCTTCATCTCCACCATGCCCCTACCTGCAGTCCCTGGTGGTCTAGCGGCGTGGCTTAGCACTGCAATGTCCCGCGCGCCTCTAGTAATGCAGAGGCTGGGAGATGATGTCATTTCCCAGCGCTCTGTATTACTAGAACGGCGTGCCGGCGGCCGTTGTCATGGGAAGACTGAACAAAATTAAGACCGACAAAGCACCGGGTCCTGATGGTATACATCCAAGGGTTCTTCAGGAACTCAGTGCAGTGTTAGCAAAACCCCTATATTTACTCTTTAAAGATTCTATTACCACAGGCTCAGTGCCACAGGATTGGCGAAGAGCTAACATAGTGCCTCTATTTAAGAAGGGAACTAAAACAGAACCTGGGAATTATAGACCAGTGAGTTTGACCTCTGTAGTGGGAAAACTATTAGAAGGCATAATAAGGGACTATATTCAGGATTACAACACAAAAAATAAGATCATTAGCACAAATCAACATGGTTTTATGAAGAATAGGTCATGCCAAACTAATCTTTTCAGCTTCTATGAGGAGGTAAGCAGCAACCTTGACAATGGCAAGGCAGTAGATGTAGTATATCTAGACTTTGCAAAGGCATTTGATACAGTACCACACAGAAGGCTGGTGTATAAAATAAGGAAATTGGGGCTAGGAGATAACCTTTGCAATTGGATACAAAACTGGTTGAAGGATAGGGAACAGTGTGTGGTTGTAAATGGAAAATTCTCCAGTATAGTTAAAGTGGAGAGTGGAGTACCTCAGGGTTCAGTATTGGGTCCGCTGCTTTTTAACATGTTTATAAATGACCTGGAAATAGATATAGAAAGCAAAATATCAATATTTGCAGATGATACTAAATTATGCAAAGTCATTAATTCAGAACAGGATATTTTCTCTCTACAGAGGGACTTACATACAATGTCAAATTGGGCAAACATGTGGAATATGAAGTTTAATGTGGGGAAGTGTAAAGTCATGCATTTGGGAGGAAACAATCCCAAGGCTACTTATAAACTTAATGGAATAATTTTAGGTGACTCGTTGCTAGAAAAAGACCTGGGTATCCTTGTCAACTACAAACTTGGAAACAGTGACCAGTGTCAAACAGCAGTAGCAAAGGCAAACAAAGTCCTGTCTTGCATAAAAAGAGGTATTGAAGCAAGAGTGGATAACATTATTTTGCCATTATACAAATCATTGGTAAGACCTCACCTTGAGTATGCAGTGCAATTTTGGGCACCGGTTCTGAAAAAGGATATACTAGAACTAGAGAGGGTACAGCGGAGAGCAACAAAATTAATTAAGGGAATGGAGGACTTGACATATGAGGAACGACTAAACAAACTTGGTTTATTTACTCTAGAGAAAAGACGACTAAGAGGAGACCTTATCACATTGTACAAGTATATGAGAGGTCAATACAAGGATCTCTGCGGTGAGCTATTTATTCCAAGGCCTGCTCAGGTGACCAGGGGACACCTCTTGAGATTAGAGGAAAGGAGGTTTAAACTTCAGCAGAGGAAGGGTTTTTTTACGGTAAGGTCTGTCAAATTGTGGAATTCATTGCCCAGGGAGGTAGTTATGGCAGATACAATGGATACATTTAAGAGAAGATTAGATACATTTCTTTCAAAAGGGAACATACAGAGTTATACTGTTTATCAGTAGGCAGATCAGGAAGGTCTGATAAAGACTAATTTAATTGGTAGCAGGAAAGCTATAAAATTCTTAGTTACTGAGGTATGAAGCGAAGGTTGAACTTGATGGACTTGTGTCTTTTTTCAACCTAATTTACTATGTTACTATGTAGGAGAGCTGCTGAGCAGCTCTGGAAGTGGCGGCGGCAGGCCCCCTTCGGTCACGGGCCCTCGTTCCGTGACCGAATGCCCGTATGGTCAGTCCGCCCCTGGCCCAGTCAGTTTATCTAAATCCTTCTGCAGAGAAAAAAACATCCTGCTCTGTAGTGCTTTTATTGTCATCAGCAAAGATTGGCACACTACTTTCAATTCACACTTTATTAACAATAACAAACACATTAAAAAAGCATTGGGCTCATGATTGCACCCTGTAGCACCCCACTTACAACTTTAGACCAACTTAAAAAGGTTCCAATTACAAAACCTCTCTGCTGTCTATCATATAACCAGTTCTCTATCCATGCACAGATATCACCTCCCGAACTGAAGCCTTTTAATTTATGTAGTAACCTGTGGCAAAGTATCAAAGGCTTTTACAAAATCCAAATATATTACATCAGCAGCACTTACCTTGTCCAAATTATGACTTACACTTTCATAAAATGCAAGTAAATTATCTATTTTTCATAAAACCATACTGGCTCCTACTAATAATAATGTTGGTCTTCACATAGTTCTGAATACTGTCAGTTATTAACCCTTCTAATATATTACCCACTATGGAAGTCAAGCTCACAGGTCTATACTTTCCTGGTTTGGATCTTGTCTCCCTTTTTGAACAATGGTACTACTTCTCTCTCTGCAATCATTATTGGGAACTTCAGTGCTTACAATGCAGAGAAAAGAAACTGCATGACAGCAGCTGGGTTATATGTTCTTTATTAAACCTTTTTGTGCTATAGTGGTCTGGTCTCCAGTGCGTTGCAAATGCAATGAAGACCTGTCTAGTAACCAAGGGGTTTTAACCCTTTGAGAGCCAGAGGGGCGCCCAACACATTGCATCCATCTGGCACCCAAAAGGGCAATAAACTTTTTCTTTTGAAAAACAAACAAACCACAAAGTACGCTATAGGGATTTTCCTGCTGTATAAAACAAGGGTAACCCCACAGCTCAGAGATTGTCTCGTTCAAAAATGATTGCAGCTCAAACTTATATTTATTTTTAATCAAACTTATTATGACCATCAACTGGTGTACTAAAGGCATTTTTTTATTCACCTCTCTGTTGGAGAGTTGAGTCATAGTAAGTAGTAGGACCAGCACCACTTGGCAACAGCAGAAAAATGCAGAAAAAAACAAATAATTTAGAGGTGTAATAACACATAACCAGCATAACTTTTTCCATATAATGTTTACTCGCATGAAAAGGTTCTTGTAGCAGACTATTTATGCTCTAGTACCAGTCAGGACAAGTGAAAGGAGGCTGCAGGGTATTACATAGAAATTGCTAGCCAAGCCTGAGGACAATGCATGTGTCTGCTCTGAGCTAGTCAGATCCTCCCACTGTTCGGCAGGTTGCAGAGGTCAGTATGAGAGTGGTGTATCTAGCTAGTTTTTGGATTTCCCCATGCAAACTTTTCTTTGGGCCCCGTAATATACAAATATTCTCCCAGGGGTGTAAATAGAGCCTTTTGAACCTAGAGGCAGATGGGCCCACTTTGATACCAGGTCCAGTCAGTACTATACCCCCTTTTAGTGATGCCCCATGACAGGAGAAGTGTGAAGACATAGGAGAAAATTATATGTAATTGGAGAACAAGCAGTGAACTGCTCGGACTGGCTGAGTTTTATAAATGATTGGTTATCAAATGGAAATTCACCTTACAATGAATGGGCTGAAATTAAATCAGGTGTTTTATTTTAGGGTAAAGTTTTATCCCACAAACCCCACAGCGGCTCTAAACACACAGAATAAACAAATTACTGTCTCAACTTTTTTAACTGAAAATGAATTATGCTTTACATGGACAGTGAAAGGACCTGAAAAACTGGACTAAGATTAGGGTTGTCCAAACTTGTCCTCAAGGGCTTGTATACAGGTCAATATTTAGGGCTCTTTCATTCAGGTGACAGAATTCTAGAAGTCACTCTGCTACATTTAATTCTCTGTTGCTTTCTCCCAGACATCCCATCACCGGGGGTGGAGTGACTGATCACCTGCCCATCAGCCAGACATGACTGACTGTCTCCCACGCATGGGTTGGCCATTTTTTGGAGGTGGCCATGAGCATCCCGATCTACAGTGTACCTTGTTCGAAATGGTATCCTTTTGAATTGTCGCCAAGTAATGGCCAACCAACAACGCGGCGCAGTAACAATGTCACCTGGTTGAAAATGGCGACATTCTGATGTTGAGACATCAGAATGTTGAGTAACCAGGCGACATACTTGTATGTAATGTGGTGGAGAGGTGAAGGGGTAAGGAGAAAAATTAGCAGTTTTGTTGGTCGCATACATGTATGTCCCAATTAACAAAACCTGGCTCTTTAAAACTATGAAGTTAACTCAAACTGTACTGTGCACCTCCGTCTAGCTCCGGCTGTATAGCATACCCCAGACTGACACCCGCTGCCATTCATGCTATGAAAGTGTGACATTTTTAACGCGCCGTATGTGACATATCAGAGAAGTGCTTGTAGGCAAATGTATGCTGAAGAAGCACTTCTCTGATATGTCAAGTACTACGCATTAAAAATGACACGCTTACATAGCGTGAATGGAAACAAGTGCCAGTCTGGGGTGTGCTATACAGCTGGAGCTAGACTGAGGTGCACGGTACAGTTTGAGTTAACTTCATAGTTATAAAGAGCCATACAAATATGTTGTCTCGTTACTCGACATTCTGATGTATTGACATCAGAATATTGCCATTTTCAACCAAGTGACATGGTTGTTCTGCTGTTTTATTGGTTGCCCATTACTTGGAGACAATTCAAAAGTGAACTGAAATGGTTTGAAATAACTACCAGCGGCATCCAATGGCCACTATAAAGATCAGCCATACTGAAACTTTATGAGTTCTTGCATGAACATAGTAAAAATGTAGCTTACTAGACCTCTGTGTTCACAAAATGCATTAGCTGCCCATGTGAAAGGCAGGATAGGCCACGATTCTGCATAAGCAACTGCCCCCCCCCAATCAATATGTTAAGGTCACTTGTGAAAGGGGCCTAAAGAATATGTCGAGCCCAGGTGAGTAGCCAACATGAATGACTCCTGCTGTGTATATGGCCATGGAGGTCAGGGGTGGACACCCTAGACTTACAGTCAGTAATAGGTACAGAACAACAACAATATAATGAATTACATTTTCATACCTAGGGCAATGTGATAGTGGTGTGATATGCATGGCATGCTTTGCAATACATTGGCTACCACTCTCAAATTAAACGGGGTTAAAGATAATTTAACCCTATGAGTACCAGAGTAGTATCCAACTCATTGTGACAATGCATTGGATACCACTCCGGCACTTAAAGGATTAAATAAATGGGAATGTTTTACCGCCTGTGGCGCAGCTGTTTTTTTTCTGGAACTTCTCATCTTTAGCTTCCTAAATACAGCTCTTTATCTACCATTGGCGAGCCTCACAGCCTACAATCAACTAAAGAATGGCTATGTACCTTTAAACCTCTATTGCTTGCTCACACCATAAACCTTTATACACTTACACTCCCCATATCTCTGGAGCTTAGTCACATCGGTTTCATCCAACCACATTCTGCCTCCATTATAAACCTCATTCTGCAAGTCAGTAGCAGATATTTCTAAGCCTCATTTTTATAGCTTCGGTTTTACACAGCTCTTAAGAAAACAATGGGAGAGGCACGTTTACAAGCTTAAAAATGTAGGGTAAATAATGCAAGCAGTCATAAATAAAATACTACAAAAAACACCTGAAATGCTTCAGGTATGGAGTACACGTACTAAGTAAAGTAGTGGCTTTCAAATTTGATCCTGTGTTTTCAGAATACTTACTAGAGGTTCCACCACGGTCCAAATGTATTTGTTTTGATGTGAGAGATGTTTCCAGTATGTTGGAAACATACCTAGTGATTAGCACATTTGTGATTCTGTGACTATTACTTGGTGCATACCTCACAACATTTCAAACAAACGAAGTGGGACATCTGGTTAACTCTTTGAGTGCCAAAGGGGGTGTGCAATCCATTGAGCACCCCTCTGGCACTCACACGGTTAAGCTGATGTTGCTAAGGGCAACACTGCTGCTCAGGACATTACCGAGAATTTTTAGGTTACTTCAACACCTATTGACAGGTCTTTCTGTAACTGATTAAAACATTTAGAACAACACCAAAGTATTTTATTCATCCATACTAACTTACAAACAGATATACGGACTTTTAAACAAACACCAATGTGTGTACCTAAACAGGGACACCTGGGAGGTATGATTGATGGATGGAAGGTTAAACATTTAAACAGTGCAGTTTTGTTAAAGTTCTATTGTAATAAGCACTAAAATCTAGCCTCCCTCCAAGAGAAAAAAATATAACATTTACAAGTTGATAAAGTTTATATTAATATAAACTAAAATGTAAATACCGTTTATAACATGTTAGGTTATATATGCTGAATGAGTGAAAGTAATGTATTGGGGACCTCGCAAGCATCCATTGGGTTAAATGGTTTGATTCTTTAGGGTTTCCAGGGGATTTAAAGGGAAAGTTTCATGTGATTATTGCCCCCACGTCGTCAAATCTCCCTGCTCTGGCAGTAGACTGGCCAAAGAAGTTACGGTTTCATTGTAAGACCTGGTGGATCCTGGCGGGTACAATAAGAGGTCTGAAGAGTGAGTCCTGGAGCTCCCTGGTTGATCTTGAGATGAAGCTCCCAGTTCAGAGTCCCAGTTCTGTGGTCGAGTGTCACAGTCACCACATACTATGGAAAGGTTCTGATCCAACCTCAGCAAGATGGCTGTCCTTTCATTTGAAATGTGAAGGTTTCATCACAGTAAAATACTAAGAATGGCCTCCAACAAGTGCCTATGCCGGATATACGGTAAACTATACTGCAATCTTTGACAAAAATCCAGTGGGTACTTAACCCCTTACGTCCGCGCACGTATGGTGCGGTCACTTAAGGACCACTGAGCATTTTTTTTTTTTTTTTAACCATTCGATTCCAAACTCCCCAAACGCCGTGCAGCCGCACGGGGAGCCCAGAATTCCATGACGTACATATACGTTCTTGGTCCTTTAGGACCCACAACCTCATGACGTACATGTATATCGTGTGTCGTTAAGGGGTTAATGACCAAGCAGATTTTTCAGCCTAAGCATTGCAATATGCTAAAGAAATCACAGCAGAGAGGAGTTTCTGCACAAGACATATATATCTATAGCGATGTGTATCCACACGTCTGCCCCATACACTAACATTTACCAGCCAAAAACCTATTATGGGAAACCAGCAGAATTTTGTACTTGTTCATTTGTAAACAAGATTCCCTGACTGATAACTGTGAATGGCTAATACCCATACCTGAGAATTTTCAAAACAAGCTGACCCCAATCTCTCTTAACCCTTTGGCTACCAAAGGGGTACTAAATGCATTGCATTGGATACCCCTCTGGCACTCAAAAGGTTAAATATTATCCCTTAGTGCTTCCCATAATGTAGATTCTATGTGATATTTCCTTGCGTGCGGTGACCCAAAGGTGTTCTAACCAGTTGGAGAAATATTAGTGCATTGGCTCCATAGAATAACATAGGACTTGGAGAAGTGATATCACTGGAGAAATCATCTCCATTTTATCACTTGTTTATTGACATTTTATTACACCTTAGTGTATCTCCCCAATGTGACACAAGATGGAATGTAAACAAGATAGACCACAGATCATTCCGTGCTGCAGGGAGAGCAAACAGATCATTCCGTGCTGCAGGGAGAGCAAACAGATCATTCCGTGCTGCTGGGAGAGTGTAAAATTATATTACCTACTGCTTTCTTGGTGCAGTATCACAGTGGCCTGAAATTGTACAGTGGCGCTGTTGCTACACCATCCTATGGACAGCTCTGGTCCCGGGACCATAAATCTGCATAGGATGGTGTAGCAATAGCTCCTCTGTACAATTTCAGGCCACTTTGATATTGCACCTAAAAATTTAAACTTTGAGCTGTAATAACTTTTGAATAAAACACCTTTCAGCAGTGGGAGTACCCTTGTTTTACTGAGGGGGATAAACCCTGCAACATATTTTTTTTTACATTTTAAGTATTATTATCCCTTTAAGGAAATAAAGTACCATGCAGTATGTAGGCAGTTAGACTAGGGTTGTTATTTCTTTAACTCATTAAGAACTAGGGGTAGTGGGGTTGGTTTCCCTTTAAGGACTGGAATTAAAAAATACTTCATTGGCAAGACAGAGCTCCCGTTTACATGGAGGAATCCTCTGTCATTGGAGGAATTTGGAATGAGGCACTACTTGGCGTGGGGAACAGATGAAGATTGACAGGCTGTGGGGCAGAATTGACCCACACCGTGTCTTGAAGTGACATCACCGGCTGAACTTTAAAAGCCAATATATTGGCGAATACTGCAATATATTTAAGAAAATAAAAGGATTACAGATTCAATGCAAAGGAGCATTCAAATCAAGGCAACTTTAATAAAGGTGATAGTTCCCCTTTAATCCCTACAGTGCAGTTGGCATGCCCCATGTACTTTTAATTAGTACATCAGCCTTGCAGTATGCTGCTTCAGAGGAAAACCCACTTATGCGCCTAGTTAAAATGAAATAAATAAATAAACAGCAGATGCTGTAACAGCAAACCAAAATCATGGGACTGTTGCTGAAAGTCTGGGACAGTTGGCGGGTATGTAATAAATCAATAAGTCATAATTGATTATTAACCCCTGGATGCTTGTAATGTCTGCAATGCAACAGGTAAAGCATCATTTTCACTCACACATCTAACACAGGTAGAACAAGAATTGCTTAAATGCTAGACATCTCCAACCAAATCTCTAGCATCCAAGAGGTTACACGTACATTATTTTTGTGGCTATAAGATTTGGTACATCCAAATTATTACACTGACAAAGAAATAAGTACATGAAACTTTACAGTATTTGTCATACAAAATAGACTTATTTCCAACTATGTATTCAGAATGTGGCAGAGAGACCTCCCTAACATCAAAGAGCGAAAAAGTATTTCTTGTCTTACCAACATGAAAACGTTCTCTACTGATTCAGCATATATCTGCTCAGCTGTATGCTGTGGTTTTGTGACTACCAGTGGGACAAGCCTGGGTGTGTGTGTGTGTGTGACTACCAGGAATAAGGCTGGGGTGACAGTGTGCATGTGTGCATCTGTGACTACAGGTGGACAGTTGAACAAGGCTGGGATGACAGACGGTGTATATGTGGTTCTATGAATATCAGTGTATGATAGAAAAGTGTGTATATATGTGTATATTCTGTGGTTTCCAACCAAGGATTTTTTTTTTTGGGAGGGGATATGCAATGACATGCAGTATTAACACATGTTTTACATATGTAGAAAAATAGCCCACAGTACCATGTAGTATGTTGCCAGCAGAAAACCTTGAGAACACTGTACTTACTCTTCAGAAAAATGTAGGGATTCTGGGGCAAACCAACTGCACTTTAGGGGAGTAACACAAATTTCCACTATTCCCATTCATTAAATGTTTGTTTTCAACCTCATGAATGCTAGAGGTCACAAACGCATTGCAAAACAATGAGTTGGAGACCCCTCTAGAATTCAAGAGGTTAAAAGCTCAGTTTGAATCAATGGGATTTTTTTTCACCTTTAGTGCAGGTGATTTTCTTCAGAATTCACCAGAGTGGTTTTAGGTCTGACTGTTGGGGTTCCATGGGGATTCCATTTGAAACGTTCCAGCACAGTAAGGCTATGTTTTGTACCAGTGAAAACATATGGAAAAATGAAATACTTTTTGGCTGATGTTCTCATGCATGTTTACTGTGTTTTACAAGAAGTTTAACCATTACTTTGAATGCCAGTGAGGTATTCAATGCATTGGAACACAATGTGTTAGATAATTCTATGGTACTCAAAGGGTTAAAGCAATGCTTTTTTTTTTTTTTTTGTGCTACTTTTTTCCAGTGTCCCTTTTTCTCAGTATAAGCAGCTGATCAGAATGCATAGCTGCCTGCAATATTAACCCATTGAGTGGCACTCAAAGGGATAATGTGACAGAACTGAATTCCGCACTATACATTTGACACAGTGGAAATGCATCGTTAGACCAAAGTTGCAGTAAGCCGAGTGAACATTCTTCAGCCTCAAACTGCGCTGCGGCTCATGTATAAAGGAAATGGTGCAATTCTGAGACAAACTAACTGCACCATAGGGGAGAAATAAAAATTCCCCAAATTTCATGGATTCAAAGGGGGCCTTTTATCCCTATGAATGCTAGATGTCTCTAAAACAGTGATTCTCAGCCAGGGCTCCGGTGCACTTTGGTGTGCTACGGACATCAGCTTAGGGTTTCCTATGTTTTCTATGAAGACTAACAAAAATTGACTTTTTAAATAAAGATTTATAGAAATTGTTATGCACATTATGTTTAATTTTGTTATTATGATTGTAAGACCTAATATTAACTATAATAACTAAATGTATTGTACCCTTCATTATGCCTTTGATAAAGTACATTAAATATGTTAGGGGTGCCCCAAATGTTCTAGATTATGTGTTGGGGTGCCCTGAACAAAAACAAGATTGAGAATCAGTGGTCTAAACCATTGCGAAGCAAAGCTTTGGAACAGTCTGTAGCATTCAAGAGGTTAAAAGTCCCATTTCAATCAAATGGCTTGACCCTCTGGCACTCAAAGGGTTTTAAAAAAAATCAGCCTCACTGCTGGATTAAAGTTGCATTAAGCTGCAGTGACAGGTTACACTGGTTGAACTGCCTCCTAAGATATAATAGGGAGATATTTTTTTTTAACCCTTTGAGTGCCAGAGGTACGGAACGCATTGCGTTCCGTACCCCTCTGGCACTCAAAGGGTTAATAAAATATGGAGGTAAGCGAAAAGAAGCATTAAAATGGCTGTAGTGTCTCCGATAGTTACAAAAATGAATAACTCCAGTTTAGGAGGACTGTATCCCGTGTAGTATTTTTTTTTAATGGAGTAAAAAACGTTTATAAATTTGCTGCTCAAATTTTTACAAAGAAATGTTGCTATTTGTGACAATTTTGCATCAGAATTTTCGCCATAATCTTATCATCAGGTATACTCTGGCCTTAACAACCGGTGACGGCCCTGGTACGTCATGTACTTTGTTCCTACAGCGCAGTGAGCACAAACAGGGTCTGAAATTGACCGTTCCAAGAGTGGAGTGGTCTCTCTCAGACCCCAGTTCGGCGTGCCAGTACACATCACCTGTCACATGTGCCGGTGCGCCGACAATGATCAAAGTGGTCCTTAAGGGAAGGTCACTTTCCTGGACGGCTGGTTGTTAAGAGGTAAAGTATTCCAACCATAAACATCACAATAATGAGGCCATATTTATAAAAACTCATTTATATATCAGATCTGACATTATCTCCAGTTGCAATGACTTAAAGACGTTTTTTTTTTTTTTTTTTTAAAAAAAGGACCAAGAACATGTTTTATAACTCTTCCCCAAGGTTACTAAACGGTTGAGTTTCTCCCTTGTATTCTTAATGCCACAGTCAAGTTGCTCTTATAACCTTACCCTAAAAAGGGTTTGAGAACCACTGAGGCTGCTATATAGACAGAGAATTCCCATCACATTATCGATTAACCTTTCCAACAGTCTTACTGGGATTGTGAATACCTCTAACTCCTCACAGGAAGACTGCAATTTACCACTGACTGATCAAAGTATCTGGGTCTGGGCTCAGTTTTCATTTCTGATTTCCATACTAAACAATGCACTGTGTACTTGTATATAAGAGATTTTTTCATATTTATCTGTATAACATGCCTTAGGAAGAGACCTAAGGTCTTGAAAGCTTGCATTCTAAATCTGCTTACTTAGCCAATAAAGGTATCAACAACTATATTTGCTTCCTGTATTTCTACGGCTAACACAGTGCCAACTCTCATCAGATACTAATAAAATGTGGGGCAAATCATGTGTGAACCAGCTATGTCATGGAAGCCAAATAAAGATTACAAGAGGCTTTTAACTCCTGGAAGGCTACAGATCTGTCCAGGGGCTAGATTCTATTGCAGGTGATAAATGTTAACATCCGTTTTATCAAACAAACATTTTCCTAATTTAGTCTATGGGGAAACCTGCAATAGAATCCAGCCCCTGATCTTGAAGCAAATAGAGACCTCTAATATTCAAGAGGAATAAAGCTCCATTTAAAATCATTAGGAATGTTTAGTTTACACATTCCATAGTGTGCAGTATAAACAATTGCTCGACTTAATACATCAACTTCACTGAACTAAATAAAAGCTGCAAAACAACCTTTCTGACAATGCTAAATGCTCAGCAATAGCAAACAAGATCTCAAATAAAAGTATTTCTATTAGAACATTGGTGGGCAAGTCCTTCATCTGTTCAGGACTACCATTCCCATCATCCCTGAACAGCTGGAGAAGCTCAGGTTGCCCAGCTCTGCATTTGATCATCGGGACTGAATACCTTTGCTAGTATGTTGCAGGTGCTCCCGCTTGCTAGAACGTATTTCCTTGCAGGTTCCAAGTGCACAGGATTCCGTAATCACAGTCTCCAGAACTGTCAAGATAAATGCGACTGGAAAGATTACCTGTGTGAGCACATACTGAAAAATGGGGCGTTTCCAATAGCCAAGCCCAAAGAAGGGTGGATCTTACCTGTGAGGTGTGCTCTGCCCTTTAGGGGGACCAAACAGGTTTCTCTTAAGAATGTCCTTTTGGCTTCTTTAGTCTCTAAGTGGATATAGCTGCAACATTCTTCAAATTCTCACTACAGGTGTCATCGCAGAGTCTGTATACGAGAACTTTTTTTTTTTTTTTATTGAGAGGATTACAAGGTCAGGTTGAGCCATTTTATTTGCATGTATTGTTCCTTCGCTGACCTCTGTATTGCAACACAAACCTGTTTATAAATGATAGCACAGTGTAATTGGGTTTTCCAGTGCCAATAGTTAAAGAACCAAATTATATATATTTTTTTTAATTATTTGTATTATCATTCTTTTCCTGAAGAGAAAATAAGGGTTCTCTTACTGTTGGGAAACTTAATTCAAAAGTTATTCCTGCACATTTTTTTTTTTTATTAACCCTTTTGCTTGCTAGAGGGGTAATGCTCTGGTATTCAAAAGGTTAAACCACAACTTTCCATTGTGGTTCCGGGTTAGTACTGTTCCTATCGGTTACTATGGAGAGCTGCAGTCAATGACTCAAACTCTCCCACAGACAGCAATATCAACAAACAAACAAACAAACTAAAAACATCCATTTGCGTTTTAGATACTGGTTGGTGCTGTTGCTATTAACCCTGTGAGTGCCAGAGGGGTACGGAACGCATTGCTTTGCAATACATTCCATATCCATCTGACACTCAAAGGGTTAAACATAATAATAATTTAAAAAAAAGTTAAGTTGTAATAACATTTAGATTAAAATCCCCCAAGCAGTAGGAATACTGTTATACACAGAAGGAAAACAACGATACAATATTTCTTCATAAACAATATTTGACTGCTCCTTTAACCCTCTGAGTGCCAGAGGGGTACGCAAAGCAATGCGTTGCACTCAAATGGGTTAAATAATGAACTCTATGGGAGACACTGAGTCACAGACTATGGCTCTTCACAGTATGGGATAAGAACAGCATCACCTGGTGATCAGAAAAGAAAACTGAAGTGATAGTTTGTGTACTTTAACTCCATTGATAGTATGGGCTACAATGTAGGCCAATTAGACTGCTAAGAACACTGATAGTGCTTCCTTTTCAACTATTAATCCTTTGAGTGCCAGAGTGGTAACCAATACATTAGAATAAACCCTCCAGCACTCAAAGAGTTATCATTTCATGGTATGTAATGACAAACTAATATCTATTTAGTAAAGGGTGAAAACCCTTACTGACCAAGACAGAGCTTGAGGGAGACAATTTTCACTTAAAGCCTATATAATGTTGTTTACTTATGGGCTGCCCTTAAATGTTCTTCACCATTCCAGTCAACCGAGTGAACCAACAGCAGAGTATGGGCTGTACATTTTTATGGCTTAGTTAAAATAGTGGCTCTGTGTACAATACATTAATCATGGGAAGCAGATGTGTATTGAAATCGACTTAAAGGGACAGTAATACTTCGTTTTATCTTCATTTTATTTTGTAGGCATTAAAAAAACATGAAGAACGATATAAGTCTTATCTCTCAAACCTTTATGGTTTAAGAGATATTCACAAGCAAAGTTTCCCCTCCCGCCCCTTTTACCTAGTGTAAACAATCTCTTCTCAGATGTGGAATGCAGTCCATAGACCAGACAGATAACATAAGGGGACAATCTTCTTCCTATGAGAACAATAAAAGCCCTGCCCCCCTTGACAAGCTTTTCAGCTTTTGCCCTTATCTTAACTGAAGATTGTCCCTCTCTGCAATCTACCTGGGCACCTCCCTTCTGATCTGGCTGAACAGTGTTACATCAGTAAAAGGGGCGGGAGGGGAAGACTTTGTCCTTGAATTACTCTTGAACTACAACTCTGACAGATTGAAATAATACTCTCCAAAGTCCAAATACTATGATGATTAATTAGAGCTGCTTTTATTATGAAACATTACTATCCCTTTAATCAGTAGTTATTTCATGTTTCTGGCATTTTGTAAAAATGACCAGATTTTCCCAGTAAAATTTTGTGGAGTAAAAATACAAATACAGTTGTATGGCTATTTTCATAGTTTGGTAAATACCTCTGTATGTCCCAGAATTCCCTCCAAACAGGACAGATTGAACATTTCATGTCAGTATAAAAGCCACAGCATATGGTTTTGTAATACTGGAGTAGAATAACTATGTTGCAAGACTCTTACACAGCAAATTATTTAATAAATCAGTTTTGTATAATAGTTAGGAATACATTAAATCTAACCATCGCAGGATGCAACATTCTGAAGTGCAGCACTGAATCAGTTCTTTGGGCTGTATGCACAAATCAAAAAAGTGGAGCAAGTCTGGGGGCAAACCAACTACATCATATGATACAAACAAAAACTCCTGTTGACTTAAATGAGGCTTTTAACCTCTTGAATACTAAATATGTATCCAATGCATTGCAGAGTATTGTACTGGAGAGCTCTTTAGCATTCAGTGGATTAAAACCCACATTTAATTCAATGGGAATTTTCATTGTTCAGTATGAAAAAACTTGATACAGATTTGCTGCACTTCAACCATCTGTATTCTGTCCTTTATCTCCCGCTGACATCATTTAACTACGGCCCTGAAGAACTCCCAACAGTGCAGGGTCTCACATGATCACAAGTGGACCAGTCAGTGAAGGGGGCATTCTGACAGAGACACTCCTATAAAGGATACCACTTGTAAGCTTGAGGATATTCAGAACACAGTCACTGTTGGGGATTCTAAAGACTAGAGGCGGAGCTCCAATTCTAGAGAATCCCCCAAATAATTATTATCACAGTGAAACAACTAAAAATTGTAGAAGAAAAAAATAGTTACGTACAATATCTTAAGAACCATTAATCAACATCTTAAAAAAAACTCAAACTACACTGGAGATATGCAGTGATTTTTATCCAGCTCTTCTTAGATGAGAGTAGCTCTGAACAGTTCTCTCCACTGCTTGATCCAAACTGACCACTGGCCTGTAGCCCATGTCCCTCTTGGCTCGCTCGCAGCTGTAATAGTGGTAGGTCCCAGCCAATGCAACTCTCAATGGGGTAAAGGTTGGCTTGATTTTGACAATTGGGCTTATGATAAACACCAATAGAGATAAGAACAAAGCTAAGTAGTATGCCAACCAGTAGGGGATGTGGTACTTTGGTGCATCATAGTTCAGTCCAATCAGAATGCGTGATAAGAAAGTCCAGAATGGGATGGGCTCGTCATTTGTGATGTGATAAGCCTAAAATAAATAAGTTAAAAAATTACAACATGATCAATTTCATAATGCAGAGATGAATGATGCACTAAAATTGTTGCAAATATCTAGATCATGCATTTCTAATGTGCAGCCCAGTGGCTGCATGTAGCTCTCACTCCCCTTCATTGTGGCCCCCAGAGGTATCCTTTGTTGGTCTTAAATGTAGCCCAGGCTCCTGCTCATCCTACATACAGCACTATCATTTATATGTGTCTCCTGAACGTTAACTGAGCGATGGGAACAAGGGAAAAGAACATGTGCTTTCTCTTCAGCAAGGAATGCATGCTGGTCCTTTACTGTGACAGCCATCAGAGCTCCTATATCAAGTGTGCTTGGAGCCTGTCTTTGTTCTACTCTGAAAAAGTTTGATATAGGGAAATAAAGGCTGAATGTGCATCAAGCACAAAAGAGAATGTCCACATTCTGATCATTGTGCTTGTCACACAATTAATGAGCAGAAGAAATGTAGCAATGATACTGCTGCAGGATGTAGGTCATCAAAACGTGGTGCGTGTGTCTATCAACAACTCTCCCTCAGAAGATGACAAACCTCATATTTCTACACAGTGGGCTCCCTGGTGCTGAAATAAAATGCCTGTTCTTCCCATCCTCTTTCTCAGCTCCCTCAGCCTTATACTTTCAGTCTTCAAATGATTTCACTTGGCAACCTGCAGTCTTATTCCACCCCTGCCCATTCCATCATTACATCTATCCATCCTGTCCTTCCCTTAATCTCATAGTCCATGTCCACTCCATATTTTGACCATCCCTATATTCCTCATATTTTCCCTCACCAGCTTTTCCCGAGCCCCAACCTCATCCAATTGATAACAGGCCAGTTCTGGAATTTCACACACTTTATATACACTAAACTATTGAGGCAACTCTGGCTTAAAGGGACAGTAACGTCCCAAAAATATTTTTTCTAGTTATGCAGAGTTTAAAATATGAATCCGTAAGCTCCAAACCCTATCTCTATGGTTTGAGAGATATAGGGTTTCAAAGTTCCCCCCTCCCTCTCCTTATGTCAGTGTCTAGCTGACAGCAGGCGATGCCGGACCGGGGACCAGCAGGAGGCTCTGCAGCAGAGCCGAAATCACGTTACTTACACAGAATTAATTCATTGCAAACCAGGCACACTTTGTAGACCTTTCCAATGAAAGAATTCTTTAGCAATAAGGTGATTTCGGCTCTGCGGCAGAGCCTCCTCGAGTCAGCCAACACGGATTTCCTGCTGTCAGCTTTACAGCTGACATCAGGAGAAGGGGAGGGAGGAGGGAACTTTGAATCCTATATCTCTCAAACCATAGCGGTTTGAGAGATAGGGTTTGGAGCTTATTGATTAATATTGTAAACTCTACAAAACTGGATTTTTTTTTGGGACATTACTGTCTCTTTAATCAATCGGCACCACAGGGGACAAATAAAAATCCCCATTGATTTAAATGGGGCTTTTAACCATTCAAGTTGTACAGAGGTCTCCAACATATTGCAAAGCAATGCACTGGAGATCACTTTTGCCTTCCAGGAGTTAAAGGAATAGTAATACATTAATATTATTAATCCCCATAGTGTAGCTATTTCAAGAAGAATTCAGTTGCCCCAGTGTCATCTCTAAACCTTTATGGTTTGAGAGATAACAGAAGCAAAGTTCCCCCCTCCCTCAAGTCAGCGTTGTACTGACTGCAGGGATATCCGGTTTTATTTTCATCAGGCGGCTCTGCAGCAGAGCCGAGATTGCGTTAGTAAAAAAAAATATTTCACTGAAACGGTCTTCTACGTGTGCTTGCAAACCAAGCACACATAGAAGACTGTTTCAGTGAAATAATTCTTTTTTTTTCACTAATGCGATCTCGGCTCAGCTGCAGAGCCACAAGCCTGTCGTACGACATACTTCCCGTGCAGTCAGTACAACGCAGACTTCAGGGAAGGGGGAGGGAGATGGGAACTTTGCATTCGGTTATCTCTCAAACCATAAAGGTTTGAGAAATGACACTGGGGGCTATTAAATTCTTTTTTAAATAGCTACACTGTGGGGATTAGTAATATTAAAGTATTACTATCCCTTTAAAAGCCCCATTTAAATCAATGGAAATGTTTATCTGGCCTTGTGCTGCAGCTGGTTTTTCCATGAATCATTCCTCTTACCCTTTGACATGCGTATACTGAAGCCCACATTTTTAACCACTAGAGGACCAGTCAAGCTGATAAAATGTAATTGTGTCACCAATGTAATGGCCCTCCTTATAAGGAAATGATAGATCTGTGACCCTCAGTTGTACTGGAGTATGACATGCCTGATCTAGACGAAAACAATTCACACAATGGAGCAGGAACTACATAAATAAATCCACAACAAACAAACAAAATTCTATTGGATGTATATGTGATCCTATGACACCAACCTCATAAGTCCAAGTTGAACACAATGAGTCTGGAGTACTAATAAAGTGGAGCAATTCAAGAGCAAACCACTACGAAGGAACACAAAAACATTCCTAAAATTCTCATTGATTTAAAATGGGTCTTAACCAGATGAACGCTAGAAGGTCCAACGCATTGAAAAGAAGTACTGGGGACCTCTCTAGCATTCCAGGTTTTAAAAGCAAGATTTAAAGGGATAGTAATGTTTCACAAAAAAAACATTTACAATTAATCTTCATAGTATTTGGGCCATGGAGAGTGTTATTTCAATACTGTCAGAGTTGTAGTTCAAGAGTAATTGGATGATAAAGTATCCCCCTCCAGACCCTTTTACCTAGTGTAATCCACCTCCCCTCAGATGTGGAATCTGGTAATGGGACCGGACAGCTCACAGCAAGGGACAATCTTCTTACTGTGATCATAAGGAAAACACTGCCCCGCTTGACAGGTTTTCCCTTATACTCACTGAAGATTGTTCCTCTCTGTGATTCATCCGGACAGTCTTGCTGCTCTGAGGTGAACAGTGTTACATCAGTAAAAGGGGTGGGAGGTGGATACTTTATCATTCAATTTCTCTTGAACTGCAACTCTGACCGTATTGAAATAACACTCTCCATGGCCAAAGTAATATGAAGATTAATTGGAGCTGCTTTTATTGTGAAACATTACTATCCCTATAAATAAATGGGAATGCGTATTTGTTCCCGTGGTACAGTTGGGTTACCTCAGAATTACACCACCTTTTTAGTACATCATCCACAGTCTTTGTGGTTCACAATGATTTGTACACCCCTAAAGGGTTAATTTGACTTATACACTCTGCCTGCTTTAGTTGTAAAAAAAAAATTGCCAGCAACTTCGTGGATATGACATCCAAGACTGAGTGAAGATGTTATCGCTTGAACAAAGGCACACAGGCAAAACTGGTAGAGGCCATCAGGATTTTCTGGCCATAATAAAGTAGGAGGGAGTTTTTATTACAATGTTACTTTCCCATTAAACTGGAGAAAAACTACCTTTCCACATAATGGGGAATCTTTCTGTAGACGTTCAGAAGCAAGAATGTGTCCATGGACCACGTTTTCCACGTAAGTAAAATCAACCAAATTGTTTCCATTCCTGGGGAAATAAGAAGTCAGGGAAACATTTAAACCAGACAGAAACCAAAAATGATATGATTCACCTTTAAAGGGATAGTAATACTTCATTATTACTATCCCCCATGTTGTAGCCAGAAAGTTCCCTTTTTCCTGTGCTGAAGCACATGGTAAAATGCAAAGGCAAAAAACGGAAAATGTGAATAGAGGCAACATTTTCCGTTTTTCGCCTTTGCATTTTACCATGTGCTTCAGCAAAGGCAAAAGGGAACTTTCTGTACACTTTAGAATGTGTGAATGCTCAAGTCCCACAACAGAGCTCAAAATTTCTACTCGCCACTAGCCAATGGCGAGTGAAAATTCAGCCCTGGCGAGTAGAAATTCAGCCCTGGTGGGTATGTTATGGCTTGCAGTGGCGAGTAACCTTTCAGGTCCGGCTAGTAGCAAAGTACTTAAAATTATAAGCCCTGTCCCACAAGATGTAGACAATCACCAAAAGTGTGAGATGAACTTTGTAAGTTTAATTGAAGAGTACTTGAAAACAATAGAAATTTCACTGTATTCTTCCTGGTAAAATACTTTCTACTTAAAATAAATGTAATCACCTTTCAATAGGACTACATTTTATTTGCGCTCATTTTGAGGTCTCTGCTTTCTTTTGGGAGGGCTATAAATACGATATAAAAGTAACGATTTTGAAGCTTCAGAGAAAATCCAGTACAGTGCCGCATGTTCATAATGCTTCAGAAAATATTTTAAACATCATTGGGTCATACACAGTACCGTTCAAAAGTTTGGGGTCACTTAGAAATGTCCTTGTTTCTGTTATGTGAGCAGCTTGATCGTATGGTATGTAAGAAGTGCCCATCAAGCCAATCCAAATTGTGGGAGGTGCTTCAGGAAGCATGAAGTGAAATCTCTTCACATTACCTCAACAACTTAACAACTAGATTACCAAAGGTCTTCAAGGCTGTATTTGCTGCAAATGAAGGATTCTTCGTCAAAAGGAAAGTTTGAAGGACACAATTATTTAAATTAAATTGCATTTCCTATTCATTTTGCAACTCATTTGATGGAAAACAAAGACGTTTGTAAGTGACCCCAAACTTTTGAAATGGAAGTGTATATAAAAACTGAAACATGGAGCAATTCTGGGGCACACCAAGTAATTCTGGGGCACACCAAGTGCATAATATTTAGGGCTGTGTTCATCAAGCTGAAGAGGTGCTATTTGGGAGCAAGCAACTTGCACCATAGGGGACAAATAAATATCCCATTTAATTTAAATGGGTCTTAACTCCTTCAATGCTAGAGAGTTCTCAAACGCACTGCTTCACAAACATGCTGGACACCTCACTATCATTTGAGAGGTTAAAGGGATAGTAATACTTGAAAATAATTTTATATTGTAGCCCTTAAAAAAAACACTAAAAATGATATAAGTCTCATCTCCCAAACCTTTATGGTTTGGGAGACATTAGCAAGTAAAGTTTCCTCTGGAGCAATGTCACTGCTCTAGATGTCAGATTTGAAATCCGGCCCGACTCTTCAGAAGTGCCGAGATCACAATCTTTAAAAATAATTTCTTAATTGGGATGGTCTACAAAGTGTGCTTGCAAGCCAGGCAGTTCTTTTTAAAGTTCGTGATCTTGGCACTGCTAAATAGCTGCCGGCTGATCTGTGAAGCGGATTCCAAATCTGTCCACTAGATGGCAGACTTGGCTAAAACAGCCAGAAAAAAGGGAACTTTAATTTACTTGCTAATATCTCCCAAACCATAAAGGTTTGGGAGATAAGACATATATCATTTTAATTTTTTTTTAAGGGCTACAATATAAAATAAAATTATTTTCAAGTATTACTATCCCTTTAATTCTCTGAGTGCCAGAGGGGTACGCAACACATTGCAGAATTTCAACTATTCAGCCTGATGAATACTGCCCTGAATCCCTTGGATGTTAGAGGGATCCAAAATGCTGCTTTGCAATGCTTTGGAGATCCCTCTAGCACTCAGGGAGTTAAAATCCTCATTTAAACATCACTATGAATTTGTATTGGCTATAATTGGTGGAGTTAAGTTGCCCATGAATTGCTCTACATTGATACTTCTGCATGTGACCCTTTGGGACTTATGTGGAGAGTTCTAGTGGTGCAATTATGGGGCAAATGACTGCATCATAGGGGGTACAAATCCCCATTCATTTAAATCGGGTTTAAAACTCTTTGAATTCTATACAGGTCTCCAGTACATTGAGAAGCAAAGCATTAGAATCCTCACTAGCATTCATGGAATTAAAAGTCGAATTTAAATCAATGGAAATTTGTGAATTTTTATTTGATCCATACAGTAGAGTTGGTTTGCTCAAGAATTTCTCTGCTTTTGTGATTGTATGTAAAGCACATTATGTTACTGATCGATCTCTATGGACCTGTGTCCAGATCAAGAGAGATTAGTAAATCCACTAATCAGGTTACACACCTAGCACCATATTAGAAAGGAAGTGGGTGGAGCAGAGTTTGGAGCACTTACCCAATCATAAACATGAAAAGGAGTGGGTGGAGCTGAGTCTGGAGCACTTACCCAATCATGAACTTCATTTTCCCACTTTTTGCAGTTTCAACAAGTATAGGAACAAGCTGTGGGTCTCGCGGACCAAATATCCCATGAGGCCGAATAGCAACAGTTAGGAAATTATTTTCTGGGTCATTTGCACTTAAAACTTCCTGCAGGACACACACAAATGATTTGTGTTACAGAATTTTTTTCTTTCTTCTATATAGGAGACATTTAGAAACAGATAGGCAAAGTTGAGCAATGTTATATCAAAGAAAAGAAACAACTGAAAACAATGGTGTTTTCTTCTTTTCTTTATAAGGGCAACTAAGACTTGGACCCTTCGGCAGATCTGCTTCCCTAGGACAAGACCTGATAGTGAAGCCAGGGAGAAAGACATACTTCCAGGTTGAGTCCTAGTTTTCTAACCCCCTGAACAGCTAACAGAAACTGCACGGCGTAGCCTATGGGAGCAGACTTAGTATTTAGCGATTACTGACCTGTAATAAATACAGTGTAGTTGATCTTGCTCCACTTTTGTCTTTTAACAAAGCCCCATAGCTCTCCAGCATCTACTGAATAAATACATGAATCCTACCTTCTCTTGCAGGATCTTGGTTTCTGTATAATAGTCAATTGGTTGCTTGGCGTAAGGAAGGGTCTCCACTCCATTTTTAATGTCGTTACCTTCGAAGATGACACTGGCGCTGCTGGTCAACACTAGTTTCTGAATAAAGGGGAAATAAAACTATAATTGCTGCCAGAGAGGTGTGCAACATGTAAAACCTCCTTCCGGCACTCAGGATTATAAACAAACCCATTTAACCCTTTGAGAGGTACAGCAGTACCCAAGGCATTGCTTTGCAATGCGTTGGTTACCTCGCTGGAACTCAAAGAGTTAAAGGCTAGGATTAGTACTTTTGTCATCCTCTAAGGAGTTTCAATAGCCTTGGGAGCTCCTGCATTACAGGATGGAGAGTGCAAGCTCACAGATGACATAGGATGTATCTGATTGGCTTATGCCTCATGCACTTGTTTTGAAAGTGTCCCACAGAGTTCTAAACAATAGAGGGAGAACAGCCCGTTGACTGCTGTGACAGAAAGTGACTCAGGTGCTGGGCTACAAGAAAATGGTTACTTTGTCCAAAATATGTTTAATTTACTATACAAGAAAATGGTGTTGCAGCTCCTGTTTTGCATCAAGAAGTGTAGCTCAGTTTCCCCCCTTCATGTTTAGGTGTTTGTGGTACAAATGAGACAATGCACTATCAAGAGCTGAAGCAATTTAAGGCTAAACCATGGGGCAGTTGGCATACCCCAGAATTAAGAACAAGGAAAAGGGGTGCCTCAGAGTAGTATATCGGTCAAAAAAGAATGACTTCCACTTCTAACCCTTCTATGGGCGTACCCACGTATTATAGATGTCTGCCAGGCACAGGCACACAGACACCAAGGGGGGCTTGAGCACCTGCCCTTTTTGTCCAAAGTGCCCTCCTGCCCTTTTTACAAAAAAAAATAAATAATAATAATAATAATTATGAGAAGTGCCCTTTTTTTCATTTGAGCCCCTGCCCCCCAAAATGTCTGTGCACGTCCCTGGCCAGGCACATATATGCAAGACAGACCTTGAAAGCTGATGGGAGATATTTTGACCCACTCCCTCTTGAGCTCAAGGGTTTCTTCTGTGCCACATTCAGCTGCTCCTAGAAATCTGACTGGACCAACACAAGACGTGTTCCCAGATGAACTCAGTATAAAAAGATACAAAGTTCAAGAGATACACTCTAGACCACATAATTGCTCATATTTGTGCTTTGTGCAAAAGGCTCAAAGTGAACTGTGCAGCTTAATTGTAACACTACCCTACAGAGAGCAGCACAGTATTACACCTGTCACGTACTCTGGCTGGCAACATGAGACAATGGGGCTCAAATCCCCCTCGGAAAGCGCCTAGCACATTGCAACAAGAACACTGCACATTAGAAAGCAGATTTCACAGCAGCAGGCTTTCCTACAATTTGTGCTGCTGCTGTGTGCAGACTTGTCAGGGAACAGCTGGGTGGGATCATGGGGCGTGAACCTGGAGATGTCAGTATACACAATAAGAAACAGGCCAGACAGAAAGGTACAAGGTAAAGCAGGGTTTCCTGCCAACTGAAGTGCACTAGTAAACAGTAACTAAAGGCCCAAGAGAAAACTGGAGTCATTTTAGAGTAAATCAACTGCATCACAGGGTAGTTAGACCCTCTTTCATTTATATATGTTTTTAACCCTTTGAGTGCCAGAGGGGTATGCAACGAATTGCTTTGCAATGCATTGCGTACCCTTCTGGCACTCAAAGGGTTAACCCACTGAATGCTAGAGAGGTCTCTAACGCATTAAAAGCCCCATTTAAATCAATGTGCGGTTGGTTTATCACAAAATCTGAATTAGCGTAACGGTTTTAATTTTATAGTACTTTCCTTTAGCTTTTGGATTATAAATCAGATGCGCTTAAAGAGATAGTAATGGCCAAAAATAAATGTAAATCTGATTAATTTTTTGAAAATCCAATTAAAAAGTCCCCCGCCCCTTTTCAGCTCATCATGCTGACTTCCATCAGACCCAGTGGCTTGACTGGACGGATCGCAATGAGGGACAACATTGTATCTGTCAGTATAAGGAAAACCCTGCTCCTCTTGACAAAATGGAGCAGGCTTTTTCTTATGGTGACACAATATTTGTCCCTCATTACGATTTTTCCGGACTGGCTTCATGACGTCCTGAAAAGGGACTGGAGTGGGAAACCTTCAACTGGATTTTCAACCTGCATATGAAGGTAAGGGATTTTCAAAAAATGATATTGAACAATCATATGTACATTTATTTTTGGACATTACTATCCCTTTAATAAGCTACTTTCTAAACAGTGAAATAATCATGGAACAGACCATATGCACCAGAGGACAAATGAACGTCACTTATTCAAGTGGGCCTTTTAATCCCTTGAATTGTAAAGAGGTCATCAAGGTATAGTAAGGTTTGAGGTCTCTCTAACTTTCAAGGGGTTGACAGCCCCGTTTAAATCAATGTGAATTGTATTGTCTTTGGTGCAGCGGGTTTGTCCCAGCATTGCACCATTTTTTGGACATATGGACCCTGTTGCTGCCTTTCACACAAATGCAGCTCACACCAGCTCTATAAATCAGGGCTGTACCAGTTCAGTCCTCAAGGGCCACCACCAGGCCAGGATGGAAGGATTTCCCTGATTACACACAGGTGAGTTAATCATTGGCTCATTAAAAAATCAGGGAAATCCTTAACCCTTTAAATGCCAGAGGGGCATGCCTCTGGCATTCAAAGGGTTATACCCCTCTGGTACTCAAAGGGTTAAACATGGGCCTGTTGGCCGCCCCCTTGAGGACTGAACCTGGACAGCCCTGCTGTAAAGCATTCCTAAATCTTTACATACAGGTGACTTGCAATATACTTGCTTTCACTTTGAATCCTCTCCACACCTGTAACTGTCACTTAAGTGGTAACTCCCAGCAGCCTCCACCCTCAGTTTGGCTCTACTCCCATAAGAAGTGGCGAGACAGGTCCCCAACACTCTATAGATATTTCTAACACCCAAGGGGTTAAAGGAGCAAAAATGTTTCATCACATAAAATTTATTATAGGAGGAGTATTCGAAGAAAACAAAGGCAGCACCTGTGGAAGTTTTCCAAGCAAACAGGGTAATTTTATTCCTGGGCAATGTTTCTGTCTGACAGGGACCTTTATAAAGACAAATACAAAGACCCTTTGTCTAGATAGAGGTCCCTGTCAAACCGAAACGTTGACTAAAAGTAAAATGACCCCGTTTGCTTGGAACTCCCACAGGTGCTGCCTTTTTTATTTCTTTGTATTCCAGTGCACCTGGAAGAGCGAGTGCTTCCACTTCCCCTTAACACTTTAAGTGCCAGAGGGGTATTCAATGCATTGCAAAGCAATGCACTGGATGCCCCCTCTGGCACTCAAAGGGTTACATTGGTATAGCATTTTATATTTATATATTTGTAAATGAATATTGCTAGTGGTAGCAATGTCCTAACATACATTCATACATACACACACTTAAACCCTTTGAGTGCTAGAGGGATATGCAATCTAACGTGAATGCTTTAGTGCCCTTTGGTGCCACCTAGTGACAACAAATACCCACAACACCCCATACACATCACAGTATATGTCAGTGAACTTGCACACATAATCCAGTACTCACATAAAGACAGGTATTAATACACATACACCAATCACCCACACATGCACCCCAAGTGCCCCTTTACAAACCCAAATATAAATAATTATATATTTTATTATCAATGCGGCCCCACATATAGTCCAGTGTTTCTGCGTTCTCACCTATTTCCAGTGTCCACAATCCCCAGAGCGCCCCCCACATACACTCTGGGCCCTTCAGTACACTCCTGCAAAACAAACCTACCCCACTAATCTCACATTAGCCCTCAGTGCACCCTTACTACTATGAATTATACCCAGGTGGCCCCAAACCTACCCCACTATGCAATAACGGAACTAAAACGCCCATCACCTAGTGCACACGCTGAGGCTAATGTACTAAGAAAAGTGGTGCAATTCCAGGGCAAACACTATAGGGAACAAAAAAAACAAACAAAAAAAACCAACAACATTCTCCCTGATTTAAATGGGCCTTTTAACCCTTTGAGTGCCAGAGGGGTATGCAAAGCATTGCCTTGCAATGCGTTGAGTACCCATCTAGCACTCAAAGAGTTAACCCTTTGGATGCTTGAGAGGTTTCCAATGCATTGCAAAACAATGCACGGGAGACCTCTAGCATGCAAGTGGTTAAAACTCCCATTTAAAGAAACAGAAATTTTATGTATTCCTCTTTACACCCACTTCCCAAGGCTCCAAATACATTTTATTAAATGTATTTTACTAATACATCATTGTATTAAAGGTCTTTAGACTTCAAGCATTAGAAGCCCTAGTTTAAAATCAATAAGACATTTTATTTGTCCCGATGTTGCAGCTGCTTTATTCCATAATAATTCCACTAATCTTTGAATATGAGGGCCTTAGAACTCCTCCCATTACCTGAACACCAGCTTCCTTGCAGGCTTCAATAACGGTTCTCGTTCCGGTATAATTGACTCTATAGAAGAGTTCCTTGTTGTCGCTGGAGGGAGCAGGAGAGGCACAGTGAAACACGACATTCACGCCCTGCAGTGCTGGCAGTAAGTCCTGGGGATAAGACAATGGCAGAAAGAATAAATGTGGAACAGAGAATGTGCATCTCCGCTGCAAGTTCATTGGATCTCACACTACAGGCTTTATGCACAAAAAAATACAGCAATTCTGGTGCAAACCAGCTGCACCACACGAGAGAAATAATACCAAAATTTCCAGATTTAAACAGAACTTTTAATATTAACATTGCGAGAAATCTCAAACTCATTTTCACAAGGAATTGCAGACCTCTGTATCATTTAAGGAGTTAAAATCCCCTTTTTAAATTGATGGGCATTTTTATTTTTTCTCCTGCAGAAAAGCTAGTTTGACCCAGAATTTATGAAAAGAATATATATTGAAGAGCTTTTCCTGCTGAGTAAAAAAAGTACTCCCAATGCCGAGAGATGCATATTTCTGGAGTTATTGCAGTTTAAACCTGTGTTTTTTTTTTGTTTTTTTTTACATTAGCAGTGCCCACTAGTGGTCAAATTCCAATCAGTAATTCTGTTAAATTCTAATGTAGAGGAAAGTCAGTGACATACAGTTCTCCATAGAATGTAATAGAAACTGCCGAGTCACATCCTGTCAGTTAGAACTATATGGAAGTAAAAGCACAGTAAATTTACTTCCGGATTATTTAAACAGTTATACATCCTATATAATTAAATGCTAGGATGTTTGTCGGATGCAGTCATGCGCAGTAAAGACTGCCCGAACGATGCAGTCATGCGCATTAGAGACTGCCTGAACGTGCCGGCCTCCAGTGTCAGTGTGAGAGAAGAAACAAGATGGCAGCGTGGCTAATCCGGAGTGGGGGACTCCGAACGGCCCACCACCTGTCTCCGCTCCCAGCTCCGTGACAGTAGCCCAAGCTGCTGGGTGGTACTTTGGCCAGTATTCATGGGCTTTTATACTAGTTTTTAATAAAACAACTGACAGAAATGAGAGTTTCCTTGTTTTACTCAGCAGGAAAAGCTCTAAAACATGTTTTTTTTTTTGTTTTTTTTTAAATAAAAAATGTACTGCTCCTTTAAGCATATTTGTTTACCTTGTAACAGGACTCTTTCAATAATAGGATTGTGAGTTGAAGAAACATATACAAATAGAAAGAGCCTCACAAATGCCTGTATGTACAATGCAAATCATGGGCAATTCTGGAATACAACAATAGCAACATGGGGAGCGGCATGGGAGTCTGGAGTGGGGGGGAAAGAGAAGGCACTGGAGGGGGAAGAGATATAACTAAACTGGAGTGATTCCATCAAAATCAGATGCACCGTACAGGAGAAATACAAATTCTCAAAATGTCCATTGATTTAAATGGGACTTTTAACCCCTTAAGGACCATTGATGTGGCAGGTCCGTCACGCTGGTCCGGCACGTCATGTATTTTTACTCACCGCGCTCCTGTAGGAGCGCAGTGAGTAATACCGGGGACTGAAGTTGATCGCTCCAAGACCGGAGCGATCTCTTTCAGTCCCCTGTTCAGCGTGCCGCCCCACATGATCAGTCACGTGGGACGGCACGTCAAAGTTTCCTATGTGGTCCTTAAAGGACCGCACACCCCGGGACCAATGGTACTTAAGGGGTTAACCTCTTGGTTTACAGTCCTCTCTAGCATTCAAGGTGTTAAAAGCCCCATTTAAAGTCAATGATAATTTTCTTTTTAATTGTCCTGCTTAAAGGAAACTTCATTATAAAATAAAAATTGCTATTAAATGAACAGACATAACGTAAAATTGACAGTTCTAGAAGCAAATGTTTTTGTATCTGTTTTAGCAGGCTGGGAGAAACAATTTTTTCGTGCTCCTTACTTCCTGTTCTATATTACACTTGCAAGTACAGCGTCCAGACCAGAGGTTCTCAGCCCGTGCCTTCAGTGGCCACTAACAGGCCAGGACTTAGGAATTTCCCTGCTAGAACACAAGTGTGTTGATCAGAGGCTCAGTCGTATTGATAAACTCACCTGTGCTCTTAAAAGGAAATTCTCAAATCCTGGCCTGTTAGTAGCCACTGAGGGCAGGGGTTGAGAACCACTGGTCCAGACCATAAATTGCTTCCCTCAGCAAGCACATACAACCTCATTTAAATCGAGGTACCAGTGTTTTTACGTGAATCTCTTTGGATTTGACTAACATGGGTCTTCACACACGTGGAATCTGTACGTAAGCTTATTTAACCTCTTCGATACTACAGGTTGTACCCATATCTAGGAACTCTCTGGCTTTGCCAGGGTGCATTACTGGGTCTCCAGGGCAGAGGTTGATTTTCCAGATGTGGGGAGTTTCCTTTAAAACTCTACCCACTTCTGCTCCTTCCCACCCAGTTCCTCCCACTTCCCACCCACTTGTGTGGTACCCATGAAAGTCCCACCCCATTGTCACACAATTTTTGGCAATTATACTCCCCAGCGACATCAAATGAAAGTTCCAGGTATGGTCATACTGCAAAGCAAATAATTACAGAACTCTAATATCCAAAGTGTTAAAGGGATAGTAATGTTTCACAATAAAAGCAGCTCCAATTAATCTTCATAGTATTTGGGCCATGGAGAGTGTTATTTCAGTTCTGTCAGAGTTGTAGTTCTAGAGCAACTGAATAAGTATCCCCCTTCCTCCCTTTTTACTGATGTAACACTGCTCACCTCAGAGCAGCAGGGGGGTGCGCAGGTGGATTGCAGAGAGGGGAAATCTTCAATTAAGATAAGGGAAAAACCTGTCAATGGGGGCACAGCATTAATTGTTCTCACAGCAAGAAGATTGTCCCTTGCTGTGATCTGTTTGTTCAAGTGTCCAGATTCCACATCTGAGGGGAGGTAAAAGGTGAGGGAGGGGGATACTTTATCTTTCAAATTACTCTGGAACTACAACTCAGACAGTATTGAAATAACACTCTCCATGGCCCAAATACTATGAAGATTAATTGGAGCTGCTTTTATTATGAAACATTACTATCCCTTTAAAATAAAAAAGCTGAGTGGTGCAGAATTTCAGGTTGGAAAAGAGACAAGTTCAGCAAGTTTAACCTTTCACGGAACCGTTTATTTTAGCAAGCAAAAGGGTATTGTGTGTTTAGTTTTCCAGTTTAGATTTAATCCTTTAAGTGCCAGAGAGGTATATAATGCGCTGGATACCTCTCTGGCACTCAAAGGGTTTAAAAATCATGAGGTTTTTCTGGGTTTAGATCACCAAAATAAAAAAAGGGAGTGAAAAAAAAAATCAAGAGAAATAGATAATGAAGATATTTTATTTGAATTGGGAAAAATAAAATAAAAAATACAATAGTTTCTACAGATATAGTAACTGTTTAAGTGCCAGAAAGATTTGCAATACATTGCATACCCTCTGGCATTTGAGGGGTTATGGCCGATTTACTCAGAAGACCTGGGACAACTGTGAGACAACAAAATGAATCCCAGGGGAAAATTAAAAAATCCCTCTGCTTTAAATGTGTTTTTAATCCACTGAAGTCTACAAAGCATCGCTAAGCAAATGTATAATAGCAGCATTTAAATCAATGGGAGTTGTAGAAAAGGTTTATTTAGCCTGGATGATGCAAATGACTCGCCCCCGTTCATCCTAGTACATCAGGCTCAGTGAGAAGAGCTGAGAATTCTAGAGTAAACCAGCTGCACCACAGGGGACAAATACAAATTCTCATTGTTTTAAGTCAGGTCACAGGATGGGTAAAATAAAAAGGTTTTTTTTTGTTTTTTTTTTAATTTAAAATTAAATTTTATTTTAATGAAGTGCTTTTGGAGGAAAAATCTATCTAAAGACAGTTTTCTGTTTAAGATACATTATAGTTTAAAGGTTATTCAGCATGAAATAGAGCTTCGTTATGTACCTGATATATTTTATGTTATATTTATTACGTTACAAATATGAATGATTAATCTATTAAACTAAAAACAGTTCTGATATTGCTGTTTTACTAATCTGACAGGTTATAGTCTAAATATGACTTCTTCACCTGGTTGCAAATATTGATGAATTTAACTACCAGCACGAATTAGTTTTTGCATTTAAAAATCATGATTTAAGTCGAGTCTTACTGACTAGTGATTTAAATCAAACCCACCCTGTCAGGTCGTCAATTCATTGCTTTACAATATGTCTGAGACCTCTTTAGTATTCAAGGGGTTAAAAGTCCCATTTAAAATCAAAAGGTAATTATTTGTCTCTTAGTGAGCTGTGGACATCGACTTCTATAAGGCCTATGACAAAAATGTGAACACTAAATTTTATATATATATATTTATATTTAAAGGGGAACTATCACCTGTATTAAGGTTGGCTTTATCTGAATGTTCCTTTGCAATGCATCTGTAATCCTTTTGTTTTGTTTTTTTAAATACCTTTATAAAGGTATTCACTTAAATACTTGATTTTAAAGTTCAGTTACGTCACTTCAGGACAGGCTGCTGGTCAATTCTGCCCCGCAGCCTGTCAATCTTCGTCTGTTCCCCTCCAAGTAGCGCCTCGTTCCAACCTCCTCTGATGACGGAGGATTTCTCCATGTAAGCTGGAGCTCTCGCTTGTCAATGGGACTGCTCCAGCTTACACGGAGGAAGCCTCTGTCATCAGAGGAGGTTGGAACGAGGCACTACTTGGGGAGGGGAACAGACGAAAGATTGACAGGCTGTGGGGCAGAGTTGACCAGAAGTGACATAACTGGCTGAATTTTCAAAGCAAGTATCTCAGCGAATACTGCATTATATTTAAAAAATAAAAGGATCACAGATGCAGTGCAAAGGAGCATTCAGATCAAGCGAAGAAAAACTGTAAGCCAAATAACAGGAATAATAAAAACATACTTAACGCCCTCATTCCCATTTCTCAAACCGTTATGGTTTGAGAGATGTAAGAAAATAAAGTCCTCTGCTCCCTCCCCTTTCTGCCTGACGAGCTGTAAAGCTGTCAGAGGCAGAATCAGGTCGCCCGACTGTAGGCGCCTCTTCAGGAGCGCTGTCATCTAGATATCTAACCATAATTACTTCATCAGTATGGTCTACAACGTGTGCCTGGCTTGCAAGCACACGTAGACCATTCCAATGAAGTAATTATAGTTAGATATCTAGATGACAGCGCTCCTGAACAGCGCCATCTGGTCCCGGAAGCAGGATCTCATGATGTCCGATATACAGTGGATGCATGAGAAGGGGGAGGGAGCAGAGGGCTTTATTTTCTTACATCTCTCAAACCATAACTGTTTGAGAGATGGGAATGAGGGTGTTAAGTATGTTTTTTTATTATTCCTATCATTTGGCTTACAGTTTTTCTAGGGGTTTACTATCCCTTTAATACAGGTGATCGTTCCCCTTTAAGGAATTTGTTACACACAGTATGTTTGTTTTTGTAATTCTGATTGTGAGCCCTAATATAACTATTTTGATGTATTTGTACCATATATTACTCTGACAAATGAACTATAAATGTTAGGTGGGCCACAAAAACATCCAGACTGGATATTAGGGGATGCCTTAACCCCTTAACGACCCTTGACGGTCATAGTACGTCAAGGGTCGATCTGACGGAACGACCCATGACGTACTATGACCGTCATGGAGTTCCGGGCTACCCCGCGGCTGCACGCCATTCGGGGAATCCGGAACCAGAAAAATAAAAATTAAAAAAAAAAAAATGCTCCGCGGTCCTTAATTCGCGTCGCCGCACCGATTGGCCAGTCGTTAAGGGGTTAAGCAAAAAAAGGATTGAGACCAACTGTTCCAATCACTGGAGAGACTGCATGGTACTTATGTTTGCATAATAGAAATGGATGTAGGTGTAGGACTACCTTATCTTGATGGAAGACCAGAATTGGAGTAACACATACCAAGGCCTGATTTTTATATTGAGGTAAATTATCTTCTTACCAGGTGGCTGTCTGCAAAGGGAATAGCTAGAACTGCAGAGATTGCAGAGAGCTGGACTTTCATGGATGCAGGTTCAAGGTCCTTTCAAATCCTGCATGCATAAATTGAAGGATTATTGGAGCAGAGATTGATTTATGATCCAGATTCTGTGACAGGCATCACTTGTGGAAAACAGACCAGGCTCTGTAGAAGAGGGTCATCTGTCTCTCAGCATGGTTTGGACGACAGGCTCAGATGCACTCTGTAGTCTTAAGGATTCCTGCTCAGCCTCCAGGCCTTGAGCTGGATGAAAGCTGGATCTGGGAAGAAGAAGACCTGGTCATAACAGGTCTGGGATGTTTGGCAGAGGCATAGGGGCCTGACTGACAATTACAGGAGATTGGCATACCAGGGTCTCCCGGACCCATTCTAGGCAATAAGGATGACATATGACCTGTCTCACATCTTATTACCTGCACGAGTATAGGAAAGAGAAAACATGTATGCCAGACGGAATGCCCAAGACACGAAGTGCATTCTGTGCCAGGGCCGGAGGTTTGTGCCATCTGGATAGGTAGGTCTGACATTGTCTGTTCTGAGATCTGTCCTTTTTATCTATTGAGGCTCTCCTAAAGTTGCTGTTACTGAATGAAATGCTTCTTGTTTAGAGTCCACTCTCCTGGATCCAATTTCTTGCGGCTTAGAAAGTCTGCCTAAAACATTTAGATGACCTGACAGGAAGGATGCTGAGAGAGTCAGCAGGTTCTTTGCTACCCAATAGAGAATCCCCATCGCATGGATGTTGAGTGTAGTGCTCCCTGGTGTAGAAGCTAGTGTACTGCTGATATATTGTCTGATCTAATCAAGACAGCTGTACTTTGTAGATCGGCCTGAAATGTTTGAAAGACTTCCAAAACACTGATATGTAGACGGAGTTGTCCAAATGCCCCGAGTAGAGTGCAGATTCCAGATTCTTCCTCAATCTGTGCTGCTAGCTTCTGTACACAGGATCTGCCCGTCTGGCTCAATAAGTGGGCGGCACTTTGAGGGCTTTTCTGGGGAGTCCACCACGACAATTGCTTACTGGTGGGCAGGAAGACTGGAATCCTCCGGGTCAGGTGTGTGGGGGGGATTTCTTTTGAAATAACAGAGATAATTTTCTTGGGTTAAGTGTGAATGAACCTAGGCCTATGGTAGGATCTGATAAGTTGATGAGTGGCATCCCGGTAGTCATGAAAAGCTTTATTGCGGTGTGGAACTTCCACTGAAGAAAAGGCCATGATTCTGTTGAAACAGCGGTGCTGGGTATTTAGGGACAGGGTTACTTGCCCTTGACTGGTATTGAGCTGCATTCCCAAGAATCTTAGCTGTTGGGAGGGAGAGACCTTCTTTCCAAATTGACTATCCAGCAGAGTTTGCCGAGAAGGTCCTGGCAAATGTTTGTGCTTGTTACTGATTGGGGATAGGATATCTCACTAATCAGAATGTTGTCTAGATAGGGGGCCACTTTGATCAGATGAATGTTGCAGCATTGCCATTACTTTAATCTTTGTGGAGACTCTTGGGGTTGACGCCAATCCAAGTGGGAAGTCCCTGTACTAATACGGATGACCGAAGATCTGGAATCGGAGGTAGTTCCTGTTTGTTTCCCAGATCAGGACACGATAGTATGTGTCACACAGATCTATTCAGGTGACTAAGACATGCGGATGTATAAAAATAAGAGTTGATGACTCCATTTCCATTTTGAAATGATGGACCTTTAGTACAGAGTTGAGCTTCTTAAGGTCCAGAATGAGGCATAGCTCCCCAATAGGTTTGATAACATAAAAATAGTGGAATGGAGCACCTGAATCTCTGATGTAGTGGGACCTCTCTATCTATTAAGGGAATTGAGGACCTGACACATGAGGAATGACTAGACAAACCTGGATGAGGTGGCCAGGGGACACCCCTTGAGATTAGAGGAAAGGAGGTTTAGACTTCAGTAGAGGAAAAAGTTCACAGTACAGGTCTGTTAACCACCTGAGTGCCAGAGCAGCAAGGAATGCACTACTTGCAACGCACTCAGTACCACTCCTGCACCCAAAAGGGTCAAACTGTGGAATTCCTTGCCCAAGGAGGTGGATATGGCTGATACAATGGATATATTTATTGCAAAAGGGAACATCCAGGGTTATACTGAATATTAGTAGGCAATTCAAGAAAGTCTGATAAATGACTAAAGTAATTGATAGCAGGAAAGCTATACAATTCTCATGTCACTATGGTATGAGGCAAAGGTTGAACTTGATGGACCTGTGTCTTTATTTAACCCAATTACTATGTACCCTGTTTGAAGCAGAATCTGTACTGCCTGTTTCATCTGTAGAGACCTTGTTTTTATATAGATGACCTGAAGTGAAGAATCATAGGGGCAGGTTGAAATCCCAGAACCCATCTGTCGTGATGAACTAGACTCCAGGCCTGGCTGGTCTGGCTTTATTGTTGGAACTGCCATCTTTTTTGGAAATCTTTACTATTTCTAGATCTCCGATTTTGGGGAAGGCCACACTTCCTCTTGGTCGTATCTCCTATCTGGCTTGTATCTTCTGACTTCTTAAAAGACTGATGTCTGAAGTGACCGGTTTTGTCAGGAGAGTCTCTGGCTCTTTTCTCCTGGGGTAAAAGGGGATCTTGATGACCTCTTGATAATTTCTTCTGGCAGGTCTCAGAATAACTTAGTAAAAAATATTGCGCGTAAACATATTGCACAGGCCAATGTCCTTGGGATCATGCGTCTCATCTGCGTCAGTGATACATTTTAGAAAATTAAAACTGAAGCTATAACACAAGTATGCAATCTACAGCCGTCCAGCTGTTGTTGGAATACAACTTACATGTCCCTTAGCTTGCAGTAGCCAGTTGTGGATTATGGAGATTTTATTTAACATGAGCTAGTGTGATGCAGACTGCATACCGTTAACCCGAAAGGTCACTTATTGTACTGAAAGCAGCAAGGGGACACAAATCCATTATTTTGTGATAAATAAGACTAAATGAATTTCAATTCTGCTTTCCCTTTAAGAAAATGTTTTAAGGCTTTCAGAGTCAAGTAAGACAAGGGTGCTTTTTCTACTAGGAGACGTTCATTCAAAAGTTATTAAATCTCAAACCTTTTATTAATTTTATTATTATAATACTGTAATTGTCTATGGTGTACAACAGGTGGTGCTGTTCCTTTCCCTTACTATGGGGATATATAGTAACTGCATCAAGCTCTCGCATACAGTAAACTATATAAAAAAAATGACCTTTTATACATCAGTTGATACTGTTGCTTGGAAAAGAAAAATCAGTTTGAGCTCTAATAACTGTTGAATGACAAATTCCTCAGCGGTGGGAACGCCCTTGTTTTAGTCAGCAGAAAACATCCAATATTTTTTTTTTTTTTACTACTCCTTTAACCAGTTGTAGTTCTGAAAAACTTGTGACTATTGCTACATATTTACCATTTTGCTACAGAGATCTCCAATGAAAAACTGCACACGGTCATTCTCAAATCCCTGGCGGATGTCGAACACATTTACAGAATATCCTTTATCCAGGAGCCTCTCCACCATGTGCTGGCCCAGAAACCCACAGCCGCCAATTACTGTGCATTTCTTGCTGGTCTGCAACATACAACAAATCAAGAATGAAGAGAACAGGATTTGAGAAAGGAATTGTGACTACAATAATAATAGGATTGGAAAGAATGAATATCAGGATGGGGAATACGTTGCAAGATCTCAATGTTTATAGTGTGATAAGGGAAGAGAGCCATGCAGAAGGTAAAATATGGGATAGAGTTGTAATGATAGTAAAGGAGCGACAGTTGTGCCAGGAATTAAAAGAGAGGCAGAGATGCAGCAATGGAAAAAAAAAAAACAGCGGACCGAGCTGTAATTACTATAGGACAGAAGACGACAAGCAGCAATCCTACAAGTGTTTTGGACTACAACTTCAACATCCCTAGCCAGAAGTTGGTTGGCTGGGGATGTTAGGTGTTGTAGTCCAAAACAGTCGAAGGTTCCCAGGTTGCTCTCCCTGCTATAGCCACTTCACTGCTAAGGACAGGGCTGGATTTTCCCAATAGGCAGAGTAAGCAAATGCCTAGAGCTCCAAATTTTTAGAGGGCATCTCAAAATGTGCTGACCACACCCATATTCTGAATTGTGGGTGTAGCCAGGGCAATTTCAGTGTCCCTGAGCCAGTTTTATTCCCATTTACAGGCTATTATTTAACCCTTTGGACAATAGAGAGATCTCCAACCATTGGGTGTTTTTTTTTTTTTTTTTTTAAAGTCCCTGCTTGTTATAGGCCAAAGGTATTTTCTGTTCCAGGAAATACTGGATGGGACTGGGGAGGGGCCATGTGAGAAACAGGGGTGGGGTGGGTTGGCTATGGGTGGAGATAAGGGAATCTAGAATTGCTTGTCTAGGGGCACCTGGGATGTAAATACAGCTCTGGCTAAGTACACAGTCATCCCTGTCCTCTGCAGTCCTGCAGCGAAGGGGTTATTCCCAGGGACTGAAGCTTAACTTCGTGAAAGTCCTCAGTCCCCGGTGGTAGTCCCTCACTTGGGGAATCCCATCACATGGTTTTCAGTCTATTTGAAAGAGTGTAAATATAAAAGAAACCACAACAAAAGAAAAATCCCCTTCACTCCTCTTTTTTGTTTGGCTATAGTGCCACCTTCTGGCAATAAATGCATGGTTTATTTCTTGATATCTTGTACCTGAAATGCAGAATGGTGCAAAATGGAAAAAAAAAAATAAAATGTTACCTAGTTCCCCCCCCCCCCCCCCCCCGGAAGTTCAAAAAGACTATTTTTTCCCCTCCAAAAGGGAAGTTAAAACTAAACTTAGGAACATAAGCATTTGCTACTGAAACGTAGAGTATAAAAAAAAAAAAAAAAAAAAAATATTATATATATATATATATATACACACACACACACACACATACACACAAATGTACAAAATGTACAATATGTCTTGTTCACTAAAAAGAACTGAAAACTGTCATTTGACTGTATACTTCAACAAAAGTGTGGAAAATGCTAAACAGCAAAGGGATAAAGTGGTTAAAATCATTCTGTAATAAATAGGTAATTTAAAATAAATAAATAAATAAAAATATCCAAAAGAACATTAGCGTTTTGTTAGCCATTTCTATAACAAACAAAACTTTGAGATGACAAGTAGTTTAACATATTTGGTTGCTATTTATTGTAGTGAAGGCTTAAGAGGGTTCTAGTGAATGTACTGTGCTCCAGTGGACAGCCATGTTGCCTGCTTGATTTGTAATCCTATATTATAATTCGCTAAGGATGTTTGTCAGAGGCAGTCATGCACAGTAGAGATGGCTGCGCGCACTACAGTCAGTACTGCACATGACTGCAGCTACGCCAGTGTGGGCCGGTGTACACAGGCTTTAAAACTAGTATGTGATAATTTGTTGAAAGCAAGTTTTTCTCTTTTACGAGTGTGCCTCTGATATTGCTCACTACTCATTAATGAGCTGTACTAAAGGTAGCTGTGGTGTGGCCATCATCTCGACAGCTGAGGATTATTGGAACTCTAATCCAACAGAAGGAGAATCACAGGTTGCCCATCCCTGCTGAATGGTCTTGAGAATGCAGTTGTCGTAGCTGTGAGTCTCTGTCCTTCTTAGCCTGGCTTGTGGAAGCTGGTGCCTATCAGAATTTGCAGCAGTCGTGAACGGGCTCCCCTGTCATTGCTTATCATGATTGAGAATAGTGAGTCGGAAGCAGCGTGGACAGAATGAAATTGAGGTAGACACGCCCCAATTACGTGACCTTTGCCTAGATCTATTCATAGCACAGTGTGGTAATATCGGTCAAACACTAAACTAATTAGCATGAATTGTCACCAACAAGTAAAGGCTACTTTCTTTAAAATAATTTATATTACAAAAAAATGACTAGTACAACATATACACAGATTTTAATTTTCTTTAAAACTGATTTAGCAGCTTACCGTGACATGCCCAGTTTAAACCATTTTAGGACCAGAAAAGTGTTCAAAAAACTGTACCCCTCTGGTCTGTAAAGTGTTATCACCTATATCCATGTCTCTCACACTGTTTTCTGTGCAGAATCATTTCATTTCAAATTAAAATTTCCTTGATTGCTAGGGGTCTCTACACATTTTTGTAAAGCATAAATAAATAAAAAATAAATGTTAGTTGGTAGTGGCAACTGAAGACCAATTAGACTAAAATGCAGGTAATTGTAACTGAGAATTATTGATTGTTCTCCTTCCTTCACAATGCGCTGGAGATCTCTCTACAATTTAAGGCCCTAAAAACCACATTTAAATGACTGGGAATGTTTTGTTTTTTCCGCTATGATGCAGCTGGATTGGTTCCGAAATGCACCACTCTCTTCTTGGTTCATCAGCTGCTCTGCCCTAAAACCCCAGCCTTTTTTACTTGTACAAAATGGCTTACAAATAGTTCATTGCAATTTTTTGTAATTCTTCTGGTAAGCAGGAGCTCAGCAGAATCCAAATAGAGAAGTACAGGCAGACAATCGTAATGCATTGCTTACGACTAACACTCAAAGGGTTAAAACTTCAGCAATAAACACTCAGATTTATTAAAAAAAAAAAAAAAAAAAAAAAAAAAAAAAAAAAAAAAAAAATACTTACTGGTCGTATCCGTGTTGACATTTTTATAAGAACTTAGATGCCGACTGCCTGGAAAATAAAGTATATAGGTAAGCTTTCTACATATACAGATGTGGTACTATGAGATTAAGTGGAGTACAAGGGTAAAATGGTAACAACTGCAATCTGATGTCAGTTTTTCCCGACTCAATCAGGATAAAGTGACATCCTCCAGGAAAGCAACAGAAAGATCTACATTGTACAAGCAAACAAAACAAAAATGCACAAGTCATTCTAATGTAAAATGGAATACAATTAATTTCAAACTATGTGGGCACAAGGTGCATGTCTTTGTATATAAACAGCACTAAAAAGCTGACCTTCTGGCTTGTGCCAGAACAGCCTTGTGGGACAGCAAATGTGTGAAATGACCCAGAAATAATCCAGAGCAGCTCGGATGGGATTGTGTTTGTGCAAACATTAGCACTAACTTCATACACAGCCCTTAATGAAGGGGATGCACAGTCATATGTATGTCCCCACAGTGATCGGAGGTCAAACATTTTTAATCTGCTGAGCTCCAGAGGGTATTGAAGAGGAATGTGTTGGTCACCCTCTGTAACAGAGAGGGAAAGTGAGAGTGAAAAAGAGAGAGAGGAGAGAGAAAGAAAGAGAGAGAAAGCAAGAGAGAGAGAAAAAGCAAGAGAGAAAAAGAACGTGCATGTGTCTTTACGGAGATCAAATATTTACATGGAACTAGTACCCTAACACAACTTTACTGATAATTAATATATGCCAATATATTGTACTAGCAATTGTTTCTGTAAAATACATAGTTTTTAAGAAATTAAAGGGATAGTAATGTCAGAAAAAAGTATTAATTAATTAATATGGTAGATACAATTAAAAGAAGAGTATGTGCACTTATTCGTATCTCTCAGACCATTATGATTTGAGAGATATAGGAAAATAAAGTTATCTGCTCCCTCCCCTTTCTGCGTGACGAGCTGTAAAGCTGTCAGAAGCAAATCCTGGTTCCTGGATCAGACGGAGGCTCTTCAGCAGCTCCGACATAGCGATACCTAAAAATAAATACTTCATCGGAACAGTCTACAACGTGTGCCTGGTTTGCAAGCACACATTGTAGACCATTCTGATGAAGTATTTATCTTTAAATATTGTTATGTCTGCGCTGCTGAAGAGCCGCATCTGGTCAAGTGACCAGAATCTGTTTCTGACAGCTTTACAGCTCGTCAAGCAGAAAGGGGAGGGACCAGAGAACTTTATTTTTCTATATCTCTCATACATAACTGTGTGAGAGATACGAATAAGTGCAAGTACTCTTTTTTAATTGTATCTACCATATCGCTAATACTTTTTTTCTGACATTACTATCCCTTTAAACCTTTATACTAATTCCCTGAACTATAAGATAATTAGTTATATTCAAAGACAAAACCTATCACTCTCTGTGTTATAAGAAATGGCTTCAGTATGTTGACACTGCTTAAATTCATTAGTAACATAGTATTTCTAAAACTGTGTCAGCACAGAAACTAAGTAATATACAGTGCCACACAGTGGCACCAACAAAAGTTAAAGGGATAGTAATGTTTCATAATAAAAGCAGCTCTAATCATCATATTATTTGGATTTTGGAGAGTGTTATTTTAATTCTGTCAGAGTTGTAGTTCAAGAGTTATTCAATGACAAAGTGTCCCCCTCCCGCCCCTTTTACTGATGTAACACTGCTCAGCCAAAGCAGTAGGAAGGTGCCCAAGTAGACTGTAGAGAGGGACAATCTTCAATTAAGATAAGGGAAAAACCTGAAAAGCTTGTCAAGGGGGGCACGGATAGGAATAAGAGTGTCCCCTTCTGTTATCTGTCTGGTCTGTGGACTGCATTCCACATCTGAGAAGAGATTGCTTACACTAGGTAAAAGGGCGGGAGGGGGAAACTTTGCTTGTGAATATCTCTCAAACCATAAAGGTTTGAGCGATAAGACTTATATCATTCTTTATGTTTTTTTAATGCCTACAAAATAAAATAAAGTTAAAACGAAGTATTACTATCCCTTTAATAAAAGAAAACAAAAACATGGCTAGTCGAACATATAGGCAGTTTATAAAATCACTTTAAAATTAAACTAAAAAAGGTGACGGATCTACTTGACAACATTTTACTATCAAAAAAGGATATATCGTCTAAAAGGAAAAATGGATGTTGCTTATCTATAGCTTATCTCATTCACTTTGCAAGTCTGTTACATGTTAACATGGGAAGGTTTACTAAAGGCAAACTAAAATGCACTTTAACCCTTTGAGTGCCAGAGTGGTACGCAACACATTGATTTGTGTATCACTCTGGCACTCAAAGGTTTAATACAAGCAACTGCAAAAACAATACATAAAATTACATGAAATTGAGAAACTGCTAAACAAAACCTGTTTCACCATACTGAAAAGTTCCTGTGAGTGCTGGCTTTTTGGAATTACTATATTCACATAGATCTAGACTGAACTTCTGCATAAAGAACTCCTACCCAAGAAATACCTTCTGTTAAATTACGAGCAACTTATTTCTACAGGATAATTCCCTTTGAGTGCCAGAGGGGATTTCAACATTCTAACACATTGCTTTGCAATGCATTTGACATCTCTCTGGTATTCAAAGGGTGAAAGTGAAGCAATTTGTTGGAGACATAGCCAACAGCAAATGGTGTAAAAATGCACACACATGTGATGTATATTCCCTCCTTAAACCTGGGCTCAGAGTAAGAATAGGAAACAACTTTACTATGTCTACAATTTATGTGGGATTTATACTTCAGATGGATCCTATACCACCATAATCCATTGTAATAGCCCTGACCGAGCTAATACCAAGCCAGGCATCTTCAAATTAATTGGAAACCCAGCAGGTGTAATAGTGAAATCAGGGGATATCCAAATATTTATTTCATAAAACATAAAAATATCCTATATAATAATTCGCTAAGTTGTGTGTAACGCCCGACATGCGCAGTAGAGACTGCTGCGCGCACGGCAGTCATGCGCAGTAGAGACTGCCCACGCCACGGTTGATACAGAGCTGGCCGCTCCGAAGGAGCGTCCAGCTCTGTATTAGCCTGGCGCGGGCAGTCTCCACTGTGCGTGCCTGCCCCGCGACCGGCTGCCAGAGGCACTGTGGCCCGTGTAACGGGCTGTTCAACTAGTATAATATAAATGTCTTACACCTCAGAGAAGTAAGACTAACTCATTTGATTTATGAGAAGGATAAAGGGGTCTTGCTTGCTTTGGAGAAGCACAAACATACCTGTGCTTACTATTAGCCAGGGATGATGTAGAAAGAATGAAAGAGCATGGGGATAAGAAGTGGAAGAAATAGGGAACATGTGCTTAAAGTAAGTGGAGAAATTATGGGACAAACCAACTGTATCACTGGAAGCAAATACAATTTTCATTTACTTTAATGGAGAATCTAACATTCTGAATGCTAGCAAGGTCTCCAACGCATTGGTTTGCAATGCATTCCATTGGAGACCTCTCTAGCATTCAAGCAGTTAAAAATCTGAAAGCCCCATTTAACGTTTTGAGTTCCAGATGGGTGTCCAAAGCATTGCTTTTCATTGCACTAAACACTCCTTTTGCATTCAAAGGGTTAAACCAATGGAAGAGTTGTAGTTTTCTTTCCTATGGTGCAGCTGGATAGCCCCTAATTGTTATATATATATATATATATATATATATATATATATACACACACACTCATACACATACATTTTGGGAAGTGGATTAGTTATTTCACTTATTTAATAAATATGACTAAAAGTCGGTTTCAGACACAGAGATATAAATACGATATTTCTATAAACTGATGAACCATACTGAAGACTGAATAAACATATAATATATTCCAAACCTTGTTGATTATTTTGTCCTTAATGGGAAACGTTATTATTTGTTAACTCTCTTCAGAAGAAGGGCGATGAGTTGCACACCTCTCTGTTCCTTAAAGGCTTAAATAAATTAATTAAATTATTCCACTCTCCCAAATCCTTAATTGTTATTCAATTTCCTATGTTCATTCTTATATCTTATTCTTTCATTCCATCCAGTAAGCCGGCCATACTATTATGAACCCCTTCACTGCTGCTGTGATCTTCCCTAGCGCACAATGCCCATGGGGTTGTACTGGTCAGTCTCTACCTGTACTCCTGCACCAGTCTCCCGGGCAGCACTGCACAACGATCCTTCTTTTTCCCCGTGGCCAAGCAGAAAGCGGTCATTCACCCGTAACTCCCTTCATAACATGCCAGTGATGGGCTGAGAATCAGCAGAGAATGGGAGCAAATACCTCATTGGTGGGGATGAAAGGGTTTTCGCCAATAGAAATAGCTTAAATTGTTACCCCGGGAGACCAGGTTGTAGCGTCACTGCTCAGCGCAGGTTTAAACAGGAAAGAATTGTGCGTTTCAAGCCTCCTCCTATTGAGATCCCGCCTTATGATTGAGTTTTGATTTGGTATTGGTTTATAGTTTGACAGCTCACCAATGAAAAGAAAACCTTCAGGTTTAGCGAGTGTTGATTGGCTAGTTATTGACGGCATCGGTGACGTAGTGAAGTAGGCGTTCCGGGTGTGTAATTCTGTGTGTGAACTGCAGGGAGGTTGAACGTTAAGCTGCTGCTCAATATGGTGAGTGAGTAGGAAGTGCTGGTTATCTCTATGGTCATCTCTTTGCACATGTACCTAAATATCACGTGTACTTCACAGTATGGGTCATGAAAACGCCTAATTGATGTTTATTATCATGAGGGAAAATGATCCTCTAGGATTCCTCTCACATCAAGCACTGAGAAGTTACATGCGATTCTATAGGGCACATATTCAGTGTATTTTTTACGTAAAACTGAAACCTTTCGTCGCTCACGTTTTTAGTTACTTTTGAAGCATGATTGAAAACCGTTTAACTATTTTCTTACCCTCCAACATTTCGTAAATGAAACCAGTCACTTACACCTTTGGCTATATACATACCTTCCAAGTGTCCCTTGTTAGGTGAGACAGTCCCTATGAGACCCAAATCCCTCTGTCCCGCTTTCCCACCCTTGTGTCCCTCTTTTTTGGTATGACTACCATTTGACTTATTGACTGCTTTCACTTTGTCTGCCATTAATTCTACAAGTGTGTGCAAAATGTTGTTATCCACATTATTCTAGCACTCCTTTAGAGCATCTGAGAGTGTCTAGCGATGTCACAGTGTGTTTCGCCTTTTCTCTTTTCAAATGTTCCCAAAGATGTGGTTGAGGTCCGGGTATTGAGGTGGGAAAGCAATACAAATTAGCATTCCTTGTTCTTCCTTGGACTTCAAATAAGCCTGGCACAGCTTTGATGTGTGCTTAGGATAGTTGTCCTGCTGGAAAATGAATCCTTTTCCACACAACTTTAAAGGGGAACTACCACCCCACAAAAACTGTGGCCGGCTCCAAAAGGGACTGACAGCACAGGCGCACGGACGTCACTATGGCAAGATGACCATGCTTCCTGCTACTGACAGCCTCCGAATAAGTTGAAAATCTTTTAAACCAGGTAATATTTCTGGCGACTAGCGCTACTAAGCAGCTAGTCGCCAGATGAAGACTTAAGATACAGTTTTTGCGGGGTGGTAGTTCCCCTTTAAGCCAGAAGTAATGCATGCCTTTGCAGAATACAGTTGTACTTCTCGTTGTAAACAAACACTAGCAGGATCATACTAATAGAATTAATATCACGTGTGAATCTTTAAAAGACGGATGCAACTCTCATGTCTGCTAGGATGTTACCCACTGAATGAAATATAAAGTGTTACAACAGTTTTGAAAATGTATAAGCAAATGGAGTGTGAAGAGGATATTCCTATAAATGGCAATATCGCATAAATATTTTAAAAAAAAGAGATAAATATTGATTTCCCTCAGTGTTAAGTAATCTATTACTGAATAATAAGTATCAACTGATTACAATATTTTACAACTTTCTGATAAACCATCAAATGAAACCAGTTGGTGATGGTGTTCTCAGACTTTTGGACTCTATTGTTTATATGTTTGTGTGTGTGTATATGTATTTATTATATGTGTGTGTGTGTGTGTTTATAGAGATGGAAGCACTCTCTCCTTTGGAAAAAATGCCCAGGTGCACATTCCCCAAGAGTTAAAGCAGATCTACCACCCATTTAAAACTTAGCCCCAAATAATTACCCATCTGGCAACTAGCTACTAAATAGTGACCGCGTTTCTGAGAATGCACACTGCTCCTGGGACTGATAGCCAGCAACCAGCACAGACATCTTTACATAGTGACATCTGCTCGCCTGCGCTGTCAGTCCCTTTTGGATCTGAATGGCTCCTAGCAATGCCTCCAAGAGCAGACTGAGACTGACAGCGCAGGAGTGCAGACCTCACTATGGAAAGATGTCTGCCCTGGCTGTCAGTCCTGGGAGAAGTGTGCATTCCCAGTAACACGGTAATAATTCTGGTGACTAGCACTATTTAGCAGCTAGTTGCCAGATGGGTAATTATTTGGGGCTAAGTTTCAAATGGGTGATAGTTCCGCTTTAATGTACAAGTTCAGAAAGAAAAGGCAGCACCAGTGGGACTTTAAGAAAACATAGACTGTCTCTTTATTGTCAACGTTTTGGTCCACTCATGGACTTTTGTCAAGACGAGAAAGGTTCATGCGTGGACCAAAATGTTGACAATAGATATTCTATATTTTATTAACCTCTTAATGACCGGCCTCACAGGCACGCGGTGATCACTAAAGGCCCACGGAGCATTTTTTATTTTCTTTAATTTGGATTTCGGACTCCCAGAATGGCGTGCAGCCGCGGAGGGGAGCCCGGAATTCCATGACGGTCATAGTACGTCATGGGTCTTTAACTCGGATCGACCCATGACATGCTATGACTGTCAAGGGTCGTTAAGGGGTTAAAAAGTCCCACTGGTACTGCCTTTTCTTTCTGAACTTATATGCACTGAAATTCTGTGTATTCTGATTTAACAAAGTACATGAGTACTGTGCATAAGTTGTCATATACAAAATAATTTAAATTTTATTTACATGATATGTTTGTCCTGTAAATACATTTTCATTACAATGAATATGTGTGATCACTCCTAGGCCTTCGTTTCTCTCTCTTACTTGCAGGATGAATTCAGCAGAGCTCCCTTTTCCTTCAGTGTTGAAAAAAGATATAAACATACTGGTCTATAACATACAATAGGGTTGTCAGGTCATTCCTTTCAGAGGACACATATGAAAAAATGTCTGTTGCGGGTCTCCAGTGGTTAATTATTAGGTTGTAATGGTTTCCATGTATCAACACGACAGGCAGTTTTCATATCTCTCTTCTTTTAACCCTTTGAGTGCCAGAGGGGTACAAAGCGCATTGCAGAGCTTTAAAGGGATGATCTGGTTACCCAAGTGTACAAGAAAAGAATGTACAGTTTGAGGATATGATTAAGGCTCTAAGGACCTGTGGATGCACAGTGCATTCCAAAGCTATGTGTTGCACGTGTATCTGGTCCTTAAAGTATGAAATGTTATGTAATTTTATCCCAATGCATTGGCTTTCACTGAGGTTAATATAGAAGTTTAATATAGAAGGTTAATAGCTCATTCATAAAATATTGGACATTGTTGTTATGATAGAGTATAAGTATATGTAAAAGTGAGTTCTGCAAATCTCCTCAATGACAGCTCTCATGTATCCCTAATCTTGCAGAGTATATTCCTTAAAAAAAAATGCCATATTAATGGCATGGTATTGACTCATTCATAAATATTTGTACTTTTCTTTGGTCCAACAGTGATTCTTAACTAAGGTTAAGAATATATATATATGTGTTTATAGATATTATCCCTTTGAGTGCCAGAGTGGTACGCAACGCATTGCTTTGCAATGCGTTGCGTACCACTCTGGCACCCAAAGGGTTAAATAAAAAGAAAAAATTAGATGCCAAAAGTAACGTTTTAGGAGCCCGGTGTTGCATGCTCCCTGATTGTTTCCACCCCTATCTCAGGATAGAAGACCTCCTCTTATACTGCGAGTTGCTTATGAAAATCTTATTCTATAGGGCTTCACAGCAATTAGTGTAATGTTAGTGTGTGATTTTTATTTATGTTTCCTACGTTTAAAGCGATAGTAGTGTCCACAATAAAGTTTCTCAGAGTCTTCTCTATTGTTTGTGTAACACTTTGTGCTATGTTTAATAACTTACTGTTCTGTAGTTCAAAAGTTATTCAGTGTAAAAGGATCCCAGTCCCTCCCATTCTGGCCTCCACCCCTTAGAGCTACAATCTGGTCGTGGGACCGAACGGATGCAGCGAGGGACATACTTTAGTAAGTATAAGGAAAACTCTGCCCCCCTTGACAAAGGAGGGCAGGATTTCCCTTTGCTTACTGAAGATTGTCCCTCACCGCTTTCCATCTGGACCATGCTTGGATGCAGCATGACAGGGCCAGAAGGGGAGGGAGGGGGATCCTTTTACATTGAAAGCGGAACTTTGAGGTAATACCAAGTCACCATGCATTCATTAAATGCATGGTGACTAGCTTGAAAATAGATGTCTTACAGTTAAATAATAGCTCTGTCTAAAGTAATCCGTCCCGTTTCAGGACTGACAGGTAAGTTAGTGCGGTCTGTGCGCCTGCGCCGTCAGTCCCTTCCGGTAATCATATGGTGTACTGCAGTCTACTCAATGGAGGCCGGGACTTACGGCGCAGGTGCACAGACAAAATGTCTGCGTTGTAGCCTGGGCTCCGGTCTCCAAATGGGACGGATTACTTTAGACAGAGCTATTATTTAATGGTATGACGTCTATTTTCAAGCTAGTTGCAATGCGTTTAATGAATGCGTGGCGACTTAATATTACCTCAAAGTTCCGCTTGAATATCTTTTGAACTACATAACAGTAAGTTATTAAACATAGCGCAAAGTGTTATACAAACAATAGAGAAGACTCAGAGATAAACTTTATTGTGGACATTACTGTCACGATAAGGAAAGGTCTGATCACATTGGTGGAGATTTATAAAAAAAGCCCTTAGTGTACATTTAAGAACTGTCACTAAAGTTCATAACTACTGGTCATATTTACAAAGGGGTAAAGTAAAGTTTACGAATAAGTATATCTAAGAATGTACATAGAGAATTCTCAGAAAATTTGCAAATGAGAATATTTTTTTCACATACATTCCTGTCACTATTTACTTTCATTAATAACAGCTTATACCTGGTCTTAAGATTTAATCACTAAAACTGTCTTTATTTTTGGTACAATTATCAAATTTCTTTAGAAATACTTTGTGCCACAATTCTTATTTGGACAAGACCATTTCTACTCCACGTTTCAAAAAAGCCGACTGACTGGAGTTAGTACTTAGAGAAAATGTCACTAAATGTTTATACATATCCTTATGCCCCTTTGAGACAAATTTCTTTATTAATACAGTTTTAGAAGTTGCCCCAATTATTCCTAACTTCTGCCATTGTCATTATTACCCTTTATTTATAAAGCACCAAGTAATTCCTCAGTATTGTACAATTGGGAATGGACATACCGAGACTTAAGGGAACAGTAAACACTAAAATCTTAATTTAAATAAAAGACTGGCCATGTGCCACTGAGTACCGCTAAGTTGCCCTTGTAGTTCAGGGGTTAGCTCTTTGAGTGCTAGAGAGTTATCCAGTGCATTGTATTGCAATGTGCTGGATAGCTCTCTGGCACACAAAGGGTTAATATTTACCCAGTTGCATGGCCAATCCCATGCTTTATTTGAAGATTAGACAGGCAGCCACCAAATTCTACCTCTGCTCAGTGCATTATTTGTGCTCTGTGCAAGTGCACCGGTCAGTGGGTAAGTTAGCCCTAACTCCCATAGCACCAGTCACTGATCAGAGGTGGACATTGGAGTTAACTGTTCATTTAAGACAGTATGTTTAGAATATATAATCAAAGGCCCGGTCTGTGAGACTTTACAGTCTAGAGTACAGTATATGGAAGTTGTAAGTACTACAGATTGTAAGTACCTCCAACCCCATGGACTGCCAGATCAATGGATGGGATTGAGACGTGCTTTGTAGTGCTGTGGTCTGGCATGAAGCAAGTCTGGTAGGGGAGGAGGTAAAGGTCACGTGAGATCAGTGAGTTTCCAGTAGGTTTAAGGTTTGTAGATTGGTGTACAAAAGGGTGACTAGAGGGTGGGCAGCTTGTTCATGAGGCCTTACTGATAATAGTAATGATGACATTTGATAGGCTTCCCTGAAGAACTGAGTTTTCATGAAGTGTCTGAAAATGGAAAGACTGGGCAGAGTCTGATGTTCCTGTCTCATGAATCTTTCCATTTACAATGATTAAAACCCTGAAGTTATTCCTTGTTAGATGGGGTTATATAACAGCCACAAACAACTAAATATATATGAACTGCGTGTCCCACAAAATGTCCCAAAAGCCATGTGAGCCCTCCAGAGGTGGAAACAATTTTGTTGCCATCCCAAAAAGAATTTTGGCGTTGATATGATCGCAGACCAAATTACATATAAATAAATGAGTACAAAAAGCACCACTAAGTTCCTAAATACTTCATCTTTCACACCCTCTGGAAATACTGATGTTTTCAGAGGCTATATACTACTACTAATGGATATTGGTATGCACTAGAACAAGCCCTAGACTAGCTGGTACCACACTCCCTATGTGAAGTGGCTGAGCATCTGTGGTCTTCTATATCTCCCAGGAATGTCATCCAAAAAAGAAATGCCTGAATAGGAAGAATGATGCTCTAGTATGTGTTAGTCTGTGAGGCTGAGGATCCTGGCGCATGGGGAGGAACTGAACGGCATCAGGACCGTTTACTGTCTGTACTGCAATTCTGATGCTCCACTGAATATTCCTGGGAGACAAAAAGGCTAGAGATGCTCAGCCACATTATGGAGGCATATGTTTGTGAAGAGTGAGCTTCACAGAGTGAAGACTGATCTAGGAGTGTGGTGTTTCAGCCAAGCTGGGGGCTTGTTCCAGTTCATGACAATATAGAAACATACAATTTAACATCAGATAAGAACCATTCGGGTTATTTGGTCTAAAAACATACTGATAGGTGAATTTAGATTGTGAGCCCCAATGGGGACAGCAACCAACATGAGTGTAAAGCGCTGCGTAATCTGTGTGCGCTATATAAATAAATAATAATACAAAAACTGGCGCTCAAACACCCGATATGTGGGTATATACACCTATGTATCGAACTGATAGACGAGACTCAGAACTATTAAAGGCTCCAAATAATTAAAATTCCTATACAACCCACACTAGTGTTAGTTCGAAACGGTAGTGGTATTCCTATCGGAAAAGAAAGGTCTCAATATTATATACAATATCCTTGCGCTTACAAAATAAAATAAGAAATGAAGCTGGATGCCGTTTGGTACTGGGCTCACTCTTTCAGGGAATATCCTTCTAGGATTGCTACTTTCTCCTGAGCAGCTTATTAAGACTTTTGAGGGCCAAATGGGATGCACAATGCAATTCTTTGACAAAGGGTTAACAGGATAGTTCTGTGACTGCCGACGGAGTAGGACCGTGTCGGACGAAGGCATAAAGATTGTTAACAGTAGAGGAAAAGGATCCTAGGATTGTGGGGAGGTGGAGGAGAATGTAACAATCCTAGAAGGATATTCCCTAAAAGAGTGAACTCAGTACCGAACGGCATCCGGAGGAGACAGATAAGCTTAATTTCTTATTTTATCTTGTAAGCGCAAGGATATTATGTGCAGTATGTTTTAAAAACAAGAATAAACTCTGCTTATGGATTATTTAGTCTGCCTGTTTTTCCTTCTGTAAAAACCTCAAACCTTATTTGATCCTTGGTCTTGTCTTATATTTAGTCTAGCCTTATCCCTATCCCATGCAAGCTTAAATCCCCTCCCTGTATTAACCTCTACCACTACTGCTGTAGGATGGAGGGGAGATAAGCTCTGAAAACTGTGAGTAATATTCCTGGAGGGAGTAGAAAGCAAAGAATTTAAGAACTTACTACCCTTAGTGGGGCTTTTTTGTCCTCTTTGTGTTGGTGTTTAAGTAAGAACAGGAAGCTTTCCTGAGATTGCCACAAGCAAGTAGATCCAGAGCATTAAAGTAATGGCCCTATCTTGGAGAAGAACCAGCATACGTTATGTGTGGTACAATCATCTATGTTTGAGAAGCAGAGAGGAGTTATTAAAGGAGATCATTCATTTTTAAAACCTGCACTGCTGAGTGTAATTGAGAACCTGCACTTTACTGGAAATCTTTAACCCCTTAGTGACACATGAAGTGCCAGGACCATCGAGCCGGTTCTGCACTTAAGGAACAGTGATGGTCCTGGCACATCATGGAATTCATTAAAATAAAAAAAGCTCCATGGTCCTTAACGGCCACCCATGCACCAGATTGAGAGGTCGTTAAGGGGTTAAAGTAGAAAGGAGAAACAGGACAGGTCTTTTATTTAGTATGGGATTTGAGCTCTTATATGCGCATATGGTTATCATTTACTTATATATGTTTAGGCCTCTAACTACAAGAAACCATCTCTAGGAGTGACAACTCAGAGAAAGAAAACTGGCCCAAAGCCTGAGCTCACAGAGGAGCAGAAGCAGGAAATCCGTGAGGCTTTTGATCTCTTTGACACTGATGGTGCAGGAACCATAGATGTTAAAGAACTAAAGGTAAGTACATCTCCTACTGAAAATCCAGTAGGAGTTCTCTCCAAAAATTTGGTGCACACTGAGGTTGATGTAATAAGAACTGGTGTAATTCTTGAGCAATCCAGCTGCAGCATATGTGATAAACCTTCTCAAAACATCCATAGATTTAAATGGGACGTTCAGCATAATAAATGTTAGAGAGGACCCCGACACACTGCAAAGCATTTCATGCATTCAACTCACCATTTAAATCAATGGAAATTTGTACATGTTCCCTATGGTGCAGTTAGTTTGCTGCAGAATTGCTTTAGTTCTAATTAGTACATCAGTCTCACTGTACGACTAACCACTTGTCACTAGCGTTAATAATGCATGTCCTGAGGAAATGATTATCAGCAAATTCATTGGGTCCTGTAGTCTAAAGCTAATTGGAAGAAATATTTGCTTTTCCAAAGAATATTCAAGACACACTGCCATTTAGCTATAGGATACAGAGAGAAAACAGAGGCGCCTCCTAATGTAATCATTTTATATACACTGTCCTCCACCAAAAGACACCCGGAAGGTGTATACTCATAAAGGTGAATGCTGTAGATCTACATATGTAGTGCACAGCCATCGAGCTTCAGAAGGACAATCGTCTGTCCCAATCAGAATCATCTCAAAACACTTCTCAAGGGCTGCTCCAATGTAAACTCGCGCTGCCAAAACGGTCATGCAATACAAGAAACAAAAACACAAAGAGTGCCCAATAGTGTAAATATATAGATGATACAGCATTAGGTAGAATAGATATGAGACTACTCACAAGTCTGATGGTCAGAAATTGATTCTGACTAATACAGCAAGTGGAGAAATTGATCCCGTCTCTTCTCGGGTGCTTGAGATGTTGTTGTTGTAAACCACTCTTCATGGGATTCATGCTCTTGCTCCACAATATTTTCTCCACGCATAATCCAAAGTAATGATACAAAACGAAAAAAACAAGACCTACAAAAACAAAATAAACTGAAAAGAAGACAAAATAAAATGAAATAAAGTAAATTAATTTAAAGGCTTTTGTGCAAAAAATGTATATTCAAAAAAAATCTGCTATAGTATAAAAAGTCTCAACAGAAACTTGTATATCCATATGTATGAGTATTGGCTTAAAATACACTCTTACAAGATTAAACAAGAGCATAGAACAAAGAACCCATTTAATAACCCGCTTCTCTCCAGTGATGGGTTGGTCGGCCGTGCATTAACACCTCGCAATACGGACTGGCCGGGGGATAAAAAAGAAAGCTACAAACCAGCACATCCACCGGATTGGAGACTGGATCTTAAGATGGTAACATAACAACACAATCAAAGTGACAAACCTAAAATATAAACATATACAACTATAACAAAGAGTACAGTCGAGAGTAGAGAAAACCGTTCTAAGGGAAATATACTCTCGACTTTGCTCTGTTATATTTGTATATGCTTAAATGTTATGTTTGTCATTTGATTGTGTTGTTATGTTACCATTTTAAGATCCAGTCTCTGATCTGGTGGATGTGCTGGTTTGTAGGTTTCTTTTTGATCCCCCGGCCAGTCTGTATTGCGAGGTGTTAGCACACAGCAGAACATTTAACTGGAGAGGAACAGGTTTGTAAATGGGTTCTTTGTTCTAGGCTCTTGTTTGATCTTTTTTTCTCTTTGAAAAAACAGTGGTATAACACTGTGAAACACATAAAGGGATAGTAATACTTAATAATTACTAACCCAGTTATATTAAAAAGAAACGTATTGCCCCCAGTGTCATCTCTCAAACTTTTATGGTTTGAGAGATAATCGCTCCTAAAGTTGCCCTCTCCCTCCCACTTCCCCGAAGTCAGTGTTCTAGCTGACTGCAGGGAAGCCTGTCGTACGACCGTCAGGTGGCTCTGCAGCACAGCCAAGATCACACTAATAAAAAATAAATCTTTCACTGAAATGGTCTTCTACGTGTGCTTGGTTTGCAAGCACAATTAGAAGACCGTTTTAGTGAAAGATTTTTTTTTATTAACGCGATCTCGGCTCTGCTGCAGAGCCACCTGATGATCGTAAGACTGGATTTCCCTTCATTCAGCTACAACACTGACTTCGGGGAAGGGAGAGGGCAACTTTAGGAGAGATCATCTCTCAAACCATAAAGGTTTGAGAGATGACACTGGGGGCAATACGTTTCTTTTTAATATGACTTTAATATAGGGGTTAGTAATTATTAAGTATTACTATCCCTTTAAGCCAAGACCCATATATATGGTTATATACAGTCTCTGTTGAGACTTTTTATATTATAGCAGAATTTTTCTGAATAAATATATATTTTTTTGCACAAGAGCCTTTCATGTTAATTTATTTTACTTTATTTCATTCTATTTTGTTTTATTTTCAATGTTATTTTATTTTTGGATTGTCATGTTTTGTTTTTTTTTGTTTTGTATCATTACTTTGGATTATCCGTATAGAAAATATTGTGGAGAAAGAACAAGAATCCCATGAAGATTGGTTTATAACAATAACATCTCAAGCACCCGAATGGAGACGGGATCAATTTCATAACTTGCTGTTTTAGTCAGAATCAATTTCTGACCATCAGACTTGTGAGTAGTCTCATATCTATTCTACCTATTGCTGTATCATCTATACATTTACACTATTGGGCACCCTTTGTGTTTTTGTTTCTTGTATGACATTTAGCTAGGACATGTTCACCATTGCAAAAGTTTTGCTGGCGCAAAGGGAAACCACTTAATTGATGCATTTCATTTGGTTTAAAACACATCCACCCTACCTACCCATCTCAGTTGTTTGACATGGTTTATTATACTCATATTTACAGTAAAGCAGATTTCATCGCCCTGTCTCATAACCATTCACATTCTCTCACAATATAAATGAGACAAAAATGTTAAACCACAAATTTGTTTGGCTATTTATATGGTTCCAAAGTAGGCAATGGATCTTACTCGTCAAACTAAAGAGATGTCATTCTGGAGCGTCAACTTAACCACAGGGGAGAAGAAAAGTCCCACTGATTTTTAAATGGAGCTTTTAACCCCTTGAATGCTAGAGAGATCAGCAGTACATTGCTTCACAATGCACTGGAGATCTTTCTAACATTCAAGGGGATAAACACAAAATTAAACGAATAGTAATTTGTGCAATTTTCACACCCTCACCGTGCGGTTAGTTTGCTGAAGAATTACACCTCCTGTAACTTGATGGATAAGGCCCTATATTTTCTGAATAGGTGTATAGGGAAATTGTCTATATCTTACATGATTCTGTTTCCCTTTAACTAGTTTCCTTTATTCCTAAACTAGTAATGCCCATGAATTATACAAGTCCAGGGGGTTAACTACACTAAACAGATGTCTCTCCAGTGAGTGAAACCCCTCGCATTCCTATAGTATTTTCTGGTTTATGATCACCAAAGTGTCTGAAATCTCTCCAACATGAAGGTGCAGTGTTGCAGAGGACAAAACTGACTTAAAAGGGGAAATATATATACAAAATAGCTACTGTTAATTTTCCTAGCAGCTTGACTTACCTATGTAGGTGTCCTTCATAAAGTAGTCAGTTGTATAGGTCTGTTGTTTGCATTACACTTGTAGTGTCTTGAATATGGTGATCTTTACTGAGGTCTGCCTCTAGATTACACAAATAGTGGGCTTTAATAGACCTGAATGACTAGTAAGGGACCCTAGTTGTTTTCAGATTGAAAAATAAACAACTAGCACAGAATAAAACTGTTTACTATTGAAATGTCGCACCCTTTTTGGCGACCATCAAAAGGGCAACATCAGTATGTCACCTGCTTTAAAAGGGAGACATTCTTATGTTGCATGCTTAAGGTGTGCCCTACACGGCCATGTAGAACTTTGGCGACATTCTGATGTCCCATGTTTAACCTTTTGGTTGCTAGTGAGGTATTCAACGCACTGCAATGTGTTGGATACTTCTCTGGCACCCAAAGGGTTAAGGGTCGCCCTGCTTTCAATACTAATCCCCTATGCACTTTCTGCTTCTCTTTTTTTAAAACCACATTGTACTTCGTTTTAAACAGGTCCAAACCAGTCTGTCCAGCAACATAAGTAGCACTGGCAACCAAAGGGTTAAGCATGCGACATCAGAATGTTGCCAAAGTTCTACATAAGGTTGCAGGGTGACCCTTAAGCATGCAACATCAAAATATCACCTTTTTGATGCGGGTGATGTTCTGATGTTGCCAAATAGAGCGTGACATTTCAGTAGGATTCCAAATAAAACAGATTAAATGCAAACAAAAACAGTAAACAGAAATAACTGTTTGTAGGCCACCTATTTGGGTAAGTCCTTCTGGTAGACAACTTCTTAGGATATATTTCTTCTTTTAGCGTGGTATCACGAAAATGGGAGAAAACCAGATAATAGTTTTCGTTTTTGTCCTCATAACTCTTATTCACATAAAATAAAATAGTTTAACAAGCATCTTGTGCTGCTGTGGTGACAGTGAAAGTATTTGCACTCATTTTCTCCTATTCTGATGAAGCCATCTGTTCATATGCCATGCAGATTTCTACACTTATGCTGCTCCTTAACATTTACATCATTAGGTTACAAAGATATGAGTGCTTTGGTATTTAGTGATACCTTTGTTTTATTTGGACTAACAGTTTATATTTTAAGACAAGCTTTCGGGAGATCAGCTCTCTTCCTCAGAGGCCAAATAAAAAGGTATCCCCAAATACCAAAATACTCATGAATTTGTATTACTAAAACTGGGCTAATGCTTCTACTATAAGTTAATTAATCAGTATGTATGTTGGATTTTTATGATCAGTTTAAGATTTATAGGAAAAAAGACAGAATGAAGAGGAAACCAGCTGTATTTATAGACCCCAGAAAATTCAGGAAATGGTGAAAATATTGAAAACTAATTACATTTTTGTTTGGCTGCATAAGACTGTCAGATATAAGTTCCCCAATGCAGGAAAGTATTTTTTTCCTCCTTGAAGGCACTGCCTCTTTAAACTGAGGCTTTACAGAATAACAGTATTATTATCTCTTTAACCCTTTAAGGACCAGTGGGGTGTACAACACATTGAGTTGCAATGCATTGCAAACCCCAATGATCCATGACCCTTTGAGTACCAGACGGGTAGGCAATGCATTGGTGCTCAAAGGGTTAATGGGTAAAAATAAAATGTCTAATTTTTAAATACTATTCTGTTACAGCTTTTAATTTATCTCCCATAAATGTGTTCTCCCTTGTTTTACTCCGCAGAAAAATCTCTGTAACAATGCTAGTCAATTTCTGCACCTTCAGCTATTTTGGACTACATCTCCCATAATCCTGAACCAGCGAATAGGCCATTCCTCAAATCATCTTCCTCCCAGCCCCATTCATGTTCACTGCTTTCCTGTTGTTCTCTATCACTTCTCCTTCCCGTCCCTCTCTTGCATGATTTGAGAGTTTGTGCTCCTGGTGCGCAGCGGTTGGCTAAAGTCCTCCCAATGCTGGAGCATGTAGATCAAGGTGCATGACCTGTACTAGGAAGTATATCATTGCCTAGCAAATCAAGACTATAAATCCTAACATGCGTTACTTTTTCCCTTTCTCAGTCCTGGAATGTGTTTGGCACCACTCCATAATTAGTCAGGTGCTTGGATTTATTTATTATTTTTATTTTATGTATGAAGAGTTTATCATCACTGTAATCTGTAGCGCGAAAACATTTGCTAAGCTAATACATAACACAGTGCATTAGTTATATGAGCATATTTACCATGCTGACAGTTGTGTAGCTCAAGCATCCATGTAACAGAGGTCTGCTTCTCCACATATGTGCAGGTTGCCATGAGGGCATTGGGCTTTGAACCTAAGAAGGAGGAAATCAAGAAGATGATTGCTGATATTGATAAAGAGGGAACAGGGAAAATAAGCTTCAGTGATTTCCTGTCTGCGATGACACAGAAGATGGTAAGTGTAAGGAATCTCAAGAGCCTTGTGTAAAAAAACAAAATATGAGCAATGCCGGATCATACCAACCGCACCACATTCGGCAAATAATATTTCCATTGACTTAAGTTGGGGCTTTTAACCCCCTAGGTTCTCAAATGCATTTATTGCATTTCATACACTGGTAAGTTTAGATTCATGTTTTAATTGACTAGCATTCTAGTGCAAAAACTTAATATTAAAAAGTTCCCTTGAAAGTTTCCTGTATTATCCTTAAATATGTAGTCATATAGGTTTATATATTGTTGTAATGTGGCCAGTTTCTATTAGAGATATTTAGATCCATTCTGTGTCAGACAGTGGATAGGTCAGGCAGAGCTTCTGATCATAGCTGAGTGTAGAGGTGACTAAGGTTGCTTGCTTAGGGAATCCTGAGATGTAAATCTGGCCCTGCAGGGAGTTCTAGGCATTTCTTGTCTGGGCACTTTGTGGTGGCATTGTAGGCAAACCACCAGCCATCATAGGGTCCTCCTATTTTAATTCTTTATGGATAAGAGAAGTGCTTTTCAATGTGTTTCTCCCTACCCCTGCCCTTTATTGTCTGTTCAGACTATAATGTATTTTGAATGGGGTAATTAAACCCTGACATGTTCCAATTTATTGTACTGATGGGTGTAGGGCAGACTAAATCTAAATATGATACAAATTAACTCGCTATTTCTATCAAGAGGGATTATTTTATTTTATTTATTTTTTTTTTTTCAAAAAAAGTTTATTGAGAAATCAAAGTTACAATTACAAGGACACACAATACAAGCTGAACATATCAAAGGAATTACAGTACTTGACTTATTGCAGCATAGAGGACACATTGTTGTGATGAGAGGTATCCCTTTCGTGATTGATCAAACTTACACAATGCAAGTCATATGTGAAGTAACATTGAATAACATAGAGTGGATATCTGTCCAGTAGAGTCATCCAGTTCAAGTGATCACTCCAGGCTAAGCCTTATGTCCTATGCTATATGGATGAGATCAGATCCTTAAGAGAAGGGCATGACATGGAGAGGTTGTATGAGGTTTTGTGTGGCAGAGTATATTGTGAGTGTATCGTATGAGGAGATGCGTGTCTTGCAGAGTAGAATTGAGAATAGAAAATAGGTAGGTGGAAAGTGACAGAGAGAGAAGAGTAGTGATAGGGAAGAGTACAGAACAGAAAAGGAGAGAGAGAGGGGGTTAGCGGGATTTCGGGTCCCAGAAGGCCACAGGCGCCTCCACCAGGCTCCAATTCGCCAAGTTTGCATTGACTCGCCCAGTGTCCAGAGCCGGTTTGTGTCAGCCTGGGCGGGAAGCCCAGGGCAGATTCCCGTCCTAATGTGGGATTAGTGGCATCCTGAGTGGGAGTTATGTGTGAGTGGTCAGGTGTAGTGTAGCAGCATAGGCATTCCACTTGCACCATAGCCCCTCAAAATTCGGTATGGAGTTGGTTACCTGAGTGTGACATCTCTCTAGTATGATCATGGAATCCACTTTCTGAAGCCAGATTGAGGTATGTGGTGACAGATTTTTTGCTTCCAAAGTGATGATATAACCAACCTGGCTTCATTGAGTAACAGGAGCAGTACATTGTTTTTTACCACTTGGGTCCTATCTTATTTATGCTTCTCGCTGCTAGAGTTCAGTGTTTACCCCTTGATTTTAATCTGCCTCCGTTTTGATTTTACATATTTACATTAGCAGAATAGCTAAAGTAAAATTCTTATTTACACTTCTCACCACTAGAGTGCACTGTTTGCCACCTGATTTTTAGTGACGTCAACCTCCTTTTTGACTTTACCTATTCTGCTAGTGTATAAATGTAAAGTCAAATTACCTATACTTCTTATTTACTACTATTAATCCTTTGAGTTCCAGAGAAGTAAAGAATGCAATTTAATGTATTGGCTACCTCTCTGGTACATTAAAAGGGTTAATCACCTGTGTGTGTCTTTATATATTTGCATTATAAAAGTTGACTGTAATATTAATGAGAAGAATGCATACAGAATCATTTGTTTGGAATTAATTTTACTGATGGTTGCATTCTGACTTTTGTTTGTTTATTTTTAATCCAAACACAAAGTATTACAGATCCAAGGCAGCCCTGTACTAGTTGTGTATTTGTTCATAAGTTCAGCAGCAGAGGATGTAATACCCTATTCAGCTTAGAATGTTAACGCTTTGTGTGCCATAGAAGTGTCTAGCGCATTGCAACATATGTGTTGGATACCTTTCTGGCACTCAGAGGGTTTTTAAGATTTTTTGGGGTGCCAGCGGAATACTTGACAGACCATCTGCACGAGTTGATATACTGGCCTGAGAGCCTTGGAAGCGCTATTATTTATGATAGATATGTAGAAAGGAGAACACACTCATAGCTAAGTGCAATGATGAATCGGCTACAGTTGAATATTTTTGGATGAGAAAAACATATTCAACATTTTCTGGTGGCTCAGTGCCACCCTTCATCAGGCATAGTCATGCATTACACAACCCTCTGACCCTTAATGGAGAATGAACACTCCTACCGCCTTACTTCCCTTATTATGGTCAAAAAATGCTGAAGACATCTACAAATTTTGCCCTTGTGCTTTGTACAGGGGATAACCTCTTCAATGAGTCTGGGATACCATGTACATGGAGGGGGGCATGACAGCTGGTAGAAGAACAACAAAACTTCAAACTCTGCCCAATATCTGCCCTATAAATTCAACTGTATCTGATTCATCATTGTACATAGCTGTGAGTGTGTTCTCCTTTCTACACATCTGCATATGGTCAGCAGGAGACCACTAGAGAATGTGCACCCGTCTGGATGTAAGTGCAGGGTATTGAGTCATTGTCTCTGGAGTGTGCGTTCATCCTGACTTTCTTGTGCATGATATACAGCCTCATGTTTTGGCCTCTTGTGCTTTTATCACAAAATGAAGAACTTTAAATACTTTAAAATAAATGCTTTAGAATTTTATAGGCAAATTATTAAAAATATACTCTTATTTAACCATACAGGAGAATCAATATGTTCCAATAATAAAAAATAAAATAATATTAATATGTTCTAATAATTTATTTTACTATATGTGCACAGAAATTTTATGAGGGCTAAAAATCGGCAAACTCCTGCTGCCTCAATCTGGTGCATGCACAGGACAGAGCATGTTCCTTTACTCTTTATTTGTGAATTGTGTCTGTCTGCCAGTCATAGATTTCACATTAGGTCACTTTTTACTGTTCGGATTTGAACAATGGAAACCAGGTTGACTGACAACTTGACTTCTTTCAGAAGCACGCATTGCAGTGTGTACGAGCATAGGAGCTCTGTGTTATTGTTAACAGCGTGCCCCTCATGTTTCACTTTGTGATACCTCATTGTCAGAACTGACACTAGCAGTTGCCTGATAGCTGACAGGGAGCACAGTCGCAACTGACTGCACTGCCTGTTATTTAAATTAGAGTCCTTTATGTATGTGGACTTTTGTTTTTAGGTGCCTAGTCTCAAAAGTGTCTAATCTGATCACTAGGAGATGATATTTCTTTAGCATTAGAATTTATATTGGCAACTCTAAATAGCTGTAGATACCGTGGCCTTGAAACATTATAATGGAGATTCATTGGGATTCAGACATAAATGCCTGTTGTCTTTTTCTCCTTAGGCTGAGAAGGATTCCAAAGAGGAGATAATGAAGGCTTTTAGGTTGTTTGATGATGATGAAACAGGAAAGATCTCATTTAAAAATCTAAAACGTGTGGCCAAAGAGCTTGGTGAAAACCTGACGGATGAAGAACTACAGGTTTGGGCCAAATTATTGTCCTTTTTCAAAGCTTTGTTATACCATACATCCTTGAACACAGTACTGGTTGTTCTTAATCTGTGTAATGCTGGTTCTTCCAGCAGCAATGGGCAATTCACATCTTATATTTTGCGAGTCGTCACTAAGGCTTCAGCTAAAAAAAAAAGTCACACTGTATTGCCTTCTGCAGAATGCTAAATAGGAGCAGTTATGGAGCAAACTGACTACACCATGGGATGGGGTGGGGGGATACAACTTTACATTATTGTAAATGGGGCTTTTAAAAATGTAAAGCTAAATAGGTCTCTTGTTCATTGTGAAGTATCTCTAGCATTTAAGTGTTTTAAAAATCCCCGTTTTTAATTCAATGAGAATTTTTGCTTCTCCCCTATGGTGCATTTGGTTTGCTCCAGAATTGCTCCTCTTTAGCGTGATGAATAAGGTCATTTAGGCTTTAAGGGGGGTCTTTTAACACTATTAAAGGAAAACTAATACTTCTTACTAATAACACTCCCACTTCCCTTACTATGGCCAGAAAATCCTAATGCCCCCTTTGAATATTGCCCTTGTGTCTTTGTTCAAGAGATAACATCCCTCTGGTCCTTTATAATGTTACTAGTTGAACAGCCCGTTACACGGGCCACAGTGCCCCTGCCACCCGGTCGCGGGGCAGTCACGCGCAGTAGACACTGCCCGCGCCACGGCTGATACAGAGCTGGACGCTCCTTCGGCGCGGGCAGTGTCTACTGCGCATGAGCGCATCAGTGTCTACTGCACATGTCGCGGCATTACACATGATTTAGCGAATTATTATATAGGATTACTTTGTCAGTGGGCAGAGTGTCTTGTGGTCCCTGCCAGTAACTATCACTTCCGCCTCCATGGAGTTAACATCTTCATTCTGATGTCATCTCCTGAACAAAGGCCCAGGGGCAAAATTAATAGGGGCCATTAGGCATTTTGACCATAATAAGTAAAGTGGGGGTTGTTATTATGTTTATCTAAGATGTGTCTCAGCAGAAATAACCTTAATGACAGCCCGATCCAGCAGGGGGCAGCCGTTAAGAACCTTCTGTTTTTTGGGTTTTTTTTCTTTGCAGTGAATTCTGGGATGACAGGGTGGCATGTAGCCACGATGCCATCCCAGAATTTCATGACCGCCACCAGTACTTAATGTCCAGACTTGTGTGCAGGCACATCACAAGATGCTAAAGGGTTATTTTTTTTTTTTAATTTGTTTTATTTCATCATTTAATCTAATTTCCTTGAATTTTATTTCTACAGGAGATGATTGATGAAGCTGACAGGGATGGGGACGGGGAGGTGAATGAAGAAGAGTTTCTTAGAATAATGAAGAAGACCAGCCTATATTGAATGTACCATTTTGTCACACTGCGTTATTGGATGTGTTTATTTTTGGAGCACAAACTTCCCTTTTCATTACCAGAAACCAATACCGTGACAAAGGGAAAAACTGAAAGATGTCTCACAATTCTGTTGTTATGTAATGTATTTAGACCTGGAGTAGGGATTTATTAAAAGAGAACTTGCATCTACTAATAATACCACCCCCACTCTCTATATATTATATTATATAAAAAGTAGAGGTGGAATTCACTCACTGTTCAGGCGATATCAAGGTGACCTGGGTGCTCATCAATAAGGAACGATATTCATAAACAGTAGAATGTGTAGAATATATATATATATATATATATATATATATATATATATATATATATATATATATATATATATATAGATATATATATAATACACACACACACACACACACCTTACTTTTGCCGGAAAATTCATATGACTTTGTGCCTTTGTTCACGAGATACCATCTTCAGTTAGCCCTGTATGTCCTGTCCATGGAGGCAGTAACAGTTGCTGGCAGTATTTTCATACTGAGAAGCCTGATTAACTCTTTGAAGATTTGTTACACATCCCTCTGGTTTGTAAAGGGTTAAGATTACCATTTGCTTCAATCAGATTTTGAGGTCCAGTGTTCCTGCTAGGAACCATCATGTCCGCCTCTATGGGCATCACATCCCGGACTGATTGAAGATGTTATCTCTTGAACCAAGGAGCAAGGGAAAAAGTCCTAGGGCTAGATGTATAGGCAGACATTAAGCAAACAAACACCACCAGTTGTAGTAAGCCATTCAAAGGGCCATGTAATGAACTGCTAACGGCGGTTCTTCTACTATTACGGCCCGCTACATTAACGTGTGTTTTGGTCCGTGTAAAAAAAAAAAAAAACCGCTGTAGTTTGCCATTTAAATGACTGCATTAGCTGGAAAAGATCCGATAAGGTACTCACTTGCCGCATAAAACATAAGACCCACTTTGTTTAGCCGTAACGTCCTTTATCGGATCTTTTTCCAGATAACGCAGCTGTTAACTTGCAAAAAAAAACACAAATTCCTCAGTGGATGTATTGAAATGGGGCCCTAAGCCCCACATCAACACATCCAAAGTGCCTAACACGTGTCCAAAGTTAGTAGGATTAACCCTATGCGTGCCAGTGGAGTCGGATTACCCCAACAGCATTCATAAAGTTAATCCAACTAAGTAAAAAACATCACATTACAAGTTACACTTACCATTAATCCAGATATCTAGCGGAGTCCTCAGCTCCCTGCTCCTCTACTGTCCTTCTCTTCATTCTTCTATCTTCACTTCTTTCTTCCCGTTCTGTAAAAGAAAAGAATGTATAACGGCAATGCGGAATACAAGATTTAGTTTAACCTCTTGAGTGCCAGAGGGGTACAAAATGCATTGCAAAGCAATGCGTTGCAGACCTCTCTGGGCTCAACGGGTTAAGCCAGTACCCAGTAATATACATAAAGAGTGCCATTATGTGTCTTAAAATAAAATATTCCCCAAAGAACAAGTGTGCAAATATACTACATATATTAGGAATAAATAAAGTAAATGCTTAGCTTAATAATGTCTCCACTGCTGTGCGTGGCTGCAGAGGCGGCGGCAGCGGAGACAGTGCCTTACGCCACATGTCCCCCTTCCTTTCGGGCCGATGCCCATTCAGCATTGAGAGAATTAGAGCAGAAGACTTCCTTATGTATGGGCAGCCTCTGCTCCAATTCCCTCACAGCCATTGGCTGAGATGTGCTTACTCACACACATCCCAGCCAATCAGATCTGAGCGACTGTTCTTCAAACTGATTGGCTGTGTGTGTAAGCATGTCTCAGCCAATGGCTGTGAGGGAACTGGAGCAGAGGCTGCCCATATAGAAGGCAGTCTCTGCTTTAATTCTCTCAATGAGGAATGGGCAACGGCCCTAAAGGATGGGGGACATGTGGCGCATGGCACTGTCTCCGCTGCCGCCGCCCCTGCGGCCACGCACAGCAGTGGAGACATTATTAAGCTAAGCATTTACTTTATTTATTCCTAATATATGTAGTATATTTGCACACTTGTTCTTTGGGGCATATTTTATTTTAAGACACATAATGGCACTCTTTATGTATATTACTGGGCACTGGCTTAACCCGTTGAGCCCAGAGAGGTCTGCAACGCATTGCTTTGCAATGCGTTGTGTACCCCTCTGGCACTCAAGGGGTTAAACTAAATCTTGTATTCCGCATTGTAGTTATACATTCTTTTACAGGAACAGGAAGAAAGAAGAGATGAAAAGAGACAGTCATTAACAGGTAAGTGTAAGACATATTAGTTAACGATCGGTGCTTGGCAGTATGTCATGCACCGATAGTTAATTGTTTTTTTACCATTAAGTTCCCAATATCGCTGCTTTTAGCGGCGTTATGGAAACTTAACTTACAAAATGGACGTTTTTGGGGTTTTAGCTGGTAAGGTCTTTGAATAACCGGTATTCACTTTGGCCCTACCGGCTATTTTAACTCCTGCCTTTAAATCTACCCCCTAGGGTCATTAGTATTTTCTGACCATGGTCAGGTGAGTGGAGGTTATAACAAGGTGGTGTTAGTTCAACTTTAATGTCTTGTATTTTGATGGACAAAATGTCTCCAGTGCATACAAGGGGGTTAAAGTGCATTAGTGCATTCAGGCCATGTTCCATTATTCTTTGAGAACTCTCTTTGAGCCTAATTCAGCAAACTAAAGTGTTTTTTGAGGCAAACCAACTCTATCTTAAGGGACAAATGAAAATTCCCCATATCACCATTGATTTAAATGGAGATTTTTAGACGCTTTGCAATGTGTTGCGTACCCCTCTGGCACTCAAAGGGTTAAGAGGCCGCTACCTCACTGTTCCACGTGATGCAGTCTTGTTTCGCCCTACTCACGTGATGCAATCACGCGTAGTAGAGACTGCCCGAACGTGCGCGCACTCTACTGTGCATGACAGCTTCTGACAAACATCCTAGAGAATTATTATATAAGACTGATTTTAAAGACTTGGGATTGCCTTTACCTTTGCACAACATTAAACACACAGTTGGTGAGTTACCATCCATGATATATTTACTATATGAGAATTCTGAATATTCCCATTGATTTAAATGGGGCTTTTAACCCCTTGAATGCTAGAGAGGTCTCCAACAATTTAAAACAAGGGACACTTGCAGCATTTCTAGTCCATGTAGTGGAATTGGTTTGACCCTGATATCCTACTTTTGAACATACTGCCCTAAAAGTTATGAGAATTTGTATACATCGTATGTAAGTGACTATAGCGCTTAATTCAGCAAGCTAAAATGGAACATTCCTGGAGCAAACCAACTGCACTACAACATTAATTTAAATGGAGTTTTTAATCCGTTGATTGCTAGAGAGGTTTCCAACGCATTGCAAAGCATTCAATGGGTTAAAAGCCCCTTTTCAATCAAAGGGTTTTTTCATCTGTCCTCTCTGATGTAGTTGCTCTGCCCCAGAATAAATTGCTCAATTTTTTTCTTGCCATATTAGGTCCTATTTCCTGTTGGCACAAGCTGAGAGCTCGTATATATCTTAACCCATTGAGTGTTCCATACCACTCTGGCACTCAAAGGGTTAATATTAATTTAAACTATAGATAAAAATGACATTGGTTCAATGTATTTTATTTTTTATTTGTATATTTTTGTACATTTTTGGTAATGTTTTGTTGATTTATATATTGTGTTACAAAACAAGCTGTGCCAAATTATGCAGAGCACTCTGGATAAAGCTAAAGAGGTACATGCATGTAAGTGCTTGCTCATTTGTATTTTATTTGTATATTACTGCTGTTATAGTCAATCTTTGGTGGAGACTATAACTGCCATAATTCCCAGTTACACAGTGGCTGGCTGGATATGATGAGAGCTGTAGTCTTCAGCAGCTGCCGAGGCAAAAACTGTCTACACCTGATGTGCAGTGTTCCTTGTTTTTTCTTTATTGCTTCAAGCCTTTGCGTCTCAGAGGGGTATGCAAAGCAATGTGTTACATACCCCTATGGCACAACTATTCTAGTTTTGTACATTTGTTATATTTGTTCATTTAAAACAGAACTTTCACTACAATAACATAGCGCCACAAATGATAATTACATTAGCGCCATGCATACACTTAGTTTTATTTTCAAGTACAATTGCTGCATTAATGAAAAATATAACCTTCTATGCAGGCAGGCACCGAGGAACAGCGCAGACATCTTGCAGAGCTGACATGTCTGCGCTGTCCGTCTGCTTCAACTCCAACAATTGGTGAGTTGAATGCCTTTGTGCCAAAAGGCACCAGAAGGGACTGACAGCACAGGGGCATAGAGCGCCTACGACAAAATCCCAGCCGCTGTCTGCATGCATAACAGGTTATATTTCTCTTTAATGCAGAAATTATACTTGATGATATAACTAAGTGTATACATAGAGCTAATATAATTATTATTTTACACACTATGTTATTGTAGTGAAAGTTCCGCTTTAAATTACCTGTTTTCTTAAAATAATTTGTTGTAGTATATGATTAAAAACTGTTCTTAGTATTGTCCAAATCTGTTTTGCTGTTTAAATAAAGTTTTTTTTTTTCTTAAACTAGAAAGAATGAGTTCTTTAATTATAATATAGACAGTGTTTGTCCCAAAAATAGACAAACACAAGTGCTTTTTCTGTAAAGACTTAAGGCCCTATTCAGTAAGGAATCCTGACACAACCAGCAGCACCAAATGAGAGAAGTGAACATTTCTCTTGATTTAAATGTGGTCTTTTAATCCCTTTATTGCGCAGCATGCACTTGAGACCTCTTTAGCATTCAAGGAATTAAAAAGCCCATTCAAATAACTTTGACTTTGCAGAAGCTTTATTCCCCCCCATGGCACAGTTGTTTTTTTCCAGAATTGCACCACTTTATCTTGATGAATATTTGCTTTCTGTACAAAAGAAAAGTGTAAACTATTTGGACCGTAGGGGGAAATAAGCATGATGTCTGTTGATTTAAATGGGAATTTTAACCCTTTTACTTCTATAGAGGTCCTCAGCTCATTGCTGCACAAAGCATTGGAAACCACTAGTATTCAAGGGGTTAAAAAAACATGCAAATTTAAAAGTAATTTGGGAAATTTTGTTTGTCCCCTGTGGTGCAGTTGGTAAGCTCCAGAATTGCTGATCCTTAGATTTCTGCCTTAAGGCCTTTAGCTTGTACAAACAACACTGGGTAAACATTTTTGTACTAAAAAAGGGAAGCAATTCTGGGGCAAAACTGCTGCACTGTATTTATCAAAGAAAACCTCACAATACTTCCAATATGACTTTTTCTTTGCTATCAAGCAGTTGTTTTTCCTCCAAAATTACTAATCTTTTTCTTAGATAAATGTGGTCTATAGCTCTGATGTCCGCATGATGTTGCCAGTGCAGAACGTACACTAACTGGGCTGCTCGTGGAATGAAGATGTGTGTTGAACAAGGACATGGGTACAAATCATAGAGGCCATTAGGGTTTTCTGACCAGAGTAAGGAAATTGGGAGTTTATTATTTAGTGGTTTTAGTTATTCTTTAATGGGTGGTAGGTACCCTTGACCAGAAGAGTAAACTGCATTTTTTTTCTGTGATAAATAACAAAGAATGGGAACTCTTGAATATAATTGTGAGCCTATATATCTAAGCGGGGAACATCCATCTTGATAGGATTTGCATGCGCTCATCCATGTAAGTTTATTATACTCCTTTAGTGGAAGCTGATTTGCACAAGAAAGCTCAGACGGAGGAGGGAGGGCAGGTGAGTAAGTAAGTAAGTGTGCAGGTTGCACAACACAGGCCAGATAATTTTGCTCAGTTTGGAGTCCCCAACTACTAAATCTAACAAACTGATTGAAAAATTAAAAAGCTAAAGGTATAGGCAGTTTAGATGCATTCAATGAGCCTAAAAGCCGTGTAGTGCTTCAGAATATTTCTTCTCTGTGTATGACACTTGTGAACTAAAAGATTGCACCCTGGGGGTAGGACACTTTTTATTTATCCCCTACCTCGTTTCTACTTGGTGTTAAAGGCTTGTGAATTAGGTGATATATTTTTTTTATTTCTAAATGGTTTTTCCTTCTACTTGGTTAGCAAGATGGTAGAGCTATTCTAGTTAATGAATGCTTCCAGAGGAGATGACAAGGAAATTAATTTTACAGTAAGATCTGGACCAACCGTGCCATTCTATGCCTCAACCTGATAAGAAGTGTTCAGGAAGGGGTAGCTCGTCTGAATCCAACAAAAGCATCAAGGGGCCATTCAGCAGTTTAAAAACTTGAATATTTTATTCTAGAACCTGAAACAAACAAACCCACCTGTCAAGCTGACGATAAGTATCAAACAAACAAAAAAAGAGGGAGGAGAAAGAATCAATAATGTATTTCCACTGCAGGTTTATATATGCACAATACAAAAGTAAAGAGGTGGGTGAGGTGTCAGTGTAGTTTCGTATATCTTCTACCTAATATGACTGTAAGATCTAAACACTATACATCTCAACACCAGAAACCAGTTCAGTGCTCAACCATACAAAGATGAGGATATAGCCTCGAAACTTTTATTCCTTACTTATTAAAATCCACAAAATGAATCCATTGTTATTCTGGACATTCTTAAAAATATTTAGACATAACATACTGCCATAGAGCAAATTCATCCCAAATTGGCATTATTGGGAAAATTCTATGGAGTAAAGGGGATACCCGCTAGTAATTGCACCCGTCTGGTCTGATAACGGAAGAATGTATTTACGGCTAGACCCAAAGCTGACTTCTTAGTTGATATAAAGACAGGATTATTAAGGTGGATTGAAGTCAGTCTAAATCTTTATCGAAGCGGTTACTAGCTCTTAAATTCCTCTCTTAATGTGTCAATACGGTTCTCCCATGCCGATAAGTCCTATGTCCATTCCAAGCCCCTTAGTTCCTATTCCATACGGTACTATTCATGTCATTGGATCATATTTCAGAAGGTGCCGGTGTAGCCCCCAATTCCCCAACGTGTTTCACCACAATATGCAGCTTCTTCGGGAGGTAATTAGACCACCTAATTACCCCCTGAGGAAGCCGCGTTTTGTGGTGAAACACACTGGGGAATTGGGGTCTACACCAACACATTCTGGAATATGATCCGATGACATGAACTAAGGAGGTCAGAATTGACAAAGGGCTTAGCGGCATTGAGAATGTAATTGATTCAACGATCTCCAGGGACTGATATTATGGACCTTATACCTTGGGTCATCATTCAGATCGTAGATATATATTAACGATTATCTGTGTCAAGTAGATTTGACACTCTAGACTTAATAGTGACAGAATTTAAATATCACTTATATTTAGAGGTATCATGCCCTTGCTGTGAGAGTTCAGATGCTTCTACAGCCTACCACTCACAAGCACCACTTGTTTCCATACAGAGCAGCCCTAGAATTGTCTTATTTACTATAGGCTTAGATGACAGGACTTCTATGTCAGTTGAAAGATTTGAAGAGTGAGTTATGAGAGCAATCAACAGCTTAATGCAAATAGGAGCTAGTATTTGAAGACTGGTACGACCTATGATAGATTCATAATTAACCCACTCGGACACCTTGAGAGGAATTTAAGAGCTAGTAACCTCTTTGATAAAGATTTAGACTGATTTCAATCTGCCTTACTAATCCTTTCTTTATATCAACTAAGAAATCAACTTTGGGTCTAGCCATAAATACGTTCCTCCATTATCGGATCAGATACTACTAGATGGGTGCAATTACTGGCGGGTATCCCCTTTACTCCTATAGAATTTTCCCAATAATACCAATTTGGGAAGAATTTGTTTTATGGTAATATGTTATGTTTTTAAATATTTGTAAGCATGTCCGGGCTAACTATGAGCTGATTTTGTGGATTTTAATAAGTAAGGAATAAAAGTAAAGTTTTCAAGGTTAGATCATCTTTGTATGATTGAGCACTTAACTGGTTTCTTGTTGAGATGTATAATGTTTAGATCTTACTGTCATATTAAGTAGAAGATGTACAAAACTGCACTGACCTCACCCAACTCTTTTTTTAAGCTGACAAGACCAGGGGCTTTAGACTATTCATCTAGTATGTATAAATACCTGTGGTAGAAGGTACAGATATCAATTTTTATTTCCTTAAGACATGTTTTTGCTTCCTTGGTATAGCTTTAATTTCCACTTATAAGTCTCACTTAGATTAATAATGAATTTTGAAATCATAAGGTTATAAATTAACATCTCTCTGATGAAGACCTTTGGGGCACTTTTCAACTTTGTTTAACAGCAAAAATATAAAAGTACCACAGGAAGCTTGCTACCTCCGAGGTACACATGACAATCTCTGTGGATTCTCCTGATTCTAATTAGATAAACAAGAGATTGTTCCCCTGGTATTTTAAATTTAAAGGTTGAATAACAGCTAATCTGTTTTGACTCTACGGAATTAATTTACTGATCCAGTCATCTGCCTCTTTAATTGGAAGAAAAACATAGAATTTAAAGTGGACTGCCTCGCTAAGATAACTAACACCTGTCTATAGGTTGTACTACCAATGCTGTTGTAAAATAAATCATTTATGAGAAAGTAATCTTCATAGTTTAGTGGTACAGTATGGAATTTATGCTAAACCCCTGCACAGTATGCTATTTATCTCTGATCAAGGCCAAACATACCCCTAGCTGGGCTTTTAGAAATGCCCCCTACTGTGTAGGCTCTGCCAAGATACATTCAGAGCATAGTGGGGCAAAATTATGAATTTGCCAATGCAGCTGAACTAATATTATTCTTTAATGCCAGTGGCTGTACTTAAGAGTATATACCACAGTGTATGGTGGGTATAGATCATACCAGTGGATGGTCTCCATCAATGTTGGACTTTAATGCCACAAAGTCCCACACCAACAGCCTCAAAGCATGCACAGGGTATACATTAATGCATTAGTTCATTAGTCTAAATAAGGCTTAGAGGAAAGTACCATCCCAAAATGCCCACAGACTGCCCTCTTGTGGCATTAGGATGATGATTTTCTGAGTACATAGCTTAGGCAGGCATGGGAACATAATACCCATACCACTGCCTATTCGTATGCAGAATCAGAGTGATACATCTGCCCCAATGTATGTTAATATTGGAGCAGCAGAGAAGCGAACTGGCATAAAGCGCCGGACTGTGCCACCAACACATAAAGGTTAATTCCTCAAAAACTGTATTAAAACAACTGTTAAACACAGCCTACAGTCATTTTTGATTTATTGTTTAATTAACTAAACTCATCTTAAGGTGAAAGGTTCATTTTATGAAACAAATTACTTAAGAACTGTAGAAATAATGGGGCAAACCAACAGCACCACAAGTGCCGAACAAAAATTCCAGTTGATACAAATGGGGCTTTTAACACACCGAATGCTATGCAGGCTGTGCAGTGTGTGCTTGCTTTTAACTGTGTCTGTGCCTCTGTGCATGGTTCTATATGTGTGTTAATAAACTCAACAGGGATCAGATCCTTCCCTGCTTCAGAACCATGGAGCCATAGGAAACAAATACTACCACCAGTAGTGGCAGCCTCCATTGTGTCCACTGGGTAATTCATATACCCTGGCTCCTTCCAGAATCAGCAGAAATGGGTCCAAGAGCATTTGGCAATCCTGTGGGAGGGTTCTATTATAGAACACCAGAGACATTCCATAGAATTAGGCCATGAACAGATAAGCTGGGAGAAGGAAAGAGTACAGAGCCATTCCCCAGAAAGAAGTCCCTCACAGTCCTCTGTGGATAGATGGTCACTATTTGGACAGGGGTTTATGTGATGGTGAAGAACTACAAATCACTGCTGAAGGGATCTGAATACTTCCAGGCCTCAGAGCTGTGTTCTTCCAGCCCTAAATGAGGGATTGGGTTTGCATCCTTGCCTGCTTATTGACCAGAGGGCTTGTTGGCAGAGGAGTATCATACCATGCCTTACCTGGACAGTCAGGATTAGCACTTGGTGAATGAAGCCCTTTTAGCACACTGAGTTCACTCCAGAGAGCCACAGAAGAAAGTTCACAGGACTTCTATTGAGAGAGGGACACTCCTTACTGATCTTAGCCCACCGTCAGCAGGCGGCATGTGAAGGCTGATGTAAGGGTGACTGGGTTATTGTTGATGGAACAGTTTTTCTGACTGGGCTGCAGCAAGGAGAAGGTTGTGGAAAAGCACCTCACCAGCCTGAACCAGGTGGCTGACTTGTAGGTTATCCAGCTGAAGCCTTAGTGGAAGGCCTGGGGCCCAGACACTCAAAACCTTTGCCTTGAATCATTCCAAGGTTCTCCAGCACCAAGCCCCTATGCACTAGGCTTGCAGCTCTGCTCAATGAGTACATTTCATGAAACAGTCGGCCACCAGCCTCTAGATCCAACAGTGTTATACATGCAATCAGGTGAGACATGTCCAAAGTCAGTTTCCCAGGAATGGAGTGTTCCACCAGGGACCTGCCATCCACTAACTAGGTTAATCAGAGGCAGATGTTACCAAAAACTTGCCTCCATCATCACGTGAGTGGTACAACTAGCCCTCCAAGGACCATCTCTTGAAATTGTCCTGATTCTATGAGATGACTAGCCCCTGCTGAGATCCGACTGAGACATCAGCAGTCTATCCAGATTGAAGGTCAGCCTGTGGTTGGTAGATGTCGGCCTATACATTTCTAAATAAGGAGGACTGACCATTAAACTAGCAGTGGGCACCCAGTGCTGAATTCCACAAGCCTTCTTCCATTGGGACTTTGGGATTGCACAGGCCCCCTAGGTTGTTGAGATTATAGATTGTTTGTTGGCAGATGTGATCCAACCAATGTTCTGGGGGTGATGGACTGCCAGTTTGTGAATGTTATCACAACCCAGCAAAGCTGCTAACCAAAGCTAAACCTCCAGTGGACCCTCCATCTTTCCAACTCCAGTGTCGGCCAAGATAAGACCTTGCACATTTAGCCTCAGATGATTCCAATAGGGCCAATATTACCAAGTCAACAGCAGACCCAGAGCATTGTTCCACGATGCTCCAAAGCTTTTCTGCCTGCATCTTCCATGGTGCCCCAACTGTCCCTTCTCCTGCCAACTACCTTAATTGACTCTACTCCTAGCCCTCCTGCTCTTCGGGTGACTTTCCAAGGCCTTCATGCAGTGGAGGTTGAGAACCAAGGGGACTCACCTGAACATTAGGTATCTCATTTATTCTGATATCCCCCAGTGCAGATTTTACCTGAGGTTTGGTGAAAATCGATGCAAAGTTTAACAGAACAGAGTATGTCTCTTTACACCAAAAACATCTGTAAAATTCTCTAAGGTAGGTCAAAATTGTGATTTGGGCAGTAGGGTGTTGCTGGCTATAAATATGGCTCCAGAGGAATAGAGACAGTTCTATCTACCCTGTTCTGATCCTTACGATCCATAAGAACTTGGAGTGTCTGGAATCAGCATGCAGGCTTAAATCCACACAAGCAAGGTGGGCATTATTATTTCCCGCCTCTTCAATTATACCATTTCTTATATCCTCTGCTTGATGAATTCCAAGACAGAATCCCTGCCCCATCAATTTGAATGTAAAGACTCATCTCCAGGTGATTGATATCCCATCCTTCCTTCTGAGTAGACAATCTTGTCTTTTTCCTTTACCATCCTTCCTATATCTCTTTACACTAAAAGCAAAAGGAAAACTTCAGCCAATTTGTCCTGACTTTCTCCGATTTAAGTAACTGGCTATAGTCCTGTGCAAGCTTATCGTGATTGATATCCTCTTGCCAAGAATCTGCTTTGGTTCCTGGACTTTGTTTCTGCATGTTCCTATATTGTCAGTGTGATTCACTATGACCCTCGCTTGCCTTCTCCACCAATAACCTGTTCTGTCAGCACAGACCACTGCTTGTTATATTGCATCTGCATGAGCTCTGTCAGCCTTGACCCTGGATCTGAATTTGACCATTTGTACTGCCATGAGTCATGTATTGCCTTTGCCCTGCCCTCTTGGGTGGCACAGTCCAGTTTACAAAAAACTTTAAAGGGATAGTAATGTTTCATAATAAAAGCAGCTCTAATTAATCATCATAGTATTTGGACTTTGGAGAGTGTTATTTCAATTCTGTCAGAGTTGTAGTTCAAGAGTAATTCAATGACAAAGTATCCCCCTCCCACCCCTTTTACTGATGTAACACTGCTCAGACAGAGCAGAAGGGAGGTGCCCAGGTAGACTGCAGAGAGGGACAATCTTCAATTAAGATAAGGGAAAAACCTGAAAAGCTTGTCAAGGGGGGCAAGACTTTCATTGTTCTCATAGGAATAAGAGTGTCCCCTTCTGTTATCTGTCTGGTCTATAGACTGCATTCCACATCTGAGAAGAGATGGCTTACACTAGGTAAAAGGGGCGGGAGGGGGAAACTTTGCTTGTGAATATCTCTTAAACCATAAAGGTTTGAGAGATAAGACTTATATCATTCATGTTTTTTAATGCCTACAAAATAAAAAAAAGTTAAAACGAAGTATTACTATCCCTTTAAGAAGGCTTTATACTTACCTTAAAGGGATAGTAATACTTAAAATGTAAAAAAAAATATGTTGTAGGGTTTATCCCCCTGAGTAAAACAAGACTACTCCCACTGCCGAAAGGTGTTTCATTCAAAAGTTATTAATTTTCAAAGTTGAATTTTTTAGGTGCAATATCACAGTGGCCTGAAATTGTACAGTGGCGCTGTTGCTACACCATCCTATGGAGATTTATGGTCCCGGGACCAGAGCTGTCCATAGGATCGTGTAGCAACAGCGCCACTTTACAATTTCAGGCCACTGTAATATTGCACCTAAAAATTCAGCTTTGAAAATTAATAACTTTTGAATGAAACACCTTTCAGCAGTGGGAGTAGTCTTGTTTTACTCAGGGGGATAAACCCTACAACATATTTTTTTTACATTTTAAGTATTACTATCCCTTTAAATATACTGTACAATGTAGAGTCCTTTTTCTAAATTTAGGCAAACACATTTTGTCAGTCACCCTTTCTATTTCAGTTCCTTCATTGCCTTTATCAATTATGTTGCTAATCTGTGTACATTTTCCATTTTTACAGTATTTCCTTTTTAAGAACAATACTGTATATTCTAAGTTAGATCGTCCCAACAATCTGTACAGTGGCAAAATGGCAAACTCTTGAAAAAACAGTTTATACTTTATATTATTTTGTTTTGCTTTTGTGACTTCTGTTTAAAGGGATAGTAATGTTCCATAATAAAAGCAGCTCTAATTAATCATCATAGTATTTGGAATTTGGAGAGTATTATTTCAATTCTGTCAGAGTTGTAGTTCAAGAGTTATTCAATGACAAAGTATTCCCCTCCCACCCCTTTTACTGATGTAACACTGCTCAGCCAGAGCAGAAGGGAGGTGCCCAGGTAGATTGCAGAGAGGGACAATCTTCAATTAAGATAAGGGAAAACCTGAAAAACTTGTCAAGGGGGGCAGGGCTTTCATTGTTCTCATAAGAAGAAGATTGTCCCCTGCTGTTTTCTGTCTGGTCTATGGACTGCATTCCACATCTGAGAAGAGATGGCTTACACTAGGTAAAAGGGTCAGGAGGGGGAAACTTTGCTTCTGAATATCTTTCAAACCATAAAGGTTTGAGAGATAAGACTTATATCGTTCTTCATGTTTTTTTAATGCCTACATAATAAAATAAAGATAAAATGAAGTATTACTATCCCTTTAACTCTGATTACTATGACTAAGTTTGTAGTTTCTGCATGCTATGACCAAGTTTGCAGATTCTGTGCATTTATGATTCTGCTAGAATGTTCTCACGACATACATAAGCATCTTGCTTCTTTCAATGTCCCACCTACGAAACTGTATTCTATACTTGACCTCATTTGCCTTTCATCTTGACTGAATATCATCTGGACCAGGTTTTTTGTCCAGCTGTATGTCTAACCCAATACATTCCAACTCAAAAATGTATTTTAAATTTGTTGATCAATTTCTATAGCTTATTGTTTCTTAGTATTAGGGATGGGGGAAATCTTAATTGTTATTTATTCTAGAATTTATCCCTCATTCTTGAATTTTGAGGAAGTTTCAGGTGGTGTTCCTTGGGAAAACAAACCAGGAGGAAAATGACAAATGTCATTGAGTTTTATGGGTTGAAAGCTAAATGCCCATTCCTACTTGGTATATACTGGAAGAAAAAAATTGTTCAAAACATCAGCCTCTTCCTTATCTGCATTAAGGATATAGTTGATTCCCTAAGTGTTGTTAATGAGAGACATAATGGCTCCAAGGGAGTTATATGGATTGTTTGTCTCATGAACTGCAGGACAATTCATACGGAAGAATAGTATTTATAGTGTGACAGATAAGTCTGGATCTTCATTTCCAAAGCCCAGAATATGCATCCTGCGTATCTCACCGAAGACCGACCAGTTGACAGAAGGATTCTAATATGTACGGCTTCATTTTCTTGTCTTGATTTTATACTCAAACCTTTCTCAACACATGTAGGGCCTTATGCAGAAAGAAGAGCATGAACAATTGTGGAGCATACCAATAGCACCATCGGCAACAAATACAATTATTTCCAAGTTCCTATTGGTTTAAATGGCATTATCAACCTTTTTGTGCTAGAGAAGTCTCTAATGCATTGCAAAGCAATGTTCTGGAGACCTCTACAGCATTCAAGGGATTAGGACACCATTTAAATCAGTGTGAATTTTAATTCTCCCCTTTGGTGCAGTTAGATTGCTCCAGATCGGCTATATATTTCTGTATAATGTCTTTTATGCTTAGGCAAATTATGTTAAACTAGTTGAAGAGCCCGTTACATGGGACACAGTGCCACTGCCACCCGGTCGCGGGGCAGTCATGTGCAGTAGATCCTGCCCGTGCTGCAGCTGATACAGAGCTGGACGTGGGTAGTCTCTACTGTGCATGACGTGGCGTTACACACGATTTAGTGAATTATTATATAGGATTTATTTCTATGTACAGTAATATGTTAATAATGAAAATGAAATGAGGCGTACCATCCATAATCAGTATGCTACAATGAGTGAAGGTTACAACAAGATGATGTCTTAAACCCTTGACTGCCATAGCAGTAACCAGTGCATTGCTCCACAATTTTGTGGACATCCTTCTTGCATTCAAAGGTTAAAGGCAAACTGTACCCCAGGAATAAGTGTCTATTAAGTATCCATGAGCAAAATAATTCTTTAGGTTTAGTATTCGTACAAAAAGTCTTTCAAAACAGGTGTTTTTTACATTTTACATTTGCCATTTCACCCAATGAGACAGCAGGAAATAATCATGTTATGTTCACTCCCACCCAAAAAAGGTATGTTATCTTACCATCAGACATCGCTAAAACAGGATCCTGATCATGTATCTAAACAAGGTAAGAGATAGTTACTTCTGCAGATTAGTAGGCAAACAGAACTGTTGGATGACTTTCAACGTCCCTCACCCTTCCCCATTCTGTCTCCCCTTTTTCTCTAATCTGTTACTCATATTCTTTCCTCTGTGTCTTCCATTCTCCTCACTCAGTCATTTACATTCTACTGCTCTCTGTTTATTCCCTTTTCTCTCCTCATTACTCTCCTTACTCCCAACCCCTCTTCACTTCCTCCTGCTCTATTCTACTCTCCCTCCATTTAAAACGCACATGCTTTCCATGCTCTGAATCTCACCTGCTCCAATTGCTTTCTCTCACTCTCCTGCACTCCTATTTTACCTTTGGCCCCCAACCTCTGTCATTCACAATGAATTCCAAGTTGATACGAATGGACCAAAAGTTGTTCCATATCATATGAAACATTCTACTAAAGGGATAGTAATACTTCGTTTTATCTTTATTTCATTTTGTAGGCATTAAAAAACATGAAGAATGATATAAGTCTTATCTCTCAAACCTTTATGGTTTGAGAGATATTCACAAGCAAAGTTTCCCCCTCCCGCCCCTTTTACCTAGTGTAAGCCATCTCTTCTCAGATGTGGAATGCAGTCCATAGACCAGACAGATAACAGCAGGGGACAATCTTCTTCCTATGAGAACAATGAAAGCCCTGCCCCCCTTGACAAGTATTTCAGGTTTTTCCCTTATCTTAATTGAAGATTGTCCATCTATGCAGTCTACCTGGGCACCTCCCTTCTGATCTGGCTGAACAGTGTTACATCAGTAAAAGGGGTGGGAGGGGGATACTTTGTCATTGAATTACTCTTAAACTATAACTCTGACAGAATTGAAATACAATTCTCCAAAGTCCAAATACTATGATGATTAATTAGAGCTGCTTTTATTATGAAACATTACTATCTCTTTATTATATCAATGACTTACAGTATAGTCCATAAGTATTTGGATAGTGACACAAATTTTGCTGCTTTAGCTATGTACTCCAGTACATTGGATTTGAAATGAATCAATGACTAGGAGGATAAAGCAGACTGTCAACTTTCATTTGAGGGTATTTACATTTATAAACAGTGAACAGTGTAGAAATTACAGCCCTTTTTATACATAGTCCCTCCATTTCAGTGGATCAAAAGTTATTGTAGGTTTGGCTGCTCCGCTATTTCTTGGCCAGTTGTGAATTGTTGCATTGTTAGTTCATGCACAAGAGAGCTAACAAAGGTGTAGATATTGTTCTAGTTGTGGTCTTTGTATGTAAGTTCTGTTGCTGTTGTGTCAACATGAGGATCAAAGAGGCAATGTCAGTAAAGCAGGTCATCGTGAGGCTGAAAAATTACAATAAATTGACCAGAGACATAACCATAAAACAGTAGGTGCATCAAAATGAATGTGCTGTACATTGTTAAGGTGCAAGAATGCACAGGGGAATTCAGTAATGGTAAATAACCTGGCAGACCATTGAAGACCACTGTAGTAGATGACTGAAGCATGCTGGCAATTGTGAGGCAAAGAAGTATCACAGAAGTGTCAAAGACTACCATAAAGAGAAGACTTTACTAGCATAACTACAGTATGCAAACCACTGGCAAGCCTCAAGAACAGAAAGGCCAGATTACAATTTGGTCAAAACTGCATACAAAACCTGTAGAGTCCTGGAACAAAGTGTTATGGACAAGTAAGATGAAAATTAACCTGCACCAGAGTCAGAGCCAGATCATGGGCAAGGCACCTTAGGCGCCTGCCTAGGTCCCGGTGAAGTTGGGGTCCCTTCCATGAAAATGGAAGATATGATGCTAATTATGAACCTTCTATGTTGTAATAGTATTTTCTGTTATGTGGGATCTGAGGGTTACAACCCAACATCAAAGCTCAATTACTGCTGCTGTGATTGGCATGATGGTCAGTCATTCACAGCAAGTAATCAAATGTGCCATCACGAGTGGGGTGGGTGTAGGCGTTCTGCATCTCTGTCTCATTTCTCTGACTGTGAGAGACAGCGTATTTCACGTGCCTTCTGCGTGGAGTAATGTGTCACTCCAGCAGTCCCCTTTTTATTAAGAGGTATGTGGCAGAAGTGGAGAATGAACATTGCCAGTGAGAAGGTTTGAGGGGCAACTGTGCATGTGTATGAGGATGGATTATATGTGTAGGTGTAGGTTAGAGACCTTAGTGGGGGAGAAATCTTCTGAACGAGGGTTATGTGTGGTTGCTGGGGGTGGACCTAATGCATGTGAAAGAGGACTGAGGCAAGGGAGAAATGTTTTTGCTTGTGTTGTTGGAGGAAGAGTCTGGTGGAGGAGAGAAAGACTGGAAGGGAAGACAGCTGCAGAGTTGTGACCCCATGAGCCCTCATACTGAACATTTGACTCTCACTCAGGCTCATGGCAGTGATGGAGTCTGAATGAGAGAGCAGCATTAGAGACCTAGGCATCTTCATACACACCTCCAGGCCTGTAGAGAGGTGAGAGTTATTTCTTACAATTAATGTGCAGATTTGTATATGCAAAGAGTGTGTGTGTGTGTGTGTGTGTGTGCTTGCAAGAGAAGAGAGAGGAGTGATTCCATAGAATTTTATATTTCATAAAAATATGTATGTATACACATATACTCACTGACAGGAGAACTTTGGTTGTTTTTAAAATTCAATAACCCCCTCTTGAGTTTTGGGGCTCCTAAAAAACTGAGGGAACCTCTTCCAGGGAAAGTCTCAAGAACCTGAAGCTACTTTCCTTTGACCTTTCTCTCACCCTTTTCCTTTTGTCTCCCTCCCTTTCCACTTTGCCTAACCTCTTTTGTCCTCCTATTCCCCTTGTGCCCTCCTTCTTCCCCCAGTTGAACTATAGATACACTAGTGATACCACAGAACTTACAATTATATGTCTACCCATTGGTAGTCATAGAATTGTAAGCATTGTGGTGTCACTATTGTAGATATGTTTCAGCTGTGAGCTGTGTAGTATCACTATTCCAGTTGTAAGCTCTTTGTATCACTAGTATAGCTCTAATTCAGTTGTACGTTCTGTGGAATCACTAGTGTGCCTCCATTTCAATTGTAAGATCTGTGGTATCAATAGCGCTACTCAGTTTCAAATGAAAGCTCTGTGGTATCAAACATGCATTTTTATTTCATTTGCAAGCTCTGTGGTATCAATAGTGAAGACCTATTCAGTTACAATCCCTGTGGTATCAATAGTGCAGCCCCTTTTAATTGCCTCTATGGTTTCAGTAGTATAGTCCCATTCAGTTGTAAGCACTGTGGAATAATTTTGTGGCTTCATGTCAGCTGTAAGCTCTGTGGTATAATTTTGTAGCCCACTTTTCAATTGTAAGTGCATTTTAATCCCTTAAAGCATTATTTTTGTCTCTAAGTTGGTACTAGTACCTCTACCCACAAGAACAATTGACAAACCAAGAGAGGTTTGAGGCGGGGGCCAAGCTGGGAGGGGGAGGGCAATTTCGGATCCTGCCTATGGCCCAATGGAGTCTTTATCCAGCTCTGTTTTAAAGGGATAGTAATACTTAAAATGTAAAAAAAAAAAACATGTTGTAGGGGTTATTCCGTTGAGTAAACAAGAGTATTCCCACTGCTGAAAGGTGTTTCATTCAAAAGTTATTAATTTTCAAAGTTTAATTTTTTAGGTGAAATATCACAGTTGCCTGAAATTGTACAGTGGCGCTGTTGCTACACCATCCTATGGAGATTTATGGTCCCGGGACCAGAGCTGTCCATAGGATGGTGTAGCAACAGCGCCACTGTACAATTTCAGGCCACTGTGATATTGCACCTAAAAAAATTCAATTTTGAAAATTAATAACTTTTGAATGAAACACCTGTCAGCAGTGGGAGTACTCTTGTTTTACATTTTAAGTATTACTATCCCTTTAAAAAGAACTCTATAATATATGTTATTTTGCATGAGAAAGTATAAATATCTATTATTATATCTATGTTATTATTAGTTGTATTATATAAAAATATCTATTTGCCTTTAGAATTGTTATAAACTAAAACCAATAGATATCAGAATCGTCTTAGACAATCTAAATAAGTGGTTCACTAGGGGGGTTGGTATGAGACATTGTTTTACATGTCTGTGGAGAAATAACTGCATTTATTGTTTGTGAAATGTTGATTCAACCCAATAACCAAAGTTTCTTAGCTTACTGAAAAGCATATCCATGTTATTATTAGTTGTATTATATAAAAATATCTATTTGCCTTTCGAAATGTTATAAACTCAAACCAGTAGATGTCAGATTGGTCCACATATGGCAACTTTGTGACAATCAGTGGAATGCAGGGAATAAGGGAGCATCTGCAGGCATTCCATCCTGTAGAATAAACCACGCTCATGGCAGGGAGGGTACATTTTTTAATTGAGTATTGGAAGCCATGGGAAGCATCAGTAACCCACCACTCAGTGACTTTTAAATTGTGGAACAGACAAAGGTGACAATGACTGATACAGCAGTACCTGTTTTTTGGGATATGGTTTAATTTTGTCAATGAAAACCTCAAGGTGGTGGTTACAGTTATTATTAATATGAGAGCAGATGTGCTAAGTATGATCCCAGTCCTTCGCCTCTTTCCCAATGTTTTTCACACGCTATAGCTCCACCATCACCACCACAGTCCGTGATGATGATTATTCCAGTCCCATATAGCAGCCTAATCTCGATACTCAGCTGACTCAGTAGCAGGAATAAAACAATGTCACTGGTGGGTGGGTGGAATATTGTTCCTGGTGGTTGCTCATCACAACTACCACTTGGCATTGCTGTCAGTAGGCCTGAATTACAAACTACTTTTTTCAAGGCTTGCCTGAGTTTATGCCTGCAATAATTTTATTTTCAAGGCTTGTTTTCTTTGTAAAATTTTCAAGGATTGCCTTTCTGCAGGCCTGCTATGAAACATTATTTTCAAAGCTTGTCGTTCATATGCCTGAATCACATCACTGTCATACTGTCTTTGAGCTGGTGACTTTTCTGCTGTGGGTCTGGCACTCTCCAGCTGAACCAATACAGAGACTTGATGGAGCAGGATTTTATGGCAGCCTGATTCCTGATTCAGCTGCATGCTCATGGCCTTTTAGAAAATTCCATCCATCCTGGTTGGCCAAGCATGTTAGCTGACAGAAACCTCATGGAATCTTAAATTCAGGGAATTCACTGTCAGAAATATAAAAGTGTAAAAGAAAAGTGAAGATATCAGCTTATCTCGTTCTCAACTTATGCCTTTACAATCTACCCTCCCATATAGTTGGTCTCATCCTTCCTTGCAGTACTTAGGAATTGATCTTAGTCCCTCTCTGCAAGATCTTCCGGAACTAAATTTTAGGCCTTTAATATCCTCTATTAAAAATAAACTTGCTCAATAGTTAAAACTTTATATTTCCTGGTTTGGTAGGGTCAATGTTGTCAAAATGTTGATACTCCCTAAAATTCTATATTTCTACAATGCCCTTCCGATACATATTCCTACTCATGTTAAAGGGATAGTAATACTTTGTTTCATTTTTATTTTATTTTGTAGGCATAAAAAAATTAAGAACGATTTAAGTCTTATCTCTCAAACCTTTATGGTTTGAGAGATATTCGCAAGCAAAGCTCCCCCTCACTGACTAAAACGGTCAAGGCTGCCATCTAGCTGTCAGATTTGGAATCCGGTCCGTGGACCGGCCGTGGCTCTACAGCAGAGCCGAGATCACGAGATATAAGAAGAACTACTTCATTCGAATAGTCTACAATGTGTGCCTGGTTTGCAAGCACACTTTTTAGACCATTCCAATGAAATAGTTATTTTTATATCTTGCAATCTCGGCTCTGCTGAAGAGCCACCGGTTGATCTGTGGACTGGATTCCAAATCTGACAGCTAGATGGCAGACTTGACCGTTTTGGTCAGTGAGGGGAAACTTTGCTTGTGAATATCTCTCAAACCATAAAGGTTTGAGAGATAAGACATATCGTTCTTCATGTTTTTTTAATGCCTACAAAATAAAATAAAGATAAAACAAAGTATTACTATCACTTTAGCTCTGAAATTTTATCTTGCATTTTGTCTTATGTCTGGGCCTCTAAACATCCTAGGCTTCGGTAGGATCTTATATCCAGACATCCCAGCCGGGGTGGTCTGGGTCTACCCAACTTCAGTAAATATTATTTAGAGGCTGCCCCAGGGAAATCTATGATTTCATTAAACCAGCTCCTGCCCATTAGATAACCTCAGTTGCGGACGCTCTGGGCTCCTATGACTTTTGTCAGCTCCTGTGGTCTCCTTCCTCCTACCACCCCCACTCTTGAAAGACTCACCCTATATTGAGTCATATCCTACACTCTTGGTCTGTAATAAATAGCCAATACACTCTTTCCAGCCGTCCTTCGCCACTCCTTTGCTTTGTCGGAAATCCTGCTTTCCCTATTGATTTACCCAACACCCATCTTAACTTATTGCGGTCCAGAGGCCTACTCTCTCTACAACATCTCTTGCCTCATGGTGAAGACTCTACACTCTCCTCCCTCTCCACCTTGTTATCTTCTCTACAGATTCCATGGTGGACTATTGCTCAGCGGAAACACTGGATTTCTTCCATGATAATGGATGGTTATCACCAGAGACCTTTATCGCCTTTTGAATCCAGTATCACCAGCGTCCATCCTGCAAGACCTCTATCTTTTTGTTATTGGCTATTACAACCTGTGGATTTATCCCAAACACCATATTTTATTAAATTATGGGAAAGAGACTTAGAGGTTCTTTTTAGCCCTCACCAAATTAAGATAATTTTTAAAAATAACCTCTTATTAGTAAAAGATTCCAGATTAAGGGAACTTAATTTTAAAATCCTCACCAGACGGTACTACACCCCATTAAAACTTGCTCAGTTATTTCCCAACACTTCTCGTTCCTGCTGGAGATGTCACTTGCATCAAGGTTCAATATTTCATATATGGTGATCCTGTCCCTTAATTAAACCTTTCTGGATTGATGTCCTAACCTTAATCTCCTCTATTTTTGGTTCTACCGCTCCTCTTGATCCTCTTTTCTACCTTTTGCACCTACCACCATTAGATCTCCCTTCTGTTTTTATTCCATACAAATTCTCTCTTATTCTTATGTTTTTGTAGCTAAGTCACTGATTCCTTTGTTCTGGAAATCTACAACACCTCCTACATCTACACTGTGGCTACAACATATGGATAACCTTCTCTCCATGGAATGATGTCATGCCATTAACACTTCCACTCTTGCTCTTTTTGCTCATTCTTGGCACCATTGGTTTGATAAAAGACCATCCCTTTAGGCCTCTTTTACCACCAGTTTGTGCTTTTTTGGATCGCATGGTATTGCTGACCGATTCACGATCTGTTTTCTCCATTCTACTTCTGCTCCAAATTTTAATGCTGATGTATGTTGTGCCTCTTCCCGATGCACCAGACACCTCTTCTTTTCCTTTAGTAGATTTCTCAACAATTTCTGTTTCCTCTTGCTGTGGGATAGATTAACTTTTTTTGTCCCCCCCCCCACTCTCTCCTATCCCCACTTTTCCTTCTCACAGAATCTAAGGATGAGTCTGTATTATCGATTCGCTAACTTCTCTATGCAGGTGTTTATCTCATTACTTTCCCTTACTTTATGTCTACATTTGTTAGACATTTGTTTGGCATTCTTTATGGTTTACTGCATATGTCCTAGAGTATTCTGGGTATTCATTATTTCATATTAGTTAACTCCTGTTGAGGGGTTAATGATGTCATTCACAATTGTTTTATTAAAACATGTATAAATTACTGGAAGTCAGTGGTGTCATTTGATTAATGATTAAGTCCCAGTTCAGTGAAAGACATACCTGACAGTGTCACCGGAGGCAACCAGTATCAGCCTTGTACTCAGCTGTCTGCTCCTTAATGAATATGAATAAAACCTTTGGATTGTGGGGCTTTCCTGAATGAGGGTTTAAAAAATGTGCTGTATGCTGTTGGAATGCATTCCCTTCAAAAGCACATGAACTATGTAGCTGAGTGAGTGTGATATACAACCAATGTTTTTATATGGTCTGAGTTATATGGTCTGAGTACTGAACAACTGGGCTGCAGGGGTAAATCTACTAAAATTTGGTATGGGCCAAGGCTGGTAACATTGTGACATTTTTGCACCCATTCCATTTTGTCATATTCATTAAGATGTGTTGTCCAACATATCCCAATAATTATGCCACAAATACGATCATGCATTCACCATGAATCAGCTGATTGGCATATATTGTACTCTGGTCTTAAAACAGCTGATCAGTCAGTCCGGGTTAAGACAGAAACGGCAAAGAAACTGTAATATGTAACAGCTGCTCTGCTTACTCTTTGTGTATTTAAATAATCTGTGAAGTGTGGCAAAAGATTATTTATGTTCTAAACTTTTGATCACAATCGGGATGTGTAACACATTGCAGAACAATGAGTTGCACATCCCTATGGTTTCCAAAAGGTTAAGGGAGGGCTAGTGGTGTTCTTCATGCTGAAATCAGCAGCATTACACCAAACCTATATGCTAATGATTAAAGTGTCTCCCCTTCTATTCGAATACATAATTCGTAGTGAATATGCCTAAGTGTGTCCTATTCTCCATGGAGAAGTGATGTCTACATACTGTCGGACACACTTTGCCATTGCTTCAACCCTTGCATCTTGCTGGCAGTTTCAATATCCCTCTCCATAGATATGACATCCAGAACTGAAGAGGTTATCGCTAGAGAAAATGTACAAGGGCAAAATTCATAGTGGTCATTTGGATTTTCTGGCCATAATAAGGTAAGTGGGAGGTTATTATTAGGAAGTATTAATGTTGTTTTAAGCTCTCCTAGTTGGTTGCTTACTCTGCCTAATAGGAAATCCAGTACTTCAATCTAGCAATATCTGGTAAAAAATGTTTCTATAACATATTTCACCTCCAACACTATTGTTTGCCTTGCAGGTCAAAATCTTGAAAATGAAAGACAACAAAACTAGTGTTGCAGAATTTCTTCTTGTGGGATTTTCAGATTTAAACAAGATGAGACTGTTCTTATTCATTATAATATTCATTGTTTATATACTCACCATCACAGCCAATATCTTTATTATTTCCTTGGTCAAGACTGAACAGAGTCTTCACAAGCCCATGTACTTCTTTATTGCTGGTTTGTCCTTCCTGGAGATCTGGTATCCATCAGTTACTGTTCCCAAACTGTTGTGGACTCTGCTAACTCGAGAAGAATCCATTTCTCCATCTGGTTGCATGATACAGTTTTATTTCCATTTTTCTTTTGGTGCAACAGTAAATTTCTACTTAGCCGTAATGGCCTATGACCGATATGTTGCTATCTGCAATCCTTTGAGATATTTACTGATCATAAGTCCGAAGACTTGTACTAATTTATTATTGGGATCCTGGGTCTGTGGATTCATGGTGATGGCTGTTCCATGTTTTCAGATCTCAAACCTCTGGTTCTGTCATCATAATCAAATTGACCACTATTACTGCGACTTTGCCCCTCTTGTGACATTATCCTGCTCTGAAACCACACAAATAGAAATGCTATTTTTTGCTATGGCTTGTGTTATAATACTTGGCTGTTTTATTCTAATTATTGTGTCTTATGCATGCATTACCCATACCACAATGAGAATTCCAACTTCACAAGGGAGACGTAAGGCCTTTTCTACATGTGCAGCTCACCTCATTGTAGTTCTTCTATTTTATGGAACCTCTATCTTCATGTTTGTCAGACCCAATCCCAGTGACTTGTTATACACCAATAAGATCATCTCTATCTTTCCATCCATAGTAACACCCCTTCTGAATCCCATTATCTACACCTTTAGGAACCAAGAGGTAAAAAGAGTTGCAATAAGAACAGTCAGGAGGATGAGGGAACATTGAGTAGAGGGCAATAGATGACTTGTTTACCTTTGAGTAAAACATAAAAAAGCAGAGTCCACAGAGTATGTGTGTATATATTTTGAAACAATTTGTCAAAATAATCTACTTAGGAGTTACAAATTCATATTTTTATTGCAATTCATTACCTATCAAAGTACAGGTTTTCCAAAATGCTCACGAGACTGAGACCTGTCTATGGCTCACTCTTTTTGTTAGGAAGGGAGAGTTATGGTGCCTTGGATATGGTCAGATCATGTTTTATCGTATGTTTCTTTGTGTTTTACATTGTTGTTCTGTGTATTGTGACACTTATATGTGCAGTGGTGGCAAGTCAGTGTACTTATTCAAATAATGGTTAAGTCCAGCACCCTGCTCTCAACTTTTATGTCCCTATGATTTGTCTCCCACTTTATTAGTGTTATCCCCTCTCACAAACGTGTTCTATGCACTACACGACTCCTATACACAGACTTCCTCAGAACCCCTGGATAAAGCGGCAGCAGGTTTAATTTCATGGACAGCGTCGGGTGTGGTGCTACCTGCTTTTGGATACCAGCCTTGTGGGTTAGCTGTTAAGGCAGTCTGCAGATACTCAGAGATGCCATTGACTTGAAAATGGGGAGGAAAAATCAACAAATATTTTCAAAATGTAAGATCCCACTGAGGATTGATTTGAAAAGGTGATAGATTTTGATCCATTAAAGGAATCATTATCTGCAACAAACTATTTTTTTTCTCAACAGGACTATCACATCTGTAAAGAATTAGACTTACATTTATTGTAGAAGAAAAGATGAAAGTGAAGAGAGAAGAGACACATGCCATCTAAGTGCAGTAACATTCATTTAAACAGAAGAAAGTTAAAATGCTAATATATGCACTCACATGGTGCTCATCTTTGGCATAAGGCATCTCTAGGGTCCAAACCCCATGGTAGCAATTGGAACTGTGCCCACTGAACTTGTCCTGTATCAGTCCTGTATTCAATAGTCCTAGATGCAAGTAGTCCTTTGATGTTCAAGATGGAGGACAAGTGAACATTAACTCCATCAAACTATTTTGTAAGAATTAATTAAAATAATAATAATAAATGATAATATATGTATTGAGTAAGAAAAATCTAATGTGCCTGTGAACTGAACCATAATATATTTTAACTATAATTAAATAAAAATAATTTTACAAAGTTATATTGATTAAACAGTGATTAAATGTGTGATTGAATGTATATCAGCCATAAAATACTTCAGTAAAGTGAAAAAGAATTATTTTTGATAAATGAACCCTGGAGTTGTGTTTAGGTTAGTTTGAAAATGAACCCCTCAGATGCTGTGAAAGTCACCATGGTTACATAAAATTGCACGCTGGTGTGTAATAAAAGTAAGCTAATTGTGATTTACCACTGAGATTAAACGTAATCTAGAGCGGAAGTGGAAACAACCCAGTTATTGAACAATTAAATTATCTCGTTATGGGAATTATCATTACATGGTGCTTCTGAAGCTACTGTCTAAGTGAAACATATGAATGGCTTAGAGTGAATAAGTGATACTATGTAATCAATAGGTTATAAACTAAAGTGAATTGTTGATGAATGAAAACTATACTGTATTTAACTCCCTTTAGTATAAGTTCCAGGAAAAAGGTTGATCCACCATGGAAAAAGGTTGAAAATTATTGATCTAATGAATGAGTATTGCTGTATGTAATACCTTTTTATTGGACTAACATTCAATTATAAAGACAAGCTTTTTCAAGTCTAAAGCATACTGGTTTTAAAAAAAATGAAACATGTATATAAAAGCAATTTTAGAAGAAATCTTAAAACTGGTAAGTAATAATCTCCTAACAGAGGGATGGGTGGGGGGGAGGTGGGAGTAGGAGAGACAGGCCGACAGTGCAAACATAAAAACAAAAATAAATATAAAGATACTTCCAAGGGCACCCAAGTGGATTGTCATTAGAGATAAAGTGTCTCTTTCATAAAGTAAACTTACAGAGTAATTTTGAATCCTGTCCAGACCCAAGTGTGTACAAAGTAATTGTCAATTACTTTGTACACACTTGGGTCTGGACAGGATTCAAAATTACTCTGTATGTTTTATTAAGTACTAGTTGAACAGCCCGTTACACGGGCCACAGTGCCTCTGGCAGCCGGTCGCGGGGCAGTCACGCGCAGTAGAGACTGCCCGCGCCACTGCTGATACAGAGCTGGACGCTCTTTCAGAGCGCCCAGCTCTGTATAAGCCGCGGCGTGGGCAGTCTGACTGCCGCATGCGCAGCAGTGTCTACTGCGCATGTCAGGCGTTACACACAACTTAGCGAATTATTATATAGGATATTTTTAACCGCTTTGGTTAATAAAGGCTAAGTTTTAATACTTTCACCGTAAGTTTACTATATGAAAGAGACACTTTATCTCTAATGACACCCCACTTGGGTGTCCTTGAAAGTATCTTTATATTTATTTATTTTTTGTTTGTATTATCAAAATTTTAGATACGGGTGCACGGCGACATTGCAATTAGTTGCAATTAGAAGGAGATATTGTAAAGCCAATGTAACTTCAAAAATTACACAGGAGAGAAAGACATTTGAAATTAAAATGATCATTTTTTCAACACCAAACACACTGGACTAAATAAGGACTTGGAATTCCTTGTACATTACCAACATTTTACATAATATTTCCTTCCATAACCTTCTATTTTGTTTTATTTGTTTTCTTTAAATTGTATTAGGTCTTTTCTGTCTAAAGTATCAACATTCCTGTATGCTTCCTCCATCATTATCATAATTTAACCTTTTTCTTTAAAGGGATAGTAATACTTCGTTTTATCTTTATTTTATTTTGTAGGCATTAAAAAAACATGAAGTACGATATAAGTCTTATCTCTCAAATCTTTATGGTTTAAGAGATATTCACAAGCAAAGTACCCCCCCCCCCCCGTTCAGCCAAATCAGAAGGGAGGTGCCCAGGTAGACTGCAGAGAGGGACAATCTTCAATTAAGATAAGGGAAAAAGCTGAAAAACTTGTCAAGGGGGGAAGGGCTTTCATTCTTTTCATACAAAGAAGATTGTCCCCTTCTGTTATCTGTCTGGTCTTACAACCAGATACACATCTGAGAAGAGATGGCTTACACTAGGAAAAAGGGGCGGGAGGGGGAAACTTTGCTTGTGAATATCTCTTAAACCATAAAGGTTTGAGAGATAAGACTTATATCATTCTTCATGTTTTTTTAATGCCTACAAAATAAAATAAAGTTAAAACGAAGTATTACTATCCCTTTAAATTTTTCTTTTAAAACTTCTGATTCGTTATTGACATTTTTCATTCTACACAATTTCTTCTAATTCTTTGGAGCTGATTTAAGTGAATATTATGAATCCATTGTTTATAGGGTGAAGGTGTGTAAAGCTTCAGTTTTTAATTTTATGTTATTATGTTCTTGATAAAGGTTCGTGTAGGACCGAAACGTCGAACTAGTAAAATATATGTTTTTGTGATAAGAAATATTTGGACACTGACACAATTTTCATAATTTTGGCTCTGTGCAGCACCACAATGGATTTGAAATGAAACAACTGAGATGCAATTGAAGGGCAGACTTTCAGCTTTATTTCAAGGGGTTGAACAAAAATCTCATATGAAACGTTTAGGAATTGCAACCATTTTCATACACAGTCCCCTTATTTCTGGGGCCCAAATGTAATTACACAAATTAACACAATCATAAATAAAATGTTCATTTTTAGTAATTTGTTGAGAATCCTTTGCAGGCTATGACTGCTTGAAGTCTGGAATGCATGAACTTCACCAAATGCTGGGTTTCCTCCTTTGTGATGCTTTGCCAGGCCTTTACTGCAGCTGTCTTCAGTTGGTGTTTGTGTGTCTTTCTGGCTTAAGTTTTTTCTTCAACAAGTGAAATGTATGCTCGATCGGGTTGAGATCAAGTGATTGACTTGGCCATTGCAGAATATTTTGGGTCATTGTGCATCTGTAAAGTGAAGCTCTGTCTAATCAACTTCGCTGAATTTGGCTGAATCTAAGCAGACAATATATCCCTGTACACTTCAGAATTCATCTGGCTGCTTCTGTCTTCTGTCACATAATTAATAAACACTAGTGACCCAGTGCCATTGGAAGCCATGCATGCCCATGCCATCACACCAACTCCAACGTGTTTTACAGGGGTGTTTTTAATCTAGATAGGATGATTGTGTGAAGTTAGGTACTCGCCTTATATTGGGGGGCCTTGATGTCGCGGGAGGGCTTAAACATACTTTGGCCAAACTATGCAACAGACACCCCAACTTTATTAAAGTGGTATACAATATGCTTTACACAGGGTTCACACTTGGATAGTTTATATGGAGGAGCGCAGATTTGGTTTGGTTTTGGGTTTCTGTTTAGGCTTCGGCCTAATCTTGGGGAGCTTGGAGAACTCCCTCATTTCTTGCTGCTATCTGTATTTATTCACTTGGGTTCTCAACTTATATCTGTAGATTAAATGTATGGATTAATGTGAATTAGCACTGTGAATTTTGTTTCTTCTGTCTATGCCCATGCCATCACACTGCATCCACCATGTTTTACAGATGATGTGGTATGTTTCGGATCATGAGCCGTTCCAAGCCTTCGCCATACTTTTTTCTTCCCATCATTCTGGTACAGGTTGATCTTAGTTTCATCTGTCCAAATAATGCTGTTCCAGAACTGGGCTGGCTTTTTTAGTTGTTTTTTGGCAAAGTCTAATCTGGCCTTTCTATTCTTGAGCTTTATGATTGGTTTGCACCTTGTGTTAAACCCTCTGTATTTGCTCTTGTGAAGTCTTCTCTTTATGGTAGACTTGGATAATGATATGCCTACCTCCTGGAGAGTGTTCTTCACTTGGCTGGATGTTGTGAAGGGGAAATTCTTTACCATGGAAAGGATCCTATGATCTTCCACCACTGCTGTCTTCCATGGATGTCCAGACCTTTTCCTGTTGCAGAGCTCACCAGTGCATTCATTTTTACTCAGAATGTACCAAACTGTTGATTTGGCCACTCCTAGCGGTAGATTTAAAGGCACGCTTTAAAATAGCCGGTAGGGCCAAAGTGAATACCGGCTGAAAAAATAAAATGTATAACACGGTATTCAATGGCCCTACCAGCTAAAACCCCAAAGGACGTTAAGCCACAAAAACAGTTTTAATACACATCTAAATATCCAATTAATAAATAAAATGTAAAAATATATATGAAAAAATCCCCTATAAATCCATTATGAATACAATGCAATCCCCTGAATGCCAGAGTGCAACACAACACCCGCCAGGCTATATGCTGAGTAATCGTTTGGCATGCAAAGGACCAAATTTCAATATAAGTGCACGCAGACACGCTGTAAAGTAACCACCATAGGGTTAAAAACCAGTGTGCCAGTGTGCACATCCTAATTATCACCATACATTTATTTTGTCACTAAAAATACTAGTGAAAATACATCATGATAACTAAAACAAAAAGTTAAATGACTATTCCCTCATTAAAATTCTAATTACAATATGCAGCATATACCATGTAATATACATACTACATGGCATACAGACGTAACATATAAGAAGAACATGAGTAAAACACACATAAGTGTTACAGACTAACTATTAAAGACATATTAAAGGGATAGTAATGTTTCAAAATAAAAGCAGCTCCAAATAATCTTCATAGTATTTGGACTTTGGAGAGTGTTATTTCAATACTGTCAGAATTGTAATTCAAAAGTAACTCAATGACACAGTATCCCTTCCTGCCCCTTTTACCTAGTGTAAGCTACCTCCCCTCAGATGTGGATTCTGGTCTTAAGACCAGACAGCTCACAGCAAGGGACAATCTTCTTACTGTTATCATAAGGAAAACCCTGCCCCCCTTGACAGGTTTTTCCCTTATGCTAATTGAAGTTTGTCCCTCTCTGTAAGCCATCTGGACACCACCTTAATGTTCTGAGGTGAGCGGTGTTACATCAGTAAAAGGGGCGGGAGAGGGATACTTTATCATTAAATTACTCTTGAACTACAACTCTGACAGTATTGATATAACACTTTCCATGGCCCAAATACTATGAAGTTTAATTGAAGCTGCTTTTATTTTGAAACATGTATAAATATTCCCCAGAAATAATGCGAAAAAAAGTCTGAAAATTCAATAATATTCCTATTGTTTAAACGTTGAATCCTGTCATAGGATGAAGATGGTACATACTGAATAGGAACAACCCTCAGATCAGAAGCCCTCTTGGCATGATGACTCAAAAAATAACAGGATACAATATATTGAGTTAATCCATTTTGAGTATTTCTCTTATGTTGGCTTATTCTAGTTCTCAAATTTTGTGTGGTTCGACTAACTTATTGTAAATTACAAGTACATGTTAAAACATAGACTAAAATCTCTAACCGCATCTCATAAAACTCCTAATAGGAAAAACCTCAGATGTAACACTGGACTTAAAGGTGATAGATTTGTCCATAATAAATGAACATGTGAGGCACATATTGCAACCACATCAATACACACTTCTAATCGGTTCACCAATACGCCTCTTTATAGCTGCTATTAACTTTGAAGTATGCGGGAATGGTATCTTGCCTCAAAGGTCCGCTTACCTTCTCTCTGACCTCATGTTTATGACCTGACTCTGCTACTGACGCTGGATTGGTATATGCTCCGTGACCTCTCATCTGGACCCAGCTAGGCTGTTCCTGTGATCCTGAGTTACTGCATTGGTCTGAGTGTGTTCCCTGTTTTTACCTCTTGGAGATTTTTCCTCCCTGGGGATCGGGATAGTATAGATTCTCTAGAGGGAGTTATCGTGGTACACTGCCAAGTGTCAAGAGCCAGGACGGATAGTCAGATGAGCCAGGATCAGGAACCAGGACGGGTAGTCAGATGAGCCAGGATCAGGAACATAGTAACATAGTAAATTAGGCTGAATAAAGACACAAGTCCATCAAGTTCAACCTTCGCCTCATACCCCAGTAACTGAGAATTTTATAGCTTTCCTGATACCAATTAAGTTAGTCTTTATCGGACCTTCCTGATCTGCCTGTTCCCTTTTGAAAGAAATGTATCAAAACTTCTCTTAAATGTATCCATTGTATCTGCCATAACCACCTCCTTGGGCAATGAATTCCACAATTTAATAGACCTTACCGTAAAAAAAACCTTTCCTCTGCTGAAGTTTAAACTTCCTTTCCTCTAATCTCAAGGGGTGTCCCCTGGTCACCTGATTAGGCCTTGGAATAAATAGCTCACCACAGAGATCCTTGTATTGACCTTTCTTATACTTGTACACTGTGATAAGGATTGGTAGTCAGACAAGACAAGCCAAGACCAAGAGCCAGAGAGGAACGTCAGCCAAGCCAAAATCATACAAAGACTAGGAAGTAGCGAGGAGACACAAACAACCTGCAGGCACCACGCAAGGGCAACTGCTTAGTAACCCGGCTAGGCAGATATAGCCCTGCTAGTGGGCAGAGAGAAAGGAGAGGCCCACCGAAACGTCATTAAAGGACAGTGTATGCCTGTTTACAGGAAGCCCTGTATAACAAAAAGATGCTCACACAACTCCCGCAAGACTTCCAGGACCGGAAATGCCGGGTAATTGAGAGCAGACATATTACGGAGGCATCCGGATGCTAGCAGGCACACACAAAGAAACAGGGACAAGCCTGAAGCACAAGGTGAATAGATAAGTGAGGGTAATACTACAGGAGGACGGGTAAAACCTGACAGCGCCCCAGCATCTTGCTCCCCTATTCCTTGTTGGAGGGGTTTTACCTTCATCCAGCTATTCCCATCACTATCTCCTTAGTTTGGTAAGAATAAACTTGATAGCTTGCAGCAGAAACTTGATTTGTTGAGCAGGCATCAATAGACCCTGAATTAAATAGTGTCTAAGCCCCCTTCATGGGTTAAATTAGAATAAACAGAGAATACATCAAGTGTTGCCCAACTATGTTCTTCTAAACACACAATATCCTTCAATATCTCCAATAAATGATGAAAGTCTCTTAATTATTAAGCTAAACCAGTAATATGTCTTTATAAATGAAAGTCAATAAAAGCGGAAAGATTATAGGTCAACAAATCTATCCCAGAATCTATCCCAGATATTATTGTTTGTCCCAGTGGATTAACCAAAGATTTATGTTCTTTTGGGAGATGATAGTAGATTGGCACATGGGGTTTCAAAATATAAATATAATTTCTCTCATCTCTATCCAAAAGACCCTTAGAATATGCTCCCTCTATCAAAATCCTATCCTTTGTAAAAAGGTCAGTGGGGTTTTCATCAAGAATTGGTAATATCTATCATCTAAAATCTGGCAAGGATCCTAGATGACTACCTTGCCACCGTTATTAATTGGATATTTGGTTGTGTATTTTACAGATTCATATAGTAATATTTGATGTCAACATAAACATTGGGCATGCTATTTATCTATTTTTCCCATTTTTTGTTATGTCATTTTATTAATTAAATCATAATGTAAATTGACTGTTTTGCCCATTGAGAGTCATATCAGAACAAAATACTTTTTTACATTTCTTATCTATCATAACTACTTAGTCATTCAGTATAATTATACTGTCTTTTTTAATGTAGTTAATTTATTAGGGTATTCTTTTACAGTGTAATTTGGTGCAGTATAGCTATGGATTGATAGCCAAATCTTTTGATCATCTCAATCGGCTAACCATTTCCACTAGGATGTAAATGTCATCTAGTGGGCTCATTTAGGATCTCACCTCTCGGGCAAGAGTGGGAGGTTATTTAATAGTGTATGTTTTGGCGGTGGTGTTTTCTTTGTTGTTACTGTGGCTTTTTATCTTTGATAGAGTATTTGGTAAGAACCATAAAACGAGTAAGAGAATAGCCATTTAATTTATTTCATGTTAAAATAAAGAAATATTTTTATTTGCAAGCTTCACTGACTCCACTTGAAATGAATTGGATTAACCTTCACATGCACTGATACCCAAACCAAGATGGGATTATATTCTCCGTAAGACTGTTTGTTAAATTTGCTGGTATCATCAGTCTGACCACTTATTAATGTGAGTACCTGTTTAGCGATTCTGATATCATTGTAGTTGCGGTGTTACATTACTGGGTGCTCTCTGTCTATTTTTCTTACAAAAGTATGGATGAAGATTGTTGCTCTGCCTCTACCACACTGAATTGCCATATATCTGTTGTATTGATTGGTATCAGTTTTCATATATGTTTCTGTAGGGACAGAACCTGCAGTAGTGTAAAAAAATATTATTATTAAAAGTGGGTCTAGAATAGTGCTGTTTGGGAACAGCTCCCTCTGATGAATAGTTTCTATAATTTGAGTCAATACATGTGTTAAATCTGTTGACTGTAGGTACATTATAAGAAACTGAAGTATGTGATTGATTGTGGTGATTGTCATGTGGTATAATGTGTGCTGTAATATGATCTGTAGATGGACTGGAGATGCTGTGTTTTGTTCTGTGTGATTTTATTGCCAGATTTGGAAGTTTGTTTTTAACATATAATGCAACGCTGTATGTCCTCTCATGTGTAAAATGCATTTAATCCTCTCTTAAGCGCATCTACTGTATCTGCGATCACCATATAAATTACTGACTCTTTCTAGAAAGTACTCGCTTCCTCTGTTGAAGTTGAAACTCCTGGTATAAAAAGTTTAAGAAGGCTTAATATAGACCTTGAATATACTTGTACAGTATATTCAGATGCCCTCTTAGATTCTCCTTTCTAAAATTAAGCCAGACTCAGTTTCTATTTCATTTCCTTCACTGCCTTTATCAGTTCTTTCACAACAAAGAATGTAATGAGCACCCTTTGAGAACACACAAGATAAAGGTTCTTGTGATAAGGTATGGTGGCCTCTCAATGTTGCTACAAGTCATGTTTTTCACTCCCATGTGCCATTGCAGAGAGGACATTTCCATATCCATATCAGACTGGTCCTGCCCACAGACAGTCCAGCTCTGAAATGTCAGGCAAATCGTCTCTGCATGAGAGAACCACAGGCGTAGGTTTCAGCCTATGTGGGCCTACTCTCCATATACCTAGAGGGAATTGGCTGCACCACTCCAACAAGACCCATACAGACTGAAACGCATGTCTGTGGTTGTTCTTTTTCTCTATTGTGGAGAGGATTTGCATGACATTTTGGAGCTGGACTGTTTGTAGGTGGGGACAGGCTGATATGGACATGGAAATTTACTTTCTGCAATGGCACATGAGAGTGAAAAACATGACTTGTAGCACCACTGAGGGGCCACTATGCCTAAAAACAAAATACTTTATTATGTTCATTCTCAGTGGGTAGTATACATATATTTTTGTTGTAGGTCTTCCTGAGTGGAAGGGTATCCCATTCATGGTCCCTTGTTCTCCATGTGCCCAGAGGGATTCAGCTGTACCACACTGACGAGGCACTTACAGGCCAAAAAGTATGTCTGTGGTTGTGCTTTCTTCTCCTTTACTGAGAGGATTTGCCTGACATTATGGAGCTGGATTGGTTCTGAGTGGGACCAGGCTGATATGGACAAGGACATGTCCTGTCTGCAATACCACATGGGAGTGAAAAACATAACTTGTAGCACAACGAAGGGGCCACTATTCTATAAAACACGCATCCCACATGCCCAACTTTATAGATTCTATATTGGACCTCATCGGCAGTTTGTCTCATCTGTATATCGTCTTGACCAGGTGCTTTGTCCAGCCTCACCTTTAACCACATAAAAATGGTAATGTTAAGGTTCTGCTTTCTATTTGTTTATATTTTACTGCCATCGATTCTTTCTTATTATTAGGGATGGGTGAAAAAAAGTCATTTTTCTTCTCTCTAGCATTTTCATTCATTTATGATTATTTATTTTTTTAATTTTGAGGAAGTTCCAGCTGGGGTTTCATGAGAAGGTAAACCAAGAGGAAAATGATGAATCTCATTGAGTTTAATGGGTGAAAAACTGAATTTCCATTCTTAATTGGTATATAGACTGAAGAAAAGAATTTGTTGAAAACATCAGCCTCTTTTTTATCTGCATTAAGGATATTGTTGATTCCCTAGATGTTATTAATGAGAGACACAATGACTCCAAGGGAGTTGTCTGGATTGTTTGCTTCATGAAGTGCAGGACAATTCATAAGGAAGAATAGTATATATAGTGTGACAGATAAGCCTGGATCTTCATTTTCAAAGTCTTACCCTGAATCTACATTAAGGATCTTATTGATTCCCTAGATGTTATTAATGAGAGACATAATGACTCCAAGGGATTTATTTGGATTGTTTGTTTCATGAACTGCAGGACAATTCATAAAGAAGAATAGTATTTATAGTGTGACAGATGAGCTGGGATCTCGATTTCCAAAGCCCAGAACATGCATCCTGCGTATCGCACTGAAGACAGACCAATTTCCAGAAAGATTCTAATATGTAGGCTCCATTTTTTTGTATACTTTTTTATTCAAACATTGGACAACTCATTTAGGGCTTAATACAGAAAGAAGAATATGAGTAATTCTGGACCATACCAACTGCACCATAGACAACAAATTAATTCACAAAGACCCTATTGATTTAAATTGCATTTTTAATGCATGAATGCTAGAGAGGTGTCCATCATATTGCAAGGCAATGCCCTGGATACCTCTCTTGCACTCAAAGGGTTAAAAGTCCCATTTAAATGAATAAGAATTGAAATTCCCCCCAATCCCCAGAATTGCTAATGTTCTTTCTGCATCAGTTCCTGTATGTTTGGACGTGGACCCATCATGTGACACTGGTTTCTATGTACAGTACTATGTTCATATTGAAAATGAATCATAATGGGCACATTTCAGAGATGTATCATCTGTATACAGAGGTAGTCAGACTTATGACGCTATTACTTTCATGATTTTGTAATTTTGAGCAATATTAGGAAGTACTGGAAAAAACATAAAATAAAATTACTGGTAGAGATGATACAATCTTTTGTTGTTCGTTTCATATATGGTTTGCAAAAGCATAACAAATGTATGGCACTCAACTAACCTGTTTGTAAACCTTTGTATCTGTCTGCTACGGTGCAGTTGGTTTGCCCCAGAATTGCTCAATTTTAGTAGTACATCAGCCTGAGAGAAAGAGAGAGAGAGAGAGAGAGAGACAGAGAGAGAGAGAGAGATGTGCATAGCTTTGGTGCAAAGTTTAAAGTGGAACTCAATTTCAAATTAGCATATTTGAAAACTAAATTAAAAACTGCCTATATGTTATGTTAGCCAAAAGCCAGCAAATGTACAGGTAAGGAGATATTCATACTTGTTACCATATTCTAATGTATGCTAATAACAGTACCAATGCGGTACCAGTGCCATTTCGTATGTTAATGCATGTTTCAGTGATGTTTCATATGCTAATGTAGCTCTGTGCAGTACCAGGAAATGATCACTTTCACTTTTCCAGAAATAAAAGTGTGAATTCCTCCTAAACTAGACATTTGTTGGAATATTGGTTAACATAACACATAGGCAGTTCTAAATTAATTTTATCAAATATCTAAAGAAAGTTCAAAGTGATAGATTCACTTTAATGTCACTTTCTCCTAGATACTCTTTGTTACTTATAGGCTAATGGAGCTTAGTAAATTAACGTTGGTCAGAGCAGCAATACAGTAGCACACCACCATCATACAGACTGCTGTTACTGTACTGTTTTGACCTAGTTGCCTGTGGGAAGCCGTCACACTGTTTTATAGCAGGTTGGGGGAATAATATTACCTTTCATTCTACATAGTAACATAATTGTTGAGGCGGAAAAAAGACATATGCCTATTAAGTTCAACCTTTGTCACATCACCCTTGTTGATCCAGAGGAAGGCAAAAAAAAGAACTATTGAAGCCATTTCCATTTAAGCACAAAGTTGGTAAAAAATTCCTTCCTGACTTCAAAAAGGCAGTAAGATACTTCCCTGGATCAACACCCTGTCTGCTTTGAAACCAACTGTCATCATTCTCTATATTGCTCTGAGCTAGAAAGGTATCCATTACTATTTTGAAAGGAACTACCTTATCCCAAGGCAAGGCTCTTACTGTAAAATACCCTGCCTTTGTTTTACTTGAAAGTGCCTTCCTTCAGGTATTAATGGGTGGCCTCTTGATTTTTACCTAGCAAATGATAATCATATCACCCCTTAGACTTCTCTTCTCTAATGTAAACAAACCCAGTTTGGCTAGTCTCCATTTATAACTTGGATTCTCCAATCCCTTTATCATGTTTTTTGCACAACTTTGCACTTTTTTTTGTTAAGAGCTGTGTGCCCAAAACTGTACTCCATATTCTAGATAAGGCCTTATCAAGGAATTATATTTCCATCCCCTGCATCTCTACCCTTTTTATACTTGATCCTATCCTACTGGCTATTGCAGCAACTGAGTGGCCACATATCTCTTTATATCAGGGACACTGTTAAAAAACACACACTGCAGGGTTCCACTGAATCCTGTTCAGTCATGCAGAAGGAAATTCTCATAAGTGTCCCTGATTTAAAGGGATTTATGATTACCTTACTGACAGTGCACACTGCTGCAAAGTCTATTGTCTGTCAGTACTCCTAAATCTTTCTCTTACAAGGATTCAATAAGCAGTTTTCTATTTAGTGTATATGTTGCATGTTTGTTTTTGCAGCCTTTTGCAAAATCTTAACATAACCTGCTTGGTCTATGACCAAAGAATGTTTCAGAGAGTGAATGTTACAATGGTATGTCCTCTTAGCCCTTTGAGTGCCAGATAAGTGTCAGCTGCATTGCTTTACAAAGTGTTTGCTACCACACTGGCATTCAAAGGGTTAAAGGAAGACTAAATGTAATACAGATAGGTGATAGCGCTCACTGAATTTACTACAGGTAAATGTAGGGGAGCTTACCCGTACACTGAAGCTATTTAGATACCCATAATAATATAAAGAGTGTCCGTATTCTTAAGAGTTACCATGAGGGCTTTCTTAAATTTGCAAACAATGTAATTGTATATAAACACAGCTCATAAACTGGCAATAATAATAATTGAGTGAAAAACTGCCACAATAATGGAAAAGGTAAGCATAATTCCCACAATGAAATCCACCAGATCACTCCACAAATGACTAGGTGGAATACCCACTAATGGTATACTTGTGTGGATATGTGCCACTTGATACTGATCTGCTGGATGGGATATGAAATAAATGACCTAACAGTAAAACAGTAAAGTGAATAGCTAGAATGGAATGAGTCAGGTGCTCAGATGTAATTAAAACGTAACGGATATTACATACATTCTGATGAAATAAATTTCAGATGCAAGGAGGTCATAATGAGTAGTGAGTCCTGGATGATAACAGAGCAGTGAGTCAGTGAATAGATTAATAGATAAAGTGTCTGTTAGTGGATGCAGTGATGAAATTGATAGATTAGATGTATAAATGGAATGACAGTTGCATAGGGTAATCTGACGTCAATTCTTGCTTGATCTCTGTGCAGCTGAAGTTAACACAGAGTCTACTCGGGTAGTAATATAGAAGCAGCAGAAGAGACCTAAGTGTAGCTTTATTACAAAAATATACGTTACAAAATACTCAAAGTGGAGGCTACACAAAGTGTCAATAGTAAAAACTGGAAGACAAATAAATAATACGCATACAAAGCAATACAAATAAAATAATGTAATCCCTTCTAATAATTGTATATATGATCATCATCATCATCTTCAGCCATTGTCGATCCTCTGCAAGCCTCTAACAACTTCGGTCCTGTGCCTTTTGTTGCCACTGTGTACCAACAAATTTGTTAATTTCATATACCCATCTTCTCTTTGGTCTTCTTCTTGAGCATTTAGTATCAAGTGAAATCCATTCCAAAATTAATTTGGTCCATCAACCATCAGATCTAGCTGCTATGTGGCCTGCCCATTTCCATTTCTTGTGTTTTACTTTTTCAATTACATCATAGACCTTTGTTTGCTGATGAATCCACTGTCTCTTCTTGTTATCTCTAGAATAAGCCACTCCATAATTCTCTGTGTAACCTTAAGTTTTTGTATGGCTTTGGCATTCAGTGTCCATGTTTCACAGCCTTACGTAAAGACTGTGAGGACACACTGGTCAAAAACCTTTCACTTGAGGCAGAGTGGTAAATTTGTCTTAAAGGCAGTACTACTACATTTTTACAAATGCTTGCCATCTCAATTTTATTCGTATATCAATTTCTATCATGGTGTTTCCATCTGTTGACCCTTCCTGTCCAAGGTAAACATACTTGTCCATTTCTTCTAGTCTAGTCCATCTAATGTTTGCTTTCTTGTTGTAGCTCGTCAATGTGTTCTTGCAGTACTTCAGGACTACTGGTAAAGAGTAAAATATAATCTGCAAAAAGTAAGCGATGTAGGTATTGTTCAATTATCTTAAAGGGATAGTAAAGTCCTGAAAAAAGTATCCTCTAAATGTTAGATACAATAAAAAACACTTAATGCGCTTAATCCTTTCTCTCAAACCATTATGGTTTGAAAGAAATACGAAAATAAAGATCTCTGCTCCCTCCCTTTTCTGCCTGATGAGCTGTAAAGCTGTCAGAAGCAGAATATGGTCACCCGACCAGACGCAGCTCTTCAGCTCTTCGCTCTTTAGCGATATCTAAAGAAAAATACTTCATCGGAATGGTCTACAACGCGTGCACACGTAGACCATTCCGATGAAGTATCATTAGGCAGAAAGGGGAGGGAGCAGAGATCTTTATTTTCTTATATCTCTCAAACCATAACGGTTTGAGAGAAAGGATTAAGCGCATTAAGTGTTTTTTTTATTGCATCTACCATTTAGCGAATACTTTTTTTGGGACTTTCCTATCCCTTTAAGATAATTGGACAATACCTACATCACTTACTTTTTGCAGATCATATCTTACACTTTGCCAGTAGTCCTGAAGTTCTGCAAGAACACATTGACGAGCTACAACAGGAAAGCAAACATTAGATGGACTAGACTAGAAGAAATGGACAAGTATGTTTACCTTGTCTGACCAAGGTAGAAGAACATCTTCTTGCAGATTAGTAGGCAAACCAGACTGTTGGATAATCCCAAAAGACAAAAAACAAAGGAGCACCAATAGTGTGATATTGTTATAAACTTTTAACCAATCAATAAAATTCTTATCATGTACTCACATTGAGTTGTTGCCAGATACTTGATATCAAGTATACTGGCTCATTTGCATTTGGAAATATTGATCCCTCTCTGTTCCGGTACACAGCTCGTCGACGGATCAAATTCACTGGCAGAGGCTCAGTCTTTCCAAAACTTTACAAAAAGTTTTGGAAAGTCTGAGCCTCCACCAGTGAATCTGATCCGCAGATGAGCTGTGTACCCGAATGGAGAAGGGTCAATATCTCCATATGCAAGTGAGCTAGTGAGCTATTCTTGATATCAAGTATCTGGCAACAACTCAATGTGAGTACATGATAAGAATTTTATTGATCGGTTAAAATCATAATATCACACTGTTGGCACTCCTTTGTCTTTTGTTTTTTTGTCTTTTGGGATTTTCTATGCCTCTTTGAGCAGCCGATAAGGATACTGTGACTGGAGACAGTGTGAAACTCCAGAAGCTTTAAAGTTGGATTGGGTTTATGTTTCCTCCAACATACTAATTTTGTGAGTTTACATCTATATGGTGTTTTTGGCGGTGGTATAAACATCAAGTCTATTGATGAACACAGGGGCGCCCCGTTCTTTCTCCCTCCCTTTTTCTTCTTTTGACAGAAGACTGTTGGATGACTTTCAGCACCTCTCATTTTCTTTCCCATTTTGTCCCCTTTTCCCTGCTCTGTCACTCCCATTCTCCCTACTCTGTCAGTCTCATTGTAATGCTCTCTGTTTGTCCCCTTGTCTTCCCCTTTCTCCCCAGGCTCCCACCCCTCTCTCCTCCCCCCTTCTCTCACCTGCACTCCTTCCACCAATCTCACATACATACTCCTCCAACTCTTTCCTGCTCCCATCTACTCCTTCATACACTCTCCTGCAATTCACCTGCTCCTTTCTCCCCTCTTCCTCTGTCCATCTGTAATTCATTCCAAACTGATCTAGTCAGAACAGAAAATGTTTCATATGATTTCATATATCTCAAATTTCTCAAAAAAGTATGTTTGTGTGTCTCTGACTATTACATTGTGCTTTCCACATAAGAATGGGAACTAATGTGAACAGGGACTGGCCATATAAAAGCCAATCCCTTTTCATTTTTTGCTAAAACTGGCTTGAGGAAAGGGCTCAAGCAGGACAAGGGGGTGAGGTGTTATGTTGTAGAGGTGGCAGTAGCTACAGTGGAGGCGGAATGTTATGTTTTAAGTTTATTTTATTTAGTGAGAAGATGCAGGAGGACCAGATCATAGGAAACACCACTGGACCTGTGAAATCAGGGTAAGTGTGTTACTTGATACACATGTGCGAAGAGGGAATGTGGGGCATAGGTGAGTTTCAGGACCGGAGGAGGGTTCATTTTGTGTGCTGATGGTGTCTTGGGGGTTGGAGTGTTAAAGGACATCTGTTTATTTTTTTGTTGTTTGGATATTTAGATGAATTGATATGGGTTGGTTACTTGTGTAGGAATACCTAGTTGTTCATGTGTTTGTGCATCTTTACTACTTTTCTATTGTTCAGTGTTACATTAGGGATTCATCGCCTTTGTTTAGTAGGTGCTAAACTAGCAGCAGAAAATGCACCCTCTTAAGGAAAGATAACAGCCATTTCATACAATAGAATGGGAAATAGATGTTCTGTTCCATTGATTTCTATGGGTGCTAATCTGGTACCTGTTGTGCAATTTTGCCTGGTGGTAGTTCGTCACAGCCCAGATAATCCAACACCAAACTGTGACATAAAACTACTGTGGTCAATTTCATGTCCTAAACGGCCTGAATAGAATTGACTCAATAGTCTTGCTAACAACTGCAATTTCCTTCATCATGGATATGACCTTCAGGAATTATTGAAGAGGTTATCCCTTGGGAAAATGTACCAGGACAAAATTCATAGGGGCCATTAAGATTTTCTGGCTGTAATAACAAAGTGCCAGGCTATTATTTCGAGGTGTTACTTTTCTTTTTACTCTACTAATGAGAAATCCAATCCTGCAATCTAGCAACATCTGGAAAAATACACTTATGTAACTGATTCCCTCTTCACCTCTGTTGTTTGCCTTGCAGATCAAAATCTTGAAAATGAAGAAAACAAAACTAGTATTGCAGAATTTCTTCTTACGGGATTTTCAGACTTAAGTAAAATGGGAGCATTCTTAGCTGTTACTATATTCATAGTTTACATACTTACCATCACAGCCAACCTCTCTATAATTGCCTTAGTCAAGACTGAACAGAGTCTTCACAAGCCCATGTACTTCTTTATTGCTGGTTTGTCCTTCCTGGAGATCTGGTATCCATCAGTTACTGTTCCCAAACTGTTATGGACTCTGCTAACTCGAGAAGAATCCATTTCTCCATCTGGTTGCATGATACAGTTTTATTTCCATTTTTCCTTTGGTGCAATAGAAAATTTCTACTTGGCTGTAATGGCCTATGACCGATATGTTGCTATCTGCAATCCTTTGAGATATTTACTGATCATGAGTCCGAAGACTTGTACTAATTTATTATTGGGATCCTGGGTCTGTGGATTCATGGTGATGGTTGTTCCATGTTTTCAGATCTCAAACCTCTGGTTCTGTCGTCATAATCAAATTGACCACTATTATTGTGACTTTGCCCCTCTTGTGACATTATCCTGCTCTGAAACCTCACATGTAAAAATGTTGGTTTTTGCTATGGCTTGTGTAGTAATACTTGGCTGTTTTATACTAATTATTGTGTCTTATGCATGCATTAGCCATACCACAATGACAATTCCAACTTCACAAGGGAGACGAAAGGCCTTTTCTACATGTGCGGCTCACCTCATTGTAGTTCTTCTATTTTATGGAACCTCTATCTTCATGTTTGTCAGACCCAATCCTGGTGACTTGTTATACACCAATAAGATCATCTCTATCTTTCCATCCATAGTAACACCCCTTCTGAATCCCATTATCTACACCTTTAGGAACCAAGAGGTAAAAAGAGTTGCAATTAGAACAGTCAGGAGGATGAGGGAACATTGAGCAGAGGGCAATAGATGATTTGTTTACTTCTGAGTAAAAAGGGTTTTTGTTACCTCAAAAAGCAGGCTCTACAGAGTATGTGTGTTTATATTCTGAAACAATGTGTCAAAATAATCTATTTAGGAGTTACACATTAATATATTTGCAGCTATTCAATACCTAGAAAATGACAGTGGTTGTGCAGGCTGATGTACTAAGAAACAACTGAGCAAAGCAGCGCCACCATAGGGGAAAAATACAAAGTCTCATTGATTTAAGCTTTTGTGTGCCAGTTGGATATGCAATGCACTGTGCAGCCCTCTGGCACTCAAATGGTTAAATGGAACTTTCAGCCCTGTGAATGCTAGAGGTCTACAAAACATAGCAAAGTAACGCAATAGGAATCTGCATCATTCAAGGGGTTAAAAGTGGCTTTTAAATTAACAGGAATTTTACTTTGGATCTGATAGATTTCCCGTATAGTGGTATAAATGTAATTCAGATTTATTGTCACTAAACACTATCCAGGTTTTCCTGCATGCAGTCAAGACTGGATCCCTACAATCCCTCGTGTCAGAAACCCTAATTGTACTTATCCCAAAACCAGGAAAGGACCAGTACCTCCGTGATTCCTTTCTCCTAACCTTGCATAGATATAAAAATCCTACCCAAAGTCTTTGCCACCCAACTGACTAAAGTTATTGACTACTTCATGCTTAGGAAGGATACAGACATCGTTGTAAGAAGATTTCTCTAATCCAGTTCTGCCTGGATGGTGACAGTGTTACTGTTCACCACTAAGACCTTGATTGAATGGTTCTCTCCGTGAGGCATCTTTGAAAAATATGGTTTTGATCCTGCAGTGTAGAACTTGGCTAAAATGTTTATTCAAATCTCCTGTTACTAAGTTAAAAAGGGACATGTACTGCCCTCTCTCTTCTACCTGAGTTGTTGGGCCTGGAAGAAATGCCAGCACTCTACATTTCTGTTCTCCCTTCCTAATAAATCCTTGGCCATTATTCTGAAATACTCTAAGTAGGTTGTGGGTCTGAAAATGGGAAAGCTGGAGTAGTGAGTCTTGGCACTCATGGATGATATGCAGCTCTATGTGGCAGTTCCAGACGTCCCTTGATAATGCCCTAGATGTGACTCAGCAGTTTGGGATTTACTCAGGGCTAATTATAAATAACATAAATCTATGATGCTTCCCATATATGAAGTACTCAGCGACCCTTCCCTCCCACCATTACAGCTTAAATGGGTCACACCCTTCAGAAATCTGGCAATACACATCACTTCTAAACCAGAAGTCTATATACCCTGTAGCATTAACTCATTAATCTCCTCTCTCGGTGGTAAAGTCGTCAGTCATGTGGAAGTGAATCTCATCAAAATTAATTTCCTCTATATGAGGCATATTCAGTAAGCTAAGGAGGTGCAGTTCTGAAGCAAACCAGCTGACCCATAGGGTAAGAATTTAAACTCCCACAGTGTCATATTCTTAAATTGGGATTTTACCTCTTTGAATGTTAGAGAGGTCTTATCACATTGAGAAACAATGCTTTGGAGACCTCTAGCATTCATGGAGTTAGAAGTATTATTTAAATAATTTGGAATTTTCATTTCTCCACAAAGGTTTAGTTATATGGTCCATTGGCAGCTGGCATCTCATTGTATGACACCCAGCAAATGTGGTTTACTGTGGTGTCAGTGAAGTTGAAGTAGCCCCCACTCACAGAACTCAGGAGAAGGAAACAGATATCAGAGGTGGATGTTGAAGAAAAGGGTGAAGATGTCAGGAGTTCATTCATTTTGGGTTACTATGATTCCTTTTCATGTACTTCCATATGAACAGGTCATGAATGGCCATTTGCCAGCATCTGGAGAATAATCTGCCTCAGGTTCAGACCAGCTCCCATCACTCCTGCAGCAAGTTCAAAGGATTCTCCAAATATTCTGGATGACTGAGCTCCTCCTGCATCTTCACTTGCCCCTTCACCACCTCCCTCTTCTAATGTTCTGCTGCTAGTTCCTACTGTTGCTGTTTCACCCACATGTTCTCCTCCTGTTGATAGTGGTGGCAAAGTTTCTGCTATCCCTGTGGCACTGATGCTAAGGAAGGCTCAACATCAAGAAGTGGTAGTGACAGCCTTTCCCATAATGTACAGAGGTGGGTACTCCTGAAGTTGATTTATCATCAGCTGGATATGTTTCTCAACATGTCTTATTTTCTGGTAAGTTACTTAATTATGCTATTGTTGTTAATGTCATGTTATTAATCTCTCACTGAGCAGATAGGTGTGCAGAGCAATGTACTGTGTGGTCTAACCCCCAGTCCTCAGTCCTTAAATGTGTAACATGTGGCTTTCCAAAATTCTCCTACCCCTGATTTGATTGATTGTTTCATTTTACAGATGTCTTTGTTGAAGGAATACCCAACACTGACAGGGAGGCAGAAGAATTGTGGACCTTGGAGCTCAGTGTTGTCACTGCTGTTGATGAGGGGGAGTAGGGTGGTAGGTTGTTTCCCATATGAAATATATATATATATATGAGTGATTCTGGTTTGCTGTTGGGGCATGGCTGAAAAACACTGATTGGCTGAGGAGGAGACAGGGGGCATAGCAACCAACCACCACTGCCATTGGAAAAGTACTAAGAAGTAGGCAGGGAGCAAAGCCCCTGCCTCCTCAACCAACAACTAATAAAAAAAAAAGTCAGGTTATGGATGGGGCATCAGTACCCCCCCCAATGCCCCCCAGCTACTGATCTCCCAGCCAATTCAGCAAGGAGATCAATAGAGGTGATGCAGGGGGACAAGAGGACTCACCTGCTTCCATCCTGCCCTTACTGCAGGGAGACTTTCCCACATTGATGTGAGAGGGTTTGCCGATCCCACCCACTCTTTCATGGTACTTGGAGTAGGATGGAAAACAGGGGAGCCCTCTTGCTCCCCTGTGTCTACTCTATTGATCTCAAAGCCACATCTGCTGGGAGATGAGTAGCTGTGGGGAGGCATCAGGAGGGGTTCCGATGCCCCACCACAAGGTCTGACTTTTAATACAAGTTAACCCTCTCAGTGCCACAGAGGAATCATGCCTTTTTTCATTTGCATAAGAAATGTGTAGGCATTACTGGGCAAACCCACTGTACCATAAGGCATTCCAGAAATTTGCCATGCACATTGGATTTTAGTGTGGTGCTGCAATGCTTTGCAAAGTAATGTATTATAGAGTAATGTAACATTCCAGTTTCAAACTGATACAGTTGTTTTGCTCCAGAAAGTTTATCCCTTTCTCAGGTGACTGAGGTACATGATTAATTTGTTGTTCATCCTCACTTGTTAATGCCTTTAAAATTGAAAACAGGGTCATCTGAGACTGAGGAGCAATAGTCCTGAGTGATGATGAGGAAGCCTCTGCTGGACAGTACAGACTTCTGTTGGGCCGTCTGCTGACCATGATGGGGAAAGAGCAGGTGAGGATTTTGTCAAAAATGCCTTCCATCCAGAACATATATTCCTGCTTCATTTCCCTCTCTTTCCTTTTTGCACCAGGAACCTGTTGAGGAACAGTCATGTGCAACATATTGTGAGGCAATGGACTGCACAACACAGTAGTCCTCAATGGTTTTTACTAGACATGTGCGAATTCATTCGGAGACATTCGGATTTCGTCGAAAATGGGGTCATTCGGAGACATTCGGCCAATCCGAAACTCAAGGGTCATTCGGAAAAAATTATCTGACTCCGAACAGCCCAGGTCCGAAATTCGTCGAAACTTTCGGAAGTTTCAGCAATCGACACATTTCCAAAAGTTTTTTGACCAGGACTTTTTTGTACTTCCTGTGCGCGCTCAATTACTTTCCCTCCTTAATTTTCCCTCCATGTCTCTAGTCCAATTCCATTCTCCGTTTCATGCACTACTTCCCTCTTTTGTCTGTATTCGAATAGCCTTCTTCGTTTCATGATGGGGGTTGGACTAATGACACAGTCACACAGACAGACAGCCTGCATTTCCTCATTGGGTTGTTGGAGCTCAGAGAGAGAAGAGATTAGAGAGTGTACAGTTGTTGTGTAGGCAGGCAGGTAGCATTAGGCTAGGCATAGGTAGGCAGCCAGCATTAGTTCCAGTTATTGCCACTGCAAGAGCAAGTAATATTTGTTCCTGTGCAAAATATAAAAAAATATTAGGTATTTGTTCGAATACAGGGCCGGCCCTTACATGGGTCCCAGTGGGTCCATGGACCCAGGCGGCACTTTGACAGGGGCGGCAATTTACCGTCCCATAGCATGTTTATTTTGTGCTCTTCCGCCATTTCTGTGTTGCAGGGTGTCCCATCCCATCAGTGTGACTGTCAGCAGCCGGGCAGCCCTATGCTCACTCAGTGGCGATGCCTGCTGGCTGCTTCAGTGACGTGAATTATGTGATAGTGAAACATTATGCCTATTTTATATTGTTTATCGCCCACCTAAAGTCAAGACTTGAGTAAATAGGTCTACCATCCCAGATTTGCTAGAGAGGTTTTACAAATACAGGAGGGTGCCCCCTGTACGAAATGAGTCTAAACATTTGGGATCCCTAGTATGAGTGCACAACAGTGCATGATGTGTCCTGAACAGGATTGCTGTGAGGTGTCTCCACCCAGAAGGTGCTGGCTTCAACATTGCGACAAGTGACCAACTAAGAGCACCGTGCCGTGCAGCCATAGCATCACCCCCTCCTACTCTCCGGGTCCCGCTGACTGGCAATAACAGGTGAGTCACTAAGAGATCTGAAGCCTTTCTGGAAGTCCTTTCACTTGGAAAGGGGCTAGGTATTACTTGGGGGAGTTGCCTCGTGTGTAAATAATTTCTAGGTGGGAGATGAATGTGCATCACTTATGTGTTTCCTAACAGTAGTTAGAATACAACTCCCATCATCCCCTGATTATGATATTGGGAAATGCCCAGCAATTATCGTAGAGCGCTGTATTGCACACTCACGGAAAACGGTGATATTGCTATACTAAGACAATGCTGTGGACCCCTCTTCAGTATAGATGTCAAGCATTTTTTTTTATTTCTCTCCTGTGTTGCAGTTTGTTCACAACAGAATGTCTCAATTTTTCTTTTTAACCCTTTGACTGCCAGAGTGGTATGCAACGCATTGCTTTGCAATGCATTGCGTACCACTCTGGCACTCAAAGGGTTAACACATTACATCTATCACATTACAATCATTGATGTTTATTCTTGATGTAGTATGAAACTCTACAATGTATATACACATAGAGTTATCTGATATGAGGGGAAATCAGGATAGGAAAACGAGAGAGAGGAATTTGGGCACTAAAGAGGGACAGTAGGGTAGGAGGCTGGTACCAGAAAATGAAACCTTAATCTTTACCCATGTACTAACATAGAATGTGACATGTAGTTTGTCCATGTTCGAGTCGACCACTTATGTTGAGTAGGATGTGACAGGCATGGGTTTTCGATGTCGAACATATGCTAAATTGAATGACAGGCATGAGGTTTCGATGTTCAAACATATGCTAGACTGAAGGACAGGCATGGGGTTTCGATGTTCGAACATGCTAAATTGAATGACAGGCATGGGTTTTCGATGTTCGACGTTTGCATTGTGACTGGCATCCCATGCTAGAGTAGAGGTGACATGCACAGACTTTCAATGTACGACAATGTCCGTTTTTGGGATGGATCTTTTTCTAAATGCACACCCTGTCTGCAAATAATGATAGCAGCGTGCACGGAGGCGCACTGCTATAATTTAACCCATGTTAAATTCGGCCGAATAATTCGGAATGGATCAGAATTTCGTCCGAATCGAATAGGCCCGGTCCGAAATGAAGATCATCCGAATTAGAAAAAAAAAATTCGTCCGAATTCGAATTTTACCGAAAATTTTGCCCGTGCACAAGTCTAGTTTTTACCCCACATGTCCCTAAATTGTCAGAATTAATTTGCAACAGAGTGCAATGTTGTTACCTGGAATACTAGAGAGGCCCAACTGACTGGTTCTTAATGTGATACATACCTCACTGTCCTTCCGTCAAATTAGAAAATGGAGCTCGTCATTTTCCCAAAAACTGCAACGTATTGTCCTCTTCTCAGTCCTTTTTCTTACACTGTTGCTGTCAGGGTCAGGTTCATATCCAATGTTCCCCTAGGCAAAGTACTACAGGTTCCCTTAGCTCCCCCATGTCCACACTCCTCTCATGATTCCAACTCCAGTCCCATCCACTGTCTCCTCGCGCAGGAAATACCCTTGTCCTAAAACAAGCAAGACCAGAAAAAACATTACCATCTTGGTTGCTGGTGAGATCTCCAACACATTGTTCTGTAACTGATAATCCACCTGTGATCATTCAGAGCTAACATGCAAACTTGATATGTTGGTATGTCCACACTCAGCCGTTCCCTTTTACACTTGTAATGTTACAAAGGTCTCTCATGTAGTGATATGCAGTGTACCAGAGACCCCTCTAGAAGTAATTTTCTGCTAAAGTTATTCATGACCCAGCATCAGGGTTTAGAAATGTACATATATTAGCACAGGTGAATCAATCAAAATGACTGATCTAACAATCATAAACCTGTTAATAATCAGGGATATATGTTAAACCTGAAAAGTTGGAGTTTTCTGTGGTGTAATCTTCATAGATACTTCCCTAATGTTTGAAATGTCAAAAGGCCTTTGTCCTTTTTTATGCTGTATGGGCAAATACATATCTCTAACTTATTGTGACCAGAGATCCCTTTCAATGCAGGATGGTAATGGAAACATCATTCTGCAGGACAGGACTAACAACCCAGCAGTGTGTGTTTTCCATCAGTGTCTTCAGTATGAAATTGTATTGTGATCACCTAACTCACTCCTGCTGTATGGCATTGCATTTGTCCCACATAATATATTTTGAAATTGTAATTTAACCCTTTGAGTTCTGGAAAGTTATCCAGTGCATTGCTTTGTAATGTGTTCAGTACCTGTCACTCAAAGGGTTAAGCACACTGGATAGTTCATCTCACCTTACTGCATATACTCTGTTTTGATCCAAATATTCCCAGCACATTGCAAAGTAGTGCATTGTCACCATATATGGACTCGTTGGTTTGCAATGGCATAGATTATCTGTTTGTGTTCCATGTTAACACTTTGATGAAAAGATGGATGTGTCACACATTGAGTTGTAATGTACAGAACATCCCTAAGTTTGTCCAACATTTAAATGTTAAACAGTTGTCATCTGTCCTACCTCACATTGCACATCAAACCCCTATGGTAATGAAACAGGTACACATACTGGATTCCTTAATGCATTAATGTTAATGACACATTTATAAACTAAAAAATTGTACCGTCATGCACTGTCTCATACCCCTTTATTTCATGCCACCTTCACAGCAGATGCCCAGCAGCAGCTGACTTCCAGCCAGGAGAAGATACTGTTCCTGGATTTCCTCCATGGTATCCATGCTGTATCCATGTTGCAGCATAGAGATGTCTAGTGTTGTCAGGAGGCTCACAACTAGGTGGTGGTTACTCCCTTTTCTTGTGGAGCAGAGTTTACGCAACAATCAGCTCCCAATAGTGATTGGCAGGCATCCAGGGACAACCCTTTTATCCAGTAACCCTCATTGGCTAGCAGCCCAGAGACAGTTGGGGTCCTGCTCGCAATCCCTGAGTCGAGGGGAGTCCCATCCTGAGGGGGGCCATGTACGAGGGGTGGCTTGTCACGACCATCATGACATGCTATTTTATTTTTTTTTAAATTTTCTTATTACAGTTTTATTTTGTAGTTTATTAAACAATACATACCTGAAAGTTGTTTTTATTGTTTGATTCATCAAAAGATTAATTTAAACAAGTGTATTTGCTTTTACACACACAAATGGAATGAGCATTCCAAAATATTTAGGTTGGTGTTTTAGGCCTGTGGGCACATCAATACAGAAGCAGTTTCAGATAATCCTTGCTTAATCTTTATTTTGTAATCCGCGGGTCAGTCACTGTGATTGAGATGTCTGTTATTAATTAGCGATCTCCTGACAACCTGACCTGTTGGTGTGCCCTGAGCACTGGAGAGTAGAATCACTGGGGTTATGTGTTCCAATAACCGACCACATTTTCTAAAATTACGAAACAAGAAATATAAAGAACAGAAGGGCACTCATGGCTAAAACTGTACCACTTGCTTAAGAACCTTCATGATACACCAGGGTTCTCACAATCTCCAAATCCATCCATCATAGTTATGCATGCGGGTGGTAACCACCTCACGTCTACTGTTTTGGAAGAATTGATTGAGTAAATCAAGGCCACATGCAGAAAAGGGATCTCCATCTGCCCTCACAACTTGTGGCCCAGGGAGGCAAATACATTCAAGTGGCCCATTTCTATTATCGTTCGAGCCCACTGTTCCAGCCCACCTGCTTTTTTAATTTTAAGATTGGCATTAATGTTGTGCCTTAGGTCAAGTGATACCACAGAGCTTACAGTTGAAATGGGGCTACACTAGTGCACTACTACAAAGCTTACAATTTAAGTAAAGCTTACCTAGTGATACTATAGAGATTACAAGGGAGATGGTTTATGCTACTAGTTTAGCTCCATTTGGATTGTACCTCTGTGGTATCATTTATGTAGCTCCATTTCAAATGTAAGCTCTGTGGTATCACTAGTGTAGCTCCATTTACAGCAGCAATCGGTAGAATTAGTGAGGAACAGTGGCCTACCAGCCCAGACATATGACCAGCCCAGGGGGCAGTTGCCCCCCTGCCCCCCAGGCCAGCCCTCCCCTGTGCCCTCAGATCAGAGTCATCTGGTCACAGATTATATCTAGGCATTCATGGAGGGGAGTGATATCACCCTGAGCTATAGAAAGGTCTAGATATAAGGTGAACCACACCATAGCTAGATTTGTGTTCTTCTGTATAGGTCACACCATTAGCCATAATAAGAAAAAATGGAGTAGGAGGGATGGTACAGGAAAAATAGTGTGCACCTAGATGACAAGGGGCTGCAGGGATTTACCGATGCAGTTAGGGAAGCCCTAGAGGTTTGTAGAGGGTCGCAGCAAGGGGGGTGTAGAGGGTCCAAGGATTTAGGAGTCCCCTCTATGGGTGGCGGGTGTGGCACTTATAGGGCCTGACAGTTCGGCATAGCCAATAGGTGAAGGTGGGCAGGCAGGCTTGTGAGTGCAGCCATGTCAGCCTGCAGGAAGGGTGGGTGATTGTCACAAAGAACTGTGGGGAGTGGAGACATGTAAATATTGTCATGGGGCCTTGTTTGCCTCCCCTGGTATGGTTTGGAGGCGGCCATGGAGAGGGACCAGATGTGGGGAGGCAAAACAGGTTGAAATGGCACTTTCCATTGAGGGGGATCATTTTTGTAAAAACTGCCCATTCTCTGCCTTTTTTGAATGTGTATTGCATTGAAATTAATGATAAAAAAAACAACAAAAGAAAAAAATTAAATCAAGCTGTTTGTTTGTGGAAGAGTGTTGGAAAGATATTGCTAGTTGTTTTCTGGGTGTGGGTGAGTAGAAGAGAGAGTTAACCCACCAGAAAAGTGTTAGTTTAAACAACAGATTTGTAAAGAAGAAAAAGATTAGAAGAAAGAAGAGAAGGAAGATTACAGAAACAAGAATACAGACGATAAAAGAAGAAGAAGACGGACAGTGGATGACAGGTAAGTGTTACAGTTCTGTCTGTTAGGATAGTAATAGGGCTAGTATTGTTTAAGTATCATGTTAAGGACAGTGTAGGGTTAGTTGCCTTTGATGTTCCCATTACTCACGCTATTTAGCCTGTGTTTTGGGAACGTAAAACACACGATGGATGTTTGGCTACAAGTCAGTTTCTGTGGCCCAACGTCCTTTGTGGTTTCACTTGGCAGGGCAATTGAATAGTGTCGTAGAAAATTTTTCTGTTGGCAATCTATTTTGCCATACAGCACATTTTAGCGGGATTAAATGAATTAAGGCCAATATATCTATACTCGTGATTGGGTAGCAACAGAGAAAGCAGCATACTGTGATTTCTAGCGACTTTGAAAAATAAATAAATAAAATGAGCTGCTGGTTTGTGGAGGTGTCTAGTCTAGTCTAAAAAGCAAGTGCAAAAAACCATACCTTCTAAAAGTAGAGTCTGAAACCTCAGCCTCATAAACAAATAAAATTACACTTACAGTATCTCTTCTTGAGGGATTGCATAGCTGAGTCCCCAGAATGGCCAAAATGAACTGTGCCTAGATCTCTACAGCTCTTCTCTACCTCTCTGACCTCTCAAATCTTCTCTCTAATCACTTTCCAGGCTTGCTATGAATGGAAGTCCTCCAAGCTACTCGCTTATTCTATTCCATGCAATATCTCATAAATAAACATTATCTAGGAATGAAATGGCCAGACCATGTTCCAGAAACTAACAGGGGGTGTAGGGACTCATTGCTATCTACAGAGATCCCAATGCTCCCAACGCGTATCGTGAGCTAAACTTCTCCCTTCCTCGGGGATATCACAAAACACATATATCCCAACCTATTTAAAAACTGAACCTATTTGAATACAACCAATCATCAAAATTGCCACCATTACAATACACTCCCTCACATTATCATACATAAATATAAAATAATCATAATTCAACCAACTTTTTTCATTAACAACCTAATTAAATCATGCAGAAAGAAACAGATAAGAATCAAATATAAACTATCATAGGAATACGCTCAATCTTCCCTTTGGGGAACATACAATAAAAAATAAATAATTGAATAAATTAAACTTTCAAACTAATATTATATTATTTCCACACCAACCACTTGGGAGCTAAGGTACTGGCACTTGATAAAGGCACGGATATAGCACAAAACAAGGAAGGGAACCAGGATCCGGCAAACAAGAAGAATTAAATAAAAAAAACAGACAAGGAATAAAAAAAAGGCAGAAAAAAGGACAAGACATGACATGAGTCTTCAGAAGTTCAGGAACTCAACCCACCACTCCACCTGAGTTTACAGTTGTGACTAATTTCACAACCCAAAATATCTTTCTTGATAGTAAGAAAATAATAACTATTTCTCTTACGACAAATGGTGAGGATTCAGTGTCAGAACTTCTGAAACCTTATTACTGGACTTTGGAGATAAATTCAGTGGAAAATGTACTATCCTATTTTCTCTGAAATAAAATTTAATTCTGATGTCCCATTTTTACTTAATTGTTATTTATTCACTCATTAGTCTAATTAGTTAATGGATTATTTATTTTTGTTATGTTGCATTATTTATACATGAACCCAAGTGGTTGTTGTGGAAATAAAAAATTAGTTTGAAAGTTTTATTCCTTCAATTATTTATTTATATTTATGTTTCTCCAAAGTGAATATTGATTTTATCACATTGATAAATAGCATTTGATATTTAGCTATTTCTTTCTGGATATAACGAGGTTCTAAATGAAAATAAGTTTGATGTAATTATGGTAAGTATTTTATGTTGATTTATGCTAATGTGAAGGAGTGTATTGTAATGGTATGAAATCTGATGATTGATTGTGTGCTTATAGGTTCAGTTTTTAAATAGGTTGGGCTATATGTTTTCTGTAATATCCCCAAGGAAGTGAGCCATTTAGGTCACCATACGTGTTTGGAGGATTAAGATTCTTGTAGAGTGATAGCAGTGTGTCCCCATGCCCCCTGTGGGTTTCTGGACCTACATTCCTACATTCAGTCCTAGAAAGTGGATACTAATGAGACATTAGTAGGAATAGCATAAGCGTGCAACTTGTAGGGCTTACTTTCTTGGCAAGACTTGTGTGTGAAGAGAGAGGAGCTGAGAGGATGGAGAGGAAGAAAAGAGCTGTAGAGTTCTGGACACAGTTTGTTTTGGCTGTTATGGAGACTCATATACTCCATTCTTTTGTGTAAAGCTGATCTATTAATCTCTACTGTTAGAAGATATACTTTTTTGTGCTTGGCTTTTTAGGCTATATTCTTTGTATGGAATGTTAAAGAGGTCACTGACAACTGAGCTGCACAGAACAATAAGAACTTCTTCACAGTAATATAGCTGATTGATGGATTGATTGACTACATCTTCATTATCATCCACCATTCATTCTCATTACCTTTCCCAATTATATATATAGTTGTTCAAGATAAGTTTATTCTACCGTGGAAATATTACAGGTTGGTGATTTCTCTGATTCTTAATGAAGGGACAGATACTCTGAGACTATTTCTATTTCAACTCATTACATCTTATTGTCACTCTCCTGGTAACCAAAAGAGAGTAGGCACATGTCAGGATAGAGAAAGTACAAATATCCACGGCGCTCCAATCTATCAATATAACGTGTAAGTATTTATAACAGCTTAATCTTACACCATTCCCCACATTCAATTCACTTTTCCGATTATGGCACTCTTATATGTCAGGAAATCACGTAAGTCTCAGTTCATATAGTATCTTCTCTTCTCCCAATTAGCGGTCAGTTTTCAGCAACATTGTTCATATATGGAAAAACAGAATACATTGGTTTTAATAATCAGTTGATCCAAAAAAGATAAAATGTAATGATTCACTTACTCATAAGTAAGTCTCATCCCACGTAACAGCGGAGTCTTCAATCTCTTTTTCTATTTACTTCAGATTTCACGGTTCAATAGATCGGTCATCTCACATGCATCCGTAAAGGGGAGAACACAGAGTTTACCCTTAACACAGTGTGGTATTTTCGGACATACAACAATATATCTCACTCACCAATCGGAAACTTTGTGTATGCTTCCTCTCCACTTCTCTCCGGTGTCTTGTTAGTATTTGCCGATCCTCACGTGAAACCTGGAGCTCACCACTTCATGCAGCCTTGTATCATTAATATAAATAATTGTATATCCAGAGGTTTATAGTTCTGAAGTTTAATAAAATATTAAAACAAAAATAGACTAAAATACAACATATAAAATTATAAAAGACCAAAATCCCCTACTCCAGAATACGCTCCACCTAATCTTAACTTGAATTCGTTATCCTATGTGTCAGTCCTGAATTCGGCCAAAATCCAGGGCAAACATCAAAGTAAAGCGATTCTACATCGGGGTTCTATGGTATGTATATAATAACTATCGCCTAACGCGTTTCGTGCTAACAGTAGCACTTCATCAGAGGCATCAACCGCACATAAATACAGAGATTGTTTATATACTATTCCTTTGGCGCTCTTTCATTCAATTAAGAATGGGTGTTTCCTTCATAGAGTCAGTTCACAACATTAACCCTTTCTTCATTTTACATTCAGCAATTCACTATACATTTGTCAAGTTATGATAACTATAGCCAAACAGTCATTTAAATATATTTGCAAGCTCTCGTACCTATTTCAAAACGAAAGTTGTCAGTACTCTTCTTTATATTTATTAGTCTCTCAAGAAACAATTAAGATCTATTGCAATATTCAGACCTCTAGGGGTCAAAGTTTTTAACTTATAGATCCATTCCGTTTCTTTTTTTGAAACACTGTTCATGATATTTTCACCTCTCCAATGCGGATCTATCATATCTATACCTATAAACGTTAAACCATATACTTCTTTATTATGACATTCTTTAAAATGTTGTGGGACACTGTGAGATTCCAAACCTTTTTCTATGTTTCGCATATGTTCCCTAACTCTTACATTTAGTTGTCTTATTGTCCTACCCACATACTGTTTGCCACAAGGGCATTCGATTAGATATACAACATTTTTACTCTTACAACTAATAAACTTATTAATTTTAAAAATTTCCCCTGTTTGATTTGATTTAAAAGATTGAATTGTTCGTCTTTTGTCATTACATGACCTACATGAAATGCATTTTCCACATTTATAAAAACCCTTTAAGTCTTTTTTGAAATAAGATATTGAAGGGTCCTTATAATTAACAAAACTTGGAACTAGTTTTTGTTTAAGACTCCTACATTTCTTAAAAACAATCTTTTTATAAATATAAAGAAGAGTACTGACAACTTTCGTTTTGAAATAGGTACGAGAGCTTGCAAATATATTTAAATGACTGTTTGGCTATAGTTATCATAACTTGACAAATGTATAGTGAATTGCTGAATGTAAAATGAAGAAAGGGTTAATGTTGTGAACTGACTCTATGAAGGAAACACCCATTCTTAATTGAATGAAAGAGCGCCAAAGGAATAGTATATAAACAATCTCTGTATTTATGTGCGGTTGATGCCTCTGATGAAGTGCTACTGTTAGCACGAAACGCGTTAGGCGATAGTTATTATATACATACCATAGAACCCCGATGTAGAATCGCTTTACTTTGATGTTTGCCCTGGATTTTGGCCGAATTCAGGACTGACACATAGGATAACGAATTCAAGTTAAGATTAGGTGGAGCGTATTCTGGAGTAGGGGATTTTGGTCTTTTATAATTTTATATGTTGTATTTTAGTCTATTTTTGTTTTAATATTTTATTAAACTTCAGAACTATAAACCTCTGGATATACAATTATTTATATTAATGATACAAGGCTGCATGAAGTGGTGAGCTCCAGGTTTCACGTGAGGATCGGCAAATACTAACAAGACACCGGAGAGAAGTGGAGAGGAAGCATACACAAAGTTTCCGATTGGTGAGTGAGATATATTGTTGTATGTCCGAAAATACCACACTGTGTTAAGGGTAAACTCTGTGTTCTCCCCTTTACGGATGCATGTGAGATGACCGATCTATTGAACCGTGAAATCTGAAGTAAATAGAAAAAGAGATTGAAGACTCCGCTGTTACGTGGGATGAGACTTACTTATGAGTAAGTGAATCATTACATTTTATCTTTTTTGGATCAACTGATTATTAAAACCAATGTATTCTGTTTTTCCATATATGAACAATGTTGCTGAAAACTGACCGCTAATTGGGAGAAGAGAAGATACTATATGAACTGAGACTTACGTGATTTCCTGACATATAAGAGTGCCATAATCGGAAAAGTGAATTGAATGTGGGGAATGGTGTAAGATTAAGCTGTTATAAATACTTACACGTTATATTGATAGATTGGAGCGCCGTGGATATTTGTACTTTCTTTATTTTTTCTGTCTGTGATAGCAGACAATATATACGGCTGCACCAATTTATTGTTAAAAGAAGTGTATTAGGATAGTGCGCTGAGGAATCCTTCCAACATGTCAGGATAGGTATTGTTTGGTCCAGTAGCTAGTGAATGACACTAGGGTTCATGGCTCGGGTCCGTAGTCAGCTGCAGGATCTCCCTTGCTGCGGCTGTAGCCGGGTAAAGCTGCTGGCAGTGAAGCCAGATTACTGATCCCAGTTGAGCCAGGGCCCTGACCAGGATGAGAGACCTGTAAACTGAAGAGAACAAGACAATAGACCCCTATTTGCAGATAAAGGCAACACGGGTGTCCCGGTGGGGACCCAAAAATAGATAGATGTGCCTAGTATCCAACGGATGGCCGCCAGGATAGGACGCACACCATAGATGGAAAGGCGGCAGATGCTGCAGAGTAGTGTTGAGCGAGCGTGCTCGGCCGATGCTCGGATCGGCTCGAGCATCGCTCTGCTCTGCACATGGCGGTACTCGTACGAGTACCGCCATGTGCTCGCCCGACATGCTCGGGTGAAGAGGATCTGTGCCGGAAGAGGCACAGATCCGAAGACGCTCCGCTGGACCACCAGGGAATGGAGGTACGGGGGCATTGCGGAGATGAAGGGGGCATTGCGGAGATGAAGGGGGACATTATGGAAGAGGGGCATAGACTCTATGCCCCTCTTCCACAATGTCCCCCTTCATCTCCGCTATGCCCGTCTTCCACAATGTGCCCCTTCATCTCCGCTATGCCCCTCTTCCACAATGTCCCCCTTCATCTCCTATGCCATAGAGGAGATGAAGGGGGACATTGTGGAAGAGGGGCATAGCGGAGATGAAGGGGGACATTGTGGAAGAGGGGCATAGAGTCTATGCCCCTCTTCCACAATGTCCCCCTTCATCTCCGCTATGCCCCTCTTCCACAATGTCCCCCTTCATCTCCGCTATGGCATAGGAGATGAAGGGGGACATTGTGGAAGAGGGGCATAGCGGAGATGAAGGGGGACATTGACCAGGCACCCTCCGCTCATCAGAGCAGGGGGTGCCTGGTTTAATGCTCGAGTGCTCCCATTCATTTGAATGGGGCTCGGGTGCTCGGCCGAGCACTCGAGCATCAGGGGGTGCTCGGTCAGAGCACCCGAGCACCCGAGCATCGGGGTGCTCGCTCAACATTACTGCAGAGTAATCTGACGACACACCTTGGTGGAAGATAGGGGCAACACGGGAAGGTAACAAGGGAAGTGAGATTCCTGTGACATTCCCAAAAGTAACAGGCAACTGCAGGGGCAGGACTGCTACACTAAGCCACCAGGGACCAGAAGGTGGAGTGGGACTGCCACAAAGACTGGGGACCCACCTGGAATAGTCAGAGCAAAACTGGGTCATACACAGAAGGACAGCCAGGTGAGGTACTGGCTTTTTGTGAGAGGATTAGCAATTGCTCCTAATTCAGCAAAGTAATTAGCATACAATGCCATACGTATGCCTAACTTTACCATTAATTTAGGAGTATTCGCTAACTTTGCTGTAAATTTAGGAGCATGTGCTATTCAGTATCAAGGCATTAATAGGTTTCTTGCATCCAAACAAGAGCAATCACAAATAGCACATATATTTTATAAAATAGTGAATGCTCAATTTTCTTGCATTCCACCCTAAGTTCAGTGACTGTGACAAAAAGGAACAATTGTAATTTGTCTCTTATTGTGCTGTTAGTTTGTTTCAGAATTGCGTCACCACTTCAGCTTCCTTAGTTTTGACCAGTTAGGCTAGCAGCCTTTTATCCAGGCCAACATGCCCTTTACTTTAAATACTTTTACAATGAGTTTATTGGTCCATTAAGCTATTTTTATGCATTTCCAGTCACTATTAATGTTGTGAACATAAACCCTGAATAATGCTTACATATTTTTTAATTAACTAGAGAAATTAAAAATAAATAAGATTATCTACCAAAAAGTTTTTCTTTGTACACATGTAAACACTTGCAGTGGGTGAGGATGTTACATCACTGAAGTCATTTCCTCTATGGTCTGAACTTTTTTTTTTTTTATAAATATATGAAACTCTCATGGTTTTTACTGCTTGTAAACATCACCTGATTAACTGTTTTGGTCACTTCCCCCAATAAAAGTGTTGTGCTTCATGGTGATTGAATAAAATGAACATACTAATAGCTTAAAATAGAGGTAGACAAGCTTTAGACTTAAAGCTATTGGGAGCTATAACTTTAACCATTCTCAGCTGTTTAGACATAGCCCTGGGTTTTTTACAGTAAGGGCAGTAAAGTTATAGAAATCTTTGCCTCAGGATGCTGTAATTGCAGATACTGTAGTAGCTTTAAAAGGTATTTTTAATGTGCCTTTTTTCAGCCTCATCAACTATGTTACTATGTAAATCATAAATCAGGACCTGCAACTGTTTAACACAATCCTACAAAATACACATGATCTCTGCATAGAGGTGGAGGGAGTTCTAGTGCCTGACAGCTTGCGGTCCAAAGACTGACTCACCTTGCTTAAAAAATGCTTGCAACAACAAAAAATGAAGAACAATAGGGATCACCCTTGTGCAATAAAATCAATGGATTAGATTCCTCCACCATAAACACGCCACTCATTGGTACTCACAAAGGTATTGGCTGTTAATCATGTATATGAGAAACAGCAGACACACCAGCTGGGTAATTCACCTGACCCAGCTCAGGATATTAACGAACTATCTGGCTGCTCTTCCACCTCACACTCTCTCCCAGTGGCTCAAACAAATCCCAAAAAAAGAAACAGCAAAAACAAGCACCCAATAGTGAAAAACATTCATACGATCTGTTTACACAAATAGATTTCATTTCTAAAATACTCACATTTAGTTATGGTCAGCAGAGGGGATATTCAGTGCTCACAAATAGGCATGTGGAGATCTCACCCGTCTCCACTCGGTGTCTCAGGATCAGCTGCTCTGTATGCACCCACCAACATCAACTCCACTCAAAATCTTGTAGGCCAAAAAGTTTTTAGTACAAAAAAATGTAGCTACAATATTAGCAATTAAAAACAACGGCTACACGTTTTGCCGTTCAGAACCAGTTTCTCAAGCCGAAAAAACAGGCTTGATCCTGAGACACTGAGTGAAGAGTGTGCAAGATCTCCACATGGATATTTGTTAGCAATGAATATCCCATCTGCTGACCATCACTAAATGTGAGTACATTGGAAATGATATCTATTTGTGTGAACAGATCGTATGAACATACTTCACTATTGGGCGCTCTTTTTTGCTGTTTCTTTTTTGGGAGTTAAAATATGCTTGCGTGTAGATCTTATATATTTTGTAGGATTATTATAAAGGATAATTATACACTTGAAATAACTGGCCCTTTGTTTGTATAATAGAGTGTCTTGCTTGGGACTTTCTCCTTAATACAGCAGTCAGTTATATCTATTTACTGATTTTTTTCAGCTAAACTTTTCTGTGGCCTGTGGCAGAGATGTTGTAGCACACTGATACAGTTCTGTCACCAGTGTAATTTTGCTCACTTTGTCCTGCACTCCATAGCTGATCTGCATGCAGAAGAGTTTTGGCTGACTGCCTATTGCCAACCCAAGGGAGCTCCACTCAGTATTACTGGTTGGCATGTCAGAGACATTGCCATGATGTGGAGGAAATGGTTAATTTTTCTTTTAAACCAAATTCTCTAAAAATCTGTGTTTTAAAATGTGTTTAAATTACCTCATGTAACAGAGACAATGAGCCTCTCTTCCTCAATGGAGGGGGAAAATATTTGGGAGACTTTAATGGTGATTGAAATAGGATTGCAGACAACCACAGTCTCAAGCAGTATTAGTATCTTATGAGAAAATCTCAAAAGTCTAAAACAGAGACATACTCCCCTATGGGAAAGTCTAGTAGGGTGATATATTTATGTGACGTAAGGTCAAGGTTCACATTCCAAATTTTTGACAGAACCCAGACAGGTATCATTTTAGGTGTATATTTTAATGTAGATTAATGGTGTCATCTATAGATTACATGGTGTTATTACTATTACTTTGGAATTTTTCCATTATTTATTCTAATGTCACTGCATAATGAGATGACTCTTTAACCAACCAGAGCAGATTTTCATAAGAGGAATTTCATATTATAAATATGCAAGTTTAGAGTGAAAAGGGTCTTTTCCTCTTGAGTCTTGGCTGTTTTTTGTTTTCCTCTTGGTTCCTGGCTCTTCATTTCCTGCTATATACCTGGCTGCCTGCTAAAGATATCCTAAGAAATCCACACTTATTGGACTGGTAACTATATGTGTCTGTTTTTCTTTGGTGTTATTAAGTTTAGATAATTTGGCAAGGACTTCAGTTGTCTACTGGATTCATATTCGTTCAATAAAGCTTTAGTCTATTCTCTTCCATAAATGTGTGTGGTGTTTTTCTTATATCCCTTGTACCTACAACAAGGTACTGTACCGGCTAAAAATGTACATTTGGTGGGTATGAAGTCCATTATTTATTGTGTGGATGTGAAAACTAAATACAGACAGGAAATGTTGCACAACAAACACAGGAAGTGCAGATATTGTATCATGATAACAGATATACCCGACTGCTGTGTAGAGGACTCCTACCCAAGTGAGTATTTCTGTTACACACTCTAGATTAGAGTATGTTCACAAAAAAAGTGGAGGAGTTCTGGAGTAAACATTTGCATTGTAGGAGAGGAGTATTTATACCAAAAATTCCCATTGCTGTAAATGGGGAATTTAACCCCTTGAATGCTTCAGAGGTCACCAATGCATTGCTTTTTTAGGCAATTTGACTTGACATGCTAAGCAATTGCAGAAAACGTCATGTCAAAAAGGAGGTTATCTGTCACTTTAAATCAATGGAAATTGTAATCTTACCATGGTGCATTTAGCTTGCCCCAGAATTAATCCTGTTTAGCTCCCTGAATAAGGCCCTAGGTATTTGCATTATCCATATGTGTTTTAACCCTACGAGTGCCAGAGGGCTGCACATTTCAAAGCAATGTGTTACACACCCCACTGGCATTCAAAGAGTCAAATAGCTGCACATATTAAGATTAACACTTTAACCCCTTGGATGCTATAGACATCTCCAACACATTGCAAAGCAATGTACTGGAGCAGTCGCTTGCATTCTAGAGTGTAAGCTCCATACATGGGGTGCAACACATTGCCCAGCAGTGGTTTGCAATCCATTTGGCACCCAGTGAGTTAAATTCTTAAAGGGATAGAAATGTTTCATAATAAAAGCAGCTCTAATTAATCATCATAGTATTTGGACTTTGGAGAGTGTTATTTCAATTCTGTCAGAGTTGTAGTTCAATAGTAATTCAATGACAAAGTATCCCCCTCCCACCCCTTTTACTGATGTAACACTGCTCAGCCAGAGCAGAAGGGAGGTGCCCAGGTAGATTGCAGAGAGGGACAATCTTTAATTAAGATAAGGGAGAAGCCTGAAAAACATGTCAAGGGGGGCAGGGCTTACATTGTTCTCATAGGAAGAAGATTGTCCCCTGCTGTTATCTGTCTGGTCTATGGACTGGATTCCACATCTGAGAAGAGATGGCTTACACTAGGTAAAAGGGGCGGGAGGGGAAACTTTGCTTGTGAATATCTCTTAAACCATAAAGGTTTGAGAGGTAAGACTAATATCGTTCTTCATGTTTTTTTAATATCTACAAAATAAAAAAAAAGATAAAACGAAGTATTACTATCCTTTTAAAGAAGTGCTTTTGGTGACTTCTTAGACTGATATGTTTACCCAAGTGACGGGCAACCAGGTTCACCCCCAACGGCTTCATGCGTGATCCTCATGGCCACCAAAAGGCCCCACATTAAGGTCATAAAATTATAAATAAGGCTTATAAAAATAGATTAACCCATTGAATGCTAGAGAGGTTTCCAAAACTTGCTAGCACCCAATGGGTTAAGGTGGAAGGGAATCTCATCCTCTAGATTGTAAACTATTGCTCGCAGGGCCCTCACCCTCTTCAAGAACTAGGGTCCATATCTCTCTCTTTTAATGGATTGGAAACCTTTCCAGCATTCAAGGACTTACAAGTCCCCATTAAATCAACTGGATTGTTCATTTCTCCTCAGTGGTGATATATTGGTTTGCAATGAATTGGAGACCTCTAAGCATTCAAGATGTTAAGCCCCTTTAGCCCCTTATCGACCTCCTAATCTGGCAGGGGCAGCCTTTAAAGGGATAGTAATGTCCCAGAAATTTCTCTTTCTTCATGCAAACCAAGCACACTTTTTAGAGCATTCCAGTGAAGTCATTCATTTTAAATAACAGGATTTAGGCTCTGCCGCAGAGCCTCTGTGTCATGTATCTCTCAAACCATAATGGTTTGAGAGATTTTTTTTGCATTCAAGTCAACTTTTTATGCACTACAAAATGCAAATAAAAGTTTCTGGGACATTACTATCCCTTTAAGAACCACAGCACTTTTTTTTTCTCATTGCATTCTGGGATCGCAGTGCGGTGTGCCTCTGGGCAGCAACTCTCAGAATTCCATAATATACCAGGATTGTCACCGGTCCTTAAAAGAACAGTAATGTCCCAAAAAATTTTTTACAGTTATGCAGAGCTTAAAATATTAATCAAATTGCCCCAAACCCTAGCTCTCAAATCTCTATGGTTTGAGAGATATAGGGATTCAAAGTTCATCCCTCCCTCCCCTTCTCCTAATGTCAGCGTCCAGCTGACAGCAGAAGATGCTGGTCCGAGGACCAGCAGGTGGCTCTGCAGCAGAGCAGAAATTGCGATACTTAAAAAGAATTCATTAATTGTAAAGATCTACAAAGTGTGCTTGCAAACCAGGCACACTTTTTAGACCTTTCCAATGACTGAATTATTTTTAAGTAATGTGATTCGGGCTCTGCTGCAGAGCCTCCTCGAGTCCTACGACTTGATTCTCCTGCTGTCAGCTTTACAGCTGACATCAGGAGAAGGGGAGGGAGCGGAGAACTTTGAATTCCTTTATCTCTCAAACCATAGCGGTTTGAGAGATAGGGTTTGGAGCGATTTGATTAATATTTTAAACTGTACATAACTGTAAACAAATTTTTTGGGACATTACTGTCCCTTTAACGTCCGGACACTCCTTACAGTTCTGGCACGTCAAATGTCCTCAAGGTGTTAAATGAGTGGGAATTTCGGAGACCCGTTAATTAACTCATAAAACCGGGAAAGATCCCTAGAATTCCCATGACAGTTGCTAGCTGGGCCACAGGACGTCATTGTTGCCCACTGTACATGGTAATATTAATCACTTAAGGACCAGATGAATAGTTAACCCTCTGAGAGCCAGAGGGGTATCCAATGCATTGCGAATCAATACGTGGGATACCGCTCTGGCACTCAAAGGGTTAAGTACATGTAGGCTTTTTAACCTTTGCGCATGACCCCACAGTTTTGTTTTGTACATAAGGTCCTTTGCCGAGGTGAGTTTTGCCAATCCTTACCAGCCCTCTTGTGCTTCTAAAACTTAAAGGGATAGTAATGCCTGAAAATAACTTTATTTTATATTGTAGCCCTAAAAAAATCATGAAAAATGATATAAGTCTTATCTCCCAAACCTTTATGGTTTGGAAGATATTCACTTGTAAAATAAAGTATTGTTCACTTTTCCTTGCTGTTTCAGCCAAGTCTGCCATCTAGTGGACAGATTTGGAATTGTCCACATAGCAACCGGCAGCTCTTTAGCAGTGCCGAGATCACGATCTTTTTGAAAAGAACTGCTTAACTGGAACGATCTACAAAGTGTGCCTGGCTTGAAAGCACACTTTGTAGACCATTCCAATTAAGAAATTCTTTTTAAAGATCATGATCTCAGCACTTCTGGAGAGGCACTGCTGGTCGGGCGACCGGATCCCAAATCTGAAGGGTAGAGCAATGACGTCACTCCAGGGGAAACTTTACTTCTGAATATCTCCCAAACCATAAAGGTTTGGGAGATAAGACTTATATCATTTTTCATGATTTTTTTAGGGCTACAATATAAAATAAAGTTATTTTCAGGCATTACTATCCCTTTAAAAAGGGAAGAATAGCAAACACCTTTTCTTTACTCAAACAAGTGGCCTGACAAACACTCCTGTAAAATCGATTTACTTTTTGAAAACTCTTTATAAAGTAACTAGTTGAAGAGCCCGTTACACGGGCCACAGTGCCACTGCCCACCAGTCTCGGTGCAGTCATGCTCAGTAGAGTAGAGCGGGACACTTTCTGTATCAGCCTCATCACTGGCAGTCTCTACTGCGCAAGACTGCAGCACGCGCAGCAGTCTCTACAGTGCATGACTGCGGCGGTTACACACGTTTTAGCGAATTATTATATAGGATGTCCACTATTTTTAAAAGTCATTTTCTCATTCCCTTGCAGATGAAGCACTCTCCCGACTCATGAGGCGTACACGCATCACCCTGGACCCATGTCTGACAACTTCATTCTTGAACTCTGATGCAGTGAAGTAGTACAGGATTGGATCCAAACAACAATTAATATTGGCAAGGCAGAGAGAGTAAGGGTGGAAAGTCAGAACAATATTTTCCACTGTGCAATTTCTTATCATGTTTGTCCTGATCATCATGTAAAAGAAGAAGTTGATGTGATATGGTGCAAAACAGATGAAGAACACTACTGCACACGTCATAACCATGTGAAGTGCCTTGCGTTTTTCATTGATATTTTGGCATTGCATGGCTTCAGTTTTTAGTTGTGTTCTTGTTTTTAAACTACAATATCCTATAACAACGATTGGCATAATGAATCCAGTCAGCTCAGCGACAGTTAGCATGCTCATGGCTAATGATGGTTTTAGTTTTTTGAGTTCAAGATCAGCAAAGCAAGTTTTATTTGAATTATTTAATCCTGAGCTTCTGAGCAACGGGAAGAGCGAACAACCTCCCCCAACCACTATCCATACAACGATGCTAACTGCAACATCGTACCTGCGCTTCCAGGCCTTAGCTTTGAAAGGGTTTGTAGTGAAGACATAACGTTGAATGCTGATGAGGGTTAGGAACATGATACTTGCGTACATGTTGAGATATTTCAGGTAGAAGCACAATAAACACAGAAAGTTTGTGAAAGGCCAGGATTTGTTTATGTAGTAGTAAATTCGTAGAGGCAATGACATGACGTGGGCGAGATCGGCCAATGACAAATTTATCATAAAAATGATAGCCTTGTTCTTCTTATTGATATAGCTGCATAATACCCATAATGCAGCAATGTTGGCAAGAAGACCAGGTATAAAGATGATGATGAACGTTGCAGAATACAGGGCATACTGGAATTCGGAAGCAATCTTGCATGATGAAGAGCTGGCATTTTGCATTTTTTCTTTTTTTTCTTGATATCTTTGTTGAGATAATCTGGGTTTCTGAAATGAAACCAAATTTATGAGTACAATCTAAAGTTTACCGGTCTTTATTTATGTGATTGTTATGAAACAGCATTTTTGCAGAAAGTGTTTCCATTAATTGCATTGTAAACTAATGATTTTAAGAGATAATAATGGATAATTTGCTATTACTTTCATCATGCTCTAAAGCATTTAAAATTGTTGCTGACGCTGCCTGTCACATACCTTAAAGGGACAGTATTTAGGGTTGCCACCTAGCCGGTATTTTACCTTTGGCTTCTGTCCAATGTTAAGTCTATGGAGGCAATGCCATGGCAGGTATTTCTTTGAAGAAAAGGTGGCAACCCTATCAGTATTGTCTCATTTTCATAAAATTGAATATTGTAGCTATTAAAAACCTAAACTAAACACTCCCAGTCCTATCTCTCAAGGTTAGGGACAGGAAATGGTCTACAAAGTGTGCCTGGTTTGCAAGCACACTTTGTAGACTGTTCCAGTGAAGTAATTCTTTTTTGTCTATCGATCTCGGCTCTGCTGAAGAACCTCCAACAGTCCCAGGACCGGATTCCCCTGCTGTCAGTTAGAGCACTGACGTCAGGGAAAGGGGAGGGGGAAACGTTAATGGCTAATATCTCTCAAACCATAAAGCTTTGAGAGATAGGACTGTGGGCGTTTAGTTTAGGTTTTTAATAGCTACAATATTCAATTTTATGAAAACGAGACAACACTATCCCTTTAATAATTTTTTAACCATTATTTAGCATTAAATATACACCATCCCATCCCTTTCCCTGATGTCAACTTGTTCTATAAAGAACTATATGAATGTTTGGTTGACCAGTTGCACAGCAACCCTCATGGACATTCACTTACATGGATACATTGGGGGAGATTTACTAAGTGGTGATAAAGATGTGATAATGTGGAGAGGAGTTCTCCAGTGATATCACTTCACCAATTCTTATGTTATTCTATGGAGCCTAGGCACTAAGATTTCTTAAAGGGATAGTAATGTTTCATAATAAAAGCAGCTCTAATTAATCTTCATAGTATTTGGGGCTTGGAGAGTGTTATTTCAATTCTGTCAGAGTTGTAGTTCAAGAGTAATTGAATGATAAAGTATCCCCCTCCCGCCCCTTCTACTGATGTAACACTGCTCACCTCAGAACAAGACTGTCTGGATGGATTGCAGAGAGGGACAATCTTCAATTAAGATAAGGGAAAAACCTGTCAAGGGGGCAGTGTTTTCATTGTTCTCACTTTAAGAATACTGACCCTTGATGAGAGCTGTCTGGTTTATGGACTGGATTCCACATCTGAGGAGTGGGGGCTTACACTAGGTAAAAGGGGCAGGAAGGGGAAACTTTATTGTTCAATTACTCTTGAACTACAACACTCACAGTAATGAAATAACACTCTCTATGGCTTACTATCACTTTAAAATTTTGAGATCTTAGTACATACCCTCTATAGAATAATACAGGAACTAGAGAAGGGATAGTAATACTTTGTTTTATCTTTATTTTATTTTGTAGGCATTAAAAAAACATGAAGAACGATATAAGTCTTATCTCTCAAACCTTTATGGTTTGAGAGATATTCACAAAGTTTCCCCTCCTGCCCCTTTTACCTAGCGTAAGCCATCTCTTCTCAGACGTGGAATGCAGTCCATAGACCAGATGATAACATCAGGGGACAACCTTCTTCCTATGAGAACAATGAAAGCCCTGCCCCCCTTGACAGGTTTTTCAGGTTTTTCCCTTATCTTAATTGAAGATTGTCCCTCTTCGCAGTCTACCTGGGCACCTCCCTTCTGATCTGACTGAGCAGTGTTACATCAGTAAAAGGGGCAGGAGAGGGATACTTTGTCATTGAATTACTCTTGAACTACAACTCTGACAGAATTGAAATAACACTCTCCAAAGTCCAAATACTATGATGAATAATTGGAGCTGCTTTTATTATGAAACATTACTATCCCTTGAATGCATTCTGTGCACTTACTAAAGCTCAGTCAGTTAACAGGAAACATTTTAAATACTCACAGGTACAAATGTCTCTTTGTGATTAAAAGCTAAGCAGGTTACCATGGCAATCACTTCATCTCTTTGGTTTAGCCCCCTAACTTGGGGAACAGGCTGATGACAAGGATTGAAATTGGCTCTGTCACTCCTGAGGAAGGGGAACTGACCTGACAGAGATCACAAAGATCACACACCGAACAGTTGCTGGCTCGAGGAGGGACATGGGACTGATGGTGGAGACTGACTGAGAACAAGACAATGGGCATAATGAGACTTGAAATGGAACAGATAATCCAAAGCAGAACAGAAATTGAGTGCGGGGTGATTTTTCAGTTCCATGCACAGTGAACTTGAAGTAAGCATATAGGACAGTCACTGGGGGGATGTAAACTGTATAGAATTTACCAATTGTAGTCATCACTTGAGCTCATTAGTCCCAAGATTCTGCACATAGCATGCTCCCAGACAGCAAGGTACCAATTTGCATGAAAATTTTATTTAGATTTTCTATACCATTCCATTATATATTTTATTTTATCTATCTGGATTTTTAGTAGGAGTATTTACTCCAATAGTTTTTTTTCACATTATTCTTTGGCATATATTTTTGATTAAACTTCCTAAAAATATTACATTTAAATGAGGCTTTTTTCAGCTCTACCTTTTTCCTTTTTATATTGAAACTGAGCACATAGAGACACGTCTCTGTGTGAATGAAAACTAGACAGGTTGCCATGGCAACCACTCATGGCAACCTTTCATTCTTGTGGGTCAGTCCTCTAACCTGGAGAACAACTGGATGTTAGGGAAATAGATGGGAGGGAGGATGTTAAATGGTGACTAAATCTTAGAACAATGAGTATTAAATAGTGTCATTAACATCTAAAACCAGTAATATCAACTGCTGAAATCCCACCCATCTGTCTCCTTCTGTTCCTTCAGATTTACTTAATTGAGGCTGATTTTGCTCATCAGTGGAACTTTTAGCAGAAAATGAAACAGTAGTAGTAGTAGGAGGAGACTAAGTGAATTTACCAGATCCAGAAAAAAATTGAAATTTGACAAACAAACTGTACATTTTAAGGTTTGTGATGCCACATAGGAGTGCCCTGGATACTGTACAAATAAAGAATTTCTTAATTGAAATAGGAGGCACTGCCCTTTGAATATCTTAACAGACAACTCCATTACAAATAACAAAATGAAAGACAACACATGGTCCCAGCCAGGCGTGGTAAGACAGAAGACACGAAACGTAGAAGTGTTTTAGTACCAGGAACCACAGGAAGAGAATGTGGTATCCTGTCCTCCACCCAAAGATAAGGGCTGGTGAACGTTAATCTGAAACCAACAGCTATATAGGTATGGACTACGTGAGCAAAGAAATTCTGAAACAAACCAACTGCTCCATAGGGAGAAGCACATATTTAAATGGATTTTTAAGCCCTTGAATACTAGAGAGGTCTCCAAAGCATTGGTCTGTTTCCTCTAGAATTGTTCCACTTTTATTTTGTGTTCATGGCCCAATGTCTGGATATTTTATATTGTACACACTTCTATGAATTATTCTGGGTCAAACAATTCAGCAGACATCCTATTTCTTTAAAGGGATAGTAATGTTTCACAATAAAATCAGCTCCAATTAATCTTAATAGTATTTGGGTCATGGAGAGTGTTATTTAATCCTTTGAGTGCCAGAGTGGTACAGAATGCATTGCTTTGCAATGCATTCCGTACCACTCTGGCACTCAAAGGGTTAAATACTGTCAGAGTTGTAGTTCAAGAGTAATTGAATGATAAAGTATCCCCCTCCCACCCCTTTTACTGATGTAACACTGCTCACCTCAGAGCAGCAAGACTATCCGGATGGATTGCAGTAAGGGACAATCTTCAGTGACCTTAAGGAAAAAAAACCTGAAAAACCTGTCAAGGGGGCAGGGTTTTCCTTATGCTCGCAGTAAGAAGATTGTCCCTTACTGTGATCTGTCCAGTCCCAGGACCAGATTCCACATCTGAGGGGGGGGAGGCTTACACTAGTTAAAAGGGGTGGGAGGGGGATACTTTATCATTCAGTTACTCTTGAACTACAGATCTGACAGTATTGAAATAACACTCTCCATGACCCAAATACTACACTGAATACATCAAAAGCAAGCCTACTACAGACCTTTATAATGCTAGTAATTTTCATGGGGGAAAAAATAAAAATAAATAAATATATATATATATATATATATATATATATATATATATAAATCTGTGCCTGGGTGCCTGGCCATATAGGATACTACAATCTAGCAAGCAAAGGTAGCACCCACTGGACTTTTTAAGTGAAAATCAAGCGATGAATTTATTGTGGTCAACCTTTCTGTGACCATTGTGACCTTGATCAAGACAAATACAGATGGTACACAAACCCACTAATACACCCTCTCCCGAAGGTTAAAGATCAAGATAAAGGTGCCTAAATGTAAATGGCTTATGAATAATTTACATACAATGATTTCAAATAAATGCAAAAAGTACCATAGAGAATAAAAGTGCATCATCCTATATATTAATTCACTAAAACGTGTATAACGACAAAGTAGAGACTGCTGCGCGTGCTGCAGTCATGCGCAGTAGAGACTGCCCGCACCGTGGCTGATACAGAGCTGGATGCTGGAGCGTTCAGCTCTGTATCAGCAGTGGCGCGGGCAGTCTCTACTGCGCATGACTGCTCCACGACCGGCTGGCAGTGGCACTGTGGCCCGTGTAACGGGATCTTCAACTAGTACATATATAAACAGTAACACCAGATGTGTGAAAAACCTCAATATGTTGATATAATGTGCAGATATTTATAACATTTACAACTCACAAAAAATATGAAACAACTCTGTTATCAGATTGAGAACATTTTATCCAGCTACTAGGGTTCTATTACTCGATATAACAAGACCTCTATGATGTGAATTCCAACTATGTTTTCAGTGGACTCATTGCTGCACTCTGATGTCCCCCAAACTGCTGCAGCTGCCCCAAGACATCAAAAGTGCATCTCCATGCTCCACTGTAGTATGTAGCTCAACAGCCAAGCTGCATGTAGCACATGCCACACTGTCCATAGGGGAATATACAAGTTTCATAGCGCATATCAAAGCTGTCAGTGTGTTTATATTGCTCATCAGGTAACTCATCTGGCGCAGAAACAGAAGGTACAACAGACAACATATGATACACACAAGCAGATTCTACACCAAATACTGCTACTTTCTTAAGGGTAACCACGAAATCCACAAAAAACAAACCCAAAACAGACCCCCACAAAAGGAGGAGTACACACAAAAAGCAGCAGAGCCCCATCCCCAGAGGTGTAACTAGAAGCCTCCGGGCCCTGGTACAAGAAGTGCCACGGGCCCCCCCTTCCACCACACTGGCCCCCCTGACCACATTGACCCCCTCCACAATGCCCCCATCTCCTACCTGGAGCTCCTGCGCGGTCCTCTTAGTAATGCAAAGCACCTCCCTTCTGATCTGACTGAACAGTGTTACATCAGTAAAAGGGGCTGGTGGTTGATGCTTTGTCATTGAATTACTCTTGAACTACAGCTCTGACAGAATTGAAATAACACTCTCCAAAGTCCAGATACTATGATGATTAATTAGAGCTGCTTTTATTATGAAACATTACTATCCCTTTAACATAATGAGTGATAGTGAGTCATGGGAACATCGCCACCTAGTGACCATCAAGGAGAATTTACATAATACGGATATCAAACTCCTCATTTACCTTACCATGGCCATAAAATCCTAATGGCTCTTATGAATGTCAAATATAGGTATATATCCAGACTCTGAGCTGATATCAAAAGACTAATGCTGCTCAAATAGCTGCAAATCCCTGCTCAGAATGTGGGTCTCACCCATCTGTGCACTGTGTGAGGATATCAGCCGGATATCAATATACAGGACTAGTTCAAATATAAATAAATATAGAAATATACAAAAAATAACACAAGTGGAAATAATGAACAGTGGGAATAATAGTATCCCATGTTGTTATCTTTCTGATGACCCAAAATATAAAGAATCTCCCAAATACTGATAAACTAATATATCCGTGATTTGATTAAACATGTCAAAATAAAGATGCAAATACAGATACGGATGCACAACACAGTACTTATTTCTATTCATGAGATTGTATCTCAGTCATGACCAGATGAGACAGAAGATAGGAATGAAATGGATGGATGAAATGACACATGATGGACAGATGAAACGATGATTCAGGCACTCTCAAACACAACCAATCCAGAAAATCTCAGTAAGATGTGTTCCACTGCAGCATTCCAAGTAAAAGGACCTTTTTTCCTTTTTCACACTAAATGTATTCTAGAATAGGGAGCACAAAAGAACCACATCTAAAAGTATTATATTAGTTTTATTTCTAAGCACAAGGAGTACAAAACACTACCCAGATCACAAATGAAACTCTCGGTCCTTCTAGCCTCGAACTGTCTTCCCGCAGTCCGTCCGGTATTGGAATTAAATTAGTTCGGTTCTCCTTGATGTTCTACGGATCCAAATCCTCTTTCTCTCCTTTTCCAATTTGCTCCACAGTAAACCTCTTCAGGCTACTGATGTTATTTTTGTCCAGGAGTCAATCTGACACCGTCTCAGCGTTCCATCCAACGGAGCACAGGCAACCATCAGGGGGCATGACTGGGAAATATTCTATCTCAGAATGAGGTCTGGTACTGATCGTTCACCCAAAGCGTTTCTTGGCCAACGTGCCACTTCCTCAGGGGTTGTCTTTGTGCCTTTGATCAGGACATTACGTCTTTAATCTGTTCTGGATGTCATTTTATCACAGTGCCCGTGATTGCTGGCTTTTGCTGTCAGTCAGGTGTGTGAACTCTCCATTGGCCGCCTGTCTATTGCCCGCCCAGTATTGCCTATATAGACTGGGCTGAGGCATCCTTTGGTTGCCCTTTCGTGGTGTCTCTATGTCAGTAGTCACCTGCCTTTGTACCTGTACCTCTGGGCCTGTTTAGCTACCGTATACCAGTGTCAGTATCTCACCCAGATGCCAGTGTCACTCCTGCTTGGCTCTTGCTTCTGTTGCTGATCCGGTTTGGCTGACATTCCTGCTTCCGTTCCTGATCCGGTGTAGCTGTTGTTCCTGCTCCCGTTCCTTACCTGGGTTGGCTGTCACGACTGTTCCAGTATCCTGTCCTGGCCTGACTGTCGTTCCTGCTCCTGGATCCTGACTGTCATCCTCTATTTGACTTTGGTCGCCTGGACGACATTCTGACTACTGGTTACTCCATACACCAGTTGCTAGTTGCCTCCTTTACAGCATCGGTAGGGCGTACGTGGTACTGGTTTACTCCATATCACTGGTTGCTAGCTGCCATCATTACAAGCACCGGTAGGGCTTCAGTGTTGTCCAGTATGCGGTACTGGTTTACTCCATATCAACGGTTGCTGGCTGCCTCCATTACTGCACCGGTAGGGCGTTCTTGTGGTCCAGTACGTGGTACTGGTTTACTCCATATCACCGGTTGCTAGCTTCCTCCATTACTGCACCGCTAGGGCATTCTTGCTGTCCAGTACGCGGTACTGGTTTACTCCATATCACCGGTTGCTAGTTGTCTCCATTACAGCACCTGTAGGGCGTTCCTGTTGTCCCGTATGCGGTATTGGTTTACTCCATATCACCGGTTGCTAGCTGTCTACATTACAGCACCGGTAGGGCGTTCCTGTTGTCCAGTACACAGTACTGGTTTACTCCATATCACCGGTTGCTGCTGCCTCCATTATTGCACCGTTAGGGCATTTCTGTTGTCCAGTACGCGGTACTGGTTTACTCCATATCACCGGTTGCTAGCTGTCTCCATTACAGCACCGGTAGGGCTTTCCTGTTGTCCAGTACGCGGTACTGGTTTACTCCATATCACCGGCTGCTAGCTGTCTACATTACAGCACCTGTAGGGCGTTCCTGTTGTCCAGTACGCGGTACTGGTTTACTCCATATCACCGGCTGCTAGCTGCCTCCACTATTGCACCGGTAGGGCGTTCCTGTTGTTCAGTATGTGGTACTGGTTTACTCCATATTACTGGTTGCTAGCTGCCTCCATTTACAGCACCAGTTGGGCCTCCCTGGTTGTTCTATACATGATACTGGTTTGCTCCACTGTACCATCATCTGATGCTTCTAACCTTACAGCACTAGTGGAGCTGTCCTTCAGTCATTTAGGCTGCGTTGCCCGGTATATTGGCAAGGCCGGTAGAGTCTTATTCCTACAATTGTGTCATCCATCAGGCTGCCTTGCCTGGTATATTGGCATGGCCAATAAAGCCTCATTTATATTGTCATGCCTTCCTCCAGGCTGCCTTGCCCGGTATATTGGCAAGGCCGGTAGAGCCTTAGTCATATTGTTGTGCCATACCATAGGCTGCCTTGCCCGGTATATTGGCAAGGCCGGTAGAGCCTACCATACTGTATCTTTGTAAAAGCTACTGTTTGAACTTACTTTGTGCATGTCGTTTATATGTATGTTCAGGACCCGTGAGGGTTCTTATTAAACTTTTCAGTAAAGTTTGATTTTTATCTTACTCTGTGTCTGAGAGTCAAAACAAACCGTGACACATTTCCATGGAAGTGGACATGAAAGTTGTTGGTGGTTTTTTCAAACTGCAGCAGGAAGAGTGCGAAAACCTTCTTAACCACTTAAAAGAGCCAGATGGTTGCTCAACACATTAGGAAGCAATGTGTTGCACACGTAATGATCCTTAAGTGGTATCCCTAGGAAGCCTAACGATCCTGTGCTTCCTTTTTCTATGTTGCTGTCTTCCGCATTCCTGACGTCCACTGGAGAGGGCGCTGTTACGTGACTTGTTTATGGGTCGCTTGTGATTTGCCTAATTAGTTCCTGCCATTGTCAGCTCCTTTATAAATTTCCCTGGGCCTAGGCGTCATTGCCCTTACTGGTGTTTCTGCTAGTAGCTCTTGCGTTCTCGTCGTGACCCATGCCTGACCTCCGAATCTGCTCTGTGTATGACCCCGGCTTGTCTGACTACCCACATCTGTTCTGACCTGTGGCTCTGGCTGACTAATTTGCTCTGTGTATGACCCCGGCTTGTCTGACTACCCACATCAGTTCCGACCTGTGGCTCTGGTTGACTAACTCGCTATGTGTATGACCCTGGCTTGTTTGACTTCCCACATCAGTTCTGACCTGTGACTCTGACTGACTAACTCACTCCTTGTGGACCCCGGCTTGTCTGACTACCCACATCGGTTCTGACCTGTGTCTCTGGCTGACTAACTTGCTCGTTGTAGACCCCGGCTTGCCTGACTACCAAAACTGGTTCTGACCTGTGGCTCTGGCTGACTACTCACTCTGTGCATTACCCAGCTTGCCTGACCATTTGTATCTGTGTCCTGTGGCTCTGGCTTGCTCGTGCTCCCTGTTGCCTCCGGTTAGCTATACCCTGGGTGGAGACGTGAACTAGCGTATACTGGTTCTACCGGTGCTGAACCCTAACCCATTTCCAGCATCCTTCGATATAGTGCAGTAGTGCAATGCTCAGCACAGTGTTCAGCTCTGGGTAGTAGCCTGGGGACTAACGTCCAGTGGTCTGGGGTTGTGTGGGCAGTATTATTATTACTGTATATTACCAATAAAGGTGGTTATATTTTATTTGTGTTGTCTGTCCTTCTTTGCTTGATTACCGTGACATTAAGATTACCATGTATAGTGCACAGAGTTTTTGTCCTGCAGTCTTGATAGTAATTGCAACGTCCATCTCCATCTATACAACATCCAGGACTAACTGACATTATCTGTTGAACCAAGGAGAATGAAACAATTCAGGAGGACCTTTAGTATTAGGAACTGTTTCTTCCTCTTTAAGATTATTAGGCAAGATTCCAGTTTAGCATTAGCAAGAACTTGTAGTGCATTGTTTATTAAAGGGGCTTGCTATAGTGCTGATTATAACATAAATCAAACTGAAACTCAGATTATGTTGTTTGAAATACTTTAATCTTCCATTGCTAGTCACAGAACAACACATGCACTAATGGTCACCCCAGCCTTGTTCCACTGTCCACCATTATAAATACGTACAAACAAGAACACAAAAGAGAGGGGAGAGACTCATAGTGTATAAATCTTGATCATCCACAGGAACATATATAGATCAGACATATACTCACATTTAGGTTTTGTAATGGATTGAATCCTAATGACAAAAAAAGCTAGTGAAGGATATTGAAACTACCTTCACGCAGATATCCAGATCTTTTAACGCTCAATCCCTCCTGGACCACACCTGCCGGCGGGGCTTGAAAAGACAACAAGAAAGTAGTGATGAGCGAGCACCCCAATGCTCGGGTGTTCGGTGCTCTGACCGAGCACCCCTGGAGGCTCGAGTGCTCGGCCGAGCACCCGAGCCCCATTGAAGTCAATGGGAGGACTCGAGCATTACACCAGGCACCCCCTGCTCTGATGAGGGGAGGGTGCCTGGTCCATAGGAAAAGGGAAGAAAATGATGGAAACACCACAGAAATGGTTCAGGGACAGCATAGGGAGGATGTCTGGATGCATGTTGGACTCCAACATTGCTGCTGGGAACGATCTTTCGCCCGTAGTATGCCATTTTTACAGACTGACCGTAAAACACACAAAAAGGAAGATAAAAACGACTTTAGGCGAAAAATTGTTACCAAACAATATTTGCTGTATATTTACTTGTATATCATCTGCAAATTCTCCCAAAAATTTCCTCGATTTTTCTGAACTGAGGCCATGATTAAGAGGGAAACGTGCGCAGAGGCAAATTCTCCCAAAAATTTCCTTGATTTTTCTGAACTGAGGCCATGATTAAGAGGGAAACGTGCGCAGAGGCAAATTCTCCCAAAAATTTCCTTGATTTTTCTGAACTGAGGCCATGATTAAGAGGGAAACGTGCGCAGAGGCAAATTCTCCCAAAAATTTCCTTGATTTTATTGAACTGAGGCCATGATTAAGAGGGAAACGTGCGCAAAGGCAAATTCTCCCAAAAATTTCCTTGATTTTTCTGAACTTGGGCCATGATTAAGAGGGAAACGTGCGCTGAGCCGACCATCTAAAACATTATGGGTGAGGGTCTGCTGCGGAGCTGACCATCCTAAACATTATATGCGAAGGCCCGCTAGTGAGCTGACGCTATAAAACATTATATGAGAGGGCCCGCTAGAGAGCTGACCCAATAAAACATTATATAAGAAGGCCCGCTGGTGAGCTGACCTATACCAAAAGTTGTCAAACAGGGCCCGCTGGTGAGCTGGCCCTATATAAAAATTATATCACAGGGCCCGCTGGTGAGCTGGCCCTATATAAAAATTAAAGCACAGGGCATATGGAAGAGGAGGAGGAGGATGAGAAGATTAAGAGTCAACCATATACCCGTTTTTTGGGTGGAAGGGGTGAATGGGAATACAGAGTATTCCCATCATTGTAAATAACATATATAAAGTGAGTTTATGTTCCCCCAGGGATTTCCTCCAGTGGAGTTGAGAAGTCAGGGGAAATCCAGGCCTTGTTCATTTTTATAAGTGTCAACCTATCAGCATTGTCGGTGGAAAGGCGGATACGCTTATCTGTTATGATGCCACCAGCAGCACTAAATACCCGCTCAGACAGAACGCTGGCGGCAGGGCAGGCCAGCACCTCCAAGGCGTAGAGTGCCAGTTCATACCACGTGTCCAGCTTGGACACCCAGTAGTTGTAAGGCACAGAGGGATCATTGAGGACGCTGACACGGTCTGCTACGTACTCCTTCACCATCTTCCAAAACTTTTCCCTCCTTGTGACACTAGGCTGCGCATCAGGGTGAGGGTGCTGGCGGGGTGTCATGAAGGTGTCCCACGCCTTGGAGAGTGTTGCCCTGCCTTTGTCGCAACTGCTGTGTGCTCCCCTTTTCTCCCCTTCTCGGTTGGCCAAGGTAGCACGTACTCTGCCGCCAGCGTTGTCAGATGGAAAATTTTGGACCAATTTTTCAACAAGAACCTTCTGGTATTGCACCATTTTGCTTGTCCTCTCCACCGGAGGAATGAGAGATGAGAAATTCTCTTTGTATCGGGGGTCCAGAAGGGTGAACACCCAGTAATCCGTGTTGTCTAAAATGCGTATAACGCGTGGGTCACGGGAAAGGCAGCCTAACATAAAGTCAGCCATGTGTGCCAGAGTACCAACAGTCAAGATTTCTCTGTCCTCACCAGGAGGATGACTCTCAATCTCCTCATCCTCTTCCTCCTCTTCTGCCCACCCACGCTGAAGAGATGGAACTAAAGTTCCATGGCTAGCCTCTGTAGCGGAGGCAACCGTGTCTTCCTCCTCCTCCTCCTCCTCCTCCTCCGCCTCCTCCAATTGTCGCTGAGAAGACGAAGTGAGGGTGCTCTGGCTATCACCTTGTGTAAGCTCTTCCTCCCGCATTTCCACCTCTTCCACATGCAAAGCGTCAGTTTTAATTGTGAGCAGCGAGCGTTTCAGTAGACACAGAAGTGGGATGGTTACACTGATAATAGCGTTATCGCCGCTCACCATCTGTGTCGATTCCTCAAAATTGCGTAAAACCTCACAGAGGTCTGACATCCATTCCCACTCCTCACTTCTGATTACAGGAAGTTGAACGGAGAGGCGACGACCGTGTAACAGCTGGTACTCCACTACTGCCCTCTGCTGCTCACAAAGCCGGGCCAACATGTGGAAGGTGGAGTTCCAGCGCGTGCTCACGTCACACAGCAGCCGGTGAGCTGGCAATTGTAAGCGCTGCTGCAGCTTCAACAGGCCGGCTGAAGCTGTAGATGACTTACGGAAATGTGCACACACGCGGCGCACCTTGGTCAAGAGATCATGCACATTGGGGTAGGTTTTTAGAAATCGCTGAACCACTAAATTAAATACATGCGCTAGGCATGGTACGTGTGTGAGCTTGCCGAGCTCCAAAGCCGCCACCAAGTTACGCCCATTATCACACACAACCATGCCTGGTTGCAGGTTGAGTAGCGAGAGCCACTGCTCGGTCTGGTGACTAATCCCCTGCAACAGCTCTGAGGCCGTGTGCTGTTTGTCCCCAAGGCAGATCAGCTTCATCACGGCCTGTTGACGCTTCCCCACTGCAGTGCTACACTGCTTCCAGCTACTGGCTGATGGGGGAGTGGCGCTGCGTGTAGAGAATTCGGAGGTGGAAACGGAGGAGGAGGAGCCAATAACGTAGGTGCTGGCGGAAACCCTGATGGAGGTAGGGCCCGCAATCCTCGGCGTGGGTAGCACCCGTGCCATCCCAGGGTCCGAGTCGCTCCCAGCCTCCACGACATTCACCCAGTGTGCCGTCAGGGAAATGTAGCGTCCCTGGCCACAAGCACTTGTCCATGTGTCAGTCGTTAAGTGGACCTTCCCAGTAACTGCGTTGGTCAGGGCACGGGTGATGTTACGGGACACATGGTGGTGTAATGCGGGGATGGCACACCGGGAAAAGTAGTGGCGGCTGGGGACCGCGTACCGAGGGACAGCTGCTGCCATCAGGCTGCGGAAGGACTCAGTCTCCACAAGCCTAAATTGCAGCATTTCGATGGCCAGTAATTTGGAAAGGTGTGAGGTTAGTGCTATGGCCTGTGGGTGGGTGGCTGGGTATTTTCGCTTGCGCTCAAATGCCTGGGGTAACGACATTTGGACGCTGTGCTGGGACAGGGAAGTGGATGTGGTCGCTGATGGTGCTTCAGATGGTACAGGTGCAGGGCGGGAGGTATGCGGGCCTGCGCCTTCGACAGGCGATTGGCCGGCACCGAAAACAGGGGAAGAGGAGGCAGTGGTGTGGCCTGCAGACACAGAGGGGCGATCCGGGCGTTCCTCCCACTTATTACGGTGCTTGGATGCCATGTGTCGGATCATGCTGGTGGTGGTGAGGTTTCTAGTGTTCATGCCTCGGCTCATTCTGGTGTGGCACAGGTTGCAAACTAAAATTCTTTTGTCGTCCGCACTTTCCTTAAAAAAACGCCATACCGCGGAACACCTACCCCTTGGCAAGGGAGATTTACGCAAGGGGGTGCTCCGTGGAACATTTGCGGGCCGGTTTGGTGCGGTCCGCCTTCTTTCTGTAGCCACACCACTGCCTCTTCCAGCCTGTTGCGGTGCTGCAGATGGCTCACCCTCAGGACTGCTGTCATCGCTCGGCTCTACACCTTCCCAGGTGGGGTCAGTCACCTCATCGTCCACCAAGTCCTCCTCCACTTCCTCACTCTGATCATCCTCCTCATGTCTTGATCCCACCACATACTCAGTCATTGACAACTGTATAACATCCTCCTCAACAAGGTCTTGAGACAGTAATAGTGGTTGATTTAATGGCAACTGTGTCTCATCATCATCATCATCCACTACTTCCTTTGACCTTAAATGCCGTTCACATCTGTCATCTTCTTGTGATTGGGTACCCTCTAGAGGTTGTGAATCAGGGCATAAGATGTCATGTTCCTCTGCAAGCGTGCTCGGAGAGAGGGTCAAATGAAGGATTGGTGATGAGACGAGCTCCTCACTATATCCCAGTGTGGGATCACTTCTTTGACCAGACCGTCTATGCTGGGAGGAAGGATGATCAGAGTGAGGATTATGTTGACCAGACTCTTGGCTACTGAGAGTGGACTTGGTGGAAGACAGGGTGGTGCTTAACCGACTGGAAGCAGTATCAGCTGACATCCAACCGACCACCTGTTCGCAGTGGTCGGACCTCGAGAGTGATGTCCTGCGACGCCCTGTAAAATTAGACATGAAGCTAGGTATGGTGGATGTCTTTCTTTCTTGTGCTCTGGCACCAGGCACAGTTTCTCCGCGTCCTGACCCGCGCCCTGAACTATCAGGATCACGTCCACTTCCCCGTCCCTTTTTACCCGCCTTCTTCATCTTACACGGAATATGTGACTTTGATATTTTACTTTGAAGACTTAACAGTATTTCTTCCTATTCTGCAACTGTGCAGAGTACACAGAATAGGCTGCTAAACTGCGGTGACGCACACTGAATGGAATATGTGACTTTGATATTTTACTTTGAAGACTTAACAGTATTTCTTCCTATTCTGCAACTGTGCAGAGTACACAGTATAGGCTGCTAAACTGCGGTGACGCACACTGAATGGAATATGTGACTTTGATATTTGAGTTTGAAGACTTAACAGTATTTCTTCCTATTCTGCAACTGTGCAGAGTACACAGAATAGGCTGCTAAACTGCGGTGACGCACACTGAATGGAATATGTGACTTTGATATTTTACTTTGAAGACTTAACAGTATTTCTTCCTATTCTGCAACTGTGCAGAGTACACAGAATAGGCTGCTAAACTGCGGTGAAGCACACTGAATGGAATATGTGACTTTGATATTTTACTTTGAAGACTTAACAGTATTTCTTCCTATTCTGCAACTGTGCAGAGTACACAGAATAGGCTGCTAAACTGCGGTGACGCACACTGAATGGAATATGTGACTTTGATATTTGAGTTTGAAGACTTAACAGTATTTCTTCCTATTCTGCAACTGTGCAGAGTACACAGAATAGGCTGCTAAACTGCGGTGACGCACACTGAATGGAATATGTGACTTTAATATTTGAGTTTGAAAACTTAACAGTATTTCTTCCTATTCTGCAACTGTGCAGAGTACACAGAATAGGCTGCTAAACGGCGGTGACACACACTGAATGGAATATGTGACTTTGATATTTGAGTTTGAAGACTTAACAGTATTTCTTCCTATTCTGCAACTGTGCAGAGTACACAGAATAGGCTGCTAAACTGCGGCGAAGCACACTGAATGGAATATGTGACTTTGATATTTTACTTTGAAGACTTAACAGTATTTCTTCCTATTCTGCAACTGTGCAGAGTACACAGAATAGGCTGCTAAACTGCGGTGACGCACACTGAATGGGATATGTGTCTTTGATATTTGAGTTTGAAGACTTAACAGTATTTCTTCCTATTCTGCAACTGTGCAGAGTACACAGAATAGGCTGCTAAACTGCGGCGAAGCACACTGAATGGAATATGTGACTTTGATATTTTAGTTTGAAGACTTAACAGTATTTCTTCCTATTCTACAACTGTGCAGAGTACACAGAATGTGCTGCTAAACTGCGGTGACGCACACTGAATGGAATATGTGACTTTGATATTTTAGTTTGAAGACTTAACAGTATTTCTTCCTATTCTGCAACTGTGCAGAGTAAACAGAATGTGCTGCTAAACTGCGGTGACGCACACTGAATGGAATATGTGACTTTGATATTTTAGTTTGAAGACTTAACAGTATTTCTTCCTATTCTGCAACTGTGCAGAGTACACAGAATAGGCTGCTAAACTGCGGCGAAGCACACTGAATGGAATATGTGACTTTGATATTTTACTTTGAAGACTTAACAGTATTTCTTCCTATTCTGCAACTGTGCAGAGTACACAGAATGTGCTGCTAAACTGCGGTGACGCACACTGAATGGAATATGTGACTTTGATATTTTAGTTTGAAGACTTAACAGTATTTCTTCCTATTCTGCAACTGTGCAGAGTACACAGAATGTGCTGCTAAACTGCGGTGACGCACACTGAATGGAATATGTGACTTTGATATTTGAGTTTGAAGACTTAACAGTATTTCTTCCTATTCTGCAACTGTGCAGAGTACACAGAATAGGCTGCTAAACTGCGGTGACGCACACTGAATGGAATATGTGACTTTGATATTTTAGTTTGAAGACTTAACAGTATTTCTTCCTATTCTGCAACTGTGCAGAGTACACAGAATAGGCTGCTAAACTGCGGCGAAGCACACTGAATGGAATTTGTGACTTTGATATTTTACTTTGAAGACTTAACAGTATTTCTTCCTATTCTGCAACTGTGCAGAGTACACAGAATAGGCTGCTAAACTGCGGTGACGCACACTGAATGGAATATGTGACTTTGATATTTTAGTTTGAAGACTTAACAGTATTTCTTCCTATTCTGCAACTGTGCAGAGTACACAGAATAGGCTGCTAAACTGCGGCGAAGCACACTGAATGGAATATGTGACTTTGATATTTTACTTTGAAGACTTAACAGTATTTCTTCCTATTCTGCAACTGTGCAGAGTACACAGAATAGGCTGCTAAACTGCGGTGACGCACACTGAATGGAATATGTGACTTTGATATTTTACTTTGAAGACTTAACAGTATTTCTTCCTATTCTGCAACTGTGCACAGTACACAGAATGTGCTGCTAAACTGCGGCGAAGCACACTGAATGGAATATGTGACTTTGATATTTTAGTTTGAAGACTTAACAGTATTTCTTCCTATTCTGCAACTCTGCACAGTACACAGAATGTGCTGCTAAACTGCGGCGAAGCACACTGAATGGAATATGTGACTTTGATATTTTAGTTTGAAGACTTAACAGTATTTCTTCCTATTCTGCAACTCTGCACAGTACACAGAATGTGCTGCTAAACTGCGGCGAAGCACACTGAATGGAATATGTGACTTTGATATTTTAGTTTGAAGACTTAACAGTATTTCTTCCTATTCTGCAACTCTGCACAGTACACAGAATGTGCTGCTAAACTGCGGCGAAGCACACTGAATGGAATATGTGACTTTGATATTTTAGTTTGAAGACTTAACAGTATTTCTTCCTATTCTGCAACTCTGCACAGTACACAGAATGTGCTGCTAAACTGCGGCGAAGCACACTGAATGGAATATGTGACTTTGATATTTTAGTTTGAAGACTTAACAGTATTTCTTCCTATTCTGCAACTCTGCACAGTACACAGAATGTGCTGCTAAACTGCGGCGACGCACACTGAATGGAATATGTGACTTTGATATTTTAGTTTGAAGACTTAACAGAATGTGCTCTAATCTGCAACTTTGCACACTAAACAGAATGTGCTCTAATCTGCAACTTTGCACACTAAACAGAATGTGCTCTAATCTGCAACTTTGCACACTAAACAGAATGTGCTCTAATCTGCAACTTTGCACACTAAACAGAATATATGAAATTTTTTTTTTTGTTTTTTTCCCCCCACACAAAATAACCTGCTGCCCCCACACACAGTAGTCCTAAAAAGGACTTTTGGTTCTTTTTTTTTCACAAATTTGCTTTTTTTTCTCCCTACACTGACTTTCCCTTCCTATCCTCATCTCTCCCTGGCTAAGACTGAGCCGAACTCGCTGGTCAGGTGCTATACAGCACCCGACCACGGGTTCTGGCCAGCCAATCAGTGTAATGCCAGCAGCCAACATGGCTGCTGGCATTACACTGATGTCAGAGCCTCCCTGCACGTTTATTGGCTGCGCAGCAGCCGCAAAACGTGCGGGGAGGAGACCCGAACATGGCGGGCGAGCACATGCGGTACTTGTACGAGTACCGCCATGTGCCGAGCAGAGCGATGCTCAAGCCGATCCGAGCATCGGCCGAGCATGCTCACTCAACACTACAAGAAAGCAAAATACAGGGCGAGCTGTACTGTTATCGTTTAACAGCACATGAATCAGGATAGAATTGACTGTTGAATACTCACATAACGTGTCTCACCGGCTACAGTTATTAAGTAACCAGTCTGAAAACCAGCGGGGATTTCTGATGCTGGTTCTCCCCGTAACAAAACCGCATGGACAGACATCAAATGGTTATACAAATGTTCAGCAGTGTGTTCAGCAAGCATGCAATCTGAAAACAGCAGACCAGCAGAATCAAAAAGTGTAAAATTTATTAAAACAAATTAAAAAATCCTCAACATTTGTATAAACATTTGATGTCTGTCCATGCGGTTTTGTTGCGGGGAGAACCAGCATCAGAAATCCCCGTTGGCTTTCAAACTGGTTATTTATAACTGTAGATAAATACAATAGATTCTGCGCATAAATCCTAATTTCAGTTAGCTTAATATTCTAGCAAGGAAAAGATACATTAAGACACAAAAACGATTCTTTCATATAGTTATGACCCAATGTGCCGTACAATTAACGTATTTCCTAATGAAAATAATAAATATGGTGTATGACTCTTCACCGAACAAATCAAAACACATGCAAAACAAACTTCTGGTGGTAATGATACATATACACCCACATGCATAGTTGGGGTGTACTATTGTGTATCTGCTGCTATCTCCTATATTGTTGGCTCTTGATCCATTTTATCTATTTGTGTTCTGTCCTATTTTTGCGCTGAAGTATCTACTAGTTATTGATACTGATAACTGTAGCCGGTGAGTATTCAACAGTCAATTTTATCCTGATTCATGTGCCATTAAAGGATATTTCAGCTCTCCTTGTAGTCTGTATTCTTAATAATATAAAAATGTTTTCCATTTCACACTTTGTACTACATTAGTTTGCTATAGTTCCACAGAACACAGAATGAGAACAACTGCTGCTCTCAGACTGAACAGACCCAGCCACATTACCAACGGTACCGCAAGTTTGTTGTTTTACTTGTGCAAGTGGAAGGAACACCCCACAAAATTGCCAAAAATACAGATCTTCAAACACACAGTAAAAAATGTAATGTAAATTAAAAAAAAAAGTCAACACAGTTTTGTTGTATAATACTACAATAGCTCACACAAGGACCATCGGTAAATTTAAAAACATTTTTCCATGATAGGTTTCCTTTAAGTTACTATTTCTTCCTTCATACAGTCATATATATATTATAAAGTTTTTGTATTTTCTGCTTACTGCTATATAGATCATTATGACAGTTGGTTTTAGCAAGGTAGCATGTTGATCCAGATAGTAACCTCATTGTCTCTTCAGGAAGGAATCTCTTTTACCAGTTGGGAGAATACTTACACATGATTTCAGTGGGCTTTGTTTGCAGTCATTGATAGACTCGTATCTCTTTTCAGCCTTATCAAATGTATAACAAAGGGTTGTCTTCAATATGTTAAAATTGTGCCCTTACCTCCGCCCATGGCCACTCCCCCCACTTCTCATATGGCCCTACCCCAGTCCCATCCATTGTTCCACTGTTTCATGGCTGAAAATACCCTTTGCCTATAACGAGCAAGATTGAAAAAACTTTAACCACTTGGTTGCTAAAGAAATCTCCAATGCATTGCTCTGCAATGTGCATGAGATCTCTCTAGCATCCAAGGGGTTAAATAATAGCCGTTAATGAGGTATAAAACTAGTGCAAGGACACTGAAGTTGCTCTAGCCACACCCACAATTCAGAATGTGCGTTTGCCAGTACAACTTAGACACGCCTTAAAATCTGGAGCTCTAGGCCGTTGCCTACTCTGCCTATTGGGAAATTTGGCCCTGCATGCTATAATGTGAAGAATTAAAAGCTTAATTTAAATCAACGGGCAATATTAGGATTTTTTTTTTATATGTCCCCTATGGTCATACTTGGAAACTATCTGGATCTGCCCCGCAGACTCTGGTTTTCAGGCTCAGTTACTGACTGTCATGGGACAGAAGCTATAACCCCACCCACTTTCTAGTGCATTCAGCCCACTCCTTCCACGTTGTGCCCACTTTTCCACCCATTTCGTGAGAAACTCCTCCTTTCAACCGTACCCCCACCTAATTATTCCCCACCCACAATATGAGGCTAGATTAATTATTTTGACAATCCCATCCTCAGCTCTACAGAGTTCCTCCGGGGACTTGGGACAGGAAGGTTCCCCCATTATGCCTGTTGGGCAGTTGGTTGGTATCCTTTTGAAATGTCGCACAAATAAGAGCGTGCAACATTTAAGCACGATAAGTAGGTCCCCTGCTTCCAGAGCGCCATAACATAATCTCGTAAGAATCAAATGGGCAAGATTTTTATGACGCCTCGTAAAATGTTGCCACTGCCTTCAATAATTAATGCTCCCATACCTTAATTAATTAATAGTGTCAGCTCTAGCCTCATAAAATGTTTTAAACACATAGCTTGGATGCTATGCAGTGTAGTGTGCTGGAGACATCGACGGTGAAGTTAATCCAGGGCTAGTGAATTGTTGAACCACCAGCTACTGGGGACAACAAATCCCAGCATCCCCAACCAGCTGTTGTGCCTTGTTGAGGAATCTGGCAGTTGTAGACTCCAACAGCTGGAGGTTTCAGTAAAGAAAATGATTTGCATTCTCTAATGAGGTGTGATAAGTGAGTTTTTTTTTCTTCTTCTAATCAAATGGTGGAAATATTTTAGATGCCATTATCCCTACTTTGCCTTTTTCGCCACTGCCCGTCTCTCTCTCCCCGCTCCGCCTTGTTGAACCTTATTGTGCACCATAAGCAATCTTATTTAACACATCTTAAACACAACATTACTCATGATGCATAATAACAAGGTGCAGTGGAGCGGGGAGAGAGAGTCGGGCAGCTCTTGAAAGATGCAAGGTAAGGATGATGGGAGGTGTATGCGCTGAATTAAGGTAACGACGTTTCAATAGGCGACATGAGAACATTGAGCTTTTATACAATTCTCATGTCTCCATTTTAAACATGGTGACATGGTTAATGAGGCTGATAGCCATTCAGTATTTTGCATGCACCATTTTAAAAGTGAGCCCAGTTGTTTTACCCCAGAATAGATCCTCTTTTAACCCTTTGAGTGCCAGAAGGGTACTCAACACATTGCTTTGCTTTCTGGCTCTCAAAGGGCTAACCTTCTGAATAGAGCCCTCTGCTACTATTTTTAGATAGAGAAGTTGAAAGTTTGTACCTAGACCCCTTAGTCAGGCTGTGTTGTGGTTTTTCAGTTTCATTCCAAATACCAATGTATCTCTGCACCTGCTCTGTTGTTTAGCACAGCATTATCTTTTGTCTGTTCTACAGTGGAAATTGTCACCATTTTCCACTGTGGACAAACTGTTGATTCTGAGCTATTGATGGTATTATATGTTTTTGCCTTTAACCCCTTAAGAACCAGCGGTCCTGGACTGTGTTGTCCTTTAAGGACCACATAAGGTAGTTTGACGCACCGGCACACATGAGTGATCAAGTGTGCTGGCACTCCAAACGGGGGACTGATAGTGACCGCTCTGGTCTTGGAGAGGTCAATTTCAGTCTCGCTGCTACTCACAGCGCTCCCGCAGGAGCACTGTGAGTAAAAAATATGTGACTTGCCAGGACCGTCTCTGGTCGTTTAAGCAAGAACAGCAGTGATGGTCCTGACACGTCACTGGACCTTAAGGGGTTAAAGGAGAATACCTTCTAATAATAACCTCCACTTACCTTACTATGGCCGAAAATCTTAATGAGCTCTGTCAATGTTTCCCTTTCTCCTTGGTTCAAGAGATAACATCTTCAGGGAGTCCTGGACATCATATCCATGGAAGCAGACATGACAGTTGTTAGGAAGACCAGAGGAACCCTCTTCACTGCACATGGTAATCTTAATCCTTTAAAGGGATAGTCATATTTTATTATTACTATTCCCCTATATTGTAGATATTTGCAAAAGAATTTAATAGCCCCCAGGTTAATCTCTCAAACCTTTATGGTTTGAGAGATAACCTGAACGCAAAGTCCTCCCCCCCTTTCCTGAAGTCAGCGTTGTACTGACTGCAGGGATATCCGGTCTGACTTTAATCAGGCGGCTCTTCAGCTGAGCTGAGATCGCATTAGTGAAAAATAATTATTTCACTGAAACAGTCTTCTACATGTGCTTGGTTTGCAAGCACACGTAGAAGACAGTTTCAGTGAAATAATTCTTTGTCACTAATGGGATCTCGGCTCAGCTGAAGAGCCGCCTGATGAAAGTCAGACCGGATATCCCTGCAGTCAGTACAACGCTGACTTCAGGGAAGGGGGAGGGAGGGGAGAACTTTGTGTTCGGTTTTCTCTCAAACCATAAAGGTTTGAGAGATGAACCTGGGGGCTGTTAAATTATTTTGCAAATATCTACAATATGGGGAATAGTAATATTGAAGTATTACTATCCCTTTAAGGACAAGGAAGGGCTTCACAGTGAGTTGCACACCTCTTTGATCCTTAGAGGGTTAACCTTTGAGTTGCAATGCATTGGATACCTCTCTGGCACTCAAAGGGTTAATAGGCTCATGTACTCTGCCTGCTTCTATTTGAAAAAAACAAATTGCTCCAATTGTCATGATCGACTCCATGGACCTGACATCACAGACTGATTGAAGATTTTCTCTCTTAAGCAAAGGGACAGAGGCAAAATGCATAGGGGACATTAGAATTTTCTGGACATAGTATGCTATTTCGGGGACAGGATATTATTAGGAGGTGTTAATTGTTCTTTACGTTTTGTGGTTCATAGCTGTGGAGCATTGTAAATAGAGTTATGATTTCCTTTATGTCATTTTTTGTAAAACTGTGGCCTGCTGCAACACATAATAACCTTTACCATTCAGGTAGACATTTAAATGCACTGGACATAGGAAGGTTCTCAGTATTCAAAGGGTTAAAATTCCAATTTAAATCAAAGGGTATTTCAGGAGTTTTTATTTGTCCCTTGTGGTGTGGTTGGTTTGCTCCAGGATTGCTCAAGTTCGATATATAAGATGCTTATTTTGGGGGCTTGAAGGACATTATTGTAGTCTGTCATGTGACATGTATATCCTCTCGCCAGGGCTTTTTTTTAACAACAGGTTAAAATAGGCAGAAGTGCATTCCATTGGGGGAAGTCACTTCCCCCCATCACCATCACCACATATAGAATTTAGGAGAAATCCAAAAGACGATAGTGTGAATCTAGTTAGAACTTCAAGGTGCATGTACATAATATTAGCTGGCTACAGGACCTTTACTCACAAGAATGTCACATAGATACTTATTTGATCTGAGACTATTGCCCTTAGGGAGGATATCTCTGACGCCACAAAGATCAAGGTATAGGAAAAGACTACTGATTTCTCTCTGTGGTTTAACTCTGATGGAGTCAGTCTCCCTTCGGACCTCTCCAACCATGTCAAACAAAAAGGAAGAGCTACAAGGTCTACATGTGCATCTCCTTTGGGACTAAGGTTTCATCATAATATCCTGAAAATAGACAAGTTGAAACTGTTTACCATTTAGTAGTGGCCAGTGTTCCGCACAGGGTGCACAGGTTCTTATACATGGGGAAATTAGTTGGTTGCCCCGACCAGGCCACAGGATACTAATTCATGATTTCCACTTCACTCTCAAAGTTAATCTGTCTTGCACAAGAAGGTGATCAATGATAAATAAAATATGTTATTTTATTTGGTCACAAAGCCTCATACAAGATCGTATTGTACAAATTGTGAAAATTGTGTATGACACTGAGAGTTAGGTTCTCGAGTGTGCAAAAAGTCATGTTTCCTATTTGCAAGGTAAAACACAATTTTTCTTTTTTTCTTATATTCCAGAGGATATAAAAGAAAAAAACACCAGCGACCCTTCCGATGAAGGGAGACAAAAAGAGTTGTGAGGAGCACACATCAAGCACGAACAAGATTAAGTGTCTTGTTCTAAGGCATGGTAGCCTCTCAATGGTGCTACAACTCACGTTTTTCACTCCCATGTGCCATTGCAGAGAGGAAATCTCCATGTCCATATCAGACTGGTCCCGCCCACAGACAGTCCAGCTCCGAAATGTCAGGCAAATCCCCTCCGCACGAGAGAAACGGCAAAACCACAGACGTACGTTTCGGCCTATGTGAGCCTCGTCAGTGTGGTGCAGCCGAATCCCTCTAGGCACATGGAAGCAAGGGCCCATGCCTGGGATGCCCTTAAACTTAGGGAGACAAAAAGAGTTGTGAGGAGCACACATCAAGCACGAACAAGATTAAGTGTCTTGTTCTAAGGCATGGTAGCCTCTCAATGGTGCTACAACTCACGTTTTTCACTCCCATGTGCCATTGCAGAGAGGAAATCTCCATGTCCATGTCCATATCAGACTGGTCCCGCCCACAGACAGTCCAGCTCCGAAATGTCAGGCAAATCCCCTCCGCACGAGAGAAACGGCAAAACCACAGACGTACGTTTCGGCCTATGTGAGCCTCGTCAGTGTGGTGCAGCCGAATCCCTCTAGGCACATGGAAGCAAGGGCCCATGCCTGGGATGCCCTTAAACTTAGGGAGACAAAAAGAGTTGTGAGGAGCACACATCAAGCACGAACAAGATTAAGTGTCTTGTTCTAAGGCATGGTAGCCTCTCAATGGTGCTACAACTCACGTTTTTCACTCCCATGTGCCATTGCAGAGAGGAAATCTCCATGTCCATATCAGACTGGTCCCGCCCACAGACAGTCCAGCTCCGAAATGTCAGGCAAATCCCCTCCGCACGAGAGAAACGGCAAAACCACAGACGTACGTTTCGGCCTATGTGAGCCTCGTCAGTGTGGTGCAGCTGAATCCCTCTAGGCACATGGAAGCAAGGGCCCATGCCTGGGATGCCCTTAAACTTAGGGAGACAAAAAGAGTTGTGAGGAGCACACATCAAGCACGAACAAGATTAAGTGTCTTGTTCTAAGGCATGGTAGCCTCTCAATGGTGCTACAACTCACGTTTTTCACTCCCATGTGCCATTGCAGAGAGGAAATCTCCATGTCCATATCAGACTGGTCCCGCCCACAGACAGTCCAGCTCCGAAATGTCAGGCAAATCCCCTCCGCACGAGAGAAACGGCAAAACCACAGACGTACGTTTCGGCCTATGTGAGCCTCGTCAGTGTGGTGCAGCCGAATCCCTCTAGGCACATGGAAGCAAGGGCCCATGCCTGGGATGCCCTTAAACTTAGGGAGACAAAAAGAGTTGTGAGGAGCACACATCAAGCACGAACAAGATTAAGTGTCTTGTTCTAAGGCATGGTAGCCTCTCAATGGTGCTACAACTCACGTTTTTCACTCCCATGTGCCATTGCAGAGAGGAAATCTCCATGTCCATATCAGACTGGTCCCGCCCACAGACAGTCCAGCTCCGAAATGTCAGGCAAATCCCCTCCGCACGAGAGAAACGGCAAAACCACAGACGTACGTTTCAGCCTATGTGAGCCTCGTCAGTGTGGTGCAGCCGAATCCCTCTAGGCACATGGAAGCAAGGGCCCATGCCTGGGATGCCCTTAAACTTAGGGAGACAAAAAGAGTTGTGAGGAGCACACATCAAGCACGAACAAGATTAAGTGTCTTGTTCTAAGGCATGGTAGCCTCTCAATGGTGCTACAACTCACGTTTTTCACTCCCATGTGCCATTGCAGAGAGGAAATCTCCATGTCCATATCAGACTGGTCCCGCCCACAGACAGTCCAGCTCCGAAATGTCAGGCAAATCCCCTCCGCACGAGAGAAACGGCAAAACCACAGACGTACGTTTCGGCCTATGTGAGCCTCGTCAGTGTGGTGCAGCCGAATCCCTCTAGGCACATGGAAGCAAGGGCCCATGCCTGGGATGCCCTTAAACTTAGGGAGACAAAAAGAGTTGTGAGGAGCACACATCAAGCACGAACAAGATTAAGTGTCTTGTTCTAAGGCATGGTAGCCTCTCAATGGTGCTACAACTCACGTTTTTCACTCCCATGTGCCATTGCAGAGAGGAAATCTCCATGTCCATGTCTATGTCAGACTGGTCCCGCCCACAGACAGTCCAGCTCCGAAATGTCAGGCAAATCCCCCTCCGCACGAGAGAAACGGCAAAACCACAGACGTACGTTTCGGCCTATGTGAGCCTCGTCAGTGTGGTGCAGCCGAATCCCTCTAGGCACATGGAAGCAAGGGCCCATGCCTGGGATGCCCTTAAACTTAGGGAGACAAAAAGAGTTGTGAGGAGCACACATCAAGCACGAACAAGATTAAGTGTCTTGTTCTAAGGCATGGTAGCCTCTCAATGGTGCTACAACTCACGTTTTTCACTCCCATGTGCCATTGCAGAGAGGAAATCTCCATGTCCATATCAGACTGGTCCCGCCCACAGACAGTCCAGCTCCGAAATGTCAGGCAAATCCCCTCCGCACGAGAGAAACGGCAAAACCACAGACGTACGTTTCGGCCTATGTGAGCCTCGTCAGTGTGGTGCAGCCGAATCCCTCTAGGCACATGGAAGCAAGGGCCCATGCCTGGGATGCCCTTAAACTTAGGGAGACAAAAAGAGTTGTGAGGAGCACACATCAAGCACGAACAAGATTAAGTGTCTTGTTCTAAGGCATGGTAGCCTCTCAATGGTGCTACAACTCACGTTTTTCACTCCCATGTGCCATTGCAGAGAGGAAATCTCCATGTCCATATCAGACTGGTCCCGCCCACAGACAGTCCAGCTCCGAAATGTCAGGCAAATCCCCTCCGCACGAGAGAAACGGCAAAACCACAGACGTACGTTTCGGCCTATGTGAGCCTCGTCAGTGTGGTGCAGCCGAATCCCTCTAGGGATATGGAAGCAAGGGCCCATGCCTGGGATGCCCTTAAACTTAGGGAGACAAAAAGAGTTGTGAGGAGCACACATCAAGCACGAACAAGATTAAGTGTCTTGTTCTAAGGCATGGTAGCCTCTCAATGGTGCTACAACTCACGTTTTTCACTCCCATGTGCCATTGCAGAGAGGAAATCTCCATGTCCATATCAGACTGGTCCCGCCCACAGACAGTCCAGCTCCGAAATGTCAGGCAAATCCCCTCCGCACGAGAGAAACGGCAAAACCACAGACGTACGTTTCGGCTCATGTGAGCCTCGTCAGTGTGGTGCAGCCGAATCCCTCTAGGCACATGGAAGCAAGGGCCCATGCCTGGGATGCCCTTAAACTTAGGGAGACAAAAAGAGTTGTGAGGAGCACACATCAAGCACGAACAAGATTAAGTGTCTTGTTCTAAGGCATGGTAGCCTCTCAATGGTGCTACAACTCACGTTTTTCACTCCCATGTGCCATTGCAGAGAGGAAATCTCCATGTCCATGTCCATATCAGACTGGTCCCGCCCACAGACAGTCCAGCTCCGAAATGTCAGGCAAATCCCCTCCGCACGAGAGAAACGGCAAAACCACAGACGTACGTTTCGGCCTATGTGAGCCTCGTCAGTGTGGTGCAGCCGAATCCCTCTAGGCACATGGAAGCAAGGGCCCATGCCTGGGATGCCCTTAAACTTAGGGAGACAAAAAGAGTTGTGAGGAGCACACATCAAGCACGAACAAGATTAAGTGTCTTGTTCTAAGGCATGGTAGCCTCTCAATGGTGCTACAACTCACGTTTTTCACTCCCATGTGCCATTGCAGAGAGGAAATCTCCATGTCCATGTCTATGTCAGACTGGTCCCGCCCACAGACAGTCCAGCTCCGAAATGTCAGGCAAATCCCCCTCCGCACGAGAGAAACGGCAAAACCACAGACGTACGTTTCGGCCTATGTGAGCCTCGTCAGTGTGGTGCAGCCGAATCCCTCTAGGCACATGGAAGCAAGGGCCCATGCCTGGGATGCCCTTAAACTTAGGGAGACAAAAAGAGTTGTGAGGAGCACACATCAAGCACGAACAAGATTAAGTGTCTTGTTCTAAGGCATGGTAGCCTCTCAATGGTGCTACAACTCACGTTTTTCACTCCCATGTGCCATTGCAGAGAGGAAATCTCCATGTCCATATCAGACTGGTCCCGCCCACAGACAGTCCAGCTCCGAAATGTCAGGCAAATCCCCTCCGCACGAGAGAAACGGCAAAACCACAGACGTACGTTTCGGCCTATGTGAGCCTCGTCAGTGTGGTGCAGCCGAATCCCTCTAGGCACATGGAAGCAAGGGCCCATGCCTGGGATGCCCTTAAACTTAGGGAGACAAAAAGAGTTGTGAGGAGCACACATCAAGCACGAACAAGATTAAGTGTCTTGTTCTAAGGCATGGTAGCCTCTCAATGGTGCTACAACTCACGTTTTTCACTCCCATGTGCCATTGCAGAGAGGAAATCTCCATGTCCATATCAGACTGGTCCCGCCCACAGACAGTCCAGCTCCGAAATGTCAGGCAAATCCCCTCCGCACGAGAGAAACGGCAAAACCACAGACGTACGTTTCGGCCTATGTGAGCCTCGTCAGTGTGGTGCAGCCGAATCCCTCTAGGGATATGGAAGCAAGGGCCCATGCCTGGGATGCCCTTAAACTTAGGGAGACAAAAAGAGTTGTGAGGAGCACACATCAAGCACGAACAAGATTAAGTGTCTTGTTCTAAGGCATGGTAGCCTCTCAATGGTGCTACAACTCACGTTTTTCACTCCCATGTGCCACTGCAGAGAGGAAATCTCCATGTCCATATCAGACTGGTCCCGCCCACAGACAGTCCAGCTCCGAAATGTCAGGCAAATCCCCTCCGCACGAGAGAAACGGCAAAACCACAGACGTACGTTTCGGCCTATGTGAGCCTCGTCAGTGTGGTGCAGCCGAATCCCTCTAGGCACATGGAAGCAAGGGCCCATGCCTGGGATGCCCTTAAACTTAGGGAGACAAAAAGAGTTGTGAGGAGCACACATCAAGCACGAACAAGATTAAGTGTCTTGTTCTAAGGCATGGTAGCCTCTCAATGGTGCTACAACTCACGTTTTTCACTCCCATGTGCCATTGCAGAGAGGAAATCTCCATGTCCATATCAGACTGGTCCCGCCCACAGACAGTCCAGCTCCGAAATGTCAGGCAAATCCCTCTCCGCACGAGAGAAACGGCAAAACCACAGACGTACGTTTCGGCCTATGTGAGCCTCGTCAGTGTGGTGCAGCCGAATCCCTCTAGGCACATGGAAGCAAGGGCCCATGCCTGGGATGCCCTTAAACTTAGGGAGACAAAAAGAGTTGTGAGGAGCACACATCAAGCACGAACAAGATTAAGTGTCTTGTTCTAAGGCATGGTAGCCTCTCAATGGTGCTACAACTCACGTTTTTCACTCCCATGTGCCATTGCAGAGAGGAAATCTCCATGTCCATATCAGACTGGTCCCACCCACAGACAGTCCAGCTCCGAAATGTCAGGCAAATCCCCTCCGCACGAGAGAAACGGCAAAACCACAGACGTACGTTTCGGCCTATGTGAGCCTCGTCAGTGTGGTGCAGTCGAATCCCTCTAGGCACATGGAAGCAAGGGCCCATGCCTGGGATGCCCTTAAACTTAGGGAGACAAAAAGAGTTGTGAGGAGCACACATCAAGCACGAACATGATTAAGTGTCTTGTTCTAAGGCATGGTAGCCTCTCAATGGTGCTACAACTCACGTTTTTCACTCCCATGTGCCATTGCAGAGAGGAAATCTCCATGTCCATATCAGACTGGTCCCGCCCACAGACAGTCCAGCTCCGAAATGTCAGGCAAATCCCCTCCGCACGAGAGAAACGGCAAAACCACATACGTACGTTTCGGCCTATGTGAGCCTTGTCAGTGTGGTGCAGCCGAATCCCTCTAGGCACATGGAAGCAAGGGCCCATGCCTGGGATGCCCTTAAACTTAGGGAGACAAAAAGAGTTGTGAGGAGCACACATCAAGCACGAACAAGATTAAGTGTCTTGTTCTAAGGCATGGTAGCCTCTCAATGGTGCTACAACTCACGTTTTTCACTCCCATGTGCCATTGCAGAGAGGAAATCTCCATGTCCATATCAGACTGGTCCCGCCCACAGACAGTCCAGCTCCGAAATGTCAGGCAAATCCCCTCCGCACGAGAGAAACGGCAAAACCACAGACGTACGTTTCGGCCTATGTGAGCCTCGTCAGTGTGGTGCAGCCGAATCCCTCTAGGCACATGGAAGTGAAAAACGTGAGTTGCAGCACCATTGAGAGGCTACCATGCCTTAGAACAAGACACTTAATCTTGTTTGTGCTTGATGTGTGCTCCTCACAACTCTTTTTGTCTCCCTAAGTTTAAGGGCATCCCAGGCATGGGCCCTTGCTTCCATGTGCCTAGAGGGATTCGGCTGCACCACACTGATGAGGCTCACATAGGCCGAAACGTATGTCTGTGGTTTTGCCGTTTCTCTCATGCGGAGAGGATTTGCCTGACATTTCGGAGCTGGACTGCCTGTGGGCGGGACCAGTCTGATATGGACATGGAGATTTCCTCTCTGCAATGGCACATGGGGGTGAAAAACGTGAGTTGCAGCACCATTGAGAGGCTACCATGCCTTAGAACAAGACGCTTAATCTTGTTTGTGCTTGATGTGTGTTCTCACAACTCTTTTTGTCTCCCTAAGTTTAAGGGCATCCCAGGCATGGGCCCTTGCTTCCATGTGCCTAGAGGGATTCGGCTGCACCACCCTGACGAGGCTCACATAGGCCGAAACGTAAGTCTGTGGTTTTGCCGTTTCTCTCATGCGGAGAGGATTTGCCTGACATTTCGGAGCTGGACTGTCTGTGGGCGGGACCAGTCTGATATGGACATGGAGATTTCCTCTCTGCAATGGCACATGGGAGTGAAAAACGTGAGTTGCAGCACCATTGAGAGGCTACCATGCCTTAGAACAAGACACTTAATCTTGTTTGTGCTTGATGTGTGCTCCTCACAACTCTTTTTGTCTCCCTAAGTTTAAGGGCATCCCAGGCATGGGCCCTTGCTTCCATGTGCCTAGAGGGATTCGGCTGCACCACACTGACGAGGCTCACATAGGCCGAAACGTACGTCTGTGGTTTTGCCGTTTCTCTCATGCGGAGAGGATTTGCCTGACATTTCGGAGCTGGACTGTCTGTGGGCGGGACCAGTCTGATATGGACATGGAGATTTCCTCTCTGCAATGGCACATGGGAGTGAAAAACGTGAGTTGCAGCACCATTGAGAGGCTACCATGCTTTAGAACAAGACACTTAATCTTGTTTGTGCTTGATGTGTGCTCCTCACAACTCTTTTTGTCTCCCTAAGTTTAAGGGCATCCCAGGCATGGGCCCTTGCTTCCATGTGCCTAGAGGGATTCGGCTGCACCACACTGACGAGGCTCACATAGGCCGAAACGTACGTCTGTGGTTTTGCCGTTTCTCTCATGCGGAGAGGATTTGCCTGACATTTCGGAGCTGGACTGTCTGTGGGCGGGACCAGTCTGATATGGACATGGAGATTTCCTCTCTGCAATGGCACATGGGAGTGAAAAACGTGAGTTGCAGCACCATTGAGAGGCTACCATGCCTTAGAACAAGACACTTAATCTTGTTTGTGCTTGATGTGTGCTCCTCACAACTCTTTTTGTCTCCCTAAGTTTAAGGGCATCCCAGGCATGGGCCCTTGCTTCCATGTGCCTAGAGGGATTCGGCTGCACCACACTGACGAGGCTCACATAGGCCGAAACGTACGTCTGTGGTTTTGCCTGACATTTCGGAGCTGGACTGTCTGTGGGCGGGACCAGTCTGATATGGACATGGAGATTTCCTCTCTGCAATGGCACATGGGAGTGAAAAACGTGAGTTGCAGCACCATTGAGAGGCTACCATGCCTTAGAACAAGACACTTAATCTTGTTTGTGCTTGATGTGTGCTCCTCACAACTCTTTTTGTCTCCCTAAGTTTAAGGGCATCCCAGGCATGGGCCCTTGCTTCCATGTGCCTAGAGGGATTCGGCTGCACCACACTGACGAGGCTCACATAGGCCGAAACGTACGTCTGTGGTTTTGCCGTTTCTCTCATGCGGAGAGGATTTGCCTGACATTTCGGAGCTGGACTGTCTGTGGGCGGGACCAGTCTGATATGGACATGGAGATTTCCTCTCTGCAATGGCACATGGGAGTGAAAAACGTGAGTTGCAGCACCATTGAGAGGCTACCATGCCTTAGAACAAGACACTTAATCTTGTTTGTGCTTGATGTGTGCTCCTCACAACTCTTTTTGTCTCCCTAAGTTTAAGGGCATCCCAGGCATGGGCCCTTGCTTCCATGTGCCTAGAGGGATTCGGCTGCACCACACTGACGAGGCTCACATAGGCCGAAACGTACGTCTGTGGTTTTGCCGTTTCTCTCATGCGGAGAGGATTTGCCTGACATTTCGGAGCTGGACTGTCTGTGGGTGGGACCAGTCTGATATGGACATGGAGATTTCCTCTCTGCAATGGCACATGGGAGTGAAAAACGTGAGTTGCAGCACCATTGAGAGGCTACCATGCCTTAGAACAAGACACTTAATCTTGTTTGTGCTTGATGTGTGCTCCTCACAACTCTTTTTGTCTCCCTAAGTTTAAGGGCATCCCAGGCATGGGCCCTTGTTTCCATGTGCCTAGAGGGATTCGGCTGCACCACACTGACGAGGCTCACATAGGCCGAAACGTACGTCTGTGGTTTTGCCGTTTTTCTCATGCGGAGAGGATTTGCCTGACATTTCGGAGCTGGACTGTCTGTGGGCGGGACCAGTCTGATATGGACATGGAGATTTCCTCTCTGCAATGGCACATGGGAGTGAAAAACGTGAGTTGCAGCACCATTGAGAGGCTACCATGCCTTAGAACAAGACACTTAATCTTGTTTGTGCTTGATGTGTGTTCTCACAACTCTTTTTGTCTCCCTAAGTTTAAGGGCATCCCAGGCATGGGCCCTTGCTTCCATGTGCCTAGAGGGATTCGGCTGCACCACACTGACGAGGCTCACATAGGCCGAAACGTAAGTCTGTGGTTTTGCCGTTTCTCTCATGCGGAGAGGATTTGCCTGACATTTCGGAGCTGGACTGTCTGTGGGCGGGACCAGTCTGATATGGACATGGAGATTTCCTCTCTGCAATGGCACATGGGAGTGAAAAACGTGAGTTGCAGCACCATTGAGAGGCTACCATGCCTTAGAACAAGACACTTAATCTTGTTTGTGCTTGATGTGTGCTCCTCACAACTCTTTTTGTCTCCCTAAGTTTAAGGGCATCCCAGGCATGGGCCCTTGCTTCCATGTGCCTAGAGGGATTCGGCTGCACCACACTGACGAGGCTCACATTGGCCGAAACGTACGTCTGTGGTTTTGCCGTTTCTCTCATGCGGAGAGGATTTGCCTGACATTTCGGAGCTGGACTGTCTGTGGGCGGGACCAGTCTGATATGGACATGGAGATTTCCTCTCTGCAATGGCACATGGGAGTGAAAAACGTGAGTTGCAGCACCATTGAGAGGCTACCATGCCTTAGAACAAGACACTTAATCTTGTTTGTGCTTGATGTGTGCTCCTCACAACTCTTTTTGTCTCCCTAAGTTTAAGGGCATCCCAGGCATGGGCCCTTGTTTCCATGTGCCTAGAGGGATTCGGCTGCACCACACTGACGAGGCTCACATAGGCCGAAACGTACGTCTGTGGTTTTGCCGTTTCTCTCATGCGGAGAGGATTTGCCTGACATTTCGGAGCTGGACTGTCTGTGGGCGGGACCAGTCTGATATGGACATGGAGATTTCCTCTCTGCAATGGCACATGGGAGTGAAAAACGTGAGTTGCAGCACCATTGAGAGGCTACCATGCCTTAGAACAAGACACTTAATCTTGTTTGTGCTTGATGTGTGCTCCTCACAACTCTTTTTGTCACCCTTCCGATGAAGACTGTGATAATGATTGACAAGATGGGATAAAAGAGTGACCTTGTGACTCTGGATAGGAAGATTGCATGTAGTAAAGGAAATGGAACTCTAATGTCAGGACTAATGTACCTCAGGAAACACCAATCTTTGGGTATGTACAAGTAGGCCCAGGAGACAGGGAACAGGCTGGAGAACGAGAACTTGGAATCCAAAGACAAGCCAAGGTCAGAAGCAGACAGCATTCAAATACCATTGACAAGCTGACAGACAGGCAACAAAGGTTCAGAAGTCTATTAATCCATTTATTTATTTATTTTACTCGCATTTCTCCCTACACACTAACACCCCACCTGTCCAGAGGACAACTAGCTACCACCAGTTCTCCCATCAGGAAAATCCAGTGTTCTCCCTTTCCCTGTCTACCTTTACGCTAACTAGAAGGAGGAATTCAGCTGCTTTCTCTCTCTCCCAAGCATAGACTGACAACATGCAGTAAACCAAAACCTCCTTTTATACTGAGGAGTTAGCACAGAGGGGAAACATGAGGGAAATTCTCCATGTGGGGGAAATTACATAATTATTATTTACATAAGTGCTTAGCAATGTGTGAACCTAAGTGTGAGCACACAGAATTCTATGAAGTTAATATAAGGTCAAACTTGCTAACACCTTAATGTTAGATATGTTTTTAATTGAAACAAAAGCTTATATGATATTTAAAAAAAAAGAAGACCTTGGAAGGAGCCAAACAGTGCAGTCATTTAAGCCAGCTGATAAAAGCATAATAAATATATCCTACTGTAAAAGCCCGTGTACATGGGCCAAGATCTGGGTGAGGTTAAGATGCCGGTGCTGCTCTGCGTCCTGCCGCCGACGCAGTCATGCACTATAGAGACTTCCTGAAAGCACAGAATGCTCCCAGCATAGAACTCCCAGCATTCCTACATCTCCCAGCATTCTATGCTCCCAACATTCTGTGCTCCCATCATTCCATGCTTCCAACATTCTGTGCTCCCAACATTCTGTGCGCCCATCATTCCGTGCTCCCAGCATTCTGTGCGTTCGGACAGTCTCTACTGCGCATGACGGCTTCTGACAAACATCCTAACGAATTATTATATAGGATGCTCACAGTGTTAAGGGTCAGGTGCAAAGATGGCTCAGGACCTGACAAATATGCATTTGGAGAAATATTCGTCTCCAGTCAGATTCTTTAGACGTCCAAATGTTAAATACGACCAATATCCAACGGTTGTAGTTGAATGTAAAAAATCCCTTACAGGGGTTTATTAACACCAAATAAATGAAATTACATGAAAAATAAATTTAAAAATTCAAATATAAATAATATAAAATATATATATAACCCCAATGTAATGCATTTCTCTGTAACAACAGCCGAAATGTTATCTTTGCAGTGAAACGCATTAGATTGAGATGATAAATTTTAGACATTTTTGTATTATTTACATTTGAATTTTTTTATATGTATTTCTAATTTATTTGGTGTTAATAATCCCCTGTAAGGGATTTTTTTTTTTACATTCTACCACAGCTGTTGGATATTGGTGTTATTAACAGCTGGATGTCTAAAGGATCCGATTGGAGTCGGATATTTCACCAAATGCATATTTGCCAGGTCTTGAACCATCTTTGTACATGACCATTAACATTGTGAGTATATATAATCATTACTCTTTTATCAGCTGGTTTAAATTACTACACTATTTGGCGCCTTCCATGCTTTTCTTTTTTGTATACTTGACCACCTTTGGGAGAGTGTGAGAGGAGGGACGACCTGCTATTATAAGGAGAACCACTGAGGAGTGTTTGCTGTCTTGGGGCTGCAGATACATCCCCAGAAGGTTTACCAGCTGTTACCTACATATGTAGGCTTTAGCATCTTCATTTGTGAGTACCCACATGTGGGGTGATTGTAGTGATGTCAAATTTGAATATTTTTGAATCTGTACAAATCTGTGTTTTTCCCTATTTTTTCTTGCAGTTTATTCAATACTAGTTTAACAGCCCGTTACATGGGCCACAGTGCCACTGCCACCCGGTTGCGGGGCAGTCAGGTGCAGTGGAGACTGCCCACGCCGCGGCTGATAATGAGCTTGATGCTCCTTCGGAGCGCCCAGCTCTGTATCAGCCGTGGTGCGGGCAGTCTCTACTGCGCATGACTGCAGCACGCGCAGCAGTGTCTACTGCGCATGTCACGGCGTTACACACAATTTAGCAAATTATTATATAGGATTTGGATTTTTTTTTGGCAGTTTGTGCAAATGTGACAGTACTGGCTAACATGCAAGCTAGATACTAATAGTCTGCAATGCTTTTCCTTCCAACTGCTTCCCCTACCAGCCACATACTGACATTCCATACTACACAGTATTGGATGTAGACAATGAGGACCTGGTGCAAAATAATGTTTGGGTCCCCAATTCATTACAAAGTACAGAAAACCCCAAAAACTTTCTATTTTCTGTATTTATTTGGTGTCTAAAGCTGACTGGGCCTCAGTGTTTTGCAATTGATGAACCACTGGTAGTTCTGTCCCAGATAAGAGCTGCTCAGATCAGAATCAATACAATTTCCTGAATGCATCACTGATGCAAATGGAAGCACACAAACTTAGATTTTATCTCAAGTGATTAACAAATCACAGATTATTTGTGATAAATTGCTTCATACTCTTATGTTATTTGTGTTGCTTTTTTCCTTAACTAATGAGGACAGTGATTAACTATCCCTGTTCAACCCGTGAAGTTAATGGCTTTTTCTAAAATGCTCTTAGTATGTATTTTTTAGTAATTTTTTTTTTTTTTTTTACTAATGAACATGTGACGGATTGTGTCCATGTACTTTGAAAAGAATGGTAGCTGGGCAGGCTGCACATAATTTTTAAATTAATTATGATTACCTTAACTTGGAGTATAAGGTAAAATCTCTGGTACAGTATTCATTTTTCCCATTTTTCACCTTAGGTGAAGTGGAGAATTCATATCATGCACAAGAATAAAAAAAAACCCTTTCGAAACCACCCAGGTTCACTTTAATTTATAGCTTGATTGAGGTGAAAGAGAAAGTTGGATCATCCCTGGTTGTCTATAAACAATACAGCCAATTGTGTTAGAAGGAGCTGTCAAGTATATTTAGATCCTGCAGTTGGGTTATGCTAGAATACAGATTTATTTTGGAATATATTTATTTGGTGTGTCTTTTTATTGGCCTGACATTTGTCACCAGCTTCCGTGGCTTCTTCTACTGAACTTTAGCACCTGAAAGTGACTCTGCACACTGAAACACATGTACTGCAAGGACTTTTCAGATTTTGAAAGGGTGACTCTGCACATTGAAACACATGTACTCAGGGACGTGCACAGACATTTTGGGGGGCAGGGGCTCAAATGAAAAAAAGGGCACTTCTCATAATTATTATTATTTTTTTGTTGGTAAAAGGGCACGAGGGCACTTTGGACAAAAAGGGTAGGTGCTCAAGCCCCCCCTTCAGTGGTGTAACAATAGGGGTCGCAGGGGTCGCACCTGCGACTGGGCCCATCACTCCAAGGGGCCCGGCCGCCCCCTGCGAACCCATCGCCACTCGCCCTGCCCGCAGCAGCTCAGGTGATCTCCCAGCACTCTAGTAATGCAGAGCGCAGGGAGATGACGTCATCTCCCAGCGCTCTGCATAACTGAGAACTGCGCGGGAGATGGAGGTAAGTGATTCACGTGGGGCAACGTGAAGATTGGGGGGGGGGGGCCCGGGCCCGGCGGCAATTTCTGCACCAGGGCCCGGTGGCTGCTAGTTACGCCACTGCCCCCCTTGGTGTATATGTGTGCATGCGCCTGCATGTACTGCAAGGACTTTTCAGATCTTGCAAGGGTGATAGAGAAAACCAAGGAAGCTGATGGCAAATGCAAGTATGCTGCCCGCTGGACAGATCTCCCAGCTGCCTCTGTGTCAGTTTCCATAATTGATGTGGTTAGCGGGTGGGGATAAAGAGGGAGATTGAGGAAGAGAGGGTAAAACAAAAAGAAAGAGACAGGGAGGTGGAGACAGAGAGAGATTGAGGGAGGGAAATAGAAAATTATGGAAGGAGAGAGCATTAGAGAGAAAGAGAGACACAAGATTGACTTTTACATGCACTCGCGCACACACACACACTCTGTGGTGGGAGATTGCAGTCATGGGTTTGGGGTTTTGTTGGAGGCTTCAATCATACATGGGTATTATACAAAGGGACTTCATTTTTCCATACAATATCGGGTATAAATTACACCCAATGTGTATATACCGCTGCATTTTGTATCCAATATTTTACAATACTTTTCTTTTAAGTCTTGTTCCCAATGCTATATTTTAGCGATTTTGGGGTGCTGTGGCACTTTGGTGTGGAGTGGGTACAGTTCCAGGACCTGTTCCTACTTATTTTAAGGTAAAATGAACACCTTTGCTAGAAAATGTTACTGTCCCTTTAAATGAGCAATAAATCATTCTTATGAGATAAAAAAACATACATTGTAGAGTATTTATGAAGATCCCTTCTGGACTGAAACCTTAATCAATACTACATACATTGCTATTCATGACCATCTTGAGCTGTTAGCTTGTGCAAGAGCCCCATAACTGATAAGTGCAATGCATGCTGTTATGACTGAGGTAAACACACAGCAGACGGGTATCCATGAACTTAAAAGAGAAGGTCCTAATTTCAAAATACTGATAAAGAGATAATCAAGCTTTGTAGCAATACTAACAAATATGCAAAATCTTTGCATGTACTTGTGACAGACTTTTGAACTCTCACAACAAAGAGAGAATGTTGACAAATGCTGACCAAGAGAACATGGTATTTCAACCCTTTGAAAGCCAGAGCGGTGGGCAATGCATTCTGGCACTCAAAGGGTTAAAAGACAGGAGCACTTTTCATTTTAGGTGATGCAGAGGCATCTGGAGCAAACCAAAGACATAGGTAACAATAATTCTCACCGATTTAAATGGGGTTGCAGAGCAAAGCAATAGAGACATTTCTACAATTCATGAGGTTAAATTCCCCATTTAAATCAATTAACATTTAATTGGCTTTTAGTTATCCTTTTTTGTATAGTTAGATTGCCCCAGAATTGCTCTAGTTCATCTTGGTGCATCAGACTTGCTCTGCCTGTCTTGCCTATTAACCCTTTGAGGGGTGAATAGGTGAGCCATATGGCCCTCAAAAGGTTAAATCTGATATCATGGTAATTGTAGCACAAACCCATTACCATACTGCCCTCTCAGATAGACAGCAATCATAAGCTTACCTGCTTTAGCGTAAACATCAACCATTAACGGTGGATGGTGTGTAGAAGACATATACAAGTGACAGAGCGGCACTGCCTAGATCAGAATCTTCATTTCAAGACACAATTGTGGGAAACTAAGAGGAAGTGCTGATCTACATGTATTAACCACATCACACATTCACTATGGTAACCCCAAAGAACGTTATGTGTGTTTATGTGTGGGTGCATGGGCATGTGTGTGTCTGTGTGTGTGCGTGTCTATGTGTGTGACTGCATTAATATGAGTGAGTATGTGTTTGCATGCAGATGTGTGGATATATATATGTGTGCATGTGCATGAGTGTGGGTATCTACATATAAACTACATGGCAAAAAGTATGTGGGCATCCCTTTGAATTAGTGGATTTGGCTATTTCAACCAGACCCATTGCCGACAGGTGTATAAAATCAAGCACACAGCCAGAGGCGTAACTAGAAGCCACCGGGCCCTAGTGCAAGAATTGTCATGGCCCCCCCCCCCCACCACATTGGCCCCAGACCCCCTCAACCACATTGGCCACCTCCACATTGCCCCCCAATCTCCAAATTGCACCTTCATCTCCTCATTACCCCCATCTCCACAATGCCCCCATATTTCCAAATTGCCCCTTCCACAATGCCCCCTTCAACTCCACAATGTCCCCTTCATCTCCACAGTGCCGCTTCCACAATGCCCCTTCATCTCCACAATGTCCCCTTCATCTCCACAATACCCCCTTCATCTCCACAATACCCCCTTCATCTCCACAATGCCCCATTCATCTCCACATTGCCCCCCTTCCACAGTGCCCCTTCATCTCCACATTGCCCCTTCCACAATGCCCCCTTCATCTCCACAATGCCCCTACCTCCAGTCCCTGGTGGTCTATCGTGGTAGCTTGACAGATCTGTGCCTCCTTCGGCACAGATCTCTGCAACTGAAGCTCCCTCACGCCGCTCTAGTAATGCAGAGGCTGGGAGATTATGTCATCTCCCAGCGCTCTGTATTACTAGAACTGGCGACCGTAGTGGGAGTTGCTGCTTGTGAGGGGGTTGCGGGGGCGGATGGGCCCCTGGAGTGACAGGCCCGGTCGCAGGTGTGACCCCTGTGACCCCTATTGTTACGCCACTGCACACAGCCATGCAATTTCCACAGACAAACATTGGCAGTAGGATGGGCCATACAGCAGAGCTTAGTGACATTCAAAGTTGCACAGTCATAGAATGTCATGTTTCCAACAAGTCAGTTTTTCAAATTTCTAGCCTGCTAGAGCTGCACTGGTCAGCAGTAAGTGCTGTTATTGTGAAGCAGAAACATCTAGGAGCAACAACAGCTCAGTCATGAAATGGCAGGCCACACAAGCTCACAGAATGGAATCGCCTAGTGTTGTAGCACATGGAGCAAAAAAAAAAACATCAGTCCTCAGTTGCAACACTCACTGCTGAGTTCCAAACTGCCTTTGGAAGCAACGTTAGCACAAGAACTGTTCATTAGGACCTTCATGAAATGGGTTTCCATGGCTGATCAGCAACACACAACTTGGATCATTATGTGCAATGCCAAGAATTGGCTCGAATGGTGTAAAGCTTGCCTCCATTGGACTCTGGAGTAATGGAAAAGCATTTTCTGGAGTGATAAATCATGATTCATCATCTGTCCAACAGAATTCTGGGTTTGGCGAAAGCTAACTGCATGAGTGCATAGTTTCAACTGTAAACTACCGGAGAAGATGAGGAAAAATGATTTTGGGCTGTTGTCCGTGGTTTGAGATGACCCCTTAGATCCAGTGAAGGGACATCTTAATACTACAGCATTCAATGATATTCTAATCAATTGTGTGCTCCGAACTTTGTGGGGAAAGCCCTTTCCTTCTTCAGAGTGACAATTTACCTGTACATAAACTGAGGTCCATGCAAACAGAAATGGTTTGTCAAGACTTCTGTGGAAGAACTTGACTGACCTGCACAGAGCCATAACCTCAACACCATCGAACACCTTTGGGGGAAAGATGTCTGTGAGCCAGGCCTAATCGCCCAACAACAGTGTCTAACCTCACTAATGCTCTTGTGGCTAAATGGAATAAAATGCCCACAGCAATGTTCCAAAATCCAGTGGAAAACCTTCCTAGAATAGTGGCCATAATTTTGGAATGAGATGTTTAACGAACCCAGAGGAGGAAAAACTGGATTCCAACAGACCTATCAATGGGTTAAATAGACATAAGAATGAAAGGTGTTGGAGTTTGATTGAGTAACCTACATATTATCATTGTATAGTAAAAAACAAACTATATGATACTAGCAGCACAATGTATCATTATGTATCTTTATATGAAACCAGGAGAGGATTACACAAGCCAAGCAGTAGAAAACATCATTGCATGAGAACAGCAGAATGCTGCAGATGGGTAAATCATTGTAACATGCAGGGCAACACGCCAATTATATGCAAGCAGGAGAGTATTACATGAGACCAGCTGGACAATATCGATATATAAAAGAAGACTTCTGTGTGCCTGGCACACAAACCCAGGGGCGGCAGAAAGAAGGAGTTATTCACATCTCCTCCATATCTTCAATCCTGGAGACACAAATGGGCATGATTTGGACAGGAGTGGGCAGGGGCCTCTGCAAGGAGCCTCCCCTCCCTCAACTTCCTCCTGAACATGAAAAATAGGCTTGGACTTCAAGGAACTGAATGAGAATGCTCAGAATATGAAAAGGAGGCTTGGAATATAAGAAACTTACTGGGCATATGCAAAACATGAAAAAGAGGCTGCTAAACAAAGACAAGAGTTGGTACCATGTTAGCCATAGAAGAAGTCTTGAAAGCTTGCATTTTAAATCTATTTAGTTAGCCAATAAAGGTATCAACTTTACAAAAAAATTTGGCATCCTAAACAAAGACACACACACATACACAGCCAACTCCTCTCGCTGCATGTAAAAAACCAAATTTTGCCCCGCTCACTTTCTCCACTCCATGCCTTACCGCAGGGCTCCACTTGCATGCAGGCCTACAGAAAACCAACACTGAATGAGAACACTACCACATGCTGCCTGTAGGAAACCTATGACTCACACTACTCTCTCTTATTGCCCAAGTTATCAAGCACAGCAGCAGAATAAAATACTGTACTGTCTGACACTCATAATGAAGAGGAGGCCACCTCCGCTCCACTATGACTGTCACACACTGTGGCTGCTTCCTCCGCTGCTGCCTTACCACTTAGTACCAACACTTCCACTGTCTGGATCACTTTTTGGCAGTATAATAATCTCCCTAGTCTCACTCCCATCTCTTGGTCAAACAACATGCAGCTAAACCCTTGGGGTGCCAGAGGGGTTGCAACGCATAACCTTCTGTCACCCACTGCGCAGCATCCTCTGCTGCTGCCTTACCAGTCATTACCCACACTGCCACTCTCTACATCACTTTTCTGCTCTATAATAACCCGCTCCCTTTCTCACAGCCTCCTGACGCTCAAAGAGTTCATGTTCTCTCACACAGTGAACCTGCTTCCATCTCTGCTGCCTGCATTACTTTCACAATTACTTTCGCTAAATGCTTACTGGGAAAGAATCTTTGCCCCTTGATTCTCTTTTTCTTAACCCTTTCATTGCCAGAGTGGTATGCAACGCATTAGCAATGCGTTGCGTACCCGTCTGGCACTCAAAGGGTTAACAGCATATCTGGGAACTCCCTGGGCAGAGGCTGAGTCTCCAGATGTGAGGACTGTCTACTGAAACTCTGCCCACTTCTGCTCCTTCCCTGTCTGTTTCTCCCACTACTACCCAATTCATTTCCTTCCCCAGCCTATTTTTACCACTTTATGCATGTCTGTTAATCCCGCCCCCACTCTCGGTTAAGGCCCACCCCTTTTTGACGCAAATTGCATCATTTTTCTCCCCGGAGCTGCACAACAGAACTCCCCTCTTGGGAGACTAAATATCAGACTTCCCAGGTATGGAAAGAGTCTGATACAAAACCACTATCCTGGCTACCACATACTGAAATACTGCCCACACTCCCTGTACTCATCTAACAATTACACATTGGGCCTAAGAGAGAGGCAACCAAAAACACATCACACTCACACCCAGAAAAACACTGCAGGTAGGGGTAGGCGAAAAGTGAGAAAAATATCCCTCATGACTTTTTGCGAAAAACTGATGATTTTTTTCTTTTTTCACGAAAGTTTTCTCCTATTCTCCAATGCAAAATTTTCCTCCTTTTCTCCTATTCCACAGCATTTTTCTCCTATTCCAACACATTTGTCTCCTATTCTAATACATTTTTCTCCAATTCAAACACATTTTCTCCTATGTTTAGTATGATGCAACATTCACAATATTACTTCTGAGAGTTGTAGTGGCAAAATAAGCTGGAAGTCAAAGTTGTGAGTCCTACAGCATCATATACCTTACAAAATGTGTTATCATGCAGAATGCATTTGTCCTTTGCCCACAACACTTTCTTGCTTAAGTGACACTGGCACATATTCACCATGATGTCAAGTGATTTTAAAAAAATAAAGTACAACGTACAATGTGGCAGATGTGTATGGTAGTGGTGGTGGGGGACTGGTGTGCTGTGATTGGTGGGACCTTGACAAACTGCATCCACCCGGGAGGAGAGGCATAATCATCATTTATTACAAACTAGTTGAACAGCCCGTTACACGGGCCACAGTGCCTCTGGCAGCCGGTCGCGGGGCAGTCACGCACAGTGGAGACTGCCCGCGCCTCGGCTGATGCAGATGTATCAGCCGCGGCGCGGGCAGTCTCTACTGCGATGACTGCTGCACGCGCAGCAGTGTCTACTGCGCATGTCGGGCGTTACACACAACTTAGCGAATTATTATATAGGATGCTGCAGCAATGATGTTTTTGTACTAACACTTTACTCCCACGTCCCTGGACTGATCCACCTTTTCCCCTCCTGCTTATGCATTTGCTAGACATCCTCAACTACTGTGTGTGTGTGTTTTTCTCTCTACAGTACACAACTGATGGAGTGTGATGTCAGCAAAATTCTCAATGTCGTCTACTGTCTATCAAGTGTGCCTCAGTCACAGAGCTCTCACTTGAAAAATCAAGAGAAAAGGCAGAGCAATTTAAAGAAACCCTGAGGTCCCTGGCAGAATTGTAAATGGAGACCCCCAACTTACCATTCAGGATCATTTTAAGTTTAGTCATAGCTTTTCTTTTATTTGCTTCCTGTTTTACAGAAAAACATCCAGGTGTGTGTGTTATGCATGCATGCTTGTATTAAAATGTCCCCCGGAAAAAGCTATTGGAGAAGTGATTTAGTTTCAGTAAGTCACATCTGAAATGTTTTGCTTTCTTGATACAGAGATGTCAAACCTGAGACTTGCACTTGAAGAATTAAACCTAATGGTATAAGTGTTTCTTCACCAAAATACTTTATATGCCTAGGAATCATTTATACTCAGTCTGTTATATAGTTTCATATATATATGTTATGGCTAAAGCCAGAGGCTGGCTAATGTGCATAGTATATTTTAATTTAACCCTTTAAGGATCAATGGGGTATGCCAGGGTACACATGTTCAGTCCTCAAGGGACACCAACAGGCCAGGATTTAGGGATTTCCCTGATTAAGCACAGGTGAGTCAAGATGAATGAGCCACTGATTAACTCACCTGTACTTAATCAGGGAAATCCTAAAATCCTGGCCTGTTGATGCTTCTTGAGGACTGAACTGGACAGCCCTGGGATATGCAATGAATTTCTCAAATTGTCCTATCCACCCACCTCACAACCTGTTCCTTGGTCCGTAATCCTTCCCATTTACACAAATCACTTGCACCAGTCCTTACACCTACAGTTGTGGTCAACATTATTGGCACCCTTGAACATTTTGTATATCATATAGAATATTTCCTTGAAAAAGTGTGTAGTGAAACAGCTTTGGTCTATATAAACTCATACGTTTGATACAGAACAGCACAGGATAAAACAATAACAATTAAAAAAAGAAATGGGAGGAAAAAGTATAAAAATGTAAACATTGCCATGACACGATTATTAGTACCCTTTTGAAGACTTAAAATCATATTGAAAGAAGAACTAGAATGTAATTGCTGTGAAATTAGACTCAACCGGTGGTCCTGTGTTATCCGTGGTTGCACAAGCACAATCCCACGTTCGATTGGGTAAGGGCCAAAGTCATGGCATGGTCGCCCAACTGTTCCAAGACATGCCTAGTGTAAGTGGTGAAGGTGCTAACCACATCTCTGGTCTCTTCGCTGCTTGAAGAGTACCAAGAGTTCCAAGATGTATTCGATAAGGGCCAGTCTGGTGAGCCCCCGCCTCACTGCCCTTACGATTGCACCATTGAACCGGGTGCCATACCTCCTAGAGGTCGAGTCTATCCTACTTTTGTCACAGAGAATAAGGCCGTGCAGAAGTATGTTATGGATGCGCTGTCCCAGGGATTCATCCACAAGTCCTCCTCTCCCACCGGGGCCGGATTCTTCTTATTGAAGAAAAAGAGTGGAGAACTGAGACCCTGTATTGATTACAGGGGGCTCAACATATCACTGTTAAACATGCCTACCCAGTTCCACTTATTACTGAGCTATTCGATCGATTGAAAGGGTCTAAGGTATTTACTAAGCTGGACCTGTGGGGTGCATGTAATTTGGTAAGTATAAAGGAGGGCCATGAATGGAAAACCGTGTTTAACACCAAAAGAGGGCATTACAAATATCTTGTAATGCCCTTCGGTCTCTGCAATGCTCCCACAGTTTTCCAGGAATTCCTAAATGATGTCATCAGGGACATGCTCCAACAATGCATGGTGGTATACTTAGACGACATTCTGATCCATTCTGCCTCCATGGAAAGCCACCATGCAGATGTAGCCCGAGTTCTGCATAGATTAACAGAAAATAAACTGTTTTGCAAATTAGAAAAGTGTGAGTTCCACCGCAAACAGGTCGCCATCTTGGGGTGCGTAATTTCAGAGGTTGATTTCGCTATGACCCTGCGAAACTCTCAGCTGTTCTCGAGTGGCCGTGACCCATAGCTCTTTGCTCTCTTCAACGTTTCCTCGGGTTTACTAATTACTACAGGAAATGTATTCACAAATTTTCCTCTATGGTAAAACCCCTTACCTAAATTACCAAAAAAAGCGGGTAACTCTACTCACTGGTTCCCAGAAGCCATCAATGCATTTGAGTCCTTAAAAGCCGCTTTTTCCACAGCACCCATTTTAGCACATCCGAAACCAGTGCTTCCATTTGTACTTGAGGGCGATGCGTCTGAGACATGAGTAGGGTTATAGGGCAGTCACTCAACAAGATTCTCACATGCTTGATATCATTGAAAAGGGGAAACTCTTTCCTTTCCAGCGATACCATTCTTGAGTAGATTTATGCAGGGTGAGCTAAGACACCTGCTCTAAAATGCTCTGTGCCCCTATTAAATATTATTACTGTTCCAGGCTTCCAGGGAAGTGCGCCCCCTGCTGCATGGCATCTACTGCAGTTGCACACTCTTTGCTGCTCTAGAAAGAGCCCTTTCCAGGGAAGTGCGCCCCCTGCTGAATGGCATCTATTGCAGTTGCACACTCTTTGATGCTCTAGAAAGAGCCCTTTCTTGAACATCCAGAGGTTATGGAGATGTTTCTTAACCCCTTGAGTGCAATGCGTTGGATACATCCCTGGCACTCAAAGGATTAAAGTTTTAAAACAAGACAGAGATGATAAAATGCTTTATTGACCCTTTAACATCCCTTAACCCTTGTGGCCCAAATCAATGAATTACATACCCCTCTAGTCATCAAGGGGACTAAAATAAGAAAAGGATAACAAGACTTTGAATAAAACTTGGCCTTATGCCACTTCTGCTTCTAGCTATTTTAGGCAGATTAGCTGCACCGCAAATTGTCCATCTGTGCTCCTGCCAAAAACCAGATCTGGAAATAATTTGTTAATATTTATATATACATATATTGTGTGCCTAGGGATTAGACCAGTTGTTGTGTGGTCTAAAATATATTCAGTCAGCAGTCTGAGTTTGTTTTGCTGAAAATTAGTTAATTTAATTAAAGTAAATGAAGATTTAAAAAAAATTGTACACATTAATTGTGTTATATGTGAGATAGAAGCCATTTTGGGCTACACAGTGCAGCATCTGCAGTCAGCCCTGGATGTTATGTGGAGGCGGACATGACAGTTTATAGCAGGACCACAGGAGCTTACACTGCACACTGCATATGGTAATCGTAACAGTTTAAGGGCCAGAGATGTATGGTCATATTAAGGTAAGTGGGGTTATTGCTAAGAGGTGTTTGTTCTCCTTTAATCCTTTGAGTGCTAGAGGGGCATGCACTGCATTTAATAAAATAAGATATTTGACCTTTTACACCATGGAATGCAAATACACGTATAAAGAGGAGTTTTGCCACACTTCTAGGAAAAAGGTGACACCGTGTTGGCCAGAAGAGTCAATGGGATTCAATGCACGTTTGAAGCAAAAACTCAAAAGAGTGAAATAAAGGTGATACCTTTTAATGGCTGAGGATGTAGAGAGGGCAAGCTTTCAGGACACTTAGATCCAGTCTTCAGGGGTGGGTTAACAAAAAATGCTGGAATAGCAATGAATTTATATTTACAGAGTATGACATACATTTGAAACAAATGATATGAGTACACAATGGTGGGACAATTAACTTTCTATGTAGACTGTATGTTTACTAAGTTAATTTCACCCTCCACTGCATACTCATTTAATTGGTTTCAAATGTATGTCATACTCTGTATATATAAATTCAGTGCTGTTCCAACATTTTTTGTTAACCCATACCTGAAGAATGGACCCTAGTGTCCTGGAAGCTTATATCTCTGTGGTTAACCTCTTAACAACTGGTTGAGAGGCATTTTTTTTAATTGTCCAATAAATTCAGAGGTCCCCAAACTGCATACAGTCGAGCGGGGACACCTGAATTCCATGCCATGCCAAGAATGTCATGGGTCTGTAATGCAAGTTTCCCCATTAAGGGGTTAAGGAACTGGCCAGTTCACAAACCAGTTCACCAAACACCCAGGACTGCTTACAGAGCTCCAGCAAAGAAGGGGTTTTAACAAGGCTGCAGTCACTTATGCCCCTTTCACATTGACAGTATTGACACAGAAAATCATTAACCCCTTGAGTGCCAGAGGGGTATGCAATGCATTGCTTTGCATTGTCACTAAAAGTGTTAAACAAAACACATGAATTGTGAATCACTGTGTCCTACTGGGCATTTCATACATACAGCATGTGCTACAACTGTCACAGACAGGCACTGCATGCTGCAACTATCCTCTGATAGTCCTGCAGGAACACATTTGCTGTACGGATTTTAAAGGGATTAAATTGTATAACAGTAGCAGGCAGCTACTTTTTCCCAGCAATTTTGTCACTCCTGATTATTATTAGTATATTGAGAGTATGGGATGCTGGGAAAACATTGCTACACTGTAGCATTTAAAAAAAGCACTAAAATCTTAATTTGATACAAATACACGAGTTAGGACATAAATGTTGAGCTACAATATCGTCTGTGTGTAAAAGTCCTTAGGGCTGGAAGGTATATGGGGGGGGGTTATAAAACTATTTTTTAGAGTTTTATTAACCTTTTGAGTGCCAGAGGGGTATGCAACGCATTGCAAAGAAATGCGTTGCGTACCTCTCTGGCACTCAAAGGGTTAAGAATTATCTTTCAGTCACAGCAACTGGCAATGGTGCCCAGTCTTAAAAATGAGTGAGGGCATCACGATAAATATGGCGTTAGTCATCTGATAATAAAGTCTGGAATGCTAAAGAACAGATTTTACCTGGTGCTAAGATTCTGGTGACAGAATTTCTTTATAAATTTACTACACAAGAATTTTCTCCACCTATACCGTCCGTCTTCCAGAAACACGACGACATCTCAATAAGGTTTCCAAAACCGGCACAAGCTTCTTTTTAACCATTTGAGTGCCATTCATCAGTTTTTTGTCACTTTTATACCACATAAGCTCAATAAGCCTCCAAAACTGACACAGGTTTCTTTTTAAACCCTTTCAGTGCCAGAAGGGTATGCAACGCATTGATTTGCAATGCTTTGCGTACCCGGCTGGCATTCAAAGAGTTAAATGCTATCCATCAGTTTTATGCCACTTTTATGCCACATTTAATTGGTTTCAAATGTATGTCGTGTGTAAATATAAATTCAGTGCTGTCCCAGCTTTATTTGTTAACCCATACCTGAAGAAAGGACCTTAGTGTCCTGAAAGCTAGACTTGTGCATTTTGGTTCAGTGACATTCGCAATTCAATGAAAAAGGGGTCATTCGGACCTTCAAACAGGCAAGGGTCGTTTGCCAAAAAAGATATGAATCCGACTAGCCCTGGTCGAATGTCGTAGAAACTTTCGACAATTTGGCGACTACTACCCGAGCTTGATTACTTTCCCTCCATAATTTCCCTCCATGTCTCTAGTCCAATTAGCTTCTCCGTTTCATGCGCTACTTTCCTGCTTTTTCTCTATTCCAATTGGCTTCTTCGTTTCATGATGGGGGTTGGAATAGTGACACAGACAGTTGACACCCAGACAGCCTGCATTTCAGTCGTTGTTGGAGCTGAGAGAGAGAAGCAGGAGATATTAGAGTGTCCAGTTGTTGTGTAGGCAGGCAGGTTGCATTAGGCATAGGCAGGCAGCCAGCATTAGCGCCTTATTGCCACTGAAAGGGAGAGTCATCTTTGTCCCTGTGCAAAATATTAGGGATTTGTTTGAATAATTTTCAGAGTGACACATCAGCCAGTCTCACAGTTCTGCAGGCAGGCCTAGTACCTTATTGTGTCCGCAAGGGAATGTCACCTTTGTTTATGTCTTAAATATTAAAATTAACATTAGAGATTTGTTTGAATAATTTTCAGAGTGACACTTCAGCCAGTCTCACAGTTCTATAGGCAGGTCTAGTACCTTATTGTCATGGTTTGTTATGACTCTCAGACACAAGTTTTAGGTAAAAATCAATTTTATTGAAATAATTAAATTGATCACTTAGGATGGCAATCACATACATATATAATCATGAATAATAGCAAAGACGGAAGGCAGACTCTACCGGTCCTGTCCATACACCGGACAGGACAGTCTGAGATAATTGAACATTAGGCTCTACCGGCCTTGCCAATACCGGGTAAGGCAACCTGCAGATGGAATAGCAAAACGGTTCTACCGGCCTTACCTAATTACCAGGCAAGGCAGCCCCAATAAGTACACAGTGTAGGCTCTACCGGCCCTGCCAATACCGGATAAGGCAACCTCAGATGGAATGTGGCAAAAGGTTCTACCGGCCTTACCAATACCAGGCAGGGCAGCCCAGAGATTTCAATAGCAGCCGGATGATAATGGCAGAATGACAGTATCGTAAGCGACCCAGTTTCCGCACACTGAGACCAACAGGGGAATCGTATAGCCGCGAGGCTTAGGAGCAAACCATTGTCCTCACACTGGAGTAACAAGTGAATCATATAGCCGCAAGGCTTTGGAGCAAACCAGTGTCCTCACACTGGAGTAACAAGTGAATCATATAGCCGCAAGGCTTTGGAGCAAACCAGTGTACGCACGCTGGGACCAACTACTGAATCGTATAGCCGATAGGCTTTGGAGCAAACCAGTGTCCGCACCCTGGAGTAACAAGCGAATCGTATAGCCGCAAGGCTTTGGAGCGAACCAGTGTCCGCACGCTGGGACCAACTACTGAATCGTATAGCCGATAGGCTTTGGAGCAAACCAGTGTCCGCACACTGGACCAACAGGGAATCGTGAGCCGCGAGGCTTTGGGAGCAAACCAGCATCCGCACGCTGGGACCAACCACTGAATAGTGTAGCCGATAGGCTTGGGGGCGAACCAGTGTCCGCACACTGGACTAACAACTGAATCGTGTAGCTGCAAGGCTTTGGAGCAAACCAGCGTCCGCACGCTGGGACTAACAAGCAATGTCGCCGACGCGACCAGGCAGAAGGTCGCCAGGATACAGGAGACAGGCGATGAGATGACAGGAACCAGCAGCGATCAGTCAGGTCAGGAAACAGCAGAGAAGAAGTCCAGCAGGAACTGCATCACCAGAGTACTAGGCCGGAACCAGGATTGGAACAACTCAGCATGCAGGAGACACTGGAACAGTTGAAATCAGGAACTCAGGAACACTGGAACAGAGGCCCAACTATCACTGGACATAGTGATAGCAAAAGGTCAGAAACAACACGAAAGGGCACTCAAAGGGTGCCCAATCCAGGTTTAAATAGGCAATACGAGGCGGGCTATATGCAGACAGCCAATAGAAGCCCCCTACTGGTGACAGAGAAGGAAATGCAGCAATCACTGGGACCGTGATAGTACCCCCCTTTCAAAGACCCCCTCTCCTAGAATAGGGTCTAGGTTTCTGTGGGTATTTGGCATGAAAGACCCTAGTTAGCCTAGGTGCATGAAGGTCCTTACTATCCACCCATGATCGATCTTCAGGACCATATCCTTTCCAATGTACCAGGTACTGTACCCTTCCTCTAATCCTATGGGAATCAATAATGCTCTGAACCTCATACTCCTCCTGACCCTCGACCTCAACAGGTCCTGGCACCACAGGTGTGGTAGTATAGCGATTGCAAACCAGAGGCTTAAGAAGGGACACATGGAGCACATTATGGATACGCATGGATGCAGGTATGTCTAGTGCATAGGAGACAGGGTTAATTTTGCGACTGACTCTGTATGGACCAATAAACCGGGGAGCCAACTTATTAGACGGAACCTGCAGCTTGAGATTTCTGGAGGAAAGCCATACTCTATCCCCAACCTGAAAGGAAACCGCTGGAAGCCTTCTGCGATTGGCATGGCGCTGATGACGCTGAAATGACTGACCAAGTGCCCTCTGAACTTGTGCCCATGTGGAACGAAGTTGCTCGATATGCTCATCCAGAGCTGGAATCTGTTGCGTCTGAAATGAATCTGGAAGCAAACAGGGCTGAAACCCGTAATTAATCAGAAACGGGGAGCTCCCAGATGAAGAATTGACCGCACAGTTCCTGGCGAACTCTGCCCAAGGCAACAAGTCAGACCAATTATCATGATGGTCAGTAACGAAACAACGGAGAAATTGTTCCAAACCCTGATTAGCTCGTTCAGCGGCTCCATTAGTCTGGGGATGGTAGGCAGAGGAGAAGGACAGCTGTATGCCCATCTGTTGGCAAAATGCCCTCCAAAATCTAGACACAAACTGGCTCCCCCTGTCGGACACTAGTACCCTGGGCACTCCATGCAACCGGAATACTTCTCTGGCGAACACAATTGCCAATTCCTTAGCTGAAGGAAGGCCACGGAGGGGCACGAAATGAGCCATTTTAGAAAACCTGTCCACCACCATGAATATAAAGGAATACCCTTTAGACATAGGCAATTCTCCCATAAAATCAATGGAAACATGAGACCAGGGGCGTTCGCCATTAGGCACCGGTTGAAGCAAGCCCACTGGGAGATGTCTCGGGGTCTTATCGCGGGCGCAGGTGGCACAGGCATTCGTAAATTTGGCACAATCGTTTCTCATGGAAGGCCACCAAAATAACTGAGAAAGGGACCATAACAATTGGTCTCTACCAATATGTCCCGCAGCCTTAGAGGAATGGTAGGTTTCGAGCAACCTAGTACGAAATGGTTCAGCGACAAAACATTTGCCCACTGGGGTTTCATGGGGAGCGGACCCCTGAGAGGCCAGGATCTCCTCCCCTAAAGGAGAAGTGATACTCGTGCGTATAGTAGCCAATATTCTATCGGGTTGGATGATAGGTGCTGGTGCTTCCACTCTGTCACTGTCGGCCTCAAATTGTCTTGACAGTGCATCAGCCCTGACATTCTTTGATCCCGGTAAATATAATACAATGAAATTAAATTGGGACAGGAACAGTGCCCATCTGGCCTGACGAGAGGACAATCTCTTGGCCTCCGAGAGATAAGTCAGATTTTTATGATCTGTTAGGATTAAGACAGGATTCTTAGTACCTTCAAGCAAATGACGCCATTACTTAAGAGCGAGGATAATGGCCAATAATTCTCTGTCACCTATCTCATAGTGGCTTTGAGTGACAGTCAACTTTTTAGAAAAAAAAACACAAGGTCTGAGTGTTCCACCTTTATCGTGTCGTTGCGAAAGTACTGCCCCAACCCCAATATCTGAGGCATCAACCTCTAATGTAAATGGAAGTAGAGGATTGGGGTGGGATAACACAGAAGCCGCAGCAAATGCCAGCTTCAATTTCTCAAAGGCTTCCTCAGCAGATACCGGCCAACAAGAAGGATTAGCACCCTTGTGCGTAAGATCGTACAGAGGTTTGACAATGGAAGAAAAGTTCTTAATAAACCTCCTATAATAATTAGCGAAACCCAGGAAACGCTGTATGGCTTTAAGACCCTTGGGTTTTGGCCATTGTAGGACAGCTGACAACTTTTCTTTGTCCATAGCAATGCCATCATTGCCAATTATGAACCCCAAGAATGGCACGCTGGTTCTATGAAACTCACATTTTTCCAATTTACAAAATAATTTGTTCTCACGGAGTCGTAGCAATACTGCGGATACATCTTTGATGTGCTGTGACATGTTTTGGGAGTAAATCAGTATATCGTCAAGGTACACCACAACACATGTCTGTAACATATCTCTCAGAACATCGTTTATCAGTTCCTTAAAAACTGCGGGTACATTACACAGCCCAAATGGCATCACTAGATACTCGTAGTGCCCAGATCGAGTATTAAAGGCAGTTTTCCACTCATCACCTGCTCGAATGCGAACCAGATTGTAAGCGGCCCGTAGGTCCAATTTGGTAAAAATCGAAGCGCCCTTAAAGGGATAGTAATACTTCGTTTTAACTTTATTTTATTTTGTAGGCATTAAAAAAACATTAAGAATGATATAAGTCTTATCTCTCAAACCTTTATGGTTTATGAGATATTCACAAGCAAAGTTCCCCTACCCGCCCCTTTTTCCTAGTGTAAGCCATCTCTTCTCAAATGTGAGTCTGGTTGTATGACAGGACAGATAACAGAAGGGGACAATTTTCTTTGTATGAAAACAATGAAAGCCCTTCCCCCCTTGACAAGTTTTTCAGCTTTTTCCATTATCTTAATTGAAGATTGTCCCTCTCTGCAGTCTACCTGGGCATCTCCCTTCTGATCTGGTTGAACAGGGAAGGGATACTTTGTTTGTGAATATCTCTTAAACCATAAAGGTTTCAGAGATAAGACTTATATCATTCTTCATGTTTTTTTAATGCCTACAAAATAAAATAAAGTTAAAACGAAGTATTACTATCCCTTTAAGCCTATCAAAAAGCTCGGTGATGAGTGGTATTGGGTATGCGTTTTTTGCCATTAGTTTATTCAAGCCCCGGTAGTCAATGCATGGTCTTAGTTCGCCATTTTTCTTTTTTACGAAAAAGAACCCAGCCCCAGCTGGAGAGGTAGATTTTCGTATGATCCCTCTAGCAAGGGCAGAAATGTAATCTTCCATAGCATTATTTTCCTCACAAGATAATGGATAAGTGAGTCCCTTAGGAGGTACTGCTCCAGGATGCAATTCAATGCAACAATCATAAGGTCTGTGCTGGGGTAGTATACTAGCCTCTCCTTTGCTAAAAACATCGCCAAACTGTTGGTAAACATCCGGTATAGCAGAGGAGGTGCACAGGACCTTAATAGGCTGGATGACGCACTTGTCCATACAAAACGGTAGGTTTATGAACCCTCTGCAGAGACTAGGGTCACCATCATACCTTAGCGGCAAGGGTGCAGAAGCCGTTAACCCTTTAACAGTACCCCCTAGGGGCCTGGTATCACTTTCCGGTGTCTGACTTGGCGAGACCACCGGGCTAGAGCCAGATTTGTCAGCGAGTACCGTACGTTCAAGGATCGTTTGAATTGCAACCGCCAACTGATCCAAACGTTGCTCATGCATATCCATCCTCCAATGGATATTCTGTGCGTTACCTTCACATTTGCTGTCTGAGGTCATGGCCCTTTCGTGCTGTCACGGTTTGCTATGACTCTCAGACACAAGTTTTAGGTAAAAATCAATTTTATTGAAATAATTAAATTGATCACTTAGGATGGCAATCACATACATATATAATCATGAATAATAGCAAAGACAAAAGGCAGGCTCTACCGGTCCTGTCCATATACCGGACAGGACAGTCTGAGAGAATTGAATATTAGGCTCTACCGGCCTTGCCAATACCGGGTAAGGCAACCTGCAGATGGAATAGCAAAACGGTTCTACTGGCCTTACCTAATTACCGGGCAAGGCAGGCCCAATAAGTACACAGTGTAGGCTCTACCGGCCCTGCCAATACCGGGTAAGGCAACCTCAGATGGAATGTGGCAAAAGGTTCTACCGGCCTTACCAATACCGGGCAGGGCAGCCCAGAGATTTCAATAGCAGCCGGATGATAATGGCAGAATGACAGTATCGTAAGCGACCCAGTGTCCGCACACTGAGACCAACAGGGGAATCGTATAGCCGCGAGGCTTAGGAGCAAACCATTGTCCTCACACTGGAGTAACAAGTGAATCATATAGCCGCAAGGCTTTGGAGCAAACCAGTGTCCGCACCCTGGAGTAACAAGCGAATTGTATAGCCGCAAGGCTTTGGAGCGAACCAGCGTCCGCACGCTGGGACCAACTACTGAATCGTATAGCCGATAGGCTTTGGAGCAAACCAGTGTCCGCACACTGGACCAACAGGGAATCGTGAGCCGTGAGGCTTTGGGAGCAAACCAGCGTCCGCACGCTGGGACCAACCACTGAATAGTGTAGCCGATAGGCTTGGGGGCGAACCAGTGTCCGCACACTGGACTAACAACTGAATCGTGTAGCTGCAAGGCTTTGGAGCAAACCAGCGTCCGCACGCTGGGACTAACAAGCAATGTCGCCGACGCAACCAGGCAGAAGGTCGCCAGGATACAGGAGACAGGCGATGAGATGACAGGAACCAGCAGCGATCAGTCAGGTCAGGAAACAGCAGAGAAGAAGTCCAGCAGGAACTGCATCACCAGAGTACTAGGCCGGAACCAGGATTGGAACAACTCAGCATGCAGGAGACACTGGAACAGTTGAAATCAGGAACTCAGGAACACTGGAACAGAGGCCCAACTATCACTGGACATAGTGATAGCAAAAGGTCAGAAACAACACGAAAGGGCGCTCAAAGGGTGCCCAATCCAGGTTTAAATAGGCAATACGAGGCGGGCTATATGCAGACAGCCAATAGAAGCCCCCTACTGGTGACAGACAAGGAAATGCAGCAATCACGGGCACCGTGATACTTATTAACCACCGCAAGGGAGTTACCTGTGTTCCTGTGTTAAATATTAAAAATACTAAACTAGTAGGAATTCGATTGAATAATTTTCAAAGTGACAGATTAGCCAGTCTCACAGTTCTATAGGCAGGCCTAGTACCTTATTGCGTCCACAAGGGAAAGTCACCTTTGTTCTTGTGTAAAAAATTAAAAGTTATATTAGGGCTTTGTTTGAATCATTTTCAGAGTGACACAGACAGTCTCACAGTTCTGCAGGCAGGCCTAGTACCTTATTACCACCGCAAGGGAAAGTCACCTTTGTTTCTGTGTTAAATATTAAAATTAATATTAGGGCTTTGTTTGAATAATTTCCAGAGTGACACTTCAGCCAGTCTCACAGTTCTATAGGCAGGTCTAGTACCTTATTGCGTCCGCAAGGGAAAGTCACCTTTGTCCTTGTGTAAAATATTAAAAGTTATATTATGGCTTTGTTTGAATAATTTTCAGAGTAACACTTCAGCCAGTCTCACAGTTCTATATGCAGGCCTACTACCTTATTATCACCGGAAGGGAGTCACCTGTGTTCCTGTGTTAAATATTAAAAATACTAAACTAGTGGGAATTTGTTTGAATAATTTTCAGAGTGACACATTAGCCAGTCTCACAGTTCTATAGGCAGGCCTAGTACCTTATTACCACTGCAAGGGACAGTCACCTTTGTTCTTGTGTAAAATATTAAAAGTAATATTAGGGCTTTGTTTGAATTATTTTCAGAGTGGCACTTCAGCCAGTCTCACAGTTCTGCAGGCAGGTCTAGTACCTTATTGCGTCCGCAAGGGAAAGTCACCTTTGTTCTTGTGTAAAATATTAAAAGTAATATTAGGGCTTTGTTTGAATTATTTTCAGAGTGACACTTCAGCCAGTCTCACAGTTCTGCAGACAGGCCTAGTATCTTATTACTAGGGGTGGGCGAAAAGTGTGAAAAATTTCTCACGAGTTTTCGCCTTTCCACCTATGCAAAAATGTCCTCCTTTTTGCCTGTTTTAACAAATTTTCCTCCTATGTTAATACATTTTTCACCTATTTTAACACATTTTTCACCTATATTTCCTATAGGTACTACATTTCCCACTGTAATATTACTTCTTCTGAGGGCTGAAGATTAGAAATAAGTGGCTGAAAGTCAAAGCTGTGAGTCCTACAGCAACATATGGCTTGAAAAATGTGTTAGAATGCAAAAGGCATTTGTCCTTTGCCCACCACACTAACCTCCTGCTTATGTGACACTGGCACATATTCATGATGATGTCAAGTAATGAAAAAAAATAAAGTCCATCCTACAATGTGGCAGATGTGTATTCTAGTGGTGGCAGAGGAATGGCATGGTGTGATTTGTGTATGTATTTTTACCATTGTCATACTTTATCCTCCTTTTCAGATTATTGACACAAATTACTTATCGGTCATATCAGTGGTCCCAAGTGGAGTAGATGGTGACAACCCTTCTTCACATCCCTCCTCCACCTCCTCATCTGTGCTGCTGTTAATATATTTGTCTTGGCTACTACTGGAGCTGGATTTTGATGTAATTCTACTGCCACTACTACTAGGTGTCAAAGGTGCAGCACTTATAGCAGCAGCACCAGAGGTACTCATCATATCTAGCACAACCTGTGTTGCTGGATACTCAAAACAGGTGTGTGTGGCTGAGTAGGACTTGGACTTTGAAGAGGCGATGATGCTGAGGATGACTGATAGGGTGACTGTGTGCTTTTTGACATCTGTACTTATCCAGGGTCAGACTCTCCAAAGGCTTTCTCAAATAGTTTATAGACAGGCACAGTGCTCCTTAAAAGTGGCTGAAGATACAGCCTTTGACTTTCTGCTAACCTTATAGCCCTGTCATCATCCTCACTCTCAAGAGAAGGATGCTTAAGGGATATAGTCTAGATCTGCATCATCATCAGTTATAATTAGGTCATCCTCAGCAGCATCACCATCACCTCACAGTTCTTGCCCACTACTTCCCTTATATTCCTCTAAGCTTTTAGAGGTCTCAAACAATTTATTTTTACTTTTACTGTAAGAAAATTCACTACTACTTTGAGGACAGGTGTTGGTGTCTCACTGTCTGATGCAGCAGGAGGTTCAGCTGCTACACCTTCCTCTATTATGCAATTGCCAACATCATCAACACCTGAATGCGTCTTCAGTGTTCTTCTTATATGGTTCTTTATTTCTACTGGAACTGGTGGTGCTGGAACTAGTTTTGCTGGGACCTTAACAAACTGAATCCTCTCTTGGAGTAAAGGGATCATCATCATTGATTGCACACGCTGCAACAACCATTGCTGCAGTAGGATTTTGGACTACTACTTTACTCTCACATCCCTACTCTGCTCCACCCCTCCCCCTTCCCCTTGTGCGTTTGCTGGATATTCTGCAACTACACTGTGTTTTTTTACTGTACAGTGCACAACACAACTGATGGAGCTGTATGATCAGGGCCGGCACCATCTATAGGCGAGGTAGGCGCCGACTTAGGGCGCACATCTACTGGGGGCGCCCAGACAGTGCCATTCATTGTTTCTGGTCTCTGGGCTCATCCGTGGCCACTGATTAAGTATTTCTAGTTTTCAGATGATTCTATGTTAGCACTAAGACACAGCACTAACATCGGCAATGCAGGTAGTCCCCTTGGTCTCTGGCAGAAACTTTGATTGGCTATAACAGTAACAACCAATCAGCATGTGGTGCAGATCGGTGGGCGGGCATAAACTCTCCTGTTAGTTGGTGAACAGCATGCTTGGGATGTGGAGTAGATGCGTGGACTGTTCATCATTTCCTCTTTGCATGGATTAAATAAAGTGAGCACCTTGTGGACAGAGAAGAGGGAAGGTAGGGGGAGAACAATGGGAAGTGTGCAGAGTTATGTATGGCTTGAGGATGTTGCTGCTTTATCCAGTGGGCATTTGCCCAGGGCACACGAACATGGGGCTAAATGATGGAGGCCCTCTTTACATTTAACCTTTTGAGTGCCAAATAGGTATCCATTACATTTCAAAGCAAAAGCAAGGGTTAATTTACCACTGTCACTTTGCCCATTGAATAAAGTGGCTCTGAATGTGGTCTGCAGCCCAACCAGCGAATCATAAGCAAATTCAGCTGAGGGTTGGTGAAATGATGCAGAGGTAGAACTAAGCCAGGGTTGGATTATTATGTTCATAGTAACCAGAAGCGTTATTTGCCTTGTAAATTGTTACTCTATGTTATATGTGAGATAGAAGCCATTTTGGGCTACACAGTGCAGCATCTGCAATCAGTTCTGGATGTTATGTGGAGGCGGACATGACAGTTCATAGCAGGACCACAGGAGCTCATACTGCACACTGCATATGGTAATCATAACCGTTTAAGGACCAGACGTGTATGGTCATATTAAGGTAAGTGGGGTTATTGCTAAGAGGTGTTTGTTCTCCTTTAATCCTTTGAGTGCCAGAGGGGCATGCATTGCATTTAATAAAATAAGATATTTGACCTTTAACCCTTTGAGTGCCAAAGGGTACAAAATGTATTGATCTGAAATGCGTTGCATACCCCTTTGGCACCTAAAGGGGTAACACCATGGAATGCAAATACACCTACAAAGAGTTGCTTTGCCACACTTCTAGGAAAAAGGTGGCACCGTGTTGGCCAGAAGAGTCAATGGGATTCAATGCACGTTTGTAGCAAAAACTCAAAAGAGTGATATAAAGGTGATACCTTTTAATGGCTAACTGAGGATGTAGAGAGGGCAAGCTTTCAGGACACTAAGATACAGTCTTCAGGGGTGGGTTAACAAAATATGCTGGAATAACATTGGATTTATATTTACAGAGTATGACATACATTTGAAACAAATTATATGAGTACACAGTGGTGAGACAATTAACTTTCTATGTAGACTGTATGTTTACTAAGTTAATTTCACCCTCCACTGCATACTCATTTAATTGGCTTCAAATGTATGTCATACTCTGTATTTATGAATTCAATGCTGTTCCAGCATTTTTTGTTAACCCATACCTGAAGAATGAACCCTAGTGTCCTGGAAGCTTATATCTCTGTGGTTAACCCCTTAACAACTGGTTGTGAGGAATTTTTTTTTTATTTGACCAATAAATTCAGGGGTCTCTGAACGGCATACAGTCGGGCGGGGACACCTGAATTCCATGCCATGTCATGGGTCCTTAACGCAAGTTTCCCCATGACGGTCCTTAAGGGGTTAAGGAACTGGCCAGGTCCACCGCAAGGGAGTTATCTGTGTTCCTGTGTTAAATATTAAAAATACTAAACTAGTAGGAATTTGATTGAATAATTTTCAAAGTGACACATCAGCCAGTCTCACAGTTCTGCAGGCAGGCCTAGTACCTTATTACCACCACAAGGGAAAGTCACCTTTGTCTCTGTGCTAAATATTAAAATTAATATTAGGGATTTGTTTGAATAATTTTCAGACAGACACATCAGCCAGTCTCATAGTTCTGTAGGCAGGCCTAGTACCTTATTGCGTCCGCAAGGGAAAGTCACCTTTGTTCTTGTGTAAAATATTAAAAGTAATATTAGGGCTTTGTTTGTTTGCCCACTACTACCCTTATATTCCTCTAAGCTTTCAGAGGTCTCAAACAATTTATTTTTACTTTTACTTTTACTGTAACAAAATTCACTACTACTTTGAGGATAGGTGTTGGTGTCTCACTGTCTGATGCAGCAGGAGGTTCAGCTGCTACACCTTCCTCTATTATGCAATTGCCAACATCATCAACACCTGAATGCGTCTTCAGTGTTCTTCTTATATGGTTTTTTATTTCTACTGGCACTGGTGGTGCTGGAACTAGTTTTGCTGGGACCTTGACAAACTGCATCCTCCCTTGGAGTAAAGGGATCATCATCACTGATTGCACACGCTGCAACAACCATTTCTGCAGTAGGTTTTTGGACTACTACTTTACTCTCACATCCCTACACTGCTCTACACCTCCCCCTTCCCCTTGTGTGTTTGCTGGATATTCTGCAACTACACTGTGTTTTTTTACTGTACAGTGCACAACACAACTAATGGAGCTGTATGATGCCTTGCCTAAGCACAGTCAGCTGTCTGTCACTATCACCTAAGATATTTCGCTTTTTATTCTTTTTTATTTTATTTTATTTTTTAAGTTGTCCACCCTGTTGTCTTATCACAGACTGTCCAAAAAAAACAAAATCAACAATGTCTTTCACCAGACTTCCCCACCCAGCACAGGGACAATAACAGCAACATCAGCAAGCAAATAGGTTGTCTGTGTCTTGCCTGTCAGTCACATGGAATTTTGGGGTATTTGGGGGACAACCTCCTTCCTCCCTTCTTATCCCCTAGGTGCCCCCAGACTCCCCTGATACAGAGAACAAATGTCCTACCTAAATGACTCCCTAAACTAAGCCTCAATTCCCCCTTATTTGCCTATCTCCTCTAGCTCAAAAACATGCTGCTATCTCCTCTCACAAACACAGAATGGCTGCTGTGAGAGCCTGACTGCCTTTTATATGGCTGTAGAAAACTTTTGTGTGGTGGAGAAATATTTTTCTCCCCGTTGATTTCAATGGGCAGAAAAGGAGGGAAAAAGCGGAAAAACCACAGTTTTCGCAGAAAATTATTCTCCAAGTGGAAAGTGCCATTATTCTCTGATTTCAGTTTGAGGCGAAAATTTTCGCCCATCCCTACTTATTACCACTGCAAGGGCAAGACACCTTTGTTTCTGTCTTAAATATTAAAATTAATATTAGGGATTTGTATGAATAATTTTCAGGGTGACACTTCAGTCAGTCTCACAGTTCTGCAGGCAGGCCTAGTACCTTATTACCATCTCAAGGGAGTCACCTATGTTCCTGTGTCAAATACTAAAAATACTAAACTAGTAGGAATTTGATTGAATAATTTTCAGAGTGACACATCAGCCAGTCTCACAGTTCTGCAGGCAGGCCTAGTACCTTATTACCACTGCAAGGGAAAGTCACCTTTATTCGTGTGTAAAATATTAAAAGTAATATTAGGGCTTTGTTTTAATAATTTTCAGAGTGACACAGCCAGTCTCACACTTGTCGTTTGGCCAGGATTTTAAATGTTAAAACTATTATAATTCATTACCTACCTATCTGTTATGGATTTGAGTCCTAGTGAACAACCTGATGTTCCTCTTCCTGGTACCAGCTGCAGTGACCCAGCAACCACCAACACCATCACAATGATGTTGCTTTCAAGCAAAGCTAGCAGTAGCAGGTGGGCAAAGAAGAGTACTTTGAATAGTACTAGTCAAACTCAGCAGCAGCACTCCAAACCAAAATCTAGAAAGAAGAAGGGAACAGCGGGTCGTTCTACCTCTACTAGCAGGGTAGAGAGGTCCAGGTCCTCCTCTGAGACCACGAAGCAGCCGTCACCTGTGTCTCGTCAGCTGTTTGGTGATAATCCCCCCAGAATCACCTGCACAATGACTAGTGCCACTGCCAGTTTAGTCACCACCTCCGCTATAGCCAGTTCTGTAAACCTGGGGACACCTAGCGCGTGTAACACTACTGGTCAGACACTGCGGGCAATATTAACACGGGATTTTTATACCGAACGTCCGTGTAAGCAGCCCAAACAGAAATTATTGCAGTATTTGGATAACATTTTTCCTGCCACCACTGTCACTGCCACTGAGAGCAGATCTACTCCAGAAAATGTTATTGAGGGAGATAGTTTACCATTTCCCGGTAGCCACTAGGCAGAAGAGGGAATTGAGCAGATTTCCTCAAAATCTGCTGCTGATGATGATTTTTCTTCCTGTCAAAACCTACAGGGTTCCCGAAGGTGAAGTTGGTCTGTCCCAGATTTGCTCCACTTTTCTTAGTACAACAGACTCAATGTGTGTGTCTTTTTGAAGTAGCTAAGGCAGTGATTCTTAACCAGGTTGCTGTGGCACTTTGGTGTGCCACTGGCATCCACTCAGGCTGCCCCCTCTTTTCTATAACAACTTTTATAACATGTGAATACTGAGTTTCAAATGTCTATTTCTGGAAATTGTTCTGCATGTTATGTTTATTTATTTTATTCTGATTGTAAGACCTAAAAAGAATGATATATTTATGTATTTGTATCAACCATTACATGCTTCGTAAATAACCTATAACATGTTAGCCATTCCCTGATACTTCCAGACTGCATGTTAGGGGTGCATTGAACAAAAAAGGTTGAGGACCACTGAGCTAAAGCATCAGCTAGGTATATTTTACTATGAGACAGAGTCTATGGAACATATGTATAAACACAAAGGTGGAGCAATTCAGGCGCAAAGCAACTTCACCACAGGGAACTAATAAAATGACCTTTGATTTAAATTGAGCTTTTAACCCCTTCACTACTGGAGTGGCCTCCATTGCATTGGGGCAATGTATTGGCATCCTTTTGAGCATTCATTAGGTTAAAAGCCAGTTTAAATCACTGGACAGTTTTGTCTGTTCATATTGTGCAGTTGCTTTGCCAAAGAATTGATCCACTTCTGCATTTTTACATATGCACAAAGGTTGCTCCACCCCTTTGCACCAGCGATGCAGCTAAAGACATGCACTGAACACAGTGCTGCTTCTGGTTCCTTTTTTCATCACACTGATTTCATTTGGAGTAATGTTTGGGACTGAAACTAAAGTGAGTGGACCGATTCTGAAGTAAATCACATATGTACATACAAACAAACAGATGTGCACACACACACACACACACACACACACACACACACACACACACACACACACACACACACACACACACACACACACACACACACACACACACACACACACACACACACACACACACACACACTGCATTTCCACAAATGCATCTGTGATGCAAACTGGCATAGCAACATGTATTCTTCTTCCTTTTCTAGTATACGTAGTTGGTGCCCTGGGTATCTGGAAAAGACACATTGTTTTGGCATACCTCTCTATTGTTTCAGGCCACCACATGACACATCTGAAAAAAGCAAGGAAACATTCATTTGATACTTTCCCTTTAATGTAGAGATGCCCGGTACATTTATTAAAGAAAACCTCTCTACTTCAGAGACCGAGAAGAGAATAAAAACCTGGGTGTTAGTTTCCTTTAATGCACGTTATTGACAGGATGCACCTGCTGGTAAAATACGAAACAGACTTTTTTCATCTCAGTCAGTTATGGTTTCAAAATTTCTCTATAGATGCAAACTCACATGAAGATATATCGTTTTTGCAAGGAATTACCAAAAGCAGAGTTACCGTGGATAGAGGAATTTCCCTGAAGTGACTGCTAATGCGTATGTGATAATAGATGAAAGTTGGTACAGTGTTAGCCATAGAAATACACGAGGCAAATATCGTTTTTGATACCTTTATTGGCTAACTATGCAATTTACCATTGACTGATCAATGTTTCTGGATATGGACTGTGTTCTCTTATCTGATTTCCATTCTAAACAAAGCAATGTGTACCTGTATACAAGAGAGATGTTTTCATATTTATCTATATAACAGAGACCTAAGGTCTTGAAAGCTTGCATTCTAAATCTGCTTAGTTAGCCAATAAAGGTATCAACAACTATATTTGCCCAATGCGTTTGTGTGCATGGGGGGGCAGAGGGTGAAATTAACATGTAAAGCATGAGGGCAGGTACTATGGGCAATATGTATCATGTCAAAAGTGGGATAAAAAGTACCTTTGGACTGAAATATAAAAACCCATTGTTGTAAATTAACCCTTTGAGTGCCTGAGGGGTATGCAACACATTGGCACTCAAAGGGTTAAAACCTTGAATGCTAAGGGAGTTTGGAGACCATCCTAGCATTTCATGGGTTAAAAGCTCCATATAAATAAATGGAAATTTGGGGAATTTGTATGTGTTTCTCACCGAAATGTTGACCTGGCTTAATAAAACCTTTTGTTATTATAAAGAAATCCGGGAAAGCCCATCATTTTCTATTTTGAAAGTGTCTATACATGTGAAAATTGAGCACCAGGTATATAAAGAGAATGGAAGAAAGGGAGAGTGTGTTCTGACCATGCAGAGTTATATGCAGTTAGATTCAAATACATAAAGTTGGGAGACAAATAAGACAAAGCAAAGCAATGCGTTGAGTATCCCTCTGTCACTCAAAGGGTAAAGAGGCCGCTACCTCACTGCTCCACGCGATGCAGTCTTGTGTTGCCTCACTCACGCAATGCAATCATGCGCAATAGAGACTGCCTGAGCGCAGTGTTTTATCGAATTATATATTTGTAATAATAAAGTATATTACATATCCAACATTGGCACTCTCTTCACTATTGTAAATATATATATATATATATAAAAGAAGAAGGCTGGCAAGTGATCAAAGTTCTCTGTCCATGTCAGCCACACACTGGGATGATAGTAAGCAGGATATATTCTAATCTCCTACATACTGCCTCTCCTAGAGATACTGGTGGTGGTGGTGGGAGGCGGCATGATTTTGACAGGAGTGGCCAAAGGGGGGTGGGGCTCTACAAGGATTTTGCCTGCCCTCATTTTCTCCTGTTAAAAAAAAATGGTGGACTCATGCTGCACTACCATCCAGGAGATCACCTCAGGAGCAATTTTTACTCTTATGCCTCATCTACCTTCTCCACCTCCCACATGTCAAGAGAGATGTCTGTGTGAATGTATGCATTACATATATGTCTCTCTATCCAAAACTTGTCCTTCATATATGTTTCCGCTGCTCAGCTTCACAGTACATGTATCCAACACTTATGATCCTTATGTACTAAAGTGCTGCTATGTGCAGGATTGGCTTAACTCACTTTGTACTGTTATTATGCCATTTATTTTTTATTCCAGTCATTAATACTTTCAGTTCCTGATAAAAATGCAACACATTGCAAAGGAATGCTTTGCATACCTCGCTGACACTCAAATAATTGTTGCTGTATAATGCAGTTTTCTTACATAATATATTTATCACATGAAGTACCCTTCTCTTCCCTTTTGCCTACTCATCTGTAGGTATAGGCGAAAACTAAAGAAAAAAATTCCTGTGGGAATTTCCACAGAAAAACAATTTGACACTTTTCCTGTGAAAATTCCCTCCCATGGAAAATTAATACAATTTGGACTTTTTCACCACTACCAATACATTTCCAGAGAGAACTTAGCCTTTTTTAATTTATATTTTCTATGACTGAAAGATTTCCCACAGCAATATTGCTTCTGAGGGCTGAAGTGGAAAAATCAACAACAGAAAGTTGTGAGCAGGCAGAGTCCTACAGAAACATATGTCTTGAAAAAATTGTTAGCAGGCCGAGTTCCTTTGTCTTTTGCCCACAGCACCAACCTCCTGCTTATGTAACTCAGGCACAGCCAGCCTTGAAAAATAACTGCTGCTTTGGCTATGCCAGCAGGGTGAAACACATAATATCATTTCTTTAAAGCTTTTGTTTTCAACAAAAGGAAAGGGCAGCATATCAACCACTGACTTTTCTTTAGCAAATATACTATTCCACAGGTGTACATTTAGACTATTTTTGTACAGATTTTGAATCCCTTTTTGTTTTAATTTTAATTTTTATTGTTATCAAAAAACAAACATTACATTAAAACATAGACAGGGGCTTTGTATCACGGTGACCGTGATTGCTGCATTCATGTGTCTATTACCTGTAGGGGGCTCCCATTGGCTGTCTGCCTTTAGCCCACCTCACATTGCCTTTTTAAACTCAGTCTGGGCACCCTTTTGTTGCCCTTTCGTGTTGTCTCTGACAGCAGCCTCTTTCACCTTGCTACTATTGCTATTTGGGCCTGTTGCTGTGTTCCTGAGTTGCTGAGTCGTCCTGTTCCTGAGTTCCTGCCTGCTGTGTCAGTTCCAGTCCGGTTCCGGTTGCCATCGTGAGAGGTTGCTGTTCCTGCTGCCAGTCTTCTCTTGCCGTTCCTGATCCGGTCGTCCTTCTCTGCTGGTTCCTGTTCATTTCCTGCTTCCAGTTCCTGCACCCGTGGCGACATTGTCATCAGTCGCCTCGGCGACAGTCACTATCCTGCTGGTTCCCAGCGTGCGGATGCTGGTTTGCTCCATTAGTCTTGCGGCTACGCTCACAGCCTGTTGGTTCCAGCGTGCGGACGCTGGTTCGCTCCTTGGCCTTGCAGCCTATACTCTATCTGTTGGTTCCCAGCGTGCGGATGCTGGTTCACTCCATTAGCCTTGCGGCTACATATACAGCTTGTTGGTCCCAGCGTGCGGGCGCTGGTTCGCTCCTTGGCCTTGCGGCCTATACACTATCTGTTGGTTCCCAGCGTGCGGACGCTGGTTCGCTCCATTAGCCTTGCAGCTACATTTGTCAGCCTGTTGGTCCCAGCGTGCGGACGCTGGTTCGCTCCTTGGCCTTGCGACCTATACTGAATATTGTTGGTTCCCAGCGTGCGGACGCTGGTTTGCACCATTAGCCTTGCGGCTATACTTATCAGCCTGTTGGTACCAGTGTGCGGACACTGGTTTGTTCCTTGACCTGACGGCTTTGCTATTACTAGCCTGCTCCCTCCAGCGTGCGGTCGCTGGTTTGCTCCACTACCTTGCGCTACATTATTGTCTGTTGGTTACCAACGCGCGGGCGTTGGTTTGCTCCATGACCTGTGGGTTTACTCGAGATTATGCTTGATGTTTCCCAATGTAAGGGCACTGGTTTACTCCTTGTCTCTTGCTTTTGCACTTGAGGCTTCTCAGTGCGCTGTCCAGTCCTAGACAGCTACCATTCTGATGTACACAGATACTGAGTGTCAGACTCTAGTGAAACCACTGACCTGGTAGCCTTTATATTCGTCACACTGTCTATTGACCATCTGACAGTCCCTGACGTCATTGTGGTTGTCACCTTCCTTTTGGGCTGCCTTGCCCGGTGTATTGGTAAGGCCTGTAGAACCTTTTATTATTCCATCTCAAGGTTGCCTTACCCGGTATTGGCAAGGCTGGTAGAGCCCACTACCTTGGTATTCCGTCTGGCTGCCTTGCCCGGTATATTGGTAAGGCCGGTAGAACCTCCTATTATTCCATCACAAGGTTGCCTTACCCGGTATTTGGCAGGGCCGGTAGAGCCACCTATTGGTATTCATCCAGGTTGACTTGCCCGGTATATTGGCAAGGCCGGTAGAACCTGTATTGCTACTGTTATGGACATTTGCCTATTCTAAGTATTGTCTGTATGTGTATAAAACCCTATGGGATTGTCTTTAACTTTTCAATAAAGTTGTGTTTTTACCTAACCTTACGTCTGAGAGTCTTAACAAACCGTGACACTTTGTCAGGCATAATTTTGTTCGCTCTTCCCATGACCTTTTCTTGTGTTAACTCAATATCTGATAATGGTAAGGTTTTATTTGTTGCTTGATGAGGCTCTTCTACCATTCCTTGTTCCCTTGTATATACTGATACAAAGAACGTATTTAGAACATTTCCCTTTTCCTCTCTAATCAACTCACTCATTTCATTTTTGACAGGTCCAATGCACTCCCTCTTAATCTTTTTGGCATTTATGTATTTGAAAAACTTTTTTGGATTAGTCTTGCTTTCCGTTGTAATTCAAGTTTCTTTATCTATTTTTGTTATCCTAATTGCCTTTTTGCAATTTTTGTTGCACTCCCTGTATTTTAAGAAATAATGTTCTGTTCCTTCCGACTTAAATAGTTTAAATACTTTTTTTCCTTGTCATTTCCTTCTTTAAATTTGCAGTTAACCACATAGGCTGTGATCTACTTCTTTTGCATTTGTTCACCAGTGGTATATACTGTTGGGTACATTTCTGCTGTCTAAATTTAAATTCTGACCATTTTTCCTCAGTATTTTTGCCTATAAATAATTTATCCCAATCTATGTGTTTCATTGATATTCTTCACATTTTGAAGTTATCTTTTTTAAATTAAGAGTTTTGGTTGAACCTCTACAGTTTTGCTTTGCCAGGACACAACATACTGTTCGGCATTCATGTTTCTGGTGGTTTATGCCCTCCTAATAATAGAGTCCCCTGTAACCACCAGCTGCCTTTGTTTCTGCCTACACTGCATCCCATCTAAACTGGAAGGAGAGCTGTACCCCTGGCTGTTAAAGGAATCAGCCCTCTCCAGTATTGCCAATTCTGAGCTATCCTCATCAACATCTTCACACAATCTTGCAAATCTGTTGGACTGAGTCAACTCAGAACTGGTCTTCCTCTTCCGCTGCCCACTACCTCCCCTTCTTACTTTTAACCAGCTGCCTACCTGATGCTTCTCATCTACAACCCCACCCTCTTCACCACTAACCCCACATACTACCTGCTCTGTAAGTTCTAAATTCCTTTCCAGGTTTCCAATGTTACACAATGTTGCAATATTTATTTCCAGATCCAATATCTTAGATTATATTATATTATACTTGTGGGAAAGGAAGGGAAACTTGCTATAATGCCATAATGTAGATTTTAAGCAATATGTCTCTGCTTGCTGTAACCGAGAGGTGCTCCAGTCTGGCCACAAGGTACCTTTAACATGTTACAACATAGAGATCTCACACACAAGTCAAGCAGGATGTCTCCCTTTGTCAAAACCCTGAGAGTTCCCAGGTCTGTCTATCTATCTATCTATCTATCTATCTATCTATCTATCTATCTATCACAATATTTCTATTTATCTAGTATCTATCTATCCCTCAATAGCTCTATCTAATCTAAGTTGTATGCAAACATTTGGGCACCCTAAGTGAGATTACATGTTTTATTGATTTTTTTAAGTGAAAAGAAGTTTACACAACCCCTGCAGAAAGCAAACTGACACTTGACATATTTCTTCAAATTGTAATGCACAGTTGCAATTTATTTGCTGAATTTAACAGATTGAAAAAAATAAATAAAACAGTAAATGTGGCATTTTGAAAATCCACTCCACTAGTGTTATTTTTGTATGCTCTCAGAACTGAATTGACTCATTAGACCTTAATCTAAGCTGGGTGATGACAGTCCCAGAGTGTAATAAATACCCTAACTCTTCGAACCTTGCAGGGTTCAACAACCATGGGCTACTCTGAGCAGCTAACTGAGGATCAGGAAATAAATATAATTGATTCTTACAAAACGGGGAAGGCTATAAAAAGAAATCTAACTGCTTCCTCCTTGCAATTTCCTCTGTCTGAAATATCATTAAGAAATGGAAGTTAAGGGGAACAGCTGAAGTTAAGAGAAGATCTGGAAGACCAAGAATAACCTCTTCATAGACTGGTCAGTATTGCAAAGCAAAGCCCCAATAGCACTGCAAAGGACCTGCAGGAATGTTTAAATACCACTAGGCAGCGTTGTTTGCAAAAACATGATCTGCATGATAGAGTCATTAGAAGGAAATGTTACCTGTGGTTCCATCACAAAATTTAACATCTGAAGTTTGCAAAATAACACTTAGATAATCCAAAGGCATTCTGGAACCAAACACAGTTGTATAATTAACTACTTGGTTACAATCAGCAAAGGTATGCTAAGATATAGAAAGGAAAAGCACTTGAAGAAAATAACTCTTTATCCAACTGTAAATCATGGGGTTGGATCTATTATGCTTTGGGGCTGTGTTTCAAAAAGGCAAAAAAAAAAAAACAATTGAAGTCATTTCCAATTTAGAAATGAGAAAAGTGAGAAAAAAGATCCTTCCTGACTCCAAATGGCAGGCAGATTTTTTCCCTGGATCAACATCCTATCTGCATTGAAGCCAACTGTAATAATTTTCAATATTGTTCTGTGCTAGATAGGAATCCATTACTTTTTTGAAAACAGTTGCAGTATCTGCAAGCACAGCATGCCGAGATAAAAAAAATCCATGGCTTTACCTCCCTTACTGTAAAAAAATGTCCTGCCTTTGTTTTAGTCAAAAGCACCTTTCCTCTAGTCTTAATGGATGACCTCTTTCTCAGTTCATTGGAGAGTTCTTTGTATTGACCTTGAATTTATTTGTAAATGGTAGTCATATCACCCCTCTGTTACACGTTGCTGCACTTTTTCCAGATCAATAATGTCTTTTTTAAGAACTGGTGCCAAAAACTGTACTCCATATTCTAGATGCGGCCTTACCAAGGATTTACATAGAGGTAGAATTACATTTCCATCCTAGAAACATAGAAACATAGAAGATTGACGGCAGAAAAAGACCACCTGGTCCATCTAGTCTGCCCTTTAGTATTCCTTTATTGTTATCTTAGGATAGATACATGTTTATCCCAGGCATGTTTAAACTGTGTTACTGTGGATTTATCAACCACCTCTGCTGGAAGTTTGTTCCAAGTTTCTACTACTCTTTCAGTGAAATAATATTTTCTAATGTTTTTCTTGATTTTTCCTCCAACTAGCCTCAGATTGTGCCCCCTTGTTCTTGTATTCAGATTCTTATTAATCACACTTCCCTCCTGAACCTTGTTCAGTCCTTTAACATATTTAAAGGTTTCAATCATGTCCCCCCTTTCTCTTCTTTCCTCCAGACTATACATATTTAGATCTCTGAGTCGTTCTTGATAAGTTCTATGCTTTAGACCTTCCACCATTTTTGTAGCTCTTCTTTGAACCCGCTCAATTTTAGTTATATCCTTTTGCAGATGAGGCCTCCAGAACTGTACACAGTATTCCAGATGTGGTCTCACTAGAGCTCTATACAGAGGGATCACAATCTCCCTCTTCCTGCTTGTTATACCTCTAGCTATGCAGCCAAGCATACGATTTGCTTTCCCCACCGCCTGGTTGCATTGGTTACTCATCTTGAGGCTGTCAGAGATGACCACCCCCAAATCCTTCTCTTCTGAAGTCTTTGCTACCACAGAACTGCCAATACGATAGTCAGATTGAGGGTTTCTTTTCCCCAAGTGCATTATTTTACATTTGGAAACATTGAACTGAAGTTTCCATTGTTTTGACCACTTATCTAATAGTGCCAAATCATTCTCCATATTACAGACACCTCCTGGAACATCAACCCTATTACACACTTTTGTGTCATCAGCAAACAAGCAAACCTTCCCTGCCAAGCCTTCCCTTATGTCACTTACAAACATGTTGAACAGAACAGGGCCCAGAACAGATCCTTGTGGCACTCCACTTGTAACCAGTCTCTGCTCAGAATACACTCCATTAACAACAACCCTCTGGTTTCTGTCCTTCAGCCAACTGCAGTGTTGGCTGTGTATCTATGCCTCTTTTTACGCAGGAGAGTGCCCTATTTGCTCTTGCAGCAACTAACTGACTCTTGTACACTGCTGTGAAGTCTATCATCTGTCAGTACTCCTAAATCTTTCTCTAATGAGGATTCCCCAAGTTGCCTCCCATTTAGTGTATATGTAGCTTGTTTGTTTCTACAGCCCAAATGCATAACCTTACATTTATCTACATTAAATGTCATCTGCCACTTTTCTGCCTATTCAATCAATTTATCTATTCTTCTGCAGAGAAAAAACATGCATGTATTGCCTTACACAACTTAGTTTCATCAGCAAAGATTGAGACATTACTTTTAAGTCCCACTTCTAGATAATTAATAAAATTAAAAAGCATTGGGCCCAGCACTGAACCCTGTGACATCCCACTTACAAATGTAGACCACTTTGAAAAGGTTCTATTTACAACTCTCTACCATCTATCACTTAACCAGTTCTCAATCCATGTACGGATATCTCCCCCCTCCCAAACTGAAGCCTTTTAATTTATGCAGTAACCTGTTGTGAGGAACTGTATCAAAGATACCGAAATGTTTGGGGGTTGATACATACTGGTCTAAGAAACCCTCTGAACTGTGGTTGGGACAGTCTAAAATCCCTCCTGCCCGATATTCAGTATACATATAGGTGTTTTACTGCACATATTTCTTACAGTGATGAAGGGTCTCGGTGATATTTGTTTACTCAATGTTATATCACTAAGAGTGTCTCCTTTTTCTTGTTTTTTTCTGCAATAAAATACTTTGGCTGGCTCTAAATAATTTTTTTCAGTGATACAAAGAGGTGGCAGTAGGTCATCAGTGAGCAAACCTGCTGTACTTCTATATCTGCCCCCAGAACCTAAAATGTAATCAAAAGTGCCCCTCATGATGGCCTTTTTCCCTGTGGTGATGTGTATTCTCTGATTCTCTCTTCCTCACAATCACTACAAGAAAGAGAGAGGCAGAGAATACTGACAAACGTTAATGTATACTATACATTACCCTTGTCATTGGCTCCACCAGCACATGTGTAGCAGCAATCAGATGTACTGAGCACCAGGGAAGGCTGAAAATGACTGCTCCAGTCACTTACAGCCTCACTGGCATGATCACAGTGCACCCTGAGGTGCTTTGCGATCATTTTACCCATGACGTGCGAGGGCCATCATTGGTCTTTAAAGGACCGAATTCTGTGAAGATCTTGGCACATCATTGGTCATTAAGAGGTTAATCAGGGATATCCTTATAGCCTGATGTGTTGGTGTGTCTTGAGGACTGGTGCTCAGAATGCTGTACTAGGTAATAGCTCTTCTCCAATGTGTATCATCAGAATGACTGTGCTAGGCAATACCTCTTCTCCGATGTGTATCATCAGAATGACTGTGCTAGGCAATACCTCTTCTCCGATGTGTATCATCAGAATGACTGTGCTAGGCAATACCTCTTCTCCGATGTGTATCATCAGAATGACTGTGCTAGGCAATACCTCTTCTCCGATGTGTATCATCAGAATGACTGTGCTAGGCAATATCTCTTCTCCGATGTGTATCATCAGAATGACTGTGCTAGGCAATACCTCTTCTCCGATGTGTATCATCAGAATGACTGTGCTAGGCAATACCTCTTCTCCGATGTGTATCATCAGAATGACTGTGCTAGGCTATACCTCTTCTCCGATGTGTATCATCAGAATGACTGTGCTAGGCAATACCTCTTCTCCGATGTGTATCATCAGAATGACTGTGCTAGGCAATACCTCTTCTCCGATGTGTATCATCAGAATGACTGTGCTAGGCAATACCTCTTCTCCGATGTGTATCATCAGAATGACTGTGCTAGGCAATACCTCTTCTCCGATGTGTATCATCAGAATGACTGTGCTAGGCAATATCTCTTCTCCGATGTGTATCATCAGAATGACTGTGCTAGGCAATATCTCTTCTCCGATGTGTATCATCAGAATGACTGTGCTAGGCAATATCTCTTCTCCGATGTGTATCATCAGAATGACTGTGCTAGGCAATACCTCTTCTCCGATGTGTATCATCAGAATGACTGTGCTAGGCAATACCTCTTCTCCGATGTGTATCATCAGAATGACTGTGCTAGGCAATACCTCTTCTCGACTGTGCTAGGCAATACCTCTTCTCCGATGTGTATCATCAGAATGACTGTGCTAGGCAATACCGCTTCTCCGATGTGTATCATCAGAATGACTGTGCTAGGTAATACCTCTTCTCCGATGTGTATCATCAGAATGACTGTGCTAGGTAATATCTCTTCTCCGATGTGTATCATCAGAATGACTGTGCTAGGCAATACCTCTTCTCCGATGTGTATCATCAGAATGACTGTGCTAGGCAATACCTCTTCTCCGATGTGTATCATCAGAATGACTGTGCTAGGCAATACCTCTTCTCCGATGTGTATCATCAGAATGACTGTGCTAGGCAATACCTCTTCTCCGATGTGTATCATCAGAATGACTGTGCTAGGCAATACCTCTTCTCCGATGTGTATCATCAGAATGACTGTGCTAGGCAATACCTCTTCTCCGATGTGTATCATCAGAATGACTGTGCTAGGCAATACCTCTTCTCCGATGTGTATCATCAGAATGACTGTGCTAGGCAATACCTCTTCTCCGATGTGTATCATCAGAATGACTGTGCTAGGCAATACCTCTTCTCCGATGTGTATCATCAGAATGACTGTGCTAGGCAATACCTCTTCTCCGATGTGTATCATCAGAATGACTGTGCTAGGCAATACCTCTTCTCCGATGTGTATCATCAGAATGACTGTGCTAGGCAATACCTCTTCTCCGATGTGTATCATCAGAATGACTGTGCTAGGCAATACCTCTTCTCCGATGTGTATCATCAGAATGACTGTGCTAGGCAATATCTTTACTCCGATGTGTATCATCAGAATGACTGTGCTAGGCAATACCTCTTCTCCGATGTGTATCATCAGAATGACTGTGCTAGGCAATACCTCTTCTCCGATGTGTATCATCAGAATGACTGTGCTAGGCAATACCTCTTCTCCGATGTGTATCATCAGAATGACTGTGTTAGGCAATACCTCTTCTCCGATGTGTATCATCAGAATGACTGTGTTAGGCAATACCTCTTCTCCGATGTGTATCATCAGAATGACTGTGCTAGGCAATATCTCTTCTCCGATGTGTATCATCAGAATGACTGTGCTAGGCAATATCTCTTCTCCGATGTGTATCATCAGAATGACTGTGCTAGGCAATACCTCTTCTCTGATGTGTATCATCAGAATGACTGTGCTAGGCAATATCTCTTCTCCGATGTGTATCATCAGAATGACTGTGCTAGGCAATATCTCTTCTCCGATGTGTATCATCAGAATGACTGTGCTAGGCAATATCTCTTCTCCGATGTGTATCATCAGAATGACTGTGCTAGGCAATACCTCTTCTCCGATGTGTATCATCAGAATGACTGTGCTAGGCAATATCTCTTCTCCGATGTGTATCATCAGAATGACTGTGCTAGGCAATACCTCTTCTCCGATGTGTATAATCAGAATGACTGTGCTAGGCAATATCTCTTCTCCGATGTGTATCATCAGAATGACTGTGCTAGGCAATATCTCTTCTCCGATGTGTATCATCAGAATGACTGTGCTAGGCAATACCTCTTCTCCGATGTGTATCATCAGAATGACTGTGCTAGGCAATACCGCTTCTCCGATGTGTATCATCAGAATGACTGTGCTAGGCAATACCTCTTCTCCGATGTGTATCATCAGAATGACTGTGCTAGGCAATACCTCTTCTCCGATGTGTATCATCAGAATGACTGTGCTAGGTAATACCTCTTCTCCGATGTGTATCATCAGAATGACTGTGCTAGGTAATATCTCTTCTCCGATGTGTATCATCAGAATGACTGTGCTAGGCAATACCTCTTCTCCGATGTGTATCATCAGAATGACTGTGCTAGGCAATACCTCTTCTCCGATGTGTGTCATCAGAATGACTGTGCTAGGCAATATCTCTTCTCCGATGTGTATCATCAGAATGACTGTGCTAGGCAATATCTTTACTCCGATGTGTATCATCAGAATGACTTTGCTAGGCAATACCTCTTCTCCGATGTGTATCATCAGAATGACTGTGCTAGGCAATACCTCTTCTCCGATGTGTATCATCAGAATGACTGTGCTAGGCAATACCTCTTCTCCGATGTGTACCATCAGAATGACTGTGCTAGGCAATACCTCTTCTCCGATGTGTATCATCAGAATGACTGTGCTAGGCAATATCTCTTCTCCGATGTGTATCATCAGAATGACTGTGCTAGGCAATACCTCTTCTCCGATGTGTATCATCAGAATGACTGTGCTAGGCAATACCGCTTCTCCGATGTGTATCATCAGAATGACTGTGCTAGGCAATACCTCTTCTCCGATGTGTATCATCAGAATGACTGTGCTAGGCAATACCTCTTCTCCGATGTGTATCATCAGAATGACTGTGCTAGGTAATACCTCTTCTCCGATGTGTATCATCAGAATGACTGTGCTAGGTAATATCTCTTCTCCGATGTGTATCATCAGAATGACTGTGCTAGGCAATACCTCTTCTCCGATGTGTATCATCAGAATGACTGTGCTAGGCAATACCTCTTCTCCGATGTGTATCATCAGAATGACTGTGCTAGGCAATACCTCTTCTCCGATGTGTATCATCAGAATGACTGTGCTAGGCAATATCTCTTCTCCGATGTGTATCATCAGAATGACTGTGCTAGGCAATATCTTTACTCCGATGTGTATCATCAGAATGACTGTGCTAGGCAATACCTCTTCTCCGATGTGTATCATCAGAATGACTGTGCTAGGCAATACCTCTTCTCCGATGTGTATCATCAGAATGACTGTGCTAGGCAATACCTCTTCTCCGATGTGTATCATCAGAATGACTGTGCTAGGCAATACCTCTTCTCCGATGTGTATCATCAGAATGACTGTGCTAGGCAATACCTCTTCTCCGATGTGTATCATCAGAATGACTGTGCTAGGCAATATCTCTTCTCCGATGTGTATCATCAGAATGACTGTGCCAGGCAATATCTTTACTCCGATGTGTATCATCAGAATGACTGTGCTAGGCAATACCTCTTCTCCGATGTGTATCATCAGAATGACTGTGCTAGGCAATACCTCTTCTCCGATGTGTATCATCAGAATGACTGTGCTAGGCAATACCTCTTCTCCGATGTGTATCATCAGAATGACTGTGCTAGGCAATACCTCTTCTCCGATGTGTATCATCAGAATGACTGTGCTAGGCAATACCTCTTCTCCGATGTGTATCATCAGAATGACTGTGCTAGGCAATACCTCTTCTCCGATGTGTATCATCAGAATGACTGTGCTAGGCAATACCTCTTCTCCGATGTGTATCATCAGAATGACTGTGCTAGGCAATACCTCTTCTCCGATGTGTATCATCAGAATGACTGTGCTAGGCAATACCTCTTCTCCGATGTGTATCATCAGAATGACTGTGCTAGGCAATATCTTTACTCCGATGTGTATCATCAGAATGACTGTGCTAGGCAATACCTCTTCTCCGATGTGTATCATCAGAATGACTGTGCTAGGCAATACCTCTTCTCCGATGTGTATCATCAGAATGACTGTGCTAGGCAATACCTCTTCTCCGATGTGTATCATCAGAATGACTGTGTTAGGCAATACCTCTTCTCTGATGTGTATCATCAGAATGACTGTGCTAGGCAATATCTCTTCTCCGATGTGTATCATCAGAATGACTGTGCTAGGCAATATCTCTTCTCCGATGTGTATCATCAGAATGACTGTGCTAGGCAATATCTCCTCTCCGATGTGTATCATCAGAATGACTGTGCTAGGCAATACCTCTTCTCCGATGTGTATAATCAGAATGACTGTGCTAGGCAATACCTCTTCTCCGATGTGTATCATCAGAATGACTGTGCTAGGCAATACCTCTTCTCCGATGTGTATCATCAGAATGACTGTACTAGGCAATATCTCTTCTCCGATGTGTATCATCAGAATGACTGTGCTAGGCAATATCTCCTCTCCGATGTGTATCATCAGAATGACTGTGCTAGGCAATACCTCTTCTCCGATGTGTATCATCAGAATGACTGTGCTAGGCAATACCTCTTCTCCGATGTGTATAATCAGAATGACTGTGCTAGGCAATATCTCTTCTCCGATGTGTATCATCAGAATGACTGTGCTAGGCAATATCTCTTCTCCGATGTGTATCATCAGAATGACTGTGCTAGGCAATACCTCTTCTCCGATGTGTATCATCAGAACGACTGTGCTAGGCAATACCGCTTCTCCGATGTGTATCATCAGAACGACTGTGCTAGGCAATACCGCTTCTCCGATGTGTATCATCAGAATGACTGTGCTAGGCAATACCTCTTCTCCGATGTGTATCATCAGAATGACTGTGCTAGGCAATACCTCTTCTCCGATGTGTGTCATCAGAATGACTGTGCTAGGCAATATCTCTTCTCCGATGTGTATCATCAGAATGACTGTGCTAGGAAATATCTTTACTCCGATGTGTATCATCAGAATGACTTTGCTAGGCAATACCTCTTCTCCGATGTGTATCATCAGAATGACTGTGCTAGGCAATACCTCTTCTCCGATGTGTATCATCAGAATGACTGTGCTAGGCAATACCTCTTCTCCGATGTGTATCATCAGAATGACTGTGCTAGGCAATACCTCTTCTCCGATGTGTATCATCAGAATGACTGTGCTAGGCAATACCTCTTCTCCGATGTGTATCATCAGAATGACTGTGCTAGGCAATACCTCTTCTCCGATGTGTATCATCAGAATGACTGTGCTAGGCAATATCTCTTCTCCGATGTGTATCATCAGAATGACTGTGCTAGGCAATATCTTTACTCCGATGTGTATCATCAGAATGACTGTGCTAGGCAATACCTCTTCTCCGATGTGTATCATCAGAATGACTGTGCTAGGCAATACCTCTTCTCCGATGTGTATCATCAGAATGACTGTGCTAGGCAATACCTCTTCTCCGATGTGTATCATCAGAATGACTGTGCTAGGCAATATCTCTTCTCCGATGTGTATCATCAGAATGACTGTGCTAGGCAATATCTCTTCTCCGATGTGTATCATCAGAATGACTGTGCTAGGCAATACCTCTTCTCCGATGTGTATCATCAGAATGACTGTGCTAGGCAATACCGCTTCTCCGATGTGTATCATCAGAATGACTGTGCTAGGCAATACCTCTTCTCCGATGTGTATCATCAGAATGACTGTGCTAGGCAATACCTCTTCTCCGATGTGTATCATCAGAATGACTGTGCTAGGCAATACCTCTTCTCCGATGTGTATCATCAGAATGACTGTGCTAGGCAATACCTCTTCTCCGATGTGTATCATCAGAATGACTGTGCTAGGCAATACCTCTTCTCCGATGTGTATCATCAGAATGACTGTGCTAGGCAATATCTCTTCTCCGATGTGTATCATCAGAATGACTGTGCTAGGCAATATCTTTACTCCGATGTGTATCATCAGAATGACTGTGCTAGGCAATACCTCTTCTCCGATGTGTATCATCAGAATGACTGTGCTAGGCAATACCTCTTCTCCGATGTGTATCATCAGAATGACTGTGCTAGGCAATACCTCTTCTCCGATGTGTATCATCAGAATGACTGTGCTAGGCAATATCTCTTCTCCGATGTGTATCATCAGAATGACTGTGCTAGGCAATATCTCTTCTCCGATGTGTATCATCAGAATGACTGTGCTAGGCAATACCTCTTCTCCGATGTGTATCATCAGAATGACTGTGCTAGGCAATACCGCTTCTCCGATGTGTATCATCAGAATGACTGTGCTAGGCAATACCTCTTCTCCGATGTGTATCATCAGAATGACTGTGCTAGGCAATACCTCTTCTCCGATGTGTATCATCAGAATGACTGTGCTAGGTAATACCTCTTCTCCGATGTGTATCATCAGAATGACTGTGCTAGGTAATATCTCTTCTCCGATGTGTATCATCAGAATGACTGTGCTAGGCAATACCTCTTCTCCGATGTGTATCATCAGAATGACTGTGCTAGGCAATACCTCTTCTCCGATGTGTATCATCAGAATGACTGTGCTAGGCAATACCTCTTCTCCGATGTGTATCATCAGAATGACTGTGCTAGGCAATATCTCTTCTCCGATGTGTATCATCAGAATGACTGTGCTAGGCAATATCTTTACTCCGATGTGTATCATCAGAATGACTGTGCTAGGCAATACCTCTTCTCCGATGTGTATCATCAGAATGACTGTGCTAGGCAATACCTCTTCTCCGATGTGTATCATCAGAATGACTGTGCTAGGCAATACCTCTTCTCCGATGTGTATCATCAGAATGACTGTGCTAGGCAATACCTCTTCTCCGATGTGTATCATCAGAATGACTGTGCTAGGCAATACCTCTTCTCCGATGTGTATCATCAGAATGACTGTGCTAGGCAATATCTCTTCTCCGATGTGTATCATCAGAATGACTGTGCCAGGCAATATCTTTACTCCGATGTGTATCATCAGAATGACTGTGCTAGGCAATACCTCTTCTCCGATGTGTATCATCAGAATGACTGTGCTAGGCAATACCTCTTCTCCGATGTGTATCATCAGAATGACTGTGCTAGGCAATACCTCTTCTCCGATGTGTATCATCAGAATGACTGTGCTAGGCAATACCTCTTCTCCGATGTGTATCATCAGAATGACTGTGCTAGGCAATACCTCTTCTCCGATGTGTATCATCAGAATGACTGTGCTAGGCAATACCTCTTCTCCGATGTGTATCATCAGAATGACTGTGCTAGGCAATACCTCTTCTCCGATGTGTATCATCAGAATGACTGTGCTAGGCAATACCTCTTCTCCGATGTGTATCATCAGAATGACTGTGCTAGGCAATACCTCTTCTCCGATGTGTATCATCAGAATGACTGTGCTAGGCAATACCTCTTCTCCGATGTGTATCATCAGAATGACTGTGCTAGGCAATACCTCTTCTCCGATGTGTATCATCAGAATGACTGTGCTAGGCAATATCTTTACTCCGATGTGTATCATCAGAATGACTGTGCTAGGCAATACCTCTTCTCCGATGTGTATCATCAGAATGACTGTGCTAGGCAATACCTCTTCTCCGATGTGTATCATCAGAATGACTGTGCTAGGCAATACCTCTTCTCCGATGTGTATCATCAGAATGACTGTGTTAGGCAATACCTCTTCTCCGATGTGTATCATCAGAATGACTGTGTTAGGCAATACCTCTTCTCCGATGTGTATCATCAGAATGACTGTGCTAGGCAATATCTCTTCTCCGATGTGTATCATCAGAATGACTGTGCTAGGCAATATCTCTTCTCCGATGTGTATCATCAGAATGACTGTGCTAGGCAATACCTCTTCTCTGATGTGTATCATCAGAATGACTGTGCTAGGCAATATCTCTTCTCCGATGTGTATCATCAGAATGACTGTGCTAGGCAATATCTCTTCTCCGATGTGTATCATCAGAATGACTGTGCTAGGCAATATCTCCTCTCCGATGTGTATCATCAGAATGACTGTGCTAGGCAATACCTCTTCTCCGATGTGTATAATCAGAATGACTGTGCTAGGCAATATCTCTTCTCCGATGTGTATCATCAGAATGACTGTGCTAGGCAATATCTCTTCTTCGATGTGTATCATCAGAATGACTGTGCTAGGCAATACCTCTTCTCCGATGTGTATCATCAGAACGACTGTGCTAGGCAATACCGCTTCTCCGATGTGTATCATCAGAACGACTGTGCTAGGCAATACCGCTTCTCCGATGTGTATCATCAGAATGACTGTGCTAGGCAATACCTCTTCTCCGATGTGTATCATCAGAATGACTGTGCTAGGTAATACCTCTTCTCCGATGTGTATCATCAGAATGACTGTGCTAGGTAATATCTCTTCTCCGATGTGTGTCATCAGAATGACTGTGCTAGGCAATATCTCTTCTCCGATGTGTATCATCAGAATGACTGTGTTAGGAAATATCTTTACTCCGATGTGTATCATCAGAATGACTTTGCTAGGCAATACCTCTTCTCCGATGTGTATCATCAGAATGACTGTGCTAGGCAATACCTCTTCTCCGATGTGTATCATCAGAATGACTGTGCTAGGCAATACCTCTTCTCCGATGTGTATCATCAGAATGACTGTGCTAGGCAATACCTCTTCTCCGATGTGTATCATCAGAATGACTGTGCTAGGCAATACCTCTTCTCCGATGTGTATCATCAGAATGACTGTGCTAGGCAATACCTCTTCTCCGATGTGTATCATCAGAATGACTGTGCTAGGCAATATCTCTTCTCCGATGTGTATCATCAGAATGACTGTGCTAGGCAATATCTTTACTCCGATGTGTATCATCAGAATGACTGTGCTAGGCAATACCTCTTCTCCGATGTGTATCATCAGAATGACTGTGCTAGGCAATACCTCTTCTCCGATGTGTATCATCAGAATGACTGTGCTAGGCAATACCTCTTCTCCGATGTGTATCATCAGAATGACTGTGCTAGGCAATACCTCTTCTCCGATGTGTATCATCAGAATGACTGTGCTAGGCAATACCTCTTCTCCGATGTGTATCATCAGAATGACTGTGCTAGGCAATACCTCTTCTCCGATGTGTATCATCAGAATGACTGTGCTAGGCAATACCTCTTCTCCGATGTGTATCATCAGAATGACTGTGCTAGGCAATACCTCTTCTCCGATGTGTATCATCAGAATGACTGTGCTAGGCAATACCTCTTCTCCGATGTGTATCATCAGAATGACTGTGCTAGGCAATACCTCTTCTCCGATGTGTATCATCAGAATGACTGTGCTAGGCAATACCTCTTCTCCGATGTGTATCATCAGAATGACTGTGCTAGGCAATATCTTTACTCCGATGTGTATCATCAGAATGACTGTGCTAGGCAATACCTCTTCTCCGATGTGTATCATCAGAATGACTGTGCTAGGCAATACCTCTTCTCCGATGTGTATCATCAGAATGACTGTGCTAGGCAATACCTCTTCTCCGATGTGTATCATCAGAATGACTGTGTTAGGCAATACCTCTTCTCCGATGTGTATCATCAGAATGACTGTGTTAGGCAATACCTCTTCTCCGATGTGTATCATCAGAATGACTGTGCTAGGCAATATCTCTTCTCCGATGTGTATCATCAGAATGACTGTGCTAGGCAATATCTCTTCTCCGATGTGTATCATCAGAATGACTGTGCTAGGCAATACCTCTTCTCTGATGTGTATCATCAGAATGACTGTGCTAGGCAATATCTCTTCTCCGATGTGTATCATCAGAATGACTGTGCTAGGCAATATCTCTTCTCCGATGTGTATCATCAGAATGACTGTGCTAGGCAATATCTCCTCTCCGATGTGTATCATCAGAATGACTGTGCTAGGCAATACCTCTTCTCCGATGTGTATAATCAGAATGACTGTGCTAGGCAATATCTCTTCTCCGATGTGTATCATCAGAATGACTGTGCTAGGCAATATCTCTTCTCCGATGTGTATCATCAGAATGACTGTGCTAGGCAATACCTCTTCTCCGATGTGTATCATCAGAACGACTGTGCTAGGCAATACCGCTTCTCCGATGTGTATCATCAGAACGACTGTGCTAGGCAATACCGCTTCTCCGATGTGTATCATCAGAATGACTGTGCTAGGCAATACCTCTTCTCCGATGTTTATCATCAGAATGACTGTGCTAGGTAATACCTCTTCTCCGATGTGTATCATCAGAATGACTGTGCTAGGTAATATCTCTTCTCCGATGTGTATCATCAGAATGACTGTGCTAGGCAATACCTCTTCTCCGATGTGTATCATCAGAATGACTGTGCTAGGCAATACCTCTTCTCCGATGTGTGTCATCAGAATGACTGTGCTAGGCAATATCTCTTCTCCGATGTGTATCATCAGAATGACTGTGCTAGGAAATATCTTTACTCCGATGTGTATCATCAGAATGACTTTGCTAGGCAATACCTCTTCTCCGATGTGTATCATCAGAATGACTGTGCTAGGCAATACCTCTTCTCCGATGTGTATCATCAGAATGACTGTGCTAGGCAATACCTCTTCTCCGATGTGTATCATCAGAATGACTGTGCTAGGCAATATCTCTTCTCCGATGTGTATCATCAGAATGACTGTGCTAGGCAATATCTTTACTCCGATGTGTATCATCAGAATGACTGTGCTAGGCAATACCTCTTCTCCGATGTGTATCATCAGAATGACTGTGCTAGGCAATACCTCTTCTCCGATGTGTATCATCAGAATGACTGTGCTAGGCAATACCTCTTCTCCGATGTGTATCATCAGAATGACTGTGCTAGGCAATACCTCTTCTCCGATGTGTATCATCAGAATGACTGTGCTAGGCAATACCTCTTCTCCGATGTGTATCATCAGAATGACTGTGCTAGGCAATACCTCTTCTCCGATGTGTATCATCAGAATGACTGTGCTAGGCAATACCTCTTCTCCGATGTGTATCATCAGAATGACTGTGCTAGGCAATACCTCTTCTCCGATGTGTATCATCAGAATGACTGTGCTAGGCAATACCTCTTCTCCGATGTGTATCATCAGAATGACTGTGCTAGGCAATACCTCTTCTCCGATGTGTATCATGAGAATGACTGTGCTAGGCAATATCTTTACTCCGATGTGTATCATCAGAATGACTGTGCTAGGCAATACCTCTTCTCCGATGTGTATCATCAGAATGACTGTGCTAGGCAATACCTCTTCTCCGATGTGTATCATCAGAATGACTGTGCTAGGCAATACCTCTTCTCCGATGTGTATCATCAGAATGACTGTGTTAGGCAATACCTCTTCTCCGATGTGTATCATCAGAATGACTGTGTTAGGCAATACCTCTTCTCCGATGTGTATCATCAGAATGACTGTGCTAGGCAATATCTCTTCTCCGATGTGTATCATCAGAATGACTGTGCTAGGCAATATCTCTTCTCCGATGTGTATCATCAGAATGACTGTGCTAGGCAATACCTCTTCTCTGATGTGTATCATCAGAATGACTGTGCTAGGCAATATCTCTTCTCCGATGTGTATCATCAGAATGACTGTGCTAGGCAATATCTCTTCTCCGATGTGTATCATCAGAATGACTGTGCTAGGCAATATCTCCTCTCCGATGTGTATCATCAGAATGACTGTTCTAGGCAATACCTCTTCTCCGATGTGTATAATCAGAATGACTGTGCTAGGCAATATCTCTTCTCCGATGTGTATCATCAGAATGACTGTGCTAGGCAATATCTCTTCTCCGATGTGTATCATCAGAATGACTGTGCTAGGCAATACCTCTTCTCCGATGTGTATCATCAGAACGACTGTGCTAGGCAATACCGCTTCTCCGATGTGTATCATCAGAACGACTGTGCTAGGCAATACCGCTTCTCCGATGTGTATCATCAGAATGACTGTGCTAGGCAATACCTCTTCTCCGATGTTTATCATCAGAATGACTGTGCTAGGTAATACCTCTTCTCCGATGTGTATCATCAGAATGACTGTGCTAGGTAATATCTCTTCTCCGATGTGTATCATCAGAATGACTGTGCTAGGCAATACCTCTTCTCCGATGTGTATCATCAGAATGACTGTGCTAGGCAATACCTCTTCTCCGATGTGTGTCATCAGAATGACTGTGCTAGGCAATATCTCTTCTCCGATGTGTATCATCAGAATGACTGTGCTAGGAAATATCTTTACTCCGATGTGTATCATCAGAATGACTTTGCTAGGCAATACCTCTTCTCCGATGTGTATCATCAGAATGACTGTGCTAGGCAATACCTCTTCTCCGATGTGTATCATCAGAATGACTGTGCTAGGCAATACCTCTTCTCCGATGTGTATCATCAGAATGACTGTGCTAGGCAATACCTCTTCTCCGATGTGTATCATCAGAATGACTGTGCTAGGCAATACCTCTTCTCCGATGTGTATCATCAGAATGACTGTGCTAGGCAATACCTCTTCTCCGATGTGTATCATCAGAATGACTGTGCTAGGCAATATCTCTTCTCCGATGTGTATCATCAGAATGACTGTGCTAGGCAATATCTTTACTCCGATGTGTATCATCAGAATGACTGTGCTAGGCAATACCTCTTCTCCGATGTGTATCATCAGAATGACTGTGCTAGGCAATACCTCTTCTCCGATGTGTATCATCAGAATGACTGTGCTAGGCAATACCTCTTCTCCGATGTGTATCATCAGAATGACTGTGCTAGGCAATATCTCTTCTCCGATGTGTATCATCAGAATGACTGTGCTAGGCAATATCTCTTCTCCGATGTGTATCATCAGAATGACTGTGCTAGGCAATACCTCTTCTCCGATGTGTATCATCAGAATGACTGTGCTAGGCAATACCGCTTCTCCGATGTGTATCATCAGAATGACTGTGCTAGGCAATACCTCTTCTCCGATGTGTATCATCAGAATGACTGTGCTAGGCAATACCTCTTCTCCGATGTGTATCATCAGAATGACTGTGCTAGGTAATACGTCTTCTCCGATGTGTATCATCAGAATGACTGTGCTAGGTAATATCTCTTCTCCGATGTGTATCATCAGAATGACTGTGCTAGGCAATACCTCTTCTCCGATGTGTATCATCAGAATGACTGTGCTAGGCAATACCTCTTCTCCGATGTGTGTCATCAGAATGACTGTGCTAGGCAATATCTCTTCTCCGATGTGTATCATCAGAATGACTGTGCTAGGCAATATCTTTACTCCGATGTGTATCATCAGAATGACTTTGCTAGGCAATACCTCTTCTCTGATGTGTATCATCAGAATGACTGTGCTAGGCAATACCTCTTCTCCGATGTGTATCATCAGAATGACTGTGCTAGGCAATACCTCTTCTCCGATGTGTATCATCAGAATGACTGTGCTAGGCAATACCTCTTCTCCGATGTGTATCATCAGAATGACTGTGCTAGGCAATACCTCTTCTCCGATGTGTATCATCAGAATGACTGTGCTAGGCAATACCTCTTCTCCGATGTGTATCATCAGAATGACTGTGCTAGGCAATATCTCTTCTCCGATGTGTATCATCAGAATGACTGTGCTAGGTAATATCTCTTCTCCGATGTGTATCATCAGAATGACTGTGCTAGGCAATACCTCTTCTCCGATGTGTATCATCAGAATGACTGTGCTAGGCTATACCTCTTCTCCGATGTGTATCATCAGAATGACTGTGCTAGGCAATATCTTTACTCCGATGTGTATCATCAGAATGACTGTGCTAGGCAATACCTCTTCTCCGATGTGTATCATCAGAATGACTGTGCTAGGCAATACCTCTTCTCCGATGTGTATCATCAGAATGACTGTGCTAGGCAATACCTCTTCTCCGATGTGTATCATCAGAATGACTGTGCTAGGCAATACCTCTTCTCCGATGTGTATCATCAGAATGACTGTGCTAGGCAATACCTCTTCTCCGATGTGTATCATCAGAATGACTGTGCTAGGCAATACCTCTTCTCCGATGTGTATCATCAGAATGACTGTGCTAGGCAATATCTCTTCTCCGATGTGTATCATCAGAATGACTGTGCTAGGCAATATCTCTTCTCCGATGTGTATCATCAGAATGACTGTGCTAGGCAATATCTCTTCTCCGATGTGTATCATCAGAATGACTGTGCTAGGCAATATCTTTACTCCGATGTGTATCATCAGAATGACTGTGCTAGGCAATACCTCTTCTCCGATGTGTATCATCAGAATGACTGTGCTAGGCAATACCTCTTCTCCGATGTGTATCATCAGAATGACTGTGCTAGGCAATACCTCTTCTCCGATGTGTATCATCAGAATGACTGTGCTAGGCAATACCTCTTCTCCGATGTGTATCATCAGAATGACTGTGCTAGGCAATATCTCTTCTCCGATGTGTATCATCAGAATGACTGTGCCAGGCAATATCTTTACTCCGATGTGTATCATCAGAATGACTGTGCTAGGTAATATCTCTTCTCCGATGTGTATCATCAGAATGACTGTGCTAGGCAATATCTCTTCTCCGATGTGTATCATCAGAATGACTGTGCCAGGCAATATCTTTACTCCGATGTGTATCATCAGAATGACTGTGCTAGGTAATATCTCTTCTCCGATGTGTATCATCAGAATGACTGTGCTAGGCAATACCTCTTCTCCGATGTGTATCATCAGAATGACTGTGCTAGGCAATACCTCTTCTCCGATGTGTATCATCAGAATGACTGTGCTAGGCAATACCTCTTCTCCGATGTGTATCATCAGAATGACTGTACTAGGCAATACCTCTTCTCCGATGTGTATCATCAGAATGACTGTGCTAGGCAATATCTCTTCTCCGATGTGTATCATCAGAATGACTGTGCCAGGCAATATCTTTACTCCGATGTGTATCATCAGAATGACTGTGCTAGGCAATACCTCTTCTCCGATGTGTATCATCAGAATGACTGTGCTAGGCAATACCTCTTCTCCGATGTGTATCATCAGAATGACTGTGCTAGGCAATACCTCTTCTCCGATGTGTATCATCAGAATGACTGTGCTAGGCAATACCTCTTCTCCGATGTGTATCATCAGAATGACTGTGCTAGGCAATACCTCTTCTCCGATGTGTATCATCAGAATGACTGTGCTAGGCAATACCTCTTCTCCGATGTGTATCATCAGAATGACTGTGCTAGGCAATACCTCTTCTCCGATGTGTATCATCAGAATGACTGTGCTAGGCAATACCTCTTCTCCGATGTGTATCATCAGAATGACTGTGCTAGGCAATACCTCTTCTCCGATGTGTATCATCAGAATGACTGTGCTAGGCAATACCTCTTCTCCGATGTGTATCATCAGAATGACTGTGCTAGGCAATACCTCTTCTCCGATGTGTATCATCAGAATGACTGTGCTAGGCAATACCTCTTCTCCGATGTGTATCATCAGAATGACTGTGCTAGGCAATATCTCTTCTCCGATGTGTATCATCAGAATGACTGTGCTAGGCAATATCTCTTCTCCGATGTGTATCATCAGAATGACTGTGCTAGGCAATATCTCTTCTCCGATGTGTATCATCAGAATGACTGTGCTAGGCAATATCTTTACTCCGATGTGTATCATCAGAATGACTGTGCTAGGCAATACCTCTTCTCCGATGTGTATCATCAGAATGACTGTGCTAGGCAATACCTCTTCTCCGATGTGTATCATCAGAATGACTGTGCTAGGCAATACCTCTTCTCCGATGTGTATCATCAGAATGACTGTGCTAGGCAATACCTCTTCTCCGATGTGTATCATCAGAATGACTGTGCTAGGCAATACCTCTTCTCCGATGTGTATCATCAGAATGACTGTGCTAGGCAATACCTCTTCTCCGATGTGTATCATCAGAATGACTGTGCTAGGCAATACCTCTTCTCCGATGTGTATCATCAGAATGACTGTGCTAGGCAATACCTCTTCTCCGATGTGTATCATCAGAATGACTGTGCTAGGCAATACCTCTTCTCCGATGTGTATCATCAGAATGACTGTGCTAGGCAATACCTCTTCTCCGATGTGTATCATCAGAATGACTGTGCTAGGCAATATCTTTACTCCGATGTGTATCATCAGAATGACTGTGCTAGGCAATACCTCTTCTCCGATGTGTATCATCAGAATGACTGTGCTAGGCAATACCTCTTCTCCGATGTGTATCATCAGAATGACTGTGTTAGGCAATACCTCTTCTCCGATGTGTATCATCAGAATGACTGTGTTAGGCAATACCTCTTCTCCGATGTGTATCATCAGAATGACTGTGCTAGGCAATATCTCTTCTCCGATGTGTATCATCAGAATGACTGTGCTAGGCAATATCTCTTCTCCGATGTGTATCATCAGAATGACTGTGCTAGGCAATACCTCTTCTCTGATGTGTATCATCAGAATGACTGTGCTAGGCAATATCTCTTCTCCGATGTGTATCATCAGAATGACTGTGCTAGGCAATATCTCTTCTCTGATGTGTACCATCAGAATGACTGTGCTAGGCAATATCTCTTCTCCGATGTGTATCATCAGAATGACTGTGCTAGGCAATATCTCCTCTCCGATGTGTATCATCAGAATGACTGTGCTAGGCAATACCTCTTCTCCGATGTGTATCATCAGAATGACTGTGCTAGGTAATATCTCTTCTCCGATGTGTATCATCAGAATGACTGTGCTAGGCAATACCTCTTCTCCGATGTGTATCATCAGAATGACTGTGCTAGGCAATATCTCTTCTCCGATGTGTATCATCAGAATGACTGTGCTAGGCAATACCTCTTCTCCGATGTGTATCATCAGAATGACTGTGCTAGGCAATACCTCTTCTCAGATGTGTATCATCAGAATGACTGTGCTAAGTAATACATCTTCTCCGATGTGTATCATCAGAATGACTGTGCTAGGTAATACCTCTTCTCCGATGTGTATCATCAGAATGACTGTGCTAGGCAATACCTCTTCTCCGATGTGTATCATCAGAATGACTGTGCTAGGCAATACCGCTTCTCCGATGTGTATCATCAGAATGACTGTGCTAGGCAATATCTCTTCTCCGATGTGTATCATCAGAATGACTGTGCTAGGCAATATCTCCTCTCCGATGTGTATCATCAGAATGACTGTGCTAGGTAATATCTCTTCTCCGATGTGTATCATCAGAATGACTGTGCTAGGCAATACCTCTTCTCCGATGTGTATCATCAGAATGACTGTGCTAGGCAATACCTCTTCTCCGATGTGTATCATCAGAATGACTGTGCTAGGCAATACCTCTTCTCAGATGTGTATCATCAGAATGACTGTGCTAAGTAATACATCTTCTCCGATGTGTATCATCAGAATGACTGTGCTAGGTAATACCTCTTCTCCGATGTGTATCATCAGAATGACTGTGCTAGGTAATATCTCTTCTCCGATGTGTATCATCAGAATGACTGTGCTAGGCAATACCTCTTCTCCGATGTGTATCATCAGAATGACTGTGCTAGGCAATACCTCTTCTCAGATGTGTATCATCAGAATGACTGTGCTAAGTAATACATCTTCTCCGATGTGTATCATCAGAATGACTGTGCTAGGTAATACCTCTTCTCCGATGTGTATCATCAGAATGACTGTGCTAGGTAATATCTCTTCTCCGATGTGTATCATCAGAATGACTGTGCTAGGTAATACCTCTTCTCCGATGTGTATCATCAGAATGACTGTGCTAGGCAATACCTCTTCTCCGATGTGTATCATCAGAATGACTGTGCTAGGCAATACCTCTTCTCCGATGTGTATCATCAGAATGACTGTGCTAGGCAATATCTCTTCTCCGATGTGTATCATCAGAATGACTGTGCTAGGCAATACCTCTTCTCCGATGTGTATCATCAGAATGACTGTGCTAGGCAATACCTCTTCTCCGATGTGTATCATCAGAATGACTGTGCTAGGCAATATCTTTACTCCGATGTGTATCATCAGAATGACTGTGCTAGGCAATATCTCCTCTCCGATGTGTATCATCAGAATGACTGTGCTAGGCAATACCTCTTCTCAGATGTGTATCATCAGAATGACTGTGCTAGGCAATACCTCTTCTCCGATGTGTATCATCAGAATGACTGTGCTAGGCAATATCTTTACTCCGATGTGTATCATCAGAATGACTGTGCTAGGCAATACCTCTTCTCCGATGTGTATCATCAGAATGACTGTGCTAGGCAATACCTCTTCTCCGATGTGTATCATCAGAATGACTGTGCTAGGCAATATCTCCTCTCCGATGTGTATCATCAGAATGACTGTGCTAGGTAATATCTCTTCTCCGATGTGTATCATCAGAATGACTGTGCTAGGCAATACCTCTTCTCCGATGTGTATCATCAGAATGACTGTGCTAGGCAATACCTCTTCTCCGATGTGTATCATCAGAATGACTGTGCTAGGCAATACCTCTTCTCAGATGTGTATCATCAGAATGACTGTGCTAAGTAATACATCTTCTCCGATGTGTATCATCAGAATGACTGTGCTAGGCAATACCTCTTCTCCGATGTGTATCATCAGAATGACTGTGCTAGGCAATACCTCTTCTCCGATGTGTATCATCAGAATGACTGTGCTAGGTAATACCTCTTCTCCGATGTGTATCATCAGAATGACTGTGCTAGGCAATACCTCTTCTCCGATGTGTATCATCAGAATGACTGTGCTAGGCAATACCTCTTCTCCGATGTGTATCATCAGAATGACTGTGCTAGGCAATACCTCTTCTCCGATGTGTATCATCAGAATGACTGTGCTAGGCAATACCTCTTCTCAGATGTGTATCATCAGAATGACTGTGCTAAGTAATACATCTTCTCCGATGTGTATCATCAGAATGACTGTGCTAGGTAATATCTCTTCTCCGATGTGTATCATCAGAATGACTGTGCTAGGTAATACCTCTTCTCCGATGTGTATCATCAGAATGACTGTGCTAGGCAATACCTCTTCTCCGATGTGTATCATCAGAATGACTGTGCTAGGCAATACCTCTTCTCAGATGTGTATCATCAGAATGACTGTGCTAAGTAATACATCTTCTCCGATGTGTATCATCAGAATGACTGTACTAGGCAATACCTCTTCTCCGATGTGTATCATCAGAATGACTGTGCTAGGCAATACCTCTTCTCCGATGTGTATCATCAGAATGACTGTGCTAGGTAATACCTCTTCTCCGATGTGTATCATCAGAATGACTGTGCTAGGCAATACCTCTTCTCCGATGTGTATCATCAGAATGACTGTGCTAGGCAATACCTCTTCTCCGATGTGTATCATCAGAATGACTGTGCTAGGTAATATCTCTTCTCCGATGTGTATCATCAGAATGACTGTGCTAGGCAATACCTCTTCTCCGATGTGTATCATCAGAATGACTGTGCTAGGTAATACCTCTTCTCCGATGTGTATCATCAGAATGACTGTGCTAGGTAATACCTCTTCTCAGATGTGTATCATCAGAATGACTGTGCTAGTTAATATCTCTTCTCCGATGTGTATCATCAGAATGACTGTGCTAGGCAATACCTCTTCTCAGATGTGTATCATCAGAATGACTGTGCTAAGTAATACATCTTCTCCGATGTGTATCATCAGAATGACTGTGCTAGGCAATATCTTTACTCCGATGTGTATCATCAGAATGACTGTGCTAGGTAATATCTCTTCTCCGATGTGTATCATCAGAATGACTGTGCTAGGCAATACCTCTTCTCCGATGTGTATCATCAGAATGACTGTGCTAGGTAATACCTCTTCTCCGATGTGTATCATCAGAATGACTGTGCTAGGCAATACCTCTTCTCCGATGTGTATCATCAGAATGACTGTGCTAGGCAATACCTCTTCTCCGATGTGTATCATCAGAATGACTGTGCTAGGCAATACCTCTTCTCCGATGTGTATCATCAGAATGACTGTGCTAGGCAATACCTCTTCTCCGATGTGTATCATCAGAATGACTGTGCTAGGCAATACCTCTTCTCCGATGTGTATCATCAGAATGACTGTGCTAGGCAATACCTCTTCTCCGATGTGTATCATCAGAATGACTGTGCTAGGCAATATCTCTTCTCCGATGTGTATCATCAGAATGACTGTGCCAGGCAATATCTTTACTCCGATGTGTATCATCAGAATGACTGTGCTAGGCAATACCTCTTCTCCGTTGTGTATCATCAGAATGACTTCATCAGGGTGTGTATATATTATTTTTCTTTCCTTATGAAGAAATACATATTAACACATTTATACATACTAATTACATCATAGGGCAGAAATAAATATTCCTCAAATTCCCACTGATTTAAATGGGGCATCTTAAATGCTAGCAGGTCTTCACAAAGCCCTATTTAAACCCCCTTAAATCAGTACAGATTATTGTGCAGTTAATGGTTTAAAGCCCCAGTTAAATCAATGGGAATTTTTATATATCCCCTATTCTGGCCCAGGATTGCTCCAATTCAGCAGCCTCTACTACTTCTATCCTTTCACATTATGTGAAATCTAACATGTTTTGGAACTTAAAAGGACAGTAATACTTTATTTTGATTGCACATATTATAGTAGTGCAGTAAAGTCCAGTTGCCTGTACTCATTCTTCTTACATTTTTATATCCCTGACACTGTTTGGTAGTGAGTATTCAGTAAAGGATTGTGAAAGCAGGGACAGTCATACAGATCACTAAGTGATGCAGGAATAGTGTTACACTGAATCACTGTACTGCATACCTCCCAACATTTCAAATTGCCAAAGAGGGACACTTGTGTTTTAGGGGGTGTTGCTGGGGGCGTTGCTGGTGAGAGGGGCATTACCATGCATTTTTTGGCTATTTCATGACCTATTGACACCTCCTTGTGTAACCTAATAAATGACTTATAACAAGACCATAGTATTTTATTTACACATACTAAGTTATAAACACATATACTGACGTTTAAACAAACAATAATGTGAGTTTTATTGCTGTAGAGCAATATAATACACTTATCTACACACCACACAGTCTGATGTTCTAAAAAGAGGGACACCAGGATGGGAAAGAGGGACAGAGGGTATTAAAGAGGGACACTTGGGAGGCATGGTACTGCATTGATGGTCGGCTTATCAGGAAACTATGTAAAACATGTGACCATACACAAGACTGGAGTTGTAGTAATACTCCACCTACTCATTTACCTTACTATGGTCAAACAATTCCAATGGCCACTATGAATTTTATCCATGGTCCTTGGTTTAAGAAATAACAACTTCAGTCAGTCCTGGATGTCATAACCATGGAGGTGGACATGACAGTTGCTAGTGGGACCACAGGACAGAAAGTCTGGTTTCTGCAAATGGTAATCATAACCCTTTAAAGATGGGCAAGTGTACAGATCATTGCTTTCCAATGTTTTGTGCACCTTTCTGGTACTTACAGGGTTAAGTAGGTTCATAAACTCTGCCTGCTTCAGATCAAAAAACCTGCCGGGAACTTTCAAAAAAATGATTGCACTGAAAAGCTGAATATGAGATATTGTCTTTGGAGACAGGGCCTGATAAAAAGGTCATTGATTGCCCTGCAGGTCTGGGCCCCAATGAAAATGTATGCTCATCCTTTGCAGGAATGAGTCACTAATTAGAACACAAGGAGATCTGTGACTCACTCACCCAGAATCTGAATCTATTAGCATAATCCCTCAATCTAAATAACTCAAAAACTTGCCTTCTAAGTAAAAATAACTAGTGTTGAGCGAGCATGCTCGGCCGATGCTCGGATCGGCTCGAGCATCGCTCTGCTCGGCACATGGCGGTACTCGTACGAGTACCGCATGTGCTCGCCCGCCATGTTCGGGTCTCCTCCCCGCACGTTTTGCGGCTGCTGCGCAGCCAATAAACGTGCAGGGAGGCGCTGACATCGGTGTAATGCCAGCAGCCATGTTGGCTGCTGGCATTACACTGATTGGCTGGCCAGAACCCGTGGTCGGGTGCTGTATAGCACCTGACCATCGAGTTCGGCTCAGTCTGAGCCAGGGAGAGCTGAGGATAGGAAGGGAAAGGCAGTGTAGGGAGGAAAAAAAAAAATTGTGAAAAAAAAGAACCAAAAGTCCTTTTTAGGACTACTGTGTGTGGGGGCAGCAGGTTATTTTGTGTGGGGGAAAAAAAAAAAAAAAAAAAAAAAAAAAAAAAAATATTCTGTTTAGTGTGAAAAGTTGCAGATTACAGCACATTCTGTTTAGTGTGCACAGTTGCAGATTAGAGCACATTCTGTTTAGTGTGCAAAGTTGCAGATTAGAGCACATTCTGTTTAGTGTGCAAAGTTGCAGATTAGAGCACATTCTGTTTAGTGTGCAAAGTTGCAGATTAGAGCACATTCTGTTAAGTCTTCAAACTAAAATATCAAAGTCACATATTCCATTCAGTGTGCGTCGCCGCAGTTTAGCAGCACATTCTGTGTACTGTGCAGAGTTGCAGAATAGGAAGAAATACTGTTAAGTCTTCAAACTAAAATATCAAAGTCACATATTCCATTCAGTGTGCTTCGCCGCAGTTTAGCAGCACATTCTGTGTACTGTGCAGAGTTGCAGAATAGGAAGAAATACTGTTAAGTTTTCAAACTCAAATATTAAAGTCACATATTCCATTCAGTGTGCTTCGCCGCAGTTTAGCAGCACATTCTGTGTACTGTGCAGAGTTGCAGAATAGGAAGAAATACTGTTAAGTTTTCAAACTCAAATATTAAAGTCACATATTCCATTCAGTGTGCTTCGCCGCAGTTTAGCAGCACATTCTGTGTACTCTGCAGAGTTGCAGAATAGTAAGAAATAGTGTTAAGTTTTCAAATTCAAATATCAAAGTCACATATTCCATTCAGTGTGTATCACCGCCGTTTAGCAGCCTATTCTGTGTACTCTGCACAGTTGCAGAATAATAAGAAATACTGTTAAGTTTTCAAACTCAAATATTAAAGTCACATATTCCATTCAGTGTGTATCACCGCCGTTTAGCAGCCTATTCTGTGTACTCTGCAGAGTTGCAGAATAGTAAGAAATAGTGTTAAGTTTTCAAACTCAAATATCAAAGTCACATATTCCATTCAGTGTGTATCACCGCCGTTTAGCAGCCTATTCTGTGTACTCTGCAGAGTTGCAGAATAGTAAGAAATACTGTTAAGTTTTCAAACTCAAATATTAAAGTCACATATTCCATTCAGTGTGTTTCACCGCCGTTTAGCAGCCTATTCTGTGTACTCTGCACAGTTGCAGAATAGTAAGAAATACTGTTAAGTTTTCAAACTCAAATATTAAAGTCACATATTCCATTCAGTGTGTATCACCGCCGTTTAGCAGCCTATTCTGTGTACTCTGCAGAGTTGCAGAATAGTAAGAAATAGTGTTAAGTTTTCAAACTCAAATATTAAAGTCACATATTCCATTCAGTGTGTTTCACCGCCGTTTAGCAGCCTATTCTGTGTACTCTGCACAGTTGCAGAATAATAAGAAATACTGTTAAGTTTTCAAACTCAAATATTAAAGTCACATATTCCATTCAGTGTGTATCACCGCCGTTTAGCAGCCTATTCTGTGTACTCTGCAGAGTTGCAGAATAATAAGAAATACTGTTAAGTTTTCAAACTCAAATATTAAAGTCACATATTCCATTCAGTGTGTATCACCGCCGTTTAGCAGCCTATTCTGTGTACTCTGCACAGTTGCAGAATAATAAGAAATACTGTTAAGTTTTCAAACTCAAATATTAAAGTCACATATTCCATTCAGTGTGTATCACCGCCGTTTAGCAGCCTATTCTGTGTACTCTGCAGAGTTGCAGAATAGTAAGAAATAGTGTTAAGTTTTCAAACTCAAATATCAAAGTCACATATTCCATTCAGTGTGTATCACCACCGTTTAGCAGCCTATTCTGTGTACTCTGCAGAGTTGCAGAATAGTAAGAAATACTGTTAAGTTTTCAAACTCAAATATTAAAGTCACATATTCCATTCAGTGTGTATCACCGCCGTTTAGCAGCCTATTCTGTGTACTCTGCACAGTTGCAGAATAATAAGAAATACTGTTAAGTTTTCAAACTCAAATATTAAAGTCACATATTCCATTCAGTGTGTTTCACCGCCGTTTAGCAGCCTATTCTGTGTACTCTGCACAGTTGCAGAATAATAAGAAATACTGTTAAGTTTTCAAACTCAAATATTAAAGTCACATATTCCATTCAGTGTGTATCACCGCCGTTTAGCAGCCTATTCTGTGTACTCTGCACAGTTGCAGAATAATAAGAAATACTGTTAAGTTTTCAAACTCAAATATTAAAGTCACATATTCCATTCAGTGTGTATCACCGCCGTTTAGCAGCCTATTCTGTGTACTCTGCACAGTTGCAGAATAATAAGAAATACTGTTAAGTTTTCAAACTCAAATATTAAAGTCACATATTCCATTCAGTGTGTATCACCGCCGTTTAGCAGCCTATTCTGTGTACTCTGCAGAGTTGCAGAATAGTAAGAAATAGTGTTAAGTTTTCAAACTCAAATATCAAAGTCACATATTCCATTCAGTGTGTATCACCGCCGTTTAGCAGCCTATTCTGTGTACTCTGCAGAGTTGCAGAATAGTAAGAAATACTGTTAAGTTTTCAAACTCAAATATTAAAGTCACATATTCCATTCAGTGTGTATCACCGCCGTTTAGCAGCCTATTCTGTGTACTCTGCAGAGTTGCAGAATAATAAGAAATACTGTTAAGTTTTCAAACTCAAATATTAAAGTCACATATTCCATTCAGTGTGTATCACCGCCGTTTAGCAGCCTATTCTGTGTACTCTGCAGAGTTGCAGAATAGTAAGAAATACTGTTAAGTTTTCAAACTCAAATATTAAAGTCACATATTCCATTCAGTGTGTTTCACCGCCGTTTAGCAGCCTATTCTGTGTACTCTGCACAGTTGCAGAATAATAAGAAATACTGTTAAGTTTTCAAACTCAAATATTAAAGTCACATATTCTGTGTAAGATGAAGAAGGCGGGTAAAAAGGGACGGGGAAGTGGACGTGATCCTGAAAGTTCAGGGCGCGGGTCAGGACGCGGAGAAACTGTGCCTGGTGCCAGAGCACAAGAAAGAAAGACATCCACCATACCTAGCTTCATGTCTAATTTTACAGGGCGTCGCAGGACATCACTCTCGAGGTCCGACCACTGCGAACAGGTGGTCGGTTGGATGACAGCTGATACTGCTTCCAGTCGGTTAAGAACCACCCTGTCTTCCACCAAGTCCACTCTCAGTAGCCAAGAGTCTGGTCAACATAATCCTCACTCTGATCATCCTTCCTCCCACCATACACGGTCTGGTCAAAGAAGTGATCCCACACTGGGATATAGTGAGGAGCTCGTCTCATCACCAATCCTTCATTTGACCCTCTCTCCAAGCACGCTTGCAGAGGAACATGACATCTTGTGCCCTGATTCACAACCTCTAGAGGCTACCCAATCACAAGAAGATGACAGATGTGAACGGCATTTAAGGTCAAAGGAAGTAGTGGATGATGATGATGATGATGAGACACAGTTGCCATTAAATCAACCACTATTTCCGTCTCAAGACCTTGTTGAGGAGAATGTTATACAGTTGTCAATGACTGAGTATGTGGTGGGATCAAGACTTGAGGAGGATGATCAGAGTGAGGAAGTGGAGGAGGACTTGGTGGACGATGAGGTGACTGACCCCACCTGGGAAGGTGTAGAGCCGAGCGATGTCAGCAGTCCTGAGGGTGAGCCATCTGCAGCACCGCAACAGGCTGGAAGAGGCAGTGGTGTGGCTACAGAAAGAAGGCGGACCGCACCAAACCGGCCCGCAAATGTTCCACGGAGCACCCCCTTGCGTAAATCTACCTTGCCAAGGGGTAGGTGTTCCGCGGTATGGCGTTTTTTTAAGGAAAGTGCGGACGACAAAAGAATTGTAGTTTGCAACCTGTGCCACACCAGAATGAGCCGAGGCATGAACACTAGAAACCTCACCACGACCAGCATGATCCGACACATGGCATCCAAGCACCGTAGTAAGTGGGAGGAACGCCTGGATCGCCCATCTGTGTCTGCAGGCCACACCACTGCCTCCTCTTCCCCTGTTTTCGGTGCCGGCCAATCGCCTGTCGAAGGCGCAGGCCCGCATACCTCCCGCCCTGCACCTGTACCATCTGAAGCACCATCAGCGACCACATCCACTTCCCTGTCCCAGCACAGCGTCCAAATGTCGTTACCCCAGGCATTTGAGCGCAAGAGAAAGTACCCAGCCACCCACCCACAGGCCATAGCACTAACCTCACACCTTTCAAAATTACTGGCCATCGAAATGCTGCCATTTAGGCTTGTGGACACTGAGTCCTTCCGCAGCCTGATGGCAGCAGCTGTCCCTCGGTACGCGGTCCCCAGCCGCCACTACTTTTCCCGGTGTGCCATCCCCGCATTACACCACCATGTGTCCCGTAACATCACCCGTGCCCTGACCAACGCAGTTACTGGGAAGGTCCACTTAACGACTGACACATGGACAAGTGCTTGTGGCCAGGGACGCTACATTTCCCTGACGGCACACTGGGTGAATGTCGTGGAGGCTGGGAGCGACTCGGACCCTGGGATGGCACGGGTGCTACCCACGCCGAGGACTGCGGGCTCTACCTCCATCAGGGTTTCCACCAGCACCTACGTTATTGGCTCCTCCTCCTCCGTTTCCACCTCCGAATTCTCTACACGCAGCGCCACTTCCCCATCAGCCAGTAGCTGGAAGCAGTGTAGCACTGCAGTGGGGAAGCGTCAACAGGCCGTGCTGAAGCTGATCTGCCTTGGGGACAAACAGCACACGGCCTCAGAGCTGTTGCAGGGGATTAGTCACCAGACCGAGCAGTGGCTCTCGCCACTCAACCTGCAACCAGGCATGGTTGTGTGTGATAATGGGCGTAACTTGGTGGCGGCTTTGGAGCTCGGCAAGCTCACACACGTACCATGCCTAGCGCATGTATTTAATTTAGTGGTGCAGCGATTTCTAAAAACCTACCCCAATGTGCATGATCTCTTGACCAAGGTGCGCCGCGTGTGTGCACATTTCCGTAAGTCATCTACAGCTTCGGCCGGCCTGTTGAAGCTGCAGCAGCGCTTACAATTGCCAGCTCACCGGCTGCTGTGTGACGTGAGCACGCGCTGGAACTCCACCTTCCACATGTTGGCCCGGCTTTGTGAGCAGCAGAGGGCAGTAGTGGAGTACCAGCTGTTACACGGTCGTCGCCTCTCCGTTCAACTTCCTGTAATCAGAAGTGAGGAGTGGGAATGGATGTCAGACCTCTGCGAGGTTTTACGCAATTTTGAGGAATCGACACTGATGGTGAGCGGCGATAACGCTATTATCAGTGTAACCATCCCACTTCTGTGTCTACTGAAACGCTCGCTGCTCACAATTAAAACCGACGCTTTGCATGTGGAAGAGGTGGAAATGGGGGAGGAAGAGCTTACACAAGGTGATAGCCAGAGCACCCTCACTTCGTCTTCTCAGCGACAATTGGAGGAGGCGGAGGAGGAGGAGGAGGAGGAGGAGGAGGAGGAAGACACGGTTGCCTCCGCTACAGAGGGTAGCCATGGAACTTTAGTTCCATCTCTTCAGCGTGGGTGGGCAGAAGAGGAGGAAGAGGATGAGGAGATTGAGAGTCATCCTCCTGGTGAGGACAGAGAAATCTTGACTGTTGGTACTCTGGCACACATGGCTGACTTTATGTTAGGCTGCCTTTCCCGTGACCCACGCGTTATACGCATTTTAGACAACACGGATTACTGGGTGTTCACCCTTCTGGACCCCCGCTACAAAGAGAATTTCTCATCTCTCATTCCTCCGGTGGAGAGGACAAGCAAAATGGTGCAATACCAGAAGGTTCTTGTTGAAAAATTGCTCCAAAATTTTCCATCTGACAACGCTGGCGGCAGAGTACGTGCTACCTTGGCCAACCGAGAAGGGGAGAAAAGGGGAGCACACAGCAGTTCCGAGAAAGGCAGGGCAACACTCTCCAAGGCGTGGGACACCTTCATGACACCCCGCCAGCACCCTCACCCTGATGCGCAGCCTAGTGTCACAAGGAGGGAAAAGTTTTGGAAGATGGTGAAGGAGTACGTAGCAGACCGTGTCAGCGTCCTCAATGATCCCTCTGTGCCTTACAACTACTGGGTGTCCAAGCTGGACACGTGGTATGAACTGGCACTCTACGCCTTGGAGGTGCTGGCCTGCCCTGCCGCCAGCGTTCTGTCTGAGCGGGTATTTAGTGCTGCTGGTGGCATCATAACAGATAAGCGTATCCGCCTTTCCACCGACAATGCTGATAGGTTGACACTTATAAAAATGAACAAGGCCTGGATTTCCCCTGACTTCTCCACTCCACTGGAGGAAAGCCCCGGGGGAACATAAACTCACTTTATATATGTTATTTACAATGATGGGAATACTCTGTATTCCCATTCACCCCTTCCACCCAAAAAACGGGTATATGGTTGACTCTTAATGTTCTCATCCTCCTCCTCTTCTTCCATATGCCCTGGGATATAATTTTTATATAGGGCCAGCTCACCAGCGGGCCCTGTGCTATAATTTTTATATAGGGCCAGCTCACCAGCGGGCCCTGTGATATAATTTTTATATAGGGTCAGCTCACCAGCGGGCCCTGTTTGCCAATTTTTATATAGGTCAGCTCACCAGCGGGCCTTCTCATATAATGTTTTATTGGGTCAGCTCTCTAGCGGGCCCTCTCATATAATGTTTTATATCGTCAGCTCACTAGCGGGCCTTCGCATATAATGTTTAGGATGGTCAGCTCTGCAGCAGACCCTCACCCATAATGTTTTGGATGGTCGGCTCAGCGCACGTTTCCCTCTTAATCATGGCCCCAGTTCAGAAAAATCGAGGAAATTTTTGGGAGAATTTGTCTTTGCGCACGTTTCCCTCTTAATCATGGCCTCAGTTCAGAAAAATCGAGGAAATTTTTGGGAGAATTTGCCTTTGCGCACGTTTCCCTCTTAATCATGGCCTCAGTTCTGAAAATCAAGGAAATTTTTGGGAGAATTTGCCTCTGCGCACGTTTCCCTCTTAATCATGGCCTCACTTCCGAAAATCAAGGAAATTTTTGGGATAATTTGCAGATGATATACAAGTAAATATACAGCAAATATTGTTTGGTAACAATTTTTCGCCTAAAGTCATTTTTATTTTCCTTTTTGTGTGTTTTACGGTCAGTCTGTAAAAATGGCGTACTACGGGCGAAAGATCGTTCCCAGCAGCGATGTTGGAGTCCAAGATGCATCCAGACATCCTCCCTATGCTGTCCCTGAACCATTTCTGTAGTGTTTCCATCTTTTTCTGCCCTTTTCCTATGGACCAGGCACCCTCCCCTCATCAGAGCAGGGGGTGCCTGGTGTAATGCTCGAGTCCTCCCATTGACTTCAATGGGGCTCGGGTGCTCGGCCGAGCACTCGAGCCTCAGGGGGTGCTCGGTCAGAGCACCCGAACACCCGAGCATTGGGGTGCTCGCTCATCACTAAAAATAACACATCATATATGTGGTTTTGAAGATTGTTTCAAAATCACCAAAGTTGTTTTTAGATGAGATGTCCCTTGAAAGAGATTGCACTCTGTTATAGAAATACATGCCTTCCATCAACTGTTATTCTTAGGGTTGCCACCTTTTCTTCAAAAAAATACCGGCCATGACAATCCCTCCATAGACTTAACATTGGACAGAAGCCAATTTTTTACCGGCCTGCTGGTAAAATACCGGCTGGGTGGCAACCCTAGTTATTCTATACATTGGCATGTGCTCATGTACAATAGTGTATATGTATGTATTGTAGGTGACACACAAAGAACAGAACATTTTCATATTTATATTACATCAGGGCTCAAAATTTCCACTTGCCACTAGCCAATGGCGAGTAGATATTCAGCCGTGGTGGGTATGTTATGGATTGCAGTGTCAAGTAAATTTTCAGGTCTGGCTAGTAGCAAAGGACTTCATATTTTAAGCCCTGTATTACATCATTTTGGCTGAAACCTTGAATGAAGTATGTTACTCACTTCACTGCTGCCAGCAGATGGCAGGAGATGATTATTATTCAGAAAACATTCCCTGCACTAACTTTCTAAAACACAGGCTTGGTTTCAAATGTAGCTGATAACAGAATCATTAGCTTTATCTTCAAATTCCCACATGGATTTCAACTATGAACCTAAGAGATAAACCCAGAGATACTGTTAATCATCTGAGTGTTAGTTTCTAAGGGCCTTATGTAAGAAGAAAAGTGGATCAATTTCCTTCAGTGACATAAATGGGGCTTTAAACACTCTGAATGCTGGAGAAATATCTAGTGCATTGCAATGCATTGGAGACTTATTTAGCTTTCAGGTGGTTAAAAGTCCAGTTTAACTATATGTGTGCCAGAGAGGTATGCAACACCTCTGGCGCTCAAAGTGTTAAGACAAAAGGAATTTTAATTGTCCACTAGAGTGTAGTTAATTTGTCTCAGATTTACTCCAATTTGCCTTTTTACACAGGACCCTAAAGATCTTGGGTATGTTTAACCCCTGAAACAAAAGTGGGCAACACTAGGCTCTCCAGTTGCTGATATATATCTGATCATCTCCAGCCAGCCAACAGTTTATATTGCTTCCTTTCATTCCCAGAATTCCATCCAGTCATATGCAAATGAGGACACACAGCACTGTCACTATTCCAATTCCAAAACCTTATAAATGTGGGTCCCTTAGCTTTTTCTTACTTTTGTCGTATACAGCAAAGCTCAGGTTGGAAATAAGCAACTTTTACCCACAAACAACAGTTTAAACATAGAGTAAACATATTTTAATGAAAAATCAGATTGGTAATGCATCAGTCCAAAGTCATTGCAGTTTAAACAGTTTTGTTTTACATGAGCAGTTCTCCCCAGAATTTGATAGCAATAGTGGTACCACTTCAGGACACTTTGAGAAGTTGTAACTTTTCAACAAAATACCTACCAGCAGTGGGTGAATATTTGTTTTACTCAACAGATAGGACTAGTATGATGTGCTGCAGGATACATGGCACCTCTGAGCTACAAGAGATTGCTCCCTGTGAAAGAAAAGGTCCTACATGACCTGCTATAGTACTTGGCAGGGTTGTCCTTGTTGGAGCATCTCTTATCCTCAGTCTGCATATGCAGATATACCTTGGCTTTTGTCTCCCTAAGGTTTTTAGTGGAATCCAAAAGTGGATTCCTTGTTCTCAGGTTTCTAGAGTGAAAGAGCTTTAACCTGCTCTAGAAGTATAAGAATGGCAATATGCATTTGCAAGGTTAGTGCCAAAATTGACAGAGTAAATTGCACAGTGATGTACAATGAGCCTCTCAAGGGAAGGCATAGGAGTGCCTGTGTGCAACTGTGTGAGCTCTGCTTGAAACTCCATGTCTCTCTTCCTCCCTCTCAAGCTGTGGAGAGGGCTTGGCTGGGACAAGTGTGACAGTTCCATTCCCTACAACTGGCCTACGCAATGGTTCTACCTGGATGTCTCCAACTTTGTAAGGGACCACCAAGAGTAAGGAGTTAAAGGGATAGTAATGTTTCATAATAAAAGCAGCTCTAATTAATCATCATAGTATTTGGACTTTGGAGAGTGTTATTTCAATACTGTCAGAGCTGTAGTTCAAGAGTAATTCAATGACAAAGTATCCCCCTCCCTCCCCTTTTACTGATGTAACACTGCTGAGCCAGAGCAGAAGGGAGGTGCCCAGGTAGATTGCAGAGAGGGACAATCTACAATTAAGATAAGGGAAAAACCTGAAAAACTTGTCAAGGGGGGCGGGGCTTTCATTGTTCTCATAGGAAGAAGATTGTCCCTTTCTGTTATCTGTCTGGTCTATGGACTGCATTCCACATCTGAGAAGAGATGGCTTACACTAGGTAAAAGGGGCGAGAGGGGGAAACTTTGCTTGTGAATATCTCTCTAACCATAAAGATTTGAGAGATAAGACTTATTTCGTTCTTCATGTTTTTTTAATGATTACAAAATAAAATAAAGATAAAACAAAGTATTACTATCCCTTTAAGACTAAATTATGGACCACACGGGTCACCCATAAACTCATCAGAGCTAAAGACTTCAAGGAGTCAATTTCAGATCACCCAGATGTCGCAGAAGAGACTATATGGAAGAATGTGGCATCAAGCAGGCTGGTCAAGAGACACAAGGGCATGTCATGGATGGCCATACAGGGAGGTCTTCTCCTCAGGATGAATATGCATGTCTCAAGTGCATTGTGGCAGAAAAGACTGCCCTGGACTTTTAATGCATTCTCTGGAAACTGAATTAAGAGACTCTGTTGATAGAAAGAACCTGGCTTATCATTCGGTCCTTTTTATGGACTATTCCCAGGCCCATGCATACTGGACATTAGCCAGAAAGCCTGGTGCATCATGTGTTATATATAGGATGTTTTGTGGTTTCTCAGGAATGGCCTGGTACCAAGGAGAAATCACGTACCTATTCAGGACTGCTGGAGGCTGATTCACAGCCTCCTCAGTGACTATTTGGTCCTAGACACTCTAATAGGAGTCCAACTCTGTATCCCATCCCCCAGAACACCAGCTCATCCCCATGCCCCTACCCCTCACCCCCCTACACACACACACACACACACACACACACACACACACACACACACACACACACACACACACACACACACACACACACACACACACACACACACACACACACACACACACATATCCTACCTCCCAGGTGTTTTATTGATGTACCAATGAATTTACAAATCATGTAAAAGTGCAATGGAAGTACATACAAATTGTATGTACTGATGATGTATATATTCCTGTGTTGTATAGTGGAAAAGGATGCAAAGTAAGGTGCATGTATTATTTTTAATATACATTTGTGGAGTTAGTGGCCTTTCTTGTTCAGATGTTATTTGCCTGGTACCTGATAAATGGAATGTCAGCACTGGGCAGCATCAGGATGATGTGTTGAAGGATATTATGTTTGTGGGGCATGTGATTAAAAGAGATTGCATCCTGTGCAGGAAAAAGTTAATATAGAGTATCTGGCAAGCTTACTGCTAGCTGAGCATCTCTGACTCTCTGTACCTCCCTATACTCACCCCCTTGCTTCTCCATATCAGAGCCCCTTGCTATTATCCATTCATTCACCTACACTTAAATGCTGCATGAAATTAGGCAAAGCAACCAATCACTCAAACTATCAGTCGTTGTTGGGTTATAGCCCTCATCACACTCAGCTAGGCATTAAACAGGACCATCAAACCAGTATCCCATGACATGAAACCACAGAAAGTTGTTTGGGGAATAGGGTGCAGTGAAAGAGAGGCTATGGATGGTGAGAAGGAGGGATATGGTAATATATGGGGCAAGAAAGTGATATGGAGGGAGACAAAGCTGAGAAGGGGAGGTGATGTGGAGGAGATGGTGATATGGAAAAGGAAGGTAATATATGTAGGAGGTAATATAGGAAGAGACATATGGGGAAAGGAAAGTGGTAATATGGGAAGAAAAATTATATTGGGGGTGGTAATATAGAGGAGGGCAGGTGGTGATGATGAGGTAGTTTGTGTTAGAGGACTTAAAGAAAGGGGGTGAGATAAACTGGCCATTTCACCCCCTTTAACTGGGCCCAGATATGAAATATGCATAATGCAGGGCTACTAAGAGATCAAAGCAGCACTGTAGTATACATTTTCCCATTAGTGTTATCAGTTAAAAGAAAGGTCAACTACATTCTTTACCTACCCCTATCATCATCTCCCCCATCACCTTCCCTCCCCCATTTCACCACCATCAATAACACTTTCCTCCCCCCCAACTTACCACCTTCTCTCATCATCACCTCCCCCTATATCAACCTACATAATGCTGTCTTTTTATCCACAGAGAGGACTTATACATAAAGAAACTACAAGCAGAAACATCTTTCATTTAGAGTTATAGCCAGCAAAGTCCCCGCACATCCTGCTCTGTCTTCTCTCTTCCTCAGCTGCCGGCTGTGACCTGGATGGGGTTGACAAGATGTGATGACGTCATTTACTATGACTAGAAAATAATATGAATTTTCATCTTATGCCTGGGTTCAAGAGATAACATCTTCGTTCAGTCCCGGATATAACGTCCATGGGGGAGGACATGACGGTCCATTGGAGTTTATTCCCAACTGAACAGACAGAGGGGATGACAATACTCAGTCCTGTAAGGACCAAAGAGGTGTTCAGTGCATTGAGAATCAATGCTCTGAAATGCCCTCTGCTACTTAAAGGGTAATATTTTCACATGCAGTGAGCAAAGACTGAGTTCCTGTTGTTCTGCAAGCAACTGTCTATGGACATAACATCCAGGGCTGAGCGTAGATGTTATCTCCTAAACAGAGGCACAAGGGCAAAATTTATAGGGGCCATTAGGGTTGACTGGCCATAACAAGGGGTTATTATAAGGTGGTGCTAGTTTTCCTTTAAAGTATTAAGTCTCATTAGCACTCTCCCAAGGCTGTTATGTCCTTCCCAAGGGTGTTCAACTAAGTTAACTATACCAGAGTCATACAAAGCCCATGGGTCGTTTTCAGG